>CM044313.1:79855000-81105000 GCA_024291935.2 Okapia johnstoni | reverse complement strand
GAATACTGGAGTGGGTTGCCATTTCCTTCTCCAGGGGATCTTCCTGACCCAGGGATCGAACCCGGGTCTCCTGCATTAGCAGGCAGATTCTTTACCGCTGAGCCGCTTGGGAAGACTGAAGGCATTTTGTAACTGTAATTGAAGTCCATAATCATTTGAATTTAAGATTATTCTTGATAATCTAGTAGGCCAGATTCAGTCAAAAGACCTTAAAGGCAGAGCTGAGACTTCCCAGATGAAGAAATTCTGTCTGTGGACAGGTATTTCAGCCTATGGATGAAAGAGGCAGCCGGCCATTCCTGCTTTGATTCTGGATTTGCCTAGCCAGCCCCCCAATATCATGTAAACAATTTCTTGCAAGAAACCTCCTAATAGATACTTGCTATTGGTTCTGCTTCCCTGGCTGACCCCTGATTGATACATGGAGCTCCCCTATTTCTGCCCTGGAAAGAAGAGGCAAGTTTAGGACCCCCCCCACCCCCGCCAAGGGGAAAAGCCAGATCAGGATCCATTAAGTGAAAAAGTGAACCCAGAAACAAAGAAACAAGTAAGCAAACCTAAACTTGGCTCTCTGAGCTTCAACTCTGAGTGGAGAGCGGGAAACTATATCTACAGCCACAAATCATAGATTTGGGGCCCACCTTCACAACAGAATATGTGTAACTTCACCAGTAAGCAGAGAAAGATACCATTCCACATTCACCAGACTGGCAAAATTTATAAATGAGAATATCAAGTATTAGACAGAATATGTAACAATGGGAACTGTTATATTCACTGCTCCTGAACAACTTTGGAAAGCAATTTTACATCTGGTAAAGTCACAGATGTATATGTCCTATGAGACGTTGCTTTCATTCCATACTAGTTATATGCCCTGGAAAACCCTATGAGCCTGTGTTCTTAAAAAACATGTACAAGATGATCTGTGCAATATAATGTATAATAGCCCCAAACTGGAAGCAGTTCAGATCCATTCACAGAAGACCAGTCCAAGTGAAAGTCACATAATGGGAGTTTCTACAACAGAAAAAAAAGGAATTACAGCTACATGTCCTGGCACAAACACAATGTAGTGGAACAAAAAGTCCAACGCATATATTAAGATTTCATTTCCTTTCATGATCTTACCACGTATTTTAAAGATAAAATCTGGACTAGATCTCTGTCCTAAATCCAGGCTGATACTCTTCAGACCAAGGTCTAATTCTACTCACAACTGTACCCACAGAATCTTGGAGAGCACCAGACATAAAGTGCTGGTACCCAACAGACACCCAACAGATACTTGTTGACTGAATGAATAGTTTCTGACCACAAAAACACACGCCAGGAACCAGACCCTGTGTTTCCAGCCTAGTGTCCTGATGTATGAAATCCTAAAACCTGACTTGACTTCCTTGGACCCCTTTCTGCCATAGATGACTCTGCAGCTGTTATCATCTAACCTGATTCCACTTCCCCAGCTTCCAAAAACCAGACTCCCCCCAGATACTTCCATCTAAGCTCCACTCAAGTCCCAGTATATGTTCCCACCAAAAACCCAAAGAGAAGGGAACTTGTCAATGTCAATAAAATGAGGCTTTGAAATTTGCTCTAGATTTAATTCCAGCAATCTATATTTTCCCAGCATTTAACATGGAATCCAGAAAGTTGAACAAGAACTTTGACAGGGCTCAGGAAATATAACACTTAGAACAGCAACCAAAACTGGTTAAGAAATTTTAGTTCAAACTGACAACAAAATAACATCACATTAAAGGTCTGGGTTGATTTCATTGGGCCATATTCAAAGAGACTGTGAAATTCCCGAGTACCTTTCTATTTGGGAAATAAACGTAAGTGAAGGGACACATTTTAGGGGAAAGTGATTCACTTTCTCTCCGGAAGTCCTAGAGTACTTTTATTTTTTTAATTTTTTTTTTAAATAAATTTATTTATTTTAGTTGGAGGCTAATTACTTTACAATATTGTAGTGGTTTTTGCCATACATTGACATGAATCAGCCATGGGTTTACATGTGTTCCCCATCCTGAAACCCCCTCCCACCTCCCTCTCCATCCCATCCCTCTGGGTCATCCCATTGCCCCAGCCCTGAGCATTTGTCTCATGCATCAAATCTGGAATGGTGTTCTGTTTCACATATGATAATATACATGTTTCAATGCTATTCTCTCAGAACGTCCCACCCTCACCTTCTCCCTCAGAGTCCATAAGACTGTTCTATGCATCTATGTCTCTTATTCTGTCTCGCATATAGGGTTATCGTTACCATTTAAACTACATCTTTTTATTCAATACCAGGGGTGTTTCTGCTTTGAACATTACAAAGATAGAATGCTTTCCACAAGGAAAGGTGATCTTTCTCGATATAATCACAGTAATTCGATCTTGTAGCACCGATCTCCCTAGGCACAAGGTATACCTTAATGTGGGTTAATGACATGGCTAGTGTCAGTGAATTCCATCCCCTCCACAGTGTAACACGGTACAAGAACACTGCAATTAACTGGCTCAGAGAGACCAGCACATTTCAATATGCCAAGATTTTAAAATTCCAAATGTCAAGTACACTTTAAGAATAATTGCCAGCACACTAACTTATTCTGCCGTCTCTAGCTGTCATGTAAATACTGCATTTCGCTTACTGTCTTAGGAAAGGAGATAGTCACAAAGAACTGATACTGCCTCCACATCTAGAAGCCTCACATTTCTTTTTTCCTTTTATCAATGTTATGTGGACTGGATGCACTCTAGATTCTAGATTCATCTATGTGGCTACAAGTCACTCTTCATTTCATTTTAATGATTCACTGAATTTCTATTTTGCACCTATACTATGTTACATACTGTTTGGGGAGGGAGTTCCTACTCTAATGAAGCTGTCCAAATAGTTGATGGAACAAGATTTATATTCAAGACTTCAGCCAAAAGAACCTTAGCTAAATTCATCATCTGATAACATGTTGGTATTTTTTCAGTTTCTGTTCACATATCATTATCAGCATCATCAAATATTTAAATCTGCCTTGCATATACAGATATGATAAGCCATCTAGTAATATTCCACATTAATGTATTATAACATTGCTGATATTGAAAAACACTGTCTCTAATCTATCTTCCTGTAAGGAATTAAAAAGAGACTTAAAAAAAATTCAGCATTACTAATACCATATAAATATCATCAACCAATGTGGCAAGGATGTAGGAGATTCCTTTCCCCTTTCCTGTTAAGAATACAGACTTGAGTACAGAGAAGTGAAATGTATAAGGGTACATATTTTCTGGCCACAGAGTGGGGAAGAGAAAACAGATTTGAATAATAACAGGTCTCATAAAAAAAAAATATAGCAAAACAAACTCCCCCATTCAGTGAGGAGATTAAGTACAATACCCTTTAATCCACAGGTTGGCTCCTTCATCTCTGGGACAACTCGCCTCTGCCTCCTGTATACGACGTGTGGGTGGTACTCTCCCTCAGCCAGCGGATGCTTTTTGACAGGCTCAATGAAAAAGTCTCCATGTGGTAGATGGAAAAATCCAGTCTGTAAATACATGCAAGACAAAGGTTTTATTTGAATCCATTCTTTATCTGGGCAAAGAAAATTCATAAAGTGAAAATTATATAGATTAGGATGACCTCTGAAACTCAACAGACTTTCATAGTCTGCCATTTGATCTCACAGAATGGCGACATGTAAATAATTCAGTGAAATGTCTTCATACTCATAGTTATTAAATGTTTGGGGGTCATGAGCCCTTTGAGACACTAATGAAAAAAAGTGTACACACACACACATATCCAAAAGTAGCAAACAATTTTTCAGGTTTGTGGATTGCCTCTACCCCTCAAACCCATTGCTGGTTACCTATACATCTCAAATTAAGAACAGGGCTTCCCGGTTGCCCTGTTATGGAACTTGTAGTTCATATTTCATGGACATTTTTGGGAAACATTCATCTGTATGTGGGTAGCCCAGCTACATGCTCAGATGTGGTTTCATCTTATTTGTTTATTTCGTTTTGACTGCACTAGGTCTTCATTGCTGTGTGCCAGCCTTCTCTAGTCATGATGAACAGAGGCTACTTTCTAGTTGCAGCATGCGGGCTTCTCGTTGCTGCGGCTTCTCTTGTTTCAGAACGTAGGCTCTAGGATGTGAGGGCTTAAGTAGTTGTGGAGTATGGGCTCTAGGGCTCAGGATCAATAGCTGTGGTACACAAGCTTAGTTGCCCCATGGCATGTGGAATCTTCCCGGACCAGGGATCGAACCCCTGTCCCCAGCACAGGGAGGCAGATTCTCAACCATTGGATCACCAGGAAAGTCCCATGGTGGTTTGACTTGAAGTGTTTAATGCCATTCTGCTCTCAAGGAAACAAAGAAATATAATACTGATCTGAGACTTGAGTTTCCAGGAGTCTAAAGCAGGTACTCTCATCTCACAGATAGGGGAATTAGCAATAAGCTTGGAAATGATGGGCAATGAGTAACTCTTTCTGGAGGTCAGGTCTAGAAGTAGGGTAGTATAGCCGACAACTCTGTTTTCTCTTTGTAAAAGTTTCTGTGTGTCCACTTAAGATATTTAGGAACTGCTTTGCCAGTGACCTCCTATGACGGACTTAACTCTCAGGATCTGACTTCTATGTTGATGAAAAAGATGGCTTGCTGCAGACACCCTGTTTGCAGCATCACATTGGAGTGACCAACAGCTCAGACTTTGGAATTAGCCTGTGTTCACATTCTACCTCCTCCACTTTTTAGTTCTGTGATGTGGGACAAATGACTTGCTCAGTTTGAGCTTTCTCAACTAAAAAATGAGGATAACCAACGGATGCCATGAAGCTTAAATGAGTTAATATATGCAAAGCTCCTAGAAAAGGGTGTGGCCTACATTCTTATTAGTTATTAGACTCTTTCCAGAAGTCAGATTTCATGTCTTTTCATTGTCTTAGGGTCTCTAGAGTCAACAAAACAGTTTAGTGAATATTGTTTACAAAAATAAACCTGGAAAGTTTGAGGTTAGAAAAACTGTGAACAGGTCCCAAAGTTCAAGGTCACTCATCACATCTTAGCAAGCCGGGGCTGCTCTGCTCCGTAGGTGAGTCTGAAGATGAGCTGAGTGCACCCCCTGCCCTCACCCCAGGTTAGGAGGCAAAAGGGGCTCCATGAAGGGAAATATTCTCTGTTGAACAGGCTTTGACTTTGGGGTCTTTCCAAAATGGTTGCCTCACTGTTGTTGCTGTTCAGTCACTAAATCGTGTCTCTTTGTGACCCCACAGACTGCAGCACACCAGGCTTCCCTGTCCTTCACTATCTTGTGGAGTTTACTCAAACTCATGTCCACCGAGTTGGTGATGCCATCCAACCATCTCATCCTCCGTCACCCCCTTCTCTTCCTGCCGTCAATCTTTCCCAGCATCGGGACTTTTCCAATGAGTCGACTCTTCATACCAGTAATATAACCAGATCTGAATATACACCTCACACCTTCTTATTTTGATTACTGATTTTTAAGTATCTTTGACAATAAGGAGAATAGAAAAAAAAATAACATTTTACTGAAAGTCATAAGAATAGCTGTGTGACCTTGAATAGGTCACTCAGCCTGTAAAATGTAGATAATGCCTACCACCTTACAGGGCTGTCAGGAGGAGTAAATGAACTGAGGCTTGTCAAAGTGCCATGCAAACAGCTTTACAAAGGCACAGCGATGATATTTTAACTACCAACTCCAATAGCTGACATCTGACTTCAAATTTGCTCACATTTGCTGACAGTTTTTTTTCTCAGCATCTTTCTTTGAGGAAAAAACCTCTGGGACAGGAAGCATTGACAAGGTCCAGACTGTGAAGTAGCTAGAAACAGACTCATGTAGGGCTGAGATTCGGTTTTATTTCTACTCTGAGACAAAGACCAGAGACATAAAGAGACAGTGGACCTCTTGCAATTCCATGGAAATGAAATAGAAGGCAAGGACTCCTCAGGCATGGCCAGTGTGCAGTCCCTCTGTGCAACTTCCATCAATCTAATACTAAAGTCTTTGAAGAAAAAAAAAGTAACATCAACAAGAAGGATGTACTGGTATTTCTCCAGCCTCAAATTTTGGACCCAAGTGGTGCAGAAGAAACAGATGGGACTCCAGTTGAGAACACAATAACTGTTTTATGGGCAACACGAATGAGGGTGCCCAAAAGTCAAATGAGCATTTTCTTAACTGCTTCCTTCCATTTGCATTTTTACACAAGGCCAGTTTCACCAGCAGGCACTTGGAAATCAGCTACCTCTCCATCCTAAATACCTCTCAGAAGCTGGACAGAGCCCAGGGAAAGCTGGGTGACTCATCAGCTGCAGGGGAGGCAGGACATCTTCTCATAGGAAGGGGGGGTGCTGGCCTCAGGACCCCATGTGTATTGCAGAGAAGGGAATGGACAGGAGAGGAGATGCTGCTGGTTTAGGGAGAGTGAGGTGAGATTTCCCAGCTGAGTTCTGAATCTCCCTGTCCCCCAACATATAAACACAGAGCTTTGTATGCCTGGTACCCAAGGGGCCACAGTTCACTGGTCTCTTCTCATCTAACCAGAGCTGGGTCATGCTGGAAAATCATACACCCTCTGCATTCCAATAGAAGTAAGGACTGGCTCCATGCTCTCCCTGAAGCTAACTGCCCAAGAGGACTACCTTCTTCTGTTGCCAGCTTTGGATTTGAACCAGAGAAAGCGCTCTACATTCCACTCTCCTTTATAAACTGCTTACCTCTTGCATCTTTTTTCAAAAACTTTTTATTTTATATTGCAGTAGAGCCAATTAACAATGTTGTGATAGTTTCAGGTGGACAGCAAAGGGACTCAGCCATATATGTATCTGTTCTCCCCCAAGGTCTTAGGTGGCTCAGATGGTTAAGAATCTGCCCACCAATGCAGGAGACACGGGTTTGATCCCTGCGTCGGGAAGATTCCCTGGAGGAGGAAATGGCAACCCACTCCAGGATTTTTGCCTGGAGAATCCCATGGACAGAGAAGCCCGATGGGCCACATTTATGGGGTCACAAGAGAGTTGGACACGACTTAGCGACTAAACAAACAAAAAATTCTCCCCCAAACTCCTCTCCCATCCAGGCTGCCAGATAACATTAAGCAGTTTCCTGTGCTAAATAGTTAGGTTCTTGTTGGTTATCCATGTTAAATATATCAGTGTGTATGTGTCAACTCTCATATCTTTGAAGGAGACCAGGAATGGACCTGAAGAAAAAGTACCCAATTCTCTGGGGAATTCTCAGATTCCTGAAAGAACCAGGGCAGGATGAGCCCCTGGCAGAAGCCCAAAGAACACAAGTTTGCCCTTTCACCTCTGTTCACCTCCCTCATCTCTTCCTCCTCTCAGCATCCCAGCATGCTGCTCAGTGTCTTTCGGAAATAAACTCACCTCATTGTTCTAAGTTATAAATACCTGTGAATGCCTCCTGAGGCTCTCTTCTAAGAATTATTCTAAATAAACTTTATTTTGAAGCACTATAAACATGCAGAAAAATATACAAGTTATAACTGCAAAGTCCCATAAAACTGTCACAGAGGAAACACCTAAATTCAGGAAGAGAAGCTTTCCAGTAGCAAGAAACTTCCTGCTTCACTTCTCACTCAATATCACCTCCAAGGGTAGCCTTATTCTGATTTCTAGCACTAATAGATTTGTTTTAAATCTTTCCTTAATTCTTTACAGGAAGGGCCACTTGATACAAAAAGTAATAATGTCTACTCCATGCGTGCTAAGTCACTTGTCATGTCTGACTCTTTGTGACCCCCTGGACTGTAGCCCATCAGGCTCCTCTGTCCATGGGATTCTCCAGGCAAGAATACTGCAGTGGGTTGCCATGCTCTCCTCCAGGGGATCTTCCCCACCCAAGGATCAAACTCATGTCTCTTATGTCTCCTGTATTGGCAGGCGGGTTCTTTACCACTAATGCCACCTGGGAAGCCCTAATAATGTCTACTAGTTCATTTCAAATGTTAGAGATTGGCCAGTGGAAGAAATTTAAGGCAGGGAGATGTCTCAAGACCCATTAAATCAGACTCCTCCTACTGCTTCCTCCTTGGCCCCAGATGGTGGGGATGAGACAAAGAGCTGAGCTACCTTGGTGAGAACCATTTGGCATTGAAACTCAACTGCTCTCTGCTAAGCAGGAACAGGGGTAGGACCTTCAGAATCTTTAGGACCAATTTCTTTTTCCTAGTCTTCCACTGAGAATAGTCGCCTACAACCTCTCCTCCTTCTCCTCAACTCCCATCAAAGTATTAGTTATCTGGATGTACTTGATGTTATACTTCAGTTAGTGCAATGATTTTGGGTCCAGTGGGAAACTGGCAGTGTCTTACAAGAAATTTGTGAATAGATTGTTCTAGAATTGCAAAGCCATGAGGCCTTGAAGAGTCACCTGGTCTAGGCTGTCATGACTTCAGCTTTTACCACAGGTAAAAATAGCAGGCTGAAGAATAAAAACAATGGTATTGTAAAAGACATGGGGGAACTTATCAAACCAATTCCAACACTCAGCACTCAGGGCCCTGTGTTACACAAGTCAAGTGGGTAATAGTCACATAGATAAAACTGTGAGTGGAGCTCCCTGGAGGTGTGCAATGGAGCATTGTCACTAAAACTCATTAGCCTGTCCTGGAAAGAAATTCCTGTTCATTTGAAAATGTCAGAAGTTACCAGATCAATTTGTTTCTTCCCATGGTGATGAAGACAATAATAATATGAAGACAATAATAATTTCAGAACATATTCTGAAATCAAGAACAGAAAAAAATTGATTTGAGATAAAGATGTATCCAAGACACTCAATTATAGTACATAGATCACTGGGAAGGATATCACCTGTGGCCCACTATATACACAGGAAAGAAGATAAAATCAGATCCCCCCAAATTACTCTTCTTGATGATCAATCTGCATCTGTCACATGGCCAGCCCAGGGCTAAGATGTCTAAGAGGGGCAGTGACCCCTGCCCTCGAGGTTTACAACCTAGCCAGGAAGACAAGACTGACATCCATAAAACAGCAGAAAGAAGAACACCAGAGACCTAGAATTTTTGTGTTAAAAAATGGTACGGTGCTTACATGTCCCAAGACGTTGACTCATGACCTCTGGGCCTAGAGGCCAGCCCTTAAGTCCTGTATCACAGTCCCTTCTCGACCAAACACAGCATCCTTGCAGAAGGTAGGGGATGCATCTCCCTAAATGCTACAGATTCCAGTGCTGTGGTCCAGGAGAGACAAAGGCCACTGAAGGTAAATGCTTTTAGAAGGCACAGACAGAAGACTGAACTTCTATAGTCTCCAATAAACCTGGTCCAGCCCTAAAGGCATGACAACCTGACAGAATTATTAACTTTTAACTTTTCTGTTTCTGGGTTGTAAGAGGAAGAACAACTTTCTATCATTTTATACATAGCCAGGACCCTAAGTCAGAAGTCAGGGGATGACAGAAGCCACAAAACACAGAGCTGAGACCACTGGGAAGATTAGTCCAGGAATAACCTCCCCCACCTGCTGTGATGCCAAGAGTGCCCTGACTGGCCCCCATGGAGCCAAAAAGGGGTGAAACTGGTAATGTCATTGATTCACAGATTCTACATATTAGTCTTAGCAGCCTTAGATAAAGCTCAGGCCAGAAACACATATCTGGTTCATTCACCTGTTAGTCACCCATCTGCCAGGCAGGTATTGTTAACAGTCAGATCTGGTCGCTACCTCCTAGAACAATGCTGTCAAATAGAACTTTGTGCAATGACAGAGATGTTCTACATCTGCACTATCCAATTCAATAGCCACTAGCCTCATGTGTCTGCTGAGCACTTGATCCATGGCTAATGCAACAGTGGAACTGAATTCTTAACTTCATTAAACTCTAATTATTATCTTTAAACAGCCCTAGGTGATTAATAGCTACCATATGTGCGTGCGTGCGTGTGTGTGTGTGTGTGTATGTGTGTGTGTTAGTTGCTCAGTCACGGCCGACTCTGTGACAGTATGGACTGTAGCCTGCCAGGCTCCTCTGTCCATGGGATTCTGAATAGCATATATCTAGAGCGTGGCTGACTAGTGAAGGAAAGGGATCCATACACGTTTACATCACACAGTGACAGGTGCTGGAATCAAGGGCAAATCTGAACACTTGTTTTAAAAACAAGCTGCAAATATGTGACATTTCACTGATCACAGTTTGTTTTCTGTAATCAAGTCAATCAGGAGCCGGCTTAGAAACACCAGTGTAATGCATACAAGTTTCAGAGAATTGAAAGAGGCGACCAGGTATAAAAAAGGAAACACTTATCAAGATTAAAATGAATCATCAGGAACAATTTGGCAGGACAAGGGCTGTGAGAAGGAGCTGCCATCATCCTGAGGCCAGATCAGAAGGGATATGAAGGTACCAGGAAAAGCCTGGGACTGGGGTTGTGATCAGACAGCTTCAAAAGCCCAGCTCTACTTCTAGAAGGAGCTGTTCCCATGAGAGCCCTAGAATATCAACCTACATGTCCTCATACCTCTCCGATGCTCGTAAGAGGAACCTGTCCAAACCCTAATATACACAAGATCATATACCAATCACTGGCTGTCAGTTCAGAGGCTAAGTAGTAGAAAAAAATTCCCTTCACTGAAAAATTGATGAGATGGGTTCAAAAAATATATACGATCAAAAAGTTATGACAGGGCTTAATTGAAAGCACGAGCTATGGTCAAACTGGGCTTCTCACATGGCACTAGTGGTAAAGAACCTACCTGCCAATGCAGGAGACATAAGAGATGTAGGTTTGATCCCTGGATCAGGAAGATCCCCTGGAGAAGAGCATGGCAACCCACTCCAGTATTCTTGCCTGGAGAATCCCATGGACAGAGAAGCCTGGCAGGCTACAGTCCATAGGGTCATACAGAGTCAGACATGACAGAAGCGACTTAGCATGCACAGCACGCATGGTCAAATCAGTTAATACACAGAGCCTCAGTTTTCTCATCTGTAAAATGGGGCAAAATCTATCTTAATTAGCACGGTTGTAACTATCACAGACATTTTACATAAAATGCCTAGCAGAAGGCTTGACATACATATGGCAGGTAGTCATAAATGTAAATGTACAGTACACTTTATCATAGCATCATCCACAGTGAACATGAATACAGAGGAGTGACTGGAAGCAATTATTCTCATGTTCAGCCTTTTGTTTCATCTCTTAGCTGCAAGTAACTTAAGTTCTCTTGGCTTCAGTTTTCTCATGTGAAAAATATAAATAGTGGTAGTAACTTGCTAATTAGCTTATTAAAAGGTGTCATGTGTATTAAATGAGTTAGTATAAAGTGCTTGGACGAGTGTCAGCACACAGCATGTACCTAATAAATGTGAGTTATTAGTTATTATGATAGTCTAAGGAAAATTCACCCCAGATGCCTTATGTGATGGTTTATGTGTCACTGTAACACACTACGAGGTGCCCAGGTTACACATTATTTCTTGGGTCTGTCTGTGAGGGTGTTTCCAGATGTCATTAGCATGTAAATCAGTGGACTCAGTAGACTGCTGTCCCCATTGTGGGTGGGTATCATTCAATTTCTTCAGGGTCAGATCGTCTCTGGCCCTCAGACTGGAGTTGACACCATCAGCTGTCCTGGTTGTCAGGCCTTCAGCTGTGGACCAAATTACACCATGGCTGTCCTGGTTCTCCAGCTTGTAGATGACAGATTGTGCAATTTCTCGGCCTCCATAATTGTGTGAGCCAGTTCTTCATAATAATTACATTAATTAGGGGAGAATCAGTGGTGCCTGGATGTAAATTGAGCTGCCTGGAAAAATTTGAGAGGAGACAGAACTGATAGATTTCTCTTTCTTGCTGTTTGATAGTCTTAGGGCTGGAAGCGATTGTGGAAGACTTCTTAAACTTCACACACCTCTCAGCCTGGGAGGCTGGTTTTCAGGGCATGTCTTAGGAATAATCAAGCCCAATTCCCAAACTTGGATTTCTTCAAATGAACTAAGGCTGAAATCTTCAATAAACTTAGTTTGAGTGTCAACACATAGTATATACCTAATAAAGTCTCTAGGTCAACAGTGGGTGCCAGATCCGACCTTCCCCATTCTCCTACTGGAAACAGAATAATCTACAGCAGAATTTGTGTTCCACTAGCAGAAAAGTCTGGGGACAGAGCTGAGTTCAACACTCAACTCCAGCACAATTAAGCAAGGTAGCTTTACACAAGTAATTTAGTCTCTCTGAGCCTCGGTCTCCTCATCTCTAAAATGGGGATGACAACATATTCTTTGCTGAGAAATTTTGATAGGAACAGAATAAGGTTATTCTTATAAGGCCTTGCTGTCTTCATGGATTCCTTCAAAGTGATGTGCTTGGACTCTTACCTGTGATTCAATCAATCATTTCCTTATCTTGTTGTTCCATTGGTAAGTCATATCCAACTCTTTGCGACCCCATGGACAGCAGCATGCAGGTTTCCCTGTCTTTCACTGTCTCCCAGAATTTGCTCAAATTCATGTATATTGAGTCTGTTATCTGGCAGGCATGGTTAACATGATTGTTTCATGGTTGTCTCAGTTTTGAGTTTCAGAAGAAAACCTTCTGCTTACATAAGGGCAGAAAAGTTGCCTAGTAACTAATTTTCTTCATTTCTTACTTGACAGTACTTGGAACTGAGTGCATTTATTTAATTATAGTTCCCAAGAGCTCTCTCCACAGATTCACTATTTTTCTTCTGAAAGATAGATAGATAGGTAGGACAACCACTCAGCCCAACAAAGTAGATTTTTAGAAATTTAAAACGTAACCACCAAAGAGAATGAGGCATCAGATGATCCACTTATTTCTAATTCTAGTGTGCAAAAGAACCACACAGAAAGCTTATTAAAAACACATACACTGGGAAGCCTTGTCCAGACATTCTAGTTAGTCGGTTTAACGTGATACCCAGGAATCTACATTTTAGCAAGCACCTTGGGGTTGTTGACAGATAATCTGTGTACTATACTTGGAAAAACACTACACTTTCCCCTTAGGTGGTGCTTGATTGCTTTTTAACTTCTCCCACCAACAAACAGGCATAGTACTATGAATATGATAAAATACTCGTAATGACTCTAATCAAACACTTAGTTCATCTCAATCGAAAGAAGTTTCAGCAATAATGATTATTGATTGCAGTTTATGAAGAATATTCCCTGAATCTGAGGTTTGCAGGGAAGGCCCATAACATTTTGGCAGATCAGGACACTTTAAAGATGCAAAAAAAAAAGTTTAAATCATTCTAGGAAATAGGTGAATAAATGTTTTGGATTTGAAACGTGAAATAAATGTGAAATCATTTCACAGAAGAAAATATGCAGTCTGAAATAAGCTGGCCTGACACAAATCCTGATGAACCCTACCAAACCTACTAGTCTCAAAAATTAAAAAGGGAATTTTTATCACATCTCAAACCATGTGTTCCCAGATAAGCCATCAGAATCAGAAAGATCATCTAAGAGCCTGTAGCAATCAAAAACTCATCAGAAGTTCTCTGTCACACTGTATTCAGGGACAGGCTGGGAGCCTGCTAATTGACAGTTTCACAAAATGGTCTTTCTAGCCCCATCAGACACCTAAGGTCATTTCTGACTTCCTCTCTTTCTCCCAAAAATCTTCTATCAGAACAATTTTTGTTTCTCAAAATTTCTCTATGTCTTTGCTTTTATTTTGTCTCTCCAAGCAGTAATCCATGTTTGTCAACTCTAGAAAATAAGGAGTCCAACCAAAAGGAAGAGGGTTTAAAAAAACCAAAAACAAACCAGCTAACACCTTGGGAGCCCAGGAAACATGTTATTAGGGAGAACAAGGGAAAGCATTGTCTCCCACAGGGAGCAGAAAACCATTAGGGTAGACTCACGGCACTACTTTTTTCATGATGCCCCAGCAGGCCGTCATTCTCCAGTCAGAAACTACCCTAAGGATGCAAAGCCCTCCCTAGGCTGTGGAGAACACGGCCCTGGTCCTGCTTCTGTCATTGTGACAATCCCTGATGGGCAATAATCCCCAATCAGGAAGAGCTCCCATCCATGGAAAGAGCACAGCAGCCTGTCAAGACTGTTGCTATGGCCACCAAAGTGATTCTGAACGGAAACAGAGCATTCCAGGGATGTTTACCAATGGCTCAGGGCCAAAGGGGAATGCCTTCTCTGGTGGCTTGGTGATGGGAGCTGGCAAACCATGAGAGAATTTCATAGCATGTTAACTTCACTAAGTGCCACAGCAGAGAAAGGGAAAAAAAAATAAAGAGCAGGTCTAGTGTGAGATGCTAAAGACGTGAATGTGAGCATTAGGAAATATTTATATCCTCATTATATTCTAAAACAGAATCAATTAAAGCAAGATTTGCCTTTCCACAGGCTCTTCATGAAAGGATAAGTCCACACTCATTGTCTCCACTTTATATGCCACACCAAAGTCATAATTATAGTGGGACAAACTTACTTTAGTTATTTGTAATCTCCCACTACCCTGTAAGGAGAATGGGTCTGGGTAACTTTGGTACTTTTCAACCAAGGGCAAAAGAAAAAAATCTTTTTTTTTCTTTTAGAAAAAAAGAATAAACTTCTACTATGAAAGTAGAATAGACTTTCACATCCTTGAAGACAACATTTAAGTGGTAGGAGGAAGGGAAATAGCAACTGAGGAAGTCTTAAACAACTCTGTTTAAGACAGAAGGGACAAGCTGGGAGTTGCAGAAATAATCCAGATGTAGACAAAGTGGCACCTGGAGAAACAGAGGCTGGAAAGGAAACAAAAAGGCCCACAGGAGAAGATGTATCAGCCAGTGGTCAATGAGAAAGACATGCAAAAGGAAAATGGGGATTTTTGCTAGCATCATAAGAAATGTACAAGGTAAACTCCTGTGTCTCTTTTACCTGTGAAACCTTCAATAAAACACTGTTCTCTAATACTTTTTGTGACTAGAAATGCTGTATTCTCCATCACAGATGGTACAAGAAGAAAAGAGAGTCAATAAATGATACATACGAGGAACCTCTTTTCCTCTTTAGGTAGAGGGTAAAATCATCTACTTGAGGCAAGCAGGAAAGGCATTTGTAAAACTGCTCTGAAGAATGGGAGAAGCCACCAGCCTTTGATGGAGCCCAGTTGAAGCCTCAGCTGAGATTGTGAGCCACTGAAAAGCAAGTCAAAGGAAATGACAAATGGGGCAAATGCAGAAGAGGTCGTGATCAGAAAGAGGAGTATTAAAGTTTAAGCATTTAGAGTAGTGAGGGAGGTGATGACAGAAGCAAGAGGTTGTAATGAGGTGAGGAAGGGGCTGCAAACCAAGGAACAGAGGTGGCCTCTAGAAACTGAAAAAGGTGAGAAAACAGATTTCCCCTGAAGCATACAGAAGGACTGTGACCCCAAGGACACTCATTAGCCATGACCTCCAGAACTTGTTGTTTTAAGCCACTGCATTTGTAGTGATATGTTAGAGCAGACTCAGGAAACTCATACATATACATGGGAGACTGGTCATGGGAATAGGTTACCAAAGTGAACTCCACTGAAGGAGTCTAGGAAAGGGAAGTCAAGAAGGTTAAGGGTCTATGAGGTTAAGATGTTCATCTTGACTTGCAGCTAAAAAGACCCTTCACATCGTGACCCCAGTATATAACCAACCATTTCAGGAAGCAATGCTTCCCTGTTTTCCTATGTAGGTGGCATTCTGATACATTTCATTTTGTTTTAATCAATTTAAATCCTGGTTCTAAAACACTAAGCTGATTTCACATTCATGTTATGGATTACAACTTGCAGATCCAAAAACTGAAATGGTGGGGAGAACTTGGACTTTATTGCTAAATCTGGATCTGAGTTCTAATTCTGGTTCTATGCTTTCTTCCTGTGTGACCTTAGTCAAAGTGGCTGACCAATGAGTCTCAGGTCATTCTTATAAGAAATGGAGAACGCCCAATTGCTAAAGCTGTTAAGAATAAATGAATTGTTGTGAGGAAGCACCTATTACAATGGCTGGCATGTAGCCTTAATTCAAAATTAGCAGCTTCTTGTAAAATCAGAGAATCTTATCCTAAGATACTTCAAGGGTCAATTTTTCAGTAGATACTGGAATTGCATCCTCACCTCCACTCATCCACACCATAAATGTTCTTCTAATGAGGAAAGATATTTCTCAAGGCATCCACTACTGCTAAACTAATTATTAAAGATCTCTTTCCTTTATGGTGTGTGGGCCATAACTTCCATTCATCATCTTAGTTCTGCCTTGTGGAGCTATACCAGAATATGTCTAATATCTTTTATACATAGAAGATGCTTGCTCCTTGGAAGAAAAGCTATGACAAACCTAGATAGCATATTAAAAGGCAGAGACATCACTATTGGCAACAAAGGTCTGCATTGTCAAAGCTATGGTTTTTCCAGTAGTCATGTACAGATATGAGAGTTGAACCATAAAGGAGGCTGAGCACCAAAGAACTGATGCTTTTGAACTATGGTGCGAAACAAGGGACTCTTGAGAGTCCCTTGACTGCAAGGAGATCAAACTAGTCAATCCTAAAGGAAGTCAACCCTGTACATTCACTGGAAGGACTGATGCTAAAGTTCCAATACTTTAGCCACCTGAGGCTAAGAGCTGACTCATTCAAAAAGACTCTGATGCTGGGAAAGATTGAGGGCCAGAGGAGAAGGGGGTGACAGAGGATGAGATGATTGGATGGCATCACTGACTTAATGCACATGAGTTTGAGCAAACTCCGGGAGATGGTGAAGGACAGGGAAGACTGGCGTGCTGCAGTCCATGAGGTCTCAAAGAGTTGGACACGACTTAGCAACCGAACAACAACAACAAAATACATAATATCTACTGAAGTATATTGGATAATATTTATCATGGGCCACTAAGACTTCCCTTTTCAGCCTACATATTTGCACTTCCTTCAACCATTTTCCATTTCTTATTGTGCTAATCCTTCAGCAACCTGGGTAAGCTCCTTGAAATAGTACTACAGCTTGTCACTGTCTCTCTAAAAATCACACCAGAATTGGACATTGAGATCCCAGCACGTCAGTGCGATCAACTTTGGAGAAATGAAATACTGGGAAAAGCATATATATTTCCTCCCTTCACAATAATCAAATTTTTCAGGGGAGAAACTGGTGAGGCAAAAATGTGGTCTAATAAGGACTTACTCCTTTTACTAGTGCTTAAAGAAATCATCTATTTTCTCCAGGGAGTTAGATGAAGGGCCAGGAAGTAGGCTTCAGAATTGGGGGAACACAGTAACAACACTGAGGACAGAATGTCTCAGTACTCCCTGAAGTTCAATGATTTTTTTTTTCTTAAACACAGCGCTGAGTTGACTAGACATCTCCTTCCTTAGAGTTCTATTTCCCGGACATTCGGACCCTTATTTCAGCATTGAGTTGCAGATGGCCAGTAAACAGTTCATGGCAGTGCTGTTTGGGATATGAACAGACCACACCAAAACTAGCCCTCTGTAAAAACAGTTCCAATTTCTCTGCAAAATGTGCAGGCAATGCCTCAATGTTACTGCAGGGGAAAAGTTGGTCTAAGGGTACAGTGAGTTGTTTTTGGTGTTTTTTTTCCCTGATGCATTGCAGGCAGATTCTTTACCAACTGAGCTCTCAGGAAGCCCTTCAACGTTTTACTTAGAAGAATTTCAAAAGTACAAAAACCTCAAAGAACAGTAAAATAAACATCCATACAGTTGCACTTGGATTAAAAAATACTAATATTCTGCCACTTTTGAAAAATATAGACTGTACTATTTGAAAAGTAACTTTCAGACCGGATGGCAATTCAGCTGTAAATACATGAGCAACCCTGTCCTAAGAAGCAAGTACTCTTCCTATATAACCACAGGTCCATTACCTCACCTAAGAACTAGCAATCATTATACATAATCCTTATTTCATTCCATGTTCAAATTTCCCATATTGTTCCCCCCAAAATCTTTAGAGTTATATTCATCGTTTCTTTATATCTTAGTTTGTAATCTAGAACTGGTTGAGTTTAATACAATGCATTGTGGTTGTTTTACAATAAATTAAAAAAATAATAGTCATGTACCTCAAGCACACAAGTTTAAAAAGTGGAATATTTTTAAAGCCTGTTATGAAAAACGATAACATTTTGTTCCACCTCTCCCAATCCCCAAAGGTAATGATTCTTGACTTTTTAAACCTTATTCTTCTGTAAATTATCTCTATGTTTTCTCAATAACATGCTGTTATTTTAAAAAATCAGTTTTAGGCATTATCTCAAGTATTGTGCCTGCTATAATAGATGAGGGCTGGCTTCCTTACACAGCGCCCCTGCCATTTCGTCAATATCATGACTTCTGTCAAACCAATAGAGATGACTGTTATTTAGTCGCCAAGTCGTGTCTGACTCTTTTGTGACCCATGGACTACATGGCCCATCAGGCTCCTCTGTCCATGGGATTTTCCAGACAAGAATACTGGAATGGGTTGCCATTTCCTTCTCCAGGGGATCTTCCCGACCCAGGAATTAAACCCGTGACTCCTGCACTGCAGGTGGTTCTTTGCCACTGAGCCTCCAGGGAAGCCACACAGATAACTGCAGTTGCATTTCTAAAACAAGGTAAAGACAGACCTGAAACTCAGCCGGCAGACACTGATACAACTTGCTGACCAGTAGCTACTCTCTGAGGTTGGTCTCCAAGCCACACAGGGCACTAGTATTTCCTGTAGGTACAGCCATTTGTTTTCTTTGGAATTTCTACTTATTTTTCTTTTCTTACTGTGCTGCCTTCCCTGTTATAACAATCCATTATTTTTAAATCCCCAATGTATAAGGCACTGTTCTATGGACTCCTGTTTTTTCTTGAGGATAACCCCTGGAGCTCTCCATCTCTCTGCTCCTGCCTCAGTTCAGTTCAGTCGCTCAGTCGTGTCCGACTCTTTGTGACCCCATGGACCGCAGCATGCCAGGCCTCCCTGTGCATCACCAACTCCTGGAGTTGACTCAAACTCATGTTCATTGAGTTGGTGATGCCATCCAACCATCTCATCCTCTGTTGTCCCCTTCTCCTCTCACCTTCAATCTTTCTCAGAGTCAGGATCTTTTCAAATGAGTCAGTTCTTCACATCAGGTGGCCAAAGTATTGGAGTTTCAGCTTCAGCATCAGTCCTTCCAATGAATATTCAGGACTGATTTCCTTTAGGACGGACTGGTTCAATCTCCTTGCTGTCCAGGGGACTCTCAAGAGTCTGCTCCTGCCTAGAGGTTCACAGTTCAGCTCTGGGCTATGTATGCTATGCAGGGACTTCCCTTGATCCTACCTCCAAGTTAGAGCCACTGAGTTTTTGGTTCTCACATTTTTTATGTTTCTTCTAGCACCCATTTTTAAAAGTCAGAAGTTTTTCTAAACATCAGTCCTTTCTGGGCGTCCCCTTCTCTCCCCAAAAGGTTTAGCATCATCTCTTGACCTATGCTATTTGAAATTTTTCAAATTTATATGCTTTTGAGTGAATCTTCTCTCATCCATTGTATTGGACATTCAGTGGTCTGTCACTCTGGTTACTGCATTTTTCAGCTCTTCAGTTATGAAAAATATTCTTGGATGTTGGACCTTCTGGATTGCTCCTCCATTTTCCATATTTTTTCTCCCATCTTTTCTAATTCTTAGTCTTCTTTATCAATTTTGTGGGAGATGATCTTGACTTTATCTTCCAACATTTCCATTGATTCCTTATAAATTGCATCAGTCTTTTTTTCTCATTCTTGGCCTCTAGCTGTACAGTATCATCTTCTTGTTTTATGGGCACAATCAACTCTAGAATACTTCTAAGGACTCTCTTTATAGGTTTCATGGCTTGCCTATTGGTTTGTTGCATTCTTTTATGTTTCCTGCATTTGATTTCTGCAAAGGTAATTTTTTCTGTTTACACTGCTCTATTGCTTTCTTATTGGAAGCTTTCCTAAAATGTCTTGACCTCCTTGCTTTCCATCCACATTTATGAGGGAGTGCTGAAAAGCTGGTGAAGTGCTCTGTGTATGTATGGAGGACTTTTGACTGTTTAAGTGAGGGGTCTGATAGGTGCCTAATACGTGTGGCTGGAGGCTTTCCTAAATGCCAGAATGTAATGGTCATTTTGGGGGGAACCACTTAATTCATGCAGAGAAGAAAAGTCTAGCCTATGGCTTAGGGGACAGACATCTGTCTGCAGTCATTCTGCTTAGAAGCAGACAACCATTCTATTTTCAGCCCCATGCCTTCATCCTCCCTGCCCTCCACATATCCAGCACTTCTAAGTCCCAAAATGCTTTGTGGTCAAATCAACTTCCTTCTTGGCTATATCCCACTTGTATGTACAGTCTGGGGTCAGGCTCAACGTGGCATGAAATAGCAGTTAGTACTTGTCCCACTTTCTATCCTCTGGAATTTTGTCTAAATATCATATCCTAAGATAGCTCCTCTCTTATTCTCTGTTATTATTAGGAAGGAAAGGAAACCTATTGTTCCACCTGTCATCTTTGACAACTTTTTGATGGTTCCAGGAACATTCAAAATGAAAATAATTAGATTAATAAGACATACTTCTAACAGATTTAAATAAACAATGAATTAAACCTTCACACCAACATCAAAGAGATTATAACACTGAAATTCACCCTTTTTTTAACTCAGAAAAATAAGTCTACTTTTCTTTCAATTTTCCATTTGAAACTATTTATATCTCAAATAATTCATAATAGAGAAATGATAAGTGGCATAAAACATTTTGAAAATCCCTACCAAAAGAATAATTATACACTAAATAGAATAATTTTACACTAAAATAGCATGGCATTCTTATCAAAATCTATGCAGCACAAACAATTTACTTAATTCTGGAAAGCATGTGCTGAATTCTATAGAACTTTCTGAAGCACCTAAGTGATAGCTAAAGTTTACTCATCATTTGTGACCTTGCAGTAACTTTAACCTTGATGAGGGTGATGTTCTTGGAGATGAATTGGCCTGAAACAAACATCAATCTGTCTGACAATTTATGACCTACCAAATTACTAATGATAGTAACTGTAAGCAAGGTACAAAGGTATAATTAAGAATTTCTGATCACAGCGAAAGCACCAAGATAAGGGTTATTTTCTCTTCTATACTTTTTCTATAACTTTCAAAGTGGCTACATTTGATATAATATACATGCGTATACATATATATATATATATGTTATACGTATGTATATATATAAAACACATATATACATTTGATAAATATTTCTTTATAAACAAAACAATTATTTTTAAACTTTACCAGTGGCTATCTCTATGTGACACACTTATTTAATAAAAATTAAAAGTACAAACTTCTTTCCCTGTAAAGGAGAATTATAGGAAATGTAGGTGAATATTCTTCACTCCAGGAAGTGGCACTGAACTCCCCCTATCGTAACCCTACCTTTAACGTAGCCTGTGTTTGGTGACTTGGTTCCCTAGAGAGGGGTACTGAAAGGGAAGAAAAAACAGGGACTTTACGGTGGGGAATCATGGGGAATCAGTGCTACTCCACCCAGGCAATGGAGGATAGCATCACCAGTGATTAGTTACACAACAGCATATGCCCTTGATACGAGGTCACAAGAAGGGCACCTTATCTCTGTTGTGGCTGTCCCCAAAATCCAGTCTAACCATGAGAAAAGTGCTAGGGAAACTGACAAAATATCCCTCAAATTGCCAAGGTCCTCAAAGCCAGGCTAAGCTGAGGAGACTGTCAGAGTCCGCAGAAGACTTTGGAGATATGATGACTAAAATGTAACGTGGGGTCCTGGGTGGGGCCTTGGAACAGAAGACTGATGTTAGGGAACACTAGTGAGCTCCACAGAAAGTGTGTTGTTTAGTAAATAGAAATGTACCAATGTTGCTTCCTTAGTTGTGACAGATATGCCATAGTATCATTAGATGTTAATAAGAAAAACTGGGGCCGGGTATACAAGAACTATAGGTACTAATTTGGCAACTTTTCTGCAAATCTAAAACTGCTCTAAAATAAAGAATATCCTTTTAAAAATCACAAACAACTGTGTTATAATTGATGGAAGGTGAATCCTAATCAAAATCTGGGCAGAGAAATTAAAAATTTTCCTCCGTAAAGTTGGGCGATTCTTCTGTCAATATGGTCCCATCCTATCACAGTCAGGCAGACACCCTCACTTCAGAAGAAGAAAGAAAGGACAGACTTTGCATTTTAGGAAATTATGGATTGAGAGGCTCAGAGGTGCACACTTTTGATCCCAAGAAGGAAATGGCAACCCATTCCAGTATTCTTGCCTGGGAAATCCCATGGAAAGGGGAGCCTGGCAGGCTACAGCCCATAGGAGTGAAAGAGTCAGACATGACTTAGCAGCTAAACCACCACCACTGTCACTTATAAAAGTATTTCCTAAATGACTGGTTCAGGACTTCTCTGGCAGCCCAGTGGTTAAGATTCTGTGCTTCTAATGCAAAGGGTATGGGTGCAACTCCTGGTCAGGGAACTAAGATCCTACATGTCACATGGTGTGGTCAAAAAAAAAGAAGAGCTTCATTTTCTCAATAACTCAGTTAAATAAGGAAAACAGTTTGTGCACAAAAATGTCCATTACTCCATTATTTGTAATCACGAGTAATAGGACACAACCTAAATGATGAGTAACAGAGGACTGGGAAGTAAATTGTATAGCATGTATAGAATGGGACATTATGCAGCAAATAATGTGTTAGGTTTTTAATGATACCAAAAATATTCATTATATGAGATTAAATGAAAGGATACAAAATTGTACATTCAGCACGCTTTCAATTATGTAGAAATATAGAGAAAATACAGGAAATAAATACATCTTTATTTAATGTCCATCACAGTCATTCCTGACTAGTTGGATAATGGTTATTTTCTCTTTTATATTTTTGCTGAAAGCTCTGAATTCACTACATTGGATATATTATTTCATGTTTGGTAAAATGAAGTGATCTTCAAAACATTTGCTAGTGTTTTTCTTCATGCAATTCAATTACACATAATTTTTATTTTCCTCATTGGGCCTTTCTGAATTTTTCTAACCTCTATACTGGCACGTGATACTTTAAAAACCAGATAGAAAGTATAAAATGTTTTATTATACTCTGTAAATACAATGGGTTGAGTGGTAACATACATTTTAGCTAAGGAAAAAATGTTAAGGATCTTGAGTGCTTAAAAGCACCCTCACCCTAACCCTAAACTATACACAGTAGATATTTGGGGATATTTAATTAGGAAGCATGATTTTAATTGAAGTGCTTTTGAAATACATTCTGTTCCTGATATCAGTCATCAGTTTGTCCAATTACACTGCTAATTGCATGTCCACAGGTAAAGTGTTTGAGAGCAGGGAAGAGCAGGTAGGGCTGGAGAACGTGAATGTGCAGGGAGAAGAAGACAGAGAAGAGGGAAAGAACAAACACACCGGAAAAGAAGAGAAGGGGAAAAGAATTACAGAAAAAGGGGGAAAGGAAAGAGTGGAAAGGATGGAAAGACAAGAAAGAAAAAGCAAAACATGTACTGCTCTCAAATCCAGGAAGTGGGAAAATACCTGAAATAAATTTACTAAAAGGCAGTAAGAATACAGGCTTAGAAATGTCCTTAAGTCACTATAGATAAAGCAACAGGGTTTATCAGGTACCAATTATGTTTAAAAACATCTAATAGCTGTGAGAAAATGTCCTGGGGAGGTGACCATTCACGCCTGTGCCAGTCAATATCCAAGAGCGGTGTGTGAAATGAGACCTACAGATTGTCACCATGTTGTCTTCTGAGTGGCTTGTCTTGCCCTGTAATGTGGCTCCAGGCCTCTCGCCCATCTCCACTTCCTCTCTGTTTCACTTGTTTACCTTACAACACAATAGGGAGAAGTGTAGCTGATTTTTGAAAAGCCACTCTCTAAAGCTGGAGGGGAGCTTTTGAAGACAACTGTTAGCCACAAGGAAACAACACCAGTAAGCTGTTGGAGGCTTTGAGTGATTAAAAATAAACATTTTACAAGTCCTTCTGATCCATGAAGAAAGGGAAATTCTTCCCCACTAAGTATTTTCTGAGTGTTTCACTTGCCAAGGTACTAGTTTTCAATCATATTTAATTGATGCAGGAGAATTGTACATTGCCTGCTTTATAATTTTCAGTACATTGAAAAAGGAAAATGCAATTACTGGACAGCATACAATCACGCTTCCTTTACAGGGTTTATGGTTTAATATTATTCTGACTAATTTAAAAGATTTTTTAAATGTCTGTGCTTTTCATTTTATAACATATTGTGGGTTTTAGTTATAATTCATTTGATTTAAATGTTCCTCATGAGAAAATAGAATGCCACTTATTACCATGTTCCGGAGAAGGCAATGGCACCCCACTCCAGTACTCTTGCCTAGAAAATCCCATGGATGGAGGAGCCTGGTAGGCTACAGTCCATGGGGTCGCTAAGAGTCAGACATGACTGAGCGACTTCACTTTCACTTTTCCCTTTCATACATTGGAGGAGGAAATGGAAACCCACTCCAGTATTCTTGCCTGGAGAATCCCAGGGATGGGGGAGCCTGGAGGACTGTCGTCTATGGGGTCACACAGAGTCGGACACGACTGAAGCAACTAGCAGCAGTATTACCATGTTCAGGAACATTTAGTGGTGCAATAAAAAACTACCCAAGTTATATACTATATAAAATGCGTACTGTTTGAAAGGAGACAACAAGAAAATAAAACAATATATGGGTGGTAGGCAAAATAATGCCCCCAAAAGATATCCACATCCTAACTCCCAGAAACTGTGAATATGTAGATTATACAGCAAAGATGAAGACTGCAGATGGAATTAATGTTGCTAATCATCTGACCTTGCATTTGGAAAATTAGCCTGGATTATCCAGGTGGAACTGATGTAATCCAAAGGATTATTTTAAGCAGAAGAGGGAGGTATAACTAAAGAGGCAGTGTTAAAAAGACTTGGCCCCATGTTGCTGACTTTGAAGACAGAGAAATGGAGCCATGAGCCACAAATGCAAGTGACCTGTAGAAACTGGAGAAAGCAAGGAACTGATTTATCCTCAAGTCTCTGGAAGGAACGCAGTCCAGTTGATGCCTTGACACTGAGACCCATTTCAAACTACTGATCTCCAGAACTATAAGGTAAGAAATGTGTGTTGCTTTAGACCACACAGCCTATGATAATTCATTAAAGTAGCAACAAGAAACTAATGCAATATAGGTACATACCTATATGCGAAGTCACTTCAGTCAGGTCTGACTCTGCAACCCCATGGACTGTAGCACACAAAATTCCTCTCTTTGTGGGATTCTCTAGGCAAGAATATTGGAATAGGTTGCCATTTCCTTCTCTAGGGGATCTTTCTGACTCAGGGATCAAACCCACGTCTCTTACATCTCCTGCATTGGCAAGCAGGTTCTTTACCCCTAATGCCACCTGGGAAGCCCCACAGTTACATACATCAAGTGCCAAAGGAGAGGTTTCCAGCTAGAATTAGCATGCCAGCTCCAGATAAAAGATTACGTAAACTCTGATGGAAGCGAATACTTAACCCTGAAATTTATGGAAAGGGCTTACTTTGCTCCCTGGAGATTTTAGTTGCTTGATCCAGACTGAAGTGTTTGTAAGAGGCTAGAATGAGGCCATTGTATTCATCTTAAATCAATGACAGTGACAGGAATATCTCAGTCCCCAGAGTTTTTGCAAATCAGCACAAAGAAAATGTCAAGCTTGTTAAGATTGAAAGCACAGTTTCTCTACTAGGAAGAAAAATTAGAGACAGCATTCAGATACTTTGTTGTCTTTCTAGAAATCTTAACACATGATCTAGGACTCTGAGATGGAATGCAAGGGATGAAAAAGAATGACACAGGAAGCTGGTCTAGCAATTAGGAGATGCAGTGTTACCCTGGTATGTGACCTCAAGCAGTCATGGAATCTCTTGGATCTCAAGTTTTGCAAATGAAAGGTGAAAATGATAATACCTGCCCTGCCTTCTTCCCATGAATATTGTGAAAGGCAAACAAAACTATATATTTGAAGCTGCAAGTAATACACACACACACACACACACACACACACACACACACACACATCCCTCTAACATTTTAAGCTTAATAATTTCAATCATTTGTTTTGCTGCAAATCACAACTATGCTTTAGTACTATAGTTTTCTTTCAAATAATCTCATGCCTGAAGCTGGTGGCTGATTTTTTCTTTTTAATAATGTGACAGTCTATCTGACACAAAGTCTCATCTTTGGAAAGCATGAGCTCATGGTTTGAAACATGGCTTCATTCCAAAGGCTCCAAACACAACAATCTGTTAAACCTCAAGGGCATTAAAGAGGAAATGGCCTTTCTGTACTTGGTCCTGGTTGTTTCCAATTATGAACTGAGCACTGGAAAATGTGAAATCTGTGGGGAGCAAGAGAGCCCGTTCAGATCAAGTTTTAACCTTCCTGGAGCCCATTGGGAAACTGCGGGGACATTGCTGGATCCTGTCTCACCATGTTTAATTGGTGACTTGCATATTGTTTGGGAGAAGGAGTTTTCAACCGCCTGTGACTCAGCTTCTCCAAGGACATATTAGGAGATCTAAGTCAAAGTCAGTCCAGCTTTCATCGATTATATGTCTACAGCTTATCGGGGGTTTTGCAGCGATGTAACAATGTTTTATAAAGTGTTTCTCAAACCAGTCTGAAATGTACATTCAAAAAAATTCAGGGGTCTAAGCAGATAGTCAGTTCTGGATTAGACCATGGCAGGATGATTAAAGTTATTTCAGGGTCCCTGCCCTCAAATTGCATTCTTATCCTCTTTCCCCTTAAATGTGTGCACTTCTGATGTCATCTAGAAAGTCCTTTCCTGACCATGCAAACAAAAGCAGAGCTCCCATCCCACCACTCCCTGTCCACCCCATGTCCTTTATGTTTCTTCAAAGCACTTGTTACATACCCTTTATAGGCATATATTTACCAATTTCTTCTTGTCTAACATCACTCTCCACACTAGAATCCAGTTCCGTGATGGAAGGAGTTTGTATCTATTGTGTTCACTGTATATCTCCATTGCTTGGAATACAACTCAACACATGGTAGGTGTTCCACATATATCATATATCTGCTCAGTGATGAATGTTGACTAATTGATGCCTAAAATCCATAGTTAGATCTTTACTCCTTTGACTTAAGGTAAATAAGGAATCTTCTTCCTGAAAAATACATGACTTTGGAAGCAGTATCCTAGTAAGTTTTTCAATCTGTATGAATGAGTGGGTCTCAGTCCTTTTCTGGGAACAGAGGTTGATAAACCAGAGAAAAACTCAGAGCCTCAGTATCCACGTGGAGAGGCATTCACCGAGACATTAATTGTACCATTCTAAAGATATTGTGTGGCTTCCCTGGTGGCTCAGTGGTAAAGAATCTGCCTGTCAATGTAGGAGATGTGGGTTCGATCTCTGGGTTAGGAAGATCCCCTGGAGAAGGAAATGGCAACCCACGCCAGAATTCTTGCCTAGGAAATCCCATAGACAGAGAGAGGAGCCTGGTAGGCTACAGTCCATGGGATCGTAAAGAGTCAGACACAACTTCGCCACTAAACAAGGATATTATTCCTCTTTCTTACTTTTGTGTGTATTCTAAATCTAACATGAGTAATTTGATTGTCAAAAATTTTAACTAAAAAAAGAAATATCTCAAATAGGTACAAAAGGGGCTTCTGGTTTCTGCCTCTGCATAAAAGAAGCTTGAACACATCCTAACACATAAAATGCTGAACAGACTGAAAAATCAACAACTCTTCTTGGATCCATAAAAGAAGGAAGGACACAGAGCAAACCACTGATTCTAAGACTGAAGGGACAGATGGTGAATACAGGAAGAAGCAGCCTAACTGAGCAGAGGCTCACGGGTGGAAACCACTAGGGGACCCAGTGCTGAGGTAGAAAAACCTAAACTGTGATTGCTGAAGGCTCAGGTGGACAACTCAGAGTTAACTCTAGGGGGATCCAATTACAGAAAAGTGTGAAATTGTTAGTCACTCATTCATCTCGGACTCTGCAACCTCTTGGACTATAGCCCACCAGGCTCCTCTGTCCATGGGCTTTTCCAGGCAAGCATAGTGAAGTGGGTTGCCATTCCCCTCTCCAGGGAATCTTCCAACCAAGAGAACAAACCTGAGTCTCCTGCATTGCCGACAGTTTCTTTACCATCTGAGCCACCAGGACTCCTACAGTACTGTGAGATTTACATCTAGGAGCTCAACCTAATTCCCACAGTAAGTATCAGAGAAAAATCCTCTTGTGCTTCCATTATGGGGAAGGCAAAAAGGAATCATTCTGACATATGTCACTCTGTTCTTCCTAATAAGACTTGCCCTCAGTAAGGTCCAGTAAACTAGGGCCTAACCTGCCAGATATTATCAGAACCTAACTGACCTTGGGGAAGGGAAATATCCAACTCTAAACAACTCTAGCCTTCCATATGACAGAAAGGAAATATTCAACTCCAGCCTACTCTAGTCATCCTGTCCCACCTAAAGGCAGAAGGAAAAAACTGAAAAATATTTGTGAAGTTTACAACCCAGAAGCATTTGTTGTTGTTGTTGTTTGGTTGCTAAGCCATGTCTGACTCTTCGTGACCCCATGGACTACAGCACGCCAGGCTTCTCTGTCCCTCACCATCTCCTGGAGTTTGCCCAAGTTCATGCCAATTGAACCGATGATGTCATTCAGCCATCTCAGATGCAGAGGCTCACTTAAACACTGAGACATCTAACTGTCAGACTACACAATACTTGCTATTTTCATACTCCTTACCACCATATTACTAAAGGCCTGTTTACTGCAGTTCCTTAGCCTGATAAATAATGTCTACATATAAAAAAAATTACCCCCAAAATATAACTATTAATACATGAGGAGATGGATATGTTAACCTGATGATAGTAATCATTTCACTATGTATATCAAAACATCAGGCTTATACCTTAAACAATTTTTTTATTTTTTTTAAATTACAAGGCATACCAAAAGGCAAAAACATCATCTAGAGACAGAACAAGAATCAGAACCAGACATGACAGAGATGTTGGAATTACCAGACCAAGAATCTTAAACACTCATAATTAATACACTAAAGAGCTCTAATAGATCATGCAAACAGCATGCAAGAACAGATGGGCAGTGTAAGCAGATAGATGTAAATTCTAAGAAAGAACAAAAAATTGCTAAACATAAAAAACACTAACAGAAATGGAGAATAACTTTGATGGGCTTATTAGCAGATTGGACATATGGCTGAAGAAAGAATTTTTAGCTTGAGGATACATCAATAGAAACCTCTAAAATTGAAAATCAAAGAGAGCAAAGACTGGGAAGAAAAAAAAACAGACAGAATATCCAAGGACTGTTGGGACAATTACAAAAGGTGTAACATACACATAATGGGAATGCTAGGAGAAAAAAAGAAAAAGGAACAAAAAAATATTTGAAAAAATGATGACTCAGAATTTCTCCAAAGTAATGGGCTTCCCTGGTCTCTCAGACGGTAATATCATACACAAAACCACAGATCCAGGAAATTCAGAGAACAATATGCAGGATAAATACAAACAAAAACAAAAAATGACACCTTGGCATATCAAAAAACACTTGATAAAGACTATCAACAAAAAACCTACAGCTAACATCATACTAAATGGTAAGAAATCTAAAGCTTTCCCACTAAGATTAGGTATAAGGCAAGCATGTCCTTTCTTACCACCCCTCTTTGACATTCTACCAGTCTAGCTAATGCAAAAAGATCTCCCCAAAATAAAAAGTACACAGATTAATAAGGAAAAAATAAAACTGTCTTTGTTTGCAAATGACATAGTCATTTATGTAAAGAATCAAAAAACATCCTAGAACTGATGCATGATTATAGCAAGTTTGTGGGAAACAAGTTAATATACAAAAGTCAACCACTTTCTTGCTGCTGCTTAGTAGCTTCAGTTGTGTCCTTCTCTGTGTGACCTCATGGACTGCAGCCCATCAGGCTCCTCTGTCCATGGGATTCTCTTGGCAAGAGTACCAGGTGGGTTCCCATGCCCTCCTCCAGGGGATCTTCCTGACCCAGGGATCAATTCCGGGTTTCTTGCACTGCAGGCAGATTCTCTAACATTGAGCCATGAGAGAAGCCCAATCACTTTCTTATATACCAGCAATGAACAAGTGAAATTTAAAATTAAAAACATGATACAATTTACATTAGCACCCCCAAAATGAAATAGCTTAGGTATAAATCTAATAAAATATATACAATATCTATATGAAGAAAACCCTGATGAACAAAATCCAAGAAAAAAAAATGGACAGATGTCCCATGTTCATGGATTGGAAGACTCAACATTGTCAAGATACCTGTTCTTCCCAACTTGACCCACAGGTTCAATACAACCTCAATCAAAATTCCAGGAAGTTATATTTATGTAAATCAACAAACTGATTTTAAAGTTTATATAGAGAGGTAAAAGACCCAGAATAGCCAACACAGTATTGAAGGAGAAGAAAAGTTGGAGGAGTTGACACTACACAACTACAGTAGTCAAGATAATGTAGTACTACAGAACAGACAATTAATGGAACAAAACAGAGAACCCAGAAACAGACCCACATAAATAGAGTCAACTAATCTTTAACAAAGAAGTAAAGATAATCTTTTCAATAAATGGTACTGCTGGACACTGGCCTTATATCTTTCACAAAAACTGACTCAAAATATATAATGGACATAAATTAAAATGCATAACTATAAAATTCTTAGAAAATAACAAAGAAGAAAACTTCGATTACCTTGGGTATGATGAGGACTTTTTAGATACAGTGTAAATGCATGATCCAAGATATAATTGATAAGCTGGTCTTCATTAAAATTAAAAATTTCTACTTTTCAAAAACAAAAAAAACCAATGTCAAGAAAATGATAAAACAAGCTACAGACTGGGAGAAAATATTGTAAAAGATACATCTGCTAAAAGATTGTTATCAAAAATATACAAAGAACTCTTAAGACTTATCAATTTAAAAAAAAAAATCTGATTTAAAAATAGGCCAAATACCTTAACAGAAATCACCAAAGAAGATATATAATGTTAAATAGGCATATGAAAAGATGTTTCCCATCATAAGTCATTATAGAAATGCAAATTAAAACAATGAAATATCACTGCACACTTATTAGAATAGCCAAAATCTGAAACACTGACAACATCAAATGCTGATGAGCATATGAAGCAACAGAAATTAATTATTTCATTCTTGTGTTTTCCCTGATAGCTCAGTTGGTAAAGAATCTGCCTTCACTGCGGGAGACCCTGGTCCGATTCCTGGGTTGGGAAGATCCCTGGAGAAGGCATAGGCTACCCACTTCAGTGTTCTTGGGCTTCCTTTGTGGCTCAGCTGGTAAAGAATCCACCTGCAATGTGGGAGACCTGGATTCGATCCCTGGGTTGGGAAGATCCCCTGGAGAAGGGAAAGGCTATCCACTCCAGTATTCTGGCCTGGAGAATTCCATGGACAGTCCATGGGGGTCGCAAAGAGTTGGACACGACTGAGCAACTTTCACTTTCACTTGATGGTGGAAATGCAGAATGGTCCAGTAACTTTGGAAGACAGTTTGGTGGTACCTTATAATACTTAGACATACTTTTATCATACAATCCAGCAATCACACTCCTTGTTATTAGCCCAAAGGAATTGTAAACTTATGTCCACACAAAAGTCTGCATATGGGTGCTTATAGCAGCTGTATTCATAATTGCCCAAACTGGGAAGCAGCCAAAATGTATTTTAGTCGATGAATGGATAAGCAAACTGTGGTCCATTCAGACAATGAAATATTATTCAAAATGAAAAAGAAATGAACTAGCAAGCCATGAAAAGACATGGAATAAACTTAAATGGATATTACTAAGTGAGAAAAAAATCAGAAAATTCTATAGGTATGATTACAACTATATGACATTCTGGAAAATGCAAAACTATGGAGACAGTAATAAAATCAGTGGTTTCCAGAGACTGGAAGTGGAGGAGGGGTTGAATAGGTGGAGCACAGAGGATTTTGGGGGCAGTGAAAATTATCTGTAGGATAACATAAGGGTATAACTGTACACATCATTATACATTTGTCCAAATCCATGGAATGTATAAAACAAATAATGAACCCTAAGGTAAAACATTGAAGACTTCCCTAGCGGTCCACTGGTTGAAAATTCACCTTCCAGTGCAGGGGGCATGGATTCAATCCCTGGTGGGGGAGTTAAGGTCCCACTTGCCACATGGCATGGCCAAGAAATAATTGAAAAAAAAAAAAACTGTGGACTTTGGGCCATTATGATTGTCAATATAGGTTCTTCAGTTGTAAAAAACGTATCACTCTGGTGGGAGATGTCAACAGTGGGGTAGGCTATGCATGTAGTAGGGGGCATGTGGGTATATAGAAAGTCTCTGTAGCTTTCTCTTAAAATTCTGCTGTGAACTTAAGACTCAGTTCATTTCAGCTCAGTTCAGTCAGTCAGTCATGTCTGACTCTTTGTGAGCTCATGAACCACAGCACGCCAGGCCGCCCTGTCCATCACCAACTGCCAAAGTCTACCCAAACCCATGTCCATGAGTCGGTGATGCCATCCAACCATCTCATCCTCTGTCGTCCCCTTCTCCTCCTGCCCTCAATCTTTCCCAACATCAGGGTCTTTTCCAGTGAGTCAGCTCTTCGCATGAGGTAGCCAAAGTATTGGAGTTTCAGCTTCAACATCAGTTCTTCCAATGAACACTCAGGACTAATCTCCGTTAGAATGGACTGGTTGGATCTCCTTGCAGTCCAAGGGACTCTCAAGAGTCTTCTCCAACACCACAGTTCAAAAGCATCAATTCCACACACACACACACACACAAAAAGCATCAATTCTTCAGCGCCCAGCTTTCTTCATAGTCCAACTCTCACATCCATACATGACCACTGGAAAAACCATAGCCTTGACTAGATGGACCTTTGTTGACAAAGGAATGTCGCTGCTTTTTAATATGCTGTCTAGGTTGGTCATAACTTTCCTTCCAAGGAGTAAGTGTCTTTTAATTTCATGGCTGCAATCACCATCTGCAGCCATGCATGTGATTTTAGAGCTCCCAAAAATAAAGTCAGCCACTGTTTCTACTGTTTCCCCATCTATTTGACATGAAGTGATGGGACCAGATGCCATGATCTTAGTTTTCTGAATGTTGAGCTTTAAGCCAACTTTTCACTCTCCTCTTTCACTTTCATCAAGAGGCTCTTTATTTCTTCACTTTCTGCCACAGAGTGGTGTCATCAGCATATCTGAGGTTATCGATATTTCTCCCGGCAATCTTGATTCCAGATTGTGCTTCCCCCAGCCCAGCATTTCTCATGATGTACTCTGCATATAAGTTAAATAAGCAGGGTGACAATATACAGCCTTGACATACTCTTTTTCCTATTTGGAACCTGTCTGTTGTTCCATGTCCAGTTCTAACTGTTGCTTCCTGACCTGCATACAGGTTTCTTAAGAGACAGGTCAGGTGGTCTGGTATTCCCATCTCCTTCAGAATTTTCCACAGTTTATTGTGATCCACACAGTCAAAGGCTTTGGCATAGTCAATAAAGCAGAAATAGATGTTTTTCTGAAACTCTCTTGCTTTTTCGATGATCCAGCGGATGTTGGCAATTTGATCTCTGGTTCTTCTGCCTTTTCTAAAACCAGCTTGAACATCTGGAACTTAAGACTACTCTTTAAAAAATTAAATTGCAAAAAAAGTTCCAAGTTTGTTTAATAGGTATAAAGTTTCAGTTTGGCAAGATAAAAAGAGTTTGATAAATGGATGCACTCACAATATGAATGCACTTAATGCCACAGAACGGCCTATGTAAAAATGGTTAAGACAATAAATTTTATATTGTGTATTTTAGCACAATATAAAAAACTGCAAAAAAAAAGAGAAAAGAAAAATCCATTGTCCTTAAAATGAGAACTGTCAAATAAAATTATGTTGTAGAGTAGACAGTCTTGCTGTCTCTTCCAATAAGTAAATTCTGTGTGGTTTTAATTTTAGACTCAGGAGCCATCTCCTTGCACATGAGCTACCATAACCCACCTAGACCAGAGATGGCAAAATTCTGGTCCACACACTGCCACCTGCCTCACCTACGTGGCCCTATGTTGTGTTCACAGCAGACACTGCTATTCATTCTTGGCACAGTGTCCATACCTTCTACTCACCTTATAGACCCTCTCCACAGTGGTTTGGACATCCTCTCTCAATTTATCAAATTTTAAAAGAGAAATGAAACTTATTTACCATTGTAATCTGGACATAACTCTTCCTAAGGTGTTCTAGTACTCATTTGGAAAACATATGGAAGATCATGAAATTGAGCCAAAATAATGGCAGAATTTTTTAAAAAATATATTCTAGGAAAAGAGATGAAAAAGAGTTCCTGTGTGTGCCTTCATGCATACGTAATAAAGTATATGCATGTGAGTGAAACATGAGATCCTCTTTCTCCAGAGTTCTTGAAAAGGAGTCACTAGGCTGTATTTCACCCCTTTGCATAATGAAAATCCTGTCTTAAAGGCAGCTCTGCATGACTCTTAAGAACTGAGCTAGCACTGGATACATTTCCACTGGATTTGATTTCTTTTGAGCACCTACTCTTTGAAGTGCATTAAGATAAGCCCCACCACATGTGATGCATATATAAATAAGGCTTACATATTGCCTTCTAGATACAGACATGAATAACTGTTAATACAAAGCAGGCAGTGAGAAGGAACAGATCCCATGCTGTGGAGGGACTAATGAGAAAGCAACTGATTCCATGTGGGAAGGTTTCACAAAGGAGGTGTCTGCAGTCTGAGCCTTGAAGGATGAGGAGTGCTTTACAGTCTGGGAATAGAATCTTTTAGGCAGCTGAAAAGACTTTGCACAAAATTCTGATATGGAAGGTAGAGGCATAGCCAGGATTCCAGCACAGAGAAGTTGTTCTTGACTGAATCTTCTGTTCTAATTCTTCTTTGTCCTTTTAAGAACAGCTTTCGCTACTTATCTTTTCGTTCAATGACATTTCAGGTTCTAAGGCTCGTCCCTTTTTGAATTTAGGCTCAACACAGTAACTCTTTGGCCAACTTCCCAATAATCGGTCTACTCAACAGTAAGAACGGTCCCATTCTTGAGATTTGGGTTGAAGCTTGGTAGAGAAGTATTCACAGCTTTAAGAACCGTACTCCTTTTAGTTTTCATTCTTCTTCTTTAGGGAGTTTAAAGTGAGAAGTGGCTGCTGATGAGTGAACTATAGTCCTTATAAAATGAAAACCTGCTGCCAAACAATTTATGTTCTGGCATGTACTCTAGATTAGGGGCCCCCATTCTCTGGACCTATTGATCCGAGGTGGACCATGATGATCTGAGGTGGAGCTGATGTAATGATAACAGAAATAAAGTGCATAATAAATGGAATGTGCATGAATCATCCCGAAACCATTCCCACCCTACCCGCCCAACTCTGCGGAAAAATTATCTCTCAGGAAATTGGTCCCTGGTGCCAAAAAGATTGGGGACCACTGCTCTAGATGTACTTGTGTGTCATCTACAGAGCCTCCTTTGTGGCTTGTCAGAGCTCCACCACTGTGACCATCAAGGTGATAAACCACGGCCTATTTTTCTATGTGAATTAGTAGTCACTGCTGCTGCTGCTGCTGCTGCGCTAAGTTGCTTCAGTCGTGTCCGACTCTGTCTGACCTCATAGACAGCAGCCCACCAGGCTCCACCGTCCCTGGGATTCTCCAGGCAAGAACACTGGAGTGGGTTGCCATTTCCTTCATTCCTTCTCCAATGCATGAAAGTGAAAAGTGAAAGTGAAGTCACTCAGTTGTGTCCGACCCTTCCCGACCCCACAAGTCTCCTCCATCCATGGGATTTTCCAGGCAAGAGCACTGGAGTGGGGTGCTATTGCCTTCTCTGTAGTAGTCACTAGACTCAGAATTACCTGCCTCCTAGTAGTAGCACGGACCTAAGTATATGCGTAAAACTGATAAGAAAACAGACCAAAAATATCATTTTTTTTGTCTACCCTTGCACCTTGTATTCTGCTTAACCCCAAGCAGATGTTGATGTTGAGTGATTTCTTTCCAGAAGCTAGCATAGCACCAAACACACTGAGCTACTGAAAAAGAATAGCTTTTGTTAAGATGCTGGTGTAGATGCACAAATAACCTTCAATTCTTTCTGCTGATGGGGAAAAATAGGGTTGAGTTGGCCCTTTAGTGAGAGAAACATCGTTTGTTAAAAAGCGGCTGACCATCAAGCATTGCCCTAGGAAAGCAGTTGGCTGGGCTTCCTCTGAATCCACTATATCAGACTTTTGTTTAATTTCACACTAACATGATCTGAGACCATCACTTTCGTCTACCCAATCAAGAAGCATTTCTTAGTTGTTTCCTGTGTGCCAGCTTCTCCGTCAGAGCCCTGAGAATGTAACATTGAACAAACTAGACATTCCTGTCCTTGTGAAGGTTACAGTCTAGTGAAGAACACAGATAATTAAATAAGCAATTAACATGCATTGTAATAAAAGTCCCAATTAGGAATATGTGGAATTCTATAAGAGCACATGAGAACCTAGAGTTTGCAGGAAACTGACACAATAATTTGGCACCAAATAACATGTTTTGGGGTTGCTTGTATGTGGGTGAACTATGCTGGTTTTCTTCTAACCATGATTGTACATAATGTTATGAAAAATTACCCAAAACTTGGAAATAATGTAAAAGGATGACAACATGTCCTTGTGATTTCACACTGGCTCACTGTCAAACAGGCCTACTCAGAGGCTGTCGAATTCTCTAAAGGAATCTGTGTGAAAGAAGATTGAAAAACTGAAGTGACTTTTGTCCAATAGAAATGCAAATAGTTACTTGTCAGTAGAGAAGAGAACCCTGAAGGTTAATTTTCATCACCTTGTATAATATTAAACTGTTTTGTATCTGGCTTGACATTCTAATCCCAGGAATTCTCTTTTACCATTAACTCTTACTTGTGCTTTTGTTTTTTGTTTTTTTAATTTATTTATTTTAATTGGCAGCTAATTACTTTACAATATTGCAGTGGTTTTTGCCATACATTGACATGAATCATGTGCTTTTGTTTTTAACCAGCTTTACTATGCTGCTTGTTCCTGCTTTAATTAACTGAGTTTTTAATTAAATTAATTAAACATGAAAATTATGTTTCCAACTTTTTGAAAATGAAACTATGACAGTGTACATATCACCTAGGGACTGTAGGACACACTGAACTACGGGAAAAAAAAAATAGACTTTGATCAAAACATACAGAAAAATTAATTGTAATGCTAAAATTTTTTTCAAAAGTTATTTCTATACTAGAAACAAACCAAAAACGAAACTAGCAGTTCTATTCACAGTATCATCAAAAAGAATTGAAAAATTACAAATCAACTTTTAAACAGAGGTTCAAGATTTATACCCTCAAGTCTATAAAACACCAGTACATCACTGAGATAAATTAAGAATTTCTAAAGAGTTGGAAAACATACAAAGTTTAAGGATTGAGGACACAGTTTTGGAAATTCTCCCCAAACTGACCTATATTTCAGCATAATCCCTATCAAAATTTCAAGTGAACTTTTTTTGGAGAATTTAAGGAGATAATCCTAAAATTTATATTGAAATGAAAAATACCTAGAACAGCCAAAATAACTTTTGTAAAAGAGAACAAAGTTGGAAATGCACTCTCTTATTTCAACGTTTACTGAAAAACTGCAGGAACAAAGACAGTGTGTGGTATTGATGTGAGGAAAGATATCCAGATCACTGGAAGAGAATAAAGAGCTAAGAAATCAACCCTTACTCTTAAGTCAATTAATTTTTAATGAAATTGCCAAGGCAACTTAATGCAGAGAGACTAGGAAAACCAGAAAAGGAAATGGGGCTGAGACAACTGGATATCCATATGGAAAAGAATGAAGGTGGACACCTACCTCACACCATATATCAAACTAAACTCACAATGGATCACAGACCTAAATGCAGGAGTGAAAACTATGAGGACAACATCATTGTGACCTTGTATAAGGCAAAAATTTTTCTTATGTATAATGCCAAAAGCACAAATCATGAGAGACAAAATTGATAAATTGAACTTCACCTAAAATTTTTATCTTTTTAGAAAACAAAAAAGCTGACACACACAGAAAATATGTGCACAATATCTGATAAAAGACTTGTACATAACGTGTGCATGTATGTGTATATACACATACACACACATATATCACACACAAGATTTTATATATTGTTGCTGTTGTTTAGTTGCTAAGTCACGTCTGATTCTTTTGAGACCCCATGGACCCACCATGGACCCACCCCTTTAGAGCCCACCAGGGTCCTCTGTCCATGGGATTTCTCAGGCAAGAATACTTACACACATACTTAAAAGTCAATAAGACAAACCAATTACAAAATTGGCAAATCTGAATAGACACATCAATAAAGACATGAGTTTCTACTAAACTCATAAAAATGTGTTCAACATCATTAATTATTAGGGAAATACAAATAAACCACAATTATATACCACCACATACCCATCTGCACCCATCTTGAACATCTGTTTAAAAATTGATTTGTAATTCTAGGATAGAAATACTTTTTTAAAAAAATTTCAGCATTACAATTAATTTTTCTATAATAAATCTTTCTATAATAAAGATTGAGGGCCGGAAGAGAAGGGGGAGATATAAGGTGAGAAGGTTGGGTGGCTGCAGGGCAGCCTGGCATGCTGCAGTCCACGGGGTCACAAAGAACTGGACACAACTTAGTGATTGAAAAAGACAAGAATTTAAAGATCTAGGAATACTAAGTGTTGGCTAGGATCTGGAAAAACCAAAACCCACAAATAATGCTGGTGAAAAGGTAAAATGGCACAATTAACTTGGAAAAAGTTTTTGGCAAATGTTTGCTCAGAAGACTAAATATACACTTTTCCTATAACTAAGCAATTTCACTCCTAAGTATCTACCCAAGAGAAAAGAAAACATATTAACACAAGGCCATGTATGCAATATCTACAGCAGCATTTTTCACAATAGCTCAAAACTGAAAACAATCCAACATCCATCAGCTGGTGAACAGATAAGCAAATTATTATATATCAATGCAATGAAATATTGTTCAGCAATAAAAAGAACAAACCACTTTTAAAACAAAGATGGACCTCAAAAATATTATGTTAAGTGAAAAGAGCCAAACACAAAAGGCTACATCTTTATGATTCTACTCTACAAAATTTCTTTAAAATGCACATCTCTTAGAAAAGAGAATTTACCCTGAGCTAGGATGGGAATGAGAACAGACATGCAAATAGGCAAGAGTGAATTTTTAGGTGTTACAGAAATATTCCAAAACGTATTCTGTTGATGACTCAACAACTGCATAAATTTACCAAAAATCTCTGAACTGTACAGTTAGAGTAGGTAAATTGTTTAGCATATAAATGATACCTCAATAAACCTACCAAAAAACATTTCTAAAATCATTTTTGGGCTAGTGGTTCTCCAGTGAGGAGACAGGAATGGGTGTGTAGTAGTGAGGAATATAGGAGGCAGCATGTTAGAATTATCTAAGAAGTTTTTTTGTAGCATACATATATTTGTTCTTCCTTGCATATAATACTAGAAATCAAAGAATATCATCATCCATTATGGGAAGGCTATATACAGTTTGCAAACGCTCCCTCAAATGACTCTGATATACATGACCCACATAAGCACCCCTGAGAATCTCCTCTTGATCAGATCGGGTCCCAGGAGTCTATGTTTTCAATAAGCAAAATGAGTGTAAGTTTCAGAGACTCTGCCCACATTCTCCAATGCTAGCAACCTTCAGCATTGTGGCAGGACACAGTGGGATAAATGATACTCTGGGAAGACCTATACTCTGACCCTCTTTTAATCACATCTACCCATCCACCCAGCATTTACCGTCACCTCCACTGCCAGACACAAGAGACAGCCAATACCTAAAGACTTTAATGGATTAAACCAGCAATGAAGACTTCTAATTCCTCCATCTTTGGTGGGGATTCTTGTCCCTGGAAAGGAATCTCTCTGAGCTCAGTAACAAGAAGGCCAACCATTTTGTTATGATTATGACCTAATCGTACTCATGACACATGTTAGCTATGAGATAATTTGCTCCATTTGTGCCTATTTGTGGCCCTCTAGGTTGAGAAGTGCTCTGCATGATTATGAGATAGTGAGACCATACCTCCCCTTTTAAAAAGTAATGCTTTTTTCCCTTCGAAGCATTTTGTCATTTCTTAGTCAAGAGAAGTTTCCCATTCTTAAATATACAGTATTTGCAGTCACAACCTACTGCTTTATTTTCCTGATTGTCAGTTTTGCCAAAAAAAAAAAAAAAAATCAGATTGCTAGAGATGAAGTCTAAAGGTTCCTATCATTTTTAGAAAAAGTACAGCTTTGTAAGAGAGAGAGAACATGGGGGCTTAAACAAAATTAAAGTGCTATCGATCCAAGGTGTGCAGCAAGCTCTGTGCATGCCAATAAGGTTCCAGTCTAGCAAACTGCCTGAGGTCTCTACCCTTGTTCAGCATTGTGGACAAAAGCTTCAGCATTCCCATGAAGCCTGGTTCATGATGACTGCATGTTTCTTGAAAGAAGAAAGCAACTGTGGGCACTTTAATTACTACATACATAAGGGTGCTTTGGTGGTGACATGAGTCATCAAAATCGAGAATTGAATGGCATCAAGTTGAAAGGACCCCCATGTTGTGGTCCATCCTTGAACTGTTAGTCACACAGTTGTGTCTGACTCTTTGAGAACCCATGGACTGTAGCCCACCAGGCTCCTCTATCCATGGGATTCTCCAGGCAAGAATACTGGAATGGGTTGCCATGCCCTTCTCCAGGGGATCGTCCCAACCCAGGGATCGAATCCAGGTCTCCTGCATTGCAGGCATATTCTTTACCATCTGAGCCACCAGGGAAGCCTGTGGGTCCATCCTTAGGAAGGCCTGTTTCCTGGTTTCCACATCAGCTGCCCACACCAAACCCTCCCATGTCCTGGAGGGACCTTCAAACAGGACCACTTCTAGGAATCGTTACTACATCACTATGGGGTACAGAGTCTCCCATATAGAAAAGAGAGTGATAATATTTTCAACATTTTACAAAGACCCTGGGAAGCAGGACTGGAAACAGAGCTGTTTTCTTCTGACTCTTCAGTATGAATTAAACAGACAATTACTGAGGACCTACCATGTGTAAGGGAGCACCCCAGGGCGAGACAAGTGAGACAAACATAACACAGCCCCTGTCACCATGGAGCTCCCAGCTTCACTCCATGGGAGGGAACAGGGAAATCTTAGTCACCTCCAATCAAGACGATCTCATAAGGATGCCAATTAATTCCAGAGCAGATGGGCGCCCCTGTCCTTGCCTGGATCACCAGCTAATGGTTGTGGAGCATGTCCAGGTCCTTGCACTGCAATCTGTGCTGGGACACATACACCTGCCCACGGATGGTTCCTTCTGAAGAGTCGTCAGCGGCTGCCATCACATAACAGAAATTGGATTAACATACCTCCGCTAACTGAAACAAACAAGCAAGTTTGAGAGAGGCCTGGATCATCTCTCTGCCTGTCCAATAAATGAGTACATATTCAAGATAATAAATGTAATTACATTTGAGGCTAACTCACTGGAATGGTATAAAAAATGTCCCAAGAAGTGAGATGGGCTGGGATCCAGGACTTTTTACTGCAGAGCCTGCACCTGGACAAATGTCTCCTCCAGTAACAGAATACAAAGACGTTTATAAGGAACTAAAAATAACTGCATGCATGAGCATGCTATGTCTCTTCAGTTGTGTCTGACTCTTTGCAATCCTATGGACGATAGCCCACCAGGCTCCTCTGTCCATGGGATTCTCCATGCCCTCCTCCAGGGGATCTTCCCAACCCAGGGATCAAACCCATGTCTTTCACATCTCCTGCATTGGCAGCCGGGTTCTTTACCACTAGAGCCACTTGTGCAGTTGAGGCAAATTATGAACAGCAAGATACAAAAGAACCAAAACCTAACTGCCAGTTCTGAGGTGTCCAGAGCAGAAGCGAGGTACTGTGCATGGTCCCTCACACAGCATAGGAAGTGGGCAGACCACCCACACAACCCTCCATCCAGACCCCTGAACCTGCGCCTTCCCTCACCCCATTTAAGAGACCAGCTCACCACCCCTCAGGGAGTGAACAAGGGAACCTGTTTCTTTTCACTCCCTTGTGCTGCAGCATGAGTCCCAATAAAGACTTGCCTGGCCTCTTATCAATTTCTACTGATTAAAGAATCCACAAACCCTGATTAGTAATAGAAGGAAGGAAGAAGGTGAAAAGAGGGAGAGGAAAAGGATGGAGGGAGGGAGGAAGGAAAGGCAAGACTACTAAAATATACCAGGTGGAGGTACAAGAAAGAAGTAATGTTGTCTTTCTCTGCATAGTTCCATGCAATTTCATTTGCCAGGGACTCCAGGGTTTCCCAGGTGGCACTAGTGGTAAAGAACACACCTAGCAATGCAGGATACATAAGAGATGTGGGTTCGATTCCCAGGTCAGGAAGATCCCCTGGAGGAGAGCACAGCAACCCACTCCAGTATTCTTGCCTGGAGAATCCCATGGACAGAGGAATCTGACAGCTTAGTCTATAGGGTCGCACAGAGTCAGACACGACTGAAGCAACTGAGCATGTGCACACACAACAGTGGAGTCAGTGGGGAAAGGAATGGGGCATGATTAGAAAAGTCAGAAGTAGGTGCACCAGCCAGTGAGTTTGAATTTCAGCTGTGAGCCGATCGTTGGATCACAGCCTGAGAGAAAGAGAGGGGCTACTAGTGAGGAGGAAGTGACTCTCAGCATAAGCAAGTCTAGCCCTCAGAAAGCCCATGTAATATTAGCAGAGCACCTCCACACACATTTTCCTTCATTCCCCCAATAACCCTGTGAGAGAAGCAGGGCAGGGGTCACCACCCTCTCTATGCAGACACAGCAGTTACACTTCCTCCAAGTCCTCTGACTGTCCCCAGAGTGTTCTGCAGGGGAGTTCTCCACTCACTCCAGGAGCCTGGAAATTCCAGTCTCTCAGAGCAAAGTCCCAGCTCACCAAAAATGTCATTCAGGGCACAGAAGGCTGACTCACACAGACACACACACTCAGGATACACGGATCCTATAAATCAAGGGTGGTTTTGCTCTGAGTAAATCTTAGGATCCGTGTGAGCTTCCCACCAGCCTGGATGGCCACACAAGCTCAGCCAGGGGATGGCCTGACAGCTGCCAGGCCTCGGACTCAGGGGCTCAGATCCTCAGAGAGCCAGCTGCTGCCCCACGTGGGTGTCATGAACTGTGGACAAGGACACACCTGTCATCCAAATGCCAGTTGGCACTGCCCACGCATTTGGTCCCCAGGCCACAAGTTGGCCACCCCCGAGGGGAGTGAGGAGTGGGGAAGCCTACACTCCCCAGGGCCATGGAGAAATTGACAGGAGCTTTCAGTGGTCCCCCACGGGGCCCTCAGGCAAGAAAGCAGGAAGTAATCAGCGGTCCACAGAGGAGATATGCTGCTGGTAGCCAAAGGGTACCTGGCAGCCACATTCCAAGCAGGTTTGAAAAGAAATAATGAACATGTTGGCAGCAGCGATGTTTTGAAAGTAACACGGAGACAAGGCTCCTGGCACCCTCTCCCTGGTTTTTCAGGGCTGTGGTTTGAAAGTGAAAGTGTTACTTGCTCATTTGTATCCCACTCTTTGGGACCCCATGGACTGTAGCCTCCTAGGCTCCTCTGTCCACAGAATTCTCCAAGCAAGAATACCGGAGGCCATTCCCTTCTCCAGGGCATCATCCCAACCCAGAGATCAAACCTGGTCTCCTGCATTGCAAGCAGATTCTTTACTGTCTGAGCCACCAGGGAAGCCCCTTAATGTTCCTGACAAACTGATCAGTTCAGGGCAAAGGATGTTTCCCGCAGGTGTGCTCAAGTCAGCTCTGGGAGAGGAAGGTGTGGTGGGCTCCGCAGCCCCCTCCCTCTAACTGGACACCTTGTCCCACCCCTCGTACTGAAAATAGGACCCTCCAGCAACCAACATGACATGCAGACACGCACACTCAGACATCACGATTTTAAGTAAATCGCTGACATCCTGTCATTTCACCCCAATACTACACTTAAATTTATGGACATCTTCAAACATAACCACTATGCTTTTATAACACCTAACAAGGTTGAGAGGTAATTTCTGAGTGTTATAAACAATCCAACTTTTTGCTGTTTTCTGAAAGAAAAAAATCTCCTTACAGTTCATCTGTTTACATAAGGAGCAGACAAGGCCCATACTTGGCATTTTGTTGTTTTGCCTTTTACAATATGTTTCGTCCTACAGCAGGTTGACCTGTCTTTCCTTCCTGCAGAAACCAGGTCAGTTGTCCTATAAAACAACTCATAATCTGATTTTGTCTGTTCATTTCCTTGTACCCTGTTTCATAAAGTGCTAAAATGAGTTAGAGGCTTGATTAGACTCAAGCACATGGTACATGTATGTATGTATACATATATGTGCATCACACATGTGTGCATAGATTTACACACATATACATATATCTGAATCAAATCAAGCTTCTAGCTTGATACATACATATATATATGCATACACACAGACTTATCGTTAAACAGTGGATACCAGCTTCTTTCACACATATATGTAAACATAAGACTAATGACCCTTCAAAGGTAAGGCTGTGTTCTTTCTGCTGCATCCCAAATGAGGTATCCCTAACATCTATCTCGTTCACCCACACTTAGTGACACAAACATTGATCAGAGGGTTCCTGGTTGACCACCAGATTAACAGGTGATCCCTCCACTGTAAGATCAGGCTCCAGTGATGAAGGCAAACCAAGCCCAGATCTCAAAGCCTTCTAGGAGACGGAGGACATCACCTCTGGCCTAAACTCTGCCCCTGATTCCTCACCCACCTGGTCACAGCTTCTCCTGTGCAGGGCAACATAGCTGATTGACCCTTAATCCCTGGCTGTCAGCAAGAATTAGCTTTCTGGTAGCTACTGGGTTTAAAGAAGTGATCAGGAGTTTTAAAATCTTAAACTACCCAAAGAAGAGGGCCTGGGCAGCACAGAGTATTGAAAAGTTGGAGATCCTAACTTAATCTTGATATTCACATGCTCTGTAATCCCAGACAAGTCACTTAAACTTCTCTGAATCAACAGAGAGGACTCAATGAGAGAAGAGTCCAGAGGAACGTTCAAGCCAATCAAAACTTTATCTTCTGAGAATTGGAACTTGGCACGCCTGTGTGAGACTGTACAGTGACAGCTGAGCCACGTTAACAAAAATTCTTTGGAGAAAATGTCCACAAACACTTGTTGCTTTGGTTCCTGAAATTTCTCATTCTTGGTTGTTCCATCCGTGATTCTCTGAGATACTCCAGACATATTTTCAAATCTTCCAATAAATTCCTTTTTTGTCTGGCTTAGGATAACCATATTGGTTTCTGTGGTTTGCTAAAAAAAGAACCTTTATTAATATATCAACCATCTTCCAAGGCCAAGTTCAGATTCTGACACTCCCTGAAGACACTTACATTACTACATCAGCCACGGTGATGGCTCTCTGTCCATGTATTATGGGGCTAATCACCTGTGCAACTCACTCACAATATCTGAGGTATTCACACTGAAACTGACTTCCCACCTGCTTCCACACTTTATTAGTCCACTAGATGGGGGACAGTGACCCTACACCACAGAGGAAATCCCCTTGACACCAGGAATGTGCATTTCACCTAGCCAGCTCCCATCTTCCACCCAGTCCCCCTTCTCAGAAGAAGATGGACAAAAACTACTATCATCTGAGAGCACCGGTTTTCACTGACCTTGTAACAACACACCTCCACATTTTACACGATTGACAATGCACTCCAATTACTGCCTTGGTGAAGTCTCGTCTACTTCTTTTTATCCCCAGGGTTACTTGTGCAGCTGTGGGCATATAGGAGATGCTTGGCAGATATGTTCTGACTCAGCCCCTTGGCAAGGCTACTCTCCCTATCTTGTACAGAGCCATTGCTGACTGGGGTGGGAGGAAAGGTGACAAAACCACAGAATTTCTCAGGAGTTTGAGTACTTTTGATCTGTCCTGCAGCTGCTGCAAAACTGAAGGACCAGAGACTTACCCCTGGGCTCACTGGCCTTGGTTACCAGGTGGCTTCCATAGCCATGAAGCAAAGTCAAGAAGAACAATGCCCTTGAAAAGCTAATCACAGCTTCAGGGAAATCCTGATGTAAATTTTAAAAGATGCCCCTTCTTTTCCATACTGCAGTCCAACCCATGAGGGGCAACATGGTGAGCAGAGTATGAGCTAGATTCCAACTCCTATTCGTCCTATGGCTGGCGTCTTTGTCCAGTGCACAGCCTAATCAACTAAATACGGCCCAACTCTGGCAACTTGGAACTGACACCAAAGTCAGCCTCTCCAGACAGCCTTCCAGGATTGAGCCACTGCCTCTGTTCCCCCTCCGCTGGACACTCCCTAAACACCAGACTCAGCTGCAGACTCTGGGCCAGTCACCCTCCCTTGGGATTGCCCTTGGGGCATTGGACAGTTCAGATCATCTGGGCTTCACCTGTCCCAGGGCTCTAGCCACTTGTCCCCACAGCCACTCTGATGATCAGCTGCCTGGAGTGTGATCAGCTCTGTAGGGCATGGCCAGATGGCACCTGGTAACCACTTTTGCCTACTACTCACCTCCTCTTCTGAGACTTCTCTGTTGACTCTGAGGTGAGAGATGCCATGGCACCCACTCCTGACACTCAACCATGCATACTCAAGAAGTGCAGAGGAATAGGACTGCATGGGGAGACCTCTGAACAAAGCAGGACAGAGCCAGCACATACATCTGCTTCCCCTCCCACCTCTAAGCAGGCTGCCCTGAGAAGCAGGACTCTTTGTTGTTCCTCAGAAGCAGCCATCAACCCCACTTGATGCCAAGGGATCCCAGGTTGGCAGCACAGCCGCCTTCCTCCCCTGCCTCATTCGGTGCCCCTTGCTCCTGCCCGTCAAGACCGTGGTCCTAACCAAGGAAGTGACATGGCAGCCTTGGCCCCACGCTCTCCTTTCTGAAGAACTTCGGTGAAGGCCAGCTTCCTGTCTCTCTACTGGGTTATTTTTGGTGTTCCATCTTCCCTCACCCCAAACTAAAAAGTTCTTGAGGACAGAGGCCAAGTGTTCAGATTCCTCAGTACATGTGTGCATTGTCACGTCAGTCGTGTCCGACTCTTTGCGACCCCGTGGACTGCAGCCTGTCAGGCTCCTCTGTCCATAGTATTCTCTAAGCAAGAACACACCTCTTCAAACTACAGGCTTGTGTCCTTGTGCTTTCTGCCCTCACAGGCAGACAGCAAACAACAAAGAGAAGCTGCAGTAGGTGTAAAGGGCCTTCCTCTCCCAGGCTTCTCTGGATAATGGCTCCTGCAAGGACAAGGCGGGCTGGGGGTGGAGACTGGCTGCCCCAGACATCACCCTGGGACCTGAGGAGGACTGAAGGAACATGTTCCCACAGAGGATACGCCCGAGTTCCGTTTCCTGGAGATGCAGGAATTCAGACATCACTCTGCATGCATGTAACCAGTCAAAGCAAGGTGCACATGCCCTTAGGTATCCCCGGCCTCACCTCTCAGTCCCTCTCTCTGGCTCCTCAATCTACCTAAAAGTGCAGACACTCTGTGAACTTTGGCAATTCCTTCATCTCTCAGAACCTATCTGTAAAACAAAGGACATCTCTCTCTCTCCCCGCCATCCCCAGCTCCCTCCCTCTCTCCTCCCCCAATTCTAGCCCTCACTTTCTCTGGACTTCTGCAAGATTTAAATGATGCAACCTACGGCACAACTTAGCAACTGAATGACAACCACCTATAAAGAGGCCCTTCCTTGATATCTGGTGTGTGCTCAACACTTCTGCCATATCCACTTGCATCTATCAACCTCCTAGCCTCAGACACTAAGACCTTCCAGGTCACAGGTTCCACTCACTCCATCCTGTGGTCTCTTGATTGGTTTCTCAGCCCTCTGCCTTGTCCCACTTCAGTAGCCATTCCCTTTCCAGGGGATCTTCCCAACCCAGGGATCAAACCCAGGTCTCCCACAATGCAGGCAGATTCTCTACCATCTGAGCCACTAGGGAAGCCCCATGCTCATCACAGCAGGTGAAATATAAGTGATGCCATGTCACTGCATTCCTCAATCTGCTCCCATGGCTCCTAGCTCCCTCAGAGGCAAGGCAAGGTCCCAACAATGGATCTGAGGCCCTTGGAATGTCTACCCCCACCCCCAGCTACCCAACACCCTACTAACAATTCCAACTACACTTGCCTTTTTGCTGAGCCTTTAACACCAGGCACATTTCTGTCCCAGAGTCTTTGTAAATACTGTTCTTTCAGTCAACGGGGCCCTTTCCTCATATACTTTCACAGCTCCCTCCCTCATCTCCAGGGGTCTGGACTTATCTTCTCACTGAAGCCCTCTCTGGCCACCCTATCCACTTAACCATCACCATAACTCTTTCCCTCCTTTCCTGCTATATTGTTCTCCTTGGTACTGATCACCACCAAACAAAGTAGATATTTCTATCATGTTTATTTCCTGGATATCTTCTTCAATATGGAAGCTCTAGGAGCGTATGAATTCTTATGTGGGTTCACTATTGTCTCTAGAATACTGCCTGCCATTTAGTGGGTGCTCAATAGATCTTTGTATAATTAATAAACCCCTTTTACTCCTTTATGGCTACATATTTATCTCTAATGTATCTAAAATTAAGAATAATCTTATTTTTATGTCCATTCCCACAAAATGAGAATCTGCTCAAATTTTTAAAGGAAAATGTCAAACGTTTTTATTTGTTTTAATTAAGAATTAAAGTTGTAGAGAATAAACTCCGTTTTGTTCCATTTCTTAAAAATAATTTTCTGAATAGTGTCAAATACTGAGAAATGTAATGACCATCCAGCAACAGAAGCTTTAGGGAGGTAGATTTCTTAACATCTGGACACTGATATAAATGGAAGGTTATCTAATCATATTTTTTAACTGAATTTTATATTTTTCAAAATGAGACTTTAAAACTTACCCAAATTTTACCCAAATTAACCCAATTTTCTTATTTAATACATTTCCACATGAAGCTCCATATGTTATCCTCACATTCAATTTGATACCCACAACTCAATTTGTATTGTATTTTCAGTACAAAGGTTCTAGACAATGATCTGTTTGTCAAACCAGCCCCTTTTTAAAATGAATCTCAAAGTCTGGTACTATCAGCAAGATGGTTCTAGCAATAGTTATTAATGATCCTGCCGGCTCTAAAATAATATAGAAATAGTAGATACAGTCTTGACATTTTAGACCAGAAAAGACACATGTAAAACGTGACCAAGACCAATCATTAAATACTAATTATTATCAGTGTTAATACAGGACAAAATCGACCATGCTGCCCTCTTAGGGGGGATGGAACCCAGAAGGAGCCTTGAAGGAAGGATAGAATTTTAAAAACACACTGGGAAAGGGGAATAAAAAACCAGAGGAACAACTGGACTCAAGGTCCAAAGAAAGAAATGTCAGAGAAGAAGAAATATCTGGGCTTGACTGGAATGGAAGGGGCTGTCAGAAGGAGTGAAAGATTATCATGGAAGAAAAGGAGGAGGCTAATATCTAATCCGCCTGGCCATGTTAAATTCCATACTCATAATGACGGGGAAAGGTTGACCAGATGATCCTTCAGCCAAGTGCAGTGATTTTCCATTTCAATGTGTGATGCATTTTCTCTACCTCTGAGCACACCTGTCCTTGAGGAATCATGGCTAACGCACAAAACATGAGGAAACAACAGAATACACATGTAAGCAAGTGTCAGAATGTGGCACAGACTTGGAAAGTTTCAAAAAAGGACAGATACATGTTTTTAGAAGAGTCAAGGAAGAATTCCTGGGGAAGAAGAGACTCAGCCATCTCTTCAAGTGTTCTCATTATTTAAGAAGAGTGCCGTTGAGGGCACTCAAGCAAGCAAGGTAATGCTGGCCTGGTGGAGGGGTGGTGGAGGAAGCCTGCAAAGAACCTTGTTCCTTTGGATCCAGCCTGGTGTCTGTGAGCCGACCTCTCTTATTATCACGCCATCCTCTCTTCTCAGTTTATAGCCCAGCTACCCTACGAAGTAAATAAACCAAGAACGTGATATCTCCTTGACTGGAGACAGCAGTGCAGGTAGGGAGGGATGTGCCTACTGCCTAGCTGAGACCCTTCCCATGCTCCGTTTCCCTTCGGTCCTGCCACTGTGGGTGGCACATCAGCCAATGAAGAGGTAGCAGCTGCCCTCACAGCTGTGGAGGCTGTCTCAGCACTCTGTGGCTTGGCAGGTGTCTGAGACACACACACCCCTGAATATTTCCCTCAGAGCCTGCAAGGGGCCAACTTTCCAGAAGCTGCTGCTGCTGCTAAGTCGCTTCAGTCGTGTCCAACTCTGTGCGACCCCATAGACGGCAGCCCACCAGGCTCCCCTGTCCCTGGGATTCTCCAGGCAAGAACACTGGAGTGGGTTGCCATTTCCTCCTCCAATGCATGAAAGTGAAAAGTGAAAGTGAAGTCGCTCAGTCGTGTCCTACTCTTTGCAACCCCATGGACCGCAGCCCACCAGGCTCCTCCATCCATGGGATTTTCCAGGCAAGAGTACTGGAGTGGGGTGCCATTGTCTTCTCTGTTCCAGAAGCTGAGGGAAGAGCAAAAAAGCAGTGTGCTTTCCAACTCTATGAATCACGTCTTGAGCTGTCACCCATCAGAAACTCAGCTCCCAAAATAACTCCACTGGCAGCTTGAAACAGTCTTCAGGGGACAACCCAAGGATGTCCTTTTCCTCCCAGAGAAGACACTGACATTTACATCTTGTTTTTAGTAATTACAAAGTTCTAAATATTTTTAAAAGACACTTGAAAAGTTTGTTACTTTCAAACAGTTGGTTTTAAGAAAGGACTTTTGTATACAGCAAAGTCTGGGTTTTCTTGGGAAACTCTAAAGACACAGCAGAAGAAAGCTGGGAAGAATGTTCTCAATATTTCCAGCCCCAAAGCAAACACGGTAGGACCCATGGGCTGAAAGAGTCAAGTCAGCCCAGTCTGCAAGCATCTGCCCAGGCCCTCAGTGTACACGATGGCACTGCCCTAGCGGTAAAGACAAGAAAATCATGAGGCTGGCCAGCTCAGCAATTTGAAATGTCTCAATATGTTATAACACACCCACCCTAAAATAATGTTCCATGGGAATAAGATAAAAAATGCGTCAGCCCCACCTAATGCTCTATGATGGAGGACACTGAATACATGAGGGATCTGGGAAAGAGAGTGCAGAAACAAACAAACAAAATATAGATCTCCAGACCTCCTGCTGTTGTTCAGTGGTTAAGTCATGTCAGACTCTTTGTAACCACATGGACTGCAGCATGTCAGGATACCCAGTCCTCCACTACCCCGGAGTTTGCTCACATGCATGTCTACTGAGTTGGTGATGCTATCCAACCCTCTCATATCTAACCGGACCCTCTAAATCATGTGAAATAATATGGGGGTGGTGCAGAATCTACTCATAGAACTGAGACTAGGAAACAGTCTGTCTTAAATCAAAAATTTGAGTAAGTGTCATCCCAAAGCACACTTGGGAACAAAATGGAAGAGGATTCTAGTAAGGAAATTATACAGAGGAGGAGTGGTTGGCGGACAAACTCCTAGAGCTCCTTGCAGGGGAGTTTGGATGTGGGGTCCGGTGGGGATGAACAATGCTCCTCTCAGAGCCTCTCCCTCTCACAGTCATTAAGAGCCCAGACATGGAAGGCTCTGAAAACCCACCATGTTCACCCCACCATCTAAAGTAAAGGCTGAAGAGAAGGAAGGGACCAAGGACCTTAGGTGAACTGTTTCAGTAGCAATTAAATGCTGGAGTAAGCTGAGGAATAGTCCAGCAACAAACACCTGGAAATTCCATTTGGAGAACCCCAGTATAGAGAGATCGACTGGCACCTCCATTACAATGAACAGAATCTTTCTGGGCACCATGGAGACCTGCCAGGATTTATAATTTATTCCCCACTGTTGGCAAGAGAAAAAAAAAACCTTGCACAGTGCCCAAAGATAAATGCATAACTATGCTGCCTACACCATTATTTGTATTGTCTAAATGTCCCACAACAAGGACATAAATTCAGTTCAGTTCAGTCACTCAAGTCCTGTCCAACTCTTTGTGACCGCATGCACTGAATCACACCAGGCTCCCCTGTCCATCACCAATTCCCGGAGCTTGCTCAAACTCATGTCCATTGAGTCAGTGATGCCATCCAACCATCTCATCCTCTGTCATCCCCTTCTCCTCCTGCCTTCAATCTTTCCCAGCATCAGGGTCTTTTCAAATGAGTCAGTTTTTTGAATCAGGTGGCCAAAGTATTGGAGCTTCAGCTTCAGCATCAGTCCTTCCAATGAATATTCAGGACTGATTTCCTTTAGGATAGACTGGTTGGATCTCCTTGCAGTCCCAGGGACTCTCAAGAGTCTTCTCCAACACCGCAGTTCAAAAGCATCAATTTTTTGGCTCTCAGCTTTCTTTATAGTCCCACTCTCACATACATGACTACTGGAAAAATCATAGCTTTGACTAGACAGACCTTTGTTGGCAAAGTAATATCTCTGCTTTTTAATATGCTCTCCAAGAAGACAGATTGCAGTATAGACCCACAGTGGGTACACTACATAGGGGCTCCACAGAGTGCGCCATGAGAGCAAGGCTGCCATGTGCATCTTATTCAGTCTAGTACCCAGTAGAGGGCCTGGAATATGGTAAACTCTGGAGAGACGAGTCAGCAAATAGAATGAACATGCTACTATGCAAACTTTAGAATAGGCAAGACATATATTGGTGTGGAAAGACGTCAAGGTATTCAGCTGCATTAAAGTGAAAATGAAATCGTTCAACTGTGTCTGACTCTTTGGGACCCTATAGACTGTAGTCCACCAGGCTCCCCCATCCATGACATTTTCCAGGCAAGAATACAGGAGTGGGTTGCCATTTCCTTCTCCAGCTGTATGAAAGGCATCTAATTATAAAAGAGTACGACTCCATGTTTATTGTTAGTGATATGTACACATTTTTTTTATATACTTTCATTGTAAAATTACATACACTCATATGGATAGGCAACATTTATACTGTGTTGTTCACTGATGCCCATACTCCTTTTTTTCCAGGCCCATGGAAAACTGAACAATTCTCGGCCCCCTTTAGTTGGGTGGAGCCACATGTCTAGTTATGACCAAGAACTTGTGAACATAAGTGACATGTGTCACTTATAGGCCAGAACATTTACATACCAGCATGGGCCTCAGAGTTCTCACTCCCTCCCAAGTTTATCTTGAAAGTAAGTGTTGAGATCAAGCCTCTAGCAACCTAGATCTTGAAGTGACTATGATGAACAGGTGCCCTAGTCAATATGCATGTAATACTGGAGTGAGAAATAAACTTTTCTGTGTTCAACTGAGTTTAGGGTTGTCTGTTACCCTGAAGCAACTGTCTGTTGCTTCAGTTGTGTCCAACTCTTTGCAACCCCATGGACTGTAGCACACCAGGCTTTCCTGTCCTTCACTATCTCCCAGAGTTTGCTCAGATTCATGTCCATTGAGTCGGTGATGCTATCTAACCATCTCATCCTCTGCTGCCCTCTTTTCTTTTTGCTTTCAGTCTTTCCCAGCATAAGAGTCTTTTCCCCAGCATAACCATACCTATTTCTGACAACTATAAGACACACACACACACATACACATATCTATACATGTATGCATACATATGTGTATTTATAAATACATATGTGCAAGTATCAACATGCATAAAAAATTCAGAAGAATAATCAGATGAAGTTTTATCTCTGAAGGCAACCTTAGGGACTTCCACTATTTACTTTATGCAACCTCTATTTTAAAAATCGTTTTACACTAAACACAGTCATATCTGTAATTAGTAAGTTTGATTGCTCTCTCATCTTGACTTTGTCCATGCATAAATCCAAATCAGCCAACGGGCAATCTTAAGTGGTAGTTCTCTTTCAACGTCTGATGCCTTCATCTCCCGGCATCAGCAGCTTTAGCATCCCTGGAAATCATTTAACTGAGGAAGCTAAAATAGGGGGAAGCTTTCTCCTTGGACCAATCTAGCGAGAGTGAGATCTGAGAAGCCTGTCTTTCCCTCATTCAGCTTTCTCATCTATGCCTTATGCATTTCTGCTCTTTCCTTGCTTTTCTTCCCTATCATCTCTACTCCCCAGCTTCCCAAACACTGTGCTTCTCCTCCAGCCCCACCTAAACCTCCACTGGCTCCTTCCTGTAAGCCACCAATTCTAAGCTTGGCTTCACACATCCAGTGTCACCTGTCTCCCAACCAACTGAATCCATGTATTTGGTGGTGGGATAGAGGTGCCAAGAGTTTCCAAAGTTCCCCAGGTGATTCTAACATGCAACCAACGTTAAGAATTGCCTTGGGGGAAGGAGCTGAGGGAGAACCACTGCTCCAAACTGAAAACAGCTTGGACGGTTTCACTGACTACCTCCAAGGAGAAAGCATATTTTCACAGGGAACAAATCTGAAGCTAAAAAACTGAAGTTCAAAGGGATGACACAGAATGAAACCTGCCCAAAGTTTCCAGGAACCAGAGGCTGTCCCTCCCACCTCTCCTTGAAGAATAAGTAAAGGAAAGATGGGATGAAAGGATGAAGAGGCATCCTGAACAGCCAAGCTTTGCCTGCTATCGAAACAAACAGGAATCCTTTTTATTGTAAATCAAGTTATGTCGATTCCAACTTTGTTAATATCAGGGCTGCTACTTGCCATTCCAATTCCATGACAAAGCAGTGGTGCAAAGGGCAGTTTCAAAACCCCATTCAAAGCCCAAATCTCAGCCATATCTTCATTTTATTTGAAAGATTAAAACTTGGGTTGGGGAGAGAAATGGTGAAGGAGGTCAAAAGGTATAAACTCACAGTTATAAAATAAGTCATAGGGATGTAATGAAAACTGCATGACAACTATAGTTAATGACACCAGATTGCATATTTGACGGCTGCTAAGAGAGTAGACCTTAAAAGTTCTCATCAGAAGAGAAAAAACTTTTGTTAACCATGTATGATGACAGATGCTAACTAGACCTATAATGGTGATTATTCCAAAGTATATACAAATATCAAATCATTATATTGGGGACCAGAAACTAATATAATGTTATATGTAAATTATACTTCAATAAAAATAAATACAAATCAAAACCCTGTGATTTCAAATGAGAGTTGTGTGGCATTAACTGCCTTCCAGAATGAATACTGGATGATGGATGACCTTTGTGACGACTGATGCCCCGAGAGCCCTTCAAAGCAGCCTGACTTCTTTCCAGGTATTATAGGATCAAGTCACGTCTAAAATGAAAAGCAAAGAATTCACAGAAGGCAGGATTAAAAGAAATCTGAGAAACCTTCTTCTATAAAAGAATCTCTACATTCAGGCATGATAAGGTAATATTCTGATAACAAGAGTGCCAGCAAGCAATCCTTTAGCTTATCTCATATCAACAAATCTGGGGGGGAGAGATGGGAGGGAGGTTTACAAGGGAGGGGATATATGAGTGCATATAGCTGATTCACTTTGTTGTAGAGCAGAAACCAACACAACACTGTAAAGCAATTATACTCCAACAAAATTTTTTGAAAAATTTAGATGCCTGGCCTCCCACAGTCCCAGTCACTAGACAAAAAGAACTTACCTTCACTTTTATACTCTTAAAAGTGGTTAAGGACCTGTGACCTTCCCGGCCAAAAGAGTTGAGGCGGCCTCCTGCCCTGTAGAACTCAAGAAAATGCTATTTATGTTGTAGTCTATTTAAATACTACCACCTGAAACTCACACAGCTGTAAGCTCTATCCTTCTAACCCCTAACACCTGTTGGGTTAGCTATCGCCTCAAACCTTTTAGGATGTGTGCGTGCGTGCATGCTAAATTGCTCCAGTTGTGTCTGACTCTTTGCGAGCCTATGAACTATAGCCTACCAGGCTCCACCACGCTCCTCTGTCCAAGGGATTCTCCAGGCAAGAATACTGGAGTGGATTGCCATGCCCTTCTCCAGGGGATCTTCCTGACCCAGGGATCGAACCCACATCTCTTAACACCGCCTGTATTGGCAGGCAGGTTCTTTACCACTAGTGCCACCTGGGAAACCCACCTTTTAGGATAGTTACTGTCAAAAAGATAAGCGATAACAAGTGTTGGCAAGGATATGGAGAAAAGGGAACCCTGTGCACTGTTGATGGGAATTAAATTGCTACAACCACTATGGAAATCAGTATGGAGGTTTCTCAAAAAATGAAAAATAGAACATATGGTCCCTCAACCCCACTTCTGGGTCTATATCCAAAGGAAACAAACTCATTCTCTCAAAGATGTATTTGTAATCCCATGCTGACTGCAGCATTATTCAGAATAAGCAAGACATGGGAATGATCTTAGTGTCCATAAATAGATGAATATAAAAGAAAAAGTGGTATATATAATACACACAAGCAGTGGAATATTATTCAGCCTTTAAAAAGAGGGAAATACTGACACTTGAGACAACATGGATGAGCCTGGAAGGCATTCTGCTGTGTGAAATAATCCAGATCAAAAAAGATAAGTATTAAATGGTATGTATCACTTACATGTAGAATCTAAAAAAATTAAAAGTTGAACTCATACAGAAAAGTGGTTGCCAAGGGCTGAGAGGTGGGAGAAATAGGAAGAGGTTGGTAAAAAAGTACAACTTTCTATTACATGTAATATTAATAAAGTCTGAAAATCTCATATATAACATAATGACTATAGTTGATAAGACTGTGTTGTATAATTGAAGTTGACTTAGAGAGTAAAACTTAAATATTCTCACTTTAAAAAAGGTAAGTGTGTACTGTAACAGATGTGATAATTACCTCAATGGGAGAACCATTTCACAATGTATACATCAAATCATTATATGTTAAACATCTTACAGTTTTGTCAATTTTATGTCAGTAATGCTGGAAAAAAAACACCCTATTTCCTGGAGTTATAAGAAATAAAGGTTGGTAAACACTGGGATTAAAAGAGTCATGAATAGCATAATAAACTGCTCACACTTTGATAAGCCTTCTCTCTAAATAAGACCCCTTCCAACTAGTGTCAAATGGGGTTTCCCAGGAGAAAAACTCTGGGACCCAGAGGAACACAGGAATATTGACCTGCAGGTGACCACAGCTGAGCACATAGGCCAAAATGAGCTGGCTCATAATGCCAGAAGGTACAGATGATGGTAGGGGTGGGGTTCCCCACAAGAGAAATTTGGCACATTCTGAACCATTTTGGACTATGAACACATTTTTTGTAAAGCAGGAATTGTAATACCCAGTTTACTGATTGATCATCATTCATCAGGCACCTTCATTCCCCAACTACTTTATGTACCTGCTAACTTGCCCACTTCTTTGGCCATGCACAAATCTTATCATCCACAAAATGAGGATAAGGCCCCACTGGCTAGGTTTTCAAACGGATTCAGTAGAAAACTATATTGTAAACACATTACCCAATGCCTACATAAAGTATATGTTTAGTGAATGTATTTCCTCTCTCTTTCTCTCTTGGCTATCAGAAAGATTGAGTGACCATCTGAAAGCAAGATTGTGAAGGATGGTAAAAGGCCTTTGTTGTTTGGTCAGTGCCCTGGCTTCAACAAAAGACCAGGAGAGCAGCTCAGAGGGGCCCCCCTTCTATATGCTGCATGCACCATCTCCCCCTCAAACCAGGCAGAGGGGAACTGGGGTGACGTCACTAGATGAAGGAGTGGTAGAGAGCAGAATGCCAGAGTATGTCCCAGGACTAGAGGGATGTGGGGCCAACATTCTTGAAGATGCTCTAAACAGCAGGACTGTGGCCTCCTGTGAGGGCCCAGGTAACACAACCTGTATCAACCAAGCACTGGAACTGAAGGAGATGCCGTTATGATACATGGACTTGATCACTTTAGAAAAATACGAGACCTGTTCTAGTTTTCACTCATTCGGTAGTCTTACACACATACACAGGGACACACACTTCAATATGGCGAGTGGCTCAGTCAGTTGATGCAGATCAAAAGCATCATGGAGGCATGAAATTCAAGGCACTATACCAGCCTTGTAGGACTGGATGCAGGTAGGTGGGGAGGGGTCATGAGGAAGCTGAACACAGAATCCCTGCTCAAATAGCATAGTCTTGAGAGGACAAAGGACACAGGAAAAAACAAAAAGAAAATCAGGACTGGAAAATCTGACCTGAGGGGAACATTCAGAAACTGAGTCATTGCAGCTAAGTGGGTTTTCCAAAGTACTCAACACTGTCAATTTTGGCCATGGCCCATTAAACTCTTTTACCAAGCTATGTGTTTTGACCATGTTCAAGAGCCTTCAACTAGTTGTTCCTACTACAATTCTCACAGTCTGGAGGTTTTTCCTAGAAATAAACAACCAATATGGTTTTACATTAACTGGCTTTGGGGATGACACTAAGGTCTCCTTTAGCCAAAGGTACTTTTTAAGCACTAGCTCATGTTGACTGACACCAACTAGGGATTGCAGAGGATACAAATTAAGGAGCAGCACCAATCTCTTCCTGCAAGAAGCTCACATTCAGTGGTACCCTATCTCTTGTACCTGCTTGTGAGAACCATTTGCTAAATAATTAGGTATTTTGTGAGCAAGCTGTTAAACAGAAGTGTGATTTCTTGAATAATGGCCCTCCAAAATATATCAAGTCCTAATTCCTGGAGCTGGAGAATGTTAATTCATATGGCCAAAAAAAAAAAAAAAACAACTTTGCAGATGTGTTAAGAATCTTGAGATGGGAGTATTATCTGGGTGGACCCTTAATGCAGTCTTATAGAAATGCTTATGAGGAGTGCAGAAGGAGATCTGATACAGAGGAGGAGGAGGCCATGTGACCAGCAAGACAGAAGGTGGAGGGATGTGGTCACAAGCCAAGCACTACCAGCAGCGACCAGAAGGTAGAAAAGGCAAGGATTAGATGACCCCTTAGAGCCTCCAGAGGGAGCGCAGTCCTGCTGACATCCTGAGTTCAGCACAGTGAAACTTATTCTCGGATACTGGCCTCCAGGAGTGAGAGAGAATAAATTTTGTTGATTTATGCTCCTAGATTTGTGGTCATTTGTTTCAGCAGCCACAGGAAACTAATACTTAAAACCCACGGCTTCTGTTTGTTGTTGTTTGTTACTCATTCCTGTCCGACTCTCTCACGACCCCACGGACTATAGTCCGCCAGGCTCCTCTGTCCATGGGATTTCCCAGGCGAGAATACTGGAATGGGTTGACATTTCCTTCTCCAGGGGATCTTCCTGACCCAGGGATTGAACCTGCGTCTCCTGCATGGCAGGCAGATTCTTTACCACTGAGCCACCTGGGAAGCCTGAAACCAACCATGGTGGTGTATTTATACCATAGAAATGGGCAATGAAAAAATCAGGGCTTTTAATTTCAGAGAGCTGGTGTGTTCTCAAATCATACCTGGGCAGTTTAGCCTGAGACGAACAATGAGAGAACCTGCTTCATGGCATGACATGGCATGATGTACTATGTTATGATGTCATATGATGTCATGTGACTTCATATACCAGAAAAAGCACTTAAATTGTGACAGGCTCCTTATTCTGATTCTCCCTCAAACAGATTCCATCTGTCCTTACAGAGCTCTCTACTTTTCTTTGTGGTTTCCTTCTTGAAAAAATAAAAGCCTCAAAATGAACTCATTCACTCTAGGAACATTTATTAAGCACCTATGGTATACCAGAAACAGTGCTGAAGGTACAAGGATGAGCAAAACATGACGTCTGTCATTGAGGAGGAGATAGATGCCTTTAGTTGCATCAAATAGCCATGATCAAAAGCTGCCTGTGAGGGAAAGTCAGAGATGACTGCTAAGGTGTTCCCATCTCCATGATTTTCACTCTTTCTGATCTCAGTGCCAGATCACTGAGATATTTTGTCACTGGGAAAGGAGAGAACCTCTTTCCAAGACTAATCAAAGAGCTTTCTGAAAGGGGCTGAGTTGAAAAGTTTGTTTCTCTGTCAAACATATGCCCAAGCTACTATCTTCTAGAAAAACTATGCTGGGCCAAGTACAAAATTGAATCCTAACCACAGGCAGGTCACATTTGTCAAACAAGAGGATGCCACCCACAGTATATCTGCAGGGTTGGTGCTTATCACCAAAGACGCCTCTGCTCTGTGATACTATGATAACAGCAACTCAGCAACCATGGCCCGGATGGATACCTGGGTCCCTGTTCCCTGCATCTTCCCCCATTCCTCCTCATAAATGTCCTCACCAACTCCCTTGCTTAAAGTTTTATGAAGACCTCAGGCAATCTACTCTGGTGGCATCTGAAGTTAACATCCAGGAGGAGTTAATAGAAAACAATCTAACCTACTCTTTCTAAGGCACTGCTCCTCTGAATCCTTACCCTCTCCTCATCTCACCACCCCAATAAATGCCTTGAACATTCTTTCAAACTGTACATGTTAGCAACAGCCAAACAAAGTGAATATCCCATGATTCATTTTTTTATGGGAGAGGTACTATAATTGCTATCATTGGGAAATTTGTACAGGGTAACACATTTACTCCTCCAGGTGTGGGATCTCTTTGCAGCAAAATCTTGTCTATTCATTCATTTAAGAAATGCTTATTGAGGAATTCTCAATGCCAGGGATTGAACAAGGTTCTGGAAATTTAAGACATTTAAAAAGCAACCCCTGCCTTCAGAAGGAGACCTACCCAGAGTCAGCAAGTGTCACTGGTGGGGTGGTCAGCTGGCATTAAAATGAAGAGTTACACTCCCTGAGGGGCTCCCGCTAATCCTCTTCTCTGAGTCAATATCAACAGTCTATACTGTGCTAATTAGCACAATGTATATAAAAAATTATTAGTGAGATTGAGCTCCTGTTCATTAGCATGATGAGTATTAGAAATGTAATCTCATTTAAGAAATAAAAGACGTTGAAAATGTATAAACTGCCAAGACAGTTGAACAACATTCTGTGTTCTTATATGAACAAAGTATAAGAATCCAGCATGACCAGAAACATGGACAGGGCACGTGGGGCTTAATCTTCAGGCAGCCCCACACCCACTGATGGGATTAGGAGGATGACTGACTGCACAGCATCCTGCCTTGGAATGTGGCTGTGTCTGCCTAGAATGAGCAGCTTCATACAGAGAGGGCAGAACCCTGAAGAGGAGACAGAGTTTACTGCACAGATCTGTGCACTGTTCTGTGCCTGCCTTGTTAACTAATGTTTGTCTAATAAATGTCTACATGTGTGACAGAAAAAAAGAAGTCATGATGCCTGTGCTATAAAAGAAAAAAAGAAGCCTTTTCTAATTTGGAAAAAAATGGCTTTGTAAAGAACGTAAATTACAGAACACTTAAAAATAAATTAAATATAATTATGTTTAATTAGAGTCTACTGCAGTCTAAGGAGTAAATAAATACAAATGTCTAAAATTAGATTTGTTTACTAGCACATTACTTTCATTCTAGAGGCTGTGGGATTGTAGTTCTTGCTTCTTTTGTTTGCCCTCTGATGGATGACAGAGGATGAGATGGTTGGATGGCATCACTGACTCAACGGACATGAGTTTGAGCAAACTCTGGGAGATAGGAAGGACAGGGAAGCCTGGCATGCTGCAGTCCAGGTGTTAAAAAGAGTCAGATGTGACTTAGTGACTGAACAACGACAACAGCACATAACTAGCACATTCAGAGAATTTAAAATATAGATTCTACCTAGAAATATTGCACTGATGAAATTATTTGCAGGGTCGCAATGGAGACACAGACAGAGAACAGACTTATGGACACAGGGCAGAGGGGTAGGAAGGAGAGGGTGAGATGCCTGGAGAGAGTAACATGGAAAGTTACACTACCATATGTAAAATAGATAGCCAATGGGAATTTGCTGTACGGCTCAAGGAATCCAAAGGGGCTCTAGAACAAGCTACGGGGGTGGGATGGGGTGGGAGATGGGAGGGAGGTTCAAGAGGGAGGGGACATATGTATACCTATGGCCAATTTATGTCGATGTTTGGCAGAAACCAACAAAATTCTATAAAGTAATTAATCTTCAATTAAAAAATAAATGAAATCTAGAGTCTACACTAAAAACCACCATTTCTTTAAAAACAGTCACAAGGCGTAAGTTCCTCTGGGTTTCGCCTCAGTAACATGCTTCCCTTCCTGCTGCGGGAGCTGACAGTGGCTGAGCCATACTTAGGAAAGAATGCAGCCTGCAGTCTGGCTCTCCTTCTAGTCCATACAAAAAATCACAAAATAAGCCAACTGATGCTGAGGATGATGATGACAAATCAACAACACAACACCAGATTTCCATTTAATGTTTATTATGTGCCCATCTTTGTAAAAAGACTTTTACATCTACTTTCTCATTTCATCCTCACAGGAACCGAATGATAAAGGTTCTACCATCATCTCCATTCTACAGATGAAGAAAACAAGGATTTCAGAAGAGTTATGTCATTTGACAAAGTCACACAGTAAGTGATGGAGCTAAAAGCTGAAGCTAAGTGTGTCTGATTCTAGACACACATTCTAAGTGTGTTTGATTCCATGCTATTATCGTTCTTTTTCGTACTTTGAGAGAATAGCATTGAAACATGTGTATTATCATATGTGAAATAGATCATCAGTCCAGGTTTGATGCATGAGGCAGGGTGCTCAGGGCTGGTGCACTGGGATGACCCTGAGAGATGGGATGGGGAGGGAGGTGGTAGGGAAGGTCTGGATGGGGGACACATGTACACTCATGGTGGAATTTCAGTTCTTTTCTAATGAGCAAACAGATGAAATGTCCACCAGCAAGTCACTTCTTCTGAAATTTATTTGTCTTATCTACATAATAACTTTTGCAGGAAGAGGGAGACAAAAAGTAGCAAAGACAAAGACCCAAAGGCAGAAAGGAATGTGGAACTCTGGAGGAGATAAAACTCCAATATTGTTGAAACAGAATGAGAACAGAGAAAAATGACTACAGACACAAAGGAGCCAGAGGGAAAGAGCTGTGTAAGCAGTGAGAAAGGGTTTCGACTGTATTCTGGGGTCACAGAAAGACATTAATGGGTTTTAAACAAGGAATGCCATGAGCAGATGTACATTTTCAAAATATACAGAGGCAGTAAGTGGAAAATGAATTCCAGGGGTTAAAGTGCAGGCAGGAAGCAATTTTCAGTCTGCAGTCAGGGTGTGGTGGATGGCTCTGGGAAGACGCTAACAGGATGGGTGACAGTGAGAGAGAAGAGAAATGTACAAGGTAGAATCAACAGGATGTGATGATTCATAGGCTGTGGAAGATAACAGAGGAAGGAGCCTGGAGGATGTGCAGGACTCTAGCTGGTGCCACTGGGTGATATTGATACCATTTACTGAGACAGTGAAACCGACAGAAAAAGGTTGGAAAGGACAATGAATTCAGCCTTGGACAAATTGAGTTTGTGTGATATCCACACGGAGATCATCAGTAAGGAAGCACTTGGAGCTCAAAACAAAGATCCGGGGCAAAAAAATAGGAATTTACAAGTTATTTCATACAGATAGAAATGGAAAAAGATGAGATAGAAAGCATGGCATAAAAATGAAATCAAAGACATGGAACTAAGCTCTGAGAAAGAGTAAAGCCAGGAAGTAGGGGGGCAGGGGTGGTGAGCAAGAGATGAAGTGACCTGAAACTAATGAACAAATTAAGAAAGTATAAAGTTCTTAGAAAACTAAGGTAAGAGAGTTCAAGCAAGTTAAGCCCTGAAGTGTGTCCATTGAACCCAACAGTCTAAGAGGCACTGGTGACCTTGACAAAAGAAGTTTTGATGAAAGGGGCAGGGGTGGAAGGCAGAGGGTAGCTGGTTGATGAGAGGTGCGAGTGTGAAGGGGGCAGCAGACATCTTTGTTCACACGGGAAGCTTTACTACAGAAGAGAGAAAAAAGAGATAAGATGGGGAGAATTTTTTTTCCTCTGGTGATTAGGGCACGCTTAAATGTCCAGGGACAAGGGGATGAGGATGGAGCTAGAGCTAGAGACAACGAAGTAGGGCACAGGACAGAGAGGTGACAGCTGATTCTGCAAAGTGCCCAAGGAAGCAAAGAGGGCAAGCGTGAACTTTAAGCAGGAGAAAGGATTCAACGATTAGAGAAATGTCAATCTTTATGCACACTAGTATGACGGTTTTTTTTTTTACAAAGGCTGTGGGGAGCCACCAAACAGCAGAGCCTGGGAAAAGCTATTTCCATTTGCAAAGATGCTTCAAACACAGGGGACTCTCTGTCAGCAATGGCTCTCAGGAGTTGGCTTAGTTGTGGACCATGAAAGAAGCTTTTAAAAAGCCTGACCTTGGGTTACATGCCATACCAATTAAATGAGAATCTCTAAGGTGGGACACAAGTATCAGTAATGAGGAAACACCAACCCAAGAGTTTCTAATGTGCAGCCAAGTTTAACAACCAGTCATCTAGAGATTGTATGTTATTTCATATTTACCGTTAAGAATGAATTATATATGGTTAGAACGAAAAAGAGCTTTAGAGAGCCTTCAGTTTTATCATTTTCAAGTCAAAATACAGCAGTAAATTTATAAAGGAAATAGAATAGAAAACATTCAAGTTCACTGCCCACAGAAAGGGAAAGCACATTCTGATTAACATTTAATTGTGTTGTTTCATATGAATGAACAGGGTCAAGATGTAAAATGCATTTCTTATGGTGGGTCAGGGTCAAACAAGTTTTAAAAACAGTGACTTAACTCCTTTCATAGATGAGAAAATTGAGGTTCAGATAGATTAAAAGGCTACTTTAAAGTCAAACACACATGCGAACGATGGCAAATTCCAGACCAGAATCGAGGTTTCCTGACAACTACTTCCAGGGTACATAATGGTCCCGTTTCCTGTGTATGTTGGTTTCCTCTTCTCAGCAGTATGGTAACCTCCCTGAGAATAAGGGCTATGTCTTAAATTCTTTAGGTTTACCTACATTTGCCAATTTCTTTTTTTCCCACATCCTTCTTTCCTTTGGGTTGAATGTGCTTCTTATTGAAATAATTTTGTATCAAGGTTCTCTTATTCTTTGTTTGAAATCTACTTGTTTTGGTCTCATTTGGATGATAATTTAGTTCAAGGATTCACAAACTTTATAAGTTGTGAATATTCACCAACTTTTATGAGCTTGTTAAAACAAACGTATAAAACCCCTGGGGATCTTGTGAAACTACTATGATTCAGTCAGTCTGGGGTGGACCCTGCATTTCTCACTTGCTCCCAGATGATTGTGGTGCTGCTGGTCCGCCATCACACTTTGAGTAACAAGGGTTTGGCAGATTCAGAATTCAATGTTAACAGTCATTTTCCTCCAGGGGCCCTACTGTATTGTCCACTGACCTCTACTGTTACTAATGAGAAATTCTATACCAGTCTAGTATTTGCTTTTGGTGACTTTAAGTGTTTTTTATGAAATGCACCTAGATTTATGTTTACTTGTCCTACTTGAGGCTTGGGGTGCTTCTTCCATCTGAGGATTGAGTCTCTTGTCAATTCTGGAAAATTATGAACTCATTGGTTCTTCCCATATGGACTTATGGATCTTATATTACATTCCAACAGCAGGGACATCAAACATAAATAAGTAAAATGGTAACTTATGAGATAGAAAGGTGCTATGGGAAAAAGACAAAGTTGTTGTTTGGATGTGAGGGAGTGCAATTTGAAATCTGACAGTCAGGGTCAGGTCCATGGGGAACATGACGTTTTAATGAAGATAAACAGGAGGTCTAGGGGGAAAGCATTCCAGGCAGAGGGAAAAGCCAGTACAAATCCTCTAGTGGAGATGGTTTGAGGGTGGGAACCATATAGGTACTAGATTGTAGATCACTGTGTGGGAGGATTTTGGCTTCTGTTTAGGATGGGATGAGGAGCTATTGCAGAATTTTAAGCAGGAAGTGACATAAGCTGACATTTTCTCAAAGAATCACTATGACTGCCATGTAGGAGAGCTTCTTTTAGAAGCAAGGAGACAAGTTACATGTTTTCCTCCAATAACCTTTGAATGATATTATATAGGGGTAAAAGCATGGGGTGTGACTCTGATATTGGCATTGGAATTGGTGAGAAAAATACTGAAGTTGAAATCAGGATGTTCCAACTATCAGCAGTCTTCTTGAAAGGTAGAGCCAACCAATTCCCAATGGTTTGCATGGGAAGTGAGAGAAAGATAAGAGAGGGGTGACACCAAGGTTTTTGGCTTGAGCAACCAAAGAATGAAGCAGTCATGAACTGAGATGGGGAAAGCTGTGGGTAAAGCGAGTTTAGAGAGTGAGGAGTGGGGAGGTCCGGAGTTCAGTCTTGGATGTGTTTGAGATTTCTAGTAGACTTCCAGGTGGAGACATTGAATAATCAGTTCAACGAACATGAGTCTGAAGTCTGAGGGAGAGGAATATGGACTGCCAATATTAACTTCGGATTCATAGCATATATCAGCCTATATTTGTGTTTGGTTAGATCGCCAATGAGTAGAGATAGAGAGAAATAAAAGTTGGCTACAGGTTAGTTTTAGAGCACACTTAGTTTTAGAGGTCAAGAAGAGACTAGCAAAAGAAACCAAGGAGTGACCAACAATACAGAAAGAGTTTGGTGTCCTGGAAACCATATGAATACAATGTAACAGAAAGGAGAAAGGGATTATTTATGTCAAGTGCTACTGATGGGTTCACTAAAACCTGACTATAAAATTTATGACAGTAAAGGTCATGTGAGAAATGGGTCATTAACTGCCCCATTCTACAGAAGAGGAAACTAAGGTTCACAATTTCTAAGTGTTGGAGCCAGTACCCAAACCGAAGCTTCTTGTCTCTAAATCTCTCATCCAATATAATCTTAGATGAGAATTCAAGTTCAAATCTTGTCATTGATCTGACTCTATAGTCAAACTCATTTGAGAGATGGCTGAAGACTCTGTAGCTTTTAAAACGTTTGGGGCCTGGAATTGAGGGAGTACATAAGAGAAAGACATTTCAGTCCTCAAGAAGTTTAAATTTAACTTGCAAACTCAGGTTAAAAGCACTGAAGACAGCGATGCGCAGAATGATGCTAGGTCATGCTAGATCGTGGAGTGCTAAGAATGCAGCAGCAAGAATAGAAACACAAGTGTGATCCTCACAATGCAAAGCTCCCCCCAGGAAACCCCCAACCTAAGCATGCTGCATTTTACTCTCTGGAGAATGCTATTGGGTAAACAGAACATTCCTCTGGTAGCAGAAAACAATGCTTTAAAATAGGTCTGTAAAAATAAAAACCCACTAATGAAGTCAATGTCCCTTAAATAAGATCTGTGTGATGAATTTGTCTTAGATTGCATACTCCTAAAATTTCCAGCTCCCTGTAACCAAATATTAAGCATGTTTTAATCAGACAGTAACTGCTACTTTTCATTTTCTCTCCAGATTTCAGAATGACAAAAACCAGATGTTTCCAACACAGTAAACCCACTAGCAGAATATTTTTGGCTTTTCACATATCCCCCACCCCCACATACACTATCTTTTATGTTTATGCTATTGGTCCTCTCAAATCATAAGCTATCTCAAATCTATTTACCAGGAAAGTTGGATGGAGAGAATATAAAAATGTAAGTGAAATAATCTTTAGAAATTTGGACCTGATTCTTACGGAAATCCTACAGAATATCTGAGACCACTAAGAGGTCTGTGCATGCGTGGTAAGTCACTTCAGTCGCGTCCAACCTGCCAGGCTCCTCTGTCTATGGGATTCTCCAGCAAGAATACTGGAGTAGGTTGCCATTCCCTTCTCCAGGGGATCTTCCCGACCCAGGAATTGAACCCACATCTCTTAAATCTCCTGCATTGGGAGGCAGGTTCTTCACCACTAGTGCCACCTGGAAAGCCCTAAGAGGTCTGCGGGTACCAGCAAAACAAGGACAATAGCCAGAACAGGGAGGTAACCTAGATGTCCGTAGACAGAGGAATGGTTCATATATATGATGAAGTACTGCTCAGCCACAGAAAGGAATGAAACTGTGTCATTTGCAGACGTGTGGATGGACCTAGAGCCTGTCATACAGAGTGAGGTAAGTGAGAAAGAGAAAAACAAACATTGTTTATTGATGCATATATGTGGAGTCTAGGAAAATGGTATAGGTGATCTTATTAGCAAAGCAGAGATAGAGTCACAGACGTGAAGAATAGGGCGAGGGTGGGATAAATTGGGAGACAGGGATTGACATATATGCACTGCTCTGTATAAAAGAGATGACTAATGAGGACTTGCTGTGTGGGGCAGAGAGCTCTGTTTAGTGCCCTGTGGTGACGTAAATGGGAAAGAAATCAAAAAAGGGGATATACATATATATATATATATATATATATATATATTCATGTTGCTGTACAGCAGAAGTTGACACAGCAGTGTAAAGCAACCAGGTTCCCAATAAAAAATAAAAGTAACATGACAGATGCTGCTTCACAGGGAACTTCCCCACCTTAAAAGAAAGATGTTTAATAGAGGGATTAAATGATACGTGGACTTCTCACACTGGGAAGTCTAGCAAAGTTAAAGAGTCCCTCGCTGTGGAAAATTTAACCGCTGGTTTCCATTTAGTGAAGAAAACTTCTCAGTATAACTGTTTGACTGCCATGCGGGTTACTGAGGTGACTGTACCCGAACAGGAGCCACAGCTTTCGGCTTCATTTTTATCCGAGGCGCCCTATTTTCTCCTCCCCTCTTCTCCTCACAGGAAACACCATAATAGTTTTAACAACACAAAAAACATACTTGGCAAGTTTGCTTAGCTGTGGACATAAATAAAAGCTTGTACAAGTTTAGAAGCTGAAATCTATGATGATGAATGTTAAGGAGTTTATCAGTTAGAGACTGGACTTAGGAATATAAAAATATCCTGGTTTTAATAAACTCTTATATATATTCAACAGTCTTTATTTCAAAAGCACAAACATAAAATTAGCTTTCTGACATAAATACATCCTAGCACCTATACCCAGAAGGGTCATTAAAAAAAAACAATATTTTTAAATAACTCTATTGAGGTATGAATTACAGACCATAAAATTCACCAGTTGTAAGTGCACAGCTTAGAAGTTTTTATTAAATTATAGAGCTATGCAACCATCTTATAATCCATTTATAAAACACTGAACTATCTCTCCATTTATTGAGATTTTCTCTAATTTCTCTAAGTTGAGCTCTATACCTTTTGGTGCTCTGATATATCGCACTGCTTTAGTTACATGCATTGCTAAGTATCTTATTATTGTGACTGAAACTGATTTCTTAACATCATTTTTGGGTTACTTATTGCTTGTACACAGAAATGCAACAAATAATTGCATAATAAGCTGTTTATCTTGCAATGCTGTAAAATTCATTAATCCATAATTAAAGAAAGTTCTGGGGAAAAAAAGGAATATAATTTCACAATCCAGAAACATTGCTCTGAAGTTGAGGTATTTGGTCACTAAGGAATCTGCCCTTCTTCTGCTTCACTTCCAGCCTCTGGACATGGGATCAAGCAAGGACTGTCCTTACTTGACTCCACAGCAGTCACTGGGGACAACGAGCTAGCTAGCTCTAAGCCAGGGTCTGTCATTTTTATGTCCACATACTCATCACCACTATCTTGCTTCATAACTAAATTAAGTCCCAGTCACTTCCTCTGCCCCCTGGCCCACCTCTTCACCGGGTTCTCTTCAGTATCTCATCTGCCCTTTAGTTAGAGCCATTGGCCATAGGGAATGATATACAAAGATACTGGCCTTGGAATCAATTCCTTGAACATGAATGTACAAGTCTTGGCCCTTCCACTTCTAGCACCATGACCTTCTTCTCTAAGCTCCAGTCTCCTCATCTCCAGAAACAATAAATTTGGTGTGAATAGCATGTGCTCTGCCAATTCATAGGGTAAAACCAAACTCAACAACAGGATGCAAAAGCACTCTGAAAGCAGGACGGTCAAAACTAGAGCTTCCCAAACTTTGCACATGTGCTAAGTTGCTTCAGTTGTGTCCAACTCTTTGCAACCCCATGGACTGTAGCCCACCAGGATCCTCTGTACATGGATTCTCCAGGCAAGAATACTCAAGTGGGTTTCCATGCTCTCCTCCAGGGGATCTTCCCTACCCAGTGGTCAAACCTGCATCTTCTATGGCTCCTGCATTGCAGGTGGATTCTTTACTGCTGAGCCACCAGGGAAGCCCTTCCCAAACTATAAATTGCTTCAAAATTTCCTGGGAGTCTGTATGAAGAGCAAAGATAATATGCAAAATAAATAAGTAGAATATATAGTTTGTCAGAAGGTAAGAAGAAGTACAAAGGTAAAACTCAAAGCATAGCAGGGGAATATAAGGGAAGGGTATTTTAACCAGGATGGTTAGAGTAAGTCTCACGAGAAGGTGAGGTCTGAGAAGACTTAAAAGAGGTGACAGCCATGCAGCTTTCTAGGGGGAAATATGATCAGGAAAAGGAAATGGGCAGGATAATGGCCATACAGGGAAGGTGCACAGGCTGTGTTCAAGGAACAACAAGAAGACCAGAGTGGCTGACAGTGAAAGGGTATAAGAAAAACAGTGCAGATCCCATAAACCAGACTCCATAAACCATGTTAAGGACTTTGGCTTTTACTCTGTGTGAGATGGGGGCCACTAGAGGAGTGCCAAGCAGTGACTTAGGCTTTGAGTGGATGCCTGGCTGTAGCTCTAAGAGCAGCATGCAGCAAGGGACAGGGTGGAAGCTGAGAGACCAGTTAGGAGGTCATAATGGACCCAAGTGTCAGTTCCACTGGAGGAAGACAAAGTGGCTGGAAGCTAGACCTATGCTGAACAACCAACAGGAATTACAGATGACTTTGACATGTGAGAGGAGGAGAGAATGAAGTTGGAGATGACCCACAGGATAGGGGAGCCATTAGCTCAGATGGGAAGATCTGAGTAGTGCAGGTTTAGGTAGGAGGAAGAGAAGTTCAGTTTTAGACAAGTTACTACCTTTAGCTCAAGAAAACATACAGGAAAATGTGCACATCTTAAATGGACAGCCCAATGAATTTGTATACAAAGAACTTACCAGGGTGCTTACTATCAAGATCAAAAAGTAGAATATTTTTGCCAACACAGAAGCTTTTATTATATACCCCTGCTTATCACCACTCACCCCAAAGGTAACTGTTATTCTGACATCCATTAGCATAGATTAGTTTTGCTTGCTTATTGAACTCCACATTTGTTGTTTGTTTAGTCACTAAGACGCATCTGGCTCTTTATGCCCTCATGGACTGCAGCATGCTAGGCCCCTCTCTTCCCCACTAACTGCTGGAGTTTGCTCAAATTCATGTCCATTGAGTCAGTGATGCTATCTAGCCATCTCATCCTCTGCTGCCACCTTTTGCTTTTGCCTTCAGTCTTTCCCAGCATCAGGGTCTTTTCCAATGAGTCAGCTCTTCATATCACATGGCCAAAGTATTGGAGCTTCAGTTTCAGCAACAATCCTTCCAATGAATATCAAAAATAGGGAGAAACATCAACAACCTCAGATATGCAAATGATATCACTCTAATGTCAGAGAGTGAAGAAGAACTAAGGAGCCTCTTGATGAGGATAAAAGAGGAGAATGAAAAAGCTGACTTCAAATCCAACATTTGAAAAACTAAGATTATGGCATCCAGTCTCATCATGCATGCGTGCTAAGTTGCTTCAGTTGTGTCCAACTCTATGGGACCCTGTGGACTGCAGCCCACCAGGCTCCTCTGTCCATAGGATTCTCCAGGCAAGAATACCAGAGTCGGTTGCCATGCCCTCCTCCAGGGGATCTTCCCGATCCAGGGATCAAACTCACATCTCTTATGTCTCCTGCATTGGCAGGTGGGTTCTTTACCACTAGCCCCACCTGGGAAGCCATCACTTCATGGTGGAAAATAGGGGGAAAAGTGGAAGCAGCAAAAGATTTTATTTTCTTGGGCTCCAAAATCACTGCAGATGGTGACTGCAGCCATGAAATTAAAAGATGCTTGCTCTTTGGAAGGAAAGCTATAACAAATCTAGATAGCATATTAAAAACCAGAGATGTCACTTTGCCCACAAAAGTCTATGTAGTCAAAGCTATGGCTTTTTTCAGTACTCATGTACAGATGTGAGAACTGGATCATAAAGAAGGCTGAGTGCTGCAGAATTGATGCTTTCGAATTTTGGTGCAATTCTCAAGAGAAGACTCTTGAGAGTCCCTTGGACTGCAAGGAGATCAAACCAGTCAGTCTTAAAGGAAATCAACCCTGAACTCCATATAAAAGAAATCAAAGAATAAGAACTCTTGTGTTTGGCTTTTTTCATCCAATATTAATTTTGTCAGAAGCATTCACATTGTTAAGCATAGCAATAGTTCATCTATTTTATTATTGTATATTATTCCATTGCTTGAATACACTACAGTTTATATACATCCGTTCATTGTTGATGGATATTAGGTTTGTCTCTAGATTGATACTATTACTAATACAACTATCATGAACAGTCTTGCACCATGTATCTTTTGTTGCACAAATATATGCATTTCTTTTGGGTCTACATCCATATATAGGCACATGCTGCTTCCTCTAACTTAGAACCCAGCCACCATGCTATAAACAAGCCTAAGAAGCTGCATAGAAAGACTCATGTGAAGAAGAATTGTTACCTAATCAATAACCCCAGCTGAACTCTCAAAGGACAGCCAGCACCAACTTGCAGGCCATATGAGTGATCTACAGATCATGCCAAACAAATTCCTAATGCTATGTATTAATTTAAGCTCCCACCAGCAATATATAAGAGTTCATATTACCCTACATTCTCACCAACGACTGTACTGTCAAGTGTGTGTGTTTGTTTATTCATCTTAGCCATCCTGATTGATATATAGTGGTATCTTGCAACTTTAACTTGTATTTCTCTCATAAGGAATCAGAGAAATTATTGAGCACATTTTCATGCCTATTGGTAATGCTAATATCCCTTTTATGCAAAGCAATTGTTCAAGTCTTTTGCCAGTCTTTTAACTGGATCTTTTAGTGGATTAAAGATGGCTAAAATTTGTTGTAACCACCCCCCCACCACCACACACACACACACAGACACAATGAGAGATGGAACATACTTCTCTATCCCCTTGAATCTTCACTGGGTCATCAACTACTCCGATCAGTAGAATATAGTGGAAGTGATGCAGTGGCAGTTCTGGGCCTACCCTTGAAAAGGGCTGATGGCTACTGTGTCCTCTCACTTGGAACCTAGCCACCATGCTGTAAGGAAGCTCAAGAAGCCATGAAGAAAGGCCCATATGGAGGAGAATTAAAGTTGCTGGTAAACAGCCCTTGCTGAATTCCCATGTGGCATCCAGCACTACTTTACAAGCCTAGAAGAGATCTATTTTGCAAGTATAAACATGTAACTTTTTCTCCACCTTCTTTTCTCATTTATTGTTACATCATGCAAATCATCCCTTGGTACTATACAGAGATATTTAAGCAAGCTTTTTAATATAATGAGCCTTTTTCTTATGAAAAGAAAACTGGGATTTACTTGTCCTAGAGATAGATACGTCACTCAGAAGAATCTGAGAGACCCAAATACTTCCCGCATGAAGCATCAAGGGGCCATCCCACAATGGTGTCTTCAGTGACATACTTCCTATTTTTGATCTGCATGAGCAGAGCAGAAGGGCAGAAAAGAGAAGAGGACAGAGGACAGAGAGAGCAGTCCTCACATAAAGCTAAAAGTTGACCAGCTGAGAAGGGAAAAGAAAGAGTCACCATTTTCCGGCTGCCATTTTGTATCTGTGATTATTGAGCAGTAATTTCACTTCCTTTCTGTTAATGAATTCTATACGCAGACTCTTCAAGATATCGTGTGCCACAGGAGGCTAACATTTACTTAGGCACATGTGGCACTGACTATGACCTTAGGAAAATCCTTTTATTTCTCTGGGTCTCAACTGTACCATCTATAAATTTTGAGACTTTTCAAATGCTAACATTCTTTGTTTTCTTTCAAAAAATTGAAATTGCCAGGACTATTGGTAATATTTATAAAATAAAAAATTCTGGGCTTCACCTTGCAGGGGGAGTTTCACTCTTTGACACCAAGAGCAGTAGATTTAAATTAAATGTAGAGCAGACTGCTAACAACAATCTAGCTATTATCACATTAAAAGAGACTGAAAGAGCCACATGGATTGTTCGCTTCTAATATTGCTTTATGTGTGGCCCATCTGGGAACTCTTAGAGAATAGCTTTACACATACAACCTTTAAAAATGTGTTCAGTAGATCATGTTTGGCATTTTCACACAATCTTAAGACAAATGGAAAATAATTAATGGGTAGAGGAGATAATAAACTGCTCTGCAGTCAACAGAACTAAAGCTAGTATCAGCTGAGAGAGGAAATTTCAGTTTGTGGGGCTGGGTTTTTTTAATTACTGAACTATAATTTTTTATTGCCAAGTATAAAGAAAGTTTGGAAAATATAGCTCAGGAAAGTAACATCAGGTAATATTATAATACCTGGTGACATTCCTGTAGTTTTAGTAATATCTATAGTCTTTATAATTTAAAATTTTGACTCCTATCATGTTGTTTCTCACATTTAACAATATTATGAATTCTTTTCTTCATCATCAAACTATCACCCAAGATACAGAGAACAGCTCCTTAATTTTCTATTGCATGAACAAAGTCTGATTGTTTGAACATTTTCCTATTGTTGGGCATTTGGTTTGTTTTCTATTTATGCTTTTTTGTTATTACGATCAGTGCTATTGTAAATATTCTGGTAGCTGAATTTTAGAGGATATACTGGAAATAAAATCCTAGAAATGGAATCATCAGGTCATAAATCATACAAATTTTTATTTTGATCTGGATTAAAACATATCCCTCTGAACACTTGTACCATAATCCATTCCAAGCAGCAGGACATGAGTGTGCCCTCTCCCCAACACTGCCAATACCCATTAACTTTAAAGCAACCGAAATTTGATAGGAAGCAAATACATTTTACTTAAAATTCTAAATAAAAAGAAAAACTCATTCCTGAGGCTTAGCTTACTCCAAGCCATATTTTTTTAATTTATTTATTTTAATTGGAGGCTAATTACCTTACAATATTGTAGTGGGTTTTGCCATACATTGATATGAATCAGCCATGGGTGTACATGTGTTCCCCATCCTGAACCCCCCTCCCACCACCCTCCCCACTCCAAGCCATATTTTAATCCAATTCATCAACATGCTTCCTTTCTTTCTCTGCTCTGAACTTGCTCGGCAGATCCTAATTACCCAAATTCATTTCTTCAAAAGGTTTATTGAAGAGTTTTCAATATAGTAATGGGTCTCTGCCAACGAAGTCATTGATACTAAATTCCAGCTCTGCATTTAGAATTGTTGCATTTGTGATTTGTCAAAACTGTCTACTCTGTCTAGACTAAGACAGTAACATTTGTTATTCCAAATGTGTTTGAATACGATTTAGGAGTCCTCAAGTCATGTTTCATTTTGCTTTTATAACTGCTTCCCTATGATATTACTTCTAAATAACTATCATATTTTTTTCTTCATCCCTAGGCCCCTCTCTGTTCTTGGAATCTACACTTCATGGGATATTCCATCTTCCACAGTTACAGACCTCCTACACTCTGGGGAAATGCCTAAACCTTGATTACCTGCATTTTAATGCCTGGAAAATAAAACGTCACTTGATGCTCCGTGTAGTCTCTAACCCTTCTCTCTAGGTGGCGAACCTCCTAAGGATAGACAACTGCTGTGTTCAACCCTCAGAACGCAGAAGCACTGCTCTGGGATGTAGATTTGAGTCCTGGCTCTGACTGTGTGATGTTATTCACTATTTCTCTCGGCCTCAGTTTCCTCATCAGAAAATAAGGGAATTGGGTTATACTCCCTGTAAGACTTCTCTCATCTCCGTGGTCTTCTCCAAAAGTCCCAACTTCCCAATGAAAAGGGAATTTCTAGACTAGTAACTATGTAATGTCACTGCACAGCAATTAAACTCAATCAAGAAAAACACAATGCCCTCCTCCAGACTGCCTATCATATTTACCACCCAATATATTTTGACACTTACTTATATTTAGTTAATATCTTTTTCTTCCCAGGTAGCCAGGACAATTGCCTTCAGGGACCAAACTGGTAATATAAATGGGTGAAGCATGCTGGCTTTTCTTCTTTCAAAATTGGCATATGCTTTATACTTAGATACAGGAATGGCCTTCACTCTCACAAAGAATTAGGCTTTCTCCCATTTTCTTGATACATTTAACACCACTTATCTATTTTTGTTTCTCTCTCTTTTTTGTACAGTTATACATAAGAAAAATAATATCACTCAAAAGTTAGAAAATAATTACTCAACCATTAAAAAGAATAAAATAATGCCATTTGCAACAACATGAATGGACCTAGATTCTGTCCTGAATAAAGTCAGACAGAGAAGGAGAAATATTGTATGACATCCTTTATATGCAGAATCTAAAAAGAAAGGATACACATGGACTTATTTACAAAACAGAAACAGGTTCACAGACTTGGAGAAAGAACTCATGGTTGCCAGGTGGGAGAGGAGGGTGGAAGGGATAGTTATGGAGCTGGGGATGGACATGTACACTCTATTTTATTTTAAATGGATAACCAACATGGTCTACTGTATAGCACAGGGACCTCTGCTCCGTGTTATCCTGGATAGATGGGAAGTTTGGGGGAGAATGGATACAATGTATATGTATGGCCGTGTTTCTTTGCTGTCCACCTGAAACGATTGCATCATTGTTAATCGGCTATATTCCAATATAAAATAAAAAATTTTAAAAATCAGAAAACAAAAATACAAAAACAATGATAAATGGTGAGAGCCTCACCTCAGCCTTAGTGTCAGATGAAACACAGGAAGTGGTGGGAGCTGCAGTGAATTAGACAATTGTCACCTAACCATGGGGGCTGCCCTGTGGCTTAGATGGTAAAGAGTCTGCCTGCAATGCAGCAGACCCAAGTTCGAACTCTGGGTTGGGAAGATCCTCTGGAGAAGGAAATGGCAACCCACTCCAGTATTCTTGTCTCCAAAATCCCATGGACGGAGGAGACTGGCAGGCTACAGTCCATAGGGTGGCAAAGAGTAGGACACGACTGAGTGTCTTCACTTTCACTCTCACCTAACCACGGGGTGGAAGAACACTCAGCCCCTGTGGACTAACTCTGACCTCACTGCCATATGGGCCTACTATTGTAAGATCTTCTGGTTTTTCTAGAAACAGGAACTTCACATTTTCAGATAGAAACGCCTGATATTTTACCCGCTAGCTCTGGTTGATTTACAGCACTAGGCAAGCCAAATAAAATATGTTATATGTCTTTGTGCCATAAGTCTGGGACATACCTTGTTGAAAAAAGTTAGAAGGAACCATCAGATGAGATAAAGATGTCATTTTACCATCAAAAAAATGAGAGTGAATTGAGGTAGAAAGGGAAAGGCATGAAGAAAACCAACCTCTAAAGTTTCAAATTATTAAAGATCCCAAAGTAGACTGTGGTCAGGAGCAAACTCACCCTCTGAAGAGACAACAATGACAAGAACTAAGATATACCAGGAGCAATATTCCAGATATTGTGCTAAGTCTTAAGTGGTTACGTTCACTTAAATTTCAAGTTCAAATAGTTTCAAGTGCCTTACCCAGGACTCAAACCCAAGCCTGTGTGCTTAACTTCTATGCTCTACCTCATGAAGCCCACTGCCAGAGGAAAGGAACAAAGTGTGATTACATGTGTGTTTGTAGCAGCCCCACTGGAGAGCTGTGGGTCTCAAGAGCCCTGGAAGGCAGCCTCCTTTCTCTAGCAAAGACCCTCTGCCAGTTCATTTTAATAGAGGAAATGGCCCTGAAGTTCACATTTTTGCAAGCTTCAGTTAGGCAACTTCGTCCACATAGAAATAAGAAACAATATGAATAAGAACATAATAGATTTCCTCATGCTAAGTCACCCAATTTTTATCCAGAGGAGGGGTGAAGCAGAAGAGTGCCCTGCTGGTTGCCTAAGGAGAGGAACCAGTCAGCTAACTCTTGTTCCAGCAATTAAACAAGGAAGTCATTATCCTGAGGGAGCCCCAATGCCATGGTGGTCCATGTAAGCAAACCAAAACTTAAGCGTGTAAAATGCCTCAAGGTTATGACATTGAAACTTAAGGATAACCAACGCCAATTAGCCAACTAGGCTTTAAGCTGTGTTGTGCTGTGCTAAATTGCTTCAGTCCTGTCGGACTCTGCAGCCCTATGGCCTATGGCCTGCCATGCTCCTCTGTCCATGGGAGATGCGGGTTTGATCCCTGGGAATGGAGTGGCAATCCATTCCAGTATTCTTGCCTGGAAAATCCCATGGACAGGGTATCCCTGGCAGGTTACAGTCCATGGGGGTGGGGGGGCGGGGTCACAAAAGAGTTGGACACAATTTAGTGACTAAACAACAACATTGTTGATGTAAAATACTATGTTAGTTTCAAGTGTACTACATAATGATTTGACCTTTGCATACACTATGAAATGATCACCTTGGTAAGTCTAATAACTATCCATCCCCTTACAAAGTTATTACAATATTATGGGCTATATTCCTTATGATGTATATTACATCTTGGTGACATTTATTATATAACTGGAGGTCTGTACCTCTTAAGCCCCTTCATCTATTTCCCTCAAATCCCCCCACCCCCATCTCTTCTGGCAATCACCCATTTGTTCTCTGATTCTATGAGTCTGTTTTGTTTTACTTTAAACTCTTCTACATTTTAATGTGCCTCAGTTTATCTTTTAACATTCCAAAGAATAGCTGTCTAGGAATAGGCCATCAGTTCAGGAACACAAATGTGGGAGAAAGGTCCTGCGATGGTATTTGTGGTTGAGCCTACCTGTCTGTTCACCAATTCCAATTCTTTCTGTCCACACAAAACAGCCTTACTTCCCAGCATGCCTTGCTCTGTAAAGTTATGCTGTCATGGCTAGAATGACACTTCCTGATCTGGCCCCTAAAATCACCCAGGAGATCCTCAGTTCACACCTTGATAGCTTTTCAGCAGGTAGGAAGTAAAGGACTCCAACATGGCAAAGCCACATGATGAATGAGGCTACACTTCTGAGTCATCACTGGAACGGGCACCATTTCTTGGAGGAGAGTCATCCGGAAGAGATGCTGACCCGATTGGGCAATGATGTGAATGAGAAATGATATTTATTGTGACTGGCCATTAAGATTTGGGAGCTATGTGTTAGAAGCAGCTGGCAAGCACATTGTAACAGAGTTCACAAGAAAACTAGAGGGATTTCATCTATGCCTAATTAAAGGTCCATAGAGTCAAAGTTATGGAAAAACTTCCAGTAGTCATGTATGGATGCGACAATAGGACCATAAAGAAGGCTGAGCACCGAAGAATTGATTCTTTTGAACCGTGGTGTTGGAGAAGACTCTTGAGAGTCCCTTGGACTGCAAGGAGAGCAAATCAGTCAATCCTAAAGGAAATCAACCCTGAATATTCACTGGAAGGACTCACGCTGAAACTGAAACTCTAATACTTTGGCTACCTGATGCGAAGAACTGACTCATTGGAAAAGACCCTGATGCTGGGAAAGATTGAAGGCAAGAGGAGGAGGGGATGACAGAGGATGAGATGGTTGGATGGCATCACTGACTCGGTGGACATGAGTTGGAGCAAACCCTGCAAGATAGTGAAGGACAGGGAAGTCTGGTGTGCTGTAGTCCATGGGGTTGCAAAGAGTTGGATATGACTGAGCTACTGAACAACAATCAAGGATAAAGTTTGCACAAGCTTTTCTGTCCTTCAAACAATCAAAGAGTTACACATGAGGAGGTCTTCAGAACCCTCATGTGTAACCCCACAAAAGCTGCTTAAAATACCCTTATCTGTGTAAAGAGTCAAATCACCTGCTGAAATTCTGAACAGCCCTCCTAGCCAAGTGTAAGAACACAGAGCACCCAAAAGAAATCAGTAGTGGTCAGGAACCTAGTGATACCTCAGGACTCACTGCGGACCCACATTTTTTCAAGGAGGAAAATTAGGGTTGATATGTCACTTCACTGGACAGGAGTTTTGGCCAGTGGCAAACTCTGATGACTTTCAATGATAGAGCAATGAAGGTGGCAGAACCTTCTGCCAAGAAGGAAGTTTGTACATCCAGGATTTAGGCTTCAAATACCACATAAAACCATAAGGCTCTTAACTAGTGATGCAAATGTAGTACTTGGAAACTTACATGTGAGCAGAAGTGTTTTTTATTTTTGCAAAAAACAGATCAGATAATTTCCAGTGGATAGCTCTAAATATATGGGGTTTTCCTCAGCAAATTATGATTGAGAAAGAAGTGATAACTTACTATATGAAAATTCTTTAGAAGTGAGATAGTTGGACCCAACTGCAAACAACTCTTCCCCATACAAGCCTCTGCTGGACTGATAGTTCTATAGAGAAATTACTGGAAGCACTTCTGTGATTCAGGTCCTCAATTATGTAAGCTGACGAGTATGTGCCTTACTAGAATCAGGCCTGTTCTAGAGAATGAGGCTGAGCCAGGTCACGTCTGCAAACTGGATTTAGAAAAATGCCACCCTGGAGCAGACCCCTCCCTAGCCACAGATGACTAGGTTACACATATCATTTGACCCAGCTGTTTGACTGCAGTTAGGGGAGGGGGAGGTGCTACAAAAAGCTCCCTCCTGAAAAGAAGGAAGATGAGAATATATGGTATTTTCATCTGTGTATTGCTAGATGCTCTGCTGGTGATAAGAAAGACATTTCCGAGGGAAGCCAAAAAATAAATTGGTTTTCTACTTCTCTTCTAAAAGTTTTTATTCAATATGTGCCTCTTGGTAAGGTCTTCAATAGTGTGCTCAGAAAAGAAGAGCTCTCCTTGATGACCCATGGAACTGAAACTTTTTTTAATGGAAGTCTACTTAGCGGAGGCAAAGAATTCACTGCTCACCTAACTTTCCCATTTTTCAAATTGTTAATGGGAAATAATGTGGATTTGGGGAAGATGAAAAACTTTTGTATGAACAATAGCATATAGGGTCGTTCAATTTGCACCTCAACATATACATGCATACACATTTATGTACATATATATATATGTACACATATATATGTCTGCTTGATAACGTGTCAAAAACATTCCTGATGAAATGTGTACCACTACACATTATTTGATTAATTATATAACAGATAACAAACTAAACTTACATGTAATTTGTAATTAAAAATCAAAAATAATAGTAAGGGATTTCCCTGGTGGTCCAGTGGCTAAGACTCTGCTCCTAATACAGGGGGTCTGGGTTCAATCCCTGGTCTGGGAATTAGATCCCATATGCCAAAACTAAGAGTTCGCATGCCAAAACTAAAGATTCTGCATGCCACAACTAAGATCCGGCGCAGCCAAATCAATAAATGCATAAATATATAGATATATTTTAAAAATGAAGAGTAGCAAATATGGGGCTTCACTGGTGGCTCAACAGTAAAGAATCCACATACAATGCAGGAACCACAGGAGACACAGTTTGGATCTCTGAGTTGAAAAGAACCCCTGGAGGAAGCCATGGCAACACCCTCCCAGTATTCTTGCCTGGAGAATCCCATGGACAGAGGAGCCTGGCGGGCTACAGTCCACAGGGTTGCAAAGAGTCAGACACGACTTAAGTGACTCAGCATGCACGCACGCATGCAGTAGCAAATACAAAAAGCTAAGTACCACCCTGATGGTAACTGGTTAGAAGCTTCTGTTCCAAAACTGAAGAACTGCAGCCACCCACGTTTGGTGGGCAGTGGGTCCCCTGCTACACTGCCAAGCATTACAGGACCACCAGGTTTCTTTGTAAAATACTGAATTAAACTCTAAAATAAGCTCCAACAATGCACTAATTTGAGTTTATGAATACTAAAGCTTAATGACCCTTAGTAACACACAGGAATGGTTGCTATTAAATAGCTCTCAGTTATCCACTTAGCAACTAAACCAGACTAAACTAGTCATCCACAAAAATTAAAACTGATGGAACTGCAAGCATCACTCCCCTCATAAAGACCTGGCCCAACAGAAGGCTGTTTAAGGCTAACAAGTAGACCTGGAACAGTGCTTTCAAGATCAGCTTCAGCATGTGCCTTGTGCTCAGTCATGTCTGACTCTTTGTGACCCCCATGAACTACAGCCCATTAGGCTCCTATCTTGATGAGATTTTCCAAGCAAGAATACTGGAGTGGGTTGCCATTTCCTTCTCCAGGGGATCTTCCCCACCCAGGGATCGAGCCCGCATCTCCTGTGTCTCCTGCATTGCAGGCAGATTCCTTACCCTCTGAGCCACTGGGGAGCCCCCGTTCAAGATCAACCCTGATGAAACTCCCACACTTCTGAGTACCTTCAACCAGGATCAGATCGCATAGTGGGGCAGAAGCAGGGGAAGGTCAGTCTTACTTACATCGAAGAAACTGATGAAAAGCTATAGCTAGAACTTTGTACTTGTAGCTCAGGAAAACTGTATTTCCTAGTCAATCAACAATAATAAAACATAAGACCCAAATGTTTGTTTACTTATTTCTTTAGTGGTAGTCAGGAGTAGTTTATAGCTCAAAGATAAGAGCTGAGTTCTGAAGTCACAATGGAAAATCAAATCCTGGCTTTTCTAATTTTTAGTGTAAAATCAGACAAATTAGCTAACTATTCCAGGCTTTAGTTTCCTCACCCATAAAGTAGAAATAATAATAGTCTCTACATATAGGGTTCTTATAAGAATTAAAGGATATAATTCAACGGTTGGCAAACTCTGGTCCATGAGCCAAACCCAGGCCACCTGTTTTTGTAAATAAAGTTTTATTGGAACACAGCCACATTCATTCATTTATGAATTGTCTATGGCTACTTTCACACTGCAACAGGAAAGCTGAGGAGCTGCGACAGAGACTGTGTGGCTCCCAAAGACTGAAAAACGTGCTATCTAACCTTTCACCCAAAAAATGTGCTCTCCTCTGACAGAATCCACCTACATCATTTTGCACTACTGCTGGCATGTAAACATTTAGCTATTGTTCCATATTTAGGCTTTTGCATTCTGTTACTTATAAAAATTAACTTGTGAATTATCAGGAGATATGAAGCAGAGATATATGCATTAGCAGGCATATTTTTACCACTGTCCACCTGAGAAACCTATATTTTATACACACACACACACACACACACACACACACACATATATATAGGCATTAAAGTGAAAGTGAAAGTGAAAGTGAAGTTGCTCAGTCGTGTCCAACTCTTTGCGACCCCATGTACTGCAGCCTACCACTCTCCTCCATCCATGGGATTTTCCAGGCAAGAGTACTGGAGTGGGTTGCCATTTCCTTCTCCAGAGGATCTTACTGACCCAGGGATTGAACTCAGGTCTCCTGCATTGTAGGCAGATGCTTTACCATTAGTTTTACATATAATGATTTAGTTTTACATATATATATATACACATATAAAACTAAATCACTTTGCTGTACAGCATAAATTAACACAACATTGTAAATCAACTATACTTCAAATTAAAAATTTTTTAATTGAGAAAAAAGTTACTTTGATTGGAGCCATGGTGGGAGGGCTGGAAAAATACCACTATCATACACACATAATTATGTAAGTGTTCCTTAAAACCAATATAAATTAATTGAAAACATGAAGTTCAAAGTCTAAACACCAGAGGGATTTTTCTTTGATTCTCATGTGCATTTTTATTCTCATCTATTACTCTAGAAATGCACAAAAGCAATGACTAGCAGTAGCATAAGGTAAGTACATCCCTAATATCCCTCCTAGAACAAATGGAGACAAATCAATGGATTCTTAGGTCACTCTGGCTGCATAAAGTCTCTTCCTTACCTCATGTTTTCTACTCTATGCATTGCCAAAGGGACCACTTTGCAAAAAGACTAGATGGGCAGATGTTCTACTTGCTTGACAACTTTCGAGGGTGGACTCAGGAGGAAATTTTGACATCTCAGGCAGAATCTTTCTTCTGCACAGTCAGGAAGCTAAATTTCTGATATCAAGCAAACAAACACTAGATGATAATGATGCAGAAGAAGGCTGAGTACCCAGAAGGCCAAGAAAACAGCCCCAGGCTAAGAGGACGTGGAAAATGTAACTGAAAAGCTATTCTTCAAGGCCAGTGGTGAACAACATTCAGCCCCTTCTTGGGAGAATGCACCAAGCTATTGGGAACAGATGAGGCAGCCTGACAAAGTCAAGTCACTCACAAGAAAATGGTGTTTTGTAATGTTTGGAACATGGACTTCAGTTTGATAAACATAAATTGGCTCCCTGTATAGCTGGACTGCATCCAGCTCATTATATTCAAGGTAAGATCAAGTTCCTCATGGCACAGTCTATGATATATTTACTCCCAGATAAAGTCAAGATTTAAGATGAGGATGAGGTCTTTGCTGGTTAAAAATGTCAAATGGACAAACTAGTGAACAACAAACATGAAACTCTCTCCAGGGGATCAAGAACACTGAAACAAAACTTATCTGATAGTCCCAGGCCACTTTGGAAGTTCAGATCATCTCCCAGTTATTCAATGAAACATTAATCTGTTGCTGCTGTAAAGAAATTTTGATGACATCATTAAGGTCCCAAATCAGTTGACCTTAAAATATGGAGATTATCAGAGTGACCATGATATAATCACATTAGCCCTCTGACATCAGAGTTTTTTCTGACTTGTCACAGGAGAAGAAAGAAGAGATGGGAAGCATGAGAGAATTTGATGTGTTATTGCTAGCTTGAAGACAAGAGGGTGGCCACGTGGCCAGGAATACAGGTGGATTCTAGGAGCCAGTAGTCTCTGACTTACAGCCAGAAAGTACCACAGTCCTACAACCACAATGAACTAAGCTTAGAGACAAACTTTTCCCCAGAGTCTATAGACAAAAACTCAGCCAACAAAACACCTTGATTTCAGACATGTGTTACTTTCAATAGAGAACCCTGCCATGTTCTGCCGGATTTCTCACCTACAGAACTCTGAGTTAATAAATAGGTGTTGTTTCAAAGCCACTAAGTTTGTGATAATTTGTTTTAGCGATAGAAAACTAATTCTCTGCAAATTTCCCCTTGAGACCCACTTCTCTTCACTCATATGCATACTCTGTGATTAACATGTATATTTGAATTTGTGTAGGTTCCTTAAAAAATAGGTAGATAGATCCTTATTTTGAATATGTAGTTGAATTTGTCGCTGTTGTTGCTTTGTTGCTAAGTCGTGTCCAACTCCTTGCAACACCAGGCTCCTCTGTCCATGAAATTTCCCAGGCAAGAATACTGGAATGGAATGGGTTGCCATTTCCTTCTCCAGGGGATCTTTCTGACACAGGGATCGAACCCATGTCTCCTGCACTGGCAAGTAGATTCTTTACCACTGAGCCACCAGGGAGGCCCTGTGGTTGAATTTACATCAATGGTATTGTGCCATGTATTCCACACTATTTATTAATTTTTTTACATCTATGTTGTTTAAGATCTATCCATGTTGCCGTGGTGATATTTAGAGAGATTCTTCTGTTACAAAGTATGTATTCTGTAGTATTAACTACATTTTTATTAATGCATTCTTCTAAGTTGGCCTTCAATTCTCTGGTACCAAAACCAGCACTATAATAAGCATCACTTGTAGAGGTCACCTCATGATCTTATCTTAGAATACCCCCAGAGTACATACCCAGGAATTGGATAAATATGTCACAGACTATATGATAGTTATCAAATCACTCTCTCAAATGTTATACCAGGATACCCACTAGATAGTGCAAGGATTCCTATTTTCTATCTCTTTTAAGATTTGACATTACCAACTTTGTAATCTTTGTCAGTCTCCCAGGTATAAAGTGTTATCTAGTTCTTCTAACTTGCATTTCTCTGAATCAATAATTTTGAGTGTTACTTCATATATGTTACATGTATTAACAATAATATGTATTAACAATTTGGATTTCCCTTTTTGTGAATTTCCTGCTTGCATGGTTTTCCAATTATTTTTATGTTTCCCATCTTTTTCTAGATTTGATTAGCTATAGGTTCTAGAAATTGATTTCTAGACAGTTCTTTTATCTTTTGGAGATCAGACTTTTCTGGTATCTCCCAATGTAATATTTTCCTATTAACTTGGAAATCCTCAATTTTATATAACCACATTCATCAGTGTTTTGCTTTATAGCTTGTGCTTTACTGGTATATTTATTAAGAAATATTTCCCAGGATTAAGTCACTGAAACAGTATTCAGTATTTCTCTGGACTTCATATTTTCACCTTTTTCATTTCAGTCCTTAATCCATCTAGAGTCCAGATCTGTATGAGACTCTAGTTTTACTTTTCTCCATATTGTAAGCCAGTTTTCTTAGCACCATCTGCTCAACAATCCACCCTGGGTAGAAGCAAGATGAGAAATATGGATGTGGATGGGGCTGGAAAGCCAAAGTCATCCCACCATGCTCTGGAGGAGGGCATGATGCAGTGACTCAGATGGTGGTGGTGGAAGAGGTAAAGGGAAGGGTCCATCCCATGAGATACTGTCCTGAACATTCTCTCTGGCCTGTGTGCTATCATTACTAAACTCTGATTTGTCTGCTTCTATTGAAAACAATAGTTTTTTCCACTTGGGGGGTGCGGTAGAGAGGATCATGCTGACATATGGCTACATACGTACTTTTGTAACCACGTAAGCCTCGGTTACATCAGCAGCTGGCATTACCCACACTGCACTGAATGTGTTCCAATTCATCTTCAAATTTTTTTCATCACAAAACTGATGAAGTCTCAATAAAATCAAAAAATGGCGTAGCTCCTTAGGCCAGTGATGGGTGAAGAATCCATTAAAAAGACCACACTAGTGAGCTGCACCTCCCCAAGCTGGCCTTCCCTGAACAAAACAGGAGGGAAGACCCTTGGGTCTTCCCTCAAGGAAGGACGGTAGGACTTGGTTTCAGACACTAGGCCTTGCTTGGTTAAAAAGGCCTTCATCTTTCATGGTATACTTTAATCTCACTGCTCTTTTTTAAAGTTTTGGGGGAAAGCTTTCCATTCCTCTTCTCACTCAGCCAGGCCCTTCCCTCCCCATCTTTTCAAAGAGCACACAACTGACTTTCTCCTCTATCTTTACAGATCCTTAACTTCTAATTCGGCCTGGAAGCTCAGAAGTGATTTCCCAGGAATTGCATGGAAAGAGGATCTGACCCCTGGCCTTTGACCTGCCCCTGCCTTCTTTAACCCCCATGGACTTTAATAATTAGATCCTCCTGAGGCCTTTCTGTTCCCTGAACTCATTGCCTGGAAACAGTTCCCTTCCACAGCTGTGGGCAGATTCCACTGAGCCAACCAACCACGGTCAGCAAGCACAAAGACGCCTATGGAAGCCCTGCTAATGTCAACCAGCTCTCCTCGGTTCTCATGGAATTCAGCCTCACTTTACTGAGGAATCCATTTGGCACCCATGATGGAAAGTCCAGGACCTTCCCAGGAGAGTCAACAGTCTCAAGGCTCCTCTGTGGTACTCAGAGAGTCTCTCCATGTCCTCTTGGTCAGCCTCTACCTCTGACCCCACAAAACGTTAGTGTCCTAAACCCTGACATTATGAAGGAAGGCAGGCAAGACATCCCAGACTAGAAAGAGGCCAGGGTTACTGGATATAAATCACAACAAGGAAGAGGATGTGGCAGCCATTCTGGTTACCTTATGGGAATAGGGATTTCACGGATTAGGGAGAAGAAAGCATGGGATAACACTGGGGCAAAGGGGAGGGACTATGAGGAAACAGACCTGAGTGAAACTGCCCAAATAGAGGGGTAGAGGGAGGAGGGGTAGGGGGAGATGAGTAGCACAAAGGGGTTACGGCAACTGGAATGCAAATTTGATCTACAGCACAATTTGACATAAGGCCAGTCTAATTACATGAGGATACTTATTTTTGAAAGAGAAGATAATCACAAAATGGTCAGCCCACCAAGAAAGCAGCTGATGGATATAGAACAAAGAGAGGTCTAGGGGCAGAGCATCGTAACAACTTAAAAGTCACGTATGAAAGAATTCTGCCTTCTCGTTGACTCCTTCTGCAAAAAGAAAGGCCATGCTGTAACTGTTGACAGTTGCTGGCTTCATGCCTCTGGTTCCCGATTTAATTCCATCTTCAAAATGATTTCCTTCTTAATATGTTACAGACTCTTGCCTTATGAAGTATGCACACATGCACACATACATAACTCAGAACAGACCCAGAATACAGATGGAAAAAAATAATAATGGCAATAATAATAAGAGAAAACATTAGATAATATTTATGACATTCAAGACACTCTTTTAAGCACATGTCATATGTTAACTCACTGAATCCACACCCCATAAAATAGCTACTGTTTACATTCCCATATATCAAGGCAGATGGAGATTGACTATCGCATCTAAGATCATACAATGAGAAGGGGACAGAACTGGGATTCCATCCATGCCCTCTGGCTCCACAATCCATCACTAAAACCACTCTGTTCCACGGCCTCTTCGGTAATGATGATTTATCTGTCCAGCAAAAATAAACATTGACCTTAAGTCAAGCTCCCTTGTGAAAGATTCCTCACTAATTAGCCCAAAGAGTAGTCTAGCTGCAAAGGCAAATATTTTCCTTGACTTATTGTATCTCAAGTAACTAATAGCAAGAAGCACATCATTGGTTCCAAATGAAGTGCCCTCTTTCCATCTTGTATCTAAGTGGTCCTCAACCTGGATGACTTCTCACCCCCCAGACCACATGGGAGATAGTACTACCAAGCCAAGAGCTTGCCTCCATCTGAATCTCCTGTAAAGCTTAATTACTGACAGAATGAGAAGTGCAAATTAATCTGGCCCCCCATCATCTCTTTATTCTGGCTGCTTTCCCAACTACTAGCCCACAGACCTTCACAGGAAACAAAATATGGCAAATGAACAGGCCCCAAGATGACAACTCCAGGTGACGGAGACAGTGATGAAAACCCTAACCCAAAGCCACGGTGACTCTGGGAGCTCGAGGTAAGCAGGTCCTCTCAAATATCTCCAATATCTCAAATATCTCCAGGGAGAGTCCTGCCAGGACTGACAAGGTAGGGCATGTTCCCTATCAGAAGTAAGGGGATCACAGGACCCTTGAAGGGGAGTGGTACCAAACATAGTCCCTCCCCTTCTGAAGAATGCAGTGATTTCCATGGGTTTCAGGTGCTCACCAAGACCACCATTCATGACCTCTTGCTAAAATCACCTGGAAAGGTTCATGTGGAAGAAGGAGAAAGAGTATCTACCATTTATTTTCTAAAGGCAAAATCTGGGAGTCTGTGCAAAGACCAATGGTTAGAGTAATTAAATAGGAAATGGGATCTTTTATTCATTTCTAAGTTGTACCATGGACTCTTGTGAGCTTCATCAAAATCTGGAAGCTTCCCATGCCTCTGTTTCCTCATTGGCACCATAAAAAGAGAGGATGTGCTTTGCAAAGAGAGTGACCTAATAAATAAATGATCATTTCGTGAGGAAAAAAAAAAACAAACCTACAGGCATGGGCACTGTATACTTATTTAAAGTTACAGCCTGAAAACCAAAAATAATCAATGTAGTTGGAATTTTCACAATCACAAAATGGAATTTCCTTTTCTTGTTTCAATTGAGTTCCATTAAACTGACATGCAGGCAAATGTGTTATACATTAAAAACTTTACAATACGTAATGTGGACAATTTCTCCCACTTGGTCGGCATATGTGCAAGAAGAAAATTTCCACTCAGCACTGGAGAGGTGGTGGTGTCTTCCCTTGAAATGTTTGGATTTGGGGACAATGATTCAATGTCTGCTTATTTGGAATAACTGTTTACGAAAGAGCTGAATTTCCCCTTTTTTAAATAGAACCCATACTTTGCCTCACTTAAATCAATATAAATATATGGCTCGCTCCGTCTGACTCTCACCCATGCATCAGAGACAACTGTGGGAGGCAGAGACCAGATTGAAAACTGACCTGCATCAAAAAGTGAAGGAGAATAAGGCCACTTGCTTATTTGTTCACCCTTTGGAGCAACTTGTTTTCTTCCTTTTTTTTTTTTTCATCTTCAAGTCTATACAGTCCTCTTACTAGCACAGATTTCAGGAACATACTTGTTTCTCTCTATTAGGAGCTATTCCAGGAGTACAACAGCAGTGAATAAGTCCCTAGGAATAAAAGTAAAAGATGTGAGTCACTGCCCCCTCACTTTATAAAGGCACACAGGAAATCAGTGTGAAATGATCAGGATGAATACGAAGGTAGGAGCGTGATGGGGGAGGAGAGGAAATACAATTTCTGTTAAAAAAAAAAAAACAAACCTCTGCTTTGAAAAGTTCCAAGTATGCCTCAAGGCACAGAGCAGTACTTCCTTTTTTAGTTCTTAAGTCATTACACAAATTGGCTTTTTTTTTTCTTTTTGGACTTAATCTCAAAAGGGGCAAAATGAGAGGGGGATTTCACTTTTCTCTTTAGTATTTTTATGAATGTGGTGAATATTCTATTAAATAAGATGTGCTACTTTTATATTTAGAAAAAACAATGAAGGTTATTTTTAAAACAAGTTCTTCACATTCTTGAGAGTGGAACGGTTTTCTTGCAAAGGCGCCTCCTTAACACTGAGCTGCCTGCCAGGTGTGTGTCAGGGAGTGACTGAGCCCTCACTCGGGAACCCATGACCACCTCTGAACCAGGGGCTTGCATTCCAGAGGGCTGGGGCCTGCCCTTCTCCACACAATTCCACTTCAGGAGTCAGGAGGGCAAGGCCCACCAACCCCTCCTAACCACACACACACCCACACACACACATTTCACCCAAGTTCCCTGAGCAGACAGGAATTTAAGACAGATGTCACCAGATCCTTGGAAGACGAGGACACAGTGTTCCAACTGTGAGACACACGCTGGCCAAGAATGCAGCTTTCAAATGCCTGCCTAAAACACATATTTAGGTCACAAGTACAAAGAGGAGGACCAGACTGATTCCAACACACCTAAAATTTTGGGGAATAATCAAGACCAAAGTGGCACTTGGGGGCAAGAAAACAAGAAGCAGAAAAGTCATCAACCCTTGTGGCAACATGAGCCACAGTAATATCAGTGGAACAGAAATATCAACCACCATCTCTCTGGCACTCTGTAACCCAGAAATGGTACGAAACAGTTTTGAATTCAGGACAAATGCTTTCTGACTCATTGGAAAAGACCTGATGTTCGGAAAGACTGAAGGCAGGAGGAGAAGGGGACGACAGAGGACAAGATGGTTAGATGGCATCACTAACTCAATAGACGTGAGTCTGAGCAAACTCCAGGAGATGGTGAAGGAGAGGAAAACCTGGCGTGCTGCAGTCCATGAGGTCTCAAAGGGTTGGACACAACTTAGTGACTGAGCAACAACAATTTTACAAACAAGGAAAATGAGACTCAGAGAAGTTACTTTCCCAATACTGCACAGTTAAAAAGCAGCTGAGTCAGGTTCGAAACCCCAGGCTAATTCCAGAGCCTCTGTCATTTGCACTCAGGACCATAAGCTCCACAGACTCAGGTTCCCCAGTGGGGTCCATGATCAGCATCTATGGAAAAATGAAAGAACAAATAGCCAGCCCCTTCCCCAAGTTAGCACCATTTACTGAGAACCTACACTGCCAGGTAAGGATCTGTCAAGGATCAGCTCTAGTTCTTACACTAATTTTGCAAAATCAGTCTTATTATTCCCATTTTAGAACTGAGATAACGGAGGATTGGAGAAAATCTGTGCAACATTCTCAGGATTGGAAAATAGAGAACAGTATGAGACTTTCCCCCTGCCTGTAGAGAATTTATGATCAGACTGAGGAAAATACCATTTACCTATCTATCTATCACCTACCTATCATCCACCATCTATCTACCTACCGTCTAGCTAGGCCATTTATGCTAAGCCCCAAATGCAAGGTATATGCTTCAGAAGCTCAGTACAGATACAAATATTCCTGATTCTGTTTGTATTTTCTCGAAAATTCACTTGTAGCAACGCATTCCTCCAACAGAGAAAGCCCAGCAAATGTGAGCACCAAATCTGGAAACCACTGGGCCATGACTGCTGTAGCTTGGTTGGGAGGGAGAAGGCTGTTCACCAGCCATAAGACCACCCCCTCAGCCTGAAGAAGCAGGTGGTACCAGTATAAAATGGCTTGAAATCAGTCATATCTTCTTGCCTTTTCATACTGTTCATTGGGTTCTCAAGGCAAGAATCCTGAAGTGGTTTTCCATTCCCTTCTCCAGTGGGCAAGAATACACAGAACTATCCAAGAAAGATCATCACGACCCAGATAATCACGATGGTGTGATCACTCACCTAGAGCCAGACATCCTGGAATGTGAAGTCAAGGGGGCCTTAGGAAGCATCACTACAAAGCTAGGGGAGGTGATGGAATTCCAGTTGAGCTATTTCAAATCCTGAAAGATGATGCTGTGAAAGTGCTGCACACAATACACCAGCAAATCTGGAAAACTCAGCAGTGGCCACAGGACTGGAAAAGGTCAGTTTTCATTCCAGTCCCAAAGAAAGACAATGCCAAAGAATGTTCAAACTACCACACAATTGCACTCATCTCACATGCTAGTAATGTAATGCTCAAAATTCTCCAAGCCAGGCTTCAACAATATGTGAACTGTGAACTTCCAGATGTTCAAGCTGGATTTAGAAAAGGCAGAGGAACCAGAGATCAAATTGCCGACATCCACTGGATCATCAAAAAGGCAGGAGAGTTCCAGAAAAACATCTACTTCTGCTTCATTGACTACGCCAAAGCCTTTGATGTAGCCTTTGTTGTGTGGATCACAGTAAACTGTGGAAAATTCTGAAAGAGATGGGAATACCAGACCACCTGACCTGCCTTCTGAGAAATCTGTATGCAGGTCAAGAAGCAACAGTTAGAACTGGACATGGAACAACAGACTGGTTCCAAATAGGGAAAGGAGTATGTCAAGGTTGTATATTGTCACCCTGCTTATTTAACTTATATTCAGGGCACATCATGCAAAATGCCGGGCTGGATGAAGAACAAGTTGGAATCAAGATTGCTGGGAGGTAGTATCAATAACCTCAGATATGCATATGATACCACTCTTATGGCAGAAATCGAAGAAGAACTTAAGAGCCTCTTAATGAAAGTGAAAGAAGAGAGTAAAAAAGCTGGCTTAAAACTCAAAATTCAGAAAACGAAGATCGTGGCATCTGGTGCCATCACTTCATGGCAAATAGATGGAGAAACAATGGAAACAGTGACAGACTTTATTTTGAGGGGGCTCCAAAATCACTGCAGATGGTGACTGCAGCTATGAAATTAAAAGGCAAGAAAAGCTATGACCAACCTCGATAGCATATTAAAAAGCAGAGACATTACTTTGCACTAAGCCAAATATGTATTAATAATATAATGTAATAATAATATTTTAAAAAGTCATCATAAGAGCTCTGATCACCACACTCACACAAATAAATTCCTTTGACAATGGACCGCCTGGGTCCACCAGGAAATTCTTGAAAAGCATATTTCTTATAGGAATCTGACCCCATAGAGCAGGGAATGCCTTTGTTTCAGGGAATGCCTTTGTTTCTAGATGAATGGGATTCTTGAGCTCAGGTATGAGTATTTCCTCTACCTCTCCCAGCATCTGCAGATGCTTTTCTGCTTGGTGCTCCTTGGAGGGTATTATTATCTTGTGAAAGTTTTAAAGAATGAGTGGAGTGTGACAGAACACAGCCAAGGAGACAGATCGCGGACAGTGACTCTCTGGATTCAATCACGGAGTTGTCAGCACACACTTCCTACAACTAGAACACTGCTGAGAAGGAATTACTGGAAGAAACCACACTTACAGTTTTTAACCAGAGAAGCAGATTTTCTATTGAGCAAGGCCTGCCTTTCAGAAAACTTATGCTTAAAAAGTTTAAAAGTTGTATACAGTCGTATGATTAAAAAGTGTTAAGTCATTTCAGTCGTATCCGACTCTTTGTGACCCCATGGACTGTAGTCCACCAGGTTCCTTTGTCCATGAGGTTCTCCAGTCAAGAATACTGGAGTGGGTAACCATTCCCTTCTCCAGGGGATATTCCCGATCCAGAAATCGAACCCAGGTCTCCTACATTGGAGGCAGATTTTTTACTGTCCAAGACACCAGGGAAGCCCATAATTAAAAAGAAAAAAAAAACTATCATTTACTAAGAACATTGAAATGTCACAATTAAATTATATCCATATTTACAGTTCAGCTTAACATTTCTCTCATTTTCTTAAAGTAAAAATCATCATGATCACATTTTAATTAGTCTCCACAACATCACCATGGAAATGCTTACATAGACATTCCCCCATTGACTCTGGTGGATTCATATAGGCATTTGGACTGCCATGATGAGCAAGGACTACACCAATTTAGAAAATACGAAGCAGTGGGGTCATCTTTCAAGAGTCTAAAGAACTAAAGAGGTTCAGTCACAAGAACAGTGTCAATTACATGGTTTACTAGTCTTAGATCAGCCAGACTCAAATGAGTTAAAGGATGAAAAAAAAAAAACCTTAAAATAGAAAATGATAGCATCAGAGGAAAAGGCAGGAAAAGGGAGGCAGACAGAGAGAATTGTGGAGAACAAAGGTATCAGAGGAGGAGAAGAAACCGGGGAAAGGAGAGAGAAGAAATGAAGAAGCAGAAGCAGGAGAAAGATGGTGAGGAGAGCAGGCTGCAGGGGAAGGAGGGGACAGAGGTGTGTAGGAGGGAAAAGGGGAGAAGAGGGGCTCCCCACAGAATACAGGTCATTTCCTAAGAGAAGATGTGTCCCTCAGCCAGACAATTGACTAAAACAGTTGGGAAGGATAGCATGGTTAAAGTAACTTCCTCTTGTTCTAACTGAAAAACAATGGGCTCAGGATGTACCAACTGATGTCAACCTGAGATGCTACCCCAGCTCTGAGTCCAGCCTCCCTCAACCGCAGTTCCCTCACCTATAAAGTGAAGCTGCTGCTGCTGCTGCTGCTAAGTCGCTTCAATCGTGTCCAACTGTGTGTGTCCCCATAGACTGCAGCCCACCAGGCTCCTCTGTCCCTGGGATTCTCCAGGGAAGAACACTGGAGTGGGTTGCCACTTCCTTCTCCAATGCGTGAAAGTGAAAAGTGAAAGTGAATTCACTCAGCCGGGTCTGACTCTTTTTGACCCCATGGACTGTAGCCTACCAGGCTCCTCCATCCATGGCATTTTCCAGGCAAGAGTACTGGAGTGGGGTGCCATTGCCTTCTCCCATAAAGTGAAGCAGGTCTTTTCAAACTTGACTCTTCTGTGATTTAAAAAAAAAAAAGGCAGAACAGTGCTAAGATTAAGACCGCAGCAACAGGAGGTCAGCTGTTTCAATCTCCTTGATGTGTGTCCTTTAAAAAGTCACTAAACTCATTTGTGCCTCAGTTTTTTTACCTAAAAATGGCAGGTGGTAATAATATTTATCTTATAGGTTTCTAGTAAAGATTAAGTTAGATTGAAGCCTGGTCAGAAGGGTGAGCTATTTGTTAGCGGAGATCTTTTATTTTAAATTTCAAGTATCTACTAACCCATATGCGGGTGGTATAGGCCAACCATGATTTAGATCAGAATTTTGCTGCCTGCTCTCATTAGATGTTTGACAGTCGAACTAATGGGCATGTGCCCCTCCCAAGCCATCCCTGGTGGCTCAGATGATAAAGAATCTGCCGTAATGCAGGAGACCTGGTTCAGTCACTGGGTCAGGAAGATCCCCTGGAGAAGAGAATGGCAAACCACTCCATTATTCTTGCCTGGAGAATCCCATGGACAGAAGAGCCTGGTGGGTTGCAGTTTGTGGGGTTGCAAAGAGTTGGACACAACTGAGCGACTTACACTTTCCAAGTCTACACATTACTGAATCACACTGAGACAAAGCGCAGTCCTTTCTTTAGAGAATCCCAAGACAGCCTCCATGATGTGTGGCTGGCACTCCTGGCTCCAACCCTGGGAAGGATCAAGAGAACAGAGGTCTGCACTCCACGCTAAGGGAAGCAGACTGGACAGGGGCATCCTTGCTTGGTTCCCACTGAGGTCAAGCTTCTCACTTCCTAGGTTTGTCTACACGGAACTTCAAAAATTCTGCTAATACTGTGCTCCCTTGCCCCTGTCTCCACCATCTTGATCACTGAAAAAAGTTGTATGGAGTTCTTCACTGAAACACAAGCCCTAAAAGCATAATAACTTAGCCCTGCTCCCCCTGCTTTTGTCCATCCTTTTATGTTTACTATAAATACACCATAGGATTTTGCTTGGTACTTTCATGAAATGGGAAGAAGAAAATTCTCTGTGCTTCAATAGGGTCGAATAAAGTGACTAGCTGTGGGGGAGAAAGATGCTACAAAACAAAGATGGCTTTGGCATCAAAGAATTCAAAGATATTTTTATAAATGTATTTTGATGAAAAGATTATTCTCTAAGCTACCCCCAACGTCCCCATTCACTGACATTCCTGGATAGAACCTAAGTGTGTACTATTTGCAGAAAGAGGCTAAACTTTGATGAAGGAGTAAATGCCCTGGGAAGGTGTTCATTAATGCATTTTCTCTAAAGCTTTACAAAAGCAGTGTGACCCAGGTCTGGAACTCAAAAGATTAGCACAGCCTATTTTATTCTTTTTCTTTCTTCTCCTCCACCTTTATAAAAGCTTAATTTAAGACATAACAATGCTCAGACTCTAGGGCCCCCTGCAGTGTTCAGATTCCTCTCCCCTCACTAGCTGTGAACTGGCACGTTTCCTACCTACTCCCCTGCCTCTGTTTCTTCACCCTACCTGTGAACTGACCATGGTTCACATGGCATTTTAAGAGCTCAGGATCAGAAACCCAACAATCTGTGTTCTCTCAGCTGCTTACTAGATGCAAAAACTCATCATCCTTAACTTATCTTTGTCTCAATTTTTTCTTCTGTAGAGTGGAGAATACCTCATAGATTTGTGTGTGTGTGGCAACTCTTTGCATCCCCATGGACTGTAGCCTGCCAGACTCCTCTGTCCATGGGATTCTCCAGGCAATTGTAGTTGAAGTTAAATGAAATAAAGCCGTAAATCATCTAGAGTAGGGTTCATCTGGTAATGCTACAGGGAAGAGTCAATTTTGACCCTTTCATGCTAGATCTGTTTCTTTAACTTTAATCCTTGTTTGTTTGCTTTTTTTTGACACTTTTGTTATTATAATCATACATAATGGCCTGCCTCGGAGAATCCTGCCCCTCTGCCTGTTAAGCTAAACTGCCTTTGTTCATAACCCATCCACCTGTAGATTACAGGAAGAAAGAAATTAACACATACCCCTGTCTGAGGCTTGCCATTCTAAGAGATAGCTGCAAGAATTAAACGGTCTTCTCACTTTGTTTTCCTCACCTCCCCCCAGTTCTAATCCATAAAAGAACCTGGCATCCAGAGAGCGACAGAATGGTTATTTTGAGAAATTAGTCTGCCATCTTCTCCGTCCTCCGACTTTCCAAAAAAAGTTGTATTCCTTGCCTTAACACTTTGTCTCCTGGATTCATTGGCTCCTTCTGCAGCGAGCAGATCGAGCTTGGACTAGGTAACAGTAACTGTCCTAGCAATCACAGTATCAGCTTTCTGCTCTAGACGTTAGGAATGCAGCAGCCTTCCTCCAGCCTTGGTCCTTTGCCACACTGAGACCCTGTATCCCCAAGGCCTACCAACAGGAGTAGGAATGATCTTCAGCCCACAGATGCAGCCTCTGTCCCATTTCTGATCTAGCCTGTGTATCAGCCTCAGGCCCCCAGCTACAAAGGCCTGTGGTTTAACGCAAAGATTCATGAGGCTAGAAACTCCCCCATCTTCTAAGCTGAGCTGCCTGCATGCCCATTCCTGGCATGTTCACTCAATCTCTGCGACCAGCCTTCAGTACAATCTCTTGGCTCATACATCAGTCCTGGATTGTCAAGGGGAAATCTAGACTACTCAGGCAGGTCCTGAAATCCACAACCCTGATATCCCAGGGTTCAGAGGCTCAGGACACTGCTAGAGCTCCCTTTACTTTCTGAATCCTAACCTCACACTTCTCTTCACCTTCATGCTCATCCTCCTTGTGTTATCAGAAGGGATCTGATGCTGATGTCCAGCATCTTCCCATCCACCCCAAGCAAGCCGTTGTCCTGAATATGCTCTGCCTGCCCATGGACACGCTTGCACCTTAGCTGCACCCCATGAATAGACAGTGGTACATCACCTTCGAGAAGCAGCATCTGGTCAACCTCGTGGGCTTCATGTCAGCCTCTGGGATAACCTGCCTCCAGGAGTGCACGCAGGAGGGAACGCGGAAGAGGGAGCCCTGCTGGCTTCCTGGGCTCCCCACTCCCAACCCCCCATCTACCAGGCCAAGCAGCTCTTTGCCCTGGAAATCGAAATGAAGGTGCAGCAGCACGGCTCAGGTTAGGACAACCCCCAGATGTCTGTCAGGGGCCCAGGATCTACAGGAACCCGCACTGCGGACTGAAGGACACAGCCTCCCACCCTGCGCAGCCGCTGGAGCGCACCCTGAAGAGGCCAGCCCTGGGGGAGCCAGCTGAGATGGACTCCTGCGGTCCTCGGGAAAGCAGCAGGCGGAGCGCAGAGCACGAAGCCCCGAGACCTACGCAGCCATGAATGCACAGGCTCTGAGGAGGATAGGAGGGTTCAGCTTCAAGGGGGGCGTCTCCAAGGCTGTGGGAGTGCAGCCTGCACATCAGTGACCTGCTGCTACCCGGGCCCAGGCCAGGCACCCCAAGCTCCAGGCCAACACCCCCATCCATGCCCGAGGCCCTGGCATTGTTTTCTCTCAGTTAGAAAATCTACAAAAGCACAGACACCCTCAAAAAGTCGTTTTAAAAAAAAAAAAAACCCTTTAAAATGTTGGGTGGGGGGGGGACTTACAAATAAAAAATTCCCATCCAAGGCAAAGTCATCTTCTCACTGCGCTCCGAGTCTTGGACCCCTGTACTCCTCAGGGGCCCTGTTTCATCAGTAGTCCTCCTCTCTCTGTGTAGTGAGAGGCTCCCGGTGCCTTCTCTCAAGCCCCTCCCAACTTCCAAAAAGAGAAAGTCAGCTCACACATAACCTTTGCCTCCTCTTCATCCAGTGATCTGGATTCTTCTTTTTCTTCGAAAAGAACTGCCCACATTTGGAACTTAATTTCCTCCCATTCACTCTTCCGTGTAATACACTGGAATTTCTGCCCTCCCCACATCACTGTTACGCATACCATGAGATTTTTAGGCCCTGATGCCTCTTCATTTTCCTCTTAACCCCACACCCTTCCTGACCCCATGATCTCACACACCTGGATAACCAGGTGAACAGAATTAACAACATCCATGCATCAGATAACCCTGTCACACCCCTTCAACCGTCTCTCAGCAGTGCTTCTCAATCACCATAACAAAAGGATTATGATTTTGCTTTGTTAGGGCATCTAGGGATACAGGGCCAATAGGTAATTGGATAGATTTGTCTGTAACTCACAACAGAGAAAAAATCCTGTGTAATGAGCACAGAAGTGAAATGTATTTTCTTGTGCCCTTTCAATCTCAATCTCCTTTTACTGGTTCCCATTCTTCCTTTTTAATGTTTACATAAATTTAGGGTGCTATACTTAGGGGTATATTTCAAGTTATGCAGCTGAGTTGAAGGTCAAATAGAATTCACTGTGGGGATGGCTTCCCTATAAGTAAACTAGGTTTGCATCTAGCCTCAAAGGGAGGGTTAACAAAGAAGCTTTTTAGAGCAAAAGCAGTTTAAAACAGGAGTTGTCCACACTGCGATTTTAAACAGATCTTCACACTAAATATTTAATAATAAGATTAAATTTTTATTAATTTAATCTTATTATTAAATATTACAATTTTGGTTAATTTATTAAAATTAATGTTAATAAAATTAAAAATTACTTTATATCCACAATGCTCCATAAAGAACTATAGAGAAAACTCCAGGGGTGGCTGGAAAAACATAGGGAAACAGGAAGCAGGCATGGTTCCGGACACTGGGGGAACTTAGTCATATAACAGTTGGTGGAGACACCCTGCAGATGACTCATATAAGGACAGAAGACCCCAAGACACAGGGACGGTGGCTGTAACACCAACAGCCAGTATAACAGTGAGATGTGAATGCTAAGGATGGAAACAAAGGCCAGGACAGCTAACAAGGGCACATCCGCACTTGGCGGGCACACAAGAAATACCAGGAAGAACTGCGAATCTGTCACCAACCCAGCACGGGGTCCCAGAATATCTGAATTGGAAAGGCATTTGGTGGCCACTGGGACAAACATGGTCAAATTACAGACAAAGTCCCCTTCCCTCTCTGTAGTCTCTCTCTACTCTTCTCTTGATAAACAACTCAGTTTGATAGCTCTTAAGTAGGGTGAAGTGAAGTAAGCAACTACAAGACTAGGGTCAGGAGATTGAAGGTATGAGAAGAGCAGAGGTAGGAACAGAGCAGAGTGAAAAAGGTGAAGGCACAGGAGGGATGTGTGATGCAGGGCAACAGAACCTAGAGCCCAGAAAAAGGGGAACAGGCATCCATGTTGATGGGAACGTGGTACAGTGCTGGGTGTCAGAGCCGAAACAAAGAAAAGCGACAACCCCAGAGGGAGGCAGTCTAGCTAGGGAATCAAAGCCCAGTGGGCTGGCATGAGGGTTGGAGCCCAAGTAGGCTGAAGAGGGCACTCACATGAGGCATCTGGGCGGGTCGCCAGCATGGAATGGAGGAGCCCAATTCAGTCAACAAGGGCATCTACACAAGAAAGGAGGTGGCTGTAGCCATAACAGCAGTGAAATACTGGTTATAAATAGCAGGACTGATCAAATGACTAAATATACTAAGAATAATGGGAACTAGTTTTGTCACTGTCAGAAAAGACAGTTTACAAATTTGGAAAGAGAGAAAACAAGAATAAATCCTATGTTGTTGGACTGGAATTGAATTTATTAGTATAAATTCATAATCTTCTAAATGTACAGATAAATATACTAATAACTACAGACGTGACTGTGTTTTGATTTACATGTGTGTATATATGCAGACACACATATTCCATTGAGTGGACCTGGAAGAGGAACACCCAGTAGCAGTGAGCACATCTAATGTCCAGATCTTTGCTTCTACGTACCATTTTCAGGAAAGGGAGAAAAAGTTCCCTGAAGTAATGGCTGATTCTAGAGCTAGGAAAGTACAAGATAAGTCTAGGATATCTTACTGTACCCGAAAACAACAGAGTTCTCAAATAATGATGGATCAAATCAAAAGGATACAGATGCCAGGCTGAAGGACTTTCACTGACCAAATTGAGATACATGAGCAACACAATAAATTATGATGTATTAGGACACAAGTTCATACTAACATCAATAAATGAATGTATATGAGAAAGAGAATGGTTACCTATTTTCAAAATCCCTTCCTCCTAAATATTTATTAATTAGAGAGAGTAGAAAGACTTTCTGCTTTACACTGTTTTCTTGTAGTTCCTCCGAGGTGCTTCCTTGGCTATTTCCCGCTCCATGACCTGTTCACATGTTCCAGAAACGCTCTCTTCCTATTATCACATTTGTCCTTCAAATTCCGATCAAAAATTATCTTCTCCAAAAAGCCTTCTCCCAAATCCCAGGCCTGATTGGGTCGCTATTTTATATGCTCCTGTAGCATTCATAGCACTTACCAACATCCCAATTATGTTTGCAGTTAGTTATCTAATATCTAATACCAATATCTAGGCACACCGACATCCTTCTTATATTATGGACATTTATTAGTGGTAGCACTAAATGCTGATATTCGCACTTCTCCATGTAAGCATTCGCTGTGGAATGTTCCCAAGGTAGACACTGGCAAAATGCACAGAGAACTTAGAGAAAATAGTCAACGGATGTTTTATTGCACACTCCCTGAAGCGAGCTATAGTCACAGGCTTAAAATGCAGATCTTCCAGCTCTAAGTTCAGAGCTATGCCACAAGGCTCCAGCTCTGTTCTGGAAATTCCACAGTGCCCAATTTACATACAGCTTCAGATCTCCACAGCGACACTCAGCCTTGAAAAGTCTACAGTGAGAATTTCCTTCCTTCTGAAGGACTGACTGATAGCTTATACTATTTAACCTTTAAAGGAAGACTACGAATAGCCAAAGGGTATATGAGAAGATGTTCAATATCATTAATCATCAGGGAAATGCAAATCCAAACCTCAGTGAGATATCAACGCACACCTGTCAGAATGGCTATTATCAAAAAAAAAAAAAAAAAAAAAGCTAGGACTTCCCTGGTGGTCCAGTGATTGAGAATCCACCTTGCAATGCAGGGCATGTGAGTGCAATTCCTAGCCCAGGAACTAAGATCCTGTGTGCCTCAAATCCCAACACAGCCAAATAAATATATTTTTTAAAAAAGAATGTATTTGTACAACATGGGGAGTAAAAAAGAAAAGCTGACAAGGTTGAAGAGGATATGGAGAAACTGAACCCTTATACACTGTGGGTGGGAATGTGAAACAGTGCCATTGCTTTGGAAAACAGTATGGATATTTTGCAAAAACTTAAAAGGAGAACTACCATACGATCCAGCAATGCCACTTCTGGGTAGATACTCAGAAGAATTGAAATCAGGATCACAACGAGCTATCTGAACTCCCACATCCATCACAGCATTCTTCACAAAAGCAAAAACATGAAAGTAACCCAAATGTTCATCAAGAGATAACAGACAAAGAAAATATGAAATACACACACACACACACACACCCCACCATGGAATAGTATTCAGCCTTTTAAAAGAAGGAAATCTTACCATTTGAGACACCATGGATGAACCTCGCATTGGTAAACAATGGTACGTTAGTGATGGTAAGCACCTTGGCCACAGACTTGTCAGTGTCAGAGGTGCTGAATTCCATGCTGCTGCTGCTAAGTCACTTCAGTCATGTCTGACTCTGTGCGACCCCACAGATGGCAGCCCACCAGGCTCCGCCATCCCTGGGATTCTCCAGGCAAGAACACTGGAGTGGGTTGCCATTTCCATCTCCAGTGCATCAAAGTGAAAAGTGAAAGTGAAGTCGCTCAGTCATGTCAGACTGTTCATGAACCCATGGACTGCAGCCCACCAGGCTCCTCCGTCCATGGGATTTTCCAGGCAAGAGTACTGGAGTGGGGTGCCATTGCCTTCTCCGCTGAATTCCATTAGACCTTGGAAATTGTTCAGCCTTCATTTCACAGAAGAGGAAGCTTGGACTGTGATGTACTAAGGGACTCGCCTCAGAGATCCTGAGAACTAGGGGCAGTAAGGCATAAAATGTAGGTTTCTCAACTGCAAGTTCAAGGCTTTGATTAATAAAAAAATAATATTCTCCATAAACCTAAATCACAATGGGCTGGGCTAGAGATTGAATTAAAAGGGAAGAACAGTCCACTTATCAAACTTGCATCTCTTTATTAAAACAGTTGAATGGAAACAGAATTAACTAGTTAAAAAAACTGAATCCTTTCCAGAAAATGGATGTAAAGCATTTGTCAGTTCAGTCGCTCAGTCGTGTCTGACTCTTTTCGACCCCATGAACCACAGCACGCCAGGCCTCCCTGTCCATCACCAGCTCCCTGAGTCCACTCAAACCCATGTCCATTGAGTCGGTGATGCCATCCAACCATTTCATCTCCTATCGTCCCCTTCTCCTCCTGCCCTCAATCTTTCCCAGCACCAGGGTCTTTTCAAATGAGTCAGCTCTTCGCATGAGGTGGCCAAAGTATTGGAGTTTCAGCTTCAACATCAGTCCTTCCAATGAACACCCAGGACTGATCTCCTTTAGGATGGACTGGTTGGATCTCCTTGCAGTCCAAGGGACTCTCAAGAGTCTTCTCCAACACCACACTTCAAAAGCATCAATTCTTTGGCGTTCAGCTTTCTTTGTAGTCCAACTCTCACATCCATACATGACCAATGGAAAAACCACAGCCTTCACTAGATGGACCTTTGTGGACAAACTAACGTCTCTGCTTTTTAATATGCTGTCTACATTGGTCATAACTTTCCTTCCAAGGAGTAAGTGTCTTTTAATTTCATGGCTGCAATCACCATCTGCAGTGATTTTGGAGCCCCCCAAAATAAAGCCAGCCATTGTTTCCACTGTTTCTCCATCTATGTGTCATGAAGTGATGGGACCAGATGCCATGATCTTAGTTTCCTGAATGTTGAGCTTTAAGCCAAATTTTCACTCTCCTCTTTCACTTTCATCAAGAGGTCCTTTAGTTCTTCTTCACTTTCTGCCATAAGGGTGGTGTCATCTGCATATCTGAAGTTATTGATATTTCTCCCGACAATCTTGATTCCAGCTTGTGCTTCCTCCAGCCCAGCGTTTCTCATGATGTACTCTGCATATAAGTTAAATAAGCAAGGTGACAATATACAGCCTTGAAGTACTCCTTTTCCTATTTGGAACCAGTCTGTTGTTCCATGTCCAGTTCCAACTGTTGCTTCCTGACCTGCATACAGATTTCTCAAGAGACAGGTCAGATGGTCTGGTATTCACATCTCTTTCAGAATTTTCCACTGTTTTTTGTGATCCACACAGTCAAAGGCTCTGGCATAGTCAATAAAGCAGAAATAGATGTTTTTCTGGAACTCTCTTGCTTTTTCAATGATCCAGCAGATGTTGGCAATTTGATCTCTGGTTCCTCTGCCTTTTCTAAATCCAGCTTGAACATCTGGAAGTTCACAGTTCATGTACTGTTGAAGCCTGGCTTGGAGAATTTTGAGCATTACTTTGCTAGCATGTGAGATGAGTGTAATCGTGCAGGAGTTTAAACACTCTTTGAGATTGCCATTGTTTGGGATTGGAATGAAAACTGACCTTTTCCAGTCCTGTGGCCACTGCTGAATTTTCCAGATTTGCTGGCATATTGAGTGCAGCACTTTCACAGCATCACCTTTCAGGACTTGAAATAGCTCAACTGGAATTCCATCACCCCCACTAGCTTTGTTCGTAGTGGTGTTCCCTAAGGCCTACTTGACTTTGCATTCTAGGATGTCTGGCCCTAGTTGAGTCATCACACCATTGTGGTTATACAGGTCATGAAGACCTTTTTTGTATACAAAGAAGAACTATATTCTTCTATGTATTCTTGCCACCTCTTCTTAATATCTTCTGCTTCTCTGTTAGGTCCATACAATTTCTCTCCTTTATTGTGCTCATCTTTGCATGAAATGTTCCCTTGGTGTCTCTAATTTTCTTGAAGAGATCTTTAGTCTTTCCCACTCTAATGTTTTCGTCTATTTCTTTGCACTGATCACTGAGGAAGGCTTTTTTATCTCTCCTTGCTATTCTTTGGAACTCTGCATTCAAACAGGTGTATCTTTCCTTTTCCCCTTTGCTTTTCACTTCTCTTCTTTCTCAGCTATTGGTAAGGCTTCCTCAGACAACCATTTTGCCTTTTTTGCATTTCTTTTTCTTGGGGATGGTCTTGATCACTGCCTCCTGTACACTTCTCCCACTAGAGAAGGGAATGGCAAACCACTTCAGTATTCTTGCCTTGAGAACCCCATGAATAGCATGAAAAGGCAAAAAGATGTAACACTGAAAGATGAACTCCCCAGGTTGGTAGGTGCCCAATATGCTACTGGAGAAGACAAACCTAGATAGTGTATTGGAAAATAGAGACATCATTTTGCTGACAAAGGTCCGGATAGTCAAGGCTATGGTTTTTCCAGTAGTCATGTATAGATGTGAGAGTTGGACTATAAAAGAAGGCTGAGTGCCAAACAATTGATACTCTCAAACTGTGGTGCAGGAGAAGACTCTTGAGAGTCCCTTGGACTGCAAGGAGATCAAACCAGTCAACTCTAAAGGAAATCAGTCCTGAATATTCATTGGAAGGACTGATGCTAAAGCCGAAACTCCAATACTTTGGCCATCTGATGTGAAGAGCTGACTCATTTGAAAAGACCCTAATGCTGGGAAAGATTGAAGGCAAATGGAGAAAGCAGAAGCAGAGGATGAGATGGTTAGACAGCATCACTGACTCAATGGACATGAATTTGAGCAAACTCCCGGAGACAGTGGAAGATAAAAGAGACTGGTGTGCTGCAATCCATGAGGTCTCAAAGGGTCAGACACAAGTTTGTGACTGAACAACAACTCCCTGCTCCACTCCTAAGACACACACACACAGTCTGCTCCTGTATCTGCAATAAACACTAATTTGTCTGGAAACTCTATGAGCAGCTTATTTTCAGTGTTCTTTCGTTATAAAGCTACATAGAGGTTAGAAAAGAGGTAAGAAATTTATATAAATAAGTTAAATAACTTGTTATATAAGTTATATGAGTTATGTATATTTAAAATTAGATATAGTGTCAACATATATTTGAAATATATAAATTATTTTCAAAGTTATATATACACATGTCTCCTAAGTTAAATAAGCCCTATTGAACAAACAGCTCAACCTTGTGTGTTTGTTCTGCAAATGTGTTTTTAAAAATTAGAAAAATTGTAAGAAAAAGGAAAGCCAAAGAGAGAGCCCCGAAAACCCACAACTGGAGGAGAAAATTGGTCCTTAGAGATAAGCCAAGAATGTTGGAGGACAGCAAAGAGAGAAGTTCAGTTGTAAACTTAAAAAAAAAAAAAAACTTGCTAGAAGAAAGGAAGCCTGCTTGGAAGGAAAGTAGTGCTATCTGATGACCTACTCAGAGGCTGGAAGCTTTGCCTTTTTGAATTGTGTGACTCATTCCTTGGGGCCAAAGCAGAAAGCAAGTGAGGAAAACATTTCCAGAGAAAAATCTGTCTGTAAACAGGGTGGCGGGTGGTCAGGGCCTGGTGAAGGGGTGAGTCAATGATACGAAATGGGACTGCTTAGTATGAACTTTTGTAACTGATAAATTGGTTTCTCAGAATAGCTCACTGTCCTTCCAGCCAGTTTCACTGCAGAGCCATGAAGGGATTGCAGTGAGGATGTGTGGTCTGGAAGTCAAAGAAGCTGGGTCTGGAAGGAGGCACTGGTGTAGGAAAGTCACTCTAAATGAACTCCTGGCTTATCTCAAGCAGGGAAATCAGCAAATCCAACAACACACACTATTGGGGAATCTCAGAAGGTCTTCTTTTTTTTAATGTATTTGTTTAGAGGAAGATTTTCAGTGCTAAACTATTTGAAAAGCCTTAAAAGCAGATTATCAGGTATAATCCATGAAGAAGGCAAACAGGACATCTTGGTACTAACAAATGGTTATGGACAAGTGGAAAAAGAAACATATGCGCACTTTCTCTAAGGCCCCAATGTATTAGGTCAAAGATTAGCACTTACTGAAAGTAAGGTGGCCCAGCCCAGGAGCAGAGGTCATGTCTCCCATCCCCGTGGTCTGAGGGGGCAGGGGCACGATTATAAGCAGCCCTGTCTTCATGGACAGTGTCCTCCCAGAGCTGAGAAGGGAGCCCCATTCTTGCTTTGCCTTTTATACCTAGACTTTCATAAACATTCTGGAAAATGCCACACTTACGATCTCATAAGGGAACACTTACAAACATCAAGATCTTCTCATTCTAAACCCAAACGTAGCATCAACGAGTCTCCATCTCTTTGGGAAGGGGATGAAAGTCAGAACAGTGTTGGTTGTTATTATTTCCCTCAGGTTTCTGAGGCCCAGAAAGCTTTTCTCTTCTCAACAGCCTAGATGAAATATGGAAGCCAGATATTGCTACTTAGCACACACACCAGAGAGATGAGAATGAAAGAGGCTGAAAACCACTGGAAGCTGTCCATGGAATCCAACATAACAAAAGATTGCAACGGACAGAAGAGCAGCAAAGGATGACAGTGGGTACATCTGACCACAATAACCCATCCTACTTGGCATCCAAGGGTCCATGTACCTTTTCCATCTTTTTCTGTATCACAGTATCTAAGATTCCTCTTATACCCTTTCAGTCATCAACAGTGATTAGAATAGCAGCTTCCCCCAGCACCTATGCATCATTAGGCACCTGAGCAAACAATTTGCCAAAAGGATGTAATAGGTAAAAGACTGAACTCAAATAGAATCAAGGTCTCCGGGTTTGACAGGCCAGTGCTTGTCAAATTTTAATGCACATGCAAATTCCATGAGACTCCTGTTAACATTTATGTTCTGTTTCCGCAGATGAGGGGTAGGAGCTGAGAATCTGCCTTTTTAACAAGCTCCCAGGCGGTGCTCACTCTGCTGTCCATAGGCCACAGTCGACTCAAACAAGAGACCCAAAGAGGCAAAGGATCCCATCTAAGGTCACATGGTTAGTAAGCATTGATCTCAGGTCCTCCAACTCCCAAATCAGTGAGATTGCTCCATGTGAAAAATATGCCATCACCCCCAACCTGGCTGTGTCTCTCTGACATGAGTTATCTGGCGGTTAAAAATAAATTGGTCGTCTCACACTGAAAGACCATCTCAAAAAATCAAGGAAAACATTTTTTCAATTACAAAGCCTAGAACCCAGGCCTCCTGTTTTCTCATTTCTCAAAATTCTTCATAATATCTGTCAATCAATGGAGATATTTTTGAAGGGAACCAGATCTTTCTGAAAGCTAATATTAAAGCTCCATGGACCTATGAGTCATGCTGGATCAAAAAAAAAGGAGATAAATATTAATATGTAAACATCTAGTGAGAAACTCTGGACACCCAATCTTCAGTTTCTGTAATGAAAACAGAAATGAGATTCAAAGTTAAGTCTCCAAAGAAGAGGTGGGTAACATCTCCACGTGGCATTTGTGTGGACCATGAGCCAAGTAATTGACCTGATAATAAACAGAACATCCGGGCACTCATCTCCCATCACAGCTGATGGTCATTTCTCTCCTGCACCATGCCTGGATCATAGGAAGAATTGATTCATGATCAGTGCTTCTTGAACTACTGATTCTTCAGGTCTCTCTCCCACTTTCAGTCTGTCAAGTTGGGGACTCACAAAAATGAACCTGATGAACTGAAAAGTAAGCAGAAAGACAAAAAGGGAGAGAAAGGAGGGAAATAAATGCTCATGTTTATGAGCCTGTAACACAAAGCATTAATAGTGATGAAAGGACTCTCTTGCCAGCCAGGGGCCCCGCTCCAAAGTCTCATGTCTGAGTAAGCATGGGTCTTACCAGGCAACCCCCAAAGGTCAGGGGTCATGGAGAATTCCTCAGCCTGGGAGCAGAGTCAGGAGATACACAGAGCATTTCTGTCCCTGCCCCTGGCGAGGAACAACAGACATTGACACACAGGCGTCCTGCAACTCAAATGCGTGCTTTCTGCAAATGAGCCACCAAGTTCCGCATGGTGAAGCAGGCAAGAAGCCACGCTGAGGAAGTTTTCCCACACAGCCCTGCCAACGGGTTTCATTCCTCAGCTCCAGCACCCCAGGCTTCAGCTTCAGTCCAAGAACACGAGGGCAGGAACAGTTACATTTTTTGCTTGTAGGGCAAAGAACCACTAGGACTTTTCATCTGGGCCAAGAACTCAACGGCACTCGAGGGAGTCAGTGATGTGGTATAAAGCACATCTCCTCAGCAGATACACCATCATAAAGCAGAGATTCTTAAATGCCACTAACCTCATTGGTAGCATTCACATAGCAAAATGCAGGGAACACTTAATTCTCACATTTTTGAACATTCAGTTCAGTTCAGTCACTCAGTCACGTCCAACTCTTTGCAATCCCATGGACTACAGCATGCCAGGCCTCCCTGTCCATCACCAACTCCCGGAGCTTACTGAAACTCATGTCCATTGAATCGGTGATGCCATCCAACCATCTCATCCTCTGTCGTCCCCTTCTCTTCTTGCTTTCAATCTTTCCCAGCATCAGGATCTTTTCAAATGAGTCAGTTCTTTGTATCAGGTAGCCAAAGTACTGGAGTTTCAGCTTCAGCATCAGTCCTTCCAATGAATATTCAGGACTGATTTCCTTTAGGATGGACTGGTTTGATCTCCTTGCAGTCCAAGGGACTCTCAAGAGTTTTCTCCAATACCACAGTTCAGAAGCATCAATTCTTCGGCGCTCAGCCTTCTTTTATAGTCCAACTCTCACATCCATACATGACTACTGGAAAAACCATAGCTTTGACTAGATAGAACTTTATTGGCAAAGTAATGTCTTTGACCATTAGAACCTAACAAAATTTAAATTGTTAAAATTATTCTAACAGCACATCCTAGCAAAAAAAAGCTGATACCTGGCTGGTTAGAAGCTGGAAAACAATTTCAAAGTTTCATACTGTCCTGCATCCAAAGATTGAATTTCTTCTCAGCGTATCTTTTCCATTTGTTCTGGGGACAAAGATTAAAATTCTTTCACTTCAATGTGAAGATGGCTAAACAAAGAATGAAAAGGATGCCTTCAAATGCAGCTCATGGGTTTATGTCAGCAGAAATATTTCACTGTTTTGGGTGTCCTTACAGAGCCATGTTTTTTCTCTACATATATTGACAGCAACTGACCCTTCATGGAATTGTTTCTTCATGAGAAGACCCCTGCCTTGTGTTCCAGCTCGAGCTGTTGTTCACTGGAGGTTAGAAGTGAAGACTTCAGAGTTTCAAGCAATAGGACAGACTTGTTCTTCACCTTGAATCAAAGGGGAGACTGAGAAAGGCACTCAGTCAGGACTTACTGTAGCTCAGTTGAAAGAGATCTGTTTCTAATGCACACAGCCCCCACCTTTCCACACTGTTATTTGAAACTGAACACCTCAGGCTTTGGCAAACATGCTGAACATGAATAGTTGTGTTCTCCTGTGATTGTCACCTGGGGTCCATAGAGCCAAGTCCTATGGAAAGAGGGCTCTGGGACTACTGCCGAGCACATGTTTGTGCAAACTGTAAGAGAGGGCGATTGCAAGAGAGGCAGACGAAATGTTAACAGATGCCCCCTCCAGACAAATGAATTTAAAAGTCACCTCATCTAAAGCTAAGTACAAAAAGATGCTCCTCTTTGGGCAAAAGGATTATAAAAAGACCCCTCTTCCTCCTAGAGCCAGGACACAGTTTAGCTGGAAGAGCCTGAGCTGAGTTCCAGCCCTGAGTCCCCTAGATGGGGTACTTTTGTAGGGTATGTAACACACAAACTGCCCAGTGGGACCCTAAAGTGCCTTTAGGTTGGGAATTTCCCTGAAGACACATATCTATTCTCTTCTTTTCTATTCTTTGAAAGAAACTTCTAGAAAGAAGAACTAGAAGCAAAGACCGGGAAAATGTCCCCCTTTCTCAGAGGCCTCATGATTGGGGCCTAGGCCTCAGAAGAAAACTATGTTTCAGTGCATCCGTTACCCTGAAGACTGGTGTTGGGTGATTCGTGTGTGTGTGTGTATGTGTGTGTGTGTATGTGTGTGTGTGTGTGTGTTCGTCACTCAGTCATGTCCAACTCTTTGCAACCCCATGGGCCATAGCCTGCCTGGCTCCTCTGTCTATGGGATTCTCCAGGCAAAAATATTGGAGTGCATAGCCATTCCCTTCTCCAGGACATCTTCCCAACCCAGGGATCAAACCCAATTCTCCCACACTGCAGGCAGATTCTTTACTGTTTGGGCCACCAGGAAAGTCCAGGGCAATTCTTGCTACACAGCAAAAGGCCAAGGGCTTGATTAAAGAGTCTCTTGAAGCTCAGCCTAGGCTCAAAGCACAACCAAGGTGAGCAGAAGTTTTAGGTTATTATTTGTTTTGTACTTTCCTTCCTTTTACAGGCAAACCTTTAAAGAAATCTTGCTGAAAGGTCTGGAAAGATTCCACATGCCGAGGAGCAACTAAGCCCATGTGCCAAAACTACTGAGCCCACACTCTAGAGTCCAAGAACTGCAACTACTGAGCCCATGCGTTGAGAGCCTGGGCTTCCCAACAAGAGAAGCCACTGCAATGATAAGCCCGCCCACCACAATGAAGAGTAGCCCCTGCTCAATGCAACTAGAGAAAATCTGCACAATGAAGCGATGATGACCCAGCACAGCCAATAAATAAATAAACAAAAATCATAGTATGGACTCTGATGTGTTTTGCAGAACGAAGGAAAGGCCTGAATGAGAATAACAAAGTTGACTGCAGTGTCCACTTGCCAAAGTCAACATGATGGTGGTAGTCACCACACCACCATCACTTGTAGAGTAATGGACCCAGGAGGGCCTTGTAGCAGAGACAACATCACTTTGCCATGATGGGGAGCCAGGGCCCTGGGAACCCACCAGAAGTGGCACAGGGACCATTTAAGCAGATTGAATTCTGGAATTCAACAGATGGCATTCAAACCATTGCCTGGGTAGTTAAGGATCTATAATCTCATTGTGAAGCCATAGGCTGGAAAGGTCTACAGAAACCTGGAACAGTATAAAGATGAAATAATGAAATGAACACTTTCATTCATTCAACTACTATTTACTGAGTGCTTATTATGAAACATAGCTTAACATATGTGAACAAGACAGGGTGAGGGAAAGGAAAGTTAAGCAAAAAAGAGAAGAAAATATCAGGTACTATAGGTTATCTGCATTATCTGGGTTACCTAGGCAATGTGATAGAATATTGGAGGAGTGTAGACTTAAGATTGTGCAGTCAGGGAAGACCACAAGCTGGGAGCTGAAAGATAAGAAGGAGCAGCTATGTAGAAAACTGAGAGAAGAGTGTTCTATGGAGAGAAGAAACTGTCCGTGCAAAGACAATAAGGCCAGAGTGCACATGATACTTTGAAAAACAGAGAGAAGGTAAGGAAGGCGGGGTGGGGGGAGAAGAAGAGGAAACAAGGAAGGAAGGAGGAAGGGAGGGAGTGAGGGAAGGAAAGAGGGAAGGAAGAAAAGAAAGAAAATGAACCTTTAACTAGGTCTCACACTTTATACAAAAATTAACTCAAAATGGATCATGAATTTAAATATAAAATGTAAACATAGGGGAGCTTCCCTAGTGGCTCAGACAGTAAAGAATCTACCTGCAATACAGGAGATCCAGGTTCAATCCTTGGGTCAGGAAGATGCCCTGGAAAAGGGAATGGCAACCCACTCCACTATTCTTGCTTGGAGAATTCCAAGGACAAAGGAGCCTGAAGGGCTACAGTCCATGGGGTGGCAAAGAGTCAGACACGACTGAGCAATGAACAGTTTTACTTTCACTTTTCAAAACCTAAGGAGAGGATGGAGGCAGGAAGGAAATAAGTGTGTCTGAAAGAGCAACATGAGTGATAGTTGTGATGATAATCTTTGGCATCTTGAATTGCCAATCCTGTCTGTGATACTGAATACTAATTTTGCAAGATGTTACCATTGGTGGTGGGTGGCGGCAGAGGAGTGGAGAAAGGGTACGTGGGACTTATCTGTCAGTTCAGTTCAGTCGCTCAGTCGTGTCCGACTCTTTGTGACCCCATGGACCACAGCATGCCAGGCCTCCCTGTCCATCACCAACTCCCAGAGTTTACTCAAACTCATGTCCATTGAGTCAGTGATGCCATCCAACCATCTCATCCTCTGTTGTCCCCTTATACTCCTGCCCTCAATCTTTCCCAGCATCAGGGACTTTTCAAATGAGTCAGCTCTTTGCATCAGGTGGCCCAAGTATTGGAGTTTCAGCTTCAACATGAGTCCTTCCAATGAACACTCAGGACTGATCTCCTTTAGAATGGACTGGTTGGATCTCCTTGCTGTCCAAAGGACTCTCAAGAGTATTCTCCAACACCACAGTTCAGAAGCATCAATTCTTCGGCGCTCAGCCTTCTTTTATAGTCCAACTCTCACATCCATACATGACTACTGGAAAAAGCATAGCCTTGACCAGACGGACCTTTGTTGGCAAAGTAATGTCTCTGCTTTTTAATATTCTCTGTAGTGGTTTTTATAACTGCAAATGAATCACAACTATCTCAAGTTAAAAAGCTTAACTTTAAAAAAACTAAAAATAATACCTTTTCATAATTTTAATTCATAGTTGAGCTCAAAACAAGAAAGGAAATCTCAATATGCCCAAAGGGAAGGGGAAAGAGAGTTAACTGGGAGTTGACGCTGAATAACACTATTATTCAGATTAAGAGTCAGTATTTAACTGTCTAGCGGGGGCTGGAATTGAGGCTAGGGTTTAGGATGGAGCCAAGAACTGTTTTCACCTTAATAAAGAACTGAGAAATACTGTACCTGACTGTGAATAAAAATCAAAAGTATTTGTTTGCTGACTCCAGTATGCAGTCTAGATAATGGTGCCTAGCTCAAGCCCTTGACAGAAGTAGGGTATCCCATGAAGAGACAGAATCCCAATCCTGTATCATGCATAAGTGTGGAGTCTAACACTCTGCACTGTCCTCCCAGTCCAGAAAACTAAACTGAAAGATAAACAACAAAGTAGCCTGAAACAAATCCTGTAGGGTCCTTACAAAGTTGCAAAGTGAAGTTGCTCAGTGGTATCCGACTCTTCCTGACCTCATAGACTATAGCCTGGAAGGCTCCTCCAGCCATGGGATTCTCCAGGCAAGAATACTGGAGTGGGTTGCTATTTCCTTCCTCAGGGGATCTTCCCAACCCAAAGATCCAACCAAGGTCACCGGAATTGAAGGCAGACTCTGTACTGTCTGAACCACCCTTGGCAACTGCAAATCCAAAACCACCCCAAGGTTCTCACAGGTAACACCTCCCACTGAGGATGAATTCTGGATCTAATTGATGAAAGAATATAGTTTCTCCACCAAAGAACACAGAATTAAACAAGTCAACTAAACTGTTCAAATGAAACAAGTTCCATAACTTCAAAGTTATACAAGTGTTGAGGGCAAATAGAGGGTGAAAATGGGGAAGATGACAGAGGGAAAGTCGCCGAGTCAGGACGTGGGCTGACCTAGTCTGCAGGCAGCCTCCGAGAGGATGGGCACCATGGTCATATGAGAAGATACTAACTCCAGGAAAGAGGTCATCTCCGTCTTGTCACGGGTGACCTTTCTTGGGTATTCAGTTTGCAACCAGCTGAGTCTTCTCTAAGGGAGACTAAAGGAACCTCAAATTATAGACAACTCCAAGGGAACAGAGCCCGTAACATTAGGATGACCGCATCTGAGGCAAAGAATAAGCCAGCCCTGAGCCACAAGAATGAGAAGCAGATGTCCTGCTCCACAAAAGAGGGTTTCCTGCATCAGAAAGCCTTCCCAAATGCCACCTCTGTCCTCAGGAGTGCGGGGAGGCTTAGAGCTGGCATATCCTAAGCCTGTCATCCTGCGAATCTGAGTGTGGGGTCGTCCCTAGGTGAAAGGGAAGAGAAACATCCTGGAGATCAGCTCCCAGACAACTGGTCAAAGAAATCAGACGCAAGTCCAACCACTAACTTTTGTCTAGAACCACTGTAGGTGGGTGTTGTTGAACGATGGTGCATGAGCAAGTGAACCTGAAGCCAGCCAGCTTGTGTGCTCACCAAAGAAACTCATTTGGCTTTTGGTGCCTTTTTTTAAATAATCATCCACTAATTAATTGTCCAATTATGTGTCAAAAGCTCTAAAACAATCCCAGTGGATTGGTTCTCCTGGTAAACTCATTCAATGATTTGAATCTCAAATTTCCCATCACCTTAGCCACCACATAAGTCTACCAGTTCACATTTGCTTCTTTGTGCTCCTTGTGTTTAACATGAATCTGAATCTCAAAAGACCCATTTGGTGGTTCTCATAGCTCCCTGGGGCCACTAGAAATTGCAAAGCTCCTATTCTATTCCCAAGCCTGGAATAATTCTAAACAATATACAATTTCCTTCAGAGAAAACAAGGTGAAATTAGGGAGCAATTGAGGGCAATGGTCCTCAATCCTGGCTGCACACTAGAATCCTGGGGAGAGCAGCTACTTTACAGCAATATTGGGTAATACTGCTAATTAACACCCACTCACACTAATTCAGTGGTTGGCAACACCTATGGTACATCAGACTCTCCTAAAGAGCTTTTAAAAACACTGATCCTGGGCCAAAAGTCAAATCAGAGCATCTGGGAGATGAGGTTGGGCATAGGTACTATTTTAAAGCTTCTTAATTATTCACTATATAGCACAGGGAACTATATTTAATACCTTATAAGAATCTAAACAAAAAATAATCTGAAAAATATACATATATAAAAGAATCATTCTGCCGGACACCTGAAACTAACACAGTATTGTAAATCAATTATACTTCAATCCAAAAAAAAAAAAAGCTCTTTAATTGATCCCAATGATTAGCCTGGGTTAAGAATGACTGCCCTAGTCCAGGGCTTCTCATACTTCAATGTGCATCAGAGTCTCCTGAAGAGTTCATTAAATGAAAATTTCAGGCACTTCACTGGTGGTCCAGTGATTAAGAATCCACCTTCCAATTCAGGAGATGTGGGATCCCTGGTTGGAAAACTAAGGTCCCACAACCTGCAGGGCAAGTACGCCTATGCACGGCAACTAAAGAAGCCCATGAGCTGCAACGAAGACCCAGCACAGCCAAATAAATCAATTATTTAACAAAGCAGATAACAGAGATCAAAAGTAGATCCATGGTTCCCAAGGAGGAGTGGAGATGGGAGGATTGGAGAATGACTGCTAACAGTTTCTTTGGGGAGCCAATGAGAATGCTCTAAGATTGATTGTAGTGATGGCTGCACAACCCTGTGAATATATTTAAAGTCATTGGATTGTACACATTAAGTGGTAAATTCTATGTATATGAATTATATCTCAGAAAAGCTTCAAGGGCTTCCCCAGTGGCTTAAGTGGTAGAGAATTCACCTGCCAATGCAGGATCCCTGGGTCGGGAAGCTCCCCTGGAGGAGGAAAAGGCAACTCACTTCACTATTCTTGCCTGAAAGGTCCCATGCCCAGAGGAGACTGGTGGGCTACAGTCCATGGGGTCACAAAAGAGTGGGACAAACTGAGCAACTGAGCGCGCGCACACACACACACACACACACACTCACAAAGTTGTTAAAACACACTCATATAGGTTTCTGCCCACTCGCAGAGATTCTGATGCAGTGGGTGCGAAGTGGAGAAATCTCAGGTGATACAGATTCTGTGAGGTCATAGACCAAAAGGCCCTAGGCCACAGAAAGGCAATGGTATTTAAACTTTCTAAAATTTTATGAGCACAATAATGGTTTATGAATGGTTAATTACTATACGTGGGTTCTCACACCAGTATTCCTTGGAGCACTGTGGCCTTTGCATGTTTGTCTTGTGGATCACTTCACTCTTATGTGCCTGTCCTTCTAGAACAAAGGCTCTTTCTTCTGTTACTCTGGGAAGATCAGGTGACACTGATGCTTCCAGGGTTGTGTCATAGAAATGAGAGCAGGGATTGCACAGGGAAAACATCATATGAACCCAGAGGAAACTCAGAGGATGAGGACCATGAAGCAAGGAGATATCCCTCAGCTCAACTGAGCAGTGAATTAGGCCTAGGGAGATGAAGAGGGCATAATTTATTGTGCTGTTTATGATCCAGTTAAGGGGAAATGATACACAGCTCTATATGAAAATCTAGAGATATCAAAAAAAGGCAAAGCAAGACTTTCCACTTTCCGTACAAAACAATTCACCCCCAGAGATCCTTCAGAAAGCTGAACTTTCTCAGCATTTACACTGATGCACAGTGTTTTATGGGACTTCTCAAGTGGCTCAGTGGTAAAGAATACACCTGCCAATGCAGGAGACGCAATTTCAGTCCCTGGGTCGGGAAGATCCCCTGGTGAAGGAAATGGTAACCCACTCCAGTATTCTTACCTGGGAAATCCCATGCACAGAGGAACCTAGTGGACTACAGTCCATGGGGTCCCAAAAGAGTTGGGCATGACTTAATGACTAAACAACAACGCTTTATGTTAATTTTCCCACAGTTTGCTGCTGCTGCTACTGCTACTAAGTCGCTTCAGTCATGTCCGACTCTGTGCAACCCCATAGACGGCAGCCCACCGGGCTCCCCCATCCCTGGGACTCTCCAGGCAAGAACACTGCAGTGGGTTGCCATTTCCTCCTCCAATGCATGAAAGTGAAAAGTGAAAGTGAAGTCGCTCAGCCATGACTGACTCTTAGCGACCCCATGGACTGCAGCCAATCAGGCTCCGCTGTCCATGGGATTTTCCAGGCAAGAGTACTGGAGTGGGGTGACAGTTTTATAGCAAAGCCAAATTAAACAGGTACAGGATAAATGGACTCTTAAATTATGAAGAACAGGATTCTCAAGAAACTGGCAGTAAGGACGGAGGATTTGAAATGAGTGCCTCCTATAGGAATGCGAATGCCACTCAGGAGTTTATCCAGCAAGCAGCTCTGGCACAGTGCCAAGATGGATGCCCTAGGCTCTGCTACAACTGCCTCCAGGACTCCAGCACCTCTCCACCTGCAGCTGGGCCCTAAACACACTTGATTGGTACTGACCCCTGCCTCCTACTCCAGTGTGACAAAAACCTCAACATCACTCTTAGGCATTGTTTGCCAGGCAGCTGCCAGAGGGGCAGTCACTGTTGTCACTGCTAGAAGTACAAGGGAACAAAGGAGCCACTTTTTTTAGTTTAAATTTTGAAAAACAAACTTGGTCACATTTTGAGATGTAGCACAGAACACCTGAAAGACGTGGGTTGAAATTAACAACAGCACAGTAAAGATATTCAACATCTCCAAACTTCATCATCTGTTAAAACATAACCAAAATGGTGGTGGGGTGGGTAATGTTATACAGAGGACAATGAGCATAAACCACATAATAAACCACACATTCAGGTGTCTGGTGTATTAGAAACATAAGTAATAATAGCAGCCAATATTCATTGTGTCCATTATTTACCAGATACTCTTCTAAGATTTATATATATATATATATATATATATGAATGCATTTAATACTCATAGTCCTGTATTACAGAGATCAGCACACTTTTCTTGCAAAGCACAAACATCAAATATTTGGGGCCTCATAGTCCCACATAGTCCCTACCCTGACCACTCAGCTCTGCTGTTGTAAGTCAAAAGCACGGGCATATCTGTGTTTCAATAAAACTTTATTTATAAAAACAAAAGGTGGTCCAGGTTTGGCCCATGGGCCATAGTTTACCAACCTCTGCTTTGTGAGTTGGGGGCTATTATTATCTCCATTCCACAGAGGAGAAAATAGAGGCACAAAAGGATCAACTGACAGCCCAAGGGTCCATGTGTAGTCTGATTATAAACTAGCCAGATATTCAGGAGTGATGGGGTAGCTTTTGATGCTTTTGAACTGTGGTGTTGGAAAGACTCTTGAGTGTCCCTTGGACAGCAAGGAGATCCAACCAGTTCATCCTAAAGGAAATAAGTCCTGAATATTCATTGGAAGGACTGATGCTGAAGCTGAAACTCCAATACTTTGATGGAAACAACTGACTCACTAGAAAAGACCCTGATGCTGGGAAAGATTGAAGGTGGGAGGAGAAGGGGACGACAGAGGATGAGATGGTTGGATGGTATCACCAACTCAATGGACATGAGTTTGAGTAAACTCCAGGAGTTGGTAATGGACAGGGAGGCCTGGCGTGCTGCAGTCCATGGGGTCACAAAGAGTCAGACATGACTGAGTGACTGAACTGAACTGACCTAAGAATCAACAATGAGCTCATAGCAGCTGCTGGACAGCACCATTTTTTTTTTTTTTTCTGGCTCTGCCAAGAGATATACAAGATCTTAGTTCCCTGAGTAGGGATCAAACCTGGGCCCCCTGCACTGGGAGCTCAAAGTCTTAACCACTGGACCACCAGGGAAGTCCCTCATCATCCTTACTATATGCCTCACACCCATTCCAGGTCCAGGTTTTCCTAACTCCAAAGGGGTTAGCCAGCCAACAAGTCACCAACACCCTCAGAGCTGCCTCAGAGGTTGAAGACTCAACTCTAATTCCCGTCCCGCCGCCCCCCACTTATTGCCCTGATATTCTTGGTTGAACTTCTCCCTTGGACCCTCAATGCCCTTATTCTCTCCATTCCATCCAGATGGATTGACTTTTAATTTTATGCACTTTCTCCCCAGCCTGTTTGGGAGCCTGGATCATGCATATCACAAGTGCTCAATTCATATGTGTTGAATGTGTGTGTGAACCTGTTTACAGTGGGTGTCCAGGCCATGACAGCCAGGGACTGAGGAAAGAGAAGGAGGAGGACTCACCAGTCCATGGCAGGCGCTGAGGGCTGCAGTCCCGACCCTGGTGCCCTGCTGCAGAACTGTGCCCCTGAGATGGCAGGGGGGGCCCGAGGAAGCCTCCATTTTCACATGGGAGAGGTTCCCGTATCTCCTCTCCACAACGTAGCTTTTAGAAAGTAATCCCTGATTGATCGTCAAGTTAAAGAACAAGTCCTTCTCCTCGTGTGAAATTCTATAGTACACCCGGTCCTCTAGGCCATCCAAATCTCTCTTTCTCCTGCTGCTGGAGACAGAATGGTGCAAGCCATAAGACAGAAAATGCCCACTCGCATCAACTTGGATAGGAGCCACCACGTGGTATTCTGGCAGGGCCTTGATAAAATGCTCTGGGGGAAAAAAAGAAACACAGAATAAAACTAAGACACCCTTTCAACATGTACACACTGCTATATTTAAAACATAATCAACAAAGTCCTACTGTATATCACTGGGAACTCACCTCAGTGTTATATGGGAGCCTAGAAGGGAGGGGTGTTTGGGGGAGAATGGATACACGAATATGTGTGGCTGAGTTCCTTTGCTGTCCACCTGAAACTATTATAACATTGTTAATTGGCTCTCCTCCAATATAAAATAAAAAGTTAAAAAAAAAAAAGACTAAGAGATCCCTGCTGAATCTATGGTTAAGACAAATACACTCCTGTTTGAACTTGGATTTTAGCTTGCTGATTTCAAGATCCTACTGTTGACCTGAAGTTTAGAGATCGTTTCCATGGTATGAACTCCATCCATATCAAGTTCCCTAAACAACTCAAATTGACCCAGGGCTCTCTCACAGATGACAGGCGACTGCCTGAGCTGACATCAAGACGTAGCTCTGGATGTCAGATGTTTCAGCTGAGACAGACTAAGACGAGAATTAATGCATGAGGAATATGGTTAGGAAAGTGGAGAGATCAGTATGGCAAACAGGAACATTTCAAGTCTAGAGTTCATTCATTCATACAAATCACAGATCTTCACCGTTTATCATAAGGAATGTAAAAGCCTCTAAAATTTTCAGTTAAGTCAGGTTGAAGGAAAAATGCAAAAGCACAGTAAACCCATCAAGTAGACCCTGAAAAACCTTGCATAGTTACAGTATAAGTGTTCTGTAATGTAGCAATGAGTACATAAAAGAACTTGGATGTTTCTTTTTTATTTTTATAAAATATACAAAATAAAATGGTAGCTGAACATATTAGATTCAGAGGCATGAGATCAAAATATAAAAATTTCCACTCTTTTCTTGGGGCATAGATGCTTTCCAATGTTGCATTCATTTCTGCTCTACAGCAAAGTGAATCAGCTGTATGTCTATACATGATGTGGTACATATAAATACAATGGAATATTACTCAGCCATAAGGAGGAACGAAACTGTGCCATTTGCAGAGATGTGGATGGATCTAGGGAAGTAAATCAAAAAGAGAAAAATAAATATTGTTTATTAACACATATATGTGGAATCTAGAAAACTGCCACTTCAAAAATGCAAGACGTGAACACTTCTTCCTTTCTTCCACATATCAGAATGAACACATCTTTTGATTTCCTTAAATTGAAATCCCTACCACTGCCTCTTCACTTTCCTATTTAATAAAAACAAGAAATCTATTATATCTAGTGGAGAGTAAGCAGCAGGTTCCAGGTTCCACATTACAGACTACCTAAAGCAAGCCATTAACCACTTGAGCTGATAAACTCATCTTTTGCTTCAGGCCAAAAAAAAGTGGTGGGTAGGTGGGGGGTGGGGAGGAGGAAGGAAAGGAGAAAACAAAGGAGGGAGAGAGAGGGATTAGGAGAGAGACAAAGGGGGAAAAAAATTTACTTTTCTACTTCCACCTTCCAGCTGTACCCCTGCACTTTGTAACTTGTATTGCTTTGTTCGACTTATTTTCCCTAGCTACAATGTCTTTTGCACTCTCTATCAAAATCTTATGTTTAACATAATCTTATACTTTTTTAGCTTTCCTGGTGGCTCAGTGGTAAAGAACCCACCTGCAATGTACAAGATGCAGATTCAGTCCCTGGGTGGGGAAGATCCCCTGGAGAAGGAAATGGCACCCCACTCCAGTATTCTTGCCGGGGAAATTCCATGGACAGAGGAACCTGGCGGACTACAGTCCGCGGGGTCACAAAAGAATCGGACACAAGGGAGCAACTAAACAACAACAACATGGGTTTTTTAAAAAAAATTTCTGGCCTCACCCCGTGACATGTGGGAACTTAGTCCCCTGACTAGGGATTGAACCCATGCCCCCTGCATTGGAAAGCAGAGTCTTAACCACTGGACCACCAAGGAAGTCCCATCTTATGCTTATTTTTTAAAGTTTCAACTCAAATCCTCCCTCTTCTTTCTCCTAAAGTCCTTAAAGTTCTCTCTCTGTTCTGAACCACCATGTCCTCACTTTCTGTAGGTCCCAGAACAGCCTGATTCTACAGAGCCTTTTGTTTATTATATTACTGATTCCCAAACCCTTTAGCGGTCAGAATCTTGCATATCACAAGTGACCAATTCATTTGTGTGCATGTAACACTGAACATATTTGTAGCTGACTATTCAAAAAACTGGGCTTAATGGGGTACAACTATAAAAGAGCTTTTTTTTTTTTTTTTTGCAGAAAACCTTCTTCAAACATACTTGTAGTTCATCTGTGCCTTGTATGAAATATGGGACAGACAACATCAAAACACAACCCGAATAAAAAAATGGGCAGAGGACCTGAATAGTCATTTTTCCAAAGAAGACATACAGATGGCTAACAGGCACATGAAAAGATGTTTGACATCGATAATCATTGCATGAGTGCATGCTGAGTCGCCTCAGTTTTGTCCTACTCTTTGCAACCCCACAGACTGTAGCCTGCCAGGCTCTCCTGTCTATGGAATTTCCCAGGCAAGAATACTGCAGTAGGTGTCATGCCCTCCTCTAGGAGATCTTCTCAACCCAGGGATCAAACCTGCATCTTTTATGTCGCCTGCACTGGTAGGTAGGTTCTTTACCACTAGTGCTACCTGGGAAGCCCCACTAATCAATGGGGAAATGCAAATCAAAACTACGCTAAGACATCACCTCAGTCCTGTCAGAATAGGTATTATCAAAGAGACAACAAATAAGTGTTGGCAAGAATGTAGAGAAAAGGGAAAAGGAAACCCTTGTGCACTTGGTGGGAATGTAGGTTGGTGCAGACCCTATGGAGGACTGTATGGCGGTTCCTCAAAAAACCAAACGGAGAACAACCATATGATTCAGCAATTCCACTTTGGGATATTTTTCCAAAGAAAACAAAAGGGCTAATGTGAAAAGATTTATGTGTCCCGATGCTCATAGCAGCATTACTTACAGCAACCAAGAAGCGGAGCAATGTAAGTGTCCATCAATAGATGAATGGATAAGAAAGATGTGGCATATATATACAATGGAATATTACTCAGCCATAAATTATGAGGCATAAAAAAGAACGAAATCTTACCATTGCAACAACATGAATGGACCTAGAAGGTATTATATTTGTAAATATAATATAAGGTATTGTAAGTAAAATAAGAGAAAGATAAATACCATATGATCTTACTTATATATGGAACCTAAAAAACAAAGCAAATGAACAAACATAACAAAACACAACAGACACACAGATACAGAGACCAAACAGGTGGTTGCCAGAAGGGAAGGGGTAAGGGGATGGGTGAAATAGCTGAGGGAGATTAAGAGGTATAAACTTCTAGTTACCAAATGAGTCATGGGGATGAAATACACAGTGTGGAGAATACAGTCAGTAATACTGTCATATCTTTGTACAGTGACAGATGGTAACTAGACTCACCAGTGATCATTTTGAAATGTATAGAAATATTATTGAATCACTACCTGAAACTAACAGAGATCAATTATACTTCAAAAAATGAAGGAAAGAAAGAAGGAAACACCAGACAGAGAACAGCTTTCACTCCTAGGTACTAACAAAGTCTCAGTTTTTAAGAGGAAAGAGTCCAGACTCCTTGCTTCTGACTGGAGTGACTAAGAGCACCAGAGCACAGAGCAACATGAACAAACCTTAAAAACAATCCTCAGTGAAAAGTAAGAATCGAAACAACTTAATACAGAGCCATTTACATTCAGGGAGAGTACATGCAAAAACAGTAATACAAAATTTCCCAGGCCAGGACGTACACGAAAAAAAAAAACTACATATGGAACCCATTAAAACAGTTTTCTATGCAGAGGACTGAGAGTGGAGAATGGGGACCAAAATGCGTAAATAAACAAAACAAGAAAGGCAATTTGCACAAATTAATAATGCGAATGTACCATGAACTAGGAGTCAGATTGACTCAGACCTCTGTACTGCCCATCTCCACAGAATATCTGGACCTCGTAAGAACCAGAGCTTCACTGCCCTTTCGCATTCAGACCTCAGGAAGGGAATGGCCAGGTTGGCTGGGGTTGGATGTCATCAGCTTCTCTAGTTTCCCTCCTGTTGCTCTCTTCTTCTGTGACTCAGAGTGATATCTCTGGTTCCCCCAGGGTGGGAGCAGTGGAGAGCAGAATGGGGTAGAAAAAGTCTAATTCAACTGAGTACAACCATCAGCTTGCAACGGTACCCCTGTATGCTGATTCCTCTCAAGAGAAGCTTATGTACCTTCAAGGACCTGTCTCTAAAGATACATCCAAAGAATTAAACATGACAGGTATAAAATAAAAGACTAACTTGCCTGAACTCCAGCACCTATTGCCCAAAGAATAGAAAAGCAAATACATTTACAGTTTTTGACCTAGTTGCTTTTGACCTGCTGGGTTTTTTAAGACAGTCAGCATAAGCTGGCTGTCTAATATATAATGATTACAATTATAGTAACCGTTTAAATTGCCAACATCCACTGGATCATCAAAAAAGCAACAGAGTTCCAGAAAAACATCTATTTCTGCTTTATTAACTATGCCAAAGCCTTTGACTGTGTGGATCACAATAAACTGTGGAAAATTCTGGAAGAGATGGGAATACCAGACCACCTGATCTGCCTCTTGAGAAACCTGTATGCAGGTCAGGAAACAACAGTTAGAAGTGGACATGGAAAAAGAGACTGATTCCAAATAGGAAAAGGAGTACATCAAGGCTGTATATTGTCACCCTGCTTATTTAACTTATATGCAGGGAACATCATGAGAAACGCTGGGCTGGAGGAAGCACAAACTGGAATCAAGATTGCCGGGAGAAATATCAGTAACCTCAGATATGCAGATGACACCACCCTTATGGCAGAAAGTGAAGAAGAACTAAAGAGCCTCTTGATGAAAGTGAAAGAGGAGAGTGAAAAAGTTGGCTTAAAGCTCAACATTCAGAGATCATGGCATCCGGTCCCATCATTTCATGGCAAATAGATGGGGAAACAGTGGAAACAGTGGCTGACTTTATTTTTTTGGGCTCCAAAATCACTGCAGATGGTGATTGCAGCCATGAAATTAAAAGATGCTTACTCCTTGGAAGGAAAGTTATGACCAACCTAGACAGCATATTAAAAAGTAGAGACATTACTTTGTCAACAAAGGTCCATCTAGTGAAGGCTATGGTTTTTCCAGTGGTCATGTATGGATGTAAGAGTTGGACTATAAAGAAAGCTGAGCACCGAAGAATTGATGCTTTTGAAGTGTGGTGTTGGAGAAGACTCTTGAGAGTCCCTTGGACTGCAAGGAGATTAAACCAGTCCATTCTAAAGGAGATCAGTCCTGGGTGTTCATTGGAAGTACTGATGTTGAAGCTGAAACTACAATACTTTGGCCACCTGATGCGAAGGGTTGGCTCATTTGAAAAGACCCTAATGCTGGGAAGGATTGATGGTGGGAGGAGAAGGGGATGACAGAGGATGAGATGGTTGGATGGCATCACCGATTCAGTGGACATGGGTTTGGGTAGACTCTGGCAGTTGGTGATGGACAGGGAGGCCTGGTGTACTGCAGTTCATGTGGTCACAAAGAGTCGGACGTGACTGAGCGACTGAACTGAACTGAACCATTTAATGAACACTTGCTATAATTGTGCATGCGAGCATGTTCAGTTGCGTCCGACTGTTTGAGACCCCATGCCTTGTAGCCCACCAGGCTCCTCTGTCCATGGGATTTTCCAGACAAGAATACTGGAGCGGGTTGCAATTTCCTCTTCCAGGGGATCTTCCAGACCCAAGGATCGAACCCACATCTCCTGCATTGCAAGCAGGTGCTTTACCACTGAGCCACCAGGGAAGCACTTGCTGCAATAGTGCTCATTTAATCCGCACAAGACTCCGTGTCACAGATTCAGTTACTATCCTCATTTCATAGAAAAAGAAACAGAATCTACGAGAGGTCACAGAGCCAATATGCAACATACTTAGATTAAAATCTTGAGATTCCTATTTCAAAATCATATCCTTGGCCTACACACTTTGTGTACATAAACAGTTGCACTTGGCAGAGGGTACAGCAGAGTAGAGGCGAGAACATTGCCCCTGGGGACGATGACCTGACAAGACAAGAACTGGCTGACTTCTTTGAGAGGCCTCAAGGCACTCAGCAGTAAATGGAGAAAAGAACTGCCTCTTTATCTGGTGAAGTAAGGGGTGATAAAATCACCTTCACCCTTGATTTTACTGCAAAGGGGGTGGCTAAGCCACAGCAGCCAATAGGTGTGGATGGAATTGGGAGGCTACTTAATGGAATGTGTTTTATTTGGGTAGTCCAACTGGACTAGCCTCATCTACACGATGGGCATAAAAATAATAGTATCTTAGGGACGTTGTGGGGCTTCCCTGGTGGTTCAGATGGTGAAGAATCCACCTGCAACGGGGAAGACCTGGGTTTGATCCCTGGGTTCAGAAGATCCCCTGGAGAAGAAAATGGCCACCCACTTCAGTACTTGCCTGGAGAATCCCATGGACAGAGGAGCCTGGTGGGCTACGGTCCATAGGGTCGCAAAGAGTCAGACACAACTGGGTTACTAAGCACAGCACACAGGCTGATTGTGACAGTTCAATGTATTAATGTACGCAATAGATTGAGAACAGTGTTTGACAGATAATGCTCACTATCTAAACACTAGCTACTCACTCTTGGTATTAAAGATAGAGACTTGGCTACTAGGGACCCCTGTGGCCTTAAATATATGAAAGCTCCAAGTAGAGATGGGGAGAAGCCCAAGCTTATCTTGGCTTCCTCGCAGTGGGCATTTAGTTTAGAGGAGTAGTTAGCTATTGTCCTGGCCAATAGAAAGCAGAGCTCAGAAGGGATATGACAGGGATGGAGAAACAAGATGTCAAGGAATAAGAATAACTCCTAATTTTTTTTTTTTTACCAATTCTACTATCAAACATGGCATTTGAGTATACCAACTTGGTTTTGTCTAACCCTCACAATTGTCTGGGACATTACTGACAGTGTTCCTTGTCTGAGCCTTCATTCCCTCCTCTATAAAAAGACAGTAAAGAGGAGTGAGGATTCGAGCTGGGGCAACCTGACCCCAGAGCACACCCTCCTAACTTCTGCCCTCACTACTTCTCAAGGGTCTACCACTGAGAGCCAGACGTCAAGGGGCGGGCATCAACAAGGCTGTGGGTGGGACTGACACAGGTCATAATCACAGCATAGTTTGCACTAGGATTGGTGGGTGTAAAACACAAGCCACAAATACTTTGATTTGCCTCAAGATTAGATTTGAAACCCTAGGTCACAGGTTTAGATGATACTTCATGAGAAACTTTGGGGAAAGCCTGTTGGTATCAGCACTTTTGAAAATACAAACCACCAACCGACCTTTTACCCTCTCTCAGAAAGAAAGGAGAGAGGTGAGAAATTATTGACCTGCCAGATTTTGTAAAATTTAAGTTAAATCTATACTCATTCTTTATATTTATTTCTATATGAGAGAACAATTGAATTTCTAAGACTCCTTCCTACAAAGGACAATGATATTACTTTCTATAATAGTAGGAATTTACTTTCATAATTCTCTTCCATGTGTTGTTGTAATCTTTCAATTGTATTTCTATTATGGAAAACTACACACATGGAAAGGGTGTGGAGAATCGTATTGATTCAAAACTTTGACTCAAAGTTGTAGAAATTGAGTTTGCTCACCAGCCCTACGTTAACTAACCCACAGACAGTAAATGCTGATGAGAATGAAGACAAATGCCATATCAAAACTGTGAAGGCTCTTCTTACGTTAAGATCCGAAATCATTTCCCTCTTTGCAGAAGTTATCTTTTGCAAATGGCATAAGCATATGATCATGACATTGGTCTTGACACACACTGTAGCTCTCCCTCTGTTCTGCACAAGCCCATGCAGGGGATGAGCTTCATGGAGTCGACAGCAGCAAAAGAAATCATGGAAGGACCAGTGACCTGAAAATAGTACAAGGCGTATGAACCTGAGGGCAGATTGCCAGCTGCAGAAGAGAGGCAGTGTGTTGTGTGCAAGATTAATATTTCCTATGGTTCTGATACTAGGTTGAGGGCCTTGTGGAGGTCATGACACACTCATGTATATCACCACTGAGCACTGCGGGAAGAATACTAGGCAGAGATTGTCCAATCTACCTGTTTGTAGTCCTAGAAAGTATTGGATTTATCTCCATGGTCCTTCCTACTTCGCTGGTGGTACAGTAGACAGGAAACTGCCTGCTAACGCAGGGGACACAGGAAGATCCCACTAAGCCCATATGCCACAACTATTGATCCTGTGCTCTGGAGCCTGCGAGCCACAACTACTGAAGCTCACGTGCCCTAGAGCTTGTGCTTCTCAACAAGAGAAGCCACCACAAGGAGAAGCCCATGCACGTCAACAAAGAGTAGCCCCCACTCACAGCAAGTAGAGAAAGCCCAGGCAGTAAAAGAGTCCCCATGCAGTCAAAAATTAATAAATAAATAAAGTTATTAAAAAACAATAAAATGTTGACTCTCCTGCCCTGCCTCTGAGAACTAGAAGGAACTTTAAAGTCATCAAGGTTCTGAGTCTGCCTCCCACTGCGGGACCCTGTGTGACTCCCCTCAACGTGCTGCTGGAGTGGCAGTTAGCAGGTGCTCAATAAATGCATGTTGACTGACTGACAAATCAGACCTCCCATTCCTCATCTGAAGAAATAAAAAGGATGGCAGACATGATATCTGAAGTAATTTCCACGTTTAAAAGTTCAGAACTTGGGTGCAATTGAAAAATGTTGTCCGAGTGGAAATGGAACTCTTTAGAGATTGATTAATTGTGAAGCAGCAGGCAGTAAGGCAAAGCCCTAGTCTTCTTATTCCCAGAAAGCTTTAAAGATTTTACTTTGCAATGCAAATCAAATTTACAGTGATTGGGTATCACCTCACATGGGTTGGAATGGTCATCATTGAAATATACAAATAACAAATGCTGGAGAGAATGTGGAGAAAAAAGAACCTTTCTACACTGTTGCTGAGAATGTAAATTGGTGCAGCCACTACGGAAACAGTATGGAGGTTCCTCAAAAAACTAAAAATAGAGTTGCCATATGATCCAGTAATGCCAATCCTGGGCATATATCCAGACAAAACTCTAATTTGAAAAGATATGTGCACCTCTGTGTTCATAGTAGCATTACTCACAAAACATGGAAACAACCTAAATGTCCATCGACAGATGAATGGATAAAGATGTGGTACACATATACAATGTAATATTGCATGCATGTGTGCTTAGTTGCTCGGTCGCTTATGACTCTTTGTGACCCCATGGACTGTAGCCCTCCAGGCTCCTCTGTCCATGGGATTTTCCAGGCAAGAATACTGGAATGGGTTGCCATTTCCTCCTCCAGGATGTCTTCCTAACCCAGAGATCGAACCCGAATCTCTTGGGTCTCCTGCATCACAGACAGATTCTTTACCACTGAGCCATAGGGAAGCCCACATATATACAATGGAATATTACTCCTGTAAAAAAGAATGAACTAATACCATTTGCAGCAACATGAATGGACCTAGAGCGTATCATACTAAGTGAAGTAAGTCAGAAAACAAATATCATCTAGAAGCACTTATAGGTGGAATCTGGGCTCAGTTCCATGTGGCTCAGTAGTAAAGAATCCACCCACCAATGTGGGAGACAAGGGTTCGATCCCTGGGTCAGGAAGACACCCTGGAGGAGGAAAGGGTAACTCACCCCAGTATGCTTGCCTGTATACTGCCATATACAGAGTAGCCTGGCAGTCTACAGTCCATGGGGTCACAAAGAGTTGGACACAACTGAGCAACTGAGCACTCATGTGCATATGTGGAATCTAAAATATGACATAAATGAATCTATCTATGAAGCAGAAACAGACTCGCAGACATAGAGAACAGACCCCAAAGAGGAATAGGGGGTGGATGGATTGGGAGTTTGGGATTAGCAGATGTAAATTATTATTATATATAGAATGAATAAACAACAAGGTCTTACTGTATAGGACAGTGAGCTGTATTCAATATCCTGTGATAAACCATAATGGAAAAGAATGTATACATATGTAGAATTGAATCACTCAGCTATACAGCAGAAATTAACACAACATACAAATCAACTATACTGCAATTAAATAAATTTTTTAAAAAAGAATTCCCTATTCTATCTAGTTTACTTTCATTCTTATTCTCTCACTTGTCTCCCTGTTTCTCTCTCTCTCTAAGTTCTAAATGGAAATCTGCTCAACAATGTCTCCTTTGCACCAAATGGGGATTACTTGTAAATCCACCAGTGAGTTGACTGAGAACAAATATTTTGGTGAAAAGACTTTTAAAATCTGATTTTTTTTCCTGGTTTTATTTATTTTAAGCTATTACAAAATAATGGTTATATTCCCCCGTGCTGTACAATATACCCTTGTAGTTTATTTATTTTATACATAGTAGTTTGTATCCTTTAACCCCTACCCTTGTCTTGCCCTACCCTCTTCTCTCTCCCCATCGGTAACCACTAATTCATACTCTATATTGGTGAGTCTGTTTCTGTTTTGTTATCTTCAATTGTTTTATTTTTTAGATTCCACATATAAGTGATATCATATGATATTTGTCTATGTCTGATTCATTTCACTAAGCAAAATGTCCTCTAGGTCCATCCACATTGTTGCAAGTGGAAAAATTTCATTCTTTTTATAGCTGAGTAGTATTCCATTGTATATATGTACCACATCTTTATCCATTCACCTACTGATGGACACTTAAGTTTCTTCCATATCTTGGCTGTTATAAATAGTGTTGCTATGAACATTGGGATACATGTATCTTTTTGAATTAGTGTTTTCATTTTCTTCCAATATTTTCCCAAGAATGGAATTCCTAGATCACATGGTAGTTCTATTTTTATTTTTTTTGAGAAAGCTCCATACTGTTGTCCACAGCGGCTGTACCAATTTATGTTACTGCTAACAGTATACAAGGATTCCCTTTTCTCCACATCCTCACCAACATTTATAACTTGCTGACTTTATGATGATAGCTGTTCTGAAAGGTGTGAGGTGACGTCTCATCGCAGTTTTGGTGAGCATTTCTCTGATGATCTGTGATGTTAAGCATCTTTTTATGTGCCTGTTGGCCATCTATATACCTTTCTTAGAAAAAAACATATATTCAAGTCTTCTGCCCATTTTTTGGTTGTTTAGTTTTTTTTTAATATAGAGTAATATTTATATGTGTATGTATTTGGATTTTAACCTCTTATTAGCTATAGCATTTGCAAATATTTTCTCTCATTCCGTCGACTGTCTTTCATTCTGTTGGTGCCTTCCTTTGCTGTGCAAAAGCTTTTCAGTTTAATCAGGTCTCATTTGTTTTCTTCTGCTTTTGTTTCTTTTGCCTTAGGAGACATATCTGAAAAAAGATTTCTATGATTTATGTCAAAGAGTGTTCTGTCTATGTTCTCTTCTAGAAATTGAATGGTTTCAAATCTGACATTTAGGTCGTCAACTAAAATCGAAAAAATTTTTGGAAATTATTTTTAAAATCTAAATATCTATGCATCACCAATAAGCTCAGAGTACTGTACAGTTCTTTTTTGGTATCAACCCCTCTCAGCACATAACCCTAAAGGTGACTTATCTCTCGCATTCCAGAGAGGAGAAAGCAAGTCCCAGTGGAGTCTGCTCCACACTGAGCTCAATTCACTCACAAAGAAGATGTGGAGCAAGCAGAGCTGAAAACCAGCCCAGGAGAATGTGTGTTTTTGAACCAAACCATCTCCAAATGCCCTGGGAAGTGCTCGCAAGCTTTGTTTGTGCTGCCGGCAAAAGAGACTTTTCACAAAAGGGCTGTTTTTCAAAGAACAACAAACGCTGCTATTTTAAACTTGGGGGTGGGAGATCTATCTGGACCTGCACCGTTTACACAAGCGAGTGCTGGCTGACTGACATCTCACCCCAGTGTCTGCAGCTCCGGCTTCCAAGGAAAGCAAAAGGTCCCGCTTCTGATGGCTCTGGGAGTCAGCTTATGAGCTCTCCAGCTGTAGTTGAACTTTGCAACGTAGGCAGAAATCCTCAACAAGGTCAGCCTGGTGATGTTTACCACCCAAGTGGTCTTGGGGATTAAAGGGGGCCAGGAAGCTATGGAAGACTTGAGCACAGTCAGCAGACACAGGACTTAATGGATGCTAACCCCCATGCTCCGCGTGTGTGTGTGTGTGTGTGTGTGTGTGTAGTTGTGTGTGTGTGTGTGTGTGTGTGTGTTGTCCCTATTATTGCTCTAGGACAATACTGCTTGACTGTAAGAAGCCAGCCGCTGGAGTCAGGCTACCTGCGTCTACAGCCTCACTCCACCAAAGCTAAGCCCATAAACTTCCCAAGTTTCAGCTTCCTTGTGTGTAAAGCAGAGATGGTAACAATGGTGCCTGCACCCAGGAGGCTGTTGTCAGCAGTCAAGAGGCTGACACACCAGAGTGCTCCCACATCCAACCACACCAGCCCCGGCTGCTGCCATGACTGTTGGCTCTCAGAAGCCCAACGAACTGCCCACCAAATGGGAATGTGTGTCTGGCCCTTGCAAATCCAATGAAAAGGCAGAGACGACAACACCATCCTGCTCAGGGGGTTAGATTTTAAAAACATGTAATAATAATAATAACAACAACGAGTACAATCACCAATTTCCATCACACCTCCAGTGCTTTCTCTCACAGGAGAGATTCATGGAATTCTGGAAGAGAAGCAGCCAGCGGCGATCAGCAAGACAGAACAGCGAAAGGTGAGCCCCTACGGTAGGAAATTTTCTCTAAAAGGGCAGTTATTCTTACAACACAGCCCTAAGTCTTTCCAGGAAAGGAGAACACAGCCAAGCTCACTCTGCAGGGGTGGAATCGCATTCCCCCCCCACCAGGAGTTTCAGACTAGCTAGAAACAGGGCAATGACTGCCGGTGGCCGGTTGGAACTTTTATTTTATTTTAAAAAGTCACTTTCCGAGTTCAGAGTCTGAAAAACAGGGATTGCAACAGTGCAGCGTTCAGAGGAGAAAAAGGCGGTGAGGGGTTACTAGCTAACTCGAGAGTCTTCGCAGCAGCATCCTTAGTGTACAAGAAACCCGACCTTCGGTTTCCGTAAGGACTCGACACGTTAAGCACTGGATTCCGAGACGCCCAGGGTTACCCAGCTCCCAGCCCAGATTTCTTTGCAGCTCAGCCAAACGGCTTTGCGGAGTTCAGCTGAGTGGGGGAAGGGGAAAAAAGAGCAACCAACTTTGCACGCGTCTTACTCTGCGGTTTTCAAAGGAAATAAAGAAAAAACACTAACCTTGCCTCTTGTCTGGGAAGCGCACCGGGCCCGGCTGAGGTTGTCGCCCATAGCAAAGGGCCCCCAGGTTCAGGAGCTGAGCCACCACGGAGAGCTTTGCAAGCCAGCTCCTCTGGGCACATGGCATGATTCAGTCGTTGGGGAGAAGAAAAGTCAACAAGTTTTAGCTCTCAGCTCAAGAAATAAGTCCTCGCACGTGGCTGAGCAGGAAGATGCAGGGGTGCATGGTCCATGAGTGGGAAGAGGGAGGCTGCAAGGCTGCCCACGATCCCCCTTTGCTTTTTTTTTTTTTTTTTAAGCAGAAAGGGGATAGTTACCTTTCCGTCCCCTCCCTCCTCCTGAAAGGGGAGTGATTCAGCTGACAGCGTCTGCTTTCCGCGGGCTGTGGAATGGGTCGGAGCGGGAGGGCGCAGCCCACCCCCGATCCCCACCCCTCTGCCTTGGGCGGCCGGCCTCCTCCAAGCCAGCCCCGCGCATCTTCCTCCGGGACTCCCACCCCCGCGCCCCGCCGCCCCGCCCAGAGCCCGGCCGAGCCGGCCAAATAGGGGAGCTCAGGGAGAGTCACCCTGGGCGGGACCGCGAGTGAGAGGCCCCCAGGCCAGTCCCTCATACACTGGGAAAACATTGAGCGCAGAGATGGGGTCGAGGGGACCCCACTCCCTGACCCTCCTCAGCTCAGTGCTGCCCCCTCTCCGCCCTTTTTCTTCCCCGTTCCTGAACTTTTTCTACCTCTCCCAAGCCTCCTCTGCCGGCCCTCTGTCTCCAAGATTCTCTTCCAGGGCCGGCTAGGGCTTCCCTTTCAAAAAAGTAACAAGCAGTTTTTCCCTTTGCCAGGTTACACAAAGGGAAATGGTGTGTTCACATGCTAGTGCAACCCTGGACAAGACTCTGTGCCATAAGGTGATGAGACCAAAGGACCACGAACAGCTCTGAGTCTGCAGGTCTCTTTGGGGCTTTTTCAATCTTCCTAAGACCACCTCCACTCACCCAAAAGGAAACCGGAAGAGTAGAGGAAGTAAGTCAGCCCCAGAAGGTGTCAAGGTGTTTCTCCAGTTTACCTGCACAGGCCACCCATGGAAGGCGAAACCATCCGGAGGCTCAAGCTTTACATCAATGAGACTGCTGCAAACTAGGGTGCTTGCCAGGCATCCTGAGAATTTCCTGGAATAATCCAGTCAAGATTTTGCACCTCAGGGCTGAGACAGGCCTCTTTATTCCATTCAGGAGAAATTTAGCCCCATACTGGTTCTCCACGGCTTCCAACCAACCCATATGTGTTCAGTGAGTGGAGTGGGAACCAACACATCTAGCCTTGCCCAGGGCCAAGCAGTGAGCCAAGCACAAGGTGGTGCTCACAGACCTGGGGCAGGCGGTTTGAAGGACTTCAGACTGGATACATACATACCACATTTCAAGGCATAGGTGTGAGATTCCTGTTATTGCCATTACAAATGCCCATAAGTTTGGCAACTTGAAACAATACAAATTTAGTGTCTTACAGGTCTGGAGGTCAGAAGTCTGAGATGGGTTCTGCTGGACTAAATCAAGGTTAACACAGCTGCATTCCTCACTGAAGGCTGTTTCCTTGCCTTTTCCGGGTTCTAGAGGCTGCCCACATTCCTTGGCTCTTGGCCGTCTTCCCCCATTTTCAAAGACAGTAAGGGCCAGTTGGATCTCTTAAGTCACATCATCCTGACACTACCTCTTTTTCCTCCCTTTTCCATGTATAAGGACACTTGTGATTGCATTCTAGAGCCACCCAGATCATCCAGGTTCATCTTTTTATGATAAAGTCAGCTGATTGTTGCTATTGTTCCGTCACTAAGTCATGTTTGACTATTAGTGACCCCATGGACTGTACACCAGGCTCCTCTGTCCACTATCTCCTGAAGTTTGCTCAAATTCATGTCCATTGAGTCGTGATGCTATCTAACTGTCTCATCCTCTGCCTCTGCCTTCTTATTTTGCCTGCAATCTTTTTGAATGAGTCAGCTCTTTGCACCAGGTAGCCAAATGGAAGAACTTCACATCAGTCCTTCCAATGAATATTCAGGATTGATTTCCTTTAGGACTGACTGGCTTGATCTACTTACAGCCCAAGTGAGTCTCAAGAGAGTCAGCTGATTAGCAACTTTAATTCCATCTGCAACTTTTATCCTCCTTCCCATACAACATCACATGTTATGTTGTGCTATCATAGATCAGTCATAGAACTGCTCTGAGACTCTGTTCCTTTTATATAAATATTAGTTAAGAAGAGCATAACTTTAGTCCAAAGAAGATTCATATAAGACATGCATGTCTAGTGAAATGTCATGAAGACCCAACAGAAAGGCAATTGCAAGGGTGTTGAAGAACCACTTTGGGCTAGAACTCTTTCTTTCCCTTTTGTCCTCTTCCCTTTCCCCTTATCCTTCTCCTCCTCCTCTTCTTCCTCCTTCTGTTTCTTCTTCTTTTAATAGCAAGCAGAGTCTCACCTGAAGGGTGAGAAAAAGAGTTTCTTACTGGCATTTAAAGGCCAGAGATGCTGCTAAACCACCTGCAATGCACAGACTTCTCTCCACAGCAAAGAATATGCCAATAGTGCCAAGGTTGAGATAACTTTTTCTAGATACATGTACAGCAGTCAGAGTTCTTTTATACTCTTTGCCATTAAAAGAATTTTTTTTCTGGAGTAATCACTTACTGGATTTCACTTCTGGAGTTCACTTACAATCCTGTGTCAGTTTCAGGTGTACAGCAGAGTGTTTCAGTTATACATATACCTATATTTATTATTTTTCAGTGTCTTTTCTATTTTTCTTTTTTTCCTTCTTTTTTCCCAAGTGCTGTTGAAGAGACTCACATAATTGCACCTAGTGGTCCAATGACCAGTTCATCTCTTCAACTGCAGCACGTTTTCAACACGGCTCAGCACAGGCATGCATCCTGCTGCTGTTCTAAGACTGAGTTCCTCTCACTCTCTCCAGAATATACGAAATTCCTCCAAAGCCTGCTGTTACCTCGGAGCAGAGGGAAGAATTAATCCTCCTCTTGTCAATAGGAAAAGGAAACAGATCCTTTTGGTGACCAAGGCTGTAGCAGCAAAAGAGCCCACAGTCTTCCCTGATGTGTCCTCTAAAGAGAGCTCAGGTGTGAAGCAGTGCATTGCCTCCTAAACATCCCATGACTGATGCAGATATGCTCCCACTAAAGAAAACCTACAAACACATACAAAATGCCAGTGTTATAGAAGAGGTCGGGACAGCAAACACAGTATTTATCACACACTGATTATTTACTGGGCATTGTCCTGTGTCTGTATTACTTTATTTAATTTTCACAAAATCCCATTAGTTAGACAGGTATTATTATTATCCTTGATTTGTGGATGAGAAAACAGACACTGAAAGTTTACATAACTTTCCTAGGGTCACATCACTATGAAGTAGAAAATCAGGGTGAAGCAGAGAAGGTCAGAAAAAATGAAAAGACTTAGCCAAGATGCTAAGTAGAACCAAATATAGATCTATCTTACTTACTCACAGCATCTTCATCCACAAGGAGTGGAGGGACTAATACTGACATACAGACATCATCACTGTGTGTCAGGTAGTGGTTCAGTTTGTAAGTCAAGTATTTTCCGTGTAAAAATACAAATTGAGACAAAAAATTTAAATGCCTCACAAAGAGTTCCCTCTGTTACGTAGGCAAACAACAGAGTTCATACTTCCCTTAAAAAGGCATAACAAAGTTCATACTTTCCTTTAAAACCTGTAGAAGAACAAGGGATGGCTGAAATTCAAGGAACATTAGCTCAAGGCATTTTTTACAGCTCTTATTAACACTGGGAAGACAAAAGAAACTGAAATAGACCAAGAAGACCAACTCTGACTTGGCCCCAAGAATCACAAATTAATTCCACAAAAAGAGAGTTAACATCTGTTAACCCTACCTTAATACCACCATCACCACCACTTCATAATGACAATCATGGTATCATGTTTTATAGTTTACAAGGTTCCTTTAGTAAGCCAAGTTAGAGGATGAAAGGGAGAAAAGTCTTCCTCTAAGCTTTTCAAGCATAGTTAGACCTTAACTCTGCTTGGAAGTCAAAAAAGATTGTCTTCAAAAATCATACACTTTAATATTGCTGTCACATGTGCTATTTTCTTTTAAACCTCTCTGCAGTCCTTGAAAGAAGATGGGGATGGTATTTGAAACCCTCGGGATTGTCAGTTCACTTCTATTTTTCCACCTACTTGTAGTCAATGTATAATTGTATCAATAATCAGCACTGCCCATTCCCATCACCAAGAGAGCGTGTCTTCCTCACTCAGTGTGAAGCTCCTGGAACCTACTTGGCTTTGTGTTAGATGAATGCCTTTGAACCATTCTTCAGACATTGTAATTAATCCATTTGACTAAAGAAACAATGTCATGTCAATGCTTCTTTTAAAGCCATGGCTGAAAAGGCTATGGATCCCTGATTAATGAAACATATTATTGGCTGAAAGAAAACAGCACTTCTCAGGAAAAAAAATGTGTAGCACTTGAATCAAAATGCTGCAGCAAACTGAATCTAAAGTTAGTTTGGAATCATCTTAAACCTAATCAAAATGAAATGTAACAAGGGGGTTGATGGAAGGAGATCCACATGGGTCGTCGGCCAGAGGGAGCCCAGGTGAGGTGAGAGGGAATATGGAGTAGTCTGGTGAAAGATATCAGAACCTCAGCAGTGTAAAAAGAGTATCCATGTAGGATAGCTGCCCAGTGCATGTATCAGAATCATGACAGAGGGAGAAGGGTGCCCATCTAAGAGCTGATGCCCCAGCAGAGTGTTGACATACTGGCAGGGTAGTGGGATGATGGTGGCAACTGAGGCAGTGACTGGAGAATATTTAGATGCAGGGGGATTGTTCAAATAAATATGTTAACAGAACAAGGATAATGGAAGTCAAGTTTCTCACTGCCAGTGAAGAGAAGTAACTGTAAGAGAAAAGAGAAGAGCAGAATGAACCCAGGAATGCTATTTTGTAACTGAATGCATAGTTGGAACCCGTAGTTGTTGATGTCTGTATAGATGTATGCATAAATAAAAATATGAATGTGTGAAAGTGTTATGTATATGTGTATATGCATGTATATATATATTCCTTAGGCCTGTCCATTTGAATATGTTGGAGCAACAACACCCCAAAAGCAATGAGCGCATCTGACACCCAGGTCTTCAATTCTAAAAATACCATTTCCCTCTAAAAGAACTAAGAATCCTTAAAGAAATGACTGATTGCAAAACTAAGACTTGGAAAAAACAGAAGATCAGCCTGAACTGGTCAAAAAAATTTATTGTTCAAGAAACAAACAAACAGAAACAGCCAACAAGGAAAGACTCAAAGAAAGATGAGGGCACACCGAAAGGAGAGAGAAGATGGCATGAAACAGTGTCCACTAGCCAAATCTAAGAAAGTTTAAGCAAAAATACACAATAGTAATAAATTATTAGACATATAATAAAATAAGAACCTCGAATCCATTTTGATACAAATAGATAAATGAATAGAAAGAAAGGTCGATGAGGAATGGAAACTTTATATAATTTTATGTTACCTCCTCCCAAATATTTATTATGAAGTACTCAAAGAGTAGACTGCAAAAGCCTAGCAGGTATCACCTTAATTGAGTTAACAAAGTAAGCAGAATCAGCAATGTGGAAAATCAAAGCTGTGCACGACCTGATAGGCTTCGGTGAGAACATGATTTCTGTGAAATCTCTGCCAGAGATACATAGCCTGAATATAACAAGAAGAAAACATCAGACAAACCAAAATTGAGGGACATTCTACAAAACAGCTGGCTTTTTATCTTCACAAGGCCATGAAAGTCAAAGGAAAACTGAAAAACTCTTCTAGATTGAAGATCAAAGAGATTTGACAACTAAGTCCAATGCATGAGTTTGAACAGTATCCTTTGCTTACAAAAGACATTGTTGGATCAATTAGTGAAACTTGAAAGAGGATAGAGGATTGGATGGTAGTATTGTTTCATTTAATTTTCTGAATGTGATGCGGTTTTGTAGCAGGGCTTCCTTATTTTTTAGAGGTACACCTTAAAGTATATGAAAGTGATGGGGCATCTAGCTGAAAACTTCCTCACCAATAATTTAGAACACAAAGTGTTTTTTGCTTTTTTTAACTTTCAACTTTTCTGTAAGTTTGAGAATGATTCTAAATAAAAAACATTAAATGTAACAGTCTATTCTCATTCTTTATAATAATTTAACACTTGGTGGCAATGTTATAGAATTGGAAATTAGAGAAGCCTAACAATGAGAAATTAGATGACACCACCCTCTTGGCAGAAAGTGAAGAGGAACTAAAGAGCCTCTTGATGAAGGTGAAAGAGGAAAGTAAGAAAGCTGGCTTAAAACTCAACATTCAAAAAACTGAGATCATGGCATCCAGTCCCATCACTTCATGGCAAATAGTTGGGGAAAAAATGAAAATATTGACAGACTACTTTCTTGGGCTCAAAAATCACTGTGGATAGTGACTTCAGCCATAAAATTAAAAGATGCTTGCTTCTTGAAAGAAAAATTATGACAAACCTAGACAGTGTATTAAAAAGCAGAGACATCACTTTGCCAACAAAGGTCCGTCTAGTTAAAGCTATGGTTTTTCCAGTAGTCATGTATGGATGTGAGAGTTGGACCATAAAGAAGGCTGAGCACCGAATAACTGAAATAATTGATGCTTTCAAACTGTGGTGCTGGAGAAGACTCTTGAGAGTCCCTTGGATAGCAAGGAGATCAAATCAACAAATCCTAAAGGAAATCAACATTGAATTTTCATTGGAAGGACCGATGCTGAAGCTGAAGCTCCAATATTTTGGCCACATAATGTGAAAAGTGAACTCCATTGGAAAAGACCCTGATGCTGGGAAATATTGAGGGCATGAGGAGAAGGAGGCGACAGAGGATGAGATGGTTGGATGGCACCACTGATTCAATGGACATGAGTTTGAGCAAACTCTGGGAGAGAGTGAAGAACAGGGAAGCCTGGCATGCTGCAGTCCATGGAGTCGCCAAGAATCGGACACGACTGAGCAACTGAACGACAAACAACAAAGTAGCCAATTAAGTGCCCATGTGTGATGGTTTCTGAGCACCCATGCAGACAGCTGTGAATGCTGCTATTATCAGACAGGTATGTGTTGGTCCTGAGCCACACAGGCACCAGCCCCGTCTGTCACTCTCCCTTAAAGATTAAGAATAAATTAAAGAAGAGTGTGCTCATTGTTCCCAAGGAGAGGAAGAAATTAGGATGGAGTGTACCAGGGAACCTTTGAATACTACTATCTTAGCAAGAAGAGAATACTTCATTTATTCATTCAACAAATATTTATTGACTACCGACCATATCCAGGCATTGAAAATATAGCAATGAAGGAAACAGAGACTCTTTCATCATGCTGGAGTTAAGTTCTAGTTTGGGAATGTGTGAATCAGGGAGAAAGGAAATAAACAAACAGATAAATATATAGTATGTAAGATAGTGGTAGGAGCAATGGAGAGCAATAAGCAGGCTAAGGAGGACAGGGAGTGCTTGAGAGGGGTGTCTATCTGTTTTATATAAGGGGACCAAGAATGGCCTCTCTACTAAGATGGTATTAAAAAAAAACTTGAAAAAATTAGCTATCTGGCAGAAGAATATTCCAGGCCAGGGAAACAGCAACAGCAAAGATCCTCGATTGGGAAGACATAGGCTTGGAGGACATGGGAAATTGAGGAGTGGGTGGTGTGGCTGGAGTGTGTGGGCAAGGGGAGAGTGATGGGAGAAGGGGAGAGGGAAAGACTTGAATATCCCTAGTAGAGACTTAGAATTTTACCCTGAGCAAATTAAGAAGCCACTGCTAGTTTTGAATAGAGAAGTGATTTAGAATTTACAAGGATATCTTTGGTTGCTGGGTTGAGAATAGCTATAAGGAGGGAAAGGCAGGAGCATGGAGAGCAGTTAGGAGATTACTGAATTAACTCTGGTAAAAGATAAAGGTGGATTGCTTCAGGTGGTAGCAAAAGACATGGTGGGAATTACTCAGACGCTGAATTTATAGTGAAGGTAGAGCCAGCAAGACTTTCTAATGAATTGGACGTATGGGACAAGAGAAAGAAGGAACTCAAGGATGACTCCAAGGCTCAGAATTGCCAATGACTGAGATGAGGAAGACGGAAGGTAGCATAGATTTGGTGGGGGGGCGGGGAAATCAGAAGTTCAGTTGGAGACTTGTTAAGATGCCTCTGAGACGTTTTATATGAAATGTCAACAAGGGCATTGGATATACAAGTCTGGAGTTCAGAGACATTCATATTGGGTGTACATATGGACATCGTAGGTACATGCATAGTACTGAGAGCCATGAAACAGAATGTGCGAATGTAGCAGAGAAGAAAAGAGGCATGAGGACCGTACCCCGGGTGCTGCTGCTGTTGTGTGTTAGTCACTCAGTCATGTCTTTGCGACTCGATGGACTGTAGCTCGCTAGGCTCCTCTGTCCATGGAATTCTCCAGGCAAGAATACTGGAGTAGGTTACCATTCCCTTCTCTAGGGGATATTCCTGACCCAGGGATCAAACCCTGGTCTCCTGCAGGCAGATTCCTGCAGGCAGGTTCCTGCAGGCAGGTCTCCTAAAGGCAGATTCTTTACTGTCTGAGCCACCAGAGAAGCTCTGGGTGCTGTATACTAAATATCTGTGTCTCCTCAAAATTCATATGATGAAATTCTAACCCCCAATATGATGACATTAGGAGGTAAGGTCTTTGGGAGGTGATTTAGATTATGAGTGTGGACCCCTCTTGAATGGGATTAGTGTCCCTATAAAAGAGCTAACAGGGAGCCCCCTCACCCATCCATAATGTGAAAACCCAGCAAGAGGTGACTCTCTGTGAACCATCACACATGTATCACCAGACACCAAATGTTCCACTGCCTTGATCTTGGACTTCCTAAGCTCTAGAACTGTGAGAAATAAATATCCCTTATTTATAAGCTACCCAGTCTATGGTGTTTTTGCTATAGCAGCCCTAATGGACTAAGACATTGACACGAAAGGGGTGGTACTCCAACATTTAGGGTTCTAGGAAATAAAGAGGAATCAGCAAAGAAGAGTGGGGGATGACCAACAAGATAAGAAGAATATCAAGAAAGTGGAATATCTTTGAAACCAAGATACACTGTGACCCACTAGCTCAGACTGTAGGTAGGGACAGAAGAGGAGTCCTAGATCGATAAACTCACCTGCATGGAAGGAAAAGTGAAAGAAAGAGACAAAAGATTGTGTTTGTTCAGTTAAGAAACAACAATTCCATCTAATAATAAAGTGAAGTCACTGAGTCATGTCTGACTCTTTTTGACCCCATGGACTGTAGCCTACCAGGCTTCTCCGTCCATGGGATTTTCCAGGCAAGAACACTGGAGTGGGTTGCCATTTCCTTCTCCAGGGGATCTTCCCAACCCAGGGATCTCCCACATTGTAGGCAGATGCTTTACCCTCTGAGACACCAGGAAAGCCCCATCTAATAATAAATACAGCCCAATCGATGTCCTTGAAATCTGACCATATTAGAAATTTTGTCGTGAAGAGTGGTGTCAGGAAGGGTTGAGAGCACCAAGGAATGTCCACAACCCTAGCTCACCTCACTATTTATATTCTCTTAATATGTTGAGCCCAACCAGATCCTAGGAGTGTCCTGGACTGAGGTCCTCATCAGAGGAGACCAGCTCAGTGTCAATATCACTGTTCTTTGATCTCTTCCTGAGGCACCAAGAGTAAAACATCAGCTGTGCCCCCAGAAACTTTGAAGTGAGTGAATGAGATTAGTTCAGGTAGCAATAGGATATATCATAATAGTACCTACTCTTTTTTTCCCCTTTGTTGAGGTGTAAATGACATACAATGAACTGAACATGTTTAAAGTGTACAGTTTTATGTGTTTGCATATATATATATATATGTATATACATACACACCTGTGAAACCATCACCACAATAAATTTTGACATATATCCCTGAGTGTGTGCAAGTGTGTATATGGACATGTATGTGTGTATCTGTCAAACCAGTAGTTTCCTTTTGCTCCTTTGTACTCCCTTTCTCCTATCCCTACTTGCATCACCTCCAGGTGCAGGAAGTCACTGTCCTGTTTTCCATCACTGGAGATTAGCGTTTTCTAAAATTTGTATCCCTTTTTAAAATATTTATTTATTTGGCTGCACCAGCTCTTAGTTGTGGTATACAGGATCTTTAGCTGTGACATGTAAACTCTTAGTGGCATATGGGATCTAATTCCCTGACCAGGGATCGACCCCAAGCTCTCTGCATTGGGAGCTTGGAGTCTTAGCCACTGGACCACCAGTAAAGTGCCTATGCTCACTTTTATTCATCTTCCTTCACTCAGTATAATTACTTATGTGCTTTGTGTGCCAATACTCTTCCTTTTTACTTCTGCATAGTATCCTATCATATGGATCTACCATGATTGGTCTGTTCATTCATCTTGTTACTGATTTCTCTGATAACCACTGGGGAAATGATGGCAAGGAAGCTTAGTCCCGAGCACTTAGTCTAAAATCAGGCAGATGCATGCGTAACACTAGTTTATATTAGAGGTCTTTCCTCACCATTTATGAAGTAAGGGCCCTAATTTCCATGGGTAGTATACATTTCTCTTCAGGATGAAGTGCCTTTAAAAGATGCACACCCAAATAATGAAAGCTCATCTTTGAAGTCGACCCTGGATTAAGATGGAGAAGGAAATGACCATCTACTCCAGTATTCTTACCTGAAAAATTTCATGGACAGAGGAGCCTGGACCTCATGCCCCAGTCCACGGGGTTGCAGAGTCAGACACAAGTGAGTGACTGAGCACACTGGATTAAGATGAAAAATCTCTCAATGGTGTGGTGTGTGGTAGAGGGTTTCAACATAGCTTGCCCACACTGCCAGACCCAGGGGGAGGTTACCTCCACAGCCGCGGGATAACAAAGCTTCGCAACCTTTGATTTTCCAAAGCACAGAGAGTCAGACTCTTTGCTCTTGCAAAGCCCGGGGGATGGCTGGCTGAGGGCAAGGTGCCCTGCTAATACCTTTATCCACTTTGGCTCTCCAAATGATGTTGCCATGGTCTTCTCCTTGGCAACAAGAAGGCTTTTGGTTCAGAGTCCCTCTGAATGTTGCTGATAACACAGACTCACACTGTTAGTTACTTGTTTTGCTGTCCTGCTAAATCTGTACAAAGTCTCCTGAGAAACCCCCAAGAGCAAAGAGTTGTACTGATTCAGTCATTGTTTCCTGTGTAAAGCAGTGGCCACGATCAGATTAAGGTGCTGTGATTCATCTTTTGAAGGGGAGAGAGGTTATCTATGGTTAGACAGATGGAGCCTTTGAAACCCAGGGTGAGAAAATTTGGTACACAGGGTATGTTTAATGAATACATGGCTTAGTGTGTAAGCTGGGCTTCCCAGGTGGCGCTAGTGGTAAGGAATCTGCCTCCCAATGCAGGAGACGTAAGAGACTCAGGTTTGATCCTTCCATCAGGAAGATTCCCTGGAGGAGGGCATGGCAACCCACTCCAATATTCTTGCCTGAAGAACTCCCATGGACAGAGTAGCCTGGCAGGCTATAGTCCATGGGGTTGCAAAGAGTTGGACACAACTGAAGCAACTTAGTGCGCACACACACACACACAGAGTGTAAGACAAGCAAAAACTTATGAAAGACTTTCAGAAGGAACTGATGTTATCACGTGATGAATTAGAAAGTGGCAACCAAGCTGCCATTTCACGCAGTGAAATTCAAGTTAATGAATCTTACGATTTGTTATGATTGATTTTCCACTTGATTAAAAGCTGTAGGTACAGGGATGATGTTTTATTTATTTCTGTATTTCCCTCAAAGATAAAAATGGTAAATGAATATCTGATCAGAGGATGGATGTGTGCGTGGGTGACTTAGTGGAGAATATTCTGAGGAATGATCTGCCTTGAGGCTCATAGAAACACCCCTCTATTAAGAGCAGTTGATTGGGACTGACATATATACACTATTGATGCTATGTATAAAACAGATAACTAATGAGAACCTGCTGTATAGCACAGGGAACTCTACTGAATATTCTGTGGAGAGCTAAGTGGGAAGGAAATCGAAAAAAGAGTGGATATATGTATATGTATTATATAACTGATTAACTTTGCTGTACAGCAGAAACTAACAACATTGTAAAGCAAGTACACGCCAATAAAAATTAATTCAATTTTTAATTCAATTCAATAAAAATTAATTCAATTAAAAAAAAAAAAGAGTTGGCTTCCTGGGACTTCTCAGGCCATCTACTGGTTAAAACTCTGTGCTTCCAATGTAGGGGGTGCGGGTTCGATCGTTCCTGGTCTGGGAACTAAGCTCCAGCAAGCCACAGGGCACGACCCGAAAAAAGAGTTGACTTCCTCTCCCTAATCCCACCTTACTTTGGGAAATAGATTCTGGTCTGAGTATTAGACTATCCAGTCCGACCTCTGCCCTCGGGAATAAATACTCTCCGTGTATTTCCTAAAAGCAAAAGTAACTATTGAAATCACCAGTCACTGCAGCAAAGGTAGGTTTGTTAATGTTGACACTTGTTGTGACAGCAAAAGCGCTAGGTGTACCTCAGCCGAAGGTGGGGTGTCGGCCGCTGTTCACAGGCCTGTGGCATATTAAGCACTGGACCCCAAGTGATGTCCCACTGTTAGGTAATATTTAACCAAAAGTTCATAGGACAAGTCAGCATGTAAAAGTATTTCAGCTACCTTCATCTCTGATAAAGGTCAGATTTTTTAAACTAGAATGTTTTTTAATTAGAAAGATATGTGGCTTGAGAAAGAAATTGTAGAAACACTTCCAACCTTTTACAAACAGGGTGTAATATCAAGCAAAAGTGATTTCCAGTTTCAGCCTCGATGGAGTAACAGAAATGCGATTTCCCTTTCAGTGTAAATGGCTAAATATATAATGGGCAAAACATATGAAACAATGGCTTCAGACACTACAACAAGCAGTACAGGACAGCAATCCCTGAAGGAAGACAGCCAAGTGATGTGAGCCCTGCAATTACCCAAATGACAGTCTAGAGGGAATTTCCAGGCTGCAGTTCAGGGAGGGACCCCAAACAGCTTAAAGGTATCTCCGAATTGAGGAAGCAATTAAGGAGTCAAGTAAGCCAAAGCAGCTAAGAGTTTACGGGTCATATTACGGAGGAGGAGAGACCTACACAGACAGGCGAGAGTTGCATATAGAGAGTTGCAGAATTGTACAGCAAATTCCCTGCAAGGCTTTAGCTGAATACTTCTCAGCCCATCCATGAGAACAAACTATCTGAAGCAGGAGGAAAATTACAAAGAAAAACAAAAAAACACTGAAAAGATTTGAGTAGAACAACTCAAATGATTACACAGGGTTAGGAATGGTTTGCTTTCCCATCAGTCAGACTGGAAAAAAAACTTAAAATACACAGGGCATCAGACAAATGTTGCCTCAATAGTGGGGCAAAATCAGACCTGGAATAAATGTTGTCCTGGTCTCACTTAACAAAACTTAAAAGTGAGCCTTCATGGGATTAACATATACATACTACTACATATAAAATAGATAACCAACAAGGACCTACTATATATCACAGGGAACTATACTCAATATTTTGTAATATCCTATAATGGAAAAGAATCTGAAATAAAATAGAAGTACATACATACATATACATATATTTATACGCATACATATGTGTATATATATAAAATCATTTCAGTAAATGGTGCTAGAAGAATTGGGTAACTGTCCAAAAAAATTAACTTTGACCCTGAACTCACACCATATACAAAAATTAACTTGAAAGGGATCATATTTTTCTTTCGAGTGAAATTTATGAGCTAAATTAATAGAACTTTAGAAGAAAACATGGGAGAAATCCTTAGTAAACTTGGGTTTGGCAAAGATCTCTTAACTAACAACCCCAAAGCACAGACTCTAAAAGAAAATAAATCAATTAATTGGCCTTCATCAAAATTAAAAAATTCTGATCTTCAAAAGACACTGAGAAAATTTTTGTAAAACAAGTATCTGAAAAACAGCATGTTCTCTTAAATACATAGAGATCTCTCATAACTCAGTAAGAAAAAGACAAACAACCAATAAAAATAGGCAAAATATTTGAATGGGCACTGCACATAAAAGATAGCTAACAAACACATGGAAATATTATTAATATCATTAGTATACAATTAGAGAATTACAAATTAAAACCAAGATATCATTAAATAGTGGAATAGTTAAAATTTAAAAGTCTGATTATACTGATATTGGCATGGCCGTATGGAGGAACTTAAACTCTCACCTACGTTGGTGGAACTGTAAAATTGTATATACTTTGGAAAACAGCTTGCTAGTTTCTTAAAAAAATTAACTAAACAACCTAAATGTCCATCTACAGATGAACAGATAAAAAAAATGTCATATACATATACAATGGAATACTTCTCAGCCATAAAAGAATGAAATAATGCCATTTGCAGCAACATAGATGGAATTAGAGATTATCATACTAAGTAAGTCATAAAGATAAAGAAAAATACCATGTGATATCACTTATATGTGGAATCTAAATATGACACAAATGAACTTATATGTAGTGGCGCTTGTGGTAAAGAAACCGCCTGCCAATGCAGGAGACTAAGAGACACAGTTTGATCCCTGAGTCGGGAAGTTCCCCTTAGAAGGGCATGGCAATCCACTCCAGTACTCTTGCCTAGAGAACCCTATGGACAGTGGAGTCTGGGGGGGCTACAATCCATGGGGTCACAAAGAGTTGGACATGACTGAAGCGACTTAGCACATGCATGAAGCAGAAACAGACACACAGACACGGAGGACAGACTTGTGGTTTCCAAAGTGAGGACTGGGAGAGGGAGGGATTAGGAGTTTGCCCACAGACTCCAGCCACACCACATCACTTTGCTGCACAGCTGAAATTAGAAACAACATTGTATATCAACTATACTTCATTTTTTTAAAAAAAGTTAACTGTACACTTACCAGATGATCTAGCTGTCCCATTATGGTATTTACCCACAGAAAATGAAAATATACGTCCACATAAATATTTATAGATGAATGTTCATAGCAGTTTAACTTGTAATAGCTGAAAACTGGCAACAATCTAAATCTACCAACATTTGAAAGGATTTAAAAATCACGGTATATCCATACCGTGGAATAATACTCAGTGATAAAAAGGAGCAAGCCACAGTCAGCAACATGGATAAATCTCAAAATACTTAGGCTGAGTGAAAGAAAAGCAAAGTAAACAAATAAACATAGCTACATACTATGCGGTTTACATAAAATCCTGTAAAGGCAAATCATCTATAGTGACAGAAAGCCAATCGGAATGAATAACTATGAAAGAAGGATGGATTATGATATTTGAGAGGAAACTTTTGGGCATGATAGAATAAAATTTTATATTTTAAGTATATACTGTTTATTATATGTCAGTTATATCACAAATATCACCATTTCAAACATGTTTTGAAATTAGAAAATAATCCATCTTTATAAATGACATCACTGCCCTGATCGATGAATAGATTTACCTCTGGTCACTGATGATTATTAGTTTGATTCACAAAAGAGTTGGACACAACTGAGTGATTAAACAACAGCATCCTCTACTCATTAGCCATATCCAGCATTTTCCTCAGGTGAACCCTTTACCCTACATGCTGGCTGGATGCGCTGGGCCTACAAAAAGGGTTGTATGTCTTTGCTCTACAAATCAATGTGTGTGGCACAATGCAGACTGAGATAAGCTTCTTTGACATCTGGTAAAGAGGCGGTGGGGTGGAGACCACAATCATCCCTTACCCACCTCTAACCTAGGTGACTATTGATTTTTAGCAAAAGAAACCAAGAAGCTATATAGGAAAAGTCAGCTAAAGTTCATTTGTGATGCTGAGAGTGAGAAAAGCATAGGGGCTGATATTCAAAAGCATTCCTCAGTGACGTTGTAATTGTTAGACCTATATGGCATTCAGCCAAAAGCAAGAAAAGAACAGAAATGTCCACCCTTGGCTGAATAGGAGGCAACTGGGAAAATCTAGGACTGAAGGTTTCCATTCCATCCCAAATTGAGTTACAAGCAAGCCTAGAAGACAACAGATAGTTAAAATACCTGTGTCATCCTTAAACAAACAAACAATAGGGCTTCCAGGGGAATGATTTTCAGCCTTGGCTGCACAGGAGAATAACCTGGGAAACTTTGCAGAAATAACATCTGGATCTCACTCCAGACCTATTTAATCAGAATTCCTTATGGGAGGAACCCAGGGATTGGAATGTTTCTAAGCTCCTCAAGAGAGTCTAAGACAACTCAAGAAACAGACATCGATAGGTCATTCTGTCACAGAAATTTTGTTGTGTTTAATTTTTTCTCTGACTGGCTTTCATAGCCTTAGAAGGGAAAGATAGTCAGTCCCCATACTATCCCTCCTTCCCTCCTATCACATCCTTGCTGTCTTGTTATCAGGTTTCTTTAGGGGAAAGAGGGGCTAATAGCCTTTTATAAAAATGAGCTTCAGAGTAGGAGTTGGGGAAAAGTTGTTTTAGAATTTGGTTCTCAAATCTTAGCACATCAAAATCACCTGGAAGGCTTGCTGACCCCTAGATATCTGGACCCCATCCTCACGGCTTCTGATTCAGTAGGTATCAGGTGGGGTCTGAGAATTTGTATGCTGATGTTGCTGGCTGGAATCTCATTTGGAGAACCACTATTTCAGAGGTCACAGGGTGATTAGATTGAGTGTTTTCTCAACTGTGAAAGAAATAGAGTTTCACAAACTACCAAAGGACGTGCTCAACCTAGAAGATAGCAAACCTTAGGAACTGGGATAGGAGGAAGGTTGGAGATTTCAGAAATGTTCAGAACCTGCCTCAATGTAGCATCCCAGAGCAAAGATGACTATAGTGGATGGCTCATGGCTTTAGGGTCATAACTTTGAGACGTCCAACACAGGGTCCACTTTAAAAATAGTCACAATCTAAAAGTTGAGAGTTAATATTTTACTCAGTGGGAATTTTTAGGACTTCAAGCCTGGGAGATAGAATCTCAGTAACCCTGAGAGAACTGCTCAGAGGAGGGGAGGGGAGGAGCCAGATTATATAGCAGTTTTACAACAAAGGGCAGGTAGTCTTAATATCAAAAGACTATTGTTAATTAAAGAAAACCACACTTCCCAAGTTAAGGAATTTAGTGCTGTTCTTTGTATGGAAAGATGCAAAGAGTCTGGGCTCACTGAAATCATTCCTTTCATATGCATCTCTGCTATTTGAAGCCAGCATCCTGTGTTTTTCACATCCTGAACTCCCTTGGGGCTTGCCCAGGGTCAAGGTCTTTTCTAATGAGTCAGCTCTTCACATCAGGTGACCAAAGTATTGGAGCCTCAGCTTCACCATCAGTCCTTCTAATGAATATTAAAGGGTTGATTTCCTTTAAGAAACTGCCTTACGGCTCAGGAATTCCTGTAGGAGGGCTGCAAGTGCTGATGACTGTGACATCCTTGTTTACTGATATGGTAGGAAATACTCCAAGGTTTTCCTGGTGGCTCAGATGGTAAAGAATCTGCCTGCAGTGCAGGAGACCTGGGTTCAATCCCTGGGTCGGGAAGATCCCCCGGAGAAGGGAATAGCTACCCAGTAGCCTGGAGGGCTACTCACTCACTCCATTTCTCAAAAGGAATATTCTTGAGAAATGAGTAATAACCTATATGGGGAAAGACCCTGAAGAAGAATAGATATATGGATATGTATAACTGAATCACTGAATCACTCTGAATCACTGAATCACTCTGCTGTACACCTGGAACTAACACAACATTGTAAATCAACTGTACTCCAATGTGTATATATGTATGTAAAGTTCTATCAGTGGCAAAGAGTATAAAAGGACCGAGTATCAGAAGCTTAGCTCTGGGGACTTTCCTTGTGGTGTAGGGCAGGGGGCCTGGGTTTGATCCCTGGTCAGGGAACTAGATCCCACATTCCACAACTAAGAGTTTGAATGTTGCAACTAAGGACACCACATGCCACAAGTGAGACCTGCTGCAACCAGATATGTAAACAAATAAAAATAAATATTTTTTAAAGAAGCTTAGCTCTGACTACTGTACATGTATCTAGAAAAAGTTATGTCAACCTCAGCACTATTGGCATATTCTTTGCTGTGGAGCGGTCTATGCATTGTAGACTGGTTAGCAGCATCACTGGCCTTAACTCATTAAATGCCGAAAGAAATTCCTCCCCTGAAACATAACAGCCAAAAATGTTAAATATTCCCTAGAGGACAAAATCACTTCCTTGTTAAGAACTGATCAATTCATACCTACTTAGTGTTGTGTCAATCGCTTAGTCGTGTCAACTCTTTGTGACCCTATGAACTGCAGCCCTCAAGGCTCCTCTGTCCATGAAATTCTCCAGGCAAGAATACTGGAGTGGGTAGCCACTTTCTTCTCCAGGGCATCTTCCTGACCTAGGGATCAAACCTAAGTATCCTGCATTGCAGGCCATTTCTTTACCATCTGAGCCACCAGAGAAGCTCCCTACTTAGGATGGCTATAATTTTTTTAAAAAGAAAATGCCAACTGTTGGCAAAGATGTTAAGAAATTGGAACTCTCATGCATTACTGGTGGGAAACTGAGATAGTGTAGCCATGGTGAGAACAGTTTGACAGTTTCTCAAAAAGTTAAATATAGAACAACTATGTGATCTGGCAATTCTACTTTATCTAAAAGAATTCAAAGCAAGGACTCAAATATCGGTACACAATGTTCTAGAAACATGATTCACAATAGCCAGAGTACAAACAATGTATATGCCCATCAACAGATGAGTAAACAAAATGTGATATATATATATATATATGTGTGTGTGTGTGTGTGTGTGTGTGTGTGTGTGTGTGTGTGTGTGTATGTATGTATATAAATGGACTGGGTTGCCATTTCCTTCTCCAAGCGATCTTCCCGACTCAGGGATCAAACCAGGGTTGAACCCAGGCAGATTTTTTACCACTAGTGTCAGCCGGGAAAACTTCCAGTGCAGCTGTCCCCAAATGTTAGGCCCCGTCTGGACAGGCCACCACAGCATGTGTGTTGGCATGGCATGAGGACCAGGATTCCCCTTTCTTCTCCAGACCGCATGAACCCTGTGATAGAACCCCCATGAAGAGCAAGAAGGCACTAAATTTGACATGTCTTGATTTCCCTCCAACTTAGTCAGGGGGAACCTTAAGCCATATTTAAGATGATTCAGCAAAATAATGAAATGTGACATTTTTTGCCCTCAGAATGCTGTGAAGGGATCCAGATTTGTTTTAATATCTTCTGATGAAACAAGTCCCCACTAACCATTTGAATAAGAGCTGTACTGAGATTAGTGGATGTAAACTATTATATACAGGATGGATAAACAACAAGGTCCTACTGTATAGCACAGGAAACTATATTCAACAGCCTGTGATAAACCATAATGGAAAAGAATTTTTTAAAAAATGTCTATATGTGTATAACTGGATCACTATATTGCACAGCAGGGATTGGCACAACATTGTAAATCAACTGCACTTCAATTTTTTAAAATGGAAAAAAAAGAGAATGGCATTGTTCCCCTGATTTAAGAGGTCCCTGAGGGCAAAGATCAGGGGAAACATCATTTTCTGTGCATTGAGAATGGTAATTGCCAAGTTGTGAGTGTGTAGAACATGGTGAGAAAGACTGGAGAAGCCTTTGCCACAGACTTTACAGATTGGATACTCCAATTGGGAGTTGCCTTTTTATTGTGGAATGAATCTTCGTGATTAGTAAAGAAATGGGATTAATGACTCAATCATGGGTTCAAACTGGCTGCATTTTTCCAGGCACTATGGTACAAAGATGGATTAGATATGGGCTATAGTTCTCAAGAGGCTTTCAGTTTAGAGGAGGGCTAGTTTATTTTGTGTCTGAGATAGTAATAAGCACTAAAATCAATGTTTATACAAAGTCCTAGGAGAGCACAGAAAGAGGGACTAATTCTCTCTAGGAAATACAGGGAATAATAAAATCCTTCAAAGAGGAAATAATGTGTGAGTTGAACCTTGAAGAACAATTAGTAGGTCAACAGTAAGGCAACAGGGATAAGAGAGAAATGTCCATTTAGGCAAAGAGAGCTCTGTCGGCAAAGCAATGGACTGGGAGGTTGCCTACTAAAATATGGGGAATCACCTGTGGGGTAGTATCAGTGCAAATCAGCAAGTGTTAGGGACGTGGTAGCTCATGGGGAAAAGTTGACAAGAAAATAGGAGGTCAAATAGGAGGTGGGGCCATAATGAGAAAACCTCATATTCAAGTGGTATGAGCAAATATAAAGTTACTGCTTTATTATTATTATTATTATTACTTGGTTATGCCAGGTCTTAGTTGAGGCATCCAGGATCTAGTTCCTGGACCAGGGATCAAACCTAGGCCTCCTGAATTGGAAGGGGCAGAGTCTTAACCACTGGACCACCAAGGAAGTTTTGACAGTAATGGTTTTTAAGAATGTTTATATTCTTTCTTTGTTGTTGTCATTCAGTTGCTAATTCACGTCTGACTCTTTGTGAGCCCATGGACCACAGTCTGCCGGCTTTCTCTGTCCATGAGATTTCTGAGACAAGAATACTGGAGTGGGTTGCTGTTCCCTTTCCAGGGGATCTTCCCAGATCAGGGATCAAACCCCTGTCTCCTGCATTGGCAGGTAGATTCTTTACCACTGAGCCACCAGGAAAGCCCATATACTTCCATATCCAATGCTCCACCTCTGCCCCAAGCCCCTGTAACCCCACCCGGGGCTGCTCTGGTCCTATTCTGAGACCCCTCCACCTGTCTCTCTAGGATCCGATAACTAGAAGGTTAATCCCTGACATACCAGGGGCTTGCACGTATCTCTGCTCTTATCTTTAACATTTCCATATGCTTCTTTCTTTGGATTTGATTTTTTACATCTAGTATCTTGAGTTAAAAGCTTAGATCGTTGATGTTTAATATTTCTTCTTTTTAAAGGTGTGTACTTATGCTTTCACTGCACCCCACAAAATTTGATGTGTCATACTTTATTACGATTAACTTTAAAACATCTTATAACTTAATTTTATGTATTAGTTCTTTAGTCATGGAGTTGTTCAAAGTATTGCTTAAGTTTGAAACATTTGAGGGCTCCTCCATCTCCCTTGTGATGTCCATGTCAGAAGCTTTCTCTGTCTTTTTTCACTGTAATAAAACTTCTGCCACACAAAAGCTCTGAGTGATAAAGTCTGGTCCCTGATCCCAAAGCTAAATTTCTTTGGAAATCACGAATCCGACATTGTTCACCATAAGCTATCATCTTGGAGGCTCATCCAGGATCTTCAGGACAAGGTAAGAACACTCGGAGCTCTAGCCCCTCTGCTTTCTCAGTATACACATTTTCTCTCTTTTATTTTACTAACTCTACAGTGTACCTGTGTGTGTGAGTGGTTGAAAGCCTATGGGCAAAGCATGTGAACAAAACTTTCCTTTCTTGCTCAGCTTTTCCTGGTCTCTTTGACTATTCCGTAACTGCCTGGGGAATTAGGAACTACTAACCTAATTTGCCAGATCATAGACTTTCAAAGGACTTGTCATTACTCTGTACTTTTACTTAGACTCCCCACCCTCACCACCACCCCCACCTCCCACCCCAAGCTTGGGCTTCCCTGATGGCTCAGAGGGGAAAGAAACTGCCTGCAATGCCGGAGACCTGGGTTCAGTCCCTGGGTCAGGAAGATCCCCTGGAGGAGGAAATGGCAACCCACTCAAGTATTCTTGCCTAGAAAATCGCACGGACAGAGGAGCCTAGTGGGTCCTCCATGGGGTCACAAAGAGTCGGACACAACTGTGCAACTAACAACAGTTATCCTTCATTGATTGATTTCTAGCTTGATTTCCACTATGCTCAAAACACATGTTCTATAGGCAAACACTCTCTGATGTAATGGGACCCAATCAGACTTATAAGCTTTTGTTTTATTTATTTGACTTGGTTGTGACATGCAGGATCTTTTTTGTGGCACTTGGGATCTTGCATTGCAGCATATGGACTTTTTAGTTGTGGCTCTCAGGCCAAGTTGCTCCCCAGCATGTGGGATCTTAGTTCCCCCACCAGCTATCGAATCCACAGTTCCCAGCGTTGCAAGACAGACTCTTAACCACTGGACCACCAGGAAGTACCCTGGTAATTTCTTTCAGAAACAAATTTGTTACGTAGCAAAGTGTGTGTATGTGTTAGTCGCTCAGTGGTGTCTGACTCTTCTCAATCCCAGAGACTATAGTCAGCCAGGCTCCTCTGTCCAAAGGATTCTCCAGGCAAGAATACTGGAGTGGGTTCCCATGCCCTTAGGAAAATCTTGGAGGAGTCCCAGGCCTCTCTTGATCTGTAAAGGGTCTCAGTAGATGGTATGTTTTCTGTATTTAGTTGAAACATGTATCATATTATTCTAGGTGTCTCAAGTCTAATAAACATATGCTCAACTTCCCTTTTCAAGATTTTCTATTTGTCTCTATTACCTGCATTCAGCTTGGTGGAGATAGCTCCAGTTTTCTCCTGAGAAGCAATTTTTCAGGATAGATGATAAAATTAAAAGACTCATTCTGATAACTTCCTCCCAAAAAAGTCATAGAAACCTCATCTTCAGACACTGATGTTTCCTTAACTACCCATGATAGTTTAGGCTTTCTTTCCTGTGCTCTCTCCTTGAGTGATTTCATCTGTTCTTATAACTTTAAAGACCATCCAGCCCTAACTTGCAAGCTCCATATAACCATGCCTCTGCCTGCCTGTTTGAACTCTCCAACTGCTTGTCAAAAAAAGGCAATATGTCCATAAGAAATCTGTTTGTCTTTTACCAAAATCTTTTGTTTTCTAGCCTTTCCATCACAGAAGGTTCCTGTTAACCACACCTAGGATGAGATCATATTGGAAACTAACCTTTGTCTCACCTCTAATGCCATCCAATCCATTACCATCACCACACCCTGGTGATTCTATTAGGTTGTTGAAAAAGTAATTGTGGTTTCAAACCGTGAATTTTAAATCATTATAACTAGGTTCAAACACATTGTTATTAATCAAAATAGGAACCATTACAATCAACACATTTTTGCCAATAAGAAATAAGTTTGTTTATTCCTGTAGCATAAAAATCCATGCTTCTGTGTTCAATGAACTCTTGGAAAGCATTTTCTGCCTCCTGCTGGTTGTGGAAGCATATTCCCTGCAAAATGTTATCAAGATGCTTGAAGAAGTGGTAGTCAGTTGGCGAGAGGTCAGGTGAATATGGCAGAGGAGGCAAAACTTCATAGCCCAATTCATTCAACTTTTGAAGTATTGGTTATGAGACGACGTGTGGTTGGGCATTGTTGCAGAGAAAAATTTGGCCCTTTCTGTTGACCAGTGCCAGCGGCAGGGGTTGCAGTTTTTGGTGCATCTCATGGACTTGCTGAGCATACTTCTCAGATATAATGGTTTTATTGAGATTCAGAAAGCCGTAGTGGATCAGAGGGGCAGCAGACCACCTGCAGTAACCTTGACTTTTCTTTGGTGCAAGTTTGGCTCTGGGAAGTGCTTTGTAGCTTCTTCTTGGTCCAACCACTGACCTGTTGATAAAATTCAAATTAGGAATTCTCTCCATCCTCACCATCCCCACCTCTTTTAAAAAACAATTTTATTTATTTATTTCTGGATGGGCTGGGTCTTCCTTTCTGGGAAGGCTTTTCTCTAGTTGCAGTGAGTGGAGGCTACTTTCTAGATGCGATGTGCCGGCTTCTTATTACGATGACTTATCTTGTTGCAGCGCACAGGCTCTAGGGTGCTCAGACGTCAGTAGCTGCAACATGTGGGCTCAATAGTTGTGGCTCTTGGGCTCAGAAGCTCAGGCTCAATACTTTGGTGAAGAGGCTTAGTTGCTTCTCAGCATGTGGGATCTTCCTGGATTAGGAATTGAACACTTATTGCCTGCATTGGCAGGCAGATTCTTTATGACTGAGCCACCAGCGAAGTTCCGTCTTCACCTTTAAGCTGTATAATGGACTGAATGTTTATGTCTCACCGAAATTCATAGGTTGTAATCCTATGTAATGGTATTAGGAGGTGGGCCCTCTGAGACGTGATTAAGTCATGAGGGTAAAGACTTCATGACTGGGATTGATGTCCTTATGAAAGAGACCCCAGAAAATTCTCTTGCCCTTCCTGCCATGAGAAGACCCAGCACAGAAGAACAGCAGATGGCGCTCTATGAACCAGGCTCTCACCAAACACCAAACCTGCCAGTACCTTAATCTTGGATGTCCTAGCATCTGGAAAGTGAAAGTGAAGTCACACAGTCGTGTCCGACTCTTTGCAACCCCATGGACTATAGCCTACCAGGCTCCTCCATCCATGGGATTTTCCAGGCAAGAGTACTGGAGTGGGTTGACATTGCCTTCTGGAACTATAATAAATAAATATTTGTTGTTTCATCCACCCAGTCTCCAGTGTTTTTGTTACAGCAGCCTGAATGGACTAAGACCACCCACCACCATCTTCCACCTAGACTTCTGCAGTAGTCTTTTTCAAGGCTCCCAATTTGCACCCTTCATGCCTTATAACTGTTTCACCGATCAGTATGGTCTTTATAACATGTGAACTGGACTGCATAATTTCCCTCCTGTCTTGACTTGGACTCCTCCCAAAATAGATCAGGAGCCAGAATTCTAGTGAAAGTAATTCATTTGGGAGGAGACCCCAGAAAACACTGGAAGTGAAGTGAAAGGGAAGAGGAAAGATGCAATAAACATGTTAAACAAGCTACCACTCTGTCAACTGAAGCTTATCTCTGAACTCTGGGGAATATGTTAAAATACACACCCAGAATTATCTTCCAAAGGGACAAGGAAACTGGGGTATTTATACACCAGCTCCCAATAGTCATTGGTTGAAGGCTCCTCTCCTCGGAGAGGTGAGATTAAGTCCCCACTACTGTAGGCTGCCCCACAAACAAGCAAAGCAGCTTCAAAGAAAGGCCACTGGGGGAATCACAGGAGCTGATACTTGAAGGTCAAGTTGGCAAATAGGGAAACGGTATGTGTCGAGGGGAGATGGGCAGGGCACTGACAACATCTACTACACCTACACAAATCCCTCCAGTAGCTTCCTGTTGAGTTTTGAATGAAATCCGAATTCTCAGTCATGGCTTCCCAGACTGATCTGACTCTTGCCTACCCTGGTCTCATGTGCCATTCCTGCCAGCATGGTCTCCCACCCAGAGGCAACTCTTGACCTTTTGCTCTTTGCCTACTGGAACAGTCTGCCTAAATCTGTTGGCCAACCCTTCTTTAGAGTTGGAGTAAGAGAACTTCCAACCACTGGCAGACATATTATCCTGGTGTTTTCCTTTTAAAGAATATTCTTCTGCTGGAACCCATGTAAACAAACTTGAATCCACATCTCTCTCTGCCTCCAAGGCAGAAGATGTGCAGAAAGTTGATGATTTTTGGCATGGGGCTGCATACTTGCCTGACCTGGAACTCAAACAAGCAGGAGGAAGAGATCTCATGGGCAGTACAGGAGCCGTGACCCCAGCTGCTGACCAATGGCAACAGGGTGAGCCAGTAGGTCACTGAAAATGTGGGCAAGACACAGCAGTGCCTATTGTACTATATGGGAATGGTTGCTGCTTCACTACAAACTCTACATCTTTGAAATTCTTGAGGACATTAATTTCTACAAGATTTCTTTAAGTCGGTAGCATGACTTTGGTTTAGTATTTTGGTAGGTAGAAGCAGTTCTAGTAGCTTTGACTTGGTCTTTCCTAGCATAGTAACAAAGATAATTATTAATTCCATTGGAGACAGAAAGCTACGAAAGGAAAGAATAGCTCTCATATACTCTATGGCTCAGTTGTTAATGTTTACATAGTCATTGCAGTGTAAATGCTGGGGACAGATCTTTCAAAAGTATAATACAATGAAATTGGAAGGTGTTGGAATGCTGGCAGAAGTACAAGGAGAGTATGTGTCAGAAAAAAAGCTAAACTTTCACCTTCCATGGTAAGGAGTAAAAAATTCATGCCTAAAATGAAAAAATAGAGTAGAAATACAAGCATGTTAATCAGAGTTGTGCAGTATATAGCAAATGAATCAAAAGATTTGAATGTGCCTCTGGGCATAAGAAATATGGAGGACCCAGCTGCAAGGGAGCTGCAATTTTTTCTTTTTATAGTAAACCCTATAGAACTACATATCTTGTTCTTAACAAATGATTCCCATCTTATCGGTGTAAGGTAGACACTCAGCATCAATATTTTAAAATTAATTTTATTTTATTTTTTGGCCGTTTTAGGTCTTCATTGCTGTGTGCAGGCTTTCTCTAGTGGCCAGTGGCGGCTACTCTCTGTCGTGGTGCAAGGGCTTCTCATTGCAGTGGCTTCTCTTGTTGTGGAGCACAGGCTCTAGGTGCAACGGTGCAAGGGTTTCAGTAATTGTGGTACATAGTCTCAGTAGTTGTGAACCTAAGTATGGACTTAGTTGCTCCAGGGCATGTGGAATCTTCCCAGACCAGGGATTGAACCCATGTCCCCTGCATTGGCAGGTGGATTCTTAACCACTGGACCACCAGGGAAGTCCTCAGCATCAATATTTTTAAGTGGCTTTAGTATGCAGGTGGCTTTATAGATGGAGGTATAGCTTAGGCTTCCCCAATGGCTCAGTGGGTAAAGAATCTGCCTGCAGTGCAAGGAGACACAGGAGACATAGGTTCAATCCCTGGGTTGAGAAGATCCCTTGGAGAAGGAAATGGCCCACTCCAGTATTCTTGCCTGAAAAATTCCATGACAGAGGAGCCTGACAGGCTACAGTCCATAGAGGGCCCAAAGAGTCAGACACGACTGAGCACACACACATGCACCTCATTGATAATTCATTCATTAATAGAGATAGAGAAAATTTGGGGATATATTCACACTCACATAGCGTAGGAAAAAATGAAACATATTTTAAATAAATCAATTGTCCTGGAGTTAGACTTGGATATTCTATAGGAGTGGATAGTTAAGAAAAACTTCAAAGTTATCTTTTAAGGAACTGTCTTAGTAGGAAGATTGCATCTGAATGCAGAGTCCAGTCTATAAATGTGTCCTGTGCTCATACATGTAAAAAGCCTGGGCTCTGCACTAAGGGCAAACAGCAATGATATACATCCTGCTCTGCAAGACTGACACTTGAAATAATCAGAAAGAGCCACAGGACTCCATGATGGGAGGCATGCCTTAAGAGATGTGCTGATAGAGGGCTCAGTGATACTGAGAGGGGAAAGGATCAATACCTATTTCTCAGAGAATTCAGAAAGCTTCCCCCAAAACAGTAGCCTTTTAGTAATATTAAGCAGTACAAGTAACATCGAAATACGTTGAATTTGGGGAAGAGAGAAAAGAGAATAGAGGAAGAACTTTCACAAGAACATTTTTTAGCAAAGACACTAACTTGGGAAAACAGATTGGCACAAGTGGATCCACAGTAATAAAACTTAACAATTAGACCCATGGGGCAAGGGAAGGTATCGCAGCTGGTTTATTAAAAACAGACCACAAAAAAAAAGCCCCTCTTTTAATTATTCCACAAGGTTGATCCTTATAAATCTACATACCACTTTGTCAGTTTTCCAAATTTTCCATTAGGAATTCTTATGGTAAGATTTTGGTAATATTTTAATAGTACTCCTAAATGGTATTTGACCATAACTGATATGCCTCTCTCTTTGGACATATTAGATGCTGTCTGAGAAAAACATGGCCCATGATTTTAAGAAATAAGGTCTACAATATCTTAAGGTCATACTGAAAAAGAACTTATTGGAAAAGAGATCTTTTTGCTTCCATAACACAGACTTACTTAAGTGATACTATAAATTCCTGCACACAGCCTGTACTTCACTTTCAGAAAACACAGATTTGGAAATGAAGAGCATTCTAGGTTCAGAAGCACTCCAGCAGCGTTCTCTGGGAGTCGCACTTGGGAGTGGCCTCTCCTGGTGCCTCGTCTGTCTTGCCGGCCGAGTACTTAGGCCTGGCAGACCTCAGGAGCACATGGTGCCCCCATCCTACAATGAAGGAAATCTCATTGTTGGGCCTAAATGTGATTTTTAAGGAATTTAGCAAGACCCCCTTTTCTTTCTTTGCTTCCAATCCTAGTGTGTGATCAAGAAACATTGAAAATTAAGATTTCCTTGGGACTTAAATGTTTCACACGGAGAGCTTAGAGAACGAATAAAAATTAATCCAAATGTTCCCAAATTTGGGGGAAAATTAGTATCACCTGGAAGAATGTTTTAAAAATATAGACTGTTGGGCCCCTTTCCAACTCCAATTCCAATTCGGAGAATCAGAATCTCTGTGGCCACACGGGGCTGGGAGGAGAGCTGCAATTTATATTTTAGGAAGCTCCCCTGCTGACTCAGATGTCACCTGCTCAGTGCTTATCTTCAGAATATTTGAAAGCCACAATTCCTCCCGTGAACACAGGAAGAAACTGAGGCATAGTGCTTTCAGGGTATACCCTAGGCTTCCTTGTTTTTCCACAGCACCTTGAAATATTTTTAAACTTTTTTTAAATTAGTTTATTTATCTATTTTTTAACTTTACAATATTGTATTTGTTTTGCCATACATTGACATGAATCCACCACGGGTGTACATGTTTTCCCCTTCCAGAACCCCCCTCCCACCTCCCTCGTCATCCCATCCCTCTCGGTCATCCCGGTGCACCAGCTCCGAGCACCCTGTATCATGCGTCGAACCTGGGCTGGTGATTCGTTTCACATATGATAATTTACATGCTTCAATGCCATTCTCCCATATCATCCCGCCTTCGCCCTCTCGAGCTATGTCAGAAACAGAATCACCTAACAACTGTCAGCTAAAGGAGAAATACAAATTTGATGGAGAAAGAACTAGTAAAAAATGGAGTGAGAACTGAGCTCGAAGAAGAGGCTACTTACGCAGGGATAAGAGGTGTACACAGAAGCAACTTGTGTGTCATATTGGTTTAGAGAAGGGTTGAGCTTCTTCAAATTACAACTTCTCAAAGGAAGTGGTTTGGTTTGGTTTCTATTTTCTCTGGTGGCTCAGTGGTAAAGAATCCGGCCGCAATGTAGGAGATGCAAGAGACGCAGGTTCGATTTCTGGTTCGAAAAGATCCCCTGGAGAAGGGAATGGCAACCCACCCCAGTATTTTTGCCTGGGAAATCCCCTGGACAGAGGAGCCTGGCCGGCTACAGTCCATGGAGTTGCTACAGCTTGTACAGTTGCAGAGTCGGACACAACCGAGCGACTAACACTTGTCTTTATTAAAACTCTCGCGCCCCCTAGCGGGTAATCGGAGCAATCCAGAGACTATAGTGAAGGTGTTCTCTGGAGCTGTGTTCCGGTTTTGGAATCAGGATGTTTCCTTTTCTCTTCGTTTGTTTTGCATGAAGTGAAGTGCAAGTCCCTCCGTCGTGTTTGACTCTTTGTGACCCCATGGACTATACAATCCATGGAATTCTCCAGGCCAGAATACTGGAGTGGGTAGCCTTTCCCTTCTCCAGGGGATCTTCCCGACACAGGAATCAAACCCTGCATTGCAGGCAGATTCTTGGTATACCAACTGAGCTATATCGTGTTTCTTTTTCAGTAGGCTTTTCTATCTCCTCTGCTTTAAAGTCACAACCTTTTATCTCTGTAAGTAAAGTCAGGAGCGCTGCAAGAGTGAGGACAATTACGTTTAATATACTCTTGTTTCCGTTTAGTCCAGCACAACGAGGAAAACATTTCAAATTTCTTAAGTGTTTCCTAAGAAGCGTACATTTTACACCAGAGCAGTTGATCTGGCACTTAAATAACCTGCAATTTAAGAAGTAACTCAAATGATTTCTATTGATTCCCTTCACCCAAAGGAACTTAGAAGAGTCCTTAAAATTTACTTCCATTGGTCTGAATCAAACAAACAAGCAAACAACACCTGGTTAAGAGTTCTGATTATAATAGTAGTATGGGTACTGGTGCCAAAAAAATAGCCCTGTGAAATCCTCTTTTTCAACTTCATCAGAGTAAAGAGAGTGTGGCTGAATGTGAGTAAACAATCTGTTGAAGAGCTCTGGGCTGAGAGCTAAGCATCTAATGCCTGTGAAGTCAGCGCACCAATTACATGCTCTGCTTAGCTTCAGTAGTCAGAATACACCAAAGTAGACAGCAGCACGTGAACCCAGAGTTCTGTTACGTGAAGGCACTTTGAAAATCCTGACAACCACAGACAACCAACTAAAGTGGTCAGCTATTAGTAAGGGTAAGTGGAGCTGCGTTTGTGTATTCAGTAAGAGCCCACCATCTGATTTAATGTATGGGCATGAAAAGAGACAACTATTGTTGCTTTTAAAAAAGAAAAATGGGCAGAAGATTGTGCATTTAGAAGTGAGTACGAAAAAATTCTCATAATTATGTTGGGGGATGAGGAAGGAAAAGCGATCGCAAATCAAAGCCGACTTTCTCTAGCAACAGAGAGAAATAAAGGGCTTTACGACCTTTTGAAACTGAAAAGGGAGACAGGCCCCGCGGGGCTCTGCGTGCGGCTCAGCCCATCTCCCCCTCGCGGCGCCTGCGACGAAGTTCAGCACCTCGGAAAGCGCCCCCTCTCCTGGCGCTGGGGTTACGCATGCTCTTCGGGAGCCCGCAGCCCGTTGGAAATACAGCTCGCCGCAACACGGCTGGCAACTCACCGCGAATCGACAGCTGCGGAGAGACGGAGATGCGAGGCAGCGAGGCCGGCATAGAAAGCCCTCCAGAGACTCTCAGCGAGGTAGACCGAACTCTCTTCAGAAACCTCGTCGGAGCAGCTGCGGAGGAAACCGGCAAAGGTGTCTGAAAGAGCAAGAGCGGGCCCCCAGGAGCGGTCTGGAGCGGCAGGGAGGGAACGCGCTAGTGCCCAAGTGACAGCGGGAAACGCTGGCGGCAAAAGTCTGAGTCTTTACAGCAGAGAGCCGCAGACGCCAGCCTTGGCCGGACAACCTTTAGACGCCGATCGCTCGCCTTGGGAGCTGTGCGTCTCTACTCTCGAATTCCCTTCCAGAACCGACGTTCGGGGCCCATTCTCACTCCCAAGGCCAACTGGCGCCTGGTTCCTAGGCGCTCTCTTCCACAGCTACTTTGCAAGCCCCTGCGCGCGCCAGAACCCCCGGAGAGCCGGACTCCCCTTAGGAGCTATCTCCCGAAACATGACCTAGAGGTACCAGCGCGGGCAAGTGGCTGCGGCAGCCACCATGAATAAGGCGGCTGGCGGGGACGAGCTCTCAGAACTCTTAGGTCCGATCCCGGACCTTCTGCAGGCGGCCAACTCCAGCGGCAACGCGTCGCTGCAGCTCCAGGACTTGTGGTGGGAGCTGGGGCTGGAGTTGCCGGACGGCGCGACGCCGGGGCACCCCCCGAGCGGCGGCGGGGCGGAGAGCGCGGATCCCGAGGCCCGGGTGCGCATCCTCATCAGCGTGGTGTACTGGGTGGTTTGCGCGCTGGGGCTGAGCGGCAACCTGCTGGTGCTCTACCTGATGAAGAGCAAGCAGGGCTGGCGCAAGTCCTCCATCAACCTCTTCGTCACCAACCTGGCGCTGACGGACTTCCAGTTCGTGCTCACTCTGCCCTTCTGGGCCGTGGAAAACGCCCTTGACTTCAAATGGCCCTTCGGCAAGGCCATGTGTAAGATCGTATCCATAGTGACGTCCATGAACATGTATGCCAGCGTCTTCTTCCTCACCTCCATGAGCGTGGCGCGCTACCACTCGGTGGCCTCGGCTCTTAAGAGCCACCGGACCCGAGGGTACAGCGGGGGCGACTGCTGCGGCCGGAGCCTGGGGGACAGCTGCTGCTTCTCCGTCAAAGCACTGTGCGCGATGATCTGGGCCTCCGCCGTGCTGGCCTCGCTGCCTAACGCCATCTTCTCCACCACGGTCAAGGTGATGGGGGAGGAGCTGTGCCTGGTGCGCTTCCCCGACAGGTGGCTGGGCCGCGACAGGCAGTTCTGGCTGGGCCTCTACCACTTGCAGAAGGTGCTGTTGGGTTTCCTGCTGCCGCTAGGCATCATCAGCCTGTGCTACCTGCTGCTGGTGCGCTTCATCTCCGACCACCGCGTGGCAGGGACCGAAGGAGGAGCCTCAGCGGCCGGGGGAGGCCTGGCCGGAGCCAGCGCTCGGAGACGCTCCAAGGTCACCAGATCAGTGACCATCGTGGTCCTGTCCTTCTTCCTGTGTTGGCTGCCCAACCAGGCGCTCACCACCTGGAGCATCCTCATCAAGTTCAACGCGGTGCCCTTCAGCCAAGAGTACTTCCTGTGCCAGGTATACGCGTTCCCCGTGAGCGTGTGCCTGGCGCACTCCAACAGCTGTCTCAATCCCATCCTCTACTGCCTCGTACGCCGCGAGTTCCGCAAAGCGCTCAAGAACCTACTGTGGCGCATCGCGTCGCCTTCTCTCACCAGCATGCGCCGTTTCACCGCCACCACCAAGCCCGAGCCGAAGGACCAGGGACTGCAGGCCCTGGCGCCTCTCCACCAAGCCGCTGAGCCCGACCTGCTCTACTACCCGCCTGGCGTGGTGGTCTACAGCGGCGGGCGCTACGACCTGCTGCCCAGCAGTTCGGTCTACTGACGCGGGCCGAAGCCCAGGGTGCGCGCAAACTCCAAAGCGGTTTTTCCTGGGCGGAAAAGAGGAGAGCGGGTGAAGGGATGCGAGGGGGCCCTCCAGATCAAGAGTTAGGAGGGAGGAGGATGGAGAGAAGCACAAAGGAGCAGCCTAAGAGGTTGGGGACCTTCTCCGGAGAGGGGAGACTGCGAACCCAGGTGGAGAGAGGAAGCTGGCAAAGGGGCCGAGCTCAGCCTTACAGGTCCAAGCCATCAGCCTCCGTTCTCCTTCTCTCTACACGCGGCGTATGGTTTATCTTTTGGGTCGGGGAGAGTGCGCACACACGGAGCCGGCCCGGGACTCTGCACCGCCTCGGCGCTCAAGGGTCGCAGGAACCAAAACGCTCCAGTGTACTAGAGCTCTTGGCCGGGGAGTGGCTTCCCTGCGACAGCGAGCGGACTCAGTGAGGTTATAGAGGCTGAAGAGAGAGACTTCTTCGGGCTGACGGCCCCTAAAGGAGAAGAAGGGCCCACATGCTCTCTTGGTACCCCAGCAGCAAGCGAGTGCGCCCTGCGCTGGAAGCTGGGCGTCTGGGTTCCCTTGAGAGCCTTGCGGGTGCCTGGAGACACTGTTTCCGCTGGGGTCCGTGCACTGCAGGTGAGCTGTGCCCAGGAGCAACTTGAACAGGTCTGAGGAGACACGCCACTGGGAGTGGAGACTTATCTGCAGCCTCTCCCTCTCACTCTTTGGGAATCGGAATGCGTGTTTGATTGAGGCTCTAGACCAGCAAGTAGAGGAATGACTCGGCCGCGTTTTTTGTAGGCTTAGATAGAAGATTGAGAGATGCTGTAGAAACGTGGTTCCTGAAAACCAAAGTTCCGGAAGCCGGAGTTTGATTGTTCAGAGGAGTTGTGGGGTGGTAAGGGGAATGGGAGACTCAAGTAAACTCTGTGCTGAAGGGGAAAGAGTAGGGAGAGTCTGTTCTGGGTGAATTACCAGGATCTCGGGTGTGGGGGTTCTTATTGCTCATAACACTGAGGAGAGAAGGCAAGAATCAGAATTCCCATAGGACTCTACCTTAACCAAGTTCCATTCATTCTAAACAATGTTCAGCACGTTGACACACATGATGAATTCTTCCATAACCCCCAGCCTATGGGACCTTCTGAAGGGTGACACATTTCTCATGACAGTTCTGTTCTGGTCACAGCAGTCTAGTCCTTTCTTGAGGCTGCTCAGAGGGCGTGATGGAATGATCTACCCATCCAGCTGCCAGTTTTGACAGAGGTGCTACTGTTTTTCTCTTTGGCAACCTAGTTTGAGATCACAAACAGGCAATGTGGGCACCTACTGGTGTGCTTATTTTCATACCATAAATAATCACTATACGAGCATGCCTGCTTCTATAGCCTCTTGAACCATAAATTACTTTGTGATTTTGTTGGAAATTCCCAGGACTGTCTGAGATTTAAGGTTCAAAATGTGAACTCCACAGCTCCAGGATTCCTGTACCACTTTCTGTAACACACACAGTGCAAAAATTAAGACCCTGCCACAAACACAAAAGCTGCTTGACCTCCTCAATCCTGAGCAGCCTTGAAGAAGGTAGCTTTTTCATCAAACAGAATAATGCTTTTGTTTTAAAGTAGTCAAATTAGCCTCTCTTTGCCCTTTAGGATGAAAACTTACTGATACTGATATTGAGAACCAATGGGCTAATAAACATTGAACTATAAATGCAAGTCTCCAAAATACAAAGTAAATGAACAAGTAAACACCTACAGAGAACAAATAGTAGCTTGGTAGTGTATCTCTGTGTTACACTGATATTAGACACTTACTGAGATATTCTCTATATTAAGTAACTTGCTGTTTTGAATTTGACAATAAACAATGTGTGGGTTGCCCAAGGTTTTTAGGAAAGTATGTTAAAGCATGTACTTCTGGTATGATGGGCACTAGAAAAAACAGAAGGGGTGGGGGCAAAGACTTCATGAAAGAACTCTGTGAAAAGAGTCCCCTTGTCAGGCACGACTGAGCGACTTCACTTTCCTTTCCTTTCCTTTCCTGTGTCATGTGGGGCCCTGAGAGCACTGGCTCATTCTCATCCGAGGCCCAGGGCAGGGGTCCTGTGTGGGATTGGGAGCAGGTGTCCTCCCTGGGTACTTCAGTCATGACCTTGCTGCTCTTGGATGGATAACGTGAGGGGGAGAAGGAGGAAGGAAGACTGGGGAAGATGGAATCTTTTGCTAGTGAATGTAATAATTTCATTTGTGAGTGTATATTCCAATAGTGGGTGTCCCTGGTGGCTCAGATGGTAAAGAGTCTGCCTGCGGTGCTTGAGACCAGGGTTTGATGCCTGGGTCGGGAAGATCCCCTGGGGAAGGAAATGGTAACCAACTCCAGTATTCTTGCCTAGAAAATCCCATGGGTGGAGGAGTCTGGCAAGCTACAGTCCATGGGGTCACAAAGAGTTGGATACGACTGAAGCAACAGCACACACACACACACACACACACACACACACACACACACACACACACACATACTGATAGAAGGCAGGGGGCCTGGATTGGATAGAAAATAAGTGCCACTGTGCACAGGAGGGAGGCAAGCCTCAGAGGTTGATCAGTGGAGCCACAGGACACTGAGGTCTGAGAAGAAAGCTGACCTCAGTCTGGAAAAAATGAATCTGGAGAAAATGGAATAAACTGTGGGAACCCAGAGAACCCGATGCTGGATAAGGAAACTGTGTGTGTTCTGCAGGTGGCAAGTGTGGGTGGGGAAAGGAAGGAGTGACCACTTTGGTGTAAGGCTTGCCCTCCTTCCCCTCCTGCCCCACCCTACACAAACTAGATAAGCCCAGATCCACACGGGTACCCCAGAAATACCACCCAACACCCTAGCACTGCCCCTGCCAAAACCCAAAAGCAGCAGAGATCAGGCTCTTAAAAGTGAGGCAGCCAAGAGAACTGCAGCCTGGAGCCATCAGACCTGGGCAGCCAGGACTCCCACCCCGGGTCTGATACCAGAGAGTGCTGTTCAGCCCTCCCCTCCCAACTGTACCGCTTCTCACACAGCAAGGAACCCATGGAGCTGCCTGGAACCTGAGCCCATACCTCCACCCCCTAGACTATGCTTCGGTTATGCAAGACAGCAGAATTCCCCATCTAAATGGCTCTGAGTCTCTAAGGGCTTCGTGGGTCCTTTCCTCTTGAAGGTGGAAGACACTGCTGAGTCTGTGCACCTTTAGGTGTGAGGGGAGGCTGAGGGTGACTGTTTGCAGGTGTGGTAAACAGTAGGGGGTTGGGAAGGCTATGGACGTGCAGATGTCAAGGTGCCCATAGGAGTCCTCACAGTGCTGAACTGAGATAAGGGTGGGAAAAGGGGGGATGGGCCTTCATCAGCGGTCTCTCCCCCAGGCCCTGCAAATGCAAAAGTTAGGAGTGGACCTGCACCCCTCATTCCCCCAGAGGTTTTGGGAAAGGGAAACCCAAAGAACCCCCGAGCATAGTTCTTTTTTCAGTACCCCTTCCGCAAATGAGCCTACACTAGAGGCTCCTGGCCATGCTATTGAACTGCCCATTCTGCTATGCACCAGGAAGCCAGAAAACAGCCTGAATCCCCGTGTCCTTGTTCTCAAAGCAGCTCATTTCATGTCTCCAAATTCCCTTCCGCAGGAGAAAGAACCACATAACATGTTTTAACTCGGAGAAACATGTGGGCAAATCATTCTGTACCACTAAGGCATGTCGGAATTATATAGCAAACACTTATGAAGGACAGGTGATGGGCAGATCTAGGTCTGAGGAAGCAGGATGGTGAGCCTTAAAAAATAATGACGATGGCTGTCATGTATCAAGTGCAGACCAGCGGCCAGCCTCCAGGTTGAGTGCTGCTCTTATAGGAAACAGCAGAACCCAAGTGCCTGGGTTCAAAGCCCAGCTCTGCCACTTCGGAGCTGTGTAGCTTCAGATGAGAACTATAAACCTCTCTGCCTCTGTTTCCTCATCTAGAAAATGCAGATCAGTAGCAGCAGCCTCTCCCAAGATTGCTGTGTTAACATGGGTAAAATGCGGAGAATGGTGGTAAGCACTCAGTAAGGCTTAGGTATTACAAATGGTCACCACTCTTTGGGGTAGGAAGTATTGAGTGGGTCATAAAGTTCACTCAGGTTTTTCCATAAGATGTTACAGAAATCTCGAACAAACTTTTTCACTAACTCAATATTACCCCAAATGTACAGATGAACAAGTGCAACTTTTGAGGTTCAGTAGTTTGCTGGGGCACAGCAGAGCCAGGATCCCAAACCAGCCCGGCTCTAAAGCTCCCGGTCTTTCTTTTAAACCATGCCACCATCATGAACTTCAAGGGGTATGGCTGAGAAATGCCACTTCACTTGGAGAAGAGAGGATCACAGGAGAAACAGGAGGCAGTTCTTTGAAAGGATTCCAGTGAGACTCCAGGGACTGGAACAAAAGTGCAGGCTAGAGAGAAAGATTTTTACTATTTCAATAAGATGAGCTGTTTCAAAGTGGGAAATCCTCTAGCATGAGATGTTCAAGCAGACTTGTACGTATAGTATAAATTAACATGAATTAATTATGAGCGAGTTAAATATGAATTGAATATGAGTGAATTCATATCTTAAATCACCAGCCTTATTTTACATAATGGTGCACTGGATGAAAAATATAACCTCCCTGACTATATATGGACACCTAGCTAAAAAATAAAAATAAAAAAATCACATCACAGGATAAATTCCAGCATCACAATTGTGTGTTAGTCGGCATCTCAGGTTTCATCAAAGCCTAAAATGCCCTGTGGAAAACAGACCCTGCCTCCCCATTCCACTGCAGTGACTCAGGGAGAAAGTTGCGTGGAGGTGCTGTCATCCACACTTGTCCTTTGCCACCAGTGAATGGAGGCATGGCCCAGTCTCTCCTAAGACAAGTCATACTTGAAATACTGAAACTAATGTGCACAGGGCTGGCTGGGAATGAGGGGTAGTTACTGCAGTTGAAGTCATAACACGTGGCATCCAAAGGGCAGATACAAAAAACGCAGAGCTAAATAAAGATTGATTTCATGCCACATGCTCCACTGCATCTGAGGTTCGAGACCATGTCTCTTTATTGACCTAATCCATATATCTAACAAAGAGAGCCACAAAGCAACAGCCGATCAGTGCCACTGCAGAGGCCGTGATCACGACAACGACGACGCTGCCGGCCATGTTGACCAGAAGGCCCAGGCCACCTCCGACCAGGATCTGAGCCAGCTGTACCATGCACGTGAGGGTGGCGCAGTCCAGGCCCTGCCCTCTGCCGCTGCTGTCCGGGTCCCCACCCAGGGCCTGCTGCTTCTGCAAGGCAAGAACAGGGACAGCATTTGATCTATGCCAACTCTTCCGTAGGCAGAAGTCAGCAAGCAAACTTGTTCTTTAGAAAGCCGGATAACAGATAGTTGCAGCTGTGGTTGCAACCACATGACTCTGCCGTTGCAGTGCCAAAGTAGTCACGGCACACAAACAAGTTTCAACACAAATTTTGGACATTGCTACTTGGTCCAAGCCCCACTCCCTGCCTTTTCCCCTTACCTGCCACAAAATCTTGAATATTAACTATGCATTAAATGATTAAGAACACAAAGTTCTCTCTTCCTAAGCATGCAACAGATACAATGAATTAGAAACAATAAATATTCCTTTTCATCCTTTCCTTAGAGTTGAAAGTTCAAACACTTTTAGGAGGATGTTGAATCACAGATATATGTTAGGAGAGGCAACATAAAAACGCAATTCAACCTTTTCAAATAGGGTTGTTGTTTGGTTAGTAGATTAATGTTTGATTACTATTTGACATTTGGTCTGAACTGGCTGATAGCATTGCCATTTATCGGGTATCATATATGCGCTAGGGCTTGGACAAGGCTCTTTCACTTACATTATTTCATTCATGCTTACCACCTTTCCAGAGGCACATGGTGCCACCAGAGAAGCCCCAGTGTTAGTCCCTCAGTCATGTCCTATTCTTTGTGACCCCAAGGACTACCCGGCCAGGCTCCTCTGTCCATGAGGATTCTCCAGGCAAGAATACTGGAGTAGGTAGCCATTCCCTTCTCCAGGGAATCTTCCTGACTCAGAGATTGAACCCCAGTAACCTGCATTGCAGGTAGACTTTTTTTTAACCATCTGAGCCATCAGGGAGGCCCATGTTATTATCATTAACCTCATAATAACAATAATACTACTGCCTACCATTTCTTGAGTCTTTGCAAGGTAGGCATTATGCTAAGCTATACTATCTTGTTTCATTTAATTTTCCAACAATTCTATAAGGTGGGTGTATCATTCCCATTTGATTAGAAAACTAAGGCTCTATGAGTCTGAATGATACTTCCTACACTATTAAATTTTAAAAAAACCATTGTGTAGGAAAATGCATAGTATCCTTTGAATAAGAAAAGGAAAATGAAAAAATGAGATTCATAATTGCTAGATTTTCATTCAAAAATACTAGAAAGATAGACAAAAATCTGAAGATAGTGGTTACATGTAAGAGCCTGGGGTAGGGGGTAGGGGAAATAGGGAAAGAGTGGAGGGAGAGGTAGACAGGTGCCACGTGATTCATGCTTGCATATCATCATGGTTGCTGAACCATGTCGTTGTATTTCCCATTTAAAAATGAACTCATTTTGAGTGACACTTAGTAAATAAATGGACAAGATCCCTGGCCTTCCCTGGTGACAAGGACAGTAAAGAATCCACCTGTAATGCAAGAGACCCAGGTTTGATCCCCGAGTCAAGAAGATCTACTGGAAAAGGGAATGGCAACCCACTTCAGTAGTCCTACCTGGAGAATTCCATAGACAGAGAAGCCTGGCGGGCTACAGTTCATGGGGTCACAAAGAACTGGATACGACTGAGTGACTATTTTTTTTCGCTTTATGACTCCCCAGTGTCCCATAGCTGCCAAATGGGGGAAGCACGATTTGAACCCAGGTTCTTCTGAGTCCATAGCCTCTGTATTTGGGGCCTAGTATCGTCTAACTCTTTCTTGGAGGGGCGGTTCTCAATGACAGCTGTATCTCTAGCAGCTAAGTGCCTGCCATGCATTGAAACATTAGTGACGATGTCTGCCAGAGGTAAGGACAGCTACAACTCTTGTTTAAAGGTTTTAATGCTTAGTGCAACCCTGCCACACTGAGCTTGCCAGATCAAATGATGAAAAAGAAGGCCAGTGTTTTAGTCACATGGACATGTGTTCAGCATTTTTGCAGTTTCCTGCTGGGATGGATTAAGCTAATAGTTCTCTTTAGCTTTTAGAGTTGAGGAAATGTAAGCCTATTTTCAGGGGGAAAGTTGCATATTTTGATAAGAAAATGTGGTAATTTTAGAGTAGAAATATCCAACCTAGTACTTTTTTAGGGCCACATGGAGTCTTGCCCTCTGGCTTGAATTACCAGATGGAAATGGAGATGGGTCAGGCCTCCCTTGAGGCAGCTAGAGAGTTAACCCTCTGCCACCCGCTTTCCTCCCTGCACACAGGGAATGACTTATTAAAACCTCATTTCCAAAGAAAAATATTGCTCAACCAGTAACTCCCAGAAATGGCACCGGACCTCTGTAGTGGTTGAGGGCTAGGGCCCTCGCTGTGAAACCCAGAAATGGCTGCAGGTGCACGGCACCTGTCATAAGCCCAGAGTTTCCCTTGCTTTGTCTCTGTGTGATTGTGGGCTGGCTTCTTAGCATTACCAACCCTCCCTTTACCAATCTGACAAATGGGAGTAACGGTCCAACTGCTCCCAGGCGCCCTGGGCTTCAGAGTAAGGAGGAGGGGGTGGGCTGGGAACGTGGTCATGCCTTGGCCAGGCCATCGTTGCATCTGGCTGGACATTTTAGTGCTGCAGTTTCAAGAACTCCTGTTTTCCAGCTCTGCTCTATACTCTCTGACTAAGTCCCCCCGCCTCCAGGTGGCTCTAAACGTCACTCAGCCCCGAGGTTTGACCACGCACCTGCTCCTCGTGGTGATACACAGCGATGAGGTTAAAGGGTACTGTGTACAGGGTGCTGGACATCACGCCAAACAAGGTGCACATGGCCAGGGTGAAGTAGACATTTGGGAAGAGCCCGATGAATCCTGTCCCCAGGCCAAACAGCAAATACCCCATAAAGTAAAGCCCCTTTAGTCCAACGCAGGGAATCAAAGCTTTCTGAAAGTCTGTGGGGAGAAGAGAGGGAGAAATTATAGCTGGCAGTGCCTCACAACATCTCATAATTTCAGACAACCTTTGCTTTTGAAGATTCACCTTTGTTTTTTTTAAATCTTTCCTTTGATATTGAGTCAGGAACAAAAGAACCTCCTTATCTGTGCTTGAACACAGCTGGTTTTGGGAATCAGTCTTGAATCCTTTGCATAAAGGAGAGCTGGAGATTGCCTTCCTGCACTAATTTTCTTTTCTGCAAGGAAGGACCAGGTACTGTATAGTGGCAGCTGTATATAGCAAGAAGATGCAGAAGAGATGATTGAAAAGTCCACCGTTGTTATGGGACCCTGGGGCTGTAGGACATGCAAGAAAAGTACAGGTCTTTCTAATTCACAGGGATCTATCCCAGCAGGACCAAAATGACAATCCAGGTCTATCTTGACCCAAAGTCAGGCTGGAGGAAATGAACATAACCAGAGTTTATGGAATAAGCTGAGTTATTCAGTTTTTCCACCACATCCAAACACTGTCTTCACAGCCTGAGAAGGAGGTAAAGAAGATACATCACCTGCAGACACTGGCCCTGACGTGCCAGCCCTTCCCAGTCCGGTCAGGGGAGCCTGCTGTGCCAGGCACCTCCCCATCACTGGCACCCTCACACTCTGTACAAGTTCTATAACTTCTCAGAAACCTCAGCTTCTTGATCAGCAAAATGGAACTAGTAAAATCCTTTCTGGCGGTTGTTACTAGGATCAAATGAAGTAAAATAGCTGTGAAATCCCCCAGCCGAATGCCAAGCACACAGAAGATATCAAGTTAACACTGGCTATCATAATTCAAACAACACAGACTTTGCTGAATATGGTTGACTTTTCACGGGGGTCTCCTCGAAGCAGGTAAATTGGCTTGCTCATAAAAGACTCATGGTAGAGCTCATTCTTTAAAACTGAAAATTTTGCTTTAAAATATTTTCCTATGTTTTCCACCACAGTAGGGAAAATCCCTAAGAATGTTTTATCTTCCTTTTTTAATCATTTATTTTAATCCATAGTTTTCTTATCTTTCCTCTGCCCCATGCTGCTAGAACAAATGAACCCAGGAGATAGATAAAAGATAGAAACTAAAAATGTGCCTACTTAAGAGTGAAATTTCCCATATCTATTCAAATAATCATTGGATTTACATTGCATAGACAAGGAACCTCATCTGTATTCCATTTGTATTATTGTTATATCAAATATGCATTAAATTTGTGAAGTGAAAGTCGCTCAGTCATGTCTGACTCTTTGCGACCCCATGGACTATACAGTCCATGGAATTCTCCAGGCCAGAATACTGGAGTGGGTGGCCTTTCCCTTCTCCAGGGGATCTTCCCAATTCAGGAATCGGACCCAGATCTCCCACATTGCAGGTGGATTCTTTACCAGCTGAGCCACAAGGGACGCCCAAGAATACTGGAGTGTTAGGCCATCCCTTCTCCAGTGAATCTTCCCAACCCAGGAATTGAACCAGGGTCTCCTGCAGTGCAGGCGAATTAAATTTGTATACATTATGTATTACATTGGTATCAATTTGGAATTTCGAAAATGTTAAACAAACATTTCTTCCTCTGTTAAATTCATGCCATGCTTGGAGGGCTGTTTTCAAGGCTGAGAATAAAAGCAGTATAAATCTAGTTTGCTTAATGATTACATTTATGCAGAAAATAGAATATAAGTTGTCTCAGTACCTGAAAGATAACATCAGTATTCATTAGGTAAATGCTCTCACCAAGTAGATGGGCCAACCAGGAAGAAGGCAAAAGGTAATAAAAAGATATTTGGAAACATAACTAACTCCACTACAAAGACTGAAAATCTGGCAAAGAATGCTTTATTTATGAAGAGAAATCAATAACTGTCAGGGCCAAAGTGACTTGCCTTCTGCTGTGTCTGATACTAAATAACACTGTGCCTCCCCTTAGGGTTGGAGAGAAAAGACTGATTTAGGCCCCAGCTTTGAATAGTAGCGTATGCTATGAACAATTGGCTATATTTCAGTACTCAGCATGGCTATACTCATCGATCTAAGTGTACCTGCTGTTCAAAAGGAGCTTGAAAACAGTCCTTTATCACCATCCCCTATCTATTACCCCAGCAGCCAGACTGCCCTACCAAAGTCCGTCTGGATAGAAATTCTGGGTCGTCAATCTGGTGTTATGTGATGAGTCCAAAATACAGGGTTATCTAGTGTGCTCTGGAATTGCGGCAAATGATTGATTCTGCCCAGAGTGGGCTGGAGAGCAGAGGCAAAGACTTGAGAGATGGCACAAGCAGGGGCATACTGGAGTTGGGAGGGAGAAACAGCAGCTCAGGTGGAAGAAGCCAAAAACAAATACACAGACATGAAACTGTCTTGGAAGTGGGTCATTGGGGGAGTTCCTGCTTGGGAGTGACTGAGGTCCAGGGATAAGCCAGGCCAGACTGTGAGTCCTGGAGCACCAAGGTCAGGACCTCCACTCTATCTTATGGGAGCCCCTGAAGATCCACTCCAGTGTTCTTGCCTGGAGAATCCCAGGGACGGGGGAGCCTGGTGAGCTGCCGTCTATGGGGTCGTACAGAGTTGGACACGACTGAAGCGACTTAGCAGCAGCAGCAGCAGAAGAAGATCTTTAGGCAGGGCTTGTTGGTATTTTATAAAGAACATTTTAGTTCTAACTCACCATCTTAGGGATATCACAGGTTTATACATTAATATAACTTTCAACAACTATTAAAATAGGAAGGATTCTTGTACAGAGAGATTTTAAGTAGGAAGGTCCTAAAAAATAACATGCTCTTAAATTTTCAAAAGCCATGAAATTCATGTAGGAACTCAACCTAGATAATGGAAGTGTCCCTGGGAGGGATTATTTGAGGAAAACAAGTTAAAATTGATACAAAATTAAAACACTAACGACTTTTAGAAAAATATTTTCCTCTTAAAAGAATGACAATGGTAGTAAATAGTTGCCCTACTTCTTGAAAACGCAAAGTGAGATGGATAAGTTATTAAATCCTTTCAGTTTAATGCTCCCTGATTCTAGGTATTTGAAATTGTCCTCCTGCAAGTTTTTTTTTCTTCTTCTTCTTCTTCTTAATTTGTACACTCTCAACCCAAGGATCAAACCTGTGTCTTTTACTTCTGCAATCGCAGGCAAGTTCTTTACCGTTAGCATCATCTGGGAAGCCCAAGGTGGGAAAAGGGCTTCCCTGGTGGCTCAGTGGTAAAAGAACCTGTCTGACAATGCAGGAGACGCAGGTTCAATCACTGGGTTGGGAAGATCCCCTGGAGAAGGAAATGGCAACCCACTCCAGTTTTCTTAGCCTGGGAAATCCCATGGGCAGAGGAACCTGGTTGCAGTCCAAAGAGTTGCAGAGTCAGACATGGCTCAGCAACTAAACAACAAGGGGAAAAAAGAGTTTTGCTAAGGAAATGTAAGCTTCAAGCCACCATTATTTGGTTACCATAAATTTTAAAATAATGAATTTATGGTTTTATGATTATGGGGTTCATGGATATGCTTATATTAGGCCCCCTTTTCCCAGTTGTGCTATACTTTAAAGAGATTTTCTTGATCTCAAAACAGGTTTTCAGCTGTGTTATGGCTGGGCAAAGGGCTAAGTGCCAGGCTAGGGGACATTGTGTAAATTCACTTCCTCCCCAACAAGAAGCACATTTCAGTGACAGAATAATGCCCCAGGGAATGGTACCAGGGATTGTCCTCCATCGCCTCCCCAACTCCCACCTGGGCCATAACCCTGCTGTCCCCTGGGCCTGTCCAAAGCCTGGACCTCTGCCCTGGGGATCAGCTATTTTTCCCACAATACTGAAGAAGCTTCCAAATTTCCACTCCAAATGAGGGATCTTCATACATTTTAAAGGCCTGAGTTTTCATTTAACTCAATGTGTACAGCACTTGGAGATTTCCATACAAATTAGCAAGCACAAAATGAGCCTGTGTGATGCCCTAAAGTTAGAGGACATCCATTTGGACATAGTTAAATCCAATCCCAGAAATCCCTTTGAATACAGTGTCCCCATAGATAAATTTAGCCAAGGTTGGGGTTGGGGGGTGAAGTTAATAGGCCCCATGGAAAGCTGATGCCTGAGAAGAAAAAAGCTGTCCTTCTCAATCTGGAACAGGGCTCCTATAACATACCACCCTACCAATCAGAGCTAAAGTTATTTTATATGTTACTTTAGTCACCTATCATATTAACCACCCCTCCTATTTTCTGTCAAGATTGATAAATGTATCTATGAAACCCTGTGGTGATCTCACTGCAGCAGAACCCAGACCTGCTGTTAATCAATCATCTGGCTGTGACAATCCCTCATGCATCCAATACTTTACCATGTTTTTCCCAAGATTTCCTCTTATTTCCCAAAGTCTCTTGATCAGGAGCCCCCTGATTCCAAGTACAAAGTAATTGCTGTGGAGAATGGTACCCAGGATTCACTGGGAAAAGGCTACTTGATGTGGTCTCCTCTAAGGGAAAAGGTTTTTCCTGATCTCCATATATTTACCAAAAATAAAATCCAAGATTCTGCTAGACCAGAGCAGAATGACTTAGAAGACACCCTCAAGAAGAGGAGGCTTACTTACAAGAATAAAGTGAGGAGAACACAGAGTTGATGCACAAGCCCCAGCATCCAACCTCAACCCCTCTTTGGTAGATGAGGAACTCTGTGGAGTTGTGGGCACCATAGGGATCCCCGTGGTACACGATCTGCAAGAGAGATTTGGGGCCGCTGAGTTCCCAGTGTGGGTTGGTAAGGACCCCTTCTCATGTGCTCTGTGTCTCTTCCCCTTGCTGGGGGGCACAGACCTCATCCCCCCATGACTGCATCAGCCTTTCATCCTCTCACACCTCCACTCAAGGACCCTCCGGAGGACTTAACGCCTACTGCATCCAATCTAAACAACATCCTTCAAATGTTGAACATCCCTCCTTCTGTCTAACATCTGGCTCCACCTGACTTAGGCAACCCTGTCACCCCTATTCTGGTACAGCCAACAGGCTTCAGACTCATCTCCACACATGCCAGTCCTGTCTCTAATTGGAATGTTTCCTCCCCGTCTCCCTCTCCAATTCCTACTCACCCTTCAAGACCCAAATCACACTGCCCCTCCTTTATTAAGCCTGCTGTGACCACTACAGCTCACCTCAAATTTTCCTTATTTGTTGTATTTGATTGAGTACTGGTCCCATAGTGTCCTCTAACTATGCAGGGTGTAGAAACTTCCCTCTGGAATTTGTCTATAAGCCAGCTCCCTGAAGGCACTCTCTCTTCTGCTCTTACTGTGCCCATCCTAGAGGTGCTCAGAAGCTCCACAGGTGCTGATGGAGCAACTGGTGTGTGAGACAAAGAGCGTGTGCAGACATGTCTGTTACCTGGCCCATGAAGTCTGTGAAGAAGAGCATGTTGGACAGGAAGGCAGTCCATCCGAAGAGGTGGCTGATGCAAAGGCAGAGGTAATGAGGAGGCATGCTCCTCAGTGCCCTCAACAGTGACCTCATGGTCATTGTCCTCTGAGTCTGGAATAAAACACCAAACAGGTGTGACATTCAGTGTAGACACACAGCCCACCATGGGAGCCAGCACACAGTCATGTTACATATCTGTTAGTAGTCTATCACACAAGGTCACACCATCTGGGCGTGGCACCATGGTTTCCATGGAGTGTTCTCATAGGCGGTGTTCTGTTAAGTATGTGCAGATACTTCACAGTTTCAGGCCAACATCAGGGCTTTGAGGACATAAGGGCGAAGGGACAGAAATAGACTTGCTTTGAGTCAAGATGTAAGAGCCATCAAACTTCCTATCTTTGAATGACAGAACCACTGTGTAAGGATGAAGCTCATGGATTTAAGTGAGCCCCTAGATGGTTATAATTCTTAGATCTCTTGATTCTTAAAATCTGGTCATCCAAATTCCAAGATGGCCTTTATACTCTCTGTCTTCATGATTCTGTTCTATTCTATGGCAAAAGAATTTTGCAGAAATAACTAAGGTTACTAATCAGTTGGCTTCAAGTTAATGAATAGGGAGATTATCTGGGTGACCCTAATGAAATCACATCAACCCTTTAAAAAGTATAGATTTATCTTTGGCTGGGAGCAGAAGGAAAAGCCAGAAAGTCTCAAAGCACAAGAATTGCTGGCTTTGGAAGTGAAGTGGGCCACGGGGAAACAACTTGAGTGTGGCCTCCAGGAACTTACTGATCCCTGGCCATCAATTAGCAAGAAAACAAGGACCTCAACAACCACAAGAAGCTGGACTCTACCTGCAGGAGCTCGAAGCTGATTCTTCCCCATTCAAACCTCCAGATGAGAAGGCAGCTACACCAACACCTTGATTTCAGCCTTGTGAGACCCTGAGCAGAGCACTTGACTGAGCCCACCCAGACTTCTGACCTACAGAACTCTGAGATGATAAATGGGTGTGGCTTTAAGCTACTAAACCCCTGGTAGTTTGTTATGCTGCAGTAGAAAATTACTACATCGAGCCAATCAGCTCCCTGCTCTGGGTCAGGTACCTCCTCCTGGTTTATTTCTCTGGATCTTGCCATCAGTCAATATGTGTAAATGAGCCCTAAGTCTAGTCAGAAGTGAGAGCATTATAGAACATACACATACACACAAAAATAGACACATGTAAAATGAATACATATGCCCCCCACTTCTTTAACCTAGACTTAAGTTATGTTAAAACCAGAGGCTATAATTTATTGGTGTCAGTAGCTTTGAGAGAATGAAAAAAATTGAACTATTGATACAACTGTTTTGAAGTAAAAGAAACAGCCTTTAATAGCTTGTCATATGAGAGAAGAAAAATACCTTGGGAATATTAAGAAATCAGCTGCCCTGAAGACACTGTGACAGTAAACAACCATGGTAGGGTGATGGGTCTTTCTTTCTGTCTGATTTCTATTTGTTCTGAATCTTGACATAATAAAATTGGATCTTAGCTAGTTTATTTACAAGATAGTCTCCTAAGATTTTTCCATTTTAACGATAAGAGAAAATTGTTTTATAACTCTTAATCTTCTATGATAATGCTTTTTACTTCTTTGATGCAGAAAACTATATTCACTCATTGTAGGGTTGTTGTACAAGTTGATTTTTTATTTCGTGGATTTTATAGTATTTAACCTAGTGACCATGACTTCACTGACTTTTTTTTTTCCACTGACTTTTTGTACTTACTCAGTATTAAAAAACAAATACATAGACATTACTATAGAGTAAGGAAGAAAATATTTTCTGCATGTATAACATGGTATTTGTCTAAATAAATGGTGGCCATAGCAGAAATCCAATGCAGAACTATTACTTCTTCCCTTGACTACAGGAAGAAACAATTAACGGTATAGACTGAGGAATAACAGCCTGATTTTCATATCTCAGACCAAGTGATTCATCTTCAATTTCTTTCCCTTCTTTCCAAAAATTCAAAAATTTAAAAAGTGTATCTGACCAGCATGTATTCAGCCTCATTTCAAATATTAATTTATGCTTTGGCCTTATATATAATTTCAGCCTGTTTTCACTGTTAACCCAATTTTTTTCTTTCTCCCCCAAATAAATAAAAGCTTCAAAATTATGCCTTTCTGTAAAAGCTGTGAATATAAATATTCAAAGTCTTTCTGGATATTTTAACTCAGAATGAAAATTCAGCTAGCATCTTGTTCCCTGACTCATCAGTTCCCTTAGTAAAGCCCTTGCAATGATTTTGAGCTGTTTTACTGCACGCATTTGTCAACTGGAGATTGGGTCATGATGGATTTATAAATGAAAACTGAACAGAGCCATGAGGGGGAGACAGAACTGCACAAAAGTGCCCTCAGAAGGAGACTAAATGTTAAAGGGAGCAACTAATGGTGGGGAGGAAATAGAGATGGATTTTTATGGCATCCAGTTTGAACAATGAAATAATTCAGGCCTCTTGCCATTAAAAAAAAAAATCCCAGTTCTCAAATTGCACAGCCACCATCATTTTGGAAAGTAATGACTTTGACAAGCAAGGATAGGTAGGACCTGACACTGGAGATGCCCACTGCTCGGCTGGGAGCTCCTCAGATGCACTATTGGAATAGCAGTCAGGTGCTTGACTTTGAGCCTAAGATATATTATTCTTTTTTTTTTTTCCCTGTGTAGTTTTTCCTTTATTTTGTTGTCACATAATAGAAGCCTACAGTGTTGTGCATGTGGCATATGCGGATTCAAGTTAGTTGTATTTGATGCTTTTCTTCTCCTAATGGTGTAGAGGGTTTTATGTCTTTCAAAAGACTTCCCACACACTTGATTTCATTCAATCATCACAACAGCCTCAGGGCAGACTGAGACAGCCTCTGTTGGGTGACTCTTTGAGCGCCAGTCAATGCAAAGAGGGCAAAGAGGTAGGCATAATCTATCATATCTACTTATCTTAAGTAAACTCTGTCTGGTTTTATTCCTTTAACCCTGATATTATTTTTTCTTTATTTTCGAACTGAAGTGAAGTGAAGTCGCTCAGTTGTGTCCGACTCTTTGCAACCCCATGGACTGTATGTAAGCTACCACGCTCCTCCATCCATGGGATTTTCCAGGCAAGAGTACTGGAGCGGGTTGCCATTTCCTTCTCCAGAGGATCTTCCCAACCCAGGGATTGAACCCAGGTCTCCCGCATTGTGGGCAGACGCTTTACCATCTGAGCCACCAAGTATTTTCAAAGTAATACTTGTCTGTTACAGAAATGTTGAATACACTGAAGGGTTTAGAAAAGAAAATGAAGACCACCTGTTAGCCCATCACACAAAGACAATAATTTCAATGAGCATTTTGGGTGTATATCCTTTCTATTTTTTTCTCTGTGTCTGCGTAGCTTTTCCCATAATCTCCACTGTAGAAAATTCTTCTCAGTTGAACACTTGGTTCTGCAAATGACCTCTGACATCCTTGGCATCTCCATGATTGAATAAAGAGCATTGTTGTCTAATGGTGAGGTGATCTAGTCACACCACATGTCCTAGAACTGCCCTCTGAACCTGCAACAGTGTGACCACCTCCAGGGCTTCCCCTTCTTCCTGGAGCCTACCAGGGCATCTACCATCCGAACACGTCACCGTATGTGCCACTGATCTGTTTAAACATATGCACATCACCCATAATTACATATTCTTTGTGGGCAGAGAATACATGTGTTTTTCATTGCAACCCATTGTCCACTGTTTTGTTTAATTCCACCTTAACATGCTTTGTCACTCAGGGCATAAGGATGCTGTGTTTTTGGAATTTAATGATTAAACAGTTGTTCATCTGTAAATATCCTTTACGGCAAATTTTCAATCCTCTCTTCTCTCAGGGAATGGGAAAAAACATTCATTTTGTATATGTATGTGTGTTCTATCTGATATATTATGTCTTAAATAAATCTTCAAAAACACACACATTTAATGATCAAATGGCTTCCATTGTGCAGCTCTTCTATGAATCCCATTCTGTTGTCTAGCAGAACCACACAGCAAGGGGGCTCCATCCTACCTGATACCGGAAGGGAGTATAAATGTTTTCCCACAGGCAGTCTGGAGCCCCAAGGTCTCAGCAGGTCTCTGGAGACCTAGATTCTGCTATTTTCTCTATTTACTGTATGATCAAGACAAAATGAAGGCTCCATCCCAATAGCCTCTTAGTTCCTCCAGTTCCCAACTGGGGATGCTGTTATTTGGAATAACAAATTTATAATCCTAATCTAGCCTGAGAATGGATGATTCCAGGCTTCTCTTATGGCCTAACATTTTACAGCCAGCTTCATCTTCCCTGATCTGATGGTCTGCAAAGAGTCAGAGGCAGAAGGACAAGAGGGAAAATGCACACACTTTTCTATTGGGTGCAAAGTTTTAATTCCAAGGGATAATAGCTACTGGGCATTTGCAGCTTCAATTGGTAGATTCACAAAATTTCAATTTGAGGATAACAAAACTCTTTACTTCATATAATCAAGCAAAACAAAGACAAGGATCAATGTTAAAAGAATGAACACAAGAAAAGGACAAGAATATTTTTCTTAAGTAAATAAAAAAGAATTTGCATCTTTACCTGTTCAGCAGGATTTTTGTTTTTTCCTCCCTGCAGCACCAACTCTTGGTTTACATAACCGTTTTTCACTTTCTCAATAGACCCGTACTCATACATTTTTTCTGATGACGAGGCAAGATCCTGGGGGGCTTGCTGTGGGGGAATGTCCTTTGCAACATCTATAAGTGGGGCTTCAGGGATACTGCACAGATGGATAATAAAACACAAAGTGAGCACCAGCGAGGAGAAGAAGAACATGACCTGGAATTCCGTGCCCAGCAGTCTTCCCAGTTCCAAATGGGCCCAGTCGATGGCACCCAAAAGGTAACCGAGAGCACCTCCCAAACCTGCAAAGCAAGAAGGAGCTGTATTAGCATTAATTAGAACTGTCTTCTCTCTCCATCATGTGCAGGCCCTCTCCTTCAGTGGGAAAGTTCCCTGAGGACAGCAGAGGTGGCCTGGTTATAATTGGAGAAGTAACACAGGGAGAGGCTAAGACACCTGGGCTGGATGTGGGGGTTCAAGGCCTGGCTCTAGTATACACTTGCTGTGAACTTGAACTTCCTCATTCATAATATGGGGATGATGATTAAAAAAAAAGTAACATGCTAGACACATAGTAAGCACTTAGTAAATATTGCCACCATCTGAAGTCCCACGATTTTCTAAACTGCACTCTCAACATGGCTTAAGAACTAAACTTTCTGGCCCTAAGAGCCCTAGTTTCTGATTGTAATAAAATATAATTATTGCATTGTCATTGATCTATTAATAAGTTTATTAGGGTGACACAGTTTCAGAGATCAAACAGCCTTGGAATCTCTCTTCTTTCCCCTATGACAAGCTAAAGGCGTGACTTGGCAGGATAAGTTAGAAGTTTGGGATTAACAGATACACACTACTACATATAAAAGAGATAAACAACAAGGATCTACTATATAGCACAGGGAACTATATTCAATATTTTGTAATAACCTATAACAAAAAAGAACCTGAAAAAGCATCTGCATAACTGAATCACTTTGCTGTATACCTGAAACATTGTAAATCAACTATACTTCAATAAAATGAAATAGAAAACAAAAGCTAAAGGTACTTGGTACCAGTTGATAGCCACAGAAAAAACAAAAACTTAAATATGAATTTTAAAAAATTTATTATTGATTTGGCTATGCTAGGTCTTAGTTTCAGCACCTTGGATCTTCGATCTTCACTGTGGCATGTGGGTTCTTTAATTGCAGCATTTGAACTCTTAGCTCTGGCATGTGGGATCTAGTTCCTTTACCCGGGTCCCCTGCATTGGGAGGATGGAGTCTTAGCCACTGGGCCGCCAGGTAAATCCCTAAATATGAATTTTTAAAAATCTTATTATCCTGTCCCAGGATCCTGACCTGAAGTCTTTCTGGTGCTTGCCTTACCTGCTTACACTTAAAAACAGTGTGATCTGAGGGACATTGAGAAAGGACTTCTCAAAAACGATCCTGCCCTTACAGCCTAACATTTGAAATTCTGCCATTAGTGATTCATTCTTTTGGGTTCCTGTTTTAAGGGCAAGTGCTCCTGGTACGGACAAGACATTTTAGGTCTCGATACCAAAGTAGGAAGTGCTCCTCAGATGGTCTGCCGGGCCGTCAGTACCAGTGACATCTGAGAGTCCTGGGCTGCAGTGGGGGCATACCATGACGTAGGAGGATGTCCAGGGAAGTAAGCAGATGGATGCCAAACGCATCTACCTACAACACAAGTGTAGGGCTGATCCTCCTGCAAATATCTTTAAACATCAACCTCCCATCCTGTCTTACCAAAGGGAAATATCTATCCACCTAGTCAGATCAGCTTTGTGTTTGTTTTTCTTCTTCTCGTGTTGGTGAAGTCTCCATTTTATCTCCCAGGTAAAGACAACATCCTGGGACTTCGCTGGTGGTCCAGTGTCTAAGACTCCACTCTCTCGGTGTAGGGAGTCTAGGTCCGATCCCTGGTCAGGGAACTAGATCCCACATGCCACAACTAAGAGTTTGCATGCTGCAGCTAAAAGATCCCACATGCTGCAAAGATCAAAGATCCTTTATGTCGCAACTAAAACCTGGCGCAGCCAAATAAATAAATAAAATTTTTTAAAAAATCTAAAAAGACAATATTCTCACAAATCAGAGAATTAAGGAATAAAACAGAGCTTAAGGAATTCTCTCTCAAACCCTAAACATTTAAACTTACCTAAACCCTGATCCCAGGAACACAAATCTGAATGCCAGGTAATTCGAATCCTAATTTATCCAGAATGTTGGAAGAATGGATGATTCTAGTCACTTCACATTCTGTCTAATTGCAATTTACCATAGAGAGTATTTACAGATGAACAAATGTTTAACCACTGAATTCCAAGCACATCATTGTCACGCCCTGAGTAACAAAGCATTTTAAGGTGGAATTATGGGGAACAGTGGCCAATAGGTTGCATTGAAGAAAAACATACGTTCTCTGCTAGCAAGGAATAGGTAGTCTAGTTATGGGTGAGGTGCATGTATTTAAAGAGATAAATGGTACACAGAGTGACCTGTTTGGATGGTAGGTGCCCTGGTGGGCTCTAGGAAGAAAGGGAAGCCCTGGAGGTGGTTACACTGTTGCTGGTTCAGGGGGCAGTTCTGGGACACATGATGCGATGGATCACCACTAGACAATGATGCTCTTTATTCAATCATGGAGATGCCGAGGATGTCAGAGGCCATGTGCTGAGCCAAGCAGTCAACCAAACAGAATGTACTAAAACCCTAGCTCTATTGGAGGGTCTGTCTAGACCAGGGTTTCTCAGTCTCAGCACGACTGACATTTGGGGGCTGGATAAGTCTTTGTTGGATGGGTGACAGGAGACCACACAGAAGGAGGAATTTATAATTATGCTGATTTCAATTCCCACCTGTGTGTTTTCTAACCATATAACCTTGGGCACTTCTCTGAAAAATGGGGATAGTGACGCCTCCTTCTATGGGTCTTGTGATTGTTAACATGACAATATATATAAAGCACCAGCACAGATAGCGGCAGAAGGAAAGAGGCAGGAAGTTTTGTCCCTCAGTCGTACCCAACTCTTTGTGACCCTATGGACTGTAGCTCACCAGGCTCCTTTGTCCATGGGATTCTCCAGACAAGATTACTAGAGTGGGTAGCCATGCCCTCCTCCAGGGGATCTTCCTGACCCGGGGATCGAAACCAGGTCTCCTGCATTGCAGGTTGATTCTTTACCATCTGAGCCACCAGGGAACCAGGTTTCAAATGGAGTGTGGTACTGACTTCCTACAGAAACCCTAATCCCAAAGCCTCTCCCAGAGGCAGGAGAAGCTGACAGCTGCCTGGAGCTGGCCGAAAAGACTCAGTCATTCTAGGTCCAGTGATAGAATCAGGAGATCACTCTGAGGACTAAGACTTGGGCTTACCACTGCCCTAGTGTGGCCTGTGGCAAGTGTTGTTGAAAAAACAAGTATCTCAAATTTGGAAAGAGCAAAAACTATTTAAAAGGGACTTATTTCTTAAAAATCTTGTTATAAAGCAGGGTTTCTTAAATGTTAATGTGCACATGAATCACACGATGCCTTGTCACGATACAGGTTGTCTTAGTCTGTTCCAGCTGCAATGACAAATATATCATAAACTTCGTGACTTATAAATACCAGACACTTATTTCTCACAGTTCTGGAGGCTGGGGAGTCCAAGATCAAGGTGCCAGCAGATGTGGTCTGATGAGGACCCACTTCCTCATTGACAGCCATCTTCTCACTGTAATCTCACTTGGCAGAAGTGGCAAGGGAACAGGCTTGGGCCACTTTTCTAAGGGCACTAACTCTGTTCATGAGCCTTCATGACCTAATCACCTTCCAAAGGCTTCATCTTCTAACAGCATCACATTCAGTTCACTTCAGTTCAGTCCCTCAGTCATGTCCGACTCTTTGCAACCCCATGAACTGCAGTACACCAGGCCCCGCTGTCCATCACCAACTCCCGGAGTCCACCCAAACTCATGTCCATTGAGTCGATGATACCATCCAACCATCTCATCCTCTGTCGTCCCCTTCTCCTCCCACCCTCAATCTTTCCCAGCATCAGGGTCTTTTCAAATGAGTCAGTTCTTCGCATCAGGTGGCCAAAGTATTGGAGTTTCAGCTTCAACATCAGTCCCTCCAATGAACACTCAGGACTGATCTCCTTTAGCATGGACTAATTGGATCTTCTTGCAGTCCAAGGGACTCTCAAGAGTCTTTTCCAACACCACAGTTCAAAAGCATCATTTCTTCAGTGCTCAGCTTTCTTCACAGTCCAACTCTCGCATCCATGCATGACTACTGGAAAAACCATAGCCTTGACTAGACAAACTTTTGCTGGCAAAGTAATGTCTCTGCTTTTTAATATGCTATCTAGGTTAGTCATAACTTTCCTTCCAAGGAGTAAGCGTCTTTTAATTTCATGGCTGCAATCACCATCAGCAGTGATTTTGGAGCCCCAAAAAAGAAAGTCTGACACTGTTTCCACTGTTTCCCCATCTATTTGCCATGAAGTGATGGGACCAGATGCCATGATCTTAGTTTTCTGAATGTTGAGCTTTAAGCCAACTTTTTCACTCTCCTCTTTCACTTTCATCAAGAGGCTCTTTAGCTCTTCTTCACTTTCTGCCACAAGGGTGGTGTCATCTGCATATCTGAGGTTATTGATATTTCTCCTGGCAATCTTGATTCCAGTTTGTGCTTCCTTCAGCCCAGCATTGCTCATGATGTACTCTGCACATAAGTTAAATTAGCAGGGTGACAATATACAGCCTTGACGTACTCCTTTTCCTATTTGGAACCAGTCTGTTGTTCCATGTCCAGTTCTGACTGTTGCTTCCTGACCTGCATACAGGTTTCTCAAGAGACAGGTCAGGTGGTCTGGTATTCCCATCTCTTTCAGAATTTTCCACAGTTTATTGTGATCCACACAGTCAAAGGCTTTGGCATAGTCAATAAAGCAGAAATAGATGTTTTTCTGGAACTCTCTCGCTTTTTCAATGATCCAGCAGATGTTGGCAATTTGATCTCTGGTTCCTCTGCCTTTTCTAAATCCAGCTTGAACAGCTAGAAGTTCACCATTCACGTATTGCTAAAGCCTGGCTTGGAGAATTCTGAGCATTACTTTACTAGCGTGTGAGATGAGTGCAATTGTGTGGTAGTTTGAGCATTCTTTGGCATTGCCTTTCTTTGAGACTGGAATGAAAACTGACCTTTTCCAGTCCTGTGACCACTGCTGAGTTTTCCAAATTTGCTGGCCTATTGAGTGCAGCACTTTCACAGCATCATCTTTGAGGATTTGGAATAGCTCAACTGGAATTCCATCACCTCCACTAGCTTTGTTCATAGTGATGCTTTCTAAGGCCCATTTGACTTCACATTCCAGGATGTCTGGCTCTAGGTAGGTGATCACACCATCGTGATTATCTGGGTCGTGAAGATCTTTTTTTGTACAATTCTTCTGTGTATTCTTGCCACCTCTTCTGCTTCTGTTAGGTCCATACCATTTCTGTCCTTTATTGAGTCCATCTTTGCATGAAATGTTCCCTTGGTATCTCTAATTTTCTTGAAATCTTTCCCATTCTATTTTTTCCTCTATTTCTTTGCATTGATCACTGAGGAAGGCTTTCCTATCTTTCTTTGCTGTTCTTTGGAACTCTGCCTTCAGATGGGTATATCTTTCCTTTTCTCCTTTGCTTTTTGCTCCTCTTCTTTTCACAGCTATTTGTAAGGCCTCCTCAGATAGCCATTTTGCTTTTTTTCCATTTCTTTTTCTTGGGGATGGTCTTGATTCCTGCCTCCTGCATAATGTCACGAACCTCCATCCATAGTTCATCAGGCACTCTGTGTTCAACAGCATCACATTAGGCATGAGATTTTTAACATATGGATTCTGAGGGGGACACAAACATTCAATCTATAACATGTGAAATGAAGTGAAGTTGCTCAGTTGTGTCCGACTCTTTGCGACCCCATGGACTGTAGCCTACCAGGCTCCTCCGTCCATGGGATTTTCCAGGCAAGAATACTGGAGTGGGTTGCCATTTCCTTCTCCAGGAGATCTTCCCGACCCAGGGATTGAACCCAGGTCTCCCGCATTATAAGCAGATGCTTTACCGTCTGAGCCGCCAGAGAAGTCTATAGTATAAGTTCTGATTTTAAAGATGGCAGTAGAACCCAAGGCTCTGCATTCCTTTCGAGCTCCCCAGTGACAACCCATCCCTGTTAGTCCAAATATCACTTTTTGAGCATTCAGGGGATAGAGCAGCTTCTAAGCAACCTGCACCACCCTCATCTGATATCCTTGAGAATGAGACTTTGTTGTCATTGACCAACAAGCCACAACTGATAAAGTGCAATGATGTACAATCCTGTAAAACTAAGGATAATTTGCAGACATTAATAAGGTTTGTAACCATATTTTCATAGCCTGGTAGGACTATTAGAGGAGCTATATTTATATTACCTTGTAGAATGTTGATCAGATTTTTATCTAATCTAGCATTAGATTTTTTTTTCTTCTGCTAAACACACACACACACACACACACACACACACAATTTATCCTGAAAGAACTTGGGGAAACTGTTCTTTGTCTTCCCAATCAGTTCCTCCACTAATCAGTTAAGTAAAACATGCTACAAGTATCTTAAAAAATTTTCCAATCCTCTCTTCTCTCAGGGAAGGGGAAAAAACAAAACAAGTAAAACTAATTCATTTGTCTCAGCGCTACTGTAGGACACAGCTAAAAGTTGTAACAGTATGCCTTGATGAATAGTGGGCCATGCTGAATGCACACCACACACACACTCCTAGTAGCTGGTACTTATGTTAACTCTCTGGGATTTTGTGTGTGTGTGTGTGTGTGTGTGTGTGTGTGTGTGTGTGTGTGTGTGTGTGTGTGTTTGGCATAGGTAGGAACTAATCTGACAACTTCATCGCTCGTTTCTCAACACATAGAAAAGAAGGATGTTAAAACAGAATGTTTGTCTCATCAATATTTCTTCAGCATATTTCCAGAACTATTCTAAGCACTAGTGATTTCGGAACAAACAGGAAATATTCCTGTCTTCAGATAGCTTATATGTTGGTTCTAGAGGCAGACAATAAACAACAAATGAATGAATAAATAATATATTATCAAGTAATCACGGAGAAGGCAATGGCACCCCACTCCAGTACTCTTGCCTGGAAAATCCCATGGACAGAGGAGCCTGGTAGGCTGCAGTCCATGGGGTTGCTAAGAGTCGGACACGACTGAGCAACTTCACTTTCACTTTTCCCTTTCATGCACTGGAGAAGGAAATGGCAACCCACTCCAGCATTCTTGCCTGGAGAATCCCAGGGATGGCGGAGCCTGGTGGGCTGCCGTCTATGGGGTCGCACAGAGTCGGACACAACTGAAGCGACTTAGCAGCAGCAGCAACATCAAATAATCATGAATCGCTGAGGAGGAGCTTTGTGACCAGAGATTATAACAAAGAGAGAAAGCAAACCAAGCCAGCCAGTTGGTATCTGGGGAAAGAGATTTCTGGTAGACAATTCCCTCGTGGCTCAGATGGTAAAGAATTAACCTGCAAGGCAGGAGACCCAGGTTCCATCGCTGGGTTATGAAGATCCCCTGGAGAAGGGAATGGCAACCCACTCCAGTATTCTTGCCTGGAGGATCCCATGGACAGAGGATCCTGGTGGGCTATGGTCCATGAGGTTGCAAAGAGTCAGACAGAGATGAGTGACTAAGCACATACACAGGTATTGAGTAAGTGAAAAAATGTCCTCAGGGGCTCCCATCTCTAACCTGCCTTTGAGATTCCTTGAGAGGTAGGTGCTGAATGGGGATAAGAAATGGCAGTTTGTAGACCTTATCTGTTTCACCCTAAGTTATTCATGTCACCCTCAAAGCTGAAATTCCTGTACCCTGGTTTCTGCTCTGGCCACATCCTTTCCTGTCTGAGTGAGGAGACATGAAAGTTCACTGGGGTCAGAAACTTCAAAGGAAACTCAGCTGATGAAAGAAATCCACTCATGCAGCAATGAGTCCTGAAGGAGGAGTTAAAATTGACTCTACCATGAAACACAGCCTTTTTCCACTTGTATACATTTGGTCAAAGGGACCCATATCTAAACTTTATTTTTAGGACTCTTTTTTTAGCTCTTTATTATTTCTATTCTGAGTATTTGTTTCACTAGCATTTTTTACGCAAACTTTGAAGTATTAAAGAAACAGAAAAGTCAAAAGAAGCTAAGCCTAACACGTTACCCATTCTTTTTCCAAAGATGCACACGGGGCAAGTTCCTTACCAAGTCATTACATACAAATACAACTTTTGCAAGCCCGGTGGGAATGGAGAATATATAGTAAATATATACATTTGGTGCTGAATCCTATTAAACGGTTCCTTGCTCAGGAACCATTGCATGGGACCATTTGCCAGAATGGTGGCGGTGGTTGGTGATTCAGTTGCTAAGTTGTGTCTAATTCTTGCAACCCCACAGACTGCAGCCTGCCAGGCTCTTCTGTCCATGGGATTCTCCAGGCAAGAACACTGGAGTTGGTTGCCATTTCCCTCTCCAGGGGGTCTTCCCAACCCAGGGATCAAACCCAGGTCTCCGGTATTGCAGGTAGATTCTTTGCCAACTGAGCTACGAGGGAAGCCCCAATATATTTCCAGAATATTAATAACTAACATGGTGGATAGATTCACAACCCTGTGAAGAAACAAAAGTTCAGAAATACTAGGGACTGGGAGGGAGGAGGAGCCAGGATTTGAACTGGAACAAACTTTACTGACCATCAGCCCTCATCCCAGCCTCCTTGGGTGGAACGGAGACCGCTGTTTAGGAGAGCAAGGCCTCCAGTTAATTTATTAATAGCAACAGATGCTCAGTTACAAGCATTCTGACTCAAGGGAGGAATTTCCTTTCTTTCTGGTGAGTGAGGGTTCCACAGCCCCAGGTGCACCCAGAGGTGAAGGCATGAGGTGAAGAGATGAGGCTGTGCTGTGCTTAGTCACTCAGTCATGTCTGACTCTTTGCGACTCCATGGGCTGTGGCCAGCCAGGATCCTCTGTCCATGGGGATTCTCCAGGCAAGAATACTGGAGTGGGTTGCCATGCTTTCTGCCAGGGGATCTTCCCAACACAGGGATTGAACCCAGGTGTTTCCCACTGCAGGCAGATTCTTTACCGTCTAAGCTACCAGGGAAGCCCAAGAATACTGGAGTAGGTAGTCTATGCCTTCTTCAGGGGATCTTCCTGATGCAGGAAGTAAACCAGGGTCTCGCATTGCAGGCAGATTCCTTACCAACTGAGCTACCAGGGAATCCAGAAGGGATGAGATGGATCCACTAAACCCAGCATGGCTATCACATACGCCAGGGGTAGAGGGCAGGTAGAGTTACCTTTAAACATAAGAGACAGAAGAAGTTGGAGGACTAAAATTCCCAGAAGCCAGTAGGGTCTTTTCTTTAAAAAAAAAAAAAAAAATTCAGAAACGTGCTGGGGAACGTTTTGGCAGTGAACCCTTTAACACTTATTTGAAAAACATTTGGAATTGCTGGACCTAGATTTAAATATAACATTTTTCCCCTTTGGGCCTCCTCCCTTCCCTGGAGTGTGCAACATGCATCTGCATTATATTAATATATTAATCAGACTGCTGTGGAATACTTCCTTGATAGCAGAAACTTTCTCCTGGCACAAGCAAGGGAACTCCTTAGCAGATAACAGTCCTTTCTCAATCCTGTAAGCAGTCACGAGGACCTACTACTCGCCTTATATGTGCAGACCTGGACTACGTAAACTGTCAGTACGTCATTAGACGTATAACACTGTCTCATATATGGCTGTGCTTTGACCTCTGATGGGAGGAACAGTTCTGAGAGCTCTCTGAGAGACTGTTTCCCAATTTATAATCTTTAGGTTGAATTGAATAAAATTCTCTATGTCTTTCTCAAATTGACTATTGAATAATTAATTAATTTTTTGTCAACAGGAGCCACTTTGGGTCACTGAACATGAAAGTGTTCTGGTCAGAGCTGTCTTTTAGGAATATGACCCTGGAAGCTGTGTGTTAGCACAATTGGAATAGAAAAAAATTAGAGACTGGAAAATCAGTTAAAGGGTAAGCATGAAAGCTCAGACAAGATACAGTGAAAGCCTGAAATGAGGTCACATGAAAATTACACATGAATTATATGCTTGCTGAAACCACAATACACTAGTATCAAAAGAAAACCTCAAGACATTTTATCAAACTCAACAGAAATACTACCATGTATTAACCCTGGAAAAGTTCCCGAAATACAGAGCTCAGTCTTTTAATATCGGAGGCAGTAAAGCAAAAGTTGTTAGGCCAAGACTAACAGTCATTGCCCAAAGTACTTAGAGCAACAAAACTCTCAACGTGTCAGGTTCAAAAGCCAAAAAGCCTCCCATGATATCATAATTCATTTCAGCAGATTATGATATAGCAGTAGGAATTGTGGAATTTAAGCTAGGAGAATGCAGTTTGAATCTCTATTCTGGGACCTTTCAGCTGGTAGACAAAGTGTTCAGGGGTCCCAGACAGATGGGCTGGACTCTTGCTCCTCCAGGCCCCTATCTCCCAGGCAGCCCCATTCTTCCCAGTGTTCACCATTCAAATATTTGCACAAACAACAAATTGTTGACTGAACGGCTTCTGTGGACAGGCCTGCTTTTGGCTGTCGGGATATAATCTGAATAAAATTCAAGATTCTGCTTCTCATGGGACATACCTGACCATGGGAGGAGACAGAATACGTCAAAAAATAAAATAAAAATACCTTGGCTGGGCCTTGGAGAAAATCAAATAGAGTCCCCACATCTAGACATAACAATGCTCCCAGGACAGGATCATGCTATTGTCTTGTGGATGACACCTCAATCCCAGAACAGTCCCAACTGGAAGGACAGCAAGGAGATCAAACCAGTCAGTCCTAAAGGAAATCAATCCTGAATATTCATGGGAAGGACTGATGCCAATACTTTGGCCATCTGATGTGAAGAGCAGTCTCATTGGAAAAGACCCTGATGCTGGGAAAGACTGAGGGCAGGAGGAGAAGGGGATGACAGAGGAGGAGATGGTTGGATGGCATCACCGATGCGATGGACATGAGTTTCAGCAAGCTCCAGGAAATAGTGAAGGACGGGGGAGCCTGACATGCTGTAGCCCATGGGTTCGAAAAGAGTCAGACATGACTGAGTGACTGAACAGCAACAAATGGAGCTCTAGAAATGCATGTTGAACATTAGTAGCATTGTTCTACACGAAGGGCCCAATAGCTACCAAAGAAGGCCAGCAATGGCCCCAAGAAGTGTCCTCCTGGCATGGCATTTTCCAAAACAGGAGGTTGAGGATTTGCTAGCTCTTTATATAACTAAGAAATCTCTAGGACTTTCCTGGTGGCCCAGTGGCTAAGACTTTGAGCTCCCAATGCAGGAGGCCTGGGGTACGACCCAGTCAGGAAACTAGATCCCACATGCTGCAACTAAAGGTCCTGCTTGTTGCAACTAAGACCCAGTGCAGCCAAATAAATAATTTTTTTTTTTAAAGAAATCTCTAAGACTTGGGGCTTTTTATTTGCTTGGTTTGTTCCTATTTCTGTTTTTAAATGTGGTTCATGTGATTCTTTGGACACTTGCCACAGAATCATCTGGGAAAGTCATTAAAAACACAAATTTCTGGGCCCCACCCCAAACCTGCTGAATTAAAATAACTGGAAGAGGTGCCCAAGAAGCTGCAAGCTCCTAAGTAGTGTTGATGCTACACATTATTGACTAAAAAACAAAACTAAATATGAAGTCTACAAGGCCTCTTTTCATTTCATTTGTAAATGTCTCCACACATAGCTCTTCAGAGAGCTCTCCTACAAACTTCCTTTGCAAAAACTCCACAGCCTGGTCACAAGAGGAATGCCCTGGGAGACAGAGCCCTCGTGATGGGAGCGATCCATCAACAGATCCATTCATTCAAAAAATTGGAGTGCTGAGACACTGGATGGCTTCTGTGGAAGGGCTTCCCTGCCCGGGGACCTGAAGGATAGACTTTCTGTATATTCCCTACCTGTGAAGAGGGCATGGTAGTGGAGGCCCCTTTCCTTATCTCGATGAGTGCAGACATCAAACAAGTAGGCTTTGATGGGCCCATCAATGAAGTCAGCAGCAAAATCAAAGAGAACCACACCTATCATGGTGACACTTATGGCCCAAATCAGCTTTCTCCTCGAGTCAGCAATCAAAGCTAAAAGAGAAACAACCATTGGTCTCCTAAATCCTGTTTTAGAACGATCCACATTTTAATTTCCACCCGAACTTCCTGTCATCATATTACCTCCCTATACTTTCGTTGTGCTTGCTCTTCCAAATAAAAAATAGCTTCATTATTTTTTCAAGTTTTAAAAATCATGCAGTGAATGTCCAGAAAAGACAGCTCTGTGGAGATAGAAAGTAGATTGAGCAGTTACCTAGGACTGTGGGGGAGAAGGAAATGGGGAGTGGCTGCTAGTGGCTACCAGGTTTCTGTTCAGGGGGGAGATGAAACTGTTGTGTGATTAGATAGTGGTCATGGTTACACAACTTTGAGAATATATGGAAAAGCACTGAGCTGTTCACTTTTATGGTATGTGAATCATCTGTCTTTTAAATAAAGTGGTTTAAAAAATTATACATACTGACTGTAAACCACCCCAACCATATAGGAAAGCTGGGGAAAGACTTCAAGATCCCAGACCCAAGAGATGGTCATCCTTCAGACATCCCTTTACGTGTAAAAATAGAGAGAGGTGTGCATCTGTGCCCTCATGCAATGCTTCTCAGACTTGAGCTCCTTAACCATTACTGGGATCACTTGTTAAAACAGATTGTTGGGCCTCACCTACCATGAGTCTCCTATGATTCCTCAATAGGTGTAAGGTAGGGCCTGGAAATTTTCATCTCTATCAGCCTCCAGCGAAGCTGATGCCATAGGCTGGAGGGCTTTACTTGGAGGAGCACTGACTAATGGGACCAGGTTGTAAGTGAGCATCTTTAACCAACTCTCTTCGTATCTTTGCCTTTCAGTGAATGAAGAGCAATGTCACAATTTTAACACCTAAATGATATTCATCCTATGACCATACCACTGTTCATTCACCCCCTCACAACTATTTCTCGTGCTTTCAGTTTATTTTTTAAACTTAAGAAAATGTGTAATATATGCACCTGATTTAAAAAATTCAGTACAAAAATAAATGAAAAATAAGCTTAACTTCCCCCTCTCACCCCCAGACCTTTAGCACCCTTCCTTAGAGGCAAAATTTCTTTTCAGGTATTTTTTTTTATAAATTCTTCCACAAACATACTACATTTATAGATTTACGCCCACTTTTAAATATATAGAGGTGATAACTGATTATCACGGCTCATTATCATCCATTCTGCTAGCCTAAGAGTTAATGGTCAGAAAATGTGTGCTATTTTTAAGTTTAACAATCCTTTTTTTCAACGCAATATATATTACCACCAATTACTGATTAATCGGCGGCTATTTAATGGCTAGAAAGAGTGCTCACCATCAGGTCTATGTCCATGATTTGCAATGAAAAAATGTCCCCTTGAGCTGCCAGGCCAATGCCCTGTACCTGTTACAAGACTCCACATAAAGCTGTGAACATCATTAACTCTTCTTTGGACACACAGGTACACTTATTGGAAAAATTTATGGAGCCATTAGGCAGCTGGTTAATTTGAGAAAGTCTGAAATAAGGTATGGTGAGCACACACACAAAACCCCATAATTTATAAACATGTAACAGTACATAATATAATAAAATAGGTAAAAATATAATCCCATTTTAAAATTCTCACAACAGTTAAAAAATAATGTATCCTGAAGTTTCTAAAAGTAAAGGCGCCTAACTACAGTATCTGGGGCACTCTAAGGTGGAAATTCAATGTTACTTAGGATAGGGAATCAGTTTTAACCATTTTTTGACTGTCACAGAAAGAAATTTGCATTCTCCTTGTCCTGAGTTGCATAACAGGACCTTCTCCCACCCAGCCTATCTGGTGCAGTCCACTGACCTGATATGATTGCGTCCCCGTTGAGGTACATGGCCATGCCCAGGAGCATCATGACGCCCAGAGTGAGGATGTAGGGTCTCCGTCGGCCCCACCGGACCCGGCAGTGGTCGCTGGCCGATCCCACCACGGGCTGCAGCAGGCACCCCAGGATGGGACTCAGGAGCCACACCATGCTGTACAGGCTCTTGGGCAGGCCCACGCTGAGCAGCACGGGAGTCACGTAGGCTGCCTCCACCGCATAGCAGAACTCCCGGCCGAACATGGCCATGCTGTGCATAACCAGGCTCCTCGTGGGTATTTTGGGCAGCTCCGCAGAGCCGAAGAGGCTCTCCTCATCAAGGGATTTATAGGTGCGTAGGGCAGACTGCCCACTCTTGTCGTCCATGGCCACTGGGCGAGAAACCTGCCTGCAAGCCCACCACCTTCTGCGTGGCCCTGGGGTTCGTGCTCCCAGCTGGATTTGACATGGAGCCTGGCTGCATGGCCCGCAGAGACGGTCAGGCTGGGGGCGGGGCTCAAATTCTTTCATGCCTCTAAGATCACAAGTTATGATGAGAAGGAAGGGGGGGGGCAGGAAAGCATGATGGAGATTAGCCAGCTGGGAGCCCTCTGGCTCCTTTGAATGTGTTTCTAAAGGAATCTTCCTTTGTACTGTTCTCTCTCTGACTCTGCTCTCTCTCACACACACACATTTACACACAATCACACATAGCTTTGAGACAATAAAGCCCTATAATGTAGATGTTAAGTATGAAGGGGTCAATATTTTTTCTAAACTTTTTCTGGATATAAATATTCTGTCCCTCTTTGAACACAGGTTTTCTACATACACACACATTGAGTCGATTAACTAGACTTAAAACAGCGAGAGGCTGCCCCTTCTAAATAACTGACTCTCCCACAGCACTGCAATATTTTTCTTCCATACTTGAGATAGTTCTGTTTATTCTCCTGCTTTTGTTTTTTTTTTTAATTTTTTGGAAGGATAATTGCTTTATAGAATTTTGTTGTTTTCTGTCAAACTTCAGCATGAATCAGCCATAAGTATACATATATCCCCTCCCTTTTGAAACTCCCTCCCATCTCCCTCCCCATCCCATCCCTCTGGATTGATACAGAGCCCCTATTTGAGTTTCCTGAGCCATACAGCAAATTCCCGTTGGCTATCTATCTCACATATGGTAATGTAAGTTTCCATGTTACTCTTTCCATACATCTCACCCTCTCCTCCCCTCCCCCCAGGTCCATAAGTCTATTCTCTGTTTCTCCTTTGCTGCCCTGTAAATAAATTCTTCAGAAACATGTTTCTAGATTCTGTATATGTGTGTTATAATATGATATTTCTCTTTCTCTTTCTGACTTACTTCACTCTGTATAACAGGTTCTAGGTTCATCTACCTCATCAGAACTGACTCAAATGCATTCTTTTTTATGGCTGATGTATATTGTCACCCTGCTTATTTAACTTATATGCAGAGTACATCATGAGAAATGCTGGGCTGGAAGAAGCACAAACTGGAATCAAGATTTCTGGGAGAAATATCAATAACCTCAGATATGCAGATAACACCACCCTCATGGCAGAAAGTGAAGAGGAACTAAAAAGCCTCTTGGTGAAAGAGGAGAGTGAAAAAGTTGGCTTAAAGCTCAACATTCAGAAAACTAAGATCATGGCATCTGGTCCCATCACTTCATGGCAAATAGATGGGGAAACAGTGGAAACAGTGTTAGACTTTATTTTTTGGGGCTCCAAAATCACTGCAGATGGGGATTGCAGCCACGAAATTAAAAGACGTTTACTCCTTGGAAGAAAAGTTATGACCAACTTAGACAGCATATTAAAAAGCAGAGACATTACTTTGCCAGCAAAGGTTTGTCTAGTCAAGGCTATGGTTTTTCCAGTAGTCATGTATGGATGTGAGAGTTGGACTGTGAAGAAAGCTGAGTGCTGAAGAATTGATGCTTTTGAACTGTGGTGTTGGAGAAGACTCTTGAGAGTCCTTTGGACTGCAAGGAGATCCAACCAGTGCATTCTAAAGGAGATCAGTCCTGGGTGTTCATTGGAAGGACTGATGTTGAAGCTGAAACTCCAATACTTTGGCCATCTCATGCAGAGTTGACTCACTGGAAAAGACCCTGATGCTGGGAAGGATTTGGGGCAGGAGGAGAAGGGAATGACAGAGGATGAGATAGTTGGATGGCATTACCGACTGAATGGACATGAGTTTGAGCAAGCTCCAGGAGATGGTGAAGGACAGGGAAGCCTGGCCTGCTGCAGTCCATGGGGTGGCAAAGAGTCGGACATGACTGCTGCTGCTGCTGCTGCTGCTGCTGCTGCTAAGTCGCTTCAGTTGTGGCCGACTCTGTGCGACCCCACAGAGCCCACCAGGCTCCTCCGTCCCTGGGGTTCTCCAGGCAAGAATACTGGAGTGGGGTGCCATTGCCTTCTCCAGACACGACTGAGTGAACAACAAAAGGAAACACGAGACAAGGTTTGCGGTGGGCTCCTGAGACCCTCTCTTCTTTTGGATGTTGCGTTGTGTGGAAATGAGATTCCAGATCTTGCTGAGGATTGGGGGGAGAAAATGAAGGCAATGATACTAGGGGTGTAAAGTTGGGTAGGGAAGTTGAACAGTAGTCCAAGAAAGAAGTGATAGGGTCTGGATGAAAGAAGCAATGGGAGATGGGGAGAGGGATTGAGATGGGAGTTCTGAAAGTGGGACTGATAGCACTTCACTATTGAGATTCATCTCTTTAATAACTATTCACAAAATTTCCAATATGGGCCAGGCACTATTCCAGGAACTGGGAACTGAGCAATGAAGGAAACCTACAAAGTCCTTCATAAAGTTTCCATTTTAGCATGCCCTAGTTAAGAAGGAATGAGGCAGGGGTTAATCCATACAATGTCAGCAGTGATAGGCAGTATGAAGGAAAATGAAACAGGGTTCGGGGAGAGTGAGTGATAAAGCAGTTGCCATTTTAGACAGGGATCAGGAAAGGACTCTCTGTAAGGGACATTTGAACAGTGGCCAAATGAAGTGATAGGTAAACTGTGGGGTCTATTGGGACAGAGGTAGACATACTGGGAGTGGAAGCTGGAGACTAGTAAGAGGAGGGAAAGTCTAGTAAGGCTTTCAAATGGATGATGGTACAGTTGACTAATAAAGAGACACAGGTGGATGATGCTAATAACAGGCAGTTTTACACAGGAGCTCCTCTAGATGGAGAGGTGGCAGTTATCCGAAGGAAACCTCAAGGACATTTTCTAAAATTTCAATTCAGAGACACCAGCTGAATGGTTTCCTTACCAATTAAAAGGATCAGACTTTTCCACCTAAGGACATTCATTCTGGTTAACAGTAGAGGCTAAAATATTTCAATGAGCAACAAAAGGCTATTTTAGTGCTACTGAAAGAACTTTCTTGAAAGCTTTTCACAAACTTAAAACCAGGAGTAAACTTTACGGGGAATAAAGCTTTATTTAATAAAAAGCATTATATTAATACATTTCAAGTATTTTATAAACATATAAGCATTTTAAATTGACAAATATAACCTATCAAGTAAATTGAAAGGCAGAAAAACTGCCACAATTTAGTACAGGCAAACTAAAAATATTCCCAAATCAAAAGCCATGATAACCATTTTCATAATTCCATCATTACTCTATATCAGTCTTGTTTCCTGATTAGCATAGTTAGACCATTGTGATACTGTTTTTTCACGTTTCCATGCACACAATTTTTTGTATTTTACTGTAAATGCAATATTCAAATTCATTTGCATTGTGGGGCTTGGAACTTAGAGATTAACTCTAAGTTTATGAATTTCAATAATATTATCTAAGTTAAGCTGATTGATCTCTTTCTGGCTGAACCCAAGTTCTTTAAGAATCTCTTCAGTGTGTTCTCCTACAAAAGGATCCCTTTTAGTCGAAGGGAGAGCTGGGGTGCTGGACAGCAGAGGAGCAGGGCGGGGACTCACACGCTGCTCTGTATCAGTAATAAATGAGCCCCGGTCTTTGTTGTGACCATGATGGGTAACCTCTTCAAAAGTCAGCACAGGAGTCACGCATGCATCTGTGCCATCAAAGATCTGACACCACTCTGCCTTTGTCTTCTTTGCAAAGATATCTGCAAATTTCTTCTTCATTTCTGGCCAATCCTTTATACTCATCTGATGGGGAAGTTCATCAGACTTTAGCCCAAGTCCTGACAGAAAAACAGAATTTCTTAAATCAGCATGCTTTGGGTGCAGTAAATATAATCAGTGCAAATGAGTTTTGAACTCATCATACTTGCCCCAAATGAGACATTTTATAGGAATTCTCAAATGAGTCAAGAGAAGAAATTCAAACTCAACTTGAAGTTGGAGCCAAAGCTGGAGAAGGCAGTAGCGTAATGGGACTCAAAACAGACTTTCTAAGTCTTTGCGAGATCTTATTATTTACATTTCATCAAAAGCAGTCTATTTTTAATTGTCTAGTTTCTAGAAATCAACTTCTTCCCTCTGAGAAGTTTTTCCAAAAGAAACTTCCTCATGAAGTTATTATCTGCCATGTGTGTGCTCAGTCGCTAAGCTATGTCTGACTCTTTTGTGACCCCCCCCCCCCCCCCCCCCCCCCCGTAGCCCACCAGGCTCCTCTATCCATGGGATTTCCCAGGCAAGAACACTGGAGTGGGTTGTCATTTTCTTCCCCAGGAATCAAACCCAAGTCTCCTGCATTGGCAGGCAGATTCTTTACCACTTCGTCACCTGGGAAGCCCAAAGACACATGCAAATTGTTCCAATAGCAAACATGACAGCAAGTTATCAGCCAGCCAATCAACAGGGGACACAGACTTTTTCTCTCTCAAGTACGAAGAGTCCTGAAAGGCTCCTCAACACAAGCGACAGAGAAGATGAAAGGATTTGCCAGGGAATATCACAAGAAGGATGGCTTCTCCAGTCCATGACTTGATCTGTGCTTCCTTTATTGACTATAGGAACCCACCCCTGTAGATACACCCCAGCTCCAGTGCTGATTAAATTATACCCAAAGGGCAACTTTGCTGGGGTTTGGTATAACTGTCCTTTTTATTCCCTCTTGTATAAGAGGGTTTCTAAATTTAAATTATGCATAATATTTTGCATAAGTTTAGCCAAGTTAACCAAGCGATTCTCATTTTTTATCATCCTTTCCTTATCTACCATGTTGAAAAACAATGACCAATAATCGTAAACTGCTCTGAAGATGCAAAAGTGCCTACAAAGGTAAGAAGATGGGAATACTATAGGCTGTTCTTCGAGTTTTGAGGGATATAAGGATATAAGAACTCACATAATTCTGAACAGCTGTGAAAAAACACCTGTGAAAAAACACCTGTGCAAATACATTGTTTTCTGTAGCCACCTGTCCCATTCAAAACCAGGAAAGATATAAAGCCATAGTTTCAGATTTACCACAGTAATCTATGAAGAAATATTTCTAAGGATGTCTTTCACTTTGCTTTCTCCTTCTCGATTGTCCCAAACTCTGTGATTAAGAAGCATATACAATGAGCAGTTAGCCGAAGCACTTAAGTAGACCATGGCTAACTGCTGGAAACATACATGCATGCTTTTATAAACAGTTTTTTTTTTTTTTTTTTTAATCAGAATGTGATCAGAATCATCAACTAAAACTGGAGCCAACAGTTCTCCAACAAACACTAAACTTAAGGTTACACAGGTTTTGTTAAGGTACACAGGTTTGTACACTGGAATACTAGAAATCAGAACACTTCTACCCCTGACTCTGACACCCCGGCTGTTTCAACGTCCTGTCACCCCTTCTCAGCCCACAGTTTCCCATCCTGCTCAGGACCTTCGTCAAGGCCCCAAGATCAACTACCAGGGGTTTAGGCTGGGCTCCTGACATTCTATATGGAACTCTGAATCCACTCTCTCTTATAAAGCACAATTATAGATTGTGGCTAGTTTTTATAGTATAATCAACATTAAATTCCTGCTATTATAAGTCAAACAGACTTCCAGAGACTGACCTGGGGACACAGACACCATTTAAAATTTGGGAAAGTATGTTTTAATTTCCAAAAATCTACCTTATACATACATTTATACACATACACACAATTACACAAAATATCTGTTGTTTTAAGTACATCCCATAAGCTTTCTGCTCTGTAACATGTTATTAGGTACATATTAAGCACTCAAAATTCATTGTAAGTATGCAATGACACAGGTACAAAGATTAACACTTATTAAAAACAATAAACATTATGCGTTACCATGAAAACCTGTAAGAATGTAAATTAACTTGAATAAGGAAGTGGTTAATTAAATTTTAGTTCAGGTGTACCACAGACTACAACACGGCTGCTATTTAAAAGGGTGATGCTGAAGATATTTGGTATCAACAAAAAAAAAGGATGTCTTTGCTATATTTTTTAATAAAAAATTATTAATTATAAACACATGATTATGTATTTTATAAATTATATAAACATATAACATAATGTATATAATTATATATAAATTATAAAAATTCAATAATATAAATTACATGTATTTATATTATACAAATTATAATATATATATTTATATTATATAGATTATAAAAAAAATTTAATTGTGTCTGTATGTGTACAGGGAAAATCCTTAAAGGCCACATTCCAAACTTCCCTAAAGTGGGAGGACAAGGGAGAATTTTTACCTCTTACCTTATAAATTCTGTATTTTTACATTTTTTTCATAAAAAATACATTATTTTGAATTTTTTCATCTTTTAAAATTGTGGTAAAATATACAAAATATAAAATTGACCATTTTAGCCACTATTAAGAATACAGTACTATGTTATTAAGTACATTCATATTGTTCTGGAACAATTACCACCATCCATCTCCAGAACTTTTCATCTTTCCAAACTAAAACTGTACCTGCTTCCCTGGTGGCTCAGACAGTAAAAAATCTGCCTGCAAAGCAGGAGACCCAGGTTCAATTCCTGGGTTGGGAACATCCCCTGGCAAAGGGAATGGCAACCCACTCCAGCATTCTTGCCTAAATAACTCCATGGACAGAGGAGCCTGGCAGGCTACAGTCCATGGGGTTGCAAAAAGCTGGACACAACTGAGCGACTAACACTTTTACCCATTAAACACTAACACTCTATTCTCTGCTTCCCCCAGTCCCTGTTCAAGTATCTGTTCAAGTTCCCACTTTTAATTCTTTTGGATATATAACCAGAAGTGGAATTGCTGGATCATATGGTAATTCTAAGTTTAATTTTTTGAGGAGTCACCATATCATTTTCCACAATGGCTGCATAATTTTACATTCTTACCAGTAATGCATGGGGCTCCAATCTCCCCACATCCTCACCAACACTTATTTCCTGGTTTCCTTTTAATAATATTTTGAAATTTTAAAGCAACTTAAAAAAATTCTCTATTGCCTTCACCACAAGAATCTTATATCACGAGAGTCTCAGTATTTTCAGGTTTCTTTGCCTTGGAAAGCACTAGGAACATAGCACAGAGGAGTCTGAGCCTTACAAAAACCTTGTGTATTTATGCTCAGACACAGAGAGCTAAATGAAGCTATGGTCTCAAAGATCTCAAAATGTATAGTGAAATAATAAATTAACACTAACTCAAAAAAATCATTACAGATGTGGGAGTTTGTCCAGTTAGGCCTAAGAGAGAAGTAACATGTATGTGACTAGTAAAAGTACTCTTTTTGCATATCAACATTGTAAAAGAAAGAAGATGCTGAGGCTTTTGGGTCACAGACTATGTAACAGATTAAGCAAAAGCTGATTGAACATGCTCTGTCTACCTACAGCACAAGCCACCTGCCAGCTAAGGAGCCTCAGGAAACTTGAAAGAGAAAGAGGAGGATGTTAAGGACACCACAAGTGGCTGTGGCTGCAAAACAGCTGGAGGGGTTACAGAGTTTAGACTCAGAAAGAGGAAACCAGGGAGCAGATGATCCCAAGTCAAGGGCTGGAGCAATCAGCCTGCTAGAAAATGAGATGGAATGTGGACGTTAGAAATGATCATTCTAAACATGTACGTTTTCAAAACAACAACAACAAAATACACCATGGGGAGGAGTTAACCTCCGAAATGAGAGTAAAGACCTCTGAATACTGGCACAGACTCAAAATCAGTATTTTTGTAACTTTAGAAATTAACTAAAAGCTTGCAGCCATCTAAGGAGCATTTTTAAGAAAAATGACTAAATCTCAGTAAGACCAGTGAGCTTTGTGGTGTTATAACTTAGGCTAATTTCAGTCCTCTGTCCCCAGCTCTCTGAAGGCCTTGAAAACCAACAGGCTCTCAACAATAGTAGTTGTGAAAACCAGTGGGTTAACAGCCAAGGAGGAGAAGGCAAAATAAGGTTGAAGCTCTCCCAAAATCCCATCCCTAGAGAATTGCCACTGTGTGGCCTGACAGCTCTCTGAACATCTCCAACCTCAGGGTTTGTCTTTATTTGATCTGACTCAGAGCTTACTCTGCCATATTCCTGAAACATTTGTCCAAAAAGAAAAAGAAAAAAAAAAAGCAGTTGCAACTGTCATTTATAATTGCCCGTGCATGGTGATAATAAAACTTCACTGAAGACCAGTCAATTTTATTATTGCATTTAAATTCCCCATAGACAAAAACACAACGTTTTTGCAAGGCTCAAACTCCACTGTTACGTTCCTTCTGTTTCCCACGTCCCTGCACCCAGAGTGGGGGTGTTCTTCCCACCACTCAGCCTCTTGTATAGCATTGCTCTGTCCAGAATTTTGAACTGATCTCTGCTCTTAAATTTCTGGACAGAAAGGCATCCTCTATGATCTAGATAAACCACTCTGTTCCATGGTTCTTCTAACTTACAGACAGTTAAGTTGGTGAAGTTAATATAGTTGATCACAGAATGCATTCTGATGCTTATAAAAACCATCATTCCAGCTATATACAGACTACTCTGAGTAGCATTTTGCATCTGAAAAGCTATCAAACATAAAACTCCAAACTTAAAGCTGGAAGATAAATGTGCTGTAACACATGTGCTTGTCACACTGCTTCAGCATATATTCTAAAACTTCTTAGAAACTAAAATATCTGTGAAGTAAACTTTAAATTCACATTTAACAGGGACAAAGTAACTTCAGTCCAATTATCAGTCAGGGCAGAAGGGATCCCAAATTTTCCTGCTAACCTGTGGCAACACCTCAATAAGACAAGAATCTGCAAGAAAGGTGAACCGCAGAAGCATCAAGTGATAGTGGCATATCCCAACAAACTCTCACTCACCAAAGTCTCTCTGTGCTCTGGTGACCCCGTTATTAAGTACCAGAATGGACATCTATCTATCAAGGAATAAAAACTGGTAGTACCAGCGACCATTTCTGGGGAAGAACAGACTGTGGCCACGCAACGGGAAAGGTAAATATCCAACACTACTGAGTATGGGCTTCCCTGGTGGCCCTAGTGGTAAAGAACCTGCCTGCCAGTGCAGGAGACAAAAGAAATCTGAGTTCGATCCCTGGGCTGGGAGGGTCCTCTGGAGAAGGGCATGGCAACCCACTCCAGTATTCTTGCCTGGAGAATCCCAGGCAGAGGAGCCTGGCAGGTTATGGTCCACAGGGTCGCACAGAGTTGGACACAACTGAAGAGACTTAGCACAGCACTGAGTATGAAATGTAATAAAAACACTGAATGCCCACAAAAAGGATTATGATCTTTTTAATCTGAGCTATTTTATAGACCTTTATAAAATTACTTGTCAATTTAAAAGATGGGGGAAGTGCCTCACAATATAATGACGACTGTCATTAGGCTAATTATAAAGTGGATATATACGTATAATAAAAGACATCATAAACTTCAAAAGACCCCAAAATAGAGGCTGGAAAACATCCACAGCAAAGAGGTTCCTGAAAAGTTACTCACCCTTGATCAGCAGCTCATAGAACTGGGGCTCTAATGCTCCGACAGCCATGAACCCCCCGTCCGCCGTCCGGTAGGTTGTGTAGAAATGTGCTCCACCATCTAACACGTTCTGTCCACGAGGCTGTTCCCACAATCCTGTTTCTTGGGTTTTCCACAGAAAAGAATTTAGATATGCTGTTCCTTCCACCTTTGAAGAAACAGAATACAATGTGAATCCAGGTAATTCAACTATAAAAAGTATGACTGATTCCTACTTGGGTTTTAGAAAAATGTTTGTATAAAAATGTTTATCTTATAATATAGAAAGATTATACCTAATTATACAACTTCTTTGATATTTCAAGAAAGTGAGTTAGGGTAGGTTTATGATAGAGCTTCTGCACTATTTAGATCAGGGAATATTGTTCAGAAAAGACTTCAAGGAACTACTTCTGCTCTTCCTCTCAAATAAGATTGGCAGAATGTTGACAACTTTTGAAGCTAAGTGAGGCTAGCTTCACTAGTAAGCTCACTTCTCCATTAGTAAGCTAATTATATATTCTCTTTACTTTTATATATGTTAAAAAACGGTCAGGATAAAAAAGCTGAAAATAAAGAAAAAGTTTTTTTAAAAATCCAGCATCTGATCTCAATACCTATAAACACATACACACAAACACATGAAGCAGATCACATTTTAAAGGTAAATCACATGACAGTTATATTTAGTTGATTATAGTTTTGATACCAAGCACAAGAAAAACAAATTTGAATATTTAACATATTTTAACTTTAATTATCACTAGAAAGTTACAGAATAAACATTACAATGTGGGTGACAGGTGATAAGGATTTTCTGAGTACAAACTAGTTTGGGAATGCCAGCTTCCCACTAGTCCTGAAGTAAAAAGGATTCACATCTCAGGTACGATTATCGTGAGACTGGATGCGCTGAGCTATCTAAAGAATACTTCCCTATCCTTCTGGCACTCCAGGAAGAAGGCCAGCAAAGCATCCTTGTCTCTGAGGTTACTAACAGAAAGGCCCCATTCCAACCGTGAACATGGGATTTCTCACAGATTCTGGCTATGAAACAAACACAAAATTTAACAGGCAAGAAAATTGCAGTGGGTTGCCATTTCTTCCTCCAGGGGATCTTCCCAACCCAGGGATGGAACCCTTGTCTCCAGCATCCGCAGGCAGATTCTTTACCACTGTGCCAGTTGGGAAGCCCATCTTTAGATACATCTCAGTTTTCCCTTTTAGCTTGAGGAAGCTCATGAACACTTGAATCCATGGATCTGACATTTGCTGTCACCAAGTAGTGGAGTTTGCATAAGTGGCCTCTGGTGGTACTGTTTTTTGAAATGGGGTTACATAGATTTTAGTCCCCACATTTATACATACACACACAAACACACATATAGATACATCACACACACACACACACATATATATATATACATTTACTTTCATCTATACACTGGATGTACTGATGAGTCTATTGAAAAAAGATGTCCTGATAGTGTTATGGGTCTATTTTGGCTCACTCAGGATACAAACAGGCTCTAATCTAACTCCACCTTTACTTGGCACCATAGAAGGACACAGGACAAGACAGCAATTATAATCCTTATCTCATCAAGAGGCTGCCGAGCACACACCTCTCTTCCCCCCCTCATCCACATGCAGTGTATGCTGCCACAGATGACAGCCCTTGATGCAGGGAAACTGCAGCCTCAATTTCCCAACTTTTTATATTATTCTCATCACATAGGCCAATGGCCTGCATGCCAACACGCAGTCCCCCAGGTCAGAAGTGCTCCCTAGGTCAGGAGTAAACACAGTAAAACAGATCCCACATGCCATGTGCGTGCACGCTAAGTTGCTTCAGTCCTGTCTGCATCCAGACTCTTTGTGACCCAATGGATTATAGCCCACCAGGCTCCTTTGTCCATAAGGATTCTCCAGGCAAGCATACTGGAGTGGAATGCCATGCCCTCCCCCAGGGGATCTTTGCAACCCCAGGATCGAGCCCAAGTCTCAGGCATCTCCTGTATTGGCAGGTGGGTTCTTTACCACTAGTGCCCCATGGGAAGCCCTAACTCTACAGTTTCTAAGGGAACAGTCTGATGAAGAGCCGACTCCAGGTCATCACGGGCAGGCCTAGGTCACAGATTCTGCTGCTAAAGTCATTTGGAAACTATTGGCCTAAAAGAATAAGATATATGTCCCCCCCCACCCCAGTCAGCCTCCTTCTTCAGTGGTTCTCCCCCGGGTACCAGAGCCACATCCATTGGGTCTTCTAAGTCAGAGATCAGGGAACCATCCTTGATTCCTTCCTCTCCCTTCACTGCCAAATGTGAATCCTTAAATCCAGACCTATTCTACCACTGACCATTTTAGTACTCGCCTTTATCTCTCAGTCTTGTCTTCACCAAATCCACTCTCCAGCCTACCAGCAAAGATAGGTCCAAATGTAACTGTATGGCATCGGACATAACAAATGGCAGTAACAAATAACTGGACAGTAGCAAATGGCACTGGACTGGGCTCTCATCAACTAGCTGTGAGAACTTGGGCAAATTTCTGAATGTGCTGATGAGTCTGTTGAAAGAAGATGTCCTAACAGTGTTATGGGTCTGTGCTTAGTTGCTCACTCATGTCCAACTCTTGGCAACCCCATGGACTGTAGTCCACCAGGCTCTTCTGTCCATGGGATTTTTCAGACAAGAATACTGGAGTGAGTTGCCATTTCCTCCTCCAGGGGATCTTCCTGACCCAGGGATCAAACCCACGTCTCCTGTGTTTCCTGCACTGCAGGTGAATTCTTTACCTGCTGAGCCATCAGGGAAGCCCTGTTACGGGTCTAAGTGGGTTGAGTAACAATGTATCCCAGGAGAAGAGAATGGCAACCCACTCCAGTATTCTTGCCTGGAAAGTCCATGGACAAAAAAGCCTCATGGGCTGCAGTCCATGGGGGTCACACAACCAAGTGCACATGTGTGAGGGGTCTGGAGGGAGATGGGTTGGTAGCAATAAACAGGTAGAACTGGAAAAAAACAAACAAACAATGTATTCCAAGTGAAATTGTTGTTTTGGAGATTAGGAGAAATCACACAGGAGAAGTGCCTAAGAGAACAGGAAGCAAGCGCTCCGTGTGTGAGAGTAAAGACGCTGAACATCCTGACATTCGAATCTCCACTACACGGTGCAGCAGGAAGGTCTAGACTGGTCCATTTTACTTGAGCATCATTAAGAATCTCCTCTTCCTACTAAAGGAGACTTCCAGAGCCCAGTTTTGAATGAAGAGCTCTTAAAAATCATGGTCAAAGCACAAGACACAAGATGGGGAAAATCGCTGAAACACAACGTAGTAATCAGGTGAGTCATGAACAGTTTAGAGAATTGACTCCACAAACAGACGATCAAAATATGGCATTCTGACACATGTCAAACATATGAAGCTGTTTTAAAGAGAAGGCTATCTTTGGTAACTTGGATTCAAATTTCAAATCTCAATTTATCTCCTGAATTGTTCAAAAGAGGATTTGAAGCAGCCATATATAAACCTCAGGAACAAACGCTAGGCTTATCATTTCCCCCAGTTAACACTTACCATGCTCGCATCGATGACTTGACCTTTGCCAGAGCGTGTGCGTTCAAACAAAGCCATAATGACGCCCAGTGTGCACATGAGGCCACCACCTCCAAAATCAGCCAGGAGATTCACCGGGGCATATGGATTCTCACCACTTCTGCCACTTCTTGATAAAACACCTATACCATGAAAAAAAAATGGAGGACCATTAAGGGTAAATTTAATGTGTATTTTAAATTTTTATTTATTTATTTTTGGCTGTGCTGGATCTTCGTTGCTGCTCGGGCTTTTCTCTGGTTGCACTGAGTGGAGGCTACTCTCTAATGGAGGTGCATGGGTTTTTCATTGCAGTGGCTTCTCTTGTTGCAGCGCACAGGCTCCAGGACACACAGGCTTCAGTAGCTGTGGCACATGGGCTCAGTCATTGAAGCTCCAGGGCTCCAGAACAACAGGCTCAACAGTAAGCCTGCAGTTTACAGGCTTAGTTGCTCCACATGTGGGATCTTCCCGAACCTGGGATCAAACCCTGTGTCTCCTGCATTAGCAGGCAGATTCTTTACCAATGAGCCTTCCAGTGGTAAATGGGTTAAAAAGCTCATTTAATGTGTACTTTAAATAAATACATGAACATCTTAGAAGGAAAACCAATCTCTCTAGCTACTAGTTGGAAGTGAAAATTAATATCTAATCCCTTTCTAAATCTAAACTTGTTCAGTATATTTATAAGAAGGTTTTCCTTCCAACAAATTTCCTTGTTTTTTTTTTAATGTTTTTATTTTCTTTAAAACTTTATTCCCACTAACATTTTCAGAATTCTACTGCTAAGTTTTTATTCACTGAGTTGTGGGGGAGTGGGGCGGGGAATGGTTGCTATCCACTTAGTTTATGACTTAACAATGGTATAAGGCACTTCCATTCTTATTAGAAAGAGATGCAAGAAAATACAAGAAAAAGAAAAGGAATTGCATTTTTAAATAGATGTGAAAAAGCAACTCTCCACTCACACTTTTCCTCAACCTTTAAATGTGTACACACAGAATATTTGAGACTTCTTTCACTCAGCAATATGATTCTTAGAAATCTAGAATTAGGTCATTCTAAGAGCTTCCCTGGTGGCTCAGGGGGTAAAGAACCTGCCTGCTATGCAGGAGACTCAGATTCTATCCCTGAGTCGGGAAGATACCCTGGAGAAGGGAATGGCAACCCACTCCAGTATTCTTGCCTGGAGAAGTCCATGGACAGAGGAGCCTGGTGGGATACAGTCCATGGGGTCACAAAGAGTTGGACATGACTGAGTGGTTAACACTTTCAAGATATGTTAGTACAGACGAAAACCATGGGCTTTTTCGAGTATTCATAGAATTTCTAAAATCATGACTCAGTCAACAATTCACAATAAAGTAAGGGGGTACCAGAATCAAACGATTATATATCTTTGCAAACTACAGAGCAACCATTTCTACTATCAATAAGTCCCTTACTTCCTCGCAGGGGCTTGCTAGAGAATTCACTCCACAAGCGTAGTCAGTAAATGTTACTAGTAAGTGTATTACCCCTCCCAGTATTAAAGCAGGGGAAAGTGAAAGTGTTAGTTGCTCGACTCTTTGCGACCCCAGGGACTGTAGACTGCCAGGCTTCTCTGTCCATGTATTCTCCAGGCAAGAATACTGGAGTGGGGGGCCATGCCCTCCTCCAAGGGATATTCCTGACCCAGGGATCAAACCCAGGTCTCCTGCATTGCAGGGAGATTCCTTAGGATCTGAGTCACCAAAGGGAGGCTGACAGTGACTGTTTCATGACAAACTAATCTTTTTTAAAGAAGTACACGCTCTTTATTAATTCCAATAAATATTCCAAACTTCACCTTTAAAAAATTCTTTCTAACAAGTGTAACCGTAGATCTTGACTGGGGTAAAAAAGAATGTAGAGAATTTTTTTTTTTTCAACATACCTGACAAAGCCAAATAGTTGATGTCATGTCCAGCTACCTTGGAGAACCTTCCTGACTGGCCGAATCCACTCAACCTGGCATAGATAAGCCTTGGGTTCTCTCTCTGCAGAATCTCTGGACTGAGCTGGAGTTTTTCCATCACCCCTTAAGAGAAAAGTTACATTTTTTTTTTTAAAGACAACATGAACTGAAAATGGGTATAATCCCTTCTTTGCGGCAAATATAAAACAGCATTTTTTTGCAAGGAAAACTGGTAACATTTGTTGTGGGTTTATAATGAATGTATTGCCACTAATTAAGAAGCCAGACAGTGAAGTCTCCATTTCTGGAATGTGTGGCAGATACCTCCACCCCAAGAATGCTACTTCTCTCCAGCACTGCCCTGCATCCCTGCAGGCATACCCAAGCATATTCAAAGTGGACATTCCATCCCTTCAGTCAGCTCCTTCGGAGTTGCCCCAATTTGCTCCTAAGTAATTTATTAGAAGTGGTCTGTTCTTTTGGAAGTTACTCTGGGTCTTTAGTTGATCAAAAATTCTTTTGAAAGGTGCTTTTCCTTTCAGGACCTCTTCTATGTCTATGCCTGCATGAGTGCCTGCTATATTTATGCGTGTATATACTCCATCTTCCCAAACAGTTCAGATGTTCCTCTGGCAGGAATCATGCCTCATCTGTTTCCACAGGCCTCTAACATGTCCAGCAGTTCCTCTACCAAAAGGCTCAGTACAAATATCTGGTGAAAGTAGGGTTAACTACAACAGCATTTAACTGCTTTTAAGTTATCAGTGAGTACAGCTGACCCTTGAACAAGGTGAGTTTGAACTGTTTGGGTCCACTTACATGCAGATTTTTTTCAAAAGTAAATACTACAGCATTATGCAGTCTGTGGTTGATGGATGCCGAGGAACTGTGGAGGACCACTGTCACTAAAGTACAGGTTAGCCCTGGTTCATTCAAGGGTCAATCAATATTTATTCTGCTAAATCCAGGAAACTGGAACCTAAGGAGTCCTGGGGTTAAAGATATAAAATTAGATAATAAAACTCACTGACTTTGTCTCCACAAAGCTATGATAAGTTACAAAAGGATTCTGTTCCTAGACTGGTGGTTACCAAGGGGGAAGGATGGGAGAGGGATGAATTGGGAGCTTGGGATTAGCAGATGCAAACAAGTATATACAGAATGGATAAACAGTAAGGTTCTACTGTATAGAATAGAAAGGTCTATTCAATATCCTGTGATAAACTTGTGATAAATGGAAAAGAATATATATGTAACTCAGTGGCTCTGCTGTACAGCAGTAATTAACACAATATTGTAAATCAACCACACTTCAATTAAAAATAAACTCTTTCTCTAACTAGAAAAACATCAGCCTCAATCCACCCCAACACCCCCTGCAGCTATATCTGTATTCACAGCTTCACCTCCCCTAATACTAAGACAAATTATTTACCAAAGTGGAGCCTCCTTCAATTTCAAGTTGTGTATTATTAAATTATGATATAATCCTAATTATTAAATTATTATTGTTGGAATTGCAGATCTGAGGGTGGACGCGTTCACACATTTAAATACACCTGGTGCCCCACAGAGCCGATTCATTCCCCATTTACTGACTTCCAGCTATATACCAAAGCTTGGGATTTGTACTTGAGCAAGAGCAGGTGCCTGAGCAAAGATCAAAGTGGTGCTAGACCCAAACATCAGCTTTAAAAAGGCTGTTACAACTGTTATCAAGGAAGCTGCAGCAGGTGTGCAAAGAATCCCAAAGTCACAGAAAGGAGGAAGAATGATGGGACTGATGATAACTGAAAGCTGGTGGTGGAAAAGATTTGGGAGCCTAGACAAAGGTACAAGATTTTCATTCAGGCAACTGGGTGGACATTGGTTCTATTCACCGAAACGATACAGAAAGAGGAGAGGACATTTTAGTAGGGAAGAGGTGGGGCTCAGTTTGGAATATATGGAAGCTGCAGTGCCCAGGAGACGGTCAGATAGAAATGGGCTGCTGCTGCTGCTGCTAAGTCGCTTCAGTCGTGTCCGACTCTGCGCGACCCCATAGACGGCAGCTCACCAAGCTCTGCCGTCCCTGGGATTCTCCAGGCAAAAATAATGGAGTGGGTTGCCATTTCCTTCTCCAGTGCATGAAAGGGAAAAGTGAAAGTGAAGTCGCTCAGTCGTGTCCGACCCTTAGCGACCCCATGGACTGCAGCCTACTAGGCTCCTCCGTCCACGGGATTTTCCAAGCAAGAGTACTGGAGTGGGGTGCCATTGCCTTCTCTGATAGAAACGCGCAGAACTTGCCTATTCCGGAAGTCTGTGGCTCTAAAAGAAGGGGGTACAGTTATAGACTTGGCCATCACCTGCCTACAAAAAATAAAAATAATAGAAATGGATAAGGGCTGCAAGACGCAGAGTGTAAAGGTAATTGAGCAGAAGCTGGAACTTGAACACCAGCATTTAAGGCAGCAGGTGTTAGCCTGGCTTTACCCTGGTACACCAAGCTCCAAAATTTAGCAAAGTTTGACTATGAACCTACATGCAGTTTTCCGGGGAGGGAATCTATGGCTTTCGTTTGTTTCTCATAGGGTTCATGACCTTCAAGTAATTAAGAAACGCAAATGTAAAAGAGTAACTCAAAAAAAGGGGGAACTTGGGGAAGAGTCAAAGAGAGGTATAAGAAAAGTGAGGACATATCTCGGGCTCCAAGCGTGGAAGATCGTCTCAGGGGGCGAACGATTAGCAACATCAAATGCAACAGCAAGGTCTAGAAATTAGGGACGGAAAGGGTTCAGGTGGCAAAAGGGCAAAGGTATGCGGCGGGGTGCAGCCCCAAACGGTCGGGCGCGGCGACTTCCCTTCTGCGGGGACCGTCCCCTCTCTGGCCCCGCCTAGGGGCAGGAGGCTCACCGGGCCGGAAAGGCTCCAGCACCACATCCGCCCGGGCGCACAGGCGTCGCAGCACCGCCACTCCCCGCGGCTGCTTCAGGTCCACCGCCAGCGAGCGCTTGCCTCGGGCCAACCTGCTCGGGTCGCTGCGGACGCCGGGTCGGTCCACACGCACAACCTGCGCCCCGAAGTCCGCCAGGACCATACCGCAGAAGGGAGCCGGGGCCAGGCCGGCGAGTTCCACGACTGTGATGCCCCTAAGCGCCATGGGCCCCGCGTCTCCTTCCCAAACCGATGAAACAGCCGCTGCCCGAACTTCGGCCTCTACTGCACAGCGTCCGCCCTGGGCGCACACGCCCTCCCTCGTTGCCCCGCCCCCGTGCGCCTGCGCGCAGCCGCAGAGCCTGCGAAATAGTGCTGTTTCGGACCGCCTCCGGATCTGGGTTGTTAGAGGGCTGAGGCGGCTTAGATGTTTAAAACTCTAAAACTGTGCCCTAGGGCTTGACCTGGGGAATGGGGATAGGGATGGGGGGTGGGGGTGGGGGAGCATGGCTGGTCTGGATGTCTCAGGATGGTTTTACTTTCCTTGCGGTCCCAGCTGCTGTGCTTTATGGACCCGTTTATATCTCTCTGGCCTTGAAAAACATGAAAAATACATAAATATTTAAGAATAATGTTAAAGTGTTGTTTTTAGCTTCTCAGCTATCTGGGGCTAGTATCCTGTGTTTTTACAGCCTGAGTTTCCTCCCTTTCACACCAAGGGAGTGACTGTAGTCCCATGACTGTCAGAAGGAAGGTCCTCTTTTCTTTCCTGAGCTGGTTAGGCTCACCAGCTCACCTTTGGCAGTAACTACAATCGACCCTTCATTTAGTGACATGGCAGGCAACGTGCCAGTTGTGATTATTCACCACCCACAAAAAGCTTGTGTGCTATCATGGAATATAAAAAGCACATGTGAGCAGGTGGTGCTCATCAGAGACAAATCTGATAAGTTTAAAAATATTTTTGTCACCTGCCACTTCTACAATTACAGTTTGGAGTTTTTAACTTCAGTGCATTTTAAAAGTACAATAAAATAAGCACAAATAGCCCCACTCCTTGCAGTTTGGAGTCTCCAGGAGTTAGGGAGAGACTTTTATAGAGAAAAGTTGAGGCAAGGAAATTATTGATTGCCTAGTTGACTGTTTGGATTTGGTTTGTACTTTGATTTCCAAACGCTCAGACCAGGTTAGATTCAGCCTGCTTACAGAGGATGCCAGGGCATGAGAGCCACATCAGTCTAATGGCTTCCTTGTTTAATTAGCACTTATTTGTCCCCTCTAGCCCTTTGTTAAAGCATAAATTTCCTAACCCTGTCCTCTTTTATTTTTATTTTGAGCAACTTAAAAGAGAAATGTATAAAAAATACTCTAGCAAACACCCATAGACGGAGGTACTGATATTATTTCATAGTGACCCCCAGTCTAAGAAATAAGCAGTACAGATATTGCTTAAGCTAACACCCATGATTACATTCACATGAATCAGGTATTTTACCAGCTTTCAGCTTTACTAATAAGGTCAAAGATGCAGATCATAAAGATATTCTCAGACAAAGCTGAGGTCCTACAAATCTCACTTGACACTGAAGGCCCTTCCTTCCTGCATGGGCAACATACTCTCTGTTACTGATTTCGAGAGACAGCAGTGAATGGTCCTGAAAAGAGATCTTAGCTCCCTGCCAAGGAATTGAACCTGGGTAGTCTGGATGAAAACCAGGACTCCTAGCCACCAGACCACCAAGGCGTTAGAGGCTAGAAGCAGCGGTCCTGACTCTTTCCCCCATTTGATAGCAAGAATGTTTCAAAAGAGGCAAAAACTGTGAAAATAGGTACAAAGTTTGTTATGAGAGACACAGCATAGCATGTGGGAGAACATTCAGAGAAACAGTTTATTTATTTAAGACTGAAGCTGGAAAGCCAGGTGGTGCAATGGTAAATGATCTGCCTGCCAACACAGGAGACACGAGAGAGATGTGGGTTCGATCCATGAGCTAGGAAGATCCCCTGTAGTAGGAAACGGCAACCTACTCCAATAGTCTTTGAAAAATCCCACGGACAGAGGATCCTGGAGGGCTACAGTCCACAGGGTTGCAAAGAGTTAGAGGCAACTGAGCACACACAGGCGGAGATACAGACCCAGAGAGAAAGGGTATGGGCCTCCTCTCTCATGAGGCATGCAGTAGTGAAGTAATTTAAATCAATTATATAGGACAGTTCTTCCAGGTCTTTGTTTACCTTTGGCCAATTATCTCCTTTCTTTTTTCACACTTGACTGGTCCTAGGACCCTCTCCAAGATGGGTGCACAACTTTTTGTTAAGATGGATCCCACCATGTAGGACTGTGGGTGCATGTCCACTCATTATGGGGTAGCAGCTCCTCCCTTTTTGACCTCCAAGAAGCCTTCCTGCTCATGTGCAGACAGGGAAGTTCTCCTTGACCTCAACAGTGGTCATCTTATCTCTTTACTTCTGCAGAGCTCAGCTTCTGCCATTAGCTTTGTCCTTGGAGTGTCTGGGTGAGAACAAAAATTCAATTTTACTCCATTTGACAAATACCAGCTATCTAGCCTTAAGGCCCATCAGTCTCCTACCTTAATACAAGCTGAATTGTGTCTCTTTAAAATTCATATATTTAAGTCCTAACCCCAGTACTGTGACTGTATTTGGAGACAGGGCCTGTAGAGGTAATTAAGACAAAAAGGGGTCATATGTGTGGGACTTAATCCAATAGGACTGGTGTCCTTATAAGAAAAGATTAGGAAAACACAGACCAAGGGACAACCTTGTGAAGACACAGCAGAAGGCAGCCATCTGCAAGCCACGAAAAGGAGCTTCAAAAGAAACCGTACCTGTTGACCCATGATCTTGGACTTTTAGCTGTCAAAACTGTGAGAAAATAAATTTCTGTTGTTTAAACCACCCAGTCTGTTATTTTTTTATGGCATTCCTTGCAAATTAATATATATTCTCGGATCCACGGTTACGGATGAGGTCTCTAATGAGGTTCTCAGGTCACCAAACAGACTATTTTCTATTCCAGAAAGTTACTTAGCCATGGAAACATGCTTCCTAAATTTTGGGTTTATTTAGCATAATCAATCTTATGGCCAGGGATAACCATTAAGTCTGTTCAACAAGTAAATTCTCTTAAGCTTGGCATGTTGCAGTTCATGAGGTCGCAAAGAGTTGAACATGACTTAGCGACTGAACAACCAACTTCCTCTTAGCAAGTATGATTAATTTCTTTACCTACAGTCCAGTGGAGTCATGTGCCCTTTTCTTTGGCCTCTCGGGGCTTCCCTGTACTAAAGAGAGTAAATAGATCCAAAGTCAGCTGCTTTCACCTCTTTCCAAAGCTTAAGTCTCCTTTAGTGCTCACCTGCAGCTACCTATCATTGCTCCTGTTCACCTCGCTGTTCAAGGCACAGGAACTCCCATGATCTTGACATATGGTCCACATATGAATGCTATAGCTATATTATTTATGTACTATAACATGTGGTTTTAATTTTTATAAACAATGTTACATTGTACCCACTTTTCTGAATTTACTTTTGCACTGCATATTGTGTTAACTGGTCTCCCCATTTCTATTCTTTCCTATTAGATCAACAGAGATTCTTGGCTTAAATACAAAAGAATTCACTGGAAGTCTATGAAGTTAAACTAACATAAGTATGTGAGAAAGCTGAATTTAGGCAATTGACTCAGGCTGCCAACACAGGAGACACGAGAGAGATGTGGGTTCGATCCATGAGCTAGGAAGATCCCCTGTAGTAGGAAATGGCAACCTACTCCAGTATTCTTTGAAAAATCCCACGGACAGAGGATCCTGGAGGGCTACAGTCCACAGAGTTGCAAAGAGTTGGAGGCAACTGAGCACACACACAGTCCAGCAGGACTCAGGCTGCTGGAATCATGGTCAAGGTCACAGTGTGGAAGACTGATTAGGATAGAAACCTGCATAGTTTCCACACACCTCTGCCCAGGTCTGAGGGATTCACAGAAGCCTGAGTCTGAGTCAAAAGGATGGAGGTACTAAATTGAGAGGTCTCCCACTGACACATAGGATGGGATCACTAAATTAAAATCATGACTTTGCTGGATTGTGCTGACTAAAAAAAAAGGTGCACAATGTGAGAGATGCAAGTTAAACTTTATTTGGGGGCAAAATGAGGACTGGTCCCTGGGAGACAGCACCTCAGATAGCTCTGAGAGACTGCTCCAAAGAGGTAGTGTAGGAAGGTCAACATGTAAAATTTTGGTGAAGGGGGAGTTAATGCAATTAAGCACTTACATTACTAAAGTTTTCTGCTAGTCTCAAGGACCCGATGTTCTAAATATGAAGAGATGAAGAGGTGAAGAGATTGGGATTATGAGATCAGTCCCTGGAGAAATATTTGGCTGCCTAAAAACCTGTTCCACTAGCTTCCGTGGAACATAGAGTGCCTCATTTTCCACTCTGAATTCACATCAGGGGATGTTGGCAGCTGCAGCAGCCCAGGGCTCAATATCCACCGGGCAGATGGCAAATGTCTTTATTGTTGTTGTTAGGTTAGTCAGTCAGTTCAGTTGCTCAGTCGTGTCCGACTCTTCATGACCCCATGGACCACAGCACGTGAGGCCTCCCTGTCCATTACCAACTGCCGGAGTCCACCCAAACCCATGTTCATTGAGTCGGTGAGGCCATCCAACCATCTCATCCTCTGTCGTCCCCTTCTCCTCCCGCCCTCAATCTTTCCAAGCATCAGGGTCTTTACAAATGAGTCAACTCTTCGCATCAGGTGGCCAAAGTACTGGAGTTTCAGCTTCAACATCAGTCCTTCCAATGAATACTCAGGACTGATCTCCTTTAGAAAGGACTGGTTGGATCTCCTTGCAGTCCAAGGGACTCTCAAGAGTCTTCCCCAACACCACAGTTCAAAAGCATCATTTTTCGGTGCTCAGCTTTCTTTATAGTCCAACTCTCACATCCATACATAACTACTGGTAAAACCATAGCCTTGACTAGACGGACCTTTGTTGGCAAAGTAATGTCTCTGCTTTTTAATATGCTATCTAGGTTGGGCATAACTTTCCTTCCAAAGAGTAAGCGTCTTTTAATTTCATGGCTGCAGTCACCATCTGCAGTGATTTTGGAGCCCAAAAAATAAAGTCAGCCACTGTTTCCACTGTTTCCCCATCTATTTGTCATGAAGTGATGGAACCGGATGCCATGGTCTAAGTTTTCTGAATGTTGAGCTTTAAGCCAACTTTTTCACTCTCCTCTTTCACTTTCATCAAGAGGCTCTTTAGTTCTTCTTCACTTTCTGCCATAAGGGTGGTGTCATCTGCATATCTGAGGTTATTGTTATTTCTCCGGGCAATCTTGATTCTAGCTTGTTCTTCTTCCAGCCAAGATGTACTCTGCAGGTAAGTTAAATAAGCAAGGTGACAATATACAGCCTTGATGTACTCCTTTTCCTATTTGGAACCAGTCTGTTGTTGCATGTCCAGTTCTAACTGTTGCTTCCTGACCTGCGTACAGGTTTCTCAAGAGGCAGGTCAGGTGGTCTGGTATCCCCATCTCTTTCAGAATTTTCCACAGTTTATTGTGATCCACACAGTCAAAGGCTTTGGCATAGTCAATAAAGCAGAAATAGATGATTTTCTGGAACTCTCTTGCTTTTTTGATGATCCACTGGATGTTGGCAATTTGATCAGCTTGAACAGCTGGAAGTTCACGATTCATGTACTGCTGAAGCCTGGCTTGGAGAATTTTGAGCATTACTTTACTAGCGTGTGAGATGAGTGCAATTGTGCGATAGTTTGAGCATTCTTTGGCATTGCCCTTCTTTGGGACTGGAATGAAAAGTGACCTTTTCCAGTCCTGTGGCCACTGCTGAGTTTTCCAAATTTGCTGGCCTATTGAGTGCAGCACTTTAACAGCATCATCTTTTAGGATTTTAAATAACTCAACTGGAATTCCATCACTTCCACTAGTTTTGTTCGTAGTGATGTTCCTAAGGCCCACTTGACTTCACATTCCAGAATGTCTGACCATAGGTGAGTGATCACACCATCGTGATTATCTGGGTCACGAAGATCTTTTTTGTATAGTTCTTCTGTGTATTCTTGCCACCTCTTCTTAATATCTTCTGTTTCTGTTAGGTCCTTACCATTTCTGTCCTTTATTGAGCCCATCTTTGCATGAAATGTTCCCTTGGTATCTCTAATTTTCTTGAAGAGATTTCTAGTCTTTCCCATTCTATTATTTTCCTCTATTTCTTTGCACTGATCACTGAGGAAGACTTTCTTATCTCTCCTTTGGAACTATTCTTTGGAACTCTGCATTCAAATGCATATATCTTTCCTTTTCTCCTTTGCCTTTTGCTTCTCTTCTTTTCACAGCTATTTGTAAGATCTCCTCAGACAGCCATTTTGCTTTTTTGCATTTCTTTTTCTTGGGGATGGTCTTGATCCCTGTCTCCTGTACAATGTCATGAAGCTCCGTCTGTAATTCATCAGGCACTCTGTCTATCAGATCTAGTCCCTTAAATCTATTTCTCACTTCCAGTGTATAATCCTAAGGGATTTGATTTAGGTCATATCTGATTGGTCTAGTGGTTTTCTCTACTTTCTTCAATTTAAGTCTGAATTTGGCAATAAAGAATTCATGATCTGAGCCACAGTCATCTCCCGGTCTTTTTTTTGCTGACTGTGTAGAGCTTCTCCATCTTTGGCTGCAAAGAATGTAATCAATCTGACTTCAGTGTTGATCATCTGGTGATGTCCATGTGTAGAGTCTTCTCTTGTTTTGTTGGAAGAGGGTGTTTGCTATGGCCAGTGCGTTCTCTTGCCAAAACTCTATTAGCCTTTGCCCTGCTTCATTCTGTACTCCAAGGCCAAATTTGCCTGTTACTCCTACTTTTGCATTCCAGTCCCCTATAATGAAAAGGACATCTTTTTGGGGTGTTAGTTCTAAAAGGTCTTGTAGGTCTTCATAGAACCATTCCACTTCAGCTTCTTCAGCGTTACTGGTCAGGACGTAGACTTGAAGTACCGTGATATTGAATGGTTTGCCTTGGAAATGAACAGAGATCATTCTGTTGTTTTTGAGATTACATACAAGTACTGCATTTCAGACTCTTTTGTTGACTATGATGGCTACTCCATTTCTTCTAAGGGATTCTTGCCCACAATAGTAGATAAAATGGTCACCTGGGTTAAATTCTTCCATTCCAGTCCATTTTAGTTCACTGATTCCTAAAATGTTGATGTTCACTCTTGCCATCTCCTGTTTGACCACTTCCAATTTGCCTTGATTCATGGACCTAACATTCCATGTTCCTATGCAATATTGCCCTTTACAGCATTGGACTTTACTTCTATCACCAGTCACATCCACAACTGGGTGTTGTTTTTGCTTTGGCTCCATCTCTTCATTCTTTCTGGAGTTATTTCTCCACTGATCTCCAGCAGCATATTGGGCACCTATTGACCTGGGGACTTCATCTTTCAGTGTCCTATCTTTTTGCCTTTTCATACTGTTCATGGGGTTCTCAAGGCAGGAATATTGAAGTGGTTTGCCATTCCCTTCTCCAGTGTGCCACATTTTGTCAGAACTCTACACCAAGACCTGTCCATCTTGGGTGGTCCTACATGGCATGGCTTAGTTTCATTGAGTTAGACAAGGCTGTGGTCCATGTGATTAGATTGGTTGGTTTCTGTGATTGTGGTTTCAATTTGGAGACCTTGGGGATGCCTAATTCCAGCCTGAGGGGTCCCAGGAGGTTGACTTGCCTCAATCTGCCTAGGGATCTGGTCCCTGGGAGGTTGTCACACCTCGACCTGCCCAGGGACCCAATTCTCTGGAGGCCGACATGGCTTGAGCTACCCGGGGATTCAATCTCCAGGAGGTTGTCATGCCTCAACCTGCCTGGGAATCTGCACACTGACCCAGGGATGCCTGACTCCCAGGTTGCCTGACTCACACCTAAGGAAGTCCACCCATGGAAATAGAAGGAAATCTATTACTTGTGGGACTGTCCCTATCTCAGCAATAACTCAGGAGCCCAATGAGAACCTCATTGCCTTTCTGGAAAGCCTAAAAGAGGCCCTCCAAAAGCTTACCAATCTGGACTTAGATTCTTATGAGGGACAGGTGATTTTAAAGGACAAATTCCTGTCCCAACGTGCATCAGACATCTGAATAAAGTTACAACATCTATAGTAGCAGGTCCCTGCTCCATCTTTAGATGAGATAGTCCAGACAGCCACCAATACCTCTTATAATAGAGAACAGGAGAGGGAGGCCAAGGCCTAGGAAAGGGAGAGAAGGAAAGAGACAAGGCATGCCCAGATGCTGGCCGCTCTCCAGGGAAGCCCTATGGCAAATCCCGAGTCCTTGAAGGACGAGGCACGAGACAAATGCCTGATCTGTAGACAGGCGGGACAATGGGCCAGAGAGTGTCCAAACCGTGACAAGTCTCCTAAAATGGCTTGCTACAAATGTCATCAATTGGGACATTGGGCAGCACTCTGCCCTTGGGAGCCAAGAGCCTCAAGGTCAAGCACCAAGCCTTCCCTCACAATGGTTCAACAGGACTGAAGCGGCCGCTCCAGCCAGCCCTCCTGTCACAGATAACCATCAAGGGGCTGGAACCAAGGATGCAACTGGATGTGGCAGGTAGGTCTGAGAATTTCTTGATTGACACAGGGGCTACCTACTCTATCCTGACCTCCTGCTCCTTCTCCTCCCAAACCTGTACCATTTTGGGTGCTACAGGAAAAACAATTACAAAAAGACTCACCTGAACACTTTGTTGCTGGGATGGACAAATATTTTCCCACCAGTTTCTGGTGGTCCCTGAGTGTCCTACTCCCTTATTGGGAAGAGACCTCTCCCTGCCTTCGAAATCTTGCAGCTATCGCAGTCCTGATATAAGATGTTTTAAAACTCTCTCTTGGGGGCAAACTATTTTTACCAGCCACCAAGTGAAACAACTCCTGAATCAGAGAGGCCATTTATGGATGTCTGATCAAAGGAGTCTCAGATATCAGGTAGTGCTGATGGAAAATCCAGGCCTCACTATATCCCCTTGTGAGGTTCTTAACCCAGCTACCTTCCTACCTACCCCTAAGGGCTCTCTCCTCTCTCACTCTTGCCTAGAAACCTTGGAGCACTGAACAAAACCCTGAGAGGGATTGTCAGAAGATCCTCTGACCAATCCTGAGGAAATCTGGTACACTGATGGAAGCAGCTTTGTCTTGGATGGAAAAAGAAGAGCTGGATATGCAGTAGTCTCCAATTTTGAGAGCATAGAGGCTAAACATTTGCTACCAGTTACTTCAGCCCAATTGGCTGAGCTCATAGCCCTGACTCAGCTTTAGAGCTGGGAAAAGGAAAAGAAGTAGCCATTTACACTGACTCCAAGTATGCCTTTCTGGTGCTGCACTGCACATGTTGCTATTTGGAAACAAGGAGGCCACTTGATCACCCAAGGGTCCCAAATCAAATATGGTGATCAAATCCTTAGACTCTTGGAGGCAGTCCATCTGCCCGCTGAGGTTTCAATCTCCCACGTAAAGGACAACAAAAAGGGAGCGTGAAAGTGGCATGAGGGAACCAAGCAGCTGATCAGGCAGCTAAGAGAGCAACATTACAGAACAATGACCTAATAAGCATTGCCACCTTAGTTCCACAGACTAATATGCCAGAAACTCCTTCATATACTGAAGGTGAGATTTACAGCTAAGAGTGAGGGCTTTCAAGAGGATCATATGGGGTGGTTCCAAGAGGAGAGACTCCTTTTTCTGCCTGGGACCCTCTAGTGGAAAGTTGGTGAATTCCTTACATGCCACCACTAATTTAGGGGAGAAGGCCCTCCAAAGATTACTAGAAAGGTCTTTCAGAGGAACAGGCCTCCAAGCAGCTACAAGGCAAGCAGTCTCCTCTTGTCCTACTTGCCAATTAAACAACCCCCAAGGAGCTCAAAAACTCCAGCTGGCCCAGCCCATCCAACGGTGTGGGACCTACCCAGGAGAGGACTGGCAGATGGGCTTCACCCAGATGCCAATTTCTCAAGGGTATAAATACCTACTAGTCATGATATATACATTCACAGGACAGATTGAAGCTTTTCCCACCCAGACTGAGAAGGGTAAGGAGGTGGTAAAATAACTGCTACATGAAATCATTCTGAGATTTGGTCCACCCAGGTCATTACAAAGTAACACTGGGACATCATTTACTTCTAAGGTCACCCAAGGGGTCTCTAAAGCGTTGGGCATTACTTATTGCCTCCTTTGTGCCCGGAGGCCTCAGTCTTCAGGAAAAGTAGAAAGAACCAACCAATTCTTAAAATCAGCAATAAAAACAATAGCCCAGGAGACCTCCCTCAGATGGCAGGAGGCTTTACCAATAGCTCTCCTCCGCACCTGTATTGTCCCTAAGGAACAGGTTGGTCTTAGTCCTTATGAGATGCTATATGGGAGACCTTTTGTTTATGTCAATGACCTCTTCCTAAATCCAGAGGCTCAGACCCTCTGGTCTTATGCCATGGCCATTGGGCAATTCCAACAAGAAGTATGTTTGTGGGGTGTCAACCAGGACCTGAAAGATTCTAAAGAGCCACTACGCTCCAGGGACTCAAGATCTAATTAAAGTCTGGAAAGATGGGTCCCCAAATGCTCAACTCCAGCCCACATGGAAGGGCCCCTACCATGTAATACTTTCTACCCCCACAGCAGTCTAGTTACCAGGACAAGACTCCTGGATTCACTACTCATGAGTCAAGCCATGGAAGAAAACATAAGAGCACACTCAAAACCTGTGAGCCCTCGAGAGATCTCAGATACCTAGTCAGGACTACAAATGAGTGTCATTCTAATGAACACCCCCAAAATTAAGTTTCTGGGGATAAGATTTCTTAGGCTTGCTCTAAAGAGCCAACACAGCTTGGCAGGGGTTGTACTCCAAAATAGAGAGGAGATAGATCTTATCCCTGAACAAGGAGGGACTTGAGACATCTTGAATGAGACATGTTGTTTCTGGGTAAATACCTCCAGCTAAGTTAAAGAAAGTCTCACGGTCCTCAAGGAAAACATTCAGATCCTACAGGATCTCAAAGAATGAGCTGGAGAGTTCTCGGGGTGGCTACAATCTCTCTTTGGGGGATCCTTCTCCTAGCGAGGGGGAATTTGGAGGTGGCTAATGCCCCTTCTAATCCCTGTTATCACCATATTGATGCTGCTTATGATTGCTCCATGTATTATCAACTGTCTAACCCATTTTGTCTCTGCCCAGGTCAACAAGCTACAACACACAGTGACAGTTCAACAATGATATATAAAACTACAGCCAACCACAGAAAATATCACTCACTCTTAGATGGACACCGCTATAAAGACTCTGAGGCTTGAGACTAGCAAGAGGGGGAGGCCCAATGCCCCTCGCTCAGCAGGAAGCAGCCAGAAAGACTTCAATGCACCTATTCTCAAAGAATTGGGCCTCCCATCTCTTGAGGGGGAAATGTTATGTAGTTAGAATTGGAGAAAGGAATCCAAAATGGTGGTGGCTAAAAGACAAAGAAAGGAAAAAACCTGCGAAAATGGAACAAAATAAAATCTGAGGACCTGAGTGAGAACCTCAGGTGAAAAAAACAACCCTCCTGGCTAGCCCAGTTTACATAGGGCAGGCTCAGGAGAAAAAACATAAAAAGAGGAGCCAAAATTGATCTTCTGATCAATTCTATAGAATTGATCTTCTATATCAGAAGATCTTTTGGCTCGGCCTGCCCTCATGCCTTGTGGATGTATTTTCCTTTGCTTGCCAAATAAAACTGAGCTGTAACAAAGCCGTAACACTGGTCTGCCATTTCAAATCTTTGCTGCAGTGAGACAAAACCAAGAAATTACACACTCCACTGATAAAACCATCAGTTCAGTTGAGTTCAGTTCAGTCACTCAGTGGTGTCTGACTCTTTGCGACCCTATGAATCACAGCACGCCAGGCCTCCCTGTCCATCACCAACTCCCGGAGTCTACCCAAACCCATGTCCATCGAGTCAGTGATGCCATCCAGCCATCTCATCCTCTGTCGTCCCCTTCTCCTCCTGCCCCCAATCCTTCCCAGCATTAGGGTCTTTTCCAATGAGTCAACTCTTTGCACGAGGTGGCCAAAGTATTGGAGTTTCACCTTCAACATCAGTCCTTCCAATGAACACCCAGGACTGATCTCCTTTAGGATGGACTGGTTGGATCTTGTTGCAGTCCAAGGGACTCTCAAGAGTCTTCTCCAACACCACACTTCAAAAGCATCAATTCTTCGGTGCTCAGCTTTCTTCACCATCCAACTGTCACATCCATACATGACTACTGGAAAAACCATAGCCTTGACTAGATGGACCTTTGTTGGCAGAGTAATGTCTCTGCTTTCCAATATGCTATCTAGGTTGGTCATAACCTTCCTTCCAAGGAGTAAACATCTTTTAATTTCATGGCTGCAATCACCATCAGCAGTGATTTTGGAGCCCAAAAATGATAAACCATAGACTTATAATTACATGATTATTCAACTTAATTAAAAACATTCTAAAATAGTACTTTTAACAAAAGTGGGTTTATTTCCATGTAATGCTTATTACATTTTTCTCATCTCAGTTTTATTTAAAGCCAGGTCAATATCTTACTCTAAATCACTTTATTAGTAATGCATGCTCTTTAGATATAAAGTCCTTCTGGGAAACATGCAACATTCAGTTATGTATTGGCAATGCACTTCAAGGAGAGTTTTGACATTTGGTAAAAATAAACCTCAACCCCATGACCCCATACCAGGGTGGGGTGGGAGAGGGAAAATATACACAAAATCACAAAGACATTACAGTCAAGCACCTTAGAGTTAATATCCATTTCACTTTAAAATAACATTGCATATGGATTCAGGAAGAATTTCAAAATATTTGCAGATCAAAAGGAAAGAGTCAAGGAATGACATGAATGTGGAACACATTAAATTAGCTAAAAGGGCAGCTCTCATTCATTATTTCCACTTCTAGCTATAGGGGGTAATCAAATACAAGTAAACTTACAGTTAAAAAGCTTTTGTGAAAATTCAAATTGTAACAGAAAATAAATTTAAGAGCTTGTTACTTTTAAGGAAATTCATTATGTAATATTTGTTAGATGGATATCTCTCTGTAGTGCATTTTAAATATAATTCAACATCATGCATATTCCAATAATTCTTTGCTTAAAGTTAACTTATTTGGGGTTCTATCATCAGAACTTATGGCACATTCTCATGAGTATAGTTTTCATGGCAAATTTAATCCTTTGAGAATTGATTTTGGGGGAGGAATAGGCAAAAGTCTAGGTGCATGGCTGCTCTGTGAAAATTGATTAAATATGGTAATCAAAGAAGTCATATAACTTTTTTAAATACACAGATTTTTAAAAAATTTTGGACCCACTATGCAGCTTATGGGATCTTAGTTCCCTGACCAGGGATTGAACCCGGGCCTGGCAATGAAAGCACTGAGTCCTAACCACTGGGCAACCAGGGAATTCCCATATAATTTTCTATTTTTAAAAAAGCTTAAGCAATTTTATTATATTTCTGCTAAGTGAAATGCCCTCATATTTTGTACACATCAGTTTGACTGCATATGACTGGGTTTACGATTCCTTAAAAACTCCATGCCAGTGTATGTAAAGAATATTAGGCTAATTTCTAAGCTGACAGAAAAGTAGGTGATAATATTTGCACAATATGAACCTATACTCACTGCAGGCCAGAGTCAACAGAGCTCTATCATAATACAAGAAATGCAACGGAAAAAGAGTCCATCTGATAATCCAGACCTGATAAGCCCAATTTTGGATCATAGGAAAATTCTACTTCCAAAAATAAAAGCCATTAGAAGTCAAGGTTTAATTATAGCAGTATCCTTATTAAAAACGAGTCAATTATTTGTGAGCATTGTGAATACTCCTGCTATCTAAAAGCTATCTGGAATTACTAAAAAAAATATCTACTTTATTCATGAATATTGACCCACTGGATCAAAGTGTTACTCCCCAGGTTAGACTTTACAAATATTTCTGGTACCTTGATCCAGGCAAGTGCCCCTTATTCTTTTCTTGTCCCCATCATAATCACTGCACCCTATTCTCTGAAATGCTCCAAAGAATGAGGAACCCCAAACCTTAAGGGTTCCTGAAAGCTGTTATTAGAGCAGCCAAAACTCCTTGCAAATGACTTTTCTGATGGGAACAATCATTTCTAACCTGTATGAAGAGGGGAATTCTCTTTTAGGTGCCTAGAAAAGAGCAATAAAGGTTGCTGGGTATATTAGTCAAGGTCTCTCAGGAAGACTGTTTTGTGGTTTATTCTTCTGAGCCCCTGAGTCATCCCACATTATTGATGTACCTGTACTGTGATTAGCAATGTAACCAATAAAAATGTTTTTAAATACAACATGTAGAGCCATCAACTCTAAAATCCCTTGGAGCATGACAATACCATCTCAGCTATAAGTCTTCCCCAAAGTGGAGCTGGTCTATTCATAGTTTTACTTAGTTTCGAAGAGCAGGAAGCCTGCAAAGGTAGAGAAGCGCTGGTGGTCCCCATGAAGAGCACCATTGCCCATTCTCAGCCACACTTCATCCCCTTTGGCCAGCTTCAGCACTGCATGGTTGCTGGATGTATCTGATTTCCCCTTTGTTTCATAGCTAGAAGGAAAAAGAAAAAGCACCAGCCACTTAGTCTTTGAAGAGAACAGTCAGCTCTTAACCAAAATCTATCCCTTCTCTCCCAGAGTCCCCTACATTTATGTACAATCTGGATTAAATTCTGTAAATGACACATGAGCAGAAATTACATGTGCCACTTACAGAACTGGTCAGTAAAATTCCCACAAACAATCCCCCTTGATCTTTCCTCATTACAACCCGTGTGGAATGCTAATGACAATGACCAGAATGAACTTGGAAACCTTTTGTTGAAGCCTGAGGGCTTGAAGATTGTGGCATGAAAAGGAATTTCTATCATGTTCAAGCCCTTGGGTCAATGTTAGAGCAATTCAGTCCACCTTAACTAACTCGAGAATTTCTATCTAAAGAAGGGTGCTACCCTAACCCAAACTAAGCCATGTTGCATCAGCTCATGGTCAGGGATGGAACAATGAGGAAATAGATATTGTGGGTTTCAAAGCTGGAGATCCCTGTCATGTTGGAGAAAACCGTTTGGGAAAATGTGGTGACTTGGAGTAGAAAGTCTGATGCATAAAAATGTTCTACGAGCTTGTTGTTCTTTCCACCTTCTGACTGCAGCAATGATAATGACCAGTGACAATTTGGGAGTCAGTTTTACAGATGGCAGAAAAGCTTTTACCAGCCCACATCCCTCAGAAACCTGTTGGAGCAATCCTCCATTCAACTTCCACACACTCCCCTCCTCTCTTTCTACCCCATCCTTCCCCAACCTGGAACCAGCCAAGAAAAATAGAATTCTAATATGTTCATGCCACAATCTTCTAGATCCCTTTGTTGTAGCAGTTTCACCTATCTAACTCATCTTTTCTCTTTTGGCTTTTCAAATACACCATCTTACTAGAGGCCAGATTCCAAAGAAAAAAAAAAAAAAAAAGATGGCAATCCCCACAAATCATCAAAAATGGAAAAATAAAAAAGACAGCAAACACAAAGCTTTTCACAGTTTCTCAACACCCATTTATTTAATTATGGGAAAGGTGTTAGCTCTCTGCCTCTTCTCTACATCTTAAGCTTACATCAGAGCAAACTGCATTTTTTCTGTTTTCTATGGACTTTTTTCCAAGAAGCCTTAGGGCCAGATTGCTAAGATAAACATCAGAGTCACAGTGCAGCCTAAAGAGGGAGACTGGCTCCCAACTCTTAATCTGCCAGCTCCGGGGATGATAGAGAAGGCCATCAAGAGAGCTAAACTCTAGGTAAAGGGAGCAGAGAGTAGGAAAGGAGAAGGAAAGCCTGAGAGAGAAGGAAAGAAAGAACAAGTTAAGAAAAGAATGCAAATAATTAGTTATGAGGAGCATTGCTAGTAATTAGCTCAAGACCTCTTATCAGCCTGCGTATGCTCAAGTTTATCAGATTCACTGCCCCACAAAGATTAATGATAATCTGACCATATACTGGTGTATGGGGCTCTGGATGACCACAAAATTTGTGCCGGTCCCTGTTGAATCCTATTCACGTCCTGGCATTGGCCATCCTTTGAGCAGACAATGGCAGCATGGATACCTATGATAGGAAAGACCACTTACCTGTACATGCTGAAGACTGTGTTACCATTGTGCATGAGGTATACATACACTTCCTCAACATCCTCATGCTTCATCATGCTGAAGGTGAAGAAGTACACACCTGGAAGAGGCAGATATGAATCCACATTTAGGTTAACTGTTGAACACTGAGGAGAAGGCAATGGCACCCCACTCCAGTACTCTTGCCTGGAGAATCCCGTGGATGGAGGAGCCTGGTAGGCTGCAGTCCATGGGGTCGCACGGAGTCGGACACGACTGAAGCGACTTAGCAGCAGCAGCAGCATTGAACACTGAGGACTGGGAGATAGCAGGGAGGTATGTCACAGAACTTCACATTTCATTTGTTTTATTCCAAGTGGTATGTAGGTTCTTTTTTTTTTTTTTTTTTGAAAGTGTAAATGTTACTCACTCAGTCCTGTCCGACTCTTTGCAACCACATGGACTGTAGCTTACCAGGCTCCTCTGTCCATGAAATTCTCCAGGCCATTCCCTTCTCCAGGGAATCTTCCCTTCCCAGCAATTGAAACTGGGTCTCTTGTATTGAAAGCAGATTCTTTACCATCTGCGCCATCAGGGAAGCCCGTTTTTTGTGTGGCTTTTTTTTTTTTTTTTTTTTGGCTGTCCTTGGTCTTAGTTACGGCACTCAGGATCTTCAATCTTCATTGCGGCATGTGAGATCTTTAGTTTCAGCATGAGAACTCTTAGTTGTGCCATGCAGGATCTAGTTCCCTGACCAGGGACTGGACCCCGGGCCTCTGAACTGGGAGCAGAGTCTTAGCCACTGGACCACTGGGGAATTCCCGATATGTAGGTTCTTCTCAGCCTTTATTCCTATGAGTATCTGTTTATCTGCTTGCACCTTCAAACTGCTTTAAATTTTTATGAGACTTTCTCAGTGCATAGATAAGGTATAAAAGCCTATTCCCTAGGTTTAGAGTAACCATCAGCAGCACCTTCCTCAGAACACATATGGACACAGTAGAGAGCTCAGCATGGAGGCACCCGTGGCCTTCTGTGGCCTCACAAAATAACCCAAGGACAACACTGCCATTAACCAAAGATAAGGAAGTCATATAGCACAGAGAAATGTTCATCACTTCTACTGGCTGTAGCAATTTCTCATGTTATTCACTGTAAGTAGGTGAAATTATGTACAATAAATAGATTGAACTTTGACTGAGCAGCATGACCTTGCCACTAAAAATATGAACCCTTTTCATTTAAAAAAGACCAACACACTTTAAAGTATGTTAGTTTTCTTGTAAGGGCCTAGGGTTACTAACTGAAAGCAACTGAATATACCCGATTCACTTTAAATACCAGTTTAGAAAATACTTTTACTGAAAGATTAAGAGGAATCCAACAGTAGAGATGAAAGAAAAGGAAAATCTTCCTAACTTCAAGTGATCTTGGTTTTGAGGGTGCGTTTTAGAAAGATGAATGAACATAAAGTATTGCATTCTTATTGATTTCCATGTTGCATGTCTAAACTAATGGCCTTGCCTTAAGGCATCTGAGCTGCTATAACAAAACACAACAGACTGCTCGTGTTCTGTTGCTCAGACGTGTCTGACTCTGTGTGACCTCAGGGACTGTAGCCCACCAGGGTCCTCTGTCCATGGGATTTCCCAGGCGAATATTGGAGTGGGTTGCCATTTCCTTCTCCAGAGGGTCTTCCCAACCCAAGGATTGAACCCGGGTCTCTTGCATCTCCTGAATCGGCAGGCAGATTCTGCCACTGCACCACTTGAGAAGCGCCAAACAGACTGAGTAGCTTAGAAATAGCAACAAATTTATTTCTCACAGCTCTGGAGGCTGGAATTCCAAGACCAGGTGAGGGCCCTCTTACAGGTCACTGAGTTCTGGTTCTGTCCTCTCATAGCAGAATGGGTTAGGGAGCTCTGTGGGGTCTCTTCTCTGAGGGCACTAATTCCACTTACAAGAGTTCATTGTAATGCCTGATACCATCACCTTGGGCATCAGGTTTTCAGTGTGAGTTTGGGGGGAACACAATCAGACTATAGTATACTTTGTGAAAGAAAAACCCAGAAACATCTGGAAGGAAAAAAAAAGCACCACACAGTTCTATGCTGTTTTCCAAAGGTGCAATCAAGTAAAAGAGAAGCTATAAGGCTACCATGTTGATCCATCTGCCTCTGAGTCAAGTTGAACCACATACAGATGTATCAGTTCAGTTCAGTTCAGTCGTTCAGTCGTGTCTGACTCTTTGTTACCCCATGGACTGCAGCACACCAGGCCTCCCTGTCCATCACTAACTCCCGGAGTTTACCCAAACTCATGTCCATTGAGATGTATGATTTTGCTTAATTTAGAGCCAGGCTTGCATTTTCAATGTGCTGAGAATAAAGGATACGGTATAAAAATAAGCCATGTCCATTCATATGCCTAAAGATGGATCTACAGATGAAACATAAAGGCAGATAGAAATCAGAGACACAAATAAAATAATTTCTATGTGTGCAATTTTTTGCATTTTAAAAAACTTCTTATTACTTACACACACAATTTTCAACACCTCAAGAAGATAAAGTCGAAATCAAAATGACAGAAAAAAAAATATCACTTTTCCTGGAAAAAAATGACGACTGCTATTAAAAAAATAGATGTAGAGGTATTTTAGAAACACTAAGAAACCAGATGGCGAATAAATGAAATGACTAAAATTGGAAATATAAAAGTGCATCTATATTACATCTACACATGGCTTTTTTCTGCAAGGGAACATACTGAAACCAGAGACAAAATATTTTCAATCTGGTTTTCACATCTTCATGTGAAATTCAATCTTCTCTGTCCCATAACTCTCAAATGGTCATTTTATAATCAATTTGAAGTTTAAACAGTAAAGTCGGAGTCTAATGATGGTTGTTATTGTCCAAATTATGTCTAGCCCCAGAAAATTCTAAAAACCAACTAAATCCTTGAGCTTCAATTATAAAATCATTGAAACCAATGGAACCACTCATTGGGCATATCTAGGAATGTTTAACAAAACAGTTATAGGAAAATTTAACATAAATCTTTAGAGCAGAAAATCACATAAGAAGGTTTAAAGCTGACTGAAGGGTGATGAAAGATTGCTTCTATCTCTTCATATGTCAGTTCATTTCTGACTTCAGCTGGGTAGAAAAATAAATCAAGGCACACATTAAAAGTATTTGTGACAAATCTAACATGGCCACTGCCTCCATCAGAATTTTCTTCTTTTCCTTCTCAATGCCATAGACAGAGACAAAGAAAATTGGAAACAAGCACCAAAAATATCCATTCTCTACAAAGCTAGGAGACTGGAAAGAAAAGCAATCAACTTAAAGTATCAGTTAAGTGCTGTCATATGTCAGCGATAGCAGGCAGAGTCACGTGGAGGCAACATGCAGGCTGGGCAAGGAATTCTGAGGAGGCCAAGTGGCAGTAGATCTCAAACAATTCCCAGAAAAGTGCTCTCCCCTCATCCCCAACACAGAAGGGTCACTCTGAAGTACTGATGCTAAAAAGGAAGCTCCCTCGAGCAGAGCTGAGATAAAGCACAAGTTATGTTTGGGAGGAAGTTTGCTAGATAAAGTACAGAAAGTGTGAAAAGTCCTTCTGCAGTGGTGGATCCTGGAATCTGCCAGCAAATAAGAGGCAAAGGAACTGGCAAGCGCAAGGCTGGTTTCATGTTTTTCTAGACCCGGTGTAGCCTGGGAAGGCAGAGAAGTGCAGCCACACAGAGAAAACACACAGAGCGGCTGCAGTTAAAAGAAATGGAGAATGTTCACTTCGGCAGCACATATATTAAAATTGGAACAATACAAAGAAGATTAAAATGGACCCTGAGCAAGGATGACATACGCATTTATGAAGCATTTTATATTAAAAACAAAAAAAAGAGAGAGAGAGACGAGGAGTCCCCTGGCAGCAAGGCAGGAACTATTGAATTACCAAGCCAGGAAGTATGCTGGGGTCCCTCCCCTTCTTCAAGAAACTACGGCATAGTGCTGATCTAGGAAATCCATCAACCATCAGTTCATTTTAGAAAGTAGGAAAGAACAAAAATTATCAATAGATAAAGCATACTCAACAAGAAGAAATGTTGTCATGTGGGAGATGAAAAATAAAACCAAAGATTCCATCATGGGTTTAAAAGTATATTAATGAAGCAAATCCCTCTATGAAAGAACATTGTAAAACATAACGTGGAAACCCATGGTAGAAATGATCAGACAAGAGGCAGAACTGAAAACCAGGATGACATGACTAATGTAAAACACAGAAAAGGTTAAAATAGTACCACAGAAACAAGGCAGAGGAGAGAAGGAACTGGGAGGAGCAAACGGAGAATTGCTTCTTCTAGGAAGAAGCAATTGAGCATATGCAGGATGTGTGTGTTGGCCGCTCAGTTGTGTCTGACTCTTTGCAACCCCATGGACTGTAGCCCATTAAGCTCCTCTATCCATGGGATTCTCCAGGCAAGAATACTGGAGTGGGTTGCCAGAACCTCCTCCAAGGGATCTTCCCAGCCCAGAGATGGCACCTGCATCTCTTGTGTCTCCTGCATTGGCAGGTGGGTTCTTTACCACTAGTGCCACCAATGGAAAAAAGCAAACAACATGAAATGGAAGTAAAGAACACCAAAAAATTAGAGAAAATAATACATGTAGAAGACAGACTAAGGAAAGTTAAAAACAAAACAAAGTGTAATCAGAGTTCTTAAAAAAGTTAACAAGTGTTGTACTAAGATGGACAGGGTACTGTTTGTGAGCACATAAGAGTATTTTATATCTGACATTGTTGGAACTGCTAGTCTATGACGATAAAAATCTAGTTGACTTTTAACTGGTTTTATTAAAACTGAAATATGCTATAGACAATATACCCCATTATTGTCTGATTTCCTAGCACAAGACAAACTACTCCCAATGCCACCTCACCTTAGTACAACAATGAGAAGAAAAAACTGTATTTATATTTTAAGATATAATTCAAAGAAACTTTCCTGGGCAAAAACAAGGGTTCCATACACATAATGAAAGGACACAGCAGGAAAATTTGATCCAGAATGATTAACATTTCTTCTAGAAAAATCACTAAACTTTGAAAATAAAGAATTCTCCAGGAAGTCAAGCAAAAAGATTAAGTCAGTTATAAGAGGAAAAAGCTCACATTTATGTCTGAGTTCTCCAGACCAAATGCCAGAAAATAGGACCAGAAAAATATATATAAACCAAGGTTTTTATTTGCAGCCAAGGTTATAACAGTTTAGAGCATGTAAAGTCTTAGAGAATACTGATGTCATAAGCTTTTTTGAGAAAATAATTAAAGGACAAAAATACTGGAATGGGTAGCCTATCCCTTCTCCAGGGGATCTTCCCAACTCAAGAATCGAACAGGGGTCTCCTGCATTGCACGCAGATTCTTTACCAACTGAGCTATTAGGGAATCTCTAATTAAGGGACAAAGTTTAGTTAATAAAGAGGTGTTTGGGAAACTTTGGCAAAATGACTAATGGTGAACAATGAATATATATAACTACAGGATAAGTTCAAATTATAGAAGAGGATAATGTTGATAAACTAAAATGCAATTATTTTATACCTTGACAATGTACAAATGATTCAACCAGCAAAAGTTGAAAATTAAGAAAGTGAGATAGTGGGAGATAGAATAAGTTCATTGACTGGCTTATTTGTAGCAATATATATAATATTACATATTTTATATATATATATATATATATATATATATATACACATAATACTATCCAAAAGAAAACTGAAGAAGCTGTAATGTATTAAACAAAGTAGTTTTTGTTTTTTTAGTAGCAAAGTCGTGTCCAACTCTTTTGAGACCTCATGGACTGTAGCCTGCCAGGCTCTTCTGTCTATGGGATTTCCCAGGCAAGAATACTGGGTAGCTATTCTCTTCTCCAGGGAATCTTCCTGACCCAGGGATCGGACCTATGTCTCCTGCTTGGCAGGCATTGGCAGGTGGATTCTTTAACGCTGAGCCACCAGGGAACAAAGTAGACTTCAGAAATATTATTAAGGACAAACGGAAACATTATATGACGGTAAAGGGTCAATTCACCAATAATCTAAATTGTTTTTTAACTCATGAATGGATAAATAAACTAATATCACCACTCAGTGAAATACATAGCAAGAAAAAGGAACACACTGCTGATTCATACATAGACATGGATAAATATTAAATTAATTTTGCTAAGTAACTTATATTCTACTATTTAATTCTGAAAGACTGTATGACAATTCCATTTATATGATATTTTAGAACTCTAGGGATGGAAAATCAATCAGTCATTGTCAGGGGTTGTGGTTCACAGGGGTTGACTACAAAGAGATAGCACAAGGGAATTTGGGGGATGAAAGCTTGTTTTTTTGAAACTATGGTGATGGAGACATACCTCTATGCACTTGTCAAAACCCGTAGAACTGTACATCACAAGGAATACATTTTGCTGCATGCAGAATTTTAAAAGCTTAAGTAGAATATCAGAGAATCTCAAGATAAGATTGTGACAGACGAATCTAACTGTATTATAAAATCAATGAGATAACAGAACTAAAGGGCACGAAGAAAAAAGATGATCGGTTTTAAGGGCTTCCCGGGTGGCTCAGCTCTGCCTGCCAATGCAGGAGATGGGGGTTTCATCCCTAAGTCAGGAAGATCCCCTAGAGAAGGAAATGGCAACCCACTCCAGTATTCTTGCCTGGGAAATCCCGTGGACAGAGGAGCCTGGTGGGCTACAGTCCATGGGGTTGCAAAAGAGTTGGAGACAACTTAGCCACTAAACAACAACAGCAAGGGTTTTAAATATGGCATTTTGACTAGATACCATAAAAAGGAAAAAAAAAAGTACACAAACATTACACCTTAGTTGGTAAATTTGTTTTTCATGGGACATGGGTGTGCAATTTTTTAACTACTTTATTTGTATACTGCTGCTGCTGCTGCTGCTAAGTCGCTTCAGCCGTGTCTGACTCTGTGCGACCCCACAGATGGCAGCCCACCAGGCTCCGCTGTCCCTGGAATTCTCCAGGCAAGAACACTGGAGTGGGTTGCCATTTCCTTCTCCAATGCATGAAAGTGAAAAGTGAAAGTGAAGTCACTCAGTCGTGTCTGACTCTTAGCGACCCCATGGACTGCAGCCTACGAGGCTCCTCGGTCCATGGGATTTTCCAGGCAGGAGTACTGGAGTGGGTTTTATTTGTATACTAAGGTTCAACAAATAAGTAAATATATTACAGATTAAGAGAGTTAGGGTTCTCCTTGTCAAAGAAAAAGTTACAAAGAAACAAACAGGATGCTAGGATGAACACAGTGGTGCTCGATTTGAGTCAGAGGTATAAGAATTAACTCACGTTTCTTTTTGTTTTTTAACACACAAGATAGATAGATAGAAAAATAAATATAGTTATGCATGCACTCATGATTAGTATACATGTATATTTCCTAGCCCTGCCCATGGATAGGACCCCAGAAGCAGTGACATTTTCAGAGCAATGAGCATGTTTAGCATGGGTCTTTGTTTCTAAATACTACTCCCCAACAAAAGGAACCAGGGCTCCTTGGAAAAATGAGTATTGCCAGAGCTGGGACAGAAGAAAATGGAATATGAGCTTGAAGCAGCTTGTGGCACAAGAAGTAAGAAAGTTGTTGGGGACTGAATAATAGCTTCCACGTATGCTCATGTCTGGGCTTCCCAGGTGGCACGAGTGATAAAGAATCTGCCCATGCAGAAGGTAGATATAACAGACCTGGGTTTGATCTCTGGGTTGGAAAGATCCCCTGGAGGAGGGCATGGCAACCTACTCCTGTATTCTTGCCTGGGAAATCCCATGGACAGAGTTTGGTGGCCTATGGTTCATGGGGTCGCAAAGAGTTGGAGCAACTGTAGCAACTTAGCATGCACACATGCATACTCATGTCCTAAAATCCCCAGGATCTGTGACTGTTGCCTTATATGGCAAAAGAGATTTTGCGGGTATGATTAAATTTAAGGTTTTATGATGGGGAGCTTATCCTGGATTGTCCAGGTAGGCCCAAGGTAATCACAACATCTCTGTGAAAGAGCCAAGGAGGTCAGAATCTGAGAATACAAAGTGACGTGACAATGGAAGCAGAGCCTGAGATGTTGTGGGGATGGTGACAGCCTCTGGAAGCTGGAAGAGGCAAGGCGCTAGTGCTTCCAGAGGAACTGGCGCTGTCCACACCTTGATTTTAGCCCAGTTGAACTGATTCTGAACTACCAATCTCCAGAACTGTAAGAGAATAATTTTGTGTTGTTTTAAACATAGTTTGTGGTAATTTGTTACAGCAGCAATAGGAATTGAGTACAGAAGTACTCAAAAAAATTTTTAATGTTTTTAAAAATTGATGTGACCTTCCTTGGGGGTCAAGGTGAAGGGATGAACACAGTTATGACATGTTTAAATTGCAATGAACTCAGTTATGACATATTTAAATTGTAAGAATGTAATCTAAAGGGTTTTTCAAGTCAGAGATAACTGTGCCTTCTCACTGAACTCTCAGTTCAAATGAGAATTAAGAATCTAAGTAAACATGGTCATCATTTTTAAAAATGTTTTTGTCTTTTCAGATTCTAATTCATTTATTTTGAAATCCAACAGGGAAAAAAATTATCATTATATATATATATATATATTGCATATATACACATATATGTATATGTATTTACACACTCATATACATATGTGTTTGTATGAAAGTGAAAGTGTTAGTTTCTTAGTAATGTCCGGCTATTTGCAACCCCATGAACTATAGCCTGCCAGGGTACTCTATCCATGCAGTTCTCCAGGCAAGAATACTAGAGTGAGTTGCCATGCCCTCCTCCAGGGGATCTTCCTGACCCAGGGATCAAACCCACATCTCCTATGTCTCCTGCATTGGCAGGCAGGTTCTTTACCACTAGCGCCACCTGGGAAACCAAGAACTGAAGATTAACTGTACCTACAACAATCAAGATGATGTTGGTCAGATGACTGAAGATGACTGTCAGAGGTGACTGTGCTGTTTCTGCAGCTAACCTCCTCCTTCTGTATATAAAAGTTCTTGCCTCACTGGTTGCCTGAGGTGTGGGTGGGGGTGGGCAGTTGCTAGCATCTGAAATAAAGCTAACTTTCCTTTCCACCAACCTGGCCTGTTTATTGGTGGCAAGCAGCCAGACTCCCCCACCTCCCACCCTTTCTGTAACAGGTTGACATTTCCTTCTCCAGAGGACCTTCCTGACCTAGGGATCAAACCTGAGTCTCCTGCATGGCAGGCAGATTCTTTATTGTCTAAGCCCCATGTATGTGTATATATATGTGTATATTTATATATGTGTGTGTGTGTGTGTGTGTATATATACACACATATGTGTGTGTGTGTATATATGTGTATGTGTTTTATATATATATGTATGTTTTAACCAGAATCACAGAGAACTCAGCTCCCTATATGTCTTTGTTCCCTCTCCCTTCCTTCCCTTCCTCCCTCTCTTCCTCCCTCCCTTCCTTCCTTCCTTTCCTCCTTCCTTCCTTCCCCTTCTTGGTGGCTAGATTGATTAATCCACTCATTTATTTTTACCTCTCACCTGATACTGGGGCCCCAAATCTCCCAGTCATGACATCAAAGAAGTTTCCGATGTTGGTTTCAACACTGCTGAAGATGATCCCACTGTTCTGATTGGTGAAGTGAGTTGCCAGGGAAGCCATGAACGCAATCTAAGGAAAGAGTTAGAGGTTAATTAAAAGGCAATTTATCTTAGAGAAACAAGGTTTCAGGACAAGTATTATTTCAACAATATTTGTAACAGCAAGAGTGGGAATAATATGAGCATTAATCTATGGAGAAGAATTGAATCCTGGTGATTTCTAATGTTTTAATGCTATGCAGCCACTGGAATGACAGTATATATCAATAGTCGTGAGCATGGGTTTCGGTGAACATTAGACTGTAAAAGGCGTTTTGAGATATTAAAATTCTATTAGCAAATAATACTGGAAAATTTTGATGAAATCTTACTTGTACAGTTATTAAATGCCCATTGGCATATACTAGAGGGTCTGGAAAGTCCTTCAGCCAAACAACTTTTTAATTTTGTTTACCCTGTGTTTTTTCCATAAAAGACACGTGTGATATTATGATTTATGATAAATATATATTTAATATTTGTCCCTCAGTTTTGACAGAGACCTCCTAAAATCCTCAGAATTTCCTAAGTGTTAAGGGCAATCAAGGTGTTTTTTGTTATGTTAATGAGATAACTTTGGAAAAGCCCCTCAGGAGGGTCTATTTGCCTGTAGAGCCAACTGAAAGTTTTGAACTCTCAGTGCCTCTTAATGAAAGTGAAATTGTTGGCTTAAAACTCAACATTCAGAAAACTAAGATCAGGGCATCTGGTCCCATCACTTCATGGCAAATAGATGGAGAAACAGTGGAAACAGTGAAAGACATTATTTTCTTGGGCTCCAAAATCACTGCAGATGGTGACTGCAGCCATGAAATTAAAAGACACCTGCTCCTCGGAAGAAAAGTTATGACAAGCCTAGATAGCATGTTAAAAAGCAGAGACATTACTTTGCCAACAAAGGTCCATCTAGTCAAAGCTATGGTTTTTCCAGTGGTCAGGTATGGATGTGAGAGTTGGACTATAAAGAAAGCTGAGAGCCAAGAATCGATGCTTTTGAACTGTGGTGTTGGAGAAGACTCTTGAGAGTCCCTTGGACAGCAAGGAGATCCAACCAATCCATCCTAAAGGAAATCAGTCCTGAATATTCATTGGAAGGACTGATGCTGAAGGTGAAACTCCAAAATTTTGGCCACCTGATGCGAATAACTGACTCATGGAAAAGACCTTGATGCAGGGAAAGATTGAAGGCAGGAGGAGAAGGGGATGACAGAGGATGAGATGGTTGGATGGCATCACCGACTCAATGGACATGAGTTTGAGTAAGCTCTGGGAGTTGGCGATGGACAGGGAAGCCTGGCGTGCTGCAGTCCATGGGGTCACAAAGAATCGGACATGACTGAGTGACTTAGCACACACACACACATAGGACATCTAGGTGGTGTCGGAGAATTGCTCGGTGATGTGGGAATAACCCACACATGGAAATTGTAACACTACTGGAGAGTCACATTTGAAAGTCAACACCAATCCCCTGTCCAAAGGATTCTTTGAAACTGACTGTGAATTAAATCAATAACTTCTTTTAAAAAAAAATTATTATTTCTTGGCTGTGCTGGTTCTTCATTGCTGCATGTTCTTTTCTCTGGTTCCAAGGATTGGGGAGTACTCTCTAGTGTGATGCATGGGCTTCACACTGCAATATTTTCTCTTGTTGCAGAGCATGGGCTCTTGGGTGTACAGGCTTCAGCAGTTGCAAAAGGGGGCTTGGTAGTTGCAGCGTGGGCTTTACAGTGCTGGCTCAGTAGTTGTGGAACACAGGCATAGTTACTCCATCACATGTGGGATCTTCCCAGGCCAGGGATCGAACCTTGGTCTCCTGTTTTGGCAGGCAGAGTCTTTATCACTGAGCCACCAGGGAAACCCCTAGATCAGTAAGTTCTTTAATTTGGAAGGATTATCTTCTTGAATGAATGGAAATTTTAAGGAAGAAGAGTGAGAGAAGAAAGAGCAAATAACGTGAAGTTCTGGAAGACTTGGGGTAGAGTGGGAAGGCAGGCCTGGGAGAATCAGCACAGAAAGGATTTAGGTAGTCAGAAGGACCACAGGAGGGCACTGGATGCAGAAAGATGAGGAAGGGGTGACATCAGACGAAAGATTTAGGAATGGGGATCAAGGGGCCAGAAGTTACCCTCCTTTATAATCTGCCTGAGACCAATCTTCCGTCCTCTTTAAGGCTTCCTTCAAAATGTGTGAATGTAGTTCTCCCAAATGATCATATTATGGTTTCAGGGTTAAGAAGCTGACAGAGCAAAGGTAACAGTGGCCAAGGTGTTCTCCCTTAAACTGGCTACTATAGGGCCGCTTAGCTAGAATATAACCATTCACAGATTTGGGTTAATTTCTAATCTTGAGAATGTTTATCATCCATCTTATTAGGTACCTTTAACCTGGACAGGGAAGCCTGGTGCGCAGCAGTCCACGGGGTCACAAAGAGTCGGATACAACTGAGCAACTGAACAACAACAACAATAACCTGGGCGGCTGTATCTGTCTCCTTTTCTTTCTAAATTTATACTGACCCACAGACCCCAGGTTATTAAAATAATTAAACAGCATTCATTAAAAAGTTATGAAAACACAAACACTGGTTGAATAACACACAGGACCTCTTAGTTTACCCTTTTAAAAAACCTGAGACCCAGGAAAATGATGGGATATATCCAAGGGCAATCAACTACCACATGTGCTCAAACAAAGGGCAGTTTCCCCCACATTGATCTTTCAGATAGAGTTACTGTACTTTCTAGTTCTTTCAAAGTTTCTTGTGTTATAGTATTGTCCATGAAAACATTAATAATCTATGAAAGAAACTGGAAAGTTTTATTAGAGCCAACCTGAGGATTCTAACCCAGCAGACAGTCTTTCAGAAAGCCCTGAGGACTACTGTGAAGAGGTAAAACGGGTTGGGGGAGCAACCAGTGTGTATGTGGTTTTGGTGAAGGGGTACATGCCATCAAGCACGCATCTCAGTAGAATGTGACTGTTATTCTCGAGGACCAGACGTCTTAGTCAGTGGTTTCAGTGCTTTTCTAAGTGTGGGAAGATGCAGGAGACTGGGTCCATAAGATTCTCTCCTGAAAAGGTTTAACTGTCTGAGGGCCAATTCTGCCAGTTTTTCCAGAGCGCAAAGTACTTCATCCTGATCTTCACCTTGAATTCCTTTCAAGGTGTATTGTAGGTCAGCGACTGCAGTGTCTAACGACTTGATTCTTATATAACTGGCTGGTGGGCAACACTCTTTATTGTACAGTCCTTTCCCTTTTGCCTTTAATTTCAACCCAGGTTTGGGAGGCATTTTGTGACCAACTGACCCATTGCACTAGGGATGCTCATTTCAAGGCCAAGCCAAGATTTCCTTGATAAGACACTCCATGTACCGTTACTGGATGAGGCCCACTTAACAGTAGCCAATAGCCTCTGGACCACCTGCCTTACTAGTCTGTAATGGCCCAGGAAATGGTTCCTCCTTATTGCTTCTTCCCGTATCTATTACAATCATTGATCTTACAGAACTGTTTATTTGGTCAATTGTTTCAAGTTCCCTAGTCATCACTATTTTTATCAGAGACTCAGTCACACACTGGTAATGCAAGAAACAATAATCTTGTAAAATAGGTGGGATACAAGTAATATAGCTAGCAACATTAATAAGGTTGTAAGTAAGTAGTGTTACCTTCTAAGGAGTTACATGTCTGCTGTCAAAAGAAGAGAAATTGAGTTTTATGGTCAAGCGGGTATTTCTGCCACTGGCGTGGTCTGGTTAACGCATAATGCAGATGTACAATGCACACTAGAGGGGAGGGAGGAGGCCCATATGGGCAGAGAAAATATTATGTATAAATTTTCCTTGACTTGCTTTAAAATACAAATTTTATTTCATCAGTATATTCTCTCAATTACTTAATTTTAATCACAAGTTACTATTTCAGGAAGACATTTCAGCCAGAAACAAGCAATACAAAATGCTAGTTTTCAATGCTGATAGGCGTTTCTTGGAAGAATCATTTTTAAAATATTAACCAAATAAATAAATAAATAACCCAGATTTAGTAATTTTCTTGGTGTGACCTAATCTCACATCTGCAAGTTTTAGGTATTACTGACAACAAGAATTTCGGAAGATCACTTAAAAGAGAACTAACAGATAAATGGGTAGTTGGGCTTGAGATTAAAATGTCCAATGATAGCCTCACAAATGAATTTTAAAAACTTTAAGCTGAAGTGATATGGTCTGGTCTGGAAATCTGTAGGTGAATGACTCAGAATGTCTTTAGTGATAAAGAAGATACTGATGAGAAAATTTAAATAAAAATTAATGCCCCCAAAACTGATTTGATAGAAAGAAGTATTTGTATATTAGTATCTATATGTGTGACCTAAACATGCAAATGTAACAAAATTGATAAATAAATGGGATGGTCAAATGTCTAATAATATTTCATGCATCTAAAAGTTTATATATTCAAGTTGCCAAAAATCTTTTTATTGCACATATCTTTTCATTTGGAAAATGGAAATCAGCTGATGTTCAGGGTTACTCTGTATCTGGTCTAAAGAGGGTGCTGAATTTCACCCTTCATACATTTCTCTTCTCCCTAAGAATGATTTCAAAGCACTTTGACAGCATCGGTCTTAGGCAAGTATCCCGTGGTGAACAAACTGAGATGAATAAATTGAGACAGGATTTGTCTACTCAACACTGAGGATGAAAAACCACTCAAGTCTTCTGACTCCTGGACCCTGAGGGTCACCTGGAGACGTGCCGAGATGGCTTACCTGCAGTTCTGGTGGGACCCCCGGGTGGCCCTTCTCTCCTTTGGGGCCATGCTGCCCCCGCTCCCCTCGTGGCCCCAGATCACCTTTGTCTCCTTTCTCACCTTTGGCCCCTTCGTGGCCAGTGGCTCCGTTATTTCCATTGTTCCCATGGTTTCCTTAAATAACCAGACATCATCACATGAGAAAGCCCAGTCACTCATACTCACTGTCTATTTCTACAGCAACATAGTTCTTGTCTTCAAAAATACAGGTTCAGTGGCATAAGGGGACCATTTGAAACAAACCTAAACACAGCCATGAGATTATCATGGAATAGGATCTCTCTTAAATGGAACAGTGAAAACAGACTTAGATACTCTTAAGTCTCCAGATTCTAAAGCCTATTTTTCCTATAAAGCAAAACTTGGAGGAACAGTTGCATAGAAGACTGATTATCAAAGGATCCTTTATAATAGCAAAGATTAGAAACCACCTAAATGTCCACCAATACTGAAAGGGTAAGATTTTAAAATGGTATGGAATTCCCTGGTGGTCTAGTGGTTAAAACTCTGTGTTTTCACTGCAGCAGGCATATGAGTTCTATCCCTGGTCAGGGAACTATAATCCTGCAAGCTGCATGGCACAGCCAAAATAATAATAATAATAAAGGATTAGTAGACAGAATTGTTTAAAAATGGCACATATATATCCCAGTAAATAATGTTGTATAGTCACAAAAAAATAATGACTAAGAAAAATATTTAATAACATATGTTTTAGATAAAAGAGGCTACGAATCAATAGGGTTCACATGATACTACACGTATGTATGTATATTACATATACATATATACATATACACATGATTTATCCAAAGGGGAAAAAGACTATAACACATTACATAAAAATATTTTACAGTGGTTCATTTTGCCTGGGAAATCCCATGGACAGAGGAGCCTGGCGGGCTACAGTCCATGGGGTCGCAGAGTCAGACACGGCTTAGCAACTAAACAATAGCAATCTTTTTTCTAAGTGGATGAAACACAAGTGATTTTTGTATCATCCTATATAATTTTCTGCATTTTTAAAAATTTCTACAAGAACATGTACCACTTTTATAACAAGGAAAAGTAAAATCTTTGATAAAAATTATAACAATAATCTTGAAAGCAAGATTTGGATAATGACTTCAACTCTTCACTCAGAGAGAATTTCTACACCTCTCCCTTTATTTACACCTGTTGAATTCCAGGCCCTTCTGCCATTTATTTTGTGTGCCACCTTTGGTCAGGTTTCACACCAAGCTTGCAACTCTTCCATACTGATGAACTTTGACTGTATTTGCAGGTTAATGTGCTGATGACAAAACTGTTCCCGATGGGGAATATGTAGTCAAAGCCAGTTTGTCCTGTGGCCTCAGAAGAGTGTAGACCTAAGAAGATTTTAGGAGGGTCTGAATATTCCCTACCCCTAATCACTGCATCTGCTGCCTGCTGCCTGTGATGGTCAGTGACATAGGTTCCAAGCTACTAATCATAAAGTCTAACAGAGCACTTGCTCATTCTATATTTGGTTTTGTTTGAGAAGCCTCTCAAAGATATTAAGAAAAATTAAATCGCATTGTTTTTTAACTACTAACATCAATGGGAGAAGAGAAGAGTAAGAGACTTTTGCCAAACCTGAGAAAAAGTTTTACTCCCAGGAATTGATCTGGAGCGACAGTTAAACCCTAAGATTTGGAGGTCGTGGACAGAGGGGACCTGGCTGCCCTCTCCTTGCCTGACCCAGGAGGCTAGAGAGTTCCCCCAATGATCCATGCCTGGGGTAACACTCAGTAGAGTAGAGATGGCTGAGGGGTGGCTCTAGAGGGACCCAGTGGAGCTCGACAGCACACCCCGTGCTGCCATATGGTGCTGGAGCCCAGAAATGTTCCCATGAGCCCAAGAGAAGTACAAGGGTCAACTGAGAGACAGCTGAGCATGGAGCACCTGGAGGCTAGGGGAAGACAAACTCAGCTAGACCTAGAATCAGACAGAAGGCTGCGTCATTCAGTGAAAAGGACCGTGAAGATGACTATAACCCAGACCAGCAATCTCTCCTCCCCGCTCTCACTTCCCATATTCCCAGAAGGCTAGATCTAGAGTGCCCTATGGAGCACACAGCGGCAGAAACACTGAAGCAAAAGTATGAACCTGTTAAGCTCCAGCGATTCCACACTTCATGCTGGTGAAGGGCCTCTTGGCCTGTAGGCTGGGGTCCCAATATGCCTAATGCCTGTGGGATTCTGCAAGTGGTATGGATAATAAATGGCTATATCTTAGATACTTCTACCTCATAAACTCAATAAGCTCACTTGCCTACCCAACTCTCTTTTGGATTTTCCATGCGCGAGCTCTGGATCATACACAAGCGATCCCAGATCACTGAGGTTCACCCCGGCTCCTGATTTGGTATGGTCTGCAAGTAGACTGAAAACAACGCATCTCTCTCATCCTTACCTGGAATGCCAGGGGGACCAGGAGGTCCAGGGGGGCCTTGGTAGCCTCGGAAGCTATAGTCTCCATGGCAACACTTGCTACAGTCTGGGGGCATTCCTCCGGTTTGTGGAGACTTAAAAAAAAAAAAAAAGACACAAAGAGAAACTTCAAAGAAAGGTACATGTGAGTAATTAGAACTTTTGAATTTCCTCTGGCTTTGGTCACTAGGTAAGTTTAATTCCAAACAACCCACAACAACATCAGAAAAGAAAGTGTGGGGTGAGTATGTCAATGGCAAAGGAGTCAGGGAATAGCTCAAGAGAAGTGAAGATCAGAAGGCAAAGGAAACAATAGAGTGGGTAGAAGAACAGGCTCCTTGGAAAGTGGGAGTGGGAGTGGAGGATCGGGGCAGTGTTTCTAGAAAGTATGCTCCAAAAGCTATGGGAAAAGATAAATCTCCTTCAGAAGTAGACTTGGAAACATTCCTTTTCTTTTCCAACTGTCTATAGTCTCAGACATAGCTACACTGAGTAGATGACCCACAAATGATAAAATTACCAGCATCAAATACAGTAGTTAATGCTATGTATATTCATGATACTACTGCATTAAAAGTTCTTAGAAATTCTAAATTGCAACTCTAGTTTTTCCAACAGTCACGGCACACATAAATTGCCTTAGAAAATTAAGATTCATGAATCCAAAAAGTTCTTATTAATTATTTGCAACTTGAAACAATTTCACCTTTTTAAACTTTTGTCTTTAACATGTGGGTCTGTTTCATATTCCACTTGAAAATTTAATTGATTATTGCATTGTTTGAATCAAGATTGAATGTCCATTGAGTCAGTGATGCCATTCAACCATCTCATCCTCTGTCATCCCCTTCACTTCCTGCCTTCAATCTTTCCCAGCATCAGGGTCTTTTCCATGAGTCAGTTATTCGCATCAGGTGGCCAAAGTATTGGAGCTTTAGCATCAGTCCTTCCAACGGATATTCAGGGTTGATTTCTTTTAGGATTGACTAGTTTATTTCTTTGCAGTACAAGGGACTTTCAAGGGTCTTCTTCAACACCATAGTTCAGAAGAATTAGTTCTTTGGTGCTCAGCTTTCTTTATGGTCCAACTCTCACATCTATACATGACTACTGGAAAAACCACAGCTTTGACTAGATGGACTTTAGTGGCAAAGTAATGTCTCTGCTCTTTAATATACTGTCTAGGTTTGTCATAGCTTTTCTTCCAAGGAGCAAGCATCTTTTAATTTCACAGCTGCAGTCACCATCTGCAATGATTTTGGAGCCCAAAACAGTAAAGTCTGTCACTGTTTCCATTGTTTCCCCATTTCTATTTGCCTTGAAGTGATGGGACTGGATGCCATGATCTTAGCTTTCTGAATGTTGAGTTTTAAGCTAGCTTTTTCACTCTCCTCTTTCACTTTCATCAAGAGGCTCTTTAGTTCTTCTTCACTTTCTGCCATAAGGGTGGTGTCATCTGCATATCTGAGGTTATCGATATTTCTCCCAGCAATTTTGATTTCAGCTTACGCTTCTTCCAGCCTGGAATTTCACATGATGTACTCTGCATATAAGTTAAATAAGCAGGGTGACAATATACAGCCTTGATGTACTCCTTTCCTGATTTGGAACCAGCCTGTTGTTCCATGTCCAGTTCTAACTGTTGCTTCATGACCTGCATACAGATTTCTCAGGAGGCATGTCAAGTGGTGTGGTATTCCCATCTCTTGAAGAATTTTCCACAGTTTCTTGTAATCAACACAGTCAGAGGCTTCGGTGTAGTCAATGAAGCAGAAGCAGATGTTTTTCTGGAACTCTCTTGCTTTTCCTATGATCCAACAGATACTGGCAATTTGATCTCTGGTTCCTCTGCCTTTTCTAAATCCAGCTTGAACATCTGGAAGTTCTCGGTTCACGTACTGTTGAAGCCTTGCTTAAGGGATATTAAATGTATTCAAATATGACTCTGAGTTCAACACTTACTTATTCAATGATAAATGCCTAAAATTTGTGCTTACTGTCAAGGAGGTAGAGATTTGGCAGGAGTTGAATGGCAGAAAAGTTAGAGTCACTCATAAAACTTCGAGTCTCCTCTAAATGGGCAACTTTTAATTATAGATAGCATACAAAAGACTTGTGGAAACTTTCTTTGACACCAGTTAAAAATCAAAGGTTTTTTCACTCTCCAACATAAATCACAGCAGGATCCTCCATGACCCACCTCCCAGAATATTGGAAATAAAAGCAAAAATAAACAAATGGGACCTAATTAAAATTAAAAGCTTTTGCACAACAAAGGAAACTCTAAGCAAGGTGAAAAGACAGCCTTCAGAATGGGAGAAAATAATAGCAAACGAAGCAACAGACAAACAATTAATCTCAAAAATATACAAGCAACTCCTGCAGCTGAATTCCAGAAAAATAAACGACCCAATCAAAACATGGGCCAAAGAACTAAACAGACATTTCTCCAAAGAAGACATACAGATGGCTAACAAACACATGAAAAGATGCTCAACGTCATTCATTATTAGAGAAATGCAAATCAAAACCACAATGAGGTACCATTTCACACCAGTCAGAACGGCTGCTATCCAAAAGTCTACTAGCAATAAATGCTGGAGAGGGTGTGGAGAAAAGGGAACCCTCTTACACTGTTGGTGGGAATGCAAACTAGTACAGCCACTATGGAGAACAGTGTGGAGATTCCTTAAAAAACTGGGAATAGAACTGCCATATGACCCAGCAATCCCACTGCTGGGCATACACACCGAGGAAACCAGAATTGAAAGAGACGCGTGTACCCCAATGTTCATCGCAGCACTGTTCACAATAGCCAGGACATGGAAGCAACCTAGATGTCCATCAACAGACGAATGGATAAGGCAGCTGTGGTACATATACACAATGGAATATTACTCAGTCATTAAAAAGAATACATTTGAATCAGTTCTATTGAGATGGATGAAACTGGAGCCCATTATACAGAGTGAAGTAAGCCAGAAAGAAAAACACCTATACAGTATACTAATGCATATATATGGAATTTGAAAGATGGTAATGATAACCCTATATGCGAGACAGAATAAGAGACACAGATGCATAGAACAGTCTTATGGACTCTGAGGGAGAAGGTGAGGGTGGGACGTTCTGAGAGAATAGCATCGAAACGTGTATATTGTCATTTGTGAAACAGAACACCATTCCAGGTTCGATGCATGAGACAAATGCTCAGGGCTGGGGCAATGGGATGACCCAGAGGGATGGGATGGGGAGGGAGGTGGGAGGGGGGTTCAGGATGGGGAACACATGTAAACCCATGGCTGATTCATGTCAATGTATGGCAAAAAACCACTACAATGTTGTAAAGTAATTAGCCCCTAACTAAAATAAATAAATTTATTAAAAAAAAAAAAACAGGAGTAGTTGGTAGGATATGTGGAAGGAGAGTGAGAGAACGGAGATGACAAATACTTGCTTAGTATAGAGCATGGATCAGCAAATTATGGCTTGTAGGCCAAATCCAACAGTATGGTTTTGTAAATAAAGTTTTATTACAGCACACACACACACAAATCAAAGGTTTTTTGAAAAGAGCATATTGTTGATAAGGGATTCATTTTTTAAAAGGAAGGGATGGGGTGAGAGAGGAAGGAAGGGAGAGAGAGAAAGGGAGAAAAGGAGGGAGGAAGAAGCCATTTAAAATTTGTTTTCTCTGTCATTAGAAATCCAAGCAGAACAATGGATCAGTACTTCCCATTGTTGCACCTCTAGACTTTTATAGCACAGCAAATTCTACTCAATACTCTGTAATGGCCTATATGGGAAAAGAATCTAAAAAAGAGTGGATAGAACACCCCTTGTGGTCCAGTGGTTAAGAATCTGCCTGCCAGTTCAGGAGACCGGTTTGATCCCTGGTCAGGGAAGATTCCATGTGCTGTGGGGCAACTAAGCCTGTGGCCACAACTACTGAGCCCATGTGCCTTAGAGCCGATGCTTTGCAACAAGAGAAACCACCACAATGAGAAGCCCAAACACCACAACTAGAGAGTAGCCCCCGCTCACAGCAACTAGATAAAGCCCGTGCACAGCAATGAATACCCAGTGCAGCCAAAAATAAAATAAATAAATAAATACATTTTTAAGAAAGAGTGTATGTGTGCTAAGTTGCTTCAGTCATGGCCTACTCTTTGCAACCCTACGAGCCCTCCAGGCTCCTCTGTCCATGGGATTCTCCAGGCAAGAATACTGGAGTGGGTTGCCATTTCATCCTCCAGGGGACCTTCCCAGCCCAGGGACTGAACCAGAGTCTCATATGTCTCTTGTATTAATAAGCAGGTTCTTTACCATTATCACCACCTGGAAAGCCCCATGTATATGTGTATGTATAACTGATTTACTTTGCTGTACACCTGAAACTAACAGGACATTGCAAATCAACTATACTCTGATAAAAATTATTTTTAAAAATTAAATTTGCATAAACAAAACATAAAACAAGCTAGAATTTTTTTCCCTGACTCTTACTTTTTTTTTTATTTAAGCAGGTTCCCACCTAGCTATATATTAAGAAACAAATGCCTCATCTGTAGTCCAGCAACAGCTGCAACAGCTCAGAGCCCAAACTCAAGGTTTCAGGAGCTAGGAGTTGGACCAGTCTCCTGGTATAGTCTTCAGTTCCTCAGACCCAACCCTGGACAGGTATGGGAGTCTATGAAAACCTTTTACAAAACTGGTGGATAAAAAGAAAATTAGCCAAAGCAATTGGTTGGAGACAAGGGATTCCAGACACTTGGGAAGTCAGACACTGCAGCACTGCCCCGCCTTCTAATCCAAAGATGAAATCTGAAGAGTAAGTATTCTGTAATTTCCTGGTATGATTTTGCTAATATGAAATACAGATTTTTAAGCTCCAAGAAATTCTAAGCTCTGCCAATAATGAATTTAAGGGAAGGAGACGGGTGGGGATGAGGGAAAATCCTGAAGTGGAACCATTTATTTAAAAATAGAATTGAAAAACTGAGACAACTAAGAATGTCAGAAAGAGAACTGGACTGGAACCAGAAGTCCCATTACAGGTCTGTGTGACTTTCATGAAGTCATTTTCCCCCAGACATCATTTTTCTTGTCCACTAAATTAGAGGACAGAGTAAAAATGGTCATGAAATTTCCTTCCAGCTCTATAACGCAAACAATGATACTGAAGTCTTTTCCAAAGCCTCAGATGGTGACTTAGAAAGCTTTTGTTTTGAAGTCTAGTGTCTGGGCACAGGAAATTAGCTCCAAGAGATGAGGTGCACACCCAAGCACTTCAAGAGCACAGTTGTTGTTTAGTCGCTAAGTCGTGTCTGACTCTTACGACTCCATGGACTGTAGCCCACTAGGCTCCTCTGTCTGTGGGATTTCCCAGGCAAGAATACTGGAGTGGGTTGTAATTTCTCAAGGGGATCTTCCCAACCCAGGGACTGAATCCGTGTCTCCTGCATCTCCTGCATTTCTAGGCAGATTCTTTATCACTGAGCCATCAGAGAAGTTGAGAGCACAGAGCTGCCACCAAAACAGGGAGAGATTTCTGGTCACTAAGTGGGCCCCCTCCTAAGAACCTTCCTGCAACATTTCACAACATGGTCCTCCCTCTGGCCTGGTCTTTCAAAAATCAATCAACTGGAACAATGTCTGTGAGCCTTAGAACAAACTGGACAGGATGTGTTAGTTGAGAAGTTTTCTTCCAGGTAAGGGAGATTCACATACTAGGTAGTCCTGTATATCAACTTGCTATTGACTCTTTTCCCAAAATTAGGTCAAGTTTGAGCACAAAGTTCATGCAGTATGTGGTATGGGAGGAAGAAGGTCCTTAAGACAAATTCCATCTATTCTGTAGATGGAGGCCTAGGGGCAGCTACCGAGAATGAAGCTCTGCCATAGGGAAATGACTTCAGGAAAGAGGGTCCACAGCTCCTTCCGTGGAAAGGGAAAAGCGAAGAGAGAGAAAGTGAAGGGAAGTGGAGGAGGGAGAGACAGGAGCCCAGGAAGAGCAGGGGAGGTTGATAAAGGTGGAGATGGTGAAGAGCTGCAGGAAGAAAATGCCAGGGAAAGGGGGTGCAGGTCTCCCTGGGAGAGTGGCCCCCCACCTCTACACATCTCTGCACAAACCCTATGGCCAGAGTCCTCTTTTTAGAACACAAACCTGACCTCACTGCCCTGCTATGCACGAACAAAACTTCTGCTTGCAAAATAAGGTCTAAGCTTCTTAACCGGTCAACAGAATCCATCAAATGGCACTAAAATCATGGGTGTCTTCCTCACACAGCCCAGGCACACCACCGACACCCACTCCTCCAGGCTCTCTCAAGGCTCTTCCTGTCACACAAATTTATTTTATTTTTTCTGTGAGTAGCCATCCTTTTTGTCTCATCCTTTGAGATCCAACTCAACAACCACCGCCATTCTGACCCTTTCTTCCCAACAGTCTTTTGTGTGTGAACTTTGTCACATGGTATTGAATTATCTGTTAATTTATTCCCACAAGAGCCCTTCAGAACTGTTCAGCAATAGAAGCTTGAGTGTATTGATGCCCATCCTAAAATGTGACTCACAAGAGAAGCACAGGGAAAAGATTGGTGAAGGAAAAACAAAAAGATTGATAAAGCAGTGAATGAGGATTAAGAGAAGAGGCGGGGAGTACGGGGAGTGAGGAAAGAAGGAAGCACACAAAAAAATCCCAAATTTAACTTGGGGCTCCATATCCATGGGCAGAGAATTGTACTAAAACTTTTAGAGTACCAGTGGCTAAATCTCCACAGTAACTCCTGTTGGGGGCTGATTTGGAAATACTGCTGGAATCCAAGGGAGTTTAAAAGCACCCCCTTCAAAAAAAAAAAAAAGGAAACCCCAAAGTGGCTTCTTACCCACCTCATCTGATTTTAATATGCTAGATGCCTAGGGGTACTAGCAGGTAGCATGGAACAGAAATGTACTGTGAATTTCAGTGGCCTGCTGGGTGCCAAGAAATAATGACCCATGACAGCCCACATCTGCCTTCTGCTGCCTCTGGGGGCTCACACCGCCATTGCCAAGAAGGATCCAGCAGAGAGCCCATTTACTTAAGTGGAAAGTCCAGATCAAGGCTCGGACAAAAGCACAGATATCTTCACCACTGATAAAAACACAGATAAGTATTAATCACTCTTCAACCAAAAGACTGTCAGATGAAACAGCAATCTCTAAAAGTGGCTTTCAGAAAGCAGGACTGGGGACTTCCCTGGTGGTCCGGTGGTTAGGGCTTCTCACTTCCACTTCAAGGGACACGGATTCATCCCTGGTTGGGGAACTGAGATCTCACGTGTTGCACAGCATGGCCAAAAAAGAATAAACAAATAAACAGGATTGTGTTTAGTGGTTATCTTTTCTCCTGCAGCTCCACCAATTCAACCAGGCCTCACAGAACGGTTTGAACAACTACATCTGTGGTCAAGTTAGAAGTCCCAGGTTTGTCTCAGATCCACAACTGCTTCTGCCTGTCATCTTGATGTGATCATTCTACTGGTCTCAACCCACATGTTCAGTTTGTGGTTGAAGAGGTTTGGATTTCAACTGCATGGATGTTTTCAGGCCTATCCAATGCATGTGTGTGCGCATGCTCAACTGCTTTGCATGCTCAGTCGCTCAGTCGTGTCCCACTCTGTGACCCCACGGACTGTAGCCCGCCAGACTCCTCTGTCCATGGGATGCTTCTGGCCAGAAAACTGGAGTGGGTTGCCATTCCCTTCTCCAGGGGATCTTCCCAACCCATGAATCGAACTGTGGTCTCACACATTTCAGGCAGATTCTTTACCAGCTGAGCTACCAGAAGCAGTCAATTCTTATAGTAAAATTTATCTGTTCAAAAATCATATAATTCAGAGTAACTCTCCTTGCCCCCTCATCTGATTTCATCATGTGATTCCTGGAAGGCAAATCAAAATCTGCTTCTTCCTTATGTTGTACACCTGAGACTAATATCATGTTATATATACCTCAATTAAATTTTTTAAATTAAAAATAATAGACATTTTAAAACCTGTTTCTTCCTGTTCTTAATGTTTTCAATGAAATTGAGTTTCATCAATTTGCTATTCACTACACTGAAATGTTGACTCACTCCCACACCACCCTGAAAGAGTTAAAGATGCCTCCTTAGATGCTGAGCTTATACTCACTCAGCATTTTACACAAATCCTCTGATTATCAGGCACTCGGTCATACAATAGCATGAGGTCTGCATTTTAAATACAGATATATGTTTTTATTTTAACTCTTCAGTCCTTTTTCAAACAGAGTGAAGGTAGAGACTTAGTAACCTAGAGTGCTATTAAATCAAATAATCAAGCCTGGCATGAAATGTCACAGTAAACTCGCAAATCAAATGAAAAACTCAAAGGGCAGCTTCTTCTCTGCCAGGAAGAATTAAGAAAATCCAGTTTATGATCTGTAAGTGATTATCTCCAGCAACCCGTCCATCGGCAAAGGTCAGCTGTCCTCCTCCTTTCCGCACCAACAGAGCAAGAAAGAAACAAAATCACAGCAAAGCAGGGTGGATGCTCCACTCCCCTTTCTGATGTGGCGGCTGTGGCTTCTCTTTATCTCAGTGTATCAGTGCTACCTCTGCTGAGTGTCTAATGCACACTGCCAGCGCCCCTAGCATCCCACCGCAACCCCGAGAGAGAGAGACCCGCGAGCAGCTCAGCCAGCTTCTGGAAAGCACTGCTCCCGGGAGTCACAGCTGAAAAAAAAAAAGAGCAAAGACAACAAAACTCATGAAGCTTTGACAGTAACCCTTAAAAGAGAATTCCGAGTACCTGGCCCCAGAATGGGGTGATCTGGGCTAGGTCATCTACCTCGGGGGGCGGTAGCTCATCCGGCCTCAGGGATTTTAGGTCTGTAGAAGTGTTATTATCCACAGTCCCAGTTCTAGGATGGCTCCGCTCTCTCACTTTCTCCCTCCTGGAGCCGCTACGGCCAGTCTGCTGATGGCTTTGCACTATTCGCGCCACCACTTTATTAGCTCTTCCGCTCACCTCCATATATTCATCTTGACACAGGCAAAAAGGGAGGAAAAGCAAAGCCAGAAGGTGCCAACAGACGAGCTGCCTCCCCAGCATGGTTCTCAATCAGAGCCACAGAGGCTCCCGGGGAAGACGGCTGGGGCTCTGGGCGCCGTGGTCTCCTCGGGCAAGCGCCAGGGGCTGGAGCTCACAGCTGCCTCCGGCCGCGCGGTTTTTATAGTTCGGCGTGTAATAAATAAGGCAGCAGGCAAGCCAGAAGGAGAGCGGTCCTCCTCCGCAGGCAGAAGGGGCCCCATTCATCACTTTCCCACACCACAGGCAAAACGATTTGTGTGCACAGCTCCCAGTTGGTGGGGTTCATAAATGTCACACCTTGGCACGTTTTTTTGTGAAAGTGTGAAGGGAACATACACAACCAGCTGGAAACAGGCAGCATGTGTCCAGCGGTTTGCTTTTGCGATTAGAGGTGGAAAGGCTGCGCCTTTGCGGTCTAAGATGACTTTTGGAAAAAACTCCTCCCGGGCTTGCCAGGAAATTCAGGCTTAACTGCATCAGTTCCGTCTGAAATGGAGTGGGAACGTGTTCAGGGCCATCGAGAGAGCTATACGCTCTCATTATACAGTTCAGATTTCCCCCACTTAAAGGAACTCATTTCCCGTTCTGGCTCCAGCAGCAGAAGGCAGTTGGGTGACTCCTGAACACTGAGATGGATTCAGGTTCAGAGTCTCTGGGTTTAGCAAAAGCATCTCCCCATCCTAGATTTCATTTCCTTTTCCCTGGAGTTTCCAAAAGCCAGCGTTAGATCAAAGTGGATGAAGTCGCTTCTGGCCAGATGAAGATTCGACATCCTGCTTCATATTAAAAGAAAATTGTCTCTGGCTCCTCTTCCTTCTGACACACTCTTGATTAAAATGAAAGAAATGCAAAGATTCCAACCAAACACCCTCCTCCAAGTAGATCAGGCTGGAGAAAACTATCATTGCCTTTAGGATGCTTGCCACATTTTAATGAATTCAGCCAAAGAGAAAATGGACTTTCTTAACTCTTTCTTTTTTTTTTTTTTTTTTCTCTTGGCTTGCTGGGTCTTCCTTGTGGTGAGCTGGCTTCTCTAGCTGTGGCACCAGCTTAGTTGCCCTGCATAGTGTGGGATCTTAGTTCCCCAACCAGCAACTAAACTCACGTCCTCTTCCTTGTGGATTCTTAACCACTGGACCACCGGGGAAGTCCCGCTAAGCTCTTTGTGATAATAAAGAGAACTCATAGTTTTGCCGTTAAAAACTGCCTCTATTTCCACATCATTTTATTTAATAGTGCTCATTCACTCACATAACACAAAGTCACTGTCTTCCCCCAGGAGAAGAGACTCTGGGACTTAAAGGCAGTGAGTGGCCAGTACGTGTGATGCTAAGAGGACAAGGGCAGCTCTGTCAGAAGCCACAGCAGGGGCAGCCAGGCCTGAGGATGAGGTGACAGAGCCTCTGGAGAGAGGGGAGAGGCTGCTCACAGCTGTCCTCCTCACTCAGCGAAAGGAGCCTGGGAACCAAAAGCCATCTCTCGCTGCAAGACACCTCACTCCTGCCTCTGCCAGAACAGCAGCTTCTAGAGCCCACACTTCGGCATAGAAAGGATTTGCTGTGGAGGATGGAGCGAGAGAGGGAGTCAGTAGAATGAAAGTTCTCTGGTTCACGAACACAGGGGTCTTGGGAGTAATGCTTCTTCCAAGCAGGCTGCTCCCCCCTCAGTCAGTCCAATTGCTCAGTCGTGTCCGACTCTTTGCAACCCCACGGACTGAAGCACACAAGCCTTCCCTGTCCATCACCAACTCCTGGAGCTTGCTCAAACTCATGTCCATCGAGTAGGTGACGCCATTCAACCATCTCATCCTCTGTCGTCCCCTTCTCCTCCTGCCTTCCGTCTTTTCCAGCATCAGGGTCTTTTCCATGAGTCAGTTCTTCGCATCAGGTGGCCAAAGTATTGGAGCTTCAGCTTCAGAATCAGTCCTTTCAGTGAATATTCAGAACTGATTTCCTTCAGGATTGACTGGTATGATCTCCTTGCAGTCCAAGGGACTCTCGAGAGTCTTCCCCAACACCACAGTTCAAAAGCATCAATTCTTCAGTGCTCAGCTTTCTTTAGAGTCCAACTCTCATGTCCATACCTGACTACTGGAAAAATCATAGCTTTGACTAGATGGACCTTTGTCAGAAATGTAATAGCTCTGCTTTTTAATATGCTGTCTAGGTTTGTCATAGCTTTTCTTCCAAGGAGCAAGTATCTTTTAATTTCATGGCTGCAGTCACTATCTGCAATAATTTTGGAGCCCAAGAAAAGAAAGTCTGTCACTGTTTCCATTGTTTCCCCATCTGTTTGCCATGAAGTGATGGGACCGGATGCTTGAATGTTGAGTTTTAAGCCAACTTTTTCACTCTACTCTTTCACTTTCATCAAGAGGCTCTACTCTATCAGAGTGTAAGAAACTCAGCCATCCCCACTTCATAAGTCTTCCCTTAGATGTCCAGGATGTACCCACTGGAGGATTTTTTGATTTCTTTGACGAACACTCTTGAGCAGATATCCCCAGGGAAAGTAGTACATCAAGCTATTATCTGGCATTAATTCTTAACAGAGTATTTTTTAACAGATCTGGAACAGGAGACTGGGGAAGGACAGCTCTTAGGTCTTGTGGATGAGCAAGTGTATGGCAGATTCCTGTGGGAGAAAAGGCCTAGGATCTCTCAGTGGGGATGCTCCATCAGCAGGGAAGCCCGGAAAACATGCTACAGGGAGACTACAAGGCAAGGCATGTCTCTGAAATATAGGTCACCTCATTCACAAGTTTTCTAAGAGCTGTTTCTGGCAGCTCTGCTAATCTGGATAAGTAGCTTCAGGTCAACCTCTTCTGACTTTCAACTGCGTTGAGATTTTCCATTGGTGTTTTCCACTCTTTCATTTATTCTTGTGGTTCTCAATCCTGTCTGCATAATCAAATAAACCAGGGAGCTTCTAAATATATCATGCCTGGATCTCATCCCAGACCAATTGAGTCAGAATCTCTAGTGAGGCCTGGACAGTAAGAGTTTTTGAAAATCCCCTGAGATGATGCCAGCGTTCAGTCAGGGTTAGGAATTGCTAACCCATCCTTTCCGTGACTTAATAGGAATTTTGTTGTTGTTGTTTAGTAGCTAAGTCGTGTCCAACTCTTTTGTGACCCCGTGAACTGTAGCCTTCCAGGCTCCTCTGTCCATGGGATTTTCCCAAACAAGATTACTGGAGTGCGTTGCCATTTCTTTCTCCAGGGGATCTTCCTGACCCGGTGATCGAACCCTCGTCTCCTGCACTGGTCAGCGGATTCTTTACTGCTGAGTAGGAATAAATGACAATAATATCTCTCCTTTGATCATTTACCGTATGTCAGCTGAGTACTTCTTTGCTTTAGCTCACTGACTTCTCCCAGGAAACCTATTGTTCCCATTTTATAGACGAGGAAACGGAGGTTCAGAGAAATAAAATGACTTGCCTGGTATTGCACAGTTGGAAGGGGGTCATTAGGCTATGCCTCCATCTGTCCTCCTGCCTTCCTACAGAAAAACAAGAGAAAACCAGTATCAGGCAGACTGCAGAGAGAAGGCCAGCTCCATAGCTTCCAGGACAAGAATTTGGGTCTAAGAATTAGGAGTTGAATTGTAGCACCCCAAAAGACATTGAGATCCTAACCCCTGACATGTGAGTATGACTTTGTTTGGTAATAATCTTTTCAGACAATCAAGTTAAGATGAGTTAATTAGTGTGGATCCAGATATGACTCTGTTCTTACAAAAGGGGGAAAACTAGACAAAGAAACAGATATGGACACAGCGAGAACACCATGTAAAGATGAAAGCAGAAATGGGGTGATGCATTTATAAATTAAGGAATGCCCAAGATTGCCAGCAAACCACCAGAAGCTAAAAGAAGGGCATGGAGGAGATTCTCTCACACAGTCCTCAGAAGGAACCACCCTATTGACACTTCCATCTCAGACTTCTAGCCTCCAGAACTATGAGACAATAAATTCCTGTTTAAGCTGCCCAATTTGTAGAACTTTATTATGGCAGTCCCAGCAAACCAATAAAGAAAGCATGTAAAGAAGTCTTTAAAAAAAACCTCCAGACCTTATCATTTTATAGACATGGAGATGGCAATCTAAAAGATTTAGCCAGTTGTTCAAGTTCATGGACAGAGAATAGCAAACCTGTCCCAGAGAAGAGTCCCCAGCCCCTTAGTATGTCTTCTCAGGCACCTTCCCAGGAAATGCACTTTAAACCTTGGCTTATTATTAAACCTTATTTGGATGCTCTGGCAACATCCCTTGCTCAAGGATGTGAATCAGAGTCAGATATAATTTCTTGTCTCTGGACTGAGGGTTGAAAACATCTACCTTCAGAAAATTCATGGAAGGTACCAGAGTCCCAGTTCTGCCCAGTGATCTCTGGGTCTGAAAGCCCACAGTAAATGCCTGGGGACAGCTGGCTGCTATCATGCACTGGGACTGCTACTGCTTGTTTGGTTGGTTCCTACAGTATAGTCAGGATGTTGGCACAGCTGAAACAGGAGGTAAGGGGCAGGGCACAACCTTTGAAAGAATGACATGGCCGTAGGACACGACAAAGACTGGTTAGAATCGTATCCAAGATGGTGGAAGATTAGATTTTCAGTAGACCTTGAGCCTCATTATATACTCACTGTAATGCATTGCTGTTCAGTTGTCAAGCTGTGTCCGACTCTGAGACTCCATGGAGTGCAGCACACCAGGCCTCTTTGTCCCTCACCATCTTCCAGAGTTTGCTCAAGTACATGTCCGTTGAATCAGTGATGCCATCAAGCATCTCATCTTCTGTCACCCTCTTCTCTTTCTGCCCTCAATCTTTCCCTGCTTTAAGGTCTTTTCCAATGAGCAAGCTCTTTGCATCAGGTCGCCAAAGTAGTCAAGCTTTAGCATTAGTCCTTCCAATGAGTATTCAGGATTGATTTCCTTTAGGATTGATTGGTTTGATCTCCTTGCTGTCCAAGGGACATTCAAGAGTCTTTCCAGCACCATGTAAAACATTGAAAAAAGTGAAACTGAAAGTCGCTCAGTCATGTCCAACTCTTTGCAAGAGTTGGACCCATGGACTGTAGCCCACCAGGCTCTGTTCATGGAATTCTCCAGGCCAGAGTACTGGAGAGGATAGCTGTTCCCTTCTCCAGGGGATCTTCCCAACCCACAGATTGAACCCAGGTCTTCCACATTGCAGTTGGATTCTTTACAGTATTAGCCACCAGGGAAGCCCATGTAGTATATTCAGTTTAGTTCAGTTCAGTCGCTCAGTCATGTCCGACTCTTTGTGACTCTTTGCAGCCCCATGAATCGCAGCATGCCAGGCCTCCCTGTCCATCACCAACTCCTGGAGGTTACTCAAACTCATGTCCATCGAGTTGGTGATGCCATCCAGCCATCTCATCCTCTGTCGTCCCCTTCTCCTCCTGCCCCCAATCCTTCCCAGCATTAGGGTCTTTTCAAATGAGTCAACTCTTCGCATGAGGTGGCCAAAGTATTGAAGTTTCAGCCTCAACATCAGTCCTTCCAATGAACACCCAGGACTGATCTCCTTTAGGATGGACTGATTGGATCTCCTTGCAGTCCAAGGGATTCTCAAGAGTCTTCTCCAACACCACAGTTCAAAAGCATCAATTCTTCAGTACTCAGCTTTCTTCACAGTCCAACTCTCACATCCATACATGACTACTGGAAAAACCACAGCTTTGACTAGACAGACATTTGTTGGCAAAGTAATGTCTCTGCTTTTTAATATGATCTAGGTTGGTCATAACTTTCCTTCCAATGAGTAAGCATCTTTTAATTTCATGGCTGCAAGCACCACCTGCAGTGATTTTGGAGCCCAGAAAAATAAAGTCTGCCACTGTTTCCACTGTTTCCCCATCCATTTCCCATGAAGTGATGGGACCAGATGCCATGATCTTAGTTTTCTGAACATTGAGCTTTAAGCCAACTTTTTCACTCTCCTCTTTCACTTTCATCAAGAGGCTTTTTAACTCCTCTTCACTTTCTGCCATAAGGGTGGTATCATCTGCATATCTGAGGTTATTGATATTTCTCCTGGTAATCTTGATTCCAGCTTGTGCTTCCTCCAGCCCAGCATTTCTCATGTACTCTGCATATAAGTTAAATAAGCAGGGTGACAATATATAACCTTGACGTACTCCTTTTCCTATTTGGAACCAGTCTGTTGTTTCATGTTCAGTTCTAACTGTTGCTTCCTGACTTGTATACAGATTTCTCAAGAGACAGATCATGTAGTATATTAGCATATGCTAAATGATACACCTACAGGCACCTGCAACCAGTCTGATACCAACCATAAGAGGTCGAAAGTGGGCAGAGGCCCAATTCCTGCAAGTCCCTGCCTCTCCTCCCCAAATTATTGCAATAATCCTCCCACTCATTAGCTTGCGAAACTACTCAGTCCGTAAAAACTAACCACGTCATATTTCAGGGCTCTCTTGCCTTCTGCAATGGCTCATACTCTGTCTGTGGAGTGTGTTTCTCTTTAAATAAATCCACTTCTTACTTATCACTTCGTCTCCAAATTCTTTTGAGATGAAGCAAGAACCTCAGATTCACGGGGAACAGTCATCACCGTGAATGTAGAGGCGCAGACACTGCAAATACGTGTGAAAACTCAGCTCCACAGACTGACTCTGCAAGCCAGAGGCAAATATTTGTTCAACTTCACAAAGAAGGCTGTTATGAGATGTGTAGGTATCCTGTGGCTTCCCCCAGGGTGCCCCACTGTGGCCTTGGCCAAAAAGAGATCAGCTCTGGTCTGGTAAGGGACAGCTAAGAATTGTGTGGGATTGAACATTTCTTTATATCAGCACCAACTGAAACGGTAGCTGAGAAGGCATGTGTTTGCATGAGTTCTAGAAAGGATCAGTTGGAGTGTGACCTGCCTCTCTCCTACCCCTTTCCACTGAAAAATTCCCCCTACACTCAGTTTAGTGAATTCTGAGGTTCTAAATTCAAGGCCTGATCCCTTTGATGGGAGGTTTGCATGCATGCCTGCGTGCTCAGTCACTTTGGCTATGTCCGACTCTGTGACCCTATGGTTTGTAGCCGGCCAGCTTCTCTATCCATCTGGAGTGGGTTGCCATGCCCTCCTCCAGGAGCCATTTTATGCCATTTGAATAAAAATGGGTTCATGCTTGGCACCAACATAAGGCAAAGTCAGAGAAGGAATTGGTCAACTAGTCAGAATGTCATCGCCTTGGTGGAATTACATAGTTTATGGTCTGACCCTCATTAGGCAAGTGCAAGAGATCTGTTGCCAGTGTCCCAAGAGAGGACAGGTCTCTATGACCAAAAGAAGGCCATCAGAGACTGATGTTTAAAAATGTGCATTCAAACGTTTTCACTTATAATGAAAAGTATGACTCTCAAATGAAGTGTACATGTTGTACTCATTTGCTGGACAGCAAATGTTCTCTGTAGAAATCTACAAAAGATGTCAAATTCTAATCAGAGAGTTGTGTGATAAACATGAAATTGTGCGTGTCTGTGGGTGTGTGAAATGAAATTTGTTTGTTAACATTAATGACTGGTATCATCAAGCATATTTATCAGTAATTAGAGTCCAAGCAGAAAATCAGAAACCACACCAGATATTTCAATAGAGGGGAATTTAATATCAGGAATGGGTTCAACAAAGAGACAGTAATCACAAGAAGTAACCATCTTTCTTATTACCCCTGGAGACTGCACCCAAACACCTGGACTGGATTAGAGCATTCATAGATGACCTTTTGAGTCTTTCTCTTTCAGGGAATAGCGGACGCTAACAGAATGACCTCCTCTAAGACAGCACAGCCCCATTTTCTTCATTCAGAAACTGAGGTTTCACTTTTACCAATGGAGGCCAAATGAACTTGATCCAGATGCTGAAGAAGCCTGAGGCAGAAGAAGCTGACACTCAGGAATTCCATTTTCCAGAAGAGGCCAGGCCATACCATCCTCCTGGTCACTTGAGGCAAAGTATAGTCACATAATCAAGGTGAGACAAGTATGGTTTCCTCAGAGATCTTGCTAGACTTAAAGCAAGATGCAGCAAATGGAATCAATGGATGCATATATGCATATATGTGTGTGTGTGTGTGTGTGTGTGTATATGCATACATTTATCTATGCATTTCTGCTGTGTGCGTCTAAGTCGCTTCAGTCACGTCAGACTTTTTGCAACCCTATGGACTGCAGCCTACCAGACTCCTCTGTCCATGGGATTCTCCAGGCAAGAATACTGGAGTGAGCTACCATGGCTTCCTCCAGGGGATCTTCCTGACCTAGGAATCAAACCTGTGTCTCCTGCAGCTGCTGCGTTACAGGTGGAATCTTTACCACTGGGGAAGCCCATATCTATGTATATCTATGTATCCATGTATATATACATAGATATACATGAGAGATTTAGATGTATATACACATCAAGAGTGGAGTAGGAAATGGCAAGCCACTCAGTATTCTTGCCTGGAAAGTTCCATGGACAGAGGAATCTGGTGGGCTACGGTCCATGGGGTCACACACAGTCAGACATGACTGAGCACACACACGCGCACACATACATAAAAAGAGGGCTTCCCAGGCGGCACTAGTGGTAAAGAATCACCTTCCAATGCAGGAGACGTAAGAGACACAGGTTTGATCCCTGGTTTGGGAGGATTCCCTGAAGGAGGGCATGGCAACCCACTCCAGTATTCTTGCCTGGAGAATTCCACGGACAGAGGGGCCTGGTGGGCTGCAGTCCACAGGGTCACAAAGAATCAGACAAACTGAAGTGACTTATCATGAAGTGCCCACACATACAGAGATTTACTTGAAGGAATTCCCACAAGCAACTGTGGAGCTGACAAGTCAGACCGACAAGACAGACAAGCAGTCTGGAAATTCTAGCAAGAGTCCATGCTGCAGTCTTGAATCCAAAGATGATGTGGAGGTAGAACTTCTGTCCTCCTTGCGGACCTCAGTCTTTTCTCTTAAGACCTTTAGCTGATTGGATGGGAACCACCCACATTATGGAGGATGACCTTCTTTACTCAGTGCCTACTGATTTCAGTGTTAATCACCTCTTTAAAAACACCCTCATAACAACATCTAGACTGGTATTTGACCCAGCAACTGGGCACCAGGGCATGGCCAAGTTGACCTATAAAGTTAATCACTACAGGTATCATTATAAAAGGTGAATGAATAGATATCTCAGGAAAGCTGGGTGTCTTTGGTAACCACAAAAATTAGTCATACGTTCCCCTCTCCTGGTTAGTCTCCTTGCCTGAAAAGCCCTCCATGATGGCAGAGTTTTTCATCATGTTTTGCCAGTCTTATGCAGATGACACCAGAACAGGTTCTCTTACTGTTATAACAAATGTCTAAACATTCATTTCACATCATTATCAACATTCTTTTGCCATCATCTCCATGGCAGACACTATTTGTTTGAGGCCCAACAACTACTATTCTCTTTCTTCCTTTTAACAAAATCTGGATTTTGTTCTTCTTTCTGAGGAAGCAAGTCTCAGCCACAGGTAATAAATCAAGATTGATGTTATCTTTCTGCCTATGATTGGTTGAGGCATCAACACTGACATAACCCAGTGGGAAAGGAATCGGCTGGGGTGCTTAGGGGAAGGACTCCTCACTCTTAACAGCAAACATGCAAAATGGAAAATACACTTCTTCTGTCTCTTCTTTCACTTAATCTTGTCATGTTTACAGATGAAGTGGAACAATATGGACAACCCTAAGGACAGCAGAAGGGAAAGATGTAAACAACCTGATCCTCGACGGCTTCTATGAGCCATCGATTCTTACTTCCATGCCACTTGACTGTCTTGTTCTGTGAGAGAATACATTCGTATTGTTTATGCCTTTGATAAACAGTACTGTCTTTATTATGTTATTTCTTAATACTCTCTGCACATTTGCCATCTTTCAACTAGACAGAAGGGATCCCTGAGGGAAATAATAACACCATGTTTATTATTGTACAGAGACTTATTCTGCAACTTTCACATAGTAAACCATCCACAAATGCCTTTCATTGGTAGAATAAGTAAATGGAAAATATAACCCAAACTAATAGGTTACTTATGGACCAATTAGTGAAAGCTTGCTTTTAGTAGGGGTAAGTAAACCAATTATAAAGAAGCCAAGGAATTTGGAGGCTGGGGAATTCTGCCCCTACTTCCTAAGGAGGCAGTGTACCCCCACTCATGTCAGTCCCTTTTTCCTCAAGGAAGGCTTTTATGACTTCTCACAGCAGAAACAGTGCCCTGTGTTGCCATTTCATTGTTCTCTTTCTAGACATTTCCCAGCCTCCCTTGCTGTACAGTTGGGACCAGATGACTGGATTTTGGTCAATGGACATGGGTGAGGTAAGACACTTCTGAACTTGGCCTTGAAAATCTCCAGTGAGATTATCCTATTTTTCTTCTCCCACACTGACCTTGGAGGCCACGTGTTCCAGATGGAGGCTGTGATGGCAGAGCCTCTGTTAGCTGAGTGGCTGGGTGGAGGAGAACCCTGCTGACTTCTATAAATCCTTTACTCTAAGTAAATGATGAGCTTCATTGGGTTAAACCACTGTATTTTGAGGATGAATTTATTCAAACAGGTAGTCTGTATCCTACCCCACTTAATAGGCATCCTTAACTAGAGTAGTTCCTTCTCTCATATGTTTTTGGAGCGCTAAAATCTCTTCTTCGTAGTACTTTCCCAGTTAGTATTTGTGTTTGTTTCTTGTATTCTTTTTTATTGAAGTATAGTTGATTTGCAATGTTGTGTTAGTTTCAGGTGTACAACAAAGTGATCCATATATATGTATATAAGTGTATGTGTGAGTGTATATAGATATATATATATATATATATCTTCTTCTTTTATATATATATATATCAAGTACCACATCTTCTTTATCCATTCATCTGTCAATGGCCATTTAATAGCCCCATAGCTATTGTAAACAGTGCCGTCATGAACACTGGGGTGCATGGATCTTCTCGAATTAGTATTTTCCAGGTATATGATCAGGAGTAGGATTACTGGGTCATATAGTAACTTTAGTTTTAGTTTTTAAGGAACTTTAATACTGTTCTCCACAGTGGCTGTACCAATTTACATTCCTACCATTAGTGTAGGAAGGTTTCCTTTTATATGTACCCTCTCCAGCATTTATTATTTGTAGACTCCAATGATGTTGTATTCTTTTATTAATGTTGTTCTGTTCTCTAGAATGTGTATTCCATGTGAGATCTTTTGTTTTCTATTATATTTTTAGTATTCAATATAGCACCAGGAATATAAGGGCAAATAAATATTTGCTAATGATGAACAGATGGATGAGTGGATGAATGGATGAATGATTGACAGATGGATGGGTAGATGGGTGAATGGATGGATGATGGATGGATGACAGATGGGTGGATTTGCAACTCTGTGAACTGTAGCCCTTCAGGCTCCTCTGTCCATGGGATTCTCCTGGCAAGAATACTGGAATGGGTTGCCATTTCCTTCTCCAGGGGATCTTCCCAACCCAGGGATCAGCCCACGTCTCATGTCTCCTGCATTGGCAGGTGGGTTCTTTACCACTAGAGCCACCTGGGAAGGCCATGTATGAATGAAAGGATGGACAAATGGTTATTGATTTTGACTTCAGACTCAACTTGGCCTTGACTCAACTTGATTCCCAACTCCCAACTTTTAAGCTGTGTTTCCTTAGCCATTCTAACCCTCAAGTTCCCCATTAGTAAAATGAGACTAATCATATTTATCTCCATGGTGGTGGTGAATATTAAAAGAGATGGTTCTGTAGTGAGGCACTGTCTTCCCAGCACATGCTTGGCACCCACTAACTATTATTGTAGCTCAGGGATAGAAAAAAGGAATGGGGCTGGAGGAAATTATTAGAAAGAAAACATCTGGTCAATATAAACTTCATTATACTTCCTGCTAGTGAGTAAGCAATTAAAAATAACATTTGAGTCATTAGACCTATTAAGAGATTTCAGATCAATAAAAACAGTGTGCTTCTTTTTGTAAGTGCTGACAGAAATGTTTCTTCCGTTGAATTCAGCTTCAGGAACTATGGGGTGTCGGTGTCCAGCAAATAGCTTGGACGATTTGTGTAATTTTAAAAGATATTTCATTAACTTCTTTTATTTCTCAAAGATACATTTGAGGAAATGAGGATAGATTTCTTTTCTAGGCAGAAAGAGAGACAAAGCTCCTGAAGGAATAAAGCTCTGAAGGTATATGAATAACTCATAGAAAACTTTTAATCCACCTTGAAAATTAATCATTTGGTTCAGCAAATAATAGAGCAGCCTTGTCTTGCCTGCTTTCATGGTTTGCCACAGGCCGTTCCAGGATCTTCTGGAGGTATTAAAGAGAAAAATGTTTCCACATGAGTAATGCTGATTCCAGACACTCCACCCCAACCACAGAGTGGAGTAGATCTGGGGTTGGCGTCCCAAATACATTTCTTTATTCCAAGCCTTAAAGTAGGCCATACAGGAAAGACATTCTTGGATTTTAAACCGAGAGTCTCCCCAGCCGTGTTGGCTCATGAGCGTGCTCATCCCATTGGTCCCCGTCCTCTGGTGTGACATGGTGCTCTCATTGTTCAGAGCCATCTTTCCCTTCAGGCTGCAGGACTTCCCATGGAGCCAGTCGAATGCTCATGCCCATGACTACATCCTTGGCTGGCCCCATTGAGGATGAATTTGATGCACAATCAGCCAGTTTAAAAAAAAAAATTATTTATTTATTTTTGGCTGTACTGGATCTTCATTGCTGCTCGGGGTTTTCTCTAGCTGTGACGAGCGGGGGCTACTCTCTAGTTGCAGTGGGTGGTCTTCTCATTGTGGTGGCTTCTCTTGCTGCAGAGTAGGAGCTCTAGGGCACACGGGCTTCAGTAGATTGCAGTTCCTGGCCTCTAGAGCACAGGCTCAGTGGTCATGGTACACGGGCTTTGTTGCTCTGCAGTATGTGAAATCTTCCCTGACCAGGGATTGAACCCTTGTCTCCTGCTTTGGCAGGCAGATTCTTAACCACTGAGTCACCAGGGAAACCCCAGATCAGCCAGTTTTTATGCACTTAGCTGGGATGTGCATCCATGGAGAGGTCACATGATTTATAGCAACAAGAGCATCTTAAGAAAAGCAGATTTCATCTAATTCCCCCTGCCCTGTTATGTCTGAGCAGATAATGGCCCAGGAAAGGAGAAGCCACATGCCGAGGGAACTGAGCTAGTTAGTGGCAGCGTTAGAATGAAAGCACGGGTCTGCTGACTTCTAGATCGGTGACCTTCATGCTTCATGAATGGTGTGGTATGTCTCTGGCACACCGAAATGCTGCTCTTCAGCACTTGGGTACTGAAGGGAGATGAAATAATGGTCTTGGCTTGGGTGGATCTCATTCTGGCTTCTCAGGGAGACTCAGCTCCCACCACCTCCTTAAAGGCTTCCCTGATGAACCAGAGTGACAGCAGAGAGGGTGCCGGGCTGGTGTAGGAAGACTTGGCTTTGGGTCATAGCTTTCCTTCACTAACCAGGCTGTGGTCTTCAGCACTTGGCTTCCCCACACTGCCTCCAGAAGTGTACAGGCCCCCAGGGAGCAAGGACGGAGAGCTGCTTCCATATTCTCTCCCTGGTTGGTTCCTATCCTCTAAGAACACGAATCCCAGGCCTCCTAGATAAGACAGGCCCCTTGAGTTGACTTTCAGCATGGGGAAAGTTTACCTTGGGCACACTCCTTCTCCTTTCCTGGGCCATTATCTGCTCAGACATAACAGGGCAGGGGGATTAGGTGAAACGGACTCTAGCTGGCTCTACTTGTCTTAAGATCCTTGGCTGGGCTGCTATTGTTGCTCATAAAACTTGTGACCTTTCCATGAATGCACAGCCCAGTGAGGTGCATAAAAACTGGCTGATTTGCACCCAGATTCATCTTCAGTGGGGCCAGCCAAAGATGCACTCATGGGGCTGGAAAGGGTGGGCCTCTAGGTAAATAGTGAAAAATCAGAGGAAGATACATTTCTAGACTTTAATTCTCAGAGATGCAGATGTTCTGGTCGAGGGATCGACAATCTCTTCTGGGAAGGGCCTCGGAGTAAGTATTCTAGGCTTTGCTGGCTGTACGATCTCTGTCTCAACTACTCAGCTCTGCCTTTGCAACTTGAAAGCAGCCATAGACAATACGGGAATGAATCAGCATTTCCTTGGTCTCCAAAATCACTGCAGATGGTGACTGCAGCCATGAAATTAAAAGACACTTGCTCCTTGGAAGAATAGCTATGACCAACTTAGACAGCATATTTAAAAGCAGAGACATTACTTTGCTGACAAAGGTCCTTCTAGTCAAAGCTATGATTTTGCCAGTAGTCATGTATGGATGTGAGAGTTGGACCATAAAGAAGGCTGAGCACTGAAGAATTGATTCTTCTGAACTGTGGTATTGGAGAAGACTCTTGAGAGTCCTTTGGACTGTAAGGAAATCAAATCAGTCAATCCTAAAGGAAATCAACCCTGAATATTCATTGGAAGGACTGATGCTGAAGATGAAGCTCCAATACTTTGGCCACCTGATGCGAAGAACTGACTCCCTGGGAAAGACCCTGATGCTGGGAAAGAGTGAAGGCAGGAGGAGAAGGGGATGACAGAGGATGAGATGGTTGGATGGCACCACCAACTCCGATGGGCATAAGTCTGAGCAAGCTCTGGGAGTTGGTGATGGACAGGGTGAGGGACATGAGTTTGAGCAAGCTCCTGGAGTGCTGTAGTCCATGGGGTTGCAGAGAGTCAGACACGACTGAGTGACTGAACTGACTGACTGACTGAACAGTTCCAGTAAAACTATTTATAAAAACAAATTGAGGCCCACAGATTGCAGACCTCTGGTTTATTCTAAGCCTGGTCTCTCCAGAATCTTCTTGACTGAATTAGGAAATGGTTGTAATTTACCAGGAATACTATCAGTATTTGGAAAGATACAGTTTAAAAAAAAATAAGGGATAACAGATGATGCTTCTAAAAGAGCTGTGGGAATCTAAATTTTTCATCTACTTCATAACTTTTCTATTTGTCTTTTGTCTTCATCTATATGTTCATGGCTTCCCTCATAGCTCAGTTGTTTAAAGAATCCACCTGCAGTGCAGGACACCCCAGTTTGATTCCTGGGTTGGGAAAATCCACTGGAAAAGGGATAGGCTACCCACTCCAGTATTCTGGCCTGGAGAATTCCAAGGACTGTATAGTCCATGGGGTCGAAAAGAGGCAGACACAACTAAGTGACTGGCAGTTTCACTTTCATATCTTCATGATATTTTTATCATCTCCTCCTCCTTTTTGATTACCACAATGGGTCACTTGTTACCCACCATACAGAGACCAAAAGGCATGTGTATCAATCAGGGAAGTGGGTGGAAGCAATGGAAACTATCACAGGATGTCTTAGGCAAAAAAGTTCACACTGGGAAAAATTGTGAGATGCTCATACAATGGACTGATAGCTAGAGGACCAGACTTTGAAAACATGTCACAAAGGCACTATAGAGGCTCCTATACAGGAAGTGAATCAATTATCTTGCAGGAGGAAACATAAAGTTGCAGTGTCATTGTCTTGGGATCAGATCCTCTGTCCTCCTGGAGACCCATGAAGCCACCATGACTAAATTTTAACTGACCCTTCATTCTTTTTTGTTTAGTTGAAGTCCTGCCTGATTCTAAACCACACACAAACCCACTCCATAGTTAGCAGTGGGTAAGTAGGACAAGAGATCTCTATATTTCAAGTGTCCTAGTGGACAGCAGGCCATTGAGACCCACAAGCACTCCACACGGTGGGGAATTCTCCCATATAGACAGGGTGGGGGCATGGGCTAGCCAATGCAATGACAAAAGTCAAGTAGCACAGATGAGAAATTCAAAGCCAAATTTGACCCCTATGTGAAATACCCAATTCACTTCTGAGGAGTGACATCTGAGGGGTGGATTCTAAATTGAGCAGAACATTGTCGCATGTGTTCTGCCTGTGGGCACAGGCATGAGTCGGGGGTATGGATTGTCAATATAATCAGACTCACATTCTCTGCAGCAGAAGGAGTTTCAATTCTCGGAGGGAGCACAGGCTACAGATTAATCACTGACATGGGTTTATACCCCTGTCAATGCTGAGTGGACCACATGTGTTTTCTAAGTCCACGGGGTCTTTACCAATAAATTGAAACCCCAGAGACAGACAAAATGCCCCAGCAGTTATGCCTGTGAAAATCTCATATTTTCCAGTGTGCAGTGGGGAATGTGCGTATGTTCATCACTTTTCAATCCTGAAACACACAGCAGCTGGGAGACAGCTGCTCGGCCTGGGGATAATAGAGTTCATTGCCCCCTGACAGCCACTCTTCATTAGCTGGTCATTTTGCTCAAATGGTTGCAGTCCTAGGTAACAAGCCTCTCTGGGGATGTGTCACCTAACCTGGCATTGTCATTAGAATTTCTGGGATTGCTCTTCTCCAATGTAGGGGCAGCATTCCTCAATTTTACCTTGAAGTGCATGATTTTTACAAAGCAAAAAGCAAACAAGTGTGTGTGCTCAGTCGGGTCTGACCCTTTGTGACCCCGTGGACTGTAGCCTGCCAGGATGTTCTGTCCTTGGAATTTTCCAGGCAAGAATACTGGAGTGGGTTGCCATTTCCTACTCCAAGGAATCTTCCCAACCCTGGGATTTGAACCCGAGTCTCTTGCATCTCCTGCACTGGCAGGCGGATTTTTTTACCACTGTGCCACCTGGGAAGCCACCACGAGTTTTACACTTGTTCCCCCCAAATTTCATTAGTTTATATGAAAAGATTCTCTGCTTTGATTGAAAGTTATGCAAGACTTTGATGAGTTCTAACCCATTACTCTGTAGTTTCACAATAGACAACACATTGGAAAGGGAGAAAATATGGGGACTGAATGAATACAGAATAACAAAGCTCAAGTGTAGGTATTCATCATGATACTGCCTCTTTGCCCTTCTCTTACAGTTGCTTGTGCATATTTATCACACTCATGATTTTATCTGTCCCAGAACACACACACTTATTAGTCACTATTTACCCAAGTGTCCCAGTTCACTCTTTAAAATGTTTGACATTATTCTGGGTTAATTTTTATCATGACTTTATAGTCTAGTGAACCTGTCCAGGTAATTAATGCACTTTTATGAAGTGGGATATAATATAAATAAAAAAGAAAGAATTAAAAAAAAGTGAATTTAACAAGCACAAACAACTACTTACTCAATGCCACAACAACAACTTAATGCCATCAACAGACTCCAATGTTATCTTTAACTGAACCTGAGCAGAGTCAAGTGGACCAAGTTTGACCTTCAGTTCCCTTACAAAGTATAACACTTATAAAGGATGCTGTGGTGCTTCTGGGCTAATACTCCATCTAGTACCTCAAAATCTATGACATTTTTGTACACTCACTTATTTTTTTCTGAAACTGTCACACTACCTGCTAACCATGTGATGGAGATGTGACAAACAGTTGTTTCAAAGACCACACTTTGAAAAGTACTTGGCTTTCACGTTGATGAAATAAAAGTTATATCTGAAGGCAGGACAAGAAAAAGATTAAGCCTAGAATTCTCTCTCTGAGCTTGTGCGGGCCTCCTCCCTCCCTTGCTCCCTAATGTGCACTGTGCATCTGCATTCCATTAACCACAGCTCTTCAAAGTGCCTGCTTGACCATAAAGATTGACTTTTTGCCTTTCTTTTGACACTAGCAATGTAACTTCTTAAGAACAGTGTTCTTTCCCAGCTCTGTATGGGGTCATGGTACCTTGCTGCTCGCTTTGTACGTGCCTCACTGGACTATGTATCCTTGGTGAAGTTTATGTAAAATATCAGTATGTCATTTTAATTACAAAAATTTATCTCAAAAATGTATATGACTGTGCCTTTGGATTCTAACAGGCAAAACAGTTCTCAGAGCTTCTGAGAGTCTGTTTGCTGGGTCATGATCCTTGGTTTGGCTTGAGCAAAATTCCCTTTTTATTCTGAACATGATAGTTCATTGAATTTTCGTCAACAATGTCAAGTGGTAAGTAGAGCAAGTAGCATGGAAATATTTAGACCCTAAAATCATTGAGTTTTGGGTTGAAAGGATCTCTAGGAATCATCCATAACATCACTGAAGTTCATGAGCCATGTGAATGGCTGATTATATGTGTCAACTTGTGTGCACCACAGTGCCCAGATATCTGGCCAAACATTATTTTAGATGTATCTATGAGTGTGTTTCTAAATTGGATTGACATTTAAACCAGTGGACTTTGAGGAAAGCATGTGGCTCTCTACAATGTAAGCGGGCCTCGTCTGATCATTTGAAGGCCTTGAAAGAACAAAGACGCACTCCTCCCATCCTTCCCAAGTGAGAAGGAATTCTGGCAACAGATGGCCCTTGGACTTGAACCACATTAACTTTCCTGGGATTTTAGCCTGACAGCCTACTGTCAGATTTTGGACACGTCAGTTTTCACAATTTGGTTAGTCAGTTTCTTATTTCATGCTTTTGTTTGGTTGGTTTAGTGACATGTGCAGTTTCCCATTATTAAAGTTAGCTGATACATGTGCTGTGTGCTGCAGTCGGGTCTGACTCTTTGCGACCCCATGGACTGTAGCCCACCAGGCTCCTCTGTCCATGGGATTCTCCAGGAAAGAACACTGGAGTGGGTTGCCATGCCTTCCTCCAGGGGATGAGCCAATTCCTTAAATAAATCTCTGCCTCTCTCTCCATATATTGGTTCTGCTTCTCTGGACAGTTCAGTTCAGTTCAGTCACTCAGTTGTGTCCGACTCTTTGCGACCCCATGAATTGCAGCACGCCAGGCTTCCCTGTCCATCACCAACTCCCAGAGTCTACCCAAACCCGTGCCCATCAAGTCGGTGATGCCACCCAACCATCTCATCCTCTGTCATCCCCTTTTCCTCCTGCCCCCAATCCTTCCCAGCATTAGGGTCTTTTCCAATGAGTCAACTCTGCATAAGGTGGCCAAAGTATTGGAGTTTCAGCTTCAACATCAGTCCTTCCAATGAACACCCAGGACTGATCTCCTTTAGGAAGGACTGGTTGGAGCTTCCTACAGTCCAAGGGACTCTCAAGAGTCTTCTCCAACACCACAGTTCAAAAGCATCAACTCTGCGGCGCTTAGCTTTCTTCACCGTCCAACTCTCACATCCATACATGACTACTGGAAAAACCATAGCCTTGAATAGATGGACCTTTGTTGGTAAAGTAATGTCTCTTCTTTTAAATATGCTGTCTAGGTTGGCCATAACTTTCCTTCCAAGGAGTAAGCGTCTTTTAATTTCATGGCTGCAAGCACCATCTGCAGTGATTTTGGAGCCCCAGAAAATAAAGTCTGACACTGTTTCTCCATCAATTTGCTATGAAGTGATGGGACCCAATGCCATGATCTTAGTTTTCTGAATGTTGAGCTTTAAGCCAACTTTTTCACTCTCCTCTTTCACTTTCATCAAGAGGCTCTTTAGTTCTTCTTTGCTTTCTGCCATATGGACCCTAACACAAGTCACTAAGGATGAATGTGTGAAACTGAGTCAAGCACAGGACAAAGGTGACAATGAACTTATAATAATAATGTATGACCGGCCTTCTTCTTCAGGAAATAGTTTGCATGGGCACAGATGATGTACAGGAACATTTATCTTCATGCTACACACCATGAGGGCAAAAATGTGCAGCTGTCTCCTAAGCCATTTATTCCCAGCTTACTTTTGCCAATTGACAGATCTTCCCTATAATCTTCTTCCCCATAATCCACTCTCCTGGAAGATGTGCCCTTCAGCAATTCTAAAATATTTATAAATGTGCTTTCTAAATCTTTTAGCAGCAATCCTTTGCTGAAAGTCTTATTTTTTTTGATGACTAGGGAAAGTTTCTCTGTATCGAGGAAACTTGTCTTCGTAGCAATGAGGAGGGCTGGGAACCTGAGGCATATGCTTCACGTTGACCAGTTTAATTCAAGGATAATGAGGCCTCCCTGTCAGTGAGCTAAGGCAGAAGGTATCTTGAGTTCCTAGAATCCACAGTTCCTCCAACAGAGCCAGGTAAACACTTTTCTTCCCACTGTAAACATGCTAGTGGATACTTGAAAATGGCTTTCAGATGAAGCCCTAAATTGTTTTCCTGGGCAGGAAGCAGGCCTCCCTTGGCTCCTCAGACACCTGAGCTCCAATCTGGACCATTTTTGGTGAGAAGGAAGAGGATGCCTCTGGCTTATTCGCGATGATGGCTCAGTCCACTTAAAGCATGTCTGTGAGTTTCTCCAGACACTCTTACAGAACAAAGAACAGAGTCAATGATGGGGAACTTCCTCTGGAAAGTCTCAGTCTGATTTATTTTCCCATCATATGTGTTTCCCCTCTTTGGATATCATAGGAAGCTTCTTTTCACTTCAGACTTGGTTCCCCCATCCCTTTATTTTGCCCATATTTTCTGAAGTTTAAATGAAGACTATGAGCTCTTTGTGAATTCTGACTCTGCCATCATTGAGTAAAAGTTGCTGATGTGGTGTGGAAGGTAGAAGGAAAGCAATACAGTGGGAGAGAGAGAGGGAAATGAGGAGCAACACAGAGACCGGTTTAACCACTTTCCTGCTAGAGTTCCTGCCGAAATCTATAACTCACCCATACATTGTTTCCATGGCTATTGAGCAGCTACTCTGCATGCATCCAAACAACCCAAGGGGCTCAGAGAAATGTCATTCTCATCAGAATATGATAGCTTTCAGCCCCAGTGAAAGTCTAAGTCAGACAAATGATGGGCTGGCAAGGGAGGCTTGGCCAGCTCTCAGTGCATACCAGAGCATGGAGGAGATGGAAATGTTGCTGGCAGCTAGCTCTGTGTTTTCCCCTTCCTCTAGCAGTTGATCTAGCTCAAAGCCTTATACAATGTGCTAAGTTGCAGAAAGTACACTTTCAAAGCCCACTGTTGGAATCACAATTGTCCTAACATTCTATCTGCCATCCTGCATGAGGCTCAGTCAACTGTCCCATTTATTTCAACCAGTCAATCTAAGAGAAGACCCTAAAGGCACACATAGGGGCCTCTTCTTGCTCTCTTTGGAATGGAAGACAGGCATGATTTACTTTCCTTCCCTACTGGAAAGAGAAAGGGAAAACAACAAATATATATATATATGAATGTATTTTGTTTATGCCAGGTTGGATGAATCACAAGCTGGAATCAAGATTGCTGGGAGAAATATCAACAACCTCAGATATGCAGATGATACTGCACTAATGGCAGAAAGTGAAGAGGAACTAAAGAGCTTCTTGAAGAAGGTAAAAGAGGAGAGTGAAAAAGCTGGCTTAAAACTCAGTATTCAAAAAAAATAAGGTCATAGCATCCAGTCCCATCACTTCATGGCTAATAGATGGGAAAAAATGAAAATGGTGACAGACTTTATTTTCTTGGGCTCCAAAATCACTGTGGATAGTGACTGTAGCCTTGAAATTAAAAGATGCTTTCTCCTTGGAAGAAAAGCTATGACAAACCTAGACAGTGTATTAAAAAGCAGAGATATCTCTTTGCCAACAAAGGTCCATCTAGTCAAAGCTATGGTTTTTCCAGTAGTCACGTATGGGTGTGGAATTGGACCATAAAGAAGGCTGAGGGCCAAAGAATTGATGCTTTCAAACTGTGGTGCTGGAGAAGACTCTTGAGAGTCCCTTGGACAGAAGGAACTCAAACCAGTCAGTCCTAAAGGAAATCAACCACGAACACTCATTGGAAAGACTGATGCTAAAGCTGAGGCTCCACTACTTTGGCTACCTGATTCGACGAGCTGACTCATTAGAAAAGACCCTGATGCTGGGAAAGATTGAAGGCAGGAGGAGAAGGGGATGACAGAGAACGAAATGGTTGGATGGCATCACCGACTCAATGGACATGAGTTTGAACAAACTCTGGGAGATAGTGGAGGACACGGAAGCCTGGTGTGCTGCAGTCCATAGGATCACAAAAAGTCAGACACAATTAGCAACTAACTAACAGCAACAAGTGGAGAAGGCAATGGCACCCCACTCCAGTACTCTTGCCTGGAAAATCCCATGGACGGAGGAGCCTGGTAGGCTGCAGTCCATGGGGTCGCTAAGATTTGGACACGACTGAGCGACTTCACTTTCACTTTTCACTTTCATGCACTGGAGAAGGAAATGGAAACCCACTCCAGTGTTCTTGCCTGGAGAGTCCCAGGGATGGGGGAGCCTGGTGGGCTGCCATCTATGGGGTCGCACAAAGTCAAACACGACTGAAGCGACTTAGCAGCAGCAGCAGCAACAGCAACAGCAACAAGAATCTACACCATCACTCTAATTTAGGTTGCAAGAGTGACTATGTGTTACTCTTTAAATGAACAAACAATTATTGGCAGAATAACTGAACAAATAAATAAATGTTCACATCTTGAGCATGACAGGCACAAAAGCCCCCAGTGATACTTTCCTCAAACCTTCACAATGGAATCAAAGCGCTAGATGTTAACAATACAAGTGGACCAAAACAGTCCCTCCTCTTTAGGGACTCACATTTAGAGGAGGAGGCCATGAGGAGAACAAAGAATTACAGCCACGTGAAAAGTTACAGTGAAGGTTTGCACTGGGTGCAGGAGAGCAGAGGGGAAGCTGGAGGTGCCAAGCAGCTCCCCACCTCTTAACAGCTCTATTGGTTGGCTCGAGCTGTCATGACAAGGTACCACAGGCTGAGCAGTTTAAACAACAGGAATTTATTTTTTCAAAATTCTGGAGCCTGGAAGTCTGAGATCAAGAGCCAGCAGGTTTGGTTAACCCTGAGGCCTCTCTCCTTGGCTTGCAGATGGCTGCCTTCTTGATATGCCCTTACATGGTCATCTGTGTGCATTCAAACTTCTTATAAGAACACTGGTCGGACTGGATTAGGGCCCACAGCAAAGGCCTCATTTTAATTCAGTTATCTCTTCAAAGGCCCTTTCTCCATATATAGTCACATTCTGAGCTACTGGCGGCTAGAGCTTGAACATGTGAACTTTCGGGGAACGTAGCTCAGCTCATAACCAGAGCAATGGCGACTGAGGAGCCTCGCCACACTTCAGGCCCCAGCATCCCAGCCTCCAAAATGTGCCAAGTCCACCACAACCACCAGAGCCCCTGGACTCTGTCTCTGCAACCCCATCTCCGAAGGTATTATTACACGATGGGGAGTGGCCGCCTTCTTCAGCGTCTGATGGAAGGGTTTGTCATGTCCTTAAGTAATACCCTTCTGAAGATGCAATCAGCCTGCAGAATGTGACTATTTATACCAGCTTGACCACAGGGGCTCTCATGCAAGTATTTCCTCACTGAAATGACCTCACCGTCTGACACTGTGGAAGTGGCCTTGGGCAGCGTTAGAGAGCCGACAGCGTGCTTCTCCACATCTGCCCTGGTCTTCTACTGACCCTTCTTCTTTCGTCTTGTCCACAAAGGTCTGGTGTTTCCACATAGCCCCTTCCTCCGTGTGAGAGGAGAGCCCCACCATGTTCATGGATACCCTGGGCATTGAGGCATTAACCTTCCCATGATGGCTACATTTAAAGAGGAAAGGACAGAGAAAATTTTAACTCAAAGGGATACATGGCTATGACGCTTTTCACAAATTTCACCAAGTGCTTTTCCTAAACCTTAAGTATTCAAAGAACTCCCTTTTGAAATGCCTCAGCAACCTTTCCTTCTTTAATTGTTCATTAGTCTCACTCATTAGAGGTGCTCATTTGTCATTGGTTTTGCTGGACTGCAAGAGGTTCCCTAATAGCATTGCATGGATTTCCTGAAACCCTGGACCTGTTTTAATACCTGCAATGTTACTTTGCAATCAGCTTGCCTGGCACTTGCCTGTTGCATGGGCTAAAACTCTGGGAGAGGCTAAAGAAAGAGTTGTGAAGAGAAAGATAGTGACAGATGTTAGTTAAGTGAGGAGTGAGAGATGGGTGGGGGTGACATTTCTGTAGAGTTAGGTCATTAGTGACCTTTAATTCCTTGTTTGGGGACTTAAATAAGGAACCTTTGGATAGTAAGGCTCCTCTGTATTTCCTTCACATCTTTCTGGGCATATCCACAGGTCACCAGACATGGCTTCCTCATCCTGTGATATGAGGAGTCAGAAGGAAAAGTGAAAATAATTTTAGACTTAGATCTAGGATGGCCTACTAGTTTCACTACAGTATCTGTTCTCTTCTACTTCCTTATTACTAAGAACATGCAAGATATAATAGGCTTTCCTGGTGGCTCAGATGATAAAGAATCCACATGCAATGCAAGAGACCCGGGCTCAATCCCTGGGTTGGGAAGATCCCTTGGAGAAGGAAATGGCTACCCATTCCAATATTCTTGCCTAGAGAATTCCATGAACAGAGGAGCCTGGCAGGGTGTAGTCCAAGGAGTTTCAAAGAGTTGGACATGATTGAGTGACTGAACACACACACAAGGGCATAATGGCCACTTAGACTAGAGATGACATTTCCCAGGCTTCCTTGGGGTTAGGGATAGCCATATGAGCAACTTTTGGCCAATGGGATAGAAAAGGTCTTAAGGATGATGTCTCCATCCTTTCTCCTTCCTGCTGATGGGAATGCGGATGCCATGGCTAGAACTCAAGCAGTTATTTTGTACCATGAGATGGAAACCATATGGGGAAAGTACTGCAATTAAATAAAAAGAGCCTTGGTCCAAGACTATTGTGGAGTTACTGTACCAGCTCTTGGATTCAATTCAATTCTGGATTTCATTGCCACGAGAGAAGTGAACTTCAGTCTTATTTATGCCCCTCTACCTCTTTAAAGGTTAAATTGTCTGTCACCTGGAGTTGAGCCTAATTCTAAGTGATACAAGATTTTTCCAGGTACATTACATTATTTCCCTCAATCCTCAATTCTACATTCTTGTGCACAGGGAGAACTAAGTGTCTTTTCCAAACTAAGATTATAGCTGTGGTCCTTGTTCTCACCTTAAGGGTTAACCTCAGGATGGAGGAAATCTGGAATATGTAAGATATGACTCAGGTAGAACAAAACAAACAGATTCATTGTAATGAATGCAATGTTATCTACAGCTAAGAGCAACATGAAACTGAAAGACCAGAAAACTGAGACCATTCACATTTATAAAGCACCTACCTGTATGCATATATCATATAAAGCACTGCAGCAGGTGGAACAGGCCCCAAAGATGTTCACGCCATGATCCCTGGAACCTGGAAAGATGCTCTATTCTATGGAAAAAGGACTTTGCAGATATGACTTAGATTACAGACGTAGAATAGGGAGGACCTTGGAGTTGGTTGGAGGCAGAAGAGATGCAGCTGGAGGGGAAGCTGGGGAAATTCCAAATGTGAGAAGGCCTTGACATACTTTTGCTCACTTGAAGATGAGGGGTCAGCTGACCAAGGAATGTAGGTGGCCTCAAGGAGCTGAGAATGGCTCCCAGCTAAGAGAGGTTCCTGTTTGACCACCAGGAAGGAAGGGAGGGAGGGAGGGAGTAAATGATGGTGCGGCTATTCAACAGATAGCCTGTGACTATGAGAAATGAAAACATTCTCCTTGACACGGAAGATGCTCACCATAGTGTCAAGAAATGTCCGGTGAAAAAGGTACTTACGCAATAAGCATATGTGTCTACAGCGCAACATTTTTCAAAGTCACAAAACCCATCTGTAACATCTACTTTTAAAATTTGCTCCAAACTTAAACTAAATTTGTATCTTGAGCTGTCATTTCCTTTAGAAGCGATGTTGCCAGTGCAAGACATTTTTGGTTAAGTTAGTAATAATTCAGTCACTTCATGTATGAAAATTTTCAATTTCAGAAAGCTCCCTGAAATTTTCCCATTTTTCCCCCTTAGGGTGACAACTAAGTTCTTAAGAGAAAGATTATACCTCAAAACTACAGCTAAAGGACATCTTTAGGGGTATTCTGTGTCCCTCCGGGCCCAGGGCAGCCACTCAGGGGATTCTCTCGGGCTCAGCTCCAGTATGTACCCAGAAGCCATTTCTATTTTCTGCCACAGAATCTTCTCTTCTGGTGTGTGCTTCCATGGGGTTTGCCCTGGAAGTCAGACAGAGGGTTTCTCTATTTTCAGAAGGAGTGAGGGAAGGAAGGAAGGTTGGGTAGAAGCATTTGGGACTGTAGTACTTCCAGGGAAGTTTGGCAAGGCCGATGGGGAACCCTCAAACCAACATCACCTATCCCAGAAATGAGTCTGCTTGCTGTCCCTGCCACCACCAAGCAGCCCAGGGAAAGATGGGTTTCCATGGGAACCCGATGATGGATTTTGACCATAGCAGCTGGGATGTTGGTCATTTATGAGATTAAATAATGAGATCTAAAAATTTCCAGAGCCTTGAAGGTCAGAATCTTTTTGAGAAAGCCCTTTATAGCTAGGCACGTCCGACTCTTTGTGATCTTGTGGACTGTAGGCCACCACGCTCCTCTGTCCATGGGATTTTCCAGGCTCGAATACTGGAGTGGGTTGCCAATGTCTTCTCCAGGGGATCTTCCTGACCCAGGGATTGAACCCAGGTCTCCCACAATGCAGGTGGATTCTTTACCACTAGCATCACCTGGGAAGCCAGAGCATGGTAAGAGGCTGAAACAATAATACATTTGATTTCTGGAAATTCTTCACTTGTTCATTTGTCTAGAAAGTCATTCTCCTTTCGCAAGCTCCAATTGCCACTCAAGGAGGATTGCACTTAGGTGGGGAGACAGACATGAATCATCAACACAGGTACAAATGCAAATATATTTGTATATGCAAGTCAGTTTAGTTAGAATCCCCACCTTCAATATCTGATCATCCTCCATATTTAATCAGGCTCCTCACCTCCACCAGTCCTGGTGATGTCTGATATTCTGGCCTGCCTTCAGCAAGAATAAACCTCCTCTTCCATGTTTCCTTAGTAATTTTCCTTCCACTGACCCCCACCCTGTTTCTTGGCTATAAATCCCCACTCGGCCCTGCTGTAATTGGAATTGAGCCCAGTTCTGTGCTGAGGTCTCTTTTCCCCTACTGGAGTAGTCCTGAATAAATCCTGTTTTTACCATTTCACTATCCAGTTATGATATTTCTTTAAAAAGACACAGAAACACTATTTGTCTAAAATCAGGGCATAAATTTCCCTTTGTGGAGTTTTCCCCCATCCCTTTTGCATACCAAGAAGGACAGAACAATTCTAATTCACCATTAATCTCCAGAGAAGACTCTAGACTCTTATCAGCCCAGAGACACAGGGAGAGGAATCTGCATAACAAATCTTACTGATTGACCCTTACCTCCCATGACTTTCCTCCAGGTATTTACTTTTCCACAAAATACGCCTCTAAAAGTTCAAAGTTCTTTTCCTGTCTGTCCTATGTCTACAATGTATCTCTTTAGGCCGAACCACCTCAGAGGGTCTTCATTTCTTTTATAGGAAGAATTACAAGTACACATAAAAATATTAACATCAAATAAAATGTGTATGCCTTTTCTCCTGTTAATCTACCTATTGTCAGTTTAATTTCTAGGGCTCCAGAGGCAGAATCTAGGAGGGCAGGAAAGTCTTTTTTTTTCTTCTCCATAGTTTAATAAGGGTGAAAATCATCATGGAATGAGGAAGGGAAAAGGGCATCAGTTTCATCAGTGAGAAGTTTTGCTGTGTTGTGATCTAATGATTACTCGCAAACTGAACTCTTTCTCAAATAGACTCTGACATTTGAACATGAGCATGGTCTTTAAATGTATCCTCTTGGTGTTGGCCTGGAACCTGGGGTTGATCTGCCCACAAGACCCTGAAAACAGATAGTAGCTGATTGGTTGATTTGAACGTGCCTTTGACTATGGTTTTGTAAAATGGGTCTGCACAACATACATAGGCCTAGCATCCATTTGCTTTTACTTATTAAGGTTACAGCTATTCCCAGAGTCATCAATGACAAGTTTTGCAGAATTTTTTATGCATCCGAAGTCCCTGAGTCCAATCCCTATGGGTTAGGGGTCCTGCCTTCTCCACCCTCCATGGATTTCTGCTGCCTGATCACTACCACCAGGTTAGAGAAAGCTGAGCCCCACCCACTTTACTGGGACAAGGAGGTGCCCTAATCTCTGCTTCTTTGTCACAGCTTTGTTATCAGGGGAAGCTCACTTGTTGCAGTTTGTGGGGGGAGGCTCTGTACAAACAGGCTTTCTGGCTCTCTGATTGCAGCCATGAAGTCAATTCTCAAATGTGTTTCCCAGCTGCTCCCATGGACTTGACCACAGGCCACATGGCAACTGGCTAACCCAGTATCAAAGCCAAGCCACTCTCAGCGGCTCAGCTGCGAATCTTATTCTCCTGGGAATATAGGAACATCTGCAAGGTTCATTTTATCCTGCAGAGTAAGGGAAAGAAAAATGCCACATACTGGCTTGTTTGTTAGAAAGGAAAGACTTTCCTTGGATCTGGGCCATTTGCTTCTGAAGAGCAATGCAAATGAAGTAGCTCTGCAGCTGGAGCCTTTGCGGCCACTGGGCCCAGGCTCAGTGATCCTGGCATCCTGGCAGAAGGAAGGGTTTAAGGACGAGCATGCCCAGTCATCAGTGTCTGTCCTGAGACCCCTACACTCAAAAAGGTGGGGTTTAAGTAAAGCAGGAGATATATGAGATTTGAAGAACTCTCAGACAGAGCTGTAAAAGATTAAAGCAACAGCAAGTTCAGTTCAGATCAGTTGCTAAGTCTTGCCCAACTCTTTGAGACCCCATGGACTGCAGCACGTGAGGCTTCCCTGTTCATCACCAACTTCTGGAGCTTGCTCAAATTCATGTCCATTGAGTTGGTGATGCCATCCAACCATCTCATCCTTTGTCATCCCCTTTTCTTCCTGCCCTCAATCTTTCCCAGCATCAGGGTCTTTTCCAATGAGTCAGATCTTTGAATCATGTGGCCAAAGTATTGGAGCTTCAGCTTCAGCATTAGTCCTTCCAATGAATATTCAGGGCTGATTTCCTTTAGGATTGACTGGTTGTATCTCCAGTCCAAGGGACTCTCAAGAGTCTTCTCCAACACCACAGTTCAAAAGCATCAATTCTTCAGCGCTTAGCCTTCATTATGGTCCAACTCTCACATCCATACATGACTACTGGAAAAACCATAGCTTTGACTAGATGGACCTTTGTCGGCAAAGTAATGTCTATGCTTTTTAATATGCTGTCAGATTGGTCATAGCTTTTCTTCCAAGGAGCAAGCATCTTTTAATTTCATGGCTACAGTCACCATCTGCAGTGATTTTGGAGCCCAAGAAAATCAAGTCTGTCACTGTTTCCATTGTTTCCCCATTTCTATTTGCCATGACATGATGGGACCAGATGCCATGATCTTCGTTTTTTGAATGTTGAGCTTTAAGCCAGCTTTTTCACTCTCCTCTTTCGCTTTCATCAAGAGGCTCTATAGTTCCTCTTCACTTTCTGCCATAAGGGTGGTGTCATCTGCATATCTGAGGTTATTGATATTTCTCCCAGTAATCTTGATTCCAGCTTGTGCTTCATCCAGCTCAGCATTTCTCATGATGCACTCTGCATATAAGTTAAATAAGCAGGGTGACAATATACAGCCTTGACGTACTCCTTTCCCAATTTGGAACCAGTCTGTTGTGCCATGTCTGGTTCTAACTGTTGCTTCTTGACCTGCATATGGGTTTTTCAGGAGGCAGGTAAGGTGGTCTGGTATTCCCATCTCTTGAAGAATTTTCCACAGTTTGTTGTGATCTACACAGTCAAATGCTTTAGCGTGGTCAGTGAAGCAGAAGTAGATGTTTCTCTAGAATTCTCTTGCTTTCTCTGTGATCCAATGGATGTTGGCAATTTGATCTCTGCTTCCTCTGCCTTTCCTAAATCCAGCTTGAACATCTGAAAGTTCTCGGTTCACATGCAGTTGAAGCCTGGCTTGGAGAATTTTGAGCGTTACTTTGCTAACATGTGAGAGCGTTAAGATCTCATGACCCCCAGCATCCTCAAGAATTAACCCACTTCATTCTCCATCCAGAGGTAGCACTGCCCTAAGACATTCATCTCTACATCACTGTCTTCTTTCTGAGTTCTTCTCTGGGGGCATTTCACTTGAGGTTTCTGAATTTATGACACAGGCCCATTCCTCCAGAAAATGATGGCAAACATAATAAACAGGTTTGAAATGCCAAGAGATGAAAGCTAGCCTGTGAAAGGTGATCACAGTCATCAGGCAGGTAAACCTCTCAGTGGAGGATTGGCTTCTCCCTGATGTAGAGTCTGAAATGAAGTCTCTCTCCTGCTATATACTGAAGAAGGTGTCCTATACAATTATAAGTGCACCTGAATTGTGCCTCACAAAAAGATGGATTGAAGTCTTACCACCATCCCCTGTACCTACAAATGTGATGCTATTTGGAAATGAAGACTTTGCAGATGTGGAGGAAAAATTAATTAATAGTCAATCAAAAAGGAAATAGAAAATTTTATTAGAGACAGCCTGAGGATTCTAACCCAGGAGACAGTCTTTCAGAAAGCCGTGAGGACTGTTGTGAAGAGGTAAAGGGGTCGGGGGAGAGACCAGCATGTATGTGGTTTTGGTGAAGGGGTACATGCCATCAAGCACACATCTCAGTAGAAGGTAACTGTTATTCTCAAGGACCAGACATCTTCGTCAGTGGTTTCAGTGCTTTTCCAAGTGTGGGAAGATGTAAGAAGCTGGGTTCATAACGTTTACTCTTAAAAAGGCTTAACTATCTGGGGAGTAATTCTCCCAGCTTTCCCAGAGCACAAAATGCCTCATGTTGATCTTCACCCTGAATTCCTTTCAGAGTGTATTGTAGGTCAATGACTCCAGTGGTTAATGACTGGTTTTTGTAGAACTGGCTGGTGGGCAACATTCTTTATTTTACAATCCTCTCCCTTTTACTCAATTTCAGCCAGGGTTTGAGAGGCATTTTGTGACCAACTGTCCCGATGTACTAGGAATAGTCTTTCTCAGGCCAGGTCAAGATTGCCTTGTTAAGACTTTTCATGTACTATTCCTGGGTCAGGCCCAGTTAACAGTGGCCGATAGCCTCTGGACCACTGTCTTACTAGTCTTTTATGATCCAGGAAACGGTTGCTGCCTGTTGCTTGTTCCCTTATCTAGAGTTATGCTATTACAATTATTGATCTTACAGAACTGTACATTTGGTCAATTGTTTCAAGTTCCCTAGTCATCATTACTTTTATGGGAGTCTCAGTCACAATTTGGTAATACAGGAAACAATAGTCTTGTAGAACAGGCAGAATACTGCTGACATGAGTAAGATCACAAGTATTTAAGCTTAGAATTTCTGTTAGGTTGGTTCAGTATCTCCCCAGGTCATCTGATCCAGTCTGTTCCTTAACTAATCTCTAGTTTTTAAGGGAAATGACATGCTGGACATTGCACATAAAGTTCATCAAAGATTTCTGCTCATATATGGAGAGTGGTGGGTCATTATGACCCCTTACAGGACTGAGAAAGAAAAATTATCTTCTAAGGAGTTACAAAGCCAAAAGAAGAGAAATTGAGCTTTATGGTTGAGCAGATATTTCTTCTGTTGGGGAGGTCTGGTTAATGCATAATGCAGATATACAATGAACACTAGAGGGGAGGGAAGAGGCCCAAATGGACAAAGAAAAAAACCTGTGTTTGAATTATTCTTTTCTTGCCTTAAATATAAATTTTATTTCAAGACAGATATAATTAAGTATCAGTTAAAATAAATTCATACTAACATATGATTCATATGTAATTCATATATGATTCATACTTACATATACTCCAACAGAGTAGGGTGGACTCTAACCCAATGATTGATGGTCTTATAAAAAAGAGGGAAATTTGGCCACACTGGAAAATGCCAGGTGATGACAGAGGATGAGATTGCAATAATGCAGCTGCAAACTAAGGAAGGCCAAGGAAAACCAAATATGGACAGCAACACTGGAAGCTACAGAGAGGAAAGAAGGTACTACCCAGTGTCTCAGATGGAGCATGGCCCTGACCACAGCTTGATTTTGGACTTTTAGCCTCCAGACCTGTGAAAGAATATATTCCTGCTGTTTTAAGCCATCCAACCTGTACTACTTTGCTATATCAGCCCTAGGAAACAAATATGCCACTGTAGATTTTCTTTTCCTCTTTAGATAGGAATCACATGAAATAAAATTCATCAGAATTCTTGTGTTTGTGTACACAATCCTATAGCAGTCCTAGAAGCAGTAAATGTGTGGAATCACATACTCTATGCATCAAAATTTTCAATCATAATATGTACACTTAAATAAATCATGATGGAGTAAATGGAACTTCTTTCTATTGTCTGTACAGAAAATGAAATTATTATAAAATTATCGTCACGTGGAGAAGCAGTCAAAGAGTACACAGCCAAAAATGTTTGGAAAAAGCATTCAGAAATGTGTCAGATGGTTATTTAATAAAAATGCAACATTATCTTCCTAATATTTGTCATGTTTATGGTATTTGTCAGTGTAGTGAGTTGAACAGTGGCCTCCAAAAAGATAGGTCCATATCCTATTCCCTGGAACCCGTGAAACTTACCATATTTGGAAAAAGGGTCCCTGCAGATATAGTTAAGTTAGGGTATTGAGACCGATTATCCAGGTGAGCCCTGAATCCTCTGACAAGTGTCTTCATGAGAGATAAAAAGAGGAGCCAAAATAGAAGAGAAGGAGGCAAAGTGACCACCGGGGCAGAGACTGGAGTGATGCGGCCACAGCCAAGGAAGCCAAGGCCTGCAGGGGGAGCTCCCAGAAGCTGGAAAGGGCAGGAAAGTGTTCTCCCCTAGAGCCGCTGAGAGGGAGGGAGTGTGGCCTCACTGGCGGCCTGGTTTCTAACTTCTGACCTCGAAGACCATGAGAGAATCAATTTCCCTTAAGTCACCAAGTGTGGGGTAATCTGTTAAGGCAGCCACAGGAATCTAATACAGTCTGCTGCTGAAATTTTGTCACTTGTTGTGATGTCTGCTCTTGTTCTGAATAAACAATCACTTCCATACCTCCTTGTGTATTCATAGCCTTGTATTGATTTTCTTAAAGAGGGTTCTCCAAGTTTCCCAAACACTAGACTCCACAAGCCTGGACTTGTGTGCTGTTGTATTCATATACAGATGATGAGAAATGTAAACCCAGGCACCTTTGGGGGTATCTTTCCTCTCTAGAGTCGGACAAGAATCCGAAGAGCCAACATTTGGAAAGAGGAACTCTAGATGTGGTTCTTTCCCAGTCACCCTGAGGGGTGGGTGACTCCATTTGAAGACAGGCGGCTCCATTTCTTCTGAGCTAAGTGAAGAAGCAGGAATGTTTTGCCTCAGTCTCTAGGTCATGGCTCTTAGCTTTCTTCTCTTGTTTCCACGGTTGAGCCCTGCAGAAATCCATACTTGGCCTTGCAAGCTGTGTGATCACAAAGCACAGGCCCCCACCATTCTCAGGTACTCCCCAAAGACCCAGCACCCTCGGCCATCACCAGGAGGCTGGCTTCTCTCCACTGGGTCTCTTGCTTCCCCAGCTCCCAGCACCCGCCTCTTCTCAAACTGAAGTCTGTCTGGGAGCTGGTCCCTGTCATGTTATTACTACTTTTCAGCTGGTCACACTGAGGTGTTTGAGGTAAAGCAACCGGCCTGACCCTTCCCTGGTGGTGAGTACGGCACTATGTCAGAGAGGAGGGGACCTGGCCAACCTTCCAGGGGCCCTTTCTCCTTCCTGGGACCCCGCCTCCACCCTCACAGGCACTTTAAACTTGAAGAGTTGGAGTCCGCCCTCCCTTCTGTTTCCAGACAAGTCTCCCCTCCAGTGTCGCAGCATCTTGGACACCTCAGCGTTTTCCCACCCTACAGGATGAAGTCTGAGGGGACATGACATTTGTCAGCAGCACTGACCACCCTGGGACATGTCATCTCCTACTGGCCTTTGCCTCGACAGTTTGAGGGAAAACATGCCTTGGGGAGAAAAAGACAACCGTGCCTGGCTGGAGGAACAGTCCTCGGCAAGCTGCCTGCCTGAGTAAAATTTGTTCTTCCTCCAGGTCAGTGAAGCAGTCGCCTGACAGAAGTCACCAGTTGCTGGAAGCTTCTGGAAGTTGGAGATGAACTCCTCATATTCTTACTCCTCATATTCTTTCTTTAAAAATGGCCCTCTACTATTAATAATTCTGGTTGTGTTTCTATTATTTCACAGAGGTGAAAAAACACAAAAAACCAAAAGCCTTTCTCTTGAAAATATCTCTGTTAGTCCCTTTCATGTTTTCGTCACCATTTTCTGTGTCTTTATTTCAACCCTTCAGGGTCCCGGTCTGCTTGCTGCTCTTATGTCCAAATAAATCCTCTGTCTCTCCCCTGCAGTCCTCACTCCACAGCACCCACATAAAGCCCTTCTGACACCCCCACTTTCAAAACAGCCTTCCCTGCTCAGGTGGAGGACACAGGGCCAAGGACTTGGGCCTCTGATATCGTGGCCAATTGAGGTTGCCGGTTCTTCGACAAAATCCACACAGTTCAGGGCAGACGACTTCCGAGCCTTGCCCTGGACCACTCTGCCTGTCCTACACTGTGCGTTAAGAATGATTCATAAGTAGTTTAATTGCCATGCTGATGGCACTTTCACGCTGCCTTGCACTTTTCCTTTTGTTGTTCATTTGCTAAGTCATGTCCAACTCTTTGCAACCCCATTGACTGCAGCATGCCAGGCTTCCCTGTCCTTTACCATCTCCTGGGGTTTGCTCAAACTCATGTCCATTAAGTTGGTGATGCCCTCCTAACATCTCATCCTCCATCGTCCCCTTCTCCTCCCGCCTTCAATCTTTCCTAGCATCAGAGTCTTTTCCAATGAGTTGGCTCTTCACACTTCTCCTGTTACAAACATTTAATTAGTAAAAGATAAATACTGAAATGTGACTCTGTATTCAGACCCCATTTGGAATTGCTCCTGTTTCTAATAGACCCATTTAAAATACCTTGAAATAAAACCCTCATGTTGCCTAAGATACTCAGCCCCAAGTGCTCAGCACAGGGTGGACCAAAAGGCCCAATTTTCAGCAGCACTCAGCACTCTTCTGCATCCCCACCCCCACAGGCTGTGGGCACTGGTTCGGGAGGGTTCTATCTGGGCCTGAGGCAGTCCTGGTTCCGGGATCCAGGGTAGATGGAGCTGAGCTGGGTGAGTTTCCTCAGCCTTTGGTTCCTCTTACCTTTCACTTTGGTATTTCCCTTCACAGTTTGCAAAGTGCCTGCTGAGCTCTTCTGTTTCGTTCTCCAAATAGCCCGGAAAGGATAGAAACTAACCCTCAAGGGGGAATAACTGGCTTCTTCAGGCTCCCCTCACTGGCTGGTGCAAAGTAAGACTGGAATCAGGTGTCCTGACTCCACACTCAGTTCTCAGGTACTAACAACAATGGCAGACCTTTATGGAGCGCTTACTGTGTGCCGAGCGTGGTTCTCAAAGCTGATTGCATTAACCTCACATCAACCATAGAGGGGAAGCTCTTGGGTTGGCTTGGCTTCCTCCAAAGGAGACCATGAGGCGAGAACTCAAGAGCAGGCTGTTTGTTTGGAAGGGGGTCTTGGAAAGCAAGCTGAGGAAAGCTGGAACGTGAGACAGGGAAAGGGGTGAGACACACGTACTGCTCACCGAGGTAACCGGAGCTTATTCCTGCTGAGGAAACTCTAGAATCTGCACAGGACACACAGTCACAATGGGCCAAGAGGGCCGGGGCTTGGACACACCCGTCCGAGCAGTCATTGTTCAGGGGCTGCTGTCCTGTTAGCAGATGAGGACAGGGTGCTTAGATGCAGAGGGCTGGCCTTGACATCCAGAAAGAGCAAAGACCTCAGGGAGGGGTGCCCTGAAGGGATTAAGGGGTGGCACTTGAGCAGCACCTGCTATGGTCCTACTACCGGCTGCATTAGAATTTTAGAGACAGGAGCAAAGAGAGAGAGTCCAAGCCTCCTACTCAGGTCACACACACACGGTAGGTGGCAGAGCCAGGATTCAAGCAGTCACATGAGAGCCTGTGCTCTTAGACACCCAGAAATTCTATGTGCTTTTCATTTCCCAGCCTCCAGCCCCACCCTGACCCCCCTACTCCAGCCTCGGGGGCCCCAAACTCCTCTATTCCTTGACCCCTCCCTCCCCACACAATTGCAGGACAGGGGTTCAGTTTCACAGGGATCAGAATCCACAGAGGCCACTCAATTATAGCCCGAGTATGCGTAGCCCCAAAGGTCTAAGGACAGCAGGAAATTGCGTTTCTGTCAATTTCCCAGTGAAACTGCTGCAGGCCAGGGCCGGGCTTTGGGGACCTTTGCCCCACACTCAGGGAGAGACTGCTACCTCCCGGCCCACCCTGGGTGTGTGTGTCTGAGAAACAGAAAGCTGGAGATGAAAGGGAACACAGAGTTTCTAGGCTCAGGTCTCAAGTCCAGATGACAAAACTAGGTCACGATGATGAAGCTAGGTTCCCATGGGCTAAGTGATATGCCCACGGTCCCCTCTGAGGCTCTGAGCAGTGTCACAAGATGAAGTGATGGGTTCCAGGAAGAGGAGGGAAGAGATCTCTCTTGCTGCTTCCCTGGGGATCTGTCCTGGACGTGAGGGGCAGGAGGCAGCGATTAGAGAAGCAGAGTGAGCTTCCCGCCATCGGCCACTGGGGAAAACACTGGGATGGCTTCAGTCCCCTCTAGGGCCAGGCTCACAGTAACCTATCTGCAAGGGTCTCTGTGGGGAAGAAAGTCAAGTAAGGAGAATGGGAGGGTGCAGGAGAGCTGAGGGTGATAGGGCAGTGTTTGCTCAATATGTTTATTGACTTTGTCCCTGTGATCTTCAAACAAAGAGCTGATTCATTTAGCTGAGTTAAAAAAAAAATAAGTCAGTTTACTTCAAGCTCTACTACAAAGCCACAGTCATCAAGACAGTGTGGTACTGGCACAAGGATAGAAATATAGATCAATGGAACAAAATAGAAAGCCCAGAGATAAACCCACGCACCTATGGGCACCTTATCTTCAACAAAGGAGGCAAGAATATACAATGGAGAAAAGACAATCTCTTTAACAAGTGGTGCTGGGAAAACTGGTCAACCACTTGTAAAAGAATGAAACTAGAACACTTCCTAACACCATACACAAAAATAAACTCAAAATGGATTAAAGATCTAAATGTAAGACCAGAAACTATAAAACTCCTAGAGGAAAACATAGGCAAAACACTCTCCGACATAAATCACAGCAGGATCCTCCATGACCCACTCCCCAGAATATTGGAAATAAAAGCAAAAATAAACAAATGGGACCTAATTAAAATTAAAAGCTTTTGCACAACAAAGGAAACTCTAAGCAAGGTGAAAAGACAGCCTTCAGAATGGGAGAAAATAATAGCAAACGAAGCAACAGACAAACAATTAATCTCAAAAATATACAAGCAACTCCTGCAGCTGAATTCCAGAAAAATAAACGACCCAATCAAAAAATGGGCCAAAGAACTAAACAGACATTTCTCCAAAGAAGACATACAGATGGCTAACAAACACATGAAAAGATGCTCAACATCACTCATTATTAGAGAAATGCAAATCAAAACCACAATGAGGTACCATTACACACCAGTCAGAATGGCTGCTATCCAAAAGTCTACAAGCAATAAATGCTGGAGAGGGTGTGGAGAAAAGGGAACCCTCTTACACTGTTGGTGGGAATGCAAACTAGTACAGCCACTATGGAGAACAGTGTGGAGATTCCTTAAAAAACTGGGAATAGAACTGCCATATGACCCAGCAATCCCACTGCTAGGCATACACACCGAGGAAACCAGAATTGAAAGAGACGCGTGTACCCCAATGTTCATCGCAGCACTGTTCACAATAGCCAGGACATGGAAGCAACCTAGATGTCCATCGGCAGACGAATGGATGAGGAAGCTGTGGTACATATACACAATGGAATATTACTCAGCCATTAAAAAAAAATACATTTGAATCGGTTCTATTGAGATGGATGAAACTGGAGCCCATTATACAGAGTGAAGTGAGCCAGAAAGAAAAGCACCAATACAGTATACTAATGCATGTATATGGAATTTGAAAGATGGTAATGGTAACCCTATATGTGAGACAGAATAAGAGACACAGATGCATAGAACAGTCCTGTGGACTCTGAGGGAGAAGGTGAGGGTGGGACGTTCTGGGACAATAACATTGAAACATGTATATTGTCATATGTGAAGCGGAACACCATTCCATGTTTTATGCATGGGATGGATGCTCAGGGATGGAGCGTTGGGATGACACAGAGGGATGGGAAGGGGAGGGAGGTGGGAGGAGGGTTCGGGAGGGGGAGCATATGTGAACCCATGGCTGATTCATGTCAATGTATGGCAAAAACTACTACAATATTGTAAAGTAATTAGCCCCCAACTAAAATAAATAAAAAAAAATAAATAAATAAAAAGAAAAAAAAAATAAGTCAGTTTAAATGGTTATTTAGCGCCTCATAAACTAAACAGCCAGTGGACTGAACTTCTGAACAAATTTTGACATTGAATATATCAGTTATGATTCAAAAGTATTTATAGGCACTAATATGTGGTAGGCAGCGATGCTAGTCATGAACGGTTGTGAACCAAAACCCCTGCTCATTTTGACCAACTGAAAATCCAGTGTGTGTGTGTGTGTGTGTGTGTGTGTGTGTGTGTGTGAACACACTTCATTGTTTAGGATGTGCAGTCCTCACTGTTCTACCTCCTTCATTATCCAAACTCCCTTTGTATCTTTGCAGTGTTTGCAGACTTGGCCTCCTAAACACAAGAATGACGCTCATTCTGTGTGCAACAAAATAACGCTGCCCAAACTGACATCTTCTGTGTTTCTTTGGGCTCCACCAGGATGTTGAATTACGCAAACCATCCAGCATATGTTCAGCAGAGATATTGTGATAAACAAACATCTCCACCACAGCTGAGCAGGAAGCTGAAAAAATGAATTCAGTCTGGGATTGCTCAAAAAAATGAATTTTCATAGACTGGAGTGGGAGGGGACGATTTACTGGATTGAAAAATGGTTTGGCGGCCCTCTAATGTAGTTACCGTTGGGTGACAGCGCCCTCTAACCTTACCTGTACCTTAACTTCTGAGGATGGTGGCCCGAGGCCTTGGGATTCTGTAAGATCATCGTGCTACAGGACTGATGGATAAAAACAAGACTAAAGAGGCTCCTCCCTGACAACATTATCGGTCCAAAGACATTAATGGGTAACTGGGGGAGCGGGGGCGGGGGGGGAGGCGGGGGAGGGTGCTTGGCAGCTTTTGAAATCTGTTTAAAATTGCCATTCAAGAGTGTTCTGAAGAACGAATTGCCGGCTGTTCTGTCATTTGGCAAAGAGTTCGTTTACTTCAATGAACATTTAAGGTGGAGAATATGAATTTGACAAACAATGTGGCAAGATAGAAAGTTCCCAAGGTCCAGTAAGGCCAGAGGGACATGTAGAACCTGTGTAGTGGCAGAACAAAATGGATCTCAAGCACACAATGCCTTCTGCAAGTGCAGCTTGCCGGTCTTCAGAAGGATTCCAAGAAGGCACTACGTCCACTGGTGCGGGCTCACCCAGTAGTGCAGCAGTAAAAAAAGAATCCACCTGCAATGCAGGAGACGCAGGAGACACCGGTTCGATCCCTGGGTCGGGAATATCCCTCGGAGGAAGAAATGCAAGCCACTCCAATATTCTTGCCTGGAAAAATCTCATGGACAGAGAAGCCTGGCAGCAACCGTCCATGGAGTCAGAAAAGAGTCAGAAAAGACTGAGCACAGCACACAACACATGTCCCTGACCAGGGCTTGAACAAGTGTCCTCTGCATTGAAAGTGCAGAGTCCTAACCAGTGGACCACCAGAGAACTTCCTATGGGCAACTGGTTGAGGCAATGACCCAATCTTTGCTGACTGTCTAGAGATTCTGAGTAGGAAAGAAATTTCAAGCAAAGAAGAAGGGAGAGAGATGTCATACCTCATAGACCAAAGGAGGGAACACTGCAATATGATTTCCTCAGATTAGAACAGTAGGCAGTAATGACTATAGTGATGGGTCATGAACATTTCAGAAAAATGTCTTGTTTGTTAAGAGTGGTAATTAAACAAGGAGGGCATTGGACCGATGTCACTCTAATGTGGTGATGACCTACTTAAGAAACCAAAATCTAAGCCTGTAAATGCCTCAAGGTTCCAAATCAAAACACTAAGGATAACCAAATATAGTCAAAGCTGTTTTTTCCAATAATCATGTGTGGATGTGAGAGGCGGACCATAAAGAAAGCGGAGAGCAGAAGAACTAATGCTTTTGAACTGTGGTGCTGGAGAAGACTCTTGAGAGTCCCTTGGACTGCAAGGAGGTCAAACCAGTCAATCCTAAAGGAAATCAGTCCTGAATATTTATTGGAAGGACTGATGCTGAAGCTGAAGCTTCAATACTTTTGGCCATTTGATGGGAAGAGTCAACTCATTGGAAAAGACCCTGATGCTGGGAAAGACTGAAGGCAGGAGAAGGGAGTGACAGAGAATGATATGGTTGGATGGCATCATTGACTCAATAGACATGAGTTTAAGCAAACTCTGGGAGATGCTGAAGGACAGGGAAGCCTGGAATGCTGCAGTCCATGGAGGTGCAAATGGTTGGACACGAATGAGTGACTGAACAACAAAAGGACAACCAATCACAAATAGTCAACTAGGCTCTAATCTACAGCCTGTCAACCATTTCCTTGCTTTGCTTCTACCTTTTCTTTGTAAAAGTCTTTCTGTAGCTCCAGTCAGTGGAGTCCTCCTAACCACTTCTGGTTTGCCACAGCCCTGTGTGAATCAATTTTTGCTCAGATAAACTCTTAATGTGTCTAAATTTATCTTTTAATGAGAGTCAGAGACTCCTCTTTCATGAAACTTCCATGGTGCCCCTCCTGGAGGGCTCACAATACCATGGAATACCTCATCATAATATCATAATATGTCTGCAGGAATTATGTAAGGCTGGCTTGACCAAATTCACTTACACAGATGTTTTAATGTCTGGTAGACCTACAAGACCTTTTAGAAATAACACCCAAAAAACATGTCCTTTTCATTATAAGGGACTGGAATGAAAAAGTAAGAAGTCAGGAAACACCTAGCGTAACAGGCAAATTTGGCCTTGGAGTACAGAATGAAGCAGGGCAAAGGCTAACAGAGTTCTGCCAAGAGAACGCACTGGTCATAGCAAACACCCTCTTCCAACAACACAAGAGAAGACTCTACACATGGACATCACCAGATGGTCAACACCGAAATCAGATTGATTATATTCTTTGCAGCCAAAGATGGAGAAGCTCTATACAGTCAGCAAAAACAAGACTGGGAGCAGACTGTGGCTCAGATCTTGAACACCTTATTGCCAAATTCAGACTTAAATTGAAGAAAGTAGGGAAAACCACTAGACCATTCAGCTATGACCTAAACCAAATCCCTTATGATTATACAGTGGAAGTGAGAAATAGATTTAAGGGATTAGATCTGATAGACAGAGTGCCTGATGAACTATGGACAGAGGTTCGTGACATTGTACAGGAGACAGGGATCAAGACCATCCCCCATGGAAAAGAAATGCAAAAAAGCAAAATGGCTGTCTGAGGAGGCCTTACAAATAGCTGGGAAAAGAAGACAAGCAAAAGGCAAAGGAGAAAAGGAAAGATAATCCCATCTGAATGCAGAGTTACAAAGAATAGCAAGGAGAGATAAGAAAGCCTTCCTCAGTGATCAGTGCAAAGAAATAGAGGAAAACAACAGAATGGGAAAGACTAGAGATCTCTTCAAGAAAATTAGAGATACCAAGGGAACATTTCATGCAAAGATGGGCTCGATAAAGGACAGAAATGGTAGGGACCTAACAGAAGCAGGAGATATTAAGACGAGGTGGCAAGAATACACAGAAGAACTGTACAAAAAAGATCTTCATGACCCAGATAATCACGATGGTGTGATCACTCACCTAGAGCCAGACATTCTGGAATGTGAAGTCAAGTGGGCCTTAGAAAGCATCACTATGAACAAGGCTAGTGGAGGTGATGGAATTCCAGTTGAGCTATTTCAAATCCTCAAAGATGATGCTGTGAAAGTGCTGCACTCGATATGCCAGCAAATAGGGAAAACTCAGCAGTGACCACAGGACTGGAAAAGGTCCGTTTTCTTTCCAATCCCAAAGAAAGGCAATGTAAAAGAACGCTCAAACTATCGCACAATTGCACTCATCTCATATGCTAGTAAAATAATGCTCAAAATTCTCCAAGCCAGACTTCAGCAATACATGAACCGTGAACTTCCAGATGTTCAAGCTGGTTTTAGAAAAGGCAGAGGAACCAGAGATCAAATTGCCAACATCTGCTGGATCACCGAAAAAGCAAGAGAGTTCCAGAAAAACATCTATTTCTGCTTTATTGACTACGCCAAAGCCTTTGACTGTGTGGATCACAATAAACTGTGGAAAATTCTGAAAGAGATGGGAATACCAGATCATCTGACCTGTCTCTTGAGAAACCTGTATGCAGGTCAGGAAGCAACAGTTAGAACTGGACATGGAACAACAGACTGGTTCCAAATAGGAAAAGGAGTACGTCAAGGCTGTATATTGTCACCCTGCTGATTTAACTTATATGCAGAGTACATCATGAGAAATGCTGGGCTGGAAGAAATACAAGCTGGAATCAAGATTGCTGGAAGAAATATCAATAACCTCAGATATGCAGATGACACCACCCTTATGGCAGAAAGTGAAGAACTAAAGAGCCTCTTGATGAAAGTGAAAGAGGAGAGTGAAAAAGTTGGCTTAAAGCTCAACGTTCAGAAAACTAAGATCATGGCATCTGGTCCCATCACTTCATGGGAAATAGATGGGGAAACAGTGGAAACAGTGGCTGACTTTATTTTTTTGGGCTCCAAAATCACTGCTGATGGTGATTGCAGCCATAAAATTAAGATGCTTACTCCTTGGAAGGAAGGTTATGACCAACCTAGATAGCATATTTAAAAGCAGAGACATTACTTTGCCAACAAAGGTCTGTCTAGTCAAGGCTATGGTTTTTCCAGTAGTCACGTATGGATGTGAGAGTTGGACCGTGAAGAAAGCTGAGCGCCGAAGAATTGATGGTTTTGAAGTGTGGTGTTGGAGAAGACTCTTGAGAGTCCCTTGGACTGCAAGGAGATCCAACCAGTCCATCCTAAAGGAGATCAGTCCTAGGTGTTCACTGGAAGGACTGATGTTGAAGCTGAAACTCCAATACTTTGGCCACCTGATGCGAAGAGTTGACTCATTGGAAAAGACCCTAGTGCTGGGAAGGATTGGGGGCAGGAGGAGAAGGGGATGACAGAGGATGAGATGGTTGGAGGGCATCACCGACTCAATGGACTTGGGTTTGGGTAGTTTCCAAGAGTTGGTGATGGACAGGGAGGCCTGGTGTGCTGCGATTCATGGGGTCACAAAGAATTGGACACGACTGAGCGACTGAACTGAACTGAACTGAACTGAGACACAAATCCGGGGGCCTCCCCAGTGATTCAGTGGAAAAGAACCCATCTGCTGATGCAGGAGACATAAGACTCCAGTTCAACCCCTGGTTCAGGAAGATCCCTTGGAGGAGGACATGGCAACCCATGCCAGTATTCTTGCCTGGAGAATCCCATGGACAGAGGAAGCCTGGTGTGCTACAGTCCACGGGGTCACAAAGAGTCGGACACAACTGAAGCAACTTAGCATGCACACAATTCATTGCTCAGCCAAATTCCTGCTGAAATGAACACCTTGTCTCAACTAGAGCTGAAGGTTTCAAAGAGGAAAGACTCACTTGTAAAAACTTTGTTGTAACCTAATGAGACCCCAGGCCGTGCACTGCTGGAAACCAACAGCTGACTGTCACCCACAGAGGATGCTTTGCAGATGTGTCCTTGCTGTGGGCACGTGAAGACCGAAGTCCACAGCCTGGCCAAAACATTGCTGAGAATGCACCTCAGCCCACGAGGACACAGCTCTTCTCCCTGGTTGGGTTATTCCATCGCTGATCTTTAGCACCTTCATGTGAGGTCCATGAAGGGGCTGTGGTTTCCAACTACTTACTGACCCAAAGGACCTGAACTCTAATTTTTAAAAAATGAATGACTAAAAAGAGGAAAAGGTAAGAAAATATTCCAATCTGTGTTTTCCGATTCAGTAACATTCATGTGATTTCCCATTTCCCATTTACCTAGAAAATTCTACCCTGGGTAGCTTGGGAGGCATCACTGAAGCCCTAGAATAAAAACCAACAACACACTTAAGGTCCACATGGATTTGCTTTAAGGTGAACTTGTTTAGTTCAGTTCCATTCAGTCGCTCAGTCGCGTTCGACTCTTTGCTACTCCATGGACTACAGCATGCCAGCCTTCCCTGTCCATCACCAACTCCCAGACGTTGCTCAAATTCATGTCCATCAAGTCAGTGACGCCATCCAACCATCTTATCCTCTGTCATCCCCTTCTCCTCCTGCCTTCAATCTTTCCCAGCATCAGGGTCTTTCCCAGGGAGTCAGTTCTTCGCATCAGGTGGCCAAAGTATTGGAGCTTCAGCTTCAGCATCAGTCCTTCCAATGAATATTCAGGGTTTATTCCCTTTAGGATTGAGTAGTTTGATCTCTCCTGCAGTTCAAGGAACTCTCAAGAGTCTTCTCCAACACCACAGTTCAAAAGCATCAATTCTTCAGTGCTCAGCTTTCTTTACGGTCCAACTCTCACATTCATACATGACTACTGGAAAAACAATAGCTTTGACTAGGGAGACCTTTGTTGACAAAGTAATTTCTCTGCTTTTTAATATGCTGTCTAGTCAGTCATAACTTTTCTTCTAAGGAGCGAGTGTCTTCTAATTTCATGGCTGCCGTCAACATCTGCAGTGATTTCGGAGCCCAAGAAAATAAATCTGTCACTGTTTCCATTGTTTCCCCATCTATTGGCCGTGAAGTGATGGGACTGGATGCCATGATCTTAGATTTTTGAATGTTGAGCTTTAAGCCAGCTTTTTCACTCTCCTCTTTTCACTTTGATCAAGAGGCTCCTCAGTTCCTCTTCGCTTTCTGCCATAAGGGTGGTATCATATGCATATCTGAGGTTACTGATAATTCTCGTGGTAATCTTGATTCCACTTTGTGCTTCATCCAGCCTGGCATTTCACATGATGTACTCCGAATGTAAGTTAAATAAGCAGGGTGACAATATACAGCCTTCATGTACTCCCTTCCCAATTTGGAACCAGTCTGTTGTTCCATGTCTGCTTTTAACTGTTGCTTCTTGACCTGCATACAGATTTCTCAGGAGGCAGGTAAGGTGGTTTGGTATTGCCATCTCTTGAAGAATTTTCCAGTTTGTTGTTACCCACACAGTCAAAGGCTTTGGCATAGTCAGTAAAGCAGAAGCAAATATTTTTCTGGCATTTTCTTGCTTTTTTGATGATCCAACGGATGTTGGCAATTTGATCCCTGGTTCCTCTGCCTTTTCTAAATCCAGCTTGAACATTTGGAAGTCCTTGGTTCATGTACTGTTGAAGCCTGGCTTGGAGAATTTTGAGCATTACTTTACTAGTCCACATAGATCAGAGCAACTGCGGGATAGTTTGAACATTCTTTGGCATTGCCTTTCTTTGGGATTGGAAAGAAAACTGACCTTTTCCAGTCCTGTGGCCACTGCTGAATTTTCCAAATTTGCTGGCATATTGAGTGCAGCACTTTAACAGAATCATCTTTTAGGATTTGAAATAGCTCAGCTGGAATTCCATCACTTGCACTAGCTTTGTTTGTAGTGATGCTTCCTAAGGCCCACTCGACTTTAGGCTCCAGAATGTCTGGCTCTAGGTGAGTGATCACACCACTGTGGTTATCTGGGTCTTTAAGATCTTTTTTGTATGGTTCTTCTGTGTATCTTTGCCACCTCATCTTAATATCTTCTGCTTCTGTTAGGTCCATACCATTTCAGTCCTTTATTGTGCCCTTTTTTGCATGAAATATTCCCTTGGTACCTCTAATTTTCTTGAAGAGATCTCTAGTCTTTCCCATTCTATTGTTTTCCTCTATTTCTTTGCACTGATCACTAAGGAAGGCTTTCTTATTTCTCCTTGCTATTCTTTGGAACTTTTCTCCTTTGCCTTTTGCTTGTCTTCTTTTCACAGCTATTTGTAAGGACTCCTCAGACAACCATTTTGCCTTTTTGCATTTCTTTTTCTTAGGGATGGTCTTGATCACAGACTCCTGTACAATGTCACAACCTCTGTCCGTAGTCCTTCAGGCATTCTGTCTATCAGATCCAATCCCTTGAATCTCTTTGTCGCTTCCACTGTATAATTGTAAGGGATTTGAGTTAGGTCATAGCTGAATGGTCTAGTGGTTTTCCCTACTTCAATTTAAATCTGAATTTGGCAATAAGGAGTCCATGATCTGAGCCACAGTCAGCTCCCAGCCTTGTTTTTGCTGACTGTATAGAGCTTCTCCAACTTTGGCTGCAAAGAATATAATCAGTCTGATTTCAGTATTGACCATCTGGTGATGTCCATGTGCAGAGTCATCTCTTGTGTTGTTTGAAGAAGGTGTTTGCTATGACCAGTGCATCCTCTTGGCACAACTCTGTTAGACTTTGCCCTGCTTCATTTTGCACTCCAAGGCCAAACTTGCCTGTTACCCCAGGTATCTCTTGACTTCCTACTTTTGCATTCCAGTCCCCTATGATGAAAAGGACATCTGTTTTGGATGTAGGTCATCATAGGACTGTTCAGCTTCAGCTTTTTCGGCATTCTTTATTTTTCTGCCATTACTCTCACTCTCACAAATGTTTTCTGTTTTAATGCCACCAATTCCCCTGGGGCAGATGCTGATGGATATGATTATTATTCACAGTCGATGGGAGGGAGGATCAGAAGTTCAATGGATCCGCTTCAAAGGTGTAGGTAGTGAAGTTGCAATGGCCCTGATCTGGTTCTTTTTCTATTAAATAACACAGTCATGCCCACTTTACAGATTAAGACAACCAAGGCAAAGTATCATCTTTGCTTCAGTGACTTTTGATACCACCTCTACCATTTAGTAATTTCCACATGCATTTGGGTCTGTTTCTGGACTTTCTATCCTATACCGTTGGTCTGTCTTTGCATGCAGCTGCGTTGCTTTAAGCTGTATTGGATGTTTTAATGTCTGGTAGACACTCCCCTATAGCTCTCTTTTTCAGTGTTTTCTGGCTACTCGTGCACATTTATTTTTCTACAAGAATTTCAGTACCAACTTGCCATTCTATTCCATTGTGTTTAAAGTCTCAGGACTTTGGTCTTTGACTTAATGCATATTTGCTCTTTTCTGTACTTTGAAATCAATTCAAAATGACTTAGTGAATACAGGGCTACCTTGTAACCACTGAAGGCAGATACTTGGGTAGAAAGGCAACTTCCCTCAGCTAATTTATGACATGAGCTGGCTTCCAAGATTTGTCAGACAATTCTTAATGGAAGAACCTCAATTAGCACTACAGTGCTACAGCCTTTTAGAGTGCAGAGGGTAACAATTTAACTAAATGTCCTGCTGCTGCAAAACAAAGATCCCCAGGTTCTCAGTCTACAGTATCTGAATCCTCACTGCCCTTTTCTTTACCACTTCCAAGAGACTGTTACAAATAATTTACTTTCTGTGACATGCAAAAAGTCATTTCTAGGTATCAACTGCCATATTAAACAAAATATAAATTTATTTTTTTCATATCAAGTAGGTCTGGAAATAATCTGGGGTTGGCATGGAAGCTCATCATGGGCTCAGGGCGCTTCTATTGTGATGTTCTGCCAACTTCAACAAATTCTTCTGCCTCTTGGTTCAGAAGTGGTTTCTTGAACTCCATCCATCACACTCACATTCTGGCTAGTCAGAAGAAGTTGTGAATAAGAGCAGAACTGAGTCATGGGCTGAGAAATTAGATCTTCATCCCAAGTAACAGCAAGGAATTAGGGGATAGACTTCTTAAAAAGTGGAGAATAGATATTGGGGGATGCCAGTACATAAGCATGAACCTTAACACAGTATGTATCACACAAAACAGGACTGGAGACACATGAAACATGGCTGATACTCAATTCACCAGTCACTCGGGTGAGAATCACAGGACTGGAGACGCATAAAACATGGCCAATGTCCAGGTCACCAATTACTCAGTTTATTGCATATAGTTATCACACAACACGGGTCTGTCCAAGTAGGGAGATCAGGAAAGGGGGTAACCAGCTGCTTCAAGGAGAAGTCTGGGAAGGAGGTCTTAGCAAGAGTAGGGTTCTCTGGTCTGATGCGGGTCCCAGGACAGGCATGAGTGGGTTCACACTCTGCTCCTAGGGAGCCTCCAGCAGCTCCATCTGTAACAGCTTGGAGTGGGGTCCTCCAGAGAAGAGCCTTCAAGTCACTGGGCTCAGGGGTCTCTTTTTAAGAAGCAGTGGTTATGCCCCAGGGGATGGGGTCTTGTCTAGAAGTTGCTCCTTTGACATACATTGCCCATCAAATTTCTTTCGTTTTGGGGAAGACCTTACTGGGAGGCTTGTGAGGTCTTAGTTCCCCAACTAGGGATTGAACCCTGGCACTTGGCAGTGAGAGCACTGAGTCCTAGCCACTGGACTGCCAGGGAATTTCCACCCATCAAATTTCTGATCTAAAGTAACACTGTTAGAGAATGAACTTATGGTTGCCAAGGGGAAGGATGGAGGGAAGGGATAGTTAGGGAGTTTGAGATGGACATGTACACACTGCTATATTTAAAATGGATAACCAACAGGGACTTACAGGAACTCTACTCAATGATAGTGACAGCCTGAATGGGAGGGGAGTTGGGGGAGAATGGATACACGTATATGTATGGCTGAGTCCCTTCACTGTTCACCTGAAACTATCACAACATTGTTTGTTAATTGACTATACCCCAATACATGGAGAAGAAAATGGCAACCCAGTCCAGTATTCTCGCCTGGTGAATCCCATGGACAGGCGAGCCTGGCAGGCTACAGTCCATGGGGTCGCTGAGAGTTGGACAAAACTGAGTGACTCAGCATAACCCAATACAAAAAAAAATTTTTTAAACAAATTAAAAAAATAAAGTAACACTGTTAGTGTACCATTCTAAGACACTCATAGTCCTACAGTGAACATTTCAAAACAACCATAGTCGAGGCTTATCTTGGCCACTGTGACTCCATTGTGGACTAATTAACATGGCCTATAGGCTTCCCTGGTGGTGCAGTGTTAAGACTGAGCTTCCACTGCAAGAAGTACAGGGGAACTAAGATCCTACACGCCGAGTGTCACCGCCAAAAAAAAAAAAAAAAAGCCTAAAGTCATACAAGATGTATAGGAATCACATGATTACAAATCACAGAGACAAATCAATGGAAAGATGGAGCCAAACAAGTTTTGGAAGACTCTACCACCAGTCAGCTGGGGATGTCTAGGTGCCATTTTCCAAGCAAGGAAGAAGCAGGGCCACCCACTGGACGTGTAGCTCACTTGCATATTTGCTCTTTTCTTCATCCTCACATCGTCATCCTGCTGGTGCACAGCTGCCCCTCTGAGCATCGACTTAGGATCATGATCAGTAAAAAGCAGATGGGACCTGCTGGAGCCAGTAAGACCAGTTCTTTTACCTGATCATGTAAAACAACCAGGAGCTTAGTGCAGTAAGTCACCTAAGAGGGGAAGAAGGAAAAGGTGAGAAGAAGATCTAATAGTGGACGGAGAGGGTAAAAGGATGCTTAGGGAGCATTAAGGAGGAAAGGGAAGGGGCAAAAGGGGTGTCCTGGCTGCAGTAACAAGCCATAGAAGGAATGGGGCCACGTGCAAAGGAAAGTCCAGTTTGCCCCTCCTTCCACCAGAAGCACGTATTCTGGTCTTATAGAAACTCCTGTAGCCCACTTAGGACCTGACATGTCTCCACAGGCTGACACCAATATAACCCATTTCTGAAAAGCCACATTGGAGCCTCTGCAGAGGCCCCACTGATGACGGAAAAGCCCAGACTTCGGCCTCTCAGCCCTGTCCTGCCTGCTGCGGTCTCCATGAGCTGAGGAAATTATCCTTCCTGTCTTGATCTTGGCGAGGCAGCAGTGAGCGATGGCGTGACGCGAGATCTTCATCCCCTGCCCAGGAGCTGAACCTGGAAAGCCTGGATGAGAACCAGGAATCCTAGTCACCAGACCAGCAAGGGCCAGAGGCTAGAAGCTATTTTCCTCTGGATCTTTGCCCCCAGTGAAAAATGCATTTATCAGGGAGGCAGACACTGTAAATGCAGGTACAAAGTTTATTACTAGAGACATAGTGCAACAACAAGCGGGAGAGCACACAGAGAAATAGTTTGTTTACTTAGGGCAGAAGCAAGGCACAGAGCCACACCCCGAGAGAAAGCTTGCGAGTGTCCCTCCTAGTGAGGAGGACTGCAGTAAAGAAGCAGTTAAGTCACTTACATAGGTCAGTTCTTCGGGGTCTTTGTCTTTCTTCAGACCAAGTATCTGGTTTCTTTTTCCATACCTGAGCTACCCGGGGACACTCCCCAGGTGTGCATGTAACCCTCAGCCAAGATGGATCTTGAAGTGAAGGCTTCTGGGAGGAGCAAGGCTCATTATGGCCTGGCGTTATCACCTGACTTTTGACCCACAAGAAGCCTTTCCTGTGCATGTGCAATGTCTCCTTTGTTCCAAAAGAGGGGAGAGCGGAGCTCCCTTAATCTTTTACTCAAATGAAGTTTTGCCCCTCTTTCTCTTTGCCATGACTATTTCCTTGACTATTGCCATGACTATTACTTAAGGAGTTTACAAGAGACAAACATTGGCTATTTACCTTGTTTCTGTTGTTACTTCCACTACAGAGGGCAAACAGGAGGCTAATTGTAAATGCCTTAACTGGACCCCACCTATCTCTTGTCTCAGAAAATGCTAACAGTTGTTAAGTATCCAGGCTGAAGACCACTTCTTTGTGCCCCGTGAAATGCAAACAGGAGGCCAGTTGTAAATGTCTAACCTGGAGCCCATCTATCTCCTACATCAATCACAGCCTCAGTTTCCCCATCTGTGATCCTAGTCTAGGGGTGATTCTGGAGAAAGGAAAGAGTAGACCTCAGGGTGGGTTGTGAGGTAGAGATGGGGTGGAGATTTGGGGGCAGGGGAGAGCTAGGTACGTATTCTTGCAGCCTCCTTCACATCACGCTGTCAGAGAGCCTGACAAGAAACAAAACTAACCGCTTCAACTCGGAAAGCACAAATGGGCTTTCAGAGAAGCCACTGATGACACTGGCTCTCAGCAGGGGCTCACAGGCCAGACAATAGAATTTTGACTCTGCTCCGCCCTAAACTTCTTTCCCAACTTTGCGATGAGTCAGTGGCTTTGTGTTTATAACCATTGTCCTTGGAGTCTCTATGTGTTAATTTAAACACACACACACACTTAAGGCCATTTGGTAACATTTTTCCTACCTTCAAACAAAAGGAAATTCAAGTTAGACAACTGAATTTATTTGCCAGCAAGAGAACTAGTAAGAAAGTAAACTGCCTTTAACAGAAAAAAAAGAAAAATCTGGACAATTTGCATGAGGCAAGAAGTCAACTTTAGGTTCGAGTTCTGGGCTTTGCTTCTGATCACAGTGAGCAATGAGGGGCTGCTTCCACTCTGCAACTAGGTTTCCTCTTGTGCAGAGTGAAGCAGTTGACTTGAGGGGTTTTATGGTTATTTGCTGTCGTTGTTGTTCAGTCACTAAGTCGTGTCAGACTCTTTGGGACCCGATGGACTATAGCACGCCAGGCTTCCCTGTCCTTCCCTATCTCCCGGAGTTTGCTTAAATTCATGTCCAATTATTTATTAGTAACACCCAATTTTGCCCCCAGAATTCTACTGTAAAAAAGATGTAAATATGCAGTATAAATTCTTAAATGTAAACAACTTCAAATGCATTGGATTATTACAAAGTAATGAAACAAGGCTATCTCTGTGTATATTTCAGTTCCACTGATCACAAAGATCCTGATACAAGTGAGTGTGAATACTAATGGTCTTTTCCTTTCTTTTTCTTTTGTTGTTGTTTGTTTTGCTTTGTTTGTTTTCAATAATGCTTTGCCAGTTCAGAGTACTACTTAACTGGGGCAGAGTGGGTTTTAATCTGGTGTCATCAAAAACAAAACAATCCCCCCCAAAACTAGCTAATCAGGCACTATAAATTAGTGCATTTGAGTGGGTCAATGATTTTGAGCATTTTTTTTTAAACTTCTATTTTTGTACTGGAGTATAGTTAATTAACAATGTTATGATAGTTGAGTATATATTTTAATAGCAGCACTTTTTATCACAAGCTAAAATATATTTTCAGGTGAAATCAGGATAAAGCATTTGAATAGCCCTAAAGAACCCTCTGGGTTCACAGAGTACTTGGAAATCTCCTTGGCTAGAGGTTCTCTAACTTGTAGTCTGAGAGTCTTTACTTTTGCCTCTTCCCTAATCATGTTTCCCTCCTCTGCCCCCTCGTGCATTCTAGAAATTCCTACTGTGAACCTGGCATAGTTCTAGCCTTGGAACACTTTAAGTGAATCTCTCCCAAACATGTCTACAAACCATCAACTTAAAGAAAGACACACAATCTGAGAGTAGAGAGTTTAAGTTTTAATCAGGATCTGACTGAGGGTGACAGCCTGGGAGACAGCCACTCACTCAGTTAGCTCTGCTCCAAAGAAGCAGGAGAGGAGCCTACCAATGGGATTTTTCACAGAACTAGAACAAATAATTTCACAATTTGTATGGAAATGCAAAAGACCTCGAATAGCCAAAGCAATCTTGAGAAAGAAGAATGGAACTGGAAGAATCAACCTGCCTGACTTCAGACTCATCAAGGCAGTACAGTACTGGCACAAAGACAGAAATACAGATCAATGGAACAAAATAGAAAGTCCAGAGATAAATCCATGTACCTATGGACACCTTATCTTTGACAAAGGAGGCAAAAATATATAATGGAGAAAATACAATCTCTTTAACAAGTGGTGCTTGGAAAACTGGTCAACCACTTGTAAAAGAATGAAACTAAAACACTTTCTAACACCATACACAAAAAGAAACTCAAAAATGGATCAAAGATCTAAATATAAGACCAGAAACTATAAAACTCCTAGTGGAAAACATAGGCAAAACACTTTCTGACATAAATCACAGCAGGATCCTCTATGACCCACCTCCCAGAGTAATGGGAATAAAAGCAAAAATAAACAAATGGGACCTAATTAAATTCAAAAGCTTTTGAACAACAAAGGAAACTATAAGCAAGGTGAAAAGACAGCCTTCAGAATGGAAGAAAATAATAGCAAATGAAGCAATGGACAAAGAATTAATCTCAAAAATATACAAACAGCTCATGAAGCTCAATACCAGAAAAATAAATGATTCAACCAAAAAATGGGCCAAAGAACTAAACAGACATTTCTCCAAAAAAGACATACAGATGACTACAAACACATGAAAAGATGCTCAACATCACTCATTATCAGAGAAATGCAAATCAAAACCACAATGAGGTACCATCTCATGCTGGTCAGAATGGTTGCTATCAGAAAGTCTACAAACAATAAATGCTGGAGAGGATGTGGGATAAAGGGAACCCTCTTACACTGCTGGTGGGATTGAAAACTAGTACAGCCACTATGGAGAACAGTGTGGAGATTCCTTTAAAAACTGGGAATAGAACTGCCATATGACCCAGCAATCCCACTGCTGGGCATACACACCGAGGAAACCAGAATTGAAAGAGACACATGTATCCCAATATTCATCGCAGCACTGTTTACAATAGCCAGGACATGGAAGCAACCTAGATGTCCATCAGCAGACGAATGGATAAGGAAGCTGTGGTACATATACACAATGGAATATTACTCAGCCATTAAAAAGAATACATTTGAATCAGTTCTATTGAGATGAATGAAACTGGAGCCCATTATACAGAGTGAAGTAAGCCAGAAAGAAAAACACCAATACAGTATACTAATGCATATATATGGAATTTGAAAGATGGTAACAATAACCCTATATGCGAGACAGAATAAGAGACACAGATGCATAGAACAGTCTTATGGACTCTGAGGGAGAAGGTGAGGGTGGGACATTCTGAGAGAATAGCATTGAAACATGTATATTATCATATGTGAAACAGAACACCATTCCAGGTTCGATGCATGAGACAAATGCTCAGGGCTGGGGCAATGGGATGACTCAGAGGGATGGGATAGGGAGGGAGGGGAGTTCAGGATGGGGAACACATGTAAACCCATGGCTGATTCATGTCAATGTATGGCAAAAACCACTACAATATTGTACAGTAATTAGCCCCCAACTAAAATAAATAAATTTATTAAAAAAAATAAAATAAATAAATAATTTTTTTTTAAAAAAAGTAAGCCATTGATACTGGGTACATTTTGTATTTCTTCAAGGATGCTCTAAAGGAGGTTGCATTTCTTTTTTTTTTTTTTTGGTAATATGATGCCCTACTCAGAAAAATACAGAGTCCTGTCAAAATGCCTCCAAAGACTGACCAGTGGAAAGGTGGCCTTTGTAAATCTGGAGAATAAGGTATTGTCAAAGAAACTCATCTTATTAAAAGACTTCTGTCCCTTTAGAAACAACACTTGATAGCCTGGACAAGCTGAAGTTAGAATATTTAATTCTTCAGATTATGTCATCTGGGTTCTGACCAAGAATAGGAAACAGAAAGTTGAATAGATAAACATGAGAGTTCTTGTCCAATATCCTTTCTTTCCCATGAGCACCAGAAAGATATGGAGTTGGTGTTGCACTGTCCTTCCATCAGATGCAATTCATACCTGCTGTTGGGAACAGACATGTAGGAGGATAGGGTAGAGAGACATATGGGAGAATGGAGAGGCAAACAGTTTTTTTTTTATCAACTTTATCAACTTTCTTAATACCACACAACCAAGAAAACCCATCTGAGCTTCCCTGGTGGCTCAGACAGAAAAGAACCCGCCTGCAATGCAGAAGACCCAAAATTTGATCCCTGGATCATGAAGATCTCCTGGAGAAGGGAATGGAAATCCACTCCAGTATTCTTGCCTGGAGAATTTCATGGACAAAGGAGCCTGGTGGGCTACAGTCCATAGGGTCACAAAGAATCGGACATGACTGAGCAGGGACTAACAACAAGCAGACAAGCTGGACTTAGAAAAGGCTGAGAAACCAGAGATCAAATTGCCAACATCCACTGAATCATAGAAAAAGCAAGGAAATTCCAGAAAAGCATCTATTTCTGCTTCAGTGACTATGCAAACGCCTTTGACTGTGGATCACAACAAACTGCAGAAAATTTTTAGAGATGGGAATACTGGACCACCTTACCTGCCTCCTGAGAACCCTATATATGCAGGTCAAGGAGCAACAGAACTGGACATGGAATAATGACCTGGTTCCAAATTGGGAAAGGAGTACATCAAGGCTGTAGATTGTCACCCTGCTTATTTACTTTATATGCAGAGTACAACATGAAAAATGTTGGGCTAGATGAAGCTCAAGCTGGAATCAAGACTGCCAGGAGAAATATCAATAACCTCAGATATGCAGATGACACCACCCTTATGGCAGAAAGTGAAGAGGAACTAAAGAGCCTCTTAAAAAGCTGGCATAAAACTCAACATTCAAAAAACTAAGATCATGGCATCCAGTCCTATCACTTCATGGCAAATAGATGGGGAAAAATGGAAACAGTGACAGACTTTATTTTCTTGGGCTCCAAAATCACTGAAGATGGTGACTGCAGCCATGTAATTAAAAGACACTTCCTCCTTGGAAGAAAAGCTATGACCAACCAAGACAGCATATTCAAAAGCAGAGACATTACTTTGCCGACATAGGTCCAAATAGTCAAAGCTATGGTTTTTCTAGTAGTCATGTACGGATGTGAGAGCTGGACCATAAAGAAGGCTGAGCACCGAAGAACTGATGCTTTTGAACTGTGGTGTTGGAAAAGACTCTTGAGAGTCCCTTGGACTGCAAGGAGATCAAACTAGTCAATCCTAAAGGAAATCAAACTTGAATATTCATTGGAGGGACTGACGCTGAAGCTGAAGATTCAATAATTTGGCCACCTGATGTGAAGAGCAGACTCATTGGAAATGACCCTGATGAGGGCAAGAGGAGAAGCGGACAACAGAGGGTGAGCTGGTTGGATGGCATTATTGATTCAATGGAAATGAGTTTGAGCAAACCCAGGGAGATAGTGAAGGATAGGGAAGCCTCGTGTGCTGCAGTCCATTGGGTCACAAAGAGTTGGACACGACTGAGCGACTGAACCACAAGCAGGCAAAGGAAATCATGCCAAAATTCATGAAAAAATTTGGCTTCCTTTTTAAGGTATAAAAACATCCTTTACCAAATTTAATTTAATCAAGAGTGATAGTATGCTTAGAACTATTTAATCAACTGCTTGCTAACCTGAAGCCTGGAAGGAGCCTGACTTCAGAGAGTATGTTGTTTTTGTCCTCATCCATTAGGGGGCACCCAAATCCTATAAACTGCCTTCAGAGAGCCCTGGAAGGTTCCCATCAGGGGGAAGGGGATGAACAGGCTGGCTGTCCAGATCCAATCAGTGCTCTAAAAGTAGTAATGTCCAATGATTGAAACCCTCCACAAGAGTCCTGTCATGTTGCTGTCTAAGAATGTGTGGCATTTGCATTAAGAAGTGAGTCTCTCGAAGTGACTCTTGCCATCTGAGGTCTCATAGAACAAGTCTTATCCGGCTTATTAATGGCCAGACATTCAAACACAAGCCTACAATATTCACATGTCTTCAGTCTTTTCTTCTCCGGAATAAATACCATGGACGTTTCAACAGTTCTTAAATGCATTAGCAAAGGTTCTTTCTGTTCTGTTGCAGGCTGCAGAACTGGGCCCTGGTTAGCTTTACCTGGAATGTCTCACAGGATCAAGAGAACAGTTAAACACCTAAAGCCTGAGAAAGTGGCTGCTAGGAGTTCACAGCAGCAGTCCAAGGTCCTCTTACTACAGCCTTGCCATTCACATGAATCACGTAGGTGATTCACGCTCATCTGTGTCTCTCAATTCCAAATTTCCATCTTCCTGTAGCGACTCTGGTGGTTCAGACAGTAAAGAATCTGCCTGCAATGCAGGAGACCTGGGTTCAGTCACTGGGTCAGGAAGATGGAGAATGAAATGGCTAGGGGAGGAAATGGCTACCGACTCCAGTATTCTTGCCTGGAAAATTTCATGGACAGAGGAACCTGACGGGCTACAGTCCATGGGGTCACAAAGAGTCTGACACGACTGAGTGACTAACACTTTCACTTTCATAGAGACTCTGAAGCCCCATCTGGGGTCAGAGATCTAGCCCTGCGCAGGTGATGTGTATCTATAATGAAGACATGGCTACTGAGTTTCAACACTGAGAAGTGAAAAAACACAGGTTCTAGTTTTGTTATTCTGATCTTGCTATCCAGCAGGACCCTAGTTTCCCATCAAGGGATATACATAACAATATCTTTGAGCTGTTTGGCAAATACTGTCACTGCAGATGGTTACTGCAGCCATGAAATTAAAAGACACTTGCTCCTTGGAAGAAAAGCTATGACCAATCCAGATAGCATATTCAAAAGCAGAGACATTACTTTGCCGACAAAGGCCCACCTAATCAAAGCCATAGTTTTGCCAGTAGTTACGTATGGATATGAGAGTTGGACTATAAAGAAAACTGAGCGCCGAAGAATTGATGCTTTTGAACTGTATTGAAGAAGACTCTTGAGAGTCCCTTGGACTGCTAGGAGATCAAACCAGTCAATCCTAAAGGAAATCAGTACTAAACATCTGAACATTCACTGAAAGGACTGATGCTGAGCTGAAACTCCAATACTTTGGCCACCTCATGCGAAGAGCTGACTCATTGGAAAAGACCCTGATGCTGGGAAAGATTGAAGACAGGAGGAGAAGGGGACAACAGAGGATGAGATGGTTGGATGGCATCACTGATTTGATGGACCTGAGTTTGGGCAAGCTCCTGGAGTTGGTGATGGACAGGGAAGCCTTGCACCCTGCAGTCCATGGGGTCACAAAGAGTCAGACACGACTGAGCAACTGAACTGACTAAAGTCCTCATCAGGTGGGAGAAGTTAACAACATGGTGCCCAAAAGCATGTAGACTCCAGAAGGTGGAAGATGCTGACTCCTACCTACCTCACCACCAACCAATCAGAAAAGCATCCACAAGCTGACCCTCCCCTTTTTTAAGCATTACTATAAAATTTCCTACTACCTCCTCCAGTCAGGACATGGTTTTGAGGCATTAGCCTGTTGTGGCCCCCTTTCCCTGGTGAAGCAATAAAGCTGTTATTTTCCACTTCATCCAAAAGTCTGTCTCTGAGAATTAATACAGTGTTGGGCACAGAGGCCTGATCCAGCTCCCATCTTGCCTCTGAAAATTGACCGTTTGTTCCTGTTCTTTCTACATTGGCAGCCAAGAGTCGAGGGTGGGTCTGAAACCATGCAGAGCAGGGGGCTATCACCCTCTGATTCAAAACTCCATGCTTCCATTACTGTGATCTAAGATACGAGCTTTTTTTTTATTCACATGACTCTTCTCGGCTCTTGATACGTCACCTTCATCTTGTATTTCAGCCATGTGGTCTGGTGATTTAAATGCCAGGTCATTACCCCAAGAATTTTCATCTATAACATCTGAATTACTGTTCCAGCTTGCCAAAATCTTTTGCATTTTGATTCTATCGCTCATTAGAGCACAAAGTTACACCAATATTATTTTTGGCTATTAATTTAGCAAAGTTCTGCTTTGTTTTAAAAAACTGAGTTTGGCAGGAGAATGAGACAATAGAAATCACTGAGCTACCCAGGGAAATTGTAGAAAATGTGTAAGAGAACTCCTTACTTTTAGGAATCCATCATACTTTCAGGAAATTTTAGTTCTATACAGGAAATTTTAGTTCTATAAACACAGATTTGAATACTTAGGTTTTTGTCATTATTTATAATTGCAAAAACATTGGAAACTCGTTTACTGCCCAATGGTAAGGGAATGCATAAATAAATTTTGATATAGTCATTCAATGAAATATTTTTGCCTCCAATAGAAATTTATTTATAAAGACTTCTTTAAGATATAGAAAAATATGTATCAATATATGCAATACATTTTATATAAATTTAGTAGAAACTTGTATCCTCATTATGATATTTTGATTTTTTTCTTTTCTATATTTTTTCACTTTTATGATGAAATAAATGGAAAGTCTTCTCTAATGAAAGTCTGCTTTATGATCACTCTCAGCTTTTGATTGACTGGTTTGATCTCTTTGCAATCCAAGGGGCTCTCAAGAGTCTTCTCCAGCACCACAATTCAAGAGCAGCAATTCTTTGGTATTCAGCCTTCTTTATGGTCCAACTCTTACATCCACATGTAACTACTGGAAAAAACATAGCTTTGACTATATGGACCTTTGTTGGCAAAGTGATGTCTCTGCTTTTTAATATGCTGTCTAGGTTTGTCACAGCCATGACATAAGCTGCCACAATTTTGAGAGCTGGCCTCAAAGAAATGGAAACAAACCAGCCCTGGAACTGAAGATTAACTAATTGTACTTTAATATAATAAAGATGATGCTGGTCAGTCCAATTTCAAGATGGTGGTCTGACCAGCCATCTTTCAAGATAATGACCAGTTTCAAGAAGACTGTCAGAGCTGACTGTACTGTTTCTGCACATAGCCCCCTCCCTGTGTCTATAAAAGTTCTTTCCCACTGACTGGCAGTGGAGGGGAGTCAGCCTTTGGATAGATTTCTTCCCCACCCCTTCTTCCCCTCCCTCCCTCCTACCCCACTTCCCAACCCTGGTTGCTGGCATCCAAAATAAAGCAAATTTACCTTTCCACCAGCTTCCTTTATGGCTCAGCTGGTAAAGAATTCACTTGCAATGCAAGAGACCTGGGTTCGATCCCTGGGTTGGGAAGATCCCCGGGAGAAAGGAAAGGCTACCCACTCCAGTATTCTGGCCTGGAGAACTCCATGGACTATTTAGTCCACGGGGTCGCAAAGAGTCAGACACAACTGATCACCTTTCACCTTCACTTTTCACCTTTCCACCAACCTGGCCTCTTTAATGGCTTATGAGCAGTGAGCAGCTGGACTCTCATTTTTGGTTACACTGTCACCCTATTCAGATATTACCAGTGGACCCTTTATCCTCTCCTTTCACTCCTTACCTGAGCTCCTCAAGATCACCCCGGGACGAGAGCACCTGTGCCCAGAGATCCTCCCCGCCCCTCTCCCTGCCAGGCTGAGCTCTCGTTGCCATCACTTTCCAGTCTTTCTCCTTCTTGTCTGAGGGTCCTCCTCCTGCCCTGCCTGCCTAAGAAATCAAGGACCCAGGACACCTCCTCCTTGGCCTCCAAGCTGCCTGTGACATTGTTAAGTCTGGTGTATACACCTGGCTCTGGGAAAATTGGGGGACAGGCAGAAGAACTGGGGAGAGGGTACCATCTTACAATGTATTTTTTATTATTATTAAAACAGAAAGTTAAAATTATCACCTTCTCACTTTAGGGATAACCTTCATTCCTTAACATCTTAGACGTCGTTTTTCTAGTCTTTCGTGGGTTATGTCATTTTTATAGCAGCTGAAACCATATAGCAGCTTTTCATAGTAGTAGAAACTATTTAAAGTACCCTGGAAAGGTACTCCTTTGTTTTTTTGTACTCCCTTTCCTTTTCTCCCTCCTGCACATCCCTTTTTGATTACTGGTTACTGAGGTAAGTTCGTCTGAGAGGGGAGGTGAGATCAGCCCTATTTAACCCCATTGCTAATGTGATTCCAGTGCTAGCTGTGCTGCCTCCTTTAGGCTCCAGCCTCCTTTCAGAGTGAGAGCCGGGTACCAGCATTCATCGCCTTTTACATTTGAGGAAACTTAATATTCAAGGAGCTTTAGTGGCTGGACCATCATGACATAGTAAGAGGCAGGGCCAGCACCAAAGCCCAGCCTTCACGGCCCGTTTCTATGTCCCTGCTGTCAGCAATGGGTGTGGGCTAATTTGATAAGGATCTTCTTGGGGTCTGATTTCAAGTGGGCGAAAGGAGAGGCCAGTGAATGGAGCTGGGAGCAAAAGCAGCAGAGAAAAAGAAGCCGGTGGCAGCGTGGGCTGGCTCCCCATAAGCCTCCTGGGCTCCTGGGAGGTGTTCCAAGGAGCCTGGCTTCTATTCCCAGAGGAGAGTTCATGTTTGTGCTCAGTCACAGACTATTTACAGCCCATTTGTGCCTGCCTGATGGGCTGGCGATTAGAGGGGCACCCATGGGCCCGCCGGGGAGAGCAGGTTTGCTTTCTCTGGATTCTGGATGTGAGTGGAAAGAGACCTTCCCCTCCACACCAGGGTACAGCGGAGTCCCCGGGGTTTTCACAGAACTGCCCGGTGTTTGACGGAGGCGGTCCTCGGCACCACTGGCCATTCTGCCATGGGCAGACCTTCTCCTTGGGTTTCTAAATGACTGCTCATTCTTTTTTTTTTTTCTGAAAAGAAGAAAGTATGCTTCACTGCACTCGTCTTGGTGTCCACCCTCTGGGAGCTCTGTGTATCCTAACAGAATCCCTGCCCCGGAGCTGGAGACACGGCCCTTAGAGAGCCTGGGCCGGGCCCTGCTTCGATGTCAGGGGAGCATCTCAGCACGTGCACATCCCCAGCCCCCGGGTGTGGGTCCTTTTGTGGTGGGCCTTGTATGAACCATTCATTTCTTATTCCACAAACACTTACTGAGGAGCTGCTAAGTGCTGGAGAGGGAGGGGACACGACACCCACAGCTCTCTGATGACGGGATCGAGGGGCAAAGCTTTGAGAGTCTGCGCCAGCGCCTCAAGTCCCCGCGATCTCTGCAGACCCGCGAGCAGCGGCGGGAAGATGCGGAAACAAAAGTCGGTGGGAATTTCATTCTGTCGCAAAGCTCTTCCCCTACCTCCGGAACGATCCCAACTCTGTTAGACGCTTTCCTGTAAATAAACAACGGAGTTTATCCAGAGTGGCGAAAGAGCTGCAAGTCCGAAATGATTTGAGCCAGAGGGGATTTTGAAGGTTAACTGTGTTAAGATAAGGAAGAGGAAACCGGATGCTGCGCCTAATAAGCACCATGACTTCTAAGCGGTAATGATTACTTTGCTCAGGAAGAGAGATGACTTTCTTCCTAAACATAAAGATTCTTGTTCCTTTACAGTTTGTAAGCTCATATTCTTGACAGGCCACTTAAAGGAAAATTATGTAAAAATCTGATTTTAAGTTGCAATTTTTCTGTTTATCCAAAAATTAATGTTTCGCATAAAAATAAATATTCAAATGTATATCATATATTAATTCTCTTGTAAGGAGGATTATATAAAGAAAGCTGAGCACAGAAGAATTGATGCTTTTGAACTGTGGTGTTGGAGAAGAGTCTTGAGAGTCCCTTGGACTGCAAGGAGATCCAACCAGTCCATCCTAAAGGAAATCAGTCCTGAATGTTCATTGGAAGGACTGATGCTGAAGCTGAAACTCCAATACTTTGGCCACCTCATGCGAAGAGCTGACTCATTGGAAAAGACCCTGATGCTGGGAAGGATTGAGGGCAGGAGGAGAAGGGGACGACAGAGGATGAGATGGTTGGATGGCATCACCAACTCAATGGACATGGGTTTGGGTGGATTCCGGGAGTTGGTGATGGACAGGGAGGCCTGGAGTGCTGCGGTTCATGGGGTCGCAAAGAGTCAGACACGACTGAGTCACTGAACTGAACTGAATGAGGATTATCCTTTTTTCTGAATTTATGTACTTTGCAGTTAGTTAAGGTGTTAGAGGAAAATGAAAAGATGATAATAGTAAAGAGTAGCTGCTAATATCCCTGTGTGATAAAATAAAATGTTGACAGTCCTATGTTAATCCCCCATATTCTTAAGTTTTTATTATTTTTTATTATTATGTTAAGATATAATTTATTTTATTTATTATATACAACATTATATAATTTATTATATAATAATATAGTAATGTTGGACTTTCCTGGTGGTTCAGATGGTAAAGAGTCTGCCTGCAATGCAGGAGACCTGGGTTTGATCCCTGGGTCAGAAAGGTCCCTGGAGAAGGAAATGGCAACCGACTCTAATATTCTTGCCTGGAGAATCCCATGGACAGAGGAGCTTGGTGGGTTACAGTCCATGGGGTTGCAAAAAATCAGACACGACTGAGTGATTAACACTTTCACAGTAATGCTATTATTATTTGCACATTTATTATTATTTAAGTGACAGAGCAAATATGTAACTACCTCTTTCTTTTAAGAAGATCACCACCACCACCCCACACTGCTCACCGTGCACCTCCCCCCCCAAATCAAGAAACAGAAATGCAGCTTCATCTGTGACAAGACCAGGCAACATCTGTGACCTCACTGATCCCGACTGCAGTATCTGGAGTGAAAGTGTTAGACGCTCAGTCGTGTCTGACTCTTTACGACCCCATGGACTATAGCCCACCAGGCTTCTCTGTCCTCCACTGTGTCCTGGAGTTTGCTCAAACTCATGTACATTGAATCCTTGTACTCTGCCATCACCTTCTCCTTTTGCCTTCAATCTTTTGCAGCCCTGGAGCGGTTTCTATCTGCTGGCTGGAGAGAAACAAAGGCTAACTACTCACCCATTCAAAGAAGCTTGAGTTCTGAGAAACTGTGCTGTGATCTAGGGAAAATCCTGTGTGTCAGGAGGCTCAGCGTGTCAGATATCAATTGCTGAATAATGAACAGTCAGTCCCCAACACAGTAGCTTAAAAGAACATCCCGGGGGACTTCCCTGATGGTCCAGTGGTTGAGAATCCACCTTCCATTGCAGGGGACTCAGATTTGATCCCTGGTCGGGGAAATAAGATTCCATGTGGGGCAACTAAGCCTGAGTGCTACACTTAGAGATCCCTTGAGCCAAAATGAAGGATCTTGTATGCCTCAACTAGGACCTGATGCAGTCAAAAAAATAAATACAAAAAAAAAAGAACATCCATCTTATTTGCTAAGGATCCTGGGGGTCAGCAGTTGCAATGGGTTCAACAGACATGTCTTTGAGTGTCTCTCTTGGGGCTACTTACGAGGCAGAAGTCTTCCTGTTTGGCTGGGGCTGGTCTTCGATGGTGTCCCTTATGTGTCTGGCAGTTGGAGCTGGAAAAACGAATTCAAGGAATTCGGCCTGCCTCAAACTTTCTCCATAACAGCTTATAAGATGAGAAGTCAATAGAGCAATGCCTTCCAAGTTTAAGAAGGAAAAAAGTGACCTGGAAATAAGGTTACAGAGACATGTTTTTAAATGTACAAGAATTCAAGGAATATATCTTCCACATGCTTTCTTTGAATTAATCACGGTGAAGTTTAGCCAACTGTCTGGACTGGATTTTGTATGCCTTCCCCATCCCCCCCCAAAAAAAATATTTATATATTGAATCCTCATTCCCAGAGCCTCAGAATGTGACTGCATTTGGAGTTTGGGTCTTTAAAGAGGTGTGTGCGTGCTAAGTCACTTCAGTCATGTCCGACTCTTTGAGACCCTATAGACTGTAGCCTGCCAGGCTCCTATGTTCTTGGTATTCTCCAGGCAAGAATACCGGAGTGAATTGCCATGCCCTCCTCAAGGGGATCTTCCCAACCCAGGGATCAAACCTGCGTCTCTTACATCTCTTGCGTTGGCAGGCGGGTTCTTTACCATTAGAGCCATCTGGGATGGCCCTTTAAAGAGATGATTAAGTTAAAATGAGATCATTGCAGTGGGCCTGAATTCAATATGACTAGTGTTCCAATAAGAAGAGGAAATTTGGCACAGACCCATACAGAGAGCATATAATGTGAAGACACAGGGAGAAATCGGCCATCTACAAGCCAAGAAGTGAGGCCTCACAAGGAACCCACCCTGAAGACACCTCAATCTCAGACTTCTAGCCTTTAGGACTGCAAGAAAATAACTTTCTTTTGTTTAAGACACCCCATCTGTGGTACTTTGTTACGGCAGCCCTAGCAAACGAATACACCAACCAACAAGAGTGAGTAACAGAAATGAAAAAAGAAGTGGGGTGAGCGTTGAACCATGTCACCACAGGGCTAACTCTAACACAACGGGGGCAAGTATTACACACGGGCCGAGCGCTTGTAAGCTCATAAATCCGTCTTTAAGGGACTTGGCCCCACTCGCACTGAGGCCCCCAGGTAACTATCACATCGGTCCAGTCATTTGGGTTCACTGGACCACACTGGGCTTCAAGGTAATGAATAACTTTCAAGTCAGGCTCTAGAGAGTCCTAGGCATTCAAGACAAGGGCTTCAGGGATTTCCAAGAAAATGAGGAGGTGAGTCTGTGGGGTCTGGACCCTCCTCTCCTTCATGGGCAGCCCCAGGCCTTCGCAGTGAGATCTCATGGACAGGAGTTTGCAGGCCTGAACCCCAGTGACCTGGATCATTTTCTTAATTTCCTGCCAAATCAGAAAGCTGTTAGCATCTTCAGGTGATTTCACCCCATTGTGTGTGTGTACTTAGTTGCTCAGTCGTGTCTGACTCTTTGCAACCCCAATGGACCGTAGCCTGCCAGGCTTCTCTGTCCATGGGGATTCTCGAGGCAAGAATACTGGAGTGGGTTGCCATGCCCTTCTCCAGGGGATCTTCCCAACTCAGGGTTCAAACTCAGGTCTCACGCATTACAGGCAGTTTCTTTACCATCTGAGCCACTAGGGAAGCCCTTCACCCCATTAGCCTTAAGATAATGTAAGGACATGTTTGTAAATTATATGGGGTTCTGTCACCAACCACATTTCTAGCCAAGACCCACCACAGGGCTCAAGCCTGGCTTCTCCTCCCTCAGTACCAGCCTGTCATGGGAGATTGATGCTGCTGCTGAAGACAGAGGGGAGACCCAAGGGGCCGATTAGGGAATGAATCTCAGAGCTGGTTGTTGGGCTCCAGGCCACCTCAGGGGAAGGGTCAGAGTGACCAAGCCCTGATGGACAGGACTGGGCTCTGTAGAAGACATTTTTTGCTGAAGCAAATCTTTGTCAATGTTATTCTTCTCTCCCCCTCAGCCAATGACTTAGTTCTCACAATCAGATATCAGTGGGGCCAGAAATTTTCCTTAATAAGAAGACAAACAGCAAAAAGCTTTTGCAGCAACACTGATGGACCTGGAGATGATCATACTAAGCGAACTGAGTCAGAAACAGAAAGAAACACCATGTGATATCACTTATATCTACTTCTGCTTTATTGACTATGCCAAAGCCTTTGACTGTGTGGAACACAACAAACTGGAAAATTCTTAAAGAGATGGGGATACCAGACCACCTGACCTGCCTCTTGAGAAATCTGTATGCAGGTCAGGAAGCAACAGTTAGAACTGGACATGGAACAACAGACTGGTTCCAAATAGGGAAAGGAGTACATCAAGACTGTATATTGTCACCCTGCTTATTTAACTTACATGCAGAGTACATCATGAGAAATGCTGGGCTGGATGAAGCACAAGCTGGAATCAAGATTGCCAGAAGAAATATCAATAACCTCAGATATGCAGATGACACCACACGTATGGCAGAAAGTGAAGAAGAACTAAAGAGCCTCTTGATGAAAGTGAAAGAGGATAGTGAAAAAGCTGGCTTAAAACTCAACATTCAGAAAACTAAGATCATGGCATCCAGTCCCATCACTTCAAGGCAAATGGAAATGGGGAAACAATGGAAACAGTGACAGACTTTATTTTGGGGGGGGGCTCCAAAATCACTTCAGATGGTGACTGCAGCCATGAAATTAAAAGACGCTTGCTCCTTGGAAGGAAAGTTATGACCAGCCTAGACAGCATGTTAAAAAGCAGAGACATTACTTTGCCAACAAATGTCTGTCTAGCCAAAGCTATGGTTTTTCCAGTAGTCATGTATGGATGTGAGAGTTGGACTATAAAGAAAGCTGAGTGCCAAAGAATTGATGCCTTTGAACTGTGGTGTTGGAGAAGACTCTTTAGAGTCCCTTGGACTGAAAGGAGATCCAACCATTTAATCCTAAAGGAAATCAGTCTTGAATATTCATTGGAAGGACTGATGCTGAAGCTGAAACTCTGATACTTTGGCCACCTGATGTGAAGAACTGACTCATTTGAAAAAACCCTGATGCTGGGAAGGATTGAGGGCAGGAGGAAAGGGGATAACAGAGGATGAGATGGTTGGATGGCATCACCAATTCAATGGACATGAGTTTGAGTAAACTCCAGGAGTTGGAGATGGATAGGGAGGCCTTGCATGCTGCAGTCCATGGGGTCGCAACGAGTCAGACACGACTGAGCGACTGAACTGAATTGAACTGATAAGTGGAATCTAAAATACAACACAAGTGAACATGCCTATGAAGCAAAAACATGCCCACAGGCATAGAGAACAGACTTGTGGTTGCCAAGGGGGAAGGAATGGGGGAGGGAAGGATTGGAAGTTTGGGATTAGCAGATGCAAACTATCATATAAAGGATGAATAAAAACAAGGTCCTACTGTATAGCACAGGGAGCTATATATTCAGTAACCTGTGATAAATCATAATGGGAAAGAATATGAAAAATAATGTATATCTGTATAACTGAGTGACTTTGCTGTTGTTCAGTTGCTCAGCCGTGTATGACTCTTTGCAACCCCATAGACGGCAGCACACCAGGCTTCCCCATCCTTCACCATTTCCCGGAGCTTGCTCAAACTCATATCCATTGAGTTGGTAATGCCATCCAATCATCTTGTCTTCTGTTGCCCCTTCCCCTCCTGCCTTCAATCTTTCCCAGCATCAGGGGCTTTTCTAATGAGTTGGCTCTTTGTATCAGGTGGCCAAATAATTGGAGCTTTAGCTTCAGTCCCTCCAATGAATATTCAGGGTTGATTTCTTTTAGAATTGACTGGTTTGATCTCCTTGCAGTCCAAGTGACTCTCAAGAGTCTTCTCCAAATCACAGTTCAAAAGCATGAATTCTTCAGTGCTCAGCCTTCTTTATGGTCTACCTCTTACATCCATACATGACTACTGGAAAAACAATAGCTTTGACTAGACAGACATTTGTCGGCAATGTAATGTCTCTGCTTTTTAATAAGCTCTCTAGGTTGGTCATAGCTTTTCTTCCAAGGAGGAAGCATCTTTTAATTTCATGGCTGCAGTCACCATCTGCAGTGATTTTGGAGCCCAAGAAAATAAAGTCTGTCACTGTTTCCATTGTTTCCCCATCTATTTGCCTTGAAGTGATGGGACTGGATGCCATGATCTTAGTTTTTTGAATGTTGAGTTTTAAGTCGGTATTTTCACTCTCTTCTTTCACCTTCAAGCTCCTCTTTGCTTTCTGCCATAAGGGTGGTGTCATCTGCATATCTGAGATTATTGCTATTTCTCCCAGCAATCTTGATTCCAGCTTGTGCCTCATCCAGCCCAGTATTTTTCATGATGTACTCAGGATAAATGATATACTCATGATGAATCATAATGGGGAAGAACATGAAAAAGAATGTATATCTGTATAACTGAATCACTTTGCTATACAACAGAAATTAAACACACATTGTAAATCAACTATACTTTAGAAAAATTGCTTTAGAAAGCTTCTAAGTGGCTGACCTGGAATTATTTCTCAATTTCTCCTTAAGGAGCCTCATGGAAGGCAACACCCCTCACATAAGAGGCACCATCACATGCTTCACTTTTTTAGGGGAAGAAATCTTCTCTCCCTTGTCAGGATCTCTGGGAGGCTTTTAAACGAGGCCTGGAACGTTCTCAAGGTGTGTGGCGTGTGGGGTGAAGGAAGGACGGATGGTCAGAGAGCATGGATGAGCATTGTTGGAAGAGAGACTGCCAGAATGTTCCTCTGGGGCTCACGTTCTGGCTGCAGCAGTTGTTTCCCTTCCAGGAAATTTCAGACAAGTTCACAGACCACCATGAGCTTGCAAACAAACTGCTAATAAAGAGGCTTCCAGCTGGGGTGGAGCAGAAAAGGGAGAAGCCCTGCGACCATTCACCAAACAAACAGAAAAGCAAGTGGTGCACGGAGGACCGGGGACTGAGCGTTAACCTGTGTGCTGGGAGGCCGAGAGGCCACGGAAACGGCCAGGGCTCAACAGAGGCGGGGGAGTATTGGGCCCTGGAAGGCAGCCGGGGTGACCTAGGTCTCCTTTGCTGGGTTTCTAACGGCTCCTCTGAGCCCCGGCGCTGGAGAAGAGTGAGGAAAGCAGCCAGTTGCCGGACTGAATCCCAGAAGAGCAACTTGGACGGGCTTTTCCTGTGAGTTAACAGCCTCGGTTGCCTCTGAAAGGGGAACGCAGTGCAGCTGGCCCATAAAACTGCCGCACTTTGGGGTTTGGAAAAAAATCCTCTTCAGAGAGAGTCAGAACGGCCCGGAGGGGTGACCGGGGCCAGATCTCAAGGCTGGCTGGGGAAAGCAGCTGTCCCCAGGGTGGCTGGGTCATCAAGCGAGATAGCAACCCCATCAGAGCTGTGGAGTCCCGAGTGCGTGGGCGCATGCACTGTGGTCCTTATGCAGGCAGAGGCTCGCTTCCGTTTCCTGGGTGGCCTGAGACCTGGCCGTCCACCCGGAAGCAGCGAGCCTTGCATCCCTTGGCTGGGAAGCATAGGAGGATGTGCTGGGCGATGGGCCATGCGGGACCCACGCTTTGCCACGGAGAACTTGGTTCTAACAGACCCCACGAGCGGGTTCAGATTTCAGCTCCCCACTCGGCCAGAGACTACCGCTTGTCGGTTCTTTCTGGAGAAGGGAATGGCTACCCACTGCAGTATTTTTGCCTGGAGAATTTCATGGACAGAGGAGCCTGGCTGGCTGCAGTCCATGGGATCCCAAAGAGTTGGACACTACTGAGCCACTTTCACCTTCTCCCCATGTAGAACATCACTTGGTTATTCATTGACGTATTCATTCAACAAATACTTCAGACCCACTTGGTATAAAACAGCCATGAGGATGACAACAGTGGTGACTTGGCCCAGCGCTGTGCCAGCTGCTGTAGTGAAAGAATAGAGTTAGGCACTGTCTTTTGAGAGTATCAGATAGGTGGAAGAAATGCATTTTATTTCTTTGATTTGTTTAACACTCATGTAGTGAGTGCCCATTTATGCACAGAGCACTATTCTTAGCACCTAATACATTTAATCCACCTTACAATCCCATGAGGTAGGTGATATTAGGTAATATTAATATACCCATTTTACAGAGGAGAAAAATAGAGGCAAAGGAACCTGCCCCAGGACGACACAGCTAAGAAGAGGTTAGCTCTAGCACCCATTCCTTTAAATGTTACACCATTAAACAGATAAATGGAATGAAGAGTCTATACTGGAATGAAAGAGTCTGCATGGTGCTTGGAAAGAACAAAGAAGGGATTTTTTTCACAGAGGTTGGGAGTCAGGGTGGATTTCTCTGAAATGGTACAAGAAAGGAGGAGTCTGTTCCACAAGAAGAAAATTACGAAAGCAAAGGTCTGGGGTGAGAAAAATCTTGGTGAACTCACGACCCTTGGAGGGAAGTCAGTGCTGTCAGGGGGACCAGGTGAGCATCAGGCAGGATAGGGAGAGATGAGGTTGGAGGATAAGGTCAAGCCATATTCAATTTCCTTTAGCAGATATCGAGGTAAGGTGATAAAGAGTACGGTGGTGGCAGGGTGGGGGTTGGGGTCCATCTTTAAGAAATCACGCATATAATATAGCATGACCATGAGGGGAAGTTGCCACTATTCATTTTGAAAAATCCCCTTTGCATATTTCACAAATATTTGACCCTGGCAACCACACTGTAAGGAAATAGATCGCACCCCACCCCACCCCTTCCTGATACCCACTCCACCTCCTTGCTGCTGCTAGTGGAGTTCTATTCTGGGAGGCCACGCATCCAGCCCTGGCAAACACCCCCATCCTAGCCTCCGCCACAGCCAGAGGTGGCTCTGCACCCTTCCTGGCCAATGAGACATTGGCAGGGATTCTGGGAAGCCTTTTGCTTTTCCCGACAAGAGGCACAGATATGAGTCCATCACTACTTTCTCTTCCTCCTTACCTGGAAAGGGACAGGATGTCTGTAGCTTCGAGAACCATTGTGCAACATGATAGAAAAAGCGTAGGAGAAAAGCCAAGAGACTCTGAAAAGCTGGCTCTGAACGGGTGCCAGCAGCCACCCACAGCTAGACTTGTTATAGGGGTGAGGGGTCAACCCTTATTCATTTCAAGCCATTTCTGTAACTGAGATTTCTATTACTTGTATGTTCCTCCTAAAGTAAACACTGTTACACTCTAAGCAAACTGAGGATGAGAAAATATCAGACTTAGCAGAGAGGAGATTTAACCCCCAATTTACCTGAGTCTTCATCCAGTGCTCCTTCACCATTCTTAAAAGAATGCTTACCTTGCCTTTGGTATTTCTATGTGTGTTTAACTTTCTTGGCATTGCACATGCCAAACCCCAAATCTGCATTGCCCCAAGCACCTTCCAAGTAGCCATGATTTGAATCAGGTGGCCCCACCCTCTTTAAGGGACCAAACAGAAGTCCCTGACCCAATGCACAGACTAGTCAAAAGCCCATGATATGGTCTGCCCATGATATGGTCTGCTCTGGAAAAGATGAATTGGCCAAATAAGGATATCTCTTGCAGGAATTTGAACTAGGTAGTTCTGGGAGGTTGGAAAAGGAAACAGAAGAGCTAAAGTGGGAAGGTAAGACCACCTGGAAGGATCTCGTGTCATCTAAGTTATGAGGAAGACGAAACCATGAGGAGCAGAAGTTACAAAGTAGAGAAAGCACATAAAAAGCAAAGCAGATGGGCTAGTATACCAAGAGCAAGGCAGTAGAAGCAGTCAGCCCAAGCTGTAAAGTGCAGGCTTTACTTGGACAGAATTTAAACACAGTCATGAAACCCACCTGTAACTGATCTTTTACAATATAACTTGGGCTTCCCAGGTTGTGCTAGTGGTAGAGAACCTGCCTGCCAATGCAGGAGACATAGAGATGCAGGTTTGATCCCTGGGTTGGGAAGATCCCCTGGAGGAGGGAATGGCAATGTACTCTAGTATTCTTGCCTGGAGAATCCCATGGAGAGAGGAGCCTGGTGGGCTACCATCCATGGGGTCACAAAGAGTCAGACACGACTGAAGCAACTTAGCACACACACATGTTCCCTAGCAAGTCTGAATAAGAAAAGAACTCTTTTGTTGGTCTAAGTTCTGAACTATTGCTGTGATTATTGCTGAGTTTTAATAATACATATGGAAGTTTCAAATGAACATGCTTTTCATAACCAACCCTTTGAGAAACACTATACTCTACATGGAAGTTAATTTAGAGAACTTGCAGTTTGCGGTCAGACCCAACACATGTAGACTCAGCTACACATATTCTTTTCAAGAATACATTTTCACAGCTTAGAACTGATGAAATTATCTTAGGATATAGCTTATTTCTCCAAAACCCTGGAGTATGACAGATGCCTGTGTTTAAATACTAATTCAAAATAGACCATGACAATGTAATGTTTGTAAAGAAGGAACACAGTTTGGGTTACTTCAATGCTGTCATTGCCCACTGATGATGTCTGCCCATTGTTTTCAATTTGTGCTTAAAATCTAAAACCACAAAGTAGATTATTTTTGTTTGAAAAGTGCAAAATTAAATTCATTCATGTTTACATTGAAATATAGTCTTCTTTCTAGATTGTGAATTGGAGTGGGTTGCCATGCCCTCCTCCAAGGGATCTTCCAGACTCAGGGATCGAACCCAGATCTCCCACATTACAGGCAGATTCTTTACTGTCTGAGCCATCAGTGAAGCCCAAGAATACTGGAGTGGGTAGCCTATCCCTTCACCAGGAGTATTTCCCAACCCGGGAATCAAACCAGGGTCTCCTGCCTTGCAGGCAGATTCTTTACCAGCTGAGGTAGCTGAAATACAGGGATTTCATAAAGCCACTGAAATACAGAGATTCTTTCTTACAGCAACTAACTGTACATAACTATTATGCCTAAGAGTTTTTTTTTTTCTTTACAAAGTTCCAGTCGTTTATTGAAACTCATCTGATTTCTCCTTTGTGAGTTAAAAAAAAATTTTTTACTGGGGTACAGCTGATTTACAATATCCTAAAAGGTTTTATTTATTTTTAAAAAAATATTTATTCATTTACTTATTTGGCTGCTCTGGGTTTTAGTTGTGGCTTGTGGGATCTAATTCCCTGGCCAGGGATTGAACCTGCAGAGTCTTAGCCACTGGACCACCAGGAAAGTCATCCTAAGACCTTTTTAAAACACATGATTCTAGGCACCACCAAAGACTACAAGATCAGAATCTTCTGTCACTGTGTCTGATAATGTATAATTTTAAAATGTTATTCTGTCTGAAACGGAGCAGACTATATAGTCCTTGCCCCCCCCCCAGCCCCCACCGTATCTTCTGCCTGCTTTTTGCCTGTAAAAAAACTTTAATCAAAGAAGAAGTTTAATCAGAGAAGTGAGAAATGGTGAAACAAAGGAAAACAATCTAAGGAGACTAAATAATAATAATGTAACCATTAAGCAGATTTGAGGACCTTTAGTTCTTTCTCAAGGGCTGTAGATAATATTCTGAGCCATATCCTGTGACCTAAACCCCCAGGTGGAGAAGTTAATGACATGATGACCCAGACTGTACCGAGGACTTGAGCTGCCACAATTACGAGAATTGACGGCAAAGAAATGGGAACAAGTGCACCCCGGAACTGAAGATTATACCTAAAACAACCAAGATGATGCTAGTCAGACTACTGATGATAATTGGAAGATGAGTGTACTATTTCTGCATGTAACCCCCCCCACACACACACACACACTTTGTCTATAAAAACTCTCACCCTTTGCTTGTCAGGAGTGGAGGGGAGTCGGCCTTTGGACAGATGTACACCACCCTCCTCCCCAGTTGCCGGCATCTGAAATAAAGCAAACTTTCCTTTCCACAACCTGGCCTGTTTACTGGCTTTTGAGAGGTGAGCAGCCAGACCTCCCCATGATGCATACTTTTCGATGCCTGGTTTGGGAACCAAAGCCTAAATCACCCTCAAGAGATAGATAGAGATTTGCATTCACCAAGTAGTAACTACCCAGATCATAGATATAGTACTTTGAAAGAGTTAACCCAAATCTTCATAATTAACCCTGTATTTTTAACTGCTCTTCATAATAGAAATATCACTGATAGATTTAGTGTAGAGATCAGCATGAAGTGATTTGTGGAGGTATTTGCCATCCCCAGCAGAAACGAGTTTTCAGATATAGTGACTGCCTGCCAGCACTGACTGCCATGCTTTTGCTAAGTATGTGGCAAACACTGGGCAGATTTGCACAGTAACAGACAATTGCTGAGGCTCCTTGACCCAGAGAACACAGGAACTCCCAGCATGAGATGGTCTGACACAGCTTCTCTCACTTGCCTGGATTCACACAACTGCTTTGGTTTTTGTGTTTGTTTTCCAGGTGTCAGCAGTAGCTGAGGCATGTCCTTGGTGACAGATGTCTCCTTCCAGGGGTCTCCCACAGGCTTTGGTTTCCAGGCCAGTTGGCAAGGCTTTTGGAATGCAAGTGAGAGCCTAGAAGAGTGAAGGAAAAGGCAGGGCCTGGTTGGGAGGTTTCATCTGATGACAAAGGATGATAGTGAATGTTGTTGACGGCCAGCACGTACCAGGACCCTCCCTGGGCTTCTTAAGGAGCTCTAAGTGATCACTGTGATTCTGTGTCTATACTGATGGTAGGAGAGCAGAGCAGCAAAGGGAAAGCATCCCCTTGACAGGCTCCAGGCAACTCCTTCCCGAGGACTTCATCCTTAATAGAAACTAGAGAGATCAAAAGGTCTTCCCTTTGCCTTCAAGCAGGATGCCCACCTAAACAGTTCACACTGCTAAACAAAAGGACTCCTGGAAAGCTTATGCGCATGTTCCCACAACAGCCCAGGAAAGCTCAAATTAGCAGTAATTATAGCTGAAGAGCTAACATATGTATAACATATATATTACTTTTCCAACAAAGATTCATATAGTCAAAGCTATGGTTTTTCCAATAGTCATGTATGGATGTGAAAGTTTGACCATAAAGAAGGCTAAGCCCCAAAGACCTGATGCTTTTGAACTGTGGTGTTGGAGAAGACTCTTGAGAGTCCCTTGGGCTGCAAGGAGATCAAACCAGTCAATCCTAAAGGAAATCAATCCTGAATATTCATTGGAAGGACTGATGCTGAAACTGAAACTCCAATACTTTGGCTACCTGATGCAAAGAGCCGACTCATTAGAATATACCCCGATGCTGGGAAAGATTGAGGGCAGGAGGAGAAGGGGATGACAGAGGACAAGATGTTTGGATGGCATCACCGACTCAATGGACATGAGTTTGAGCAAGCTCTGGGAGATGATGAAGGACAGAGAAGCCTGGTATGCTGCAGTCCATGGGGTTGCAAAGAGTCGAACACGACTGAGCAATGGAACAACAAATAGCTGAAGAGAAAAACATAGCTTGAAAGAATTATGGGTGTGACTTTTGGCGGGTGGCATGGAATAGAATGAAATAGAGAAAACACTGTACATTCCAAAACCCACAACAAAAACACACAAAGGCTTTTTAGCATATTAGTGAAGTTTTAAGGCTATAGTCCCTAGGCTATAGCCTGGACTAAGAAGAGACTGTGATGATTTGAAAGATAAGCAGACCTTGGGCCCCCAACATTCTGCAACAATGAAACAGGTAGTGAAAGCTGCTTAGCCACCCAAAATGGCATATTTGTCTTCCTCAGAAATGGGCAAGGGGTATGATGAGGAAGCAACATCTTCCAGAGCCAAAGGGGAAAATAGACTTGGGAACTACTCCCGGAACTGGGACCAAAATAAGAAACTTGACCTATTTCCAGAGTGAGGAGACCCAACCACAGTTGCCCAGGAGTCTTCAGGGACCAGTAACTGCTATGGGCTCACATCCTTCCCCTGTGTGAATAGGAAGAGCTTTTCTGATTATCCCTCCCTAGTTCAGCTTTAATCTTTGGTGTATATGGAGCAGTTAACTAGGTTGCACCTGTTTCCTGCTGTTCAAGGTGGTAGACAGAATTTTAAAGATGTTTGTCCAAGACTCCTGTCTCCTGCTGTTTAATAAAATACTAATCCAGTAACACCTGTCAAGGGTCTTTGAACTGAAAAGTGAAAGTGTTAGTCACTCAGTCATGTCCGACTCTTTGCAACCCCATGGGCACTGTAGCCCACCAGGCTCCTCTGTCCATGGAATTCTCCAGGCAAGAATAGTAGAGTGAATTGCCATTCCCTTCTCCAGGGGATTTTCCCAACCCAGGGATTGAACCCAGGTCTCCTGCATTGCAGGCAGATTCTTTACCCTCTGAGCCACCAGGGAAACTGCTTAATAAAATAGCACACCAGTTACAGCTGTCAAGGGTCTTTACAGATTTAATTAAGACTACAGTTGGTCCTAATATGGGGAGATTATCTTGGATTATGTGGGTGCACTCAGCCTAATCACATGAGTCCTTAGAAGTTGAGAACTTGGTCCAATGAAAGCAGAGATGAGACAGAAGGGGGAGGTCACAGCATCAGATGAACTTGACCTACCATTGCTGGCTTTGAAGATAAAGGAAGCCAAGGAATGCACATAGATTCTAGAAGCTGAGATTAAACTTCAGCCAACAACCAGTGAGGAAATAGGAACCTTGGTCTTACAACTGTATGGAATTGAATTCTGTCATTGATCAAGTGAAACTGGAAATAGATGCATTTCTAGAGCCTCCTGAAAGAGTGACATCCTTGCCAAAACCTGATTTCAACCTGGTGAAACTCTCAGCAGATCATCCTGTATCCAGACTCCTGACAGACAGAACTGTAACTTAATAAATCCATATTGTTTTTGAAGTGAATACATTTGTTTCAGCAGCAATAGAAAATGAATGAACTCCTTCTCTCGTCAACAGCTCTCAAGAAATGACCTCTAGCTCTAGTTGCTTGCCTCTTTCACTTAAGACTTACCAGAACTGCAAGGTTCGGATAAACAAAATGAGTTTAGTTGATGCCTAAGTGGCAATAGAGATTTAAGAAGCACTAAGTCACAAATCTGATCTTTCTCACTGACTTGAACCCTTCTACTGTCATCATTTAAGAACTGTGAGGTCTTCAAATTTGTTGAGGTGGGATAAAGATAAAATATGTCAGCAAATGGAATTGTGTACAACCCTCAAATCTGTGTGTTTACGGGGAACTGAAAGACAATGTTTAAAGCAGGTTTCTCAAATTACAAGTATCCTTGTTGTTCAGTCGCTCAGTTATGTTCGACTCTTCGTGACCCCATGGACTGCAGTACACCAGGCTTCCCTCTCCTTCACCACATCCTGGAGCTTGCTCAAACACACGTCCATTGAGTTGGTGGTGCCATCCAACCATCTCATCCTTTGTCGTCCCCTTCTCCTCCTGCCCTCAATCTTTTCCAGTATCAGGATCTTTTCTAATGAGTCGACACTTCACATCAGGTGGTTAAAGTATTGGAGCTTCAGCTTCAGTATCAGTCCTTCCAATGAATATTCATGGTTGATTTCCTTTAGGATTGGCTGGTTTGATCTCCTTGCAGTCCAAGGGACTCTCAAGAGTCTTCTCCAGGACCGCAGTTCAAAAGCATCAATTTTTCTACACTCGGCTTTCTTTATGGTCCACCTCTCACATCCATACATGACTACTGGAAAAACCATAGCCTTGACTAGATGGACCTTTGTCGGCAAAGTAACGTCTCTGCTTTTTAATATGCTTTCTAGGTTGATCATAGCTTTTCTTCCAAGAAACATTTTGGCATAGTGGAAGAAGCATCACGTTATAATCTCTAAGCTGCAGTCTTACTTTCTGTAAAGCAGAGATGATATGATCTCCAACACAGATTACATGTCTTACTGTGTTGCTCTAATGGTCCAGGAGTGAGCAACGAGAATGAAGACAGAACACGAAATCTGGTGCAATGGGTCAGGGGGCCTGCAGCCGCTACTGGACTGAGGTGCAGAGTCTACTCTGAGTCCAGCTTTTATTCCTAATTACAGACTACAAGACTTTCTCAGATCTTTTCTTTCTTAAGACACATCTGTGTTAATCGCCTACTCCTAAATGTCATGGATTACACTGATATCGTCCAGATCTCCTTGTGTTTACCCCAGGCCATTTCCTCCTGGGCCAGTCTCAGGAACAATTAGCAAGTGTGTAGGCAACGTTCGTGCCTGGTGCCAACCCCGTGTTCCAAGATCCATTCTTTCATGATCCCAGTCATACTCCCTTCTGGGTCTGGCCTTGGGGTTTGTAACAAGGAGATAACTCTTAAGAAAAACATGAAAGATTATCATTAACACAGTTTCTTAATATATGCTGTTTTACCAGGTGTTATTTCTGTGGAATTTCTCAAGGCTATGAAAGTACATTATTAGGAATTCCCACTACGTTACTGTAGAAGTTCAGCCTCATGATATTTACCCAACTTGAACCACCCAGGTACATTTTTTGTAAATTTTACCATATCTGCATGCTACTTACTCTACTCTTTAACTAATATTTTCCTTTAATTTAGGTACTTTGTACTTTTCACTTTTCAACATGCAGTAAAATAATCACACGGCTATTAAAAAGTTTAAACCTCTATCCATTGGTGTAAGTCCTAAAATTATTTCACATGCTGGTTTTTTTATAAGCCATAAACTGATACAGACAAAATGTAATAAATAGTAGCATATCCTATACAAATGTAAAAAATGACTTATGTATTTTCAAGCATTATTCAGAAATTTTATTTGGGGATAATAATTTTAAAAAAACTTCCAGGGCCAGATATGTATGTTAACAATGCCCTGATCACAAGAAGTTTTGTGCATTTGTTCAACAGATACCTCATGAGCATGTACTATTTGTTAAGCACCATGCCAAGCTCTGGGAACAAGGATGAAAAAAACAGATGCAATTCACAGTCCAGTGGAATAATGGAAATCCAAGTAGAGATTATAAAAATAATGATTTAATTGCAAATGTTACAAGTGCTGCAAAGGACTTCATTTCTAGATATTTGGTAGCCATCTCACCAATTATAAAATAAACTAAGTACTCTGTGGCTGTTTAAACTATGTCTGCAAATATTTTGATCCTCTTCCTTCTAAGTGCTTAGGTTGGCATCCCCTCCCCTTAAATCTGGGTTCTTAATCAATAGAATAGTAGCAACTAATGCTACCTGAACTCTGAGGTTCAGTATCAGTCACCTACTGTTCCACAACAAATTACCCCCCAAAATCAGTGACTTAAGACAGCCAAGCTTTATTATCCACAGTCTCTATGGCTTAGGAATTTAGGAGTGGCTTACCCGGTGATTTTTGTCTCACCGTCTTCTATGAGGTTACAGTTAAGATATCAAACAGGGCTACAGTCATATGAAGACTTGACTAGGGCTGGAGAATGTGCTTCCAAGATGGTTCACTCACATGGCCTCTGGCAGAAGGCCTCAGTTTTGTGCCCTGTGGCTCCTTCCATAGGTTTGCTTGAGTATCAAGGTAGCTGCCTTCCTCCAAAGCAAGTGACTCAAGGGGAAGCAAAGAGGAAGGCACAATGCCTTAATGTCCTAATCTCAAAAATCATATACTGTCACTTCTATACCATTCTGTTCATTAGAAGTGAATCACTAAGTATGTTTCACACTCAAGGGAGGGAAGTTAGATGACCCTTTTTAAAGGAAAGAGTATCAAAATTTTAATACTAACATAACTTTCAGAAAAGTGATGCTGTTTCCATGCAGCTTGCTGGTTAGGCTGAAGTTGCATCAAACATTTCCTCCATAAGTTGCCATAAAAAAACATCCACATTGTCTAAGCTGGCCATGCTGTGAGGAAGCCCAGCCCACATGCAAAGACCAGTTGGTGCACCGGTTGGGAGCCCAGCTTAGGTCCCAGCAAGCAGTCAACATCAATGAAAGAAAGATAAATAGATGCTTCCAGATGATTCCAGCCCTCGATTGTTGAGACACCCTCAGCTGTCATCTCTTTTAGCCGTTGAATTTTCCCAGCTCCCCAGACATAAGTCATCCCTAACTCTAAAACAAGCTTCTTCTCAGTACAGAAGGGGAGAGAGTATAGTACAGGGATTATAAGCCAGTAGCTCTGGATTTCTGGAGCCAGGAAGCACTTCTTGCTCTGCTGCTTCAAACCACATGACCTTAGGCAATTTGTGTTAACTCACTATGCCCCAGGATCTTCATCTCTAAATTAGGAGAACAAGTGCAGTCAATCCTTTGTACCCTCAGATATGGAACTCTTGGGTACAGAGGACCAACGGCAAGGAACTTGAGCATCCACAAACTTTGTTATCTACAAAGATTCACAGATACCTAGGGATGACTGTACATAAGTAAGTGGGTTTTGAAGACTGAATGGAGTAATAGATTCAAAATTATCATTATATAATGTATGCCAGATATTGCTATTGGGGCTTCCCAGGTGGTGCTAGTGGTAAAGAACCCACCCATCAATGCAGGAGACATAAGAGACAGGGGTTCAATCCCTGGGTCAGGAAGATCCCCTGGAGGAGGGCATGGCAACCCACTCCAGTATTCTTGCCTGGAGAATCCTGTGGGCAGAGGAGCCTGGTGGGTGGCAGTCTATAAGGTTGCAAAGAATTAGACATGACTGAAATGACATAGCATGCAGTGACATTGTTATTATCAGTATTTTCATTATTATTTTTTAAATTCTCATTAAATCTGTTCCTCTTCTGATATTTCCGATATCAGTTCATGTCACTCCTGGCTCAACATTAAAAAACCAAACTTCAGTCCCTCCTTCTATTTCACCAACAGTTTTTTCTGGCTTTATTGAGATATAATTGATACATAAAAAAATTATATATTAAAATGCACAGCTCATTATTTGATATACATGCAGTCACCACAATCAAGTTAATTAACAGATCCATCACTCCACATAGTTACCATTTCCCTCCTTGTTTGTGTATGTGTGTGTGTGATGACAAACTTAAGATCTATCCTCTTAACAAGTTTGAAGTACACAGCACAGTATCGTTAACTATGAGCACACTGCTGTACTTTATTATCTCCAAAACTTATTCATCTTGCGTAACAGAAACTTTGTACCCTTTGATCAATTTCTCCCCATTTCTTTTCCCACTACCCCCTGGCAACCACCATTCTGCTCTCTGCTTCTATGTCTTTGACTATTTCAGTTCAGTGCAGCATTGTTCACAACAGCCAAAATATGAAAACAACCTAAATGTCCATCAACAGATGAAAGGATAAAGAAAACACAGTGCATATATACAATGAAATATTATTTGGCCTTTAAAAAGAAGGAGATCCCGCCATTTCAACAACATGGCTAAACCCGGTGGATGTATGCGGAATGAAGTAAGGCAGACACAGAAGACAAACACTCCATGACCTCACTTAAGTGTGGAATCTAAAATAGTCACTATTTATAATTGGTTGTCATCTTGTTGATTCTACTTCCATAGTTTCCATTATCTTTACACTCTCAAAGCCAATTAAGGAGAAGGCCAAGTTCTCCATGGACACCAAATAATGAAAAAGGAAAAATAAACACCCTTGGGAATGATGAAGGCGCTGTATTTACCCAAAGGATAGTGGCGAGTATAGTTGGAAGAAAGGTTTGGAGAGGTCCATGGTGCAGTCACAAGATAAGCTCTCAACAAAAGATCATGAGGGGAAATGTTTTGAGTAACTTCTGTTTCATTTGTTTAAAAGGAATAACTTGCTTGAACTTACTCCCTCTTCTCCAACCTGTGATCTGGAACATGAATGCCTGAGTCTGACTTTGACCATGGAGAGGAAGAAATGCATATTTTAATGGGTGGTGGAATAATCAGATGGAAAGAACCTGGTTCCCTGAATGATGTCATGAGGGCAGGTTGTCCACCAGCCCTGACCACTGCATGAGAAAGAGAGAAATAAACTTCTCTTGGTTTTCAGAATCTCTGTGTTACACCAGCTTTGCCATTGGGTCCCTATGACCTACTCCTTCCGCTGCTGAGGCAGGATGGGCAGGGGCAGGGCATGGGGGTGGGGGGAGGATGAACCAGTTTCTCAGATATGGTACTGGTGAGTCAAGATCCTGGAGTAGAAAATGTGCACAAGTCTAGACAGACAACCTAAGACAGCTTCACAGAGAGCTGTCACCCTGGCAAGGAACAGGTGCAGTACAATAACCCCATGTTCCTCTGAGGAGCAAAGGAGTGGCTAAGAGAACTTGACCCAAACCACCTGGTCCAATGCCCAGACTCTCAATTAATTAATGTTCAAGGATAAACACAATTTAAGGTTATTTCTTCAGAGGTTCTATTATTTGAAATTAGATTGCTGATAAAGGATTGCTACCATATAAACTTTTTTTACATCTAATACACATACAGAAAAGTACACAGAAGTGTATGACTCTGTAAATTATCACAAACTGAACACACCCATATAATCAGCACCCAGTACAAGGAAAAAAAACATAAGCAGAACCCCAAGGTCCCTGCCTGTCATCCCTCTGGTCAATACCCCTGCACAAAGGCCAATCACTTCCCCCGAGCCCACTATTTTGTGCTCCATAGAATCGGAAGTCAATCCTTGCAGGTTTTTCCTTTGTGGGTCCAGCTCATGAAACCAGCAGTCTCCATTCTTCTTTTTAAACCTATTTCCAAAACAGATAAGAAACCAAAACTTCGCATACTCAACTTACCAGCTTTCCTCTGTTGGAGTTTTTTTAGATCAATTCGACTTGGCAAACATTTACTCAGCTATAAGCGGGGCACTTTGTGTTTATGGAACAATGGGTTAGAAAAGCAAATTAGACAATTGTGTCCCTGTCTCCTAAAATAGCAGGGAAATATGACTGGGTACCAGTGTGCTTTTAAACCTCTTTGGTGACTGTAAAGAGCAACATTCAATGCAAGAGACATAAGAGATGTAGGTTTGATCCCTGGGTTGGGAAGATTCCCTGGAAGAAGGCATGGCAACCCACTCCAGTATTCTTACCTGGAGGATTCCATGGACAGAGAAGCCTGGTGGGGTCAAAAACAGTTGGACAGGACTGAAGTGACTTAGCATCCATACATGTGAAGACCTACATACATGCAAGATGGTCTTATGGATTGTATATGGCTGGCATAACGGTGCCTGGTAAACTGTGATTGGCATCTCAAGGTGTCTGGACTGGGTGCTTCTACAAGGACCCCTTAGATCTCCTAGGTGATGTGGAATTGGAGAATATGTTCAGATCTATTTGGGATCGCACTATTTGAGGAAAATAATTTCCATAGCTGCTGATGAAAACCTGTTAAATGTCAAATTGTCCTTTGGGTTTTGCAAAGTTCTTGGGTTGTCATGAAGACATCTCAGGGCAGGAGGTGGGCCTAGATGTAGCCACTTCTTGTCTGATAGCCTGTTTCCTGAGTGTATCAATCAGGGTTCCCTGTAATTCTCTAGCCACAGCCAGTAATAGACAACCCATATGTGTGTGATGTGTGTGTCTGCATAAAAATGTAGACGTTACAGACAAACACAATTTTCACTTTAATTTCCACATTTAAGGAGAATCTTTCCCCTGTTTCCAGGTTTTAGAAGTCATGATTCAGTAGTCATTACTTCTCGGAACCCACATGATCTTTCTTTATCTCTGAAAAGCAGTTGACTGGCTTATATTTGGTTTGTCCACCAAACCCCTCTTCTACCTTCCTCCCTCCTTCTCTGTGCCCCAAGAGAAGACCTCTGGCTCTGCCCCAACAGGCCCCCTGGCCCTCTGGCTGCACAGTTGTGTTCTGACCACGGGAAATAGTGTCAGATCAGAAGAGGAAGGAGAGATGGCTGGGAGCGTATGTCCCTCTGGCTCCCTCCCTGCCATGTCATCTAGGGCTGGCTGCATCTCTCTTCCACACAGCTCTCAAGCTCTTTCCCCCCTTCTCTCTCTATCCCTCCACCTCCATCCCTCTCTCTCCATCTCTCTCTTGATGACTGCTCCCTCTTCTCCTCTCTTCAGTCTTCGGGCTGGCAAAGTGACCCACCACAACCATACATGGATTCTGTTGTCATTTAATAAAACTTTCCTCAAAATACCTAGACTAAATGTGCCAAAGACATCCTTTAACTGATACAGCAGCTAAATCCAGCACTGAAACCTAGGCAGTGGCGCTCAGTGTGGCCCTCCCAGGCTTGTTGATAAAGATACTATCTAGTTTCTTTTTAAAAAAAATATATTTTATTGATTTATTTTGGCTGCTTCTGATCTTAGTTGTGTCTCTGGAGCACATGGACTCAGTAGCTATAGTGCATGGGCTTAGCTCCCCCAGGGCATGTGGGATTTTACCTCCCTGACCAGTCATTTCCAGAGGTTAGGAGTCCTTGTGCGCAGTGGAGACTCAATAAAAAAGTTGATGACAGAGACATAAATCTAACCACGATGACTGGATTTCTAAAATGCTTTTTTTCATTCATGATCTTCCTAGAAATTATTCCAGAGCATCTCTGCCCACCTTCATACTGTTCTAGCATTTTGGGGGGAAGGGTGGAAATGCAAATTCATATCTGGATTTGATGATTGTTAGGGCTGTATAATGTGGCTTTCCTGGTGGCTCAGATGGTATGGAATCTGTCTGTGATGAAGGAGACCCAGGTTCGATCCCTGGATTGGGAAGATCCCCTGGAGAAGGAAATGGCAGTCCACTCCAATATTCTTGCCTGGAGAATTCCATGGACAGAGGAGCCATGGGTTCACAAAGAGTCAGACATGACTGAGCAAGTTTCTCCTTTTCGGGGCTGTATAATATTTAGACTCCTTTCATTCTATAGATTTATTAATATTTATACATAGGATATACATAATTTGTCATACTTAAAGAGTTCTCCACCATTGCTAATTGTCTTTCATTAAGAACCTGATAGCAGGATGTTTAGTTTTTATTTTCATGAACTGATCTAGACGTAGGCAGGAGGATAAGAACATATATAAAAGAAACACTCAGTAAACAAAATGCCACCCCCAAATAAAACCATTCAAATATCTTGATATGTTGTATTCAGATATTTTTCTAAGTAGAGATAAGTTTGTTTCACATCCAAACTATTAACTGTACATATTGCTTGTTTCTAACATTTTCTACCTTATCAGATATTTAAAAAAATTGAAATGCAGTTGATTTACAATATTAGTTTCAGGTGTACAACATACTGATTCAAAATCTTTATAGATTATACTCTATTTAAAGTTATAAAATATTGGCTATATTTCCTCTGCTGTACAACAGACCCTTGTATCTTATTCACTTCACCAAACATTTACCTTTTACAACATGCTCATAATTAAAATTTTAATCATTTTTTTTTCAATTCTCTACAGCTAGAGATTCTAAATGTATTCTAATTTTTTCCATTGCAAATAACTTCTTTATGAACACTTAATATAAAAAGCATTTTTATGTTTTTATTTATGATTATTTCCTTAGGAATCACTCTCCTTCCCCTCCAAGAAAGATCAGGTCCAAGTACTATGGTCTCACAGCTACTTTTATATCACAATCACATATTCTATATTTGAATCATTACTAGGTGAATGTCTGTCTATTAATACTCAAAACTGATGACAATCTGTTAAAGAGAGCCACATAATTTGCTAGAAGGAGTGGACTTTGGTACAATCTTTCAAAACCTTTGATAAACATTTCTTATTTCATTGTATGTCACCTCTCTTCACCACTGCCTTGTCATTTTGTATCCTTACATTTATTTTGTATCAACTAAACTGTATGTTGACTTGTTTTCCCCCGTAGCATAAGGACATACACATATCCATTCTTAAGTAAAAATATTAAAGTGAAGTCACCCAGTCGTGTCTGACTCTTTGCCACCCCATGAACTGTAGCCTGCCATGCTCCTCCATCCATGGGATTTTCCAGGCAACAATACTGGAGTGGGTTGCCATTTCCTTCTCCAGGGGATCTTCGAACCCAGAGATTGAACCCTGGTCTCCCACATTGCAGGCCAACTCTTTACTGTTTGAGCTACCTAGGAATCCCCAAAATGTTAAAAACCATATCTTTTTGCCACAAACAACTGCTATTATCAGCATTGTTATTTTTGAACTTTGAGTAGTAGAAATTAATTTTTTAAGTAAGTCACGGGTATGCCACTGTTCTCAGCTCTTCAACTGCTCTTACCAAGCTGTGTTTCAAGAGCTTCTCTCTTAAGGAACCCTTGCATCCCATGCCAGGAGATAGAAATGGATAGAGCAGATCTGGGATAAGGAGGCAGTTTTTCAGGTGAGTACTTGAGCTCTCTTGAACTAGTGGCATGGAAAAGTGAAGGAAAATCGTGTTAGAGAAAAATAAATGATGACTTTGCATTGCTTTACAAATAGAACTAAGGGGATGTGCAATAAAAGAGAATGGGAAAACCAATTGAATTGAGGTCATCATTAGCAGAGCATGACGCTGTTGTCCTCAACATTGGGCACAATAGGCTGCAGAATTCCTGGACCCTCCAATTAAAGCTAGTGTAAACCAGTAGGTGGCAGTCACATGTCTAAAATAGCCCAGAACACTGCAGACCGAGTAATGAGTCTTCTGGGTGTTCAGGGTGTGCTTCCTCGGGCCACCTAACATCATGAATCTTCATTTCAGATTCAGTTTTGGATGTATTTTACTATTTCATGTCATTTGTCAATGCTCATGATGACTGATCAAAATCATGGCCCAAAGCAGTTACTGTTCTCAAAGTTACCAGTGTGTGATTTTTCCTTCCATTGTTCAGGAATTTATACTTACACACTGCTCCTATTTTTTTTTCCCCTTGGGAACTTGACACTACTTCTGCCTTAGAATTGATCATAAATAATATCCCAGGCAAATGTTTCTTACAAAAAGGATGAGCAGAACAATAAATTGGCCATTTGGGATTTTACTTTGTGTTAGCTTGGTTTTCTTGTTCGGTAGGTTTAAACAAAGCTTTTCAACGTTATCCTTTCCAAGCAACACCAAAACTAACAAACCAGGTTAGATCACAACAGTGTGAGATGCTAATCTATTTTGATAGATGCTTCTGTTGTAGGTCCTCATTCTATTTACTATGCATTGAAGTCTCTGAGTTTGCGCAGCAAGATATAAGAAATACAGATAGTTGTTGTTCAGTCGCTCAGTCGTGTCTAACTCTTTGTGACCCCATGGAGTGCAGCACGCCAGGCTTCCCTGTCCTTCACCATCTCCTAGAGCTTGCTCAAACTCATGTCCATTGAGTCAGTGATGCCATCCAACCAGCTCGTATTCTGTCATCCTCTTACATGGGGAGCTGGGTGTTTGGAGTTTCGTTTTGTGGGAGAAAGAAGTTTCTCTGAGCCTTTCCATATCGTATGATGGAAAAACATGATAAACCACTATTTCATGTAACAGATCCCAGCAAGGCCAGTGGGCTGAGTGTTGGTTATAGGTTACTCCTCACCTGAGTCCACAGGAGTATTGCTCTCTGCAAAAATCTCTGACTCTGGCCCCAGGCCATCAGGGGACTGTGCCCTAAGTTGCCATGTTTGACAACTGTCTGCAAAAATAAACTGTTTTGGCTTCCATATAAGATTGAGAGGTTCTCAGTTTCATTGTATTGACCTCCCCAAATGAAGAATGTCCTCCACACTCTGAAACAAGAGGTCATTCTGAGGTTATATATAAGCACAAATTATTTATGGATACACTGATTACAGAACATGTTATAGCTGAATCCTAAGTGCTGCTGAATTCACAATAACATCAACTCTGGATTATGTTTCATCAGTGCTTACGGGGCACACTGGGGATAGACCTTATTAGCTACACCCTCCCCACTCACCAAACACTTGTTTTGTTTCAAACACTCCTTCTTGACTGGCAACATTTCATTAGGGAGGACAGTTTCACTCTTCATGGTGGTAGAACTTTGCCCTGTGTCCTTTACTGCCCACTCTGTGTTCTTCTCCTTTAAAAAAAAAAAAAAGTTCATTTATTTGGCTGTACTGGATCTTAGCTGCAGCATGTGGGATCTAGTTCCCCAACCAGGGATCAAACCCGGACCCCCTGCAACTGGGAGGGCAGAATCTTAGCCACTGGACCACCAGGGAAGTCCCCCACTCTTTGTTTTTTTTTTTAATCAGGAGTTTATTTGGTACTTTTCACTCTCTTTCTGTACTTAGTCTTCAGTCTTGGTTAATGCCAAAAATGAATCACATAATTTCAAAATCAATTTCAAGGTCATTTTATATATAGACATGTTTGAGCATATATGCATATGATTATCTTTGCATATGTAACTATTCACATATTTATATCACTCATATATGGATGCATGTGTATAAAATGATTTGGCCTTTTTTGTTCAAAACTAAGAACATATTATGGGCTGGATATGTGTGTATTCTTCAGTTTCATATGTCAATGTCCTAGCCTATAATATGATGGTATTAGGATGCTGGGCTTTGGGGAGGTGATTAAGTTTAGATGAAGTCATGAGGGTGGGACCCCAAGAGGAGGAGAAACCAAGCTTCCTCTATACACCATGTGAGGACACAGGGAGAAGGTGGCCATCTGCATGACTGGAAGAGGGTCCCCATCAAAAACCAAATTTACCAGCTCTTTGATTTTGGACTTTCCAGCCTCCAGAACTGTGAGAAAGAAATACCTGTTGCTTAAGCCTCTCAGTCTATGGTATTTTGTTTCAGCAGCACAAGCTGGCTACCACATTAATGCATGAATATATGTGAAGAGGGCACAATATGGAAGGCTATGCACCCAACCTGTCTCCAGCAGTTACTATCCATTGTGGAATCGCTTTCTTTGCTGATTACTCTTCCTTTCTTTTTTTATCTGTGTTTTCCAAGTTCACTATCATAATCAAATATTACTTTTATATACAGAAAAAAAGCATAATGCAGCAGTTTTGGAAAAAAACATATCCCATTGGAATAATAAAGTAATATGTTCCAATGAAAAAGGGAAGGTGTGATTGGTCTTAGAGCCTGTCAGCCAGGTTGATTCTCGAGTCTCTGTTTACTAGGCGCTGACATGGCCAACGTGACTTGAGTGTTTCCTCGTTTTAAGCAAAGGTAATAACATGTGGCTGATCCTATTCAGGAATGTTGAGCAATCAGAGGAAAAGGTTATGTGAAAGCTCTGTGCGTGTACCTAGACTGCCTATGTGAAAATGTGCTGACTCACTTCAGTTATATTTGTACTTTCCGTGAACTGGCTGTATGCCCATTACAGGGAATTCCTGGCAGCTGGGGCCATGCAGGAGCCTTCCTGTGGAACTCCCCAAAACCCCTGGTCCAGGGCTTGTGAACAGTAACAATAGGGCAGAGATGCCCACGTCAGGGCTGGATTTTGTTCCAACAGTCAAGAGTCAAGATGTGTTTCACAGGATATCCGGACTGCGGAATTCCATGGCAGCTGGGGTTGTCAGCTAAAATATGGGCACTCAGTTAAATTTGAATTTCAGAGAGGGATGCATAAGAAATAATTGTTAGTATGAGTTGTCCCGAATATTGCACAGGATATACTTATACTTATTTTTCTAAATGATTCATTGCTTGTCTTGTCTAGTAAGAAAAAAAAAGTGCACAACCTAAAAGTTGAGAATTATGTTTTATTCGTGGGATTTTCTGAGGACTTCAAGCCTGGGAGGTGGCCTCTCACATTGCTCTGAGAGGCTGCTCTGAAGAAGTAAGGGAGGAGCCAGGGTATATAGGAGCTTTTTCGACAAAGACCAGGTAGCTGGAACATCAAAAGATTACTGTCCATTCAAGAAAACCAGCTATCTCAAGTTAAAGAATTAAGTGCTTTTCTACGTATGAGAAGATGCAAGACTCTGGGCTCACTGAAATCACGCCTTTGATGTGCACCGTAGCTATGTCAGGCCAGCATCCTGTTCTTTCCTGTCCCAAGTCCCCTCAGGGCTCACTGTGTGGGCCGCTGCAGTGGCTTGGTGGCTATGACATTCTTTGTTTACTGAAATGACAGGCAGCATTTTTCATTCACAATCTAAAATTCAAATTTCACTGGCATTCTGCATTTTTATTTGTTAAATCTGGTAACCATAATGGGGAACATTCACCCTCCCCGCTTCCGCTTTGGTTTGTTAGTTGGTTTTTACTTACTAAACTCATCTACCTAACAGTTTGGGGCTTCCCAGTTTGCCCTAGTGCTAAAGAACCGGCCTGCCAATGCAGGAGACATAAGAGGTGTGGGTTCGATCCCTGAATCGGGAAGATCCCCTGGAGATGGAAATGGCAATCCACTCCAATATTCTTGCCTGGAGAATCCCATGAACTACAGTCAGGGCTACAGTCAGTCCATAGCGTAGCAAAGAGTCAGATATGACTGAAGTGACTTAGAATGCATGCACACACACACTTAACAGTTTAGATATTATACATGCATACATGTGAGCCTCTCTGTAAGGCACCCCTGCAGGCAAAGCTGGTGTGCAGTAGACAGTGAGAGGCCATCTCAGTAGTGTCAGTGATGGGGCTGGCTAGGGGCTGGGGAAGAACAAGGTTAGGGCTCCATGGGCTTTCTCTCTGGACACTGTAAACTGTAAAGAGCCTCTTGATAAAAGTGAAAGAGGGGATTGAAAAAGTTGGCTTAAAATTCAACATTCAGAAAACTAAGATCATGGCATCCTGTCCCATCACGTCATGGCAAATAGATGGGGAAACAAAAGAAACAGTGAGAGACTTTATTTTGGGGGGCTCTAAAATCACTGCAGATGGTGATTGTTGCTGCTGCTGCTGCTGCTAAGTCGCTTCAGTCATGTCCGACTCTGTGCAACCCCATAGACGACAGCCCACCAGGCTCCGCCATCCCTGGGATTCTCCAGGCAAGAACAGTGGAGTGGGTTGCCATTTCCTTCTCCAATGAATGAAAGTGAAAAGTGAAAGTGAAGTCACTCAGTCGTGTTGACTCTTAGCGACCCCATGGACTGCAGCCTACCAGGCTCCTCTATCCATGGGATTTTCCAGGTAAGAGTACTGGAGTGGGTTGACATTGCCTTCTCTGCAGATGGTGATTGCAGCCATGCAATTAAAAGATGCTTGCTGCTTGGAAGAAAACCTATGACCAACCTAGACAGCATGTTAAAAAGCAGAGACATTACTTTGCTGACAAAGGTCCATCTAGTCAGAGCTATGGTTTTTCCAGTCTTCATGTAAGGATGTGAGATTTGGACTATAAAGAAAACTGAGTGCCGAAGAACTGATGCTTTTGAACTGTGGTGTTGAAGGAGACTCTTGAGAGTCCCTTGGACTGCAAGGAGATCCAACCAGTCCATCCTAAAGGAAATCAGTCCTGAATATTCATTGGAAGGACTGATGTTGAAGCTGAAACTCCAATATTTTGGCCACCTGATGTGAAGAACTGACTCATTGGAAAAGACCCTGATGCTGGGAAAGATTGAAGGTTGGGGGAGAAGGGAATGACAGAGGATGAGATGGTTGGATGGCATCACCGACTCGATGGATATGAGTATGAATAAGCTCCAGGAGTTGGTGATGGACAGGGAAGCCTGGCGTGTGGCAGTCCATGGGGTCACAAAGAGTTGGACATGACTGAGTGACTGAACTGAACTGAAAGAGCTCTAAGAGTGATGGTTAGGGCCACATCTTAGCCTTCATCTGGCCATTGTACAAAAGAAGCACCTGCAAAATGCAATGAGCTCACCTACCTGTAGACTGAAGCCATTGTTTGGCCTAGTGAAACTTGCCAGGGGCGAGGAAGGATTGGGAAACAAGAATGGGCAGTCAGGCGTGAGGTCACGATTGGGCCACAGCCTGACTTTCCACAAGGACTCTCTTGTCTCTGGATGGTGGGAGTGCTGACGTAAGGGAGTTTGGGATGGAAAGTCAGCTTTCCCTGTTGGTGATGCAAGCCCCAAGCCAGGTGGCAGAGCTCAAAGTCTGAGAGTGTGAGGGCCCTGACCCAGTGATTCTTGGCAAGCAGCCAGATGCCCCAAAGCCCCACTGTTGGCCTCACACTCAGGGGACACCTGATCATTTGAACTGGATGATGGCATTCTCCTATCTAACAAATGCATTCAGAGGAATTCCTTTATTTGGCTAATTATTTCCTAATAGACAACAGAAGAGAGGGTACACTATAAAGGAAGAGCCATAGACTGGGAGTCAGGAGTCCTAGTTGTGTGACTTGAGTCAAATCTCTTCCCCTCTCACCTCTGGGCCCTTATTTATGAATTAAGTGGTAGAACTTGATGACCACAGAGGCACTCCCAACTCAGTAATGCTGATAGATAAACGAGTGAGATGCAGGGTCAGTAAACTTTGGTAAAGGAAAGGGTTCTGTGACAGGTTAGACATCTAAAGCTCAGTTCATGTCTCAAGATTTGCTTTCAAATGGGGCCCTAAGGTGATAGGGGGTGGTCTGAGACCACCAAGGAGTAGCAAGGGACATGGGGCTAAGGAGGAGCCCAGTCCTCCAAGACCCACCACCTGAAACTTTTCATTCCACTCCCCTAAGGCCCAGCTCTTCATAATAAGGCCAAGTGTACTATATGGGAGAAACTGATGCTAAATTCATTAACCATTTACATGTCCTTTCTCCAGGCCAGGCAGGACTTGACATCAGAATTTACACTACTAAAAAACTGCTGGTATGGGCTGAATTTCTCTCATTCAGTACTAATTCAACAAATATTTATTGAGCATCTACTCCATGCCACCATTGTTCTAAGCTCTGAAGAGACAGTATTGAAAGCCCCCTTTCCTTCTATCAGCAGAATGTGAGGAAGTAGTTCGCAGGGCATCACTGCTCCCCTGGTTGTTAAGTGAGCAAAAGCTGATTCTATGCTTATTTGGTGCTTCATGTTTATTCTACCTCATTCCCCATCCTCACTCTACCAAGCTGGTTTCAACCAGCCCTGGAGAAGCAAGAAGAGTGCTATAGGTTGAATCATGTCTCTCCCTGCACCGCCCCCAACCCAGTAGCTCAGAACGTGACCTTATTTGGAAATAGGATCTTTGCAGATGACCAAGTTCAGATGAGGTCATGAGGATGAGTCCTAACCCAAAATGATTGTGTCTTTATAAAAAGGGGACTTTTGGGCACAAGGAGAATGTCTCGTGAACATGGAGGCAGGAATCAGGGTGATGCCTCTACAGCCCGGGATGCCAAAAATGGCCAGCAAACCACCAGAAGTGAGGAGACAGGCATGGAACAATTCTCTCTCACAGCCTCAGATGGAACCAGTGCTGCAACTCCTGGATTTCTAGCCTTCAGCTAGGAGACAGTAAAACTCTGTTTCTCAAACCAACCAGCTTATGCTCCTTTGTTATGGTCGCCCTAGGAAACTAACACAGAAAGCCTGGAGCAAACGATGCTGCTCTCTTTGCTTAAGGCTGTCTCCTGTGTCTGTGCACGCAAGGGCCCAGTCGTGTCCGACTCTGCGACCCCATGGACTGTAGCCCATCAGGCTCCTCTATCCATGGAATTCTCCAGGCAAGAATACTGGAGTGGGTTGCCATGCCCTCCTCGAGGGGATCTTCCCAACCCAGGGATGGAACCCAGGTCTCCCGCATTGCAGGCAGATTCTTTACCATCTGAGCCACCAGGGAAAGTGGGTGTATGTATTTCCAGTAGTCTCAGAACACCATTACTCCTAATTCTCAGTTCAGAGGCTCAGAGCTTTTGGGAGAGTTGCAAAGACTGAGGCCGGGTCTGGGGATCTGCCAAGGATTAGAGTTTTGGGATCAATTGTTCATCGATGCTGGCAGCTCTGATGTCATAAGCATTCCACTGACTCTCTTCACCACCTTCCCTTACTCCTCATGGATTTGGGGTCTAACATTGCCCCTCCCCCATTGCCCCTCCCCGGGCACCTCTCTTACTCAATTCGGGCCATGGCCCCACTCCATCTCTGTTTGAAGACTAAGTTACAGCTTTATTTTGTGTTCCGTAAAAAGTCACTCAGCTGTGTTGAACTTTTTGTGACTCCATGGACTGTAGCCCATCAGGCTCCTCTGTCCATAGGATTCTTGAGGCAAGAATACTGGAGTGGGTAGCCATTCCCTTCTTCAGGGGATCTACCCACCCAGGGACTGAACCTGAGTCTCCCACTTTGCAGGCAGAGTCTTTACTATCTGTGACACCAGGGAAGGCCATTTTACGTTCTTTTGACCTTCCGTTTCTGACCTTGCCTTGACACTGAGAGCTCACATAAGCTGTGCCCTAATTTAAACCGATGGTAAGACAAGAATGCTGCAGGCTGTTCAGGGATCATGGAGGGGGAGTGAAGAACAGGGAAGAGGGCTCATAAAATAAGGATTCATTTGACTCAGATCATAGGAAAGGTCATAACCACTCATACTTGGAGCTTTCCTAGCATTTTCGTGTATAGGGACTTGAAGTTACACAACCACCTGAATTGCGAGACAGTTGAGACAGATGTCATGTTTTCCCTTATCCAATCTCTGTGCCACCAAAGATGAAACTGGGGCTCACCCAGGCTCTGAAACTTGACCTAAATCATGCAGTGGATAAGTGAGGTGGCATCTGGCTTTCAGTATGAGTTTTTTCTGCCCCACCAGACTCTCTCCTGATAGTTTGGCACTCAGAAACTGAAAGAGGGTGCAGAGTCAGACTGAGATGCCACAAGCAGAGGCAGACCAAAGCTATCACTGACTCGGCTCTTCCTTCTTGTCAAGTACAAACTGGCCAAATACCACACACTAATAAAAAAACACCTTGCATTCAGGCAACACCCTACAATCCACAGTATTCCTACAAGCATGATCTCATTTGAGCCTTACAAATAACCCTGTAAGGTAGGCATGGTAAACCTGGTTATCCTCATTTTGCAGATGAAGCATCTAAGCAAAAGATGGTTAAATACCTAGTACCTGGTCACAGAGCCAGCAGGTGAAAAAATAGAACTCAAACCCAATCCTTCTCTGCAAGTCCATCTTCTTTCCTAACACTCAGGAAGGGGGTCCTGTCCAGGAATGGCAGGGCTTCCCAGGTGGCACGAGTGGTAAGGAACCCACCTGCCAACGCAGGAGATGCAAGAGACACAGTTTAGACCCCTGGGTTGGGAAGATCCCTTGGAGTAGAAAATGGCAACCCCACTCCAGTATTCTTGCCTGGACCATTCCATGGACAGAAGAGTCTGGTGGACTACAGCCTAGGGAATCGCAAAGAGTCAGACAAGACTGAGCATGCATGCATGAGCCAGGAATGGCAAATACCTGGTATACATACAGCCCCATTTTCCACCACACCCTGAGCAGACATTATTCATCAATCACAGCACTGTGCCTGGATCTAGCCTCAGGTTCCCCAGGTGGCACCGGTGGTAAAGAACCCACCTGCCAATGCAGCATACACAGGACACACACTTGGGTTTGATCCCTGGGTCAGGAAGAGCCCCTAGAGGAGGCCATGGCAACTCTCTCCAGTATTCTTGCCCAGAGAATCCCATGGACAGAGGAGCCTGAAGGGCTACAGTTCACAGGGTCACAGAGAGTCAGACACTGAAGCGACCTAGCACACACGCACTTCCTCAAAACAGTCCTCCAAGCAGCCATTGTCGGTTAAACAGGCCAGCTAGATGAAAACTACTTTCCGGCCTGCTCTAAGCAGTGACTATAGTTGACCCAGGGCACAGGGACCTGATGCAGTGTGCATGCATTCGATTAGAGATCTGTTTCAAGACTCTAAAAAGACCCTAATAACCTGACGGTTCCCCTATAGTCAGTCTCACCTGTTAATGTGTAACCACAGCAACAAAGATAATGATTAACTTTTTGGAGCATGTACTGCATGCTGGGGCACTATATTAGACACTTCACATGCATTTTCCTAAGAAGTAAGTCTTATCGTTACCATTTTAGAGATGAAGGGATAGAGGCTTTGAGAATTTAGGAAACTTGCCACATGCAGGTTGGTCCCGCCAAGGCCTACAGACTCCCCACTCTATATACTGCCGTGTGTGCTCCTAGACTGCAGACCAGTGGGGAAGCATTTCTTATTTTCCCAAACACTTAAAATCAAAAGAAAGAAGTCGATGCCAAGAATAAAGCTGAGCAAAGCAAGTTCCCTCAGAGGTGGCTTTGGGGAGGGTAGGGGAGTTTGCAGTGTGAACAGAGCTTGGCCATCTGAGCTGGAACATCCACACACATGGGCACAAAGTCGTGGTACAGGATGAGTCCAGGGTAAGAAACTGGGGCCAGGGACTAGCTCTCCCACACTTCCATGCTCTGGCATGTTCTTCTGAAGCATTCAAGAACCTAAATTTGACTCTGAACATCCACATCGCTGTGAAGGTATGCTTGTCAAGGGTGGAACACATCTGTAGCTTGATCTGTAACTTGTAGCAGTTAATATACACGGTCAGTGGGCCTCCATTTGTTCTTTTACCCAGTGTTCTGCACTTGTTAAAGGTAAAGTGAAAGTTGCTCAGTCGTGTCCTACACTTTGCCACCTCATAGGCTATACAGTCCATGGAATTCTCCAGGCCAGAATACTTGGGTGTGTAGCCTTTCCCTTCTCCAGGTGATCGTCCCAACCCAGGGATCGAACCAACGTCTTCCACATTGCAGGCGGATTCTTTACCAGCTGAGCCACAAGGGAAGCTGGATTTGATAAAAAAAAAAAAAAAAAAAAAAAATGAGGCTTCCCTGCTCCTACTGTTTTTGCTGCTTCCACAGGCTGTCGGGTGTTGGTGGGAAGAGACCCCCCCCCCCCAATCCATCCATCACTGGCTTCCTCAGGTCGGAGCAGGTGCTTTGCATTCGTTTGATGGTGCCGACTGCAGCAGGACCAGTAGGGACTGGGGATGGCAGTGGTTCCTGCTCAGAGCAGCCTCCTGATCTTGGCAATAGCAGGGGTTTCTGGAGCCAGCTCCCTGATTAAGAAGGCAGCCTCCAAATGCAGAAGAAACCCTGGTTCCCTTTGGTGCCCTGGTTCTTTGGTGTCATTTAGGAGTTGTTCGGGAGCCGTAATTCTGAGTCTGCTTCTTCAGCCCTTCAGTAATCCTCTAAACCATATAAATCCCGGAAATAAATCCTTTCTGAATGAAATAACTCCAGTGGATCCTACTCTGTGTAACTGACCTACACAGGGCAGTTCACAGCCTGCTTTCCATGACTAAGATTCTAGTATCTAAGGAAACATACTTCTTGCTACATTGTTTGGCCTCATTGCTCCCTTAAATTAGCTCCTTTGGTAAGGTCTGCTCAGCCTTGGTTCTGTACCTGGATTAAGCCTCTCTGATTCTTCTCTCAGATCTCCATCTGCCTGACTTGGGCAGCGTGGTTCCTGGTCATTTTCTCTCAGGTCCTCCTTGGTGCCATCACAGCCCAGGGGCCGACCCCAGCACCACCACGTCTCCAGCCCAGGCTCCTGGGGGCCTGGACCATGACCAACAGCTCTCCGGGGCCTGCTGTCTCCAGCCAAGCATCAGACACATGTCTGTCAAGGCTGCATGCAGCACAGCTGGGTAAGAGCCATCTGAGGACGGTCACTGAGATTGTACCCAAAGAGAGGGCACCTGAAGACAGGGTAGGAAGGACTATGGAGATGTCTGACCTTATCAACTACTGAGAATCATGCTCACTGAAATCAGTGATTGCAAAAGCAAACAGAAAATGCTCCTTGCTTTCAGATTCTTCTCCTACAGTTTCTCCAAGAGCCTTTCAAGAGCTTAGGTGAAACCAAGCAGTTTCGTTTTACTACAAGTCCCTGCAAGAAAGTTTCCAAATTCCAGTGGCCTGGTTTTATCTACTTTTGCCTCTTCAGGTTTGAATGATCTTACACAGACTTAGAGCAAGTCCCCTGAAAGCCATTTTTGTCTCATTGGGTTTCATCTCCCAACTCATGAGCTCATGGGTTTTGCATGATTTCAATATGAAGTCATCAGCTAGTCCCTAGATTTCCGGGCAGGCTTGAAAACCTCAGGATTCTTTGAATAAACCAGAGGTAAACCTCTTGGTTTGCACTGAAACCTGAAACCCAGACCTTCTCCCAGGTGTTCTCATGTATGTATATTTAAGTTTATTATATGGTTCAAATCTTTTTCATTAATTTTATTTTCTTATTTTTTATCCTTTGTATTTTTTTCATTGAGGTATAGTTGCTTTACAATGTTGAGTTAGTTTCTGTTGTACAATGAAGTGAATCAGCTATGTGTTAGTGTTAGTCGCTCAGTCGTGTCCGACTCTTTGTGACCCCATGGACTGTAGCCCACCAGGCTCCTCTCTCCATGGGATTTTCCAGGCAAGAATACTGGAGTGGGTAGCCTTTTCCTTCTCGAGGGGATTTTCCCAACCCAGAGATCAAACCCGGGTCTCCAGCGTGGCAGGCAGATTCTGCATTTATCAGGCTTCTCAACTGGTGCAGTAGTAAAGAATCTGCCTGCCAATGCGGGAGACGCAAGAAATGCTGGTTCAATCCTTGGGTTGGGAATATCCCCTGGAGAAAGAAATGGCAACTCACTCCAGTATTCTTGCTTGGAGAATCCCATGGATAGAGGACCAATGTGGGCTACAGTCCATGGGGTCGCAAAGAGTCGGACACGACTGAGAACGCACACACACACACATGTGTACATATATCCCCTCCCTCTGGGATCTCCTTCCCACCCCCTCAGCCCCCATCCCACTCATCTAGGTCATCACAGATCACAGCACTGAGCTCCCTGTGCTATACAGCAGGTTCCCACTAGCCATCTATTTTACACATAGTATGTATGGCAATCCTACTCTATTAATTCGTCCTACCCCCCTTTCTCTCTTTTTAAACTCTACAACTTTCCATCTTGCTTTTCTTTTCCTCAGCCTTTGCACCTGCCCAATCAAAGAAGGAGAAGACCCAGAAGGAACTCAGACCTGGAGGAGTTAAATGATCAAAGCTCGGGAAATATTGAACCCTCTGTTTTACGAAGGATCATGTAAGTACACGCTGGGAGCTGAAACAACACAGAGATTCTGGTGGGAGGAGAAAAGAAAATTCCACCCTAAGACAGTTGCATAAAGAATGGAAAGTGGTATATATTTCAAATATCCATTAATAGAGTCAACATACTGGAAACAAGCCAGAATGTGTAGGCTAGGAATTCTGGAATGTGTATTGATGGAACATTCCTGATTTCCAAAGTCATAGCCAGTAACAAAAATCCCATTGTGGTCTCAGGGCTTCCATTCTCTTTTGTATACCCATGGGTTCTCTCTGAGCATAGACCATGAAAGAGTTTACAGAAAATAACAAGAAAGTTATAAAGATAGTAACTTTGAGTTTATAGTTTGGATTAAAAAAAAACACAACTCTGATCAAATCCACATAACTCGATCTAATTCAATTCAAAGTACTTTTTAATTCTGTCCCTATTACATTCCCAGTGCTGGATTAAGTTGTAGGAAATACAATAGAACTATATAAAATGATGATTTCTCTTCTGGAAGGGTAAAAGAGGCAAATATTAAACTTATTAGATAGAGGACAAAACCAGGGGAGATAACCTGAAGCATGTTATTGACATGAAATCTGGTAGGCAGTAAACAAAAGAACAGGGTAGGCAAACAGATAGGAAAGTATAAATTGTAGGCAAAGTACTTGAAATAGTCCTTGAGGTTTGCAAACAGTTTGGGAGATTTCTGATCTAATGCTAGTACAGGTACATTTTTTTCTGAAAGGAAATAAATCTAAATATAACTTGTCCTAGGGAGAGTCTGGGGAGTGGTCAAGTGGAAAGAAACAAAACTCAATACCCATCTCCTGATAAATCTGAGCTCCTGCAAGGACTGGAAAGCCCCCAAGTGAGAAGATTGTAAACCCAGTGTGGAAAAGTGGAAGGGAAGTCAATGTGGGTGATTAGCCATGGCAGACTGCCAAATCCCACATCTCAGCCGCTTTATCTTTGCTTCCCATCTGTCCTTGGAGGAGATATTGTCAAGAATAGTGTACAAATCTAGAATGAGGACGGAGAAAGACCTAGAGGTGAGAGGTGAAAAATGTCTGAGAAGACTGGGTGGATATAAATCCTATGGTAAATTAACTCCCGCACAACTCTTGGGTACATAAAAATGGAATGAACAGTCTCTGCTGTTTTCTTCCACACCTGATCATCTTTTTATGTTGCCCGTTGTATTTAATGCCACTTTTGTGATGTCAGCCACTGAGAATGGAAATTTCTTTCTTGTGATGAAGAAGAAAAACTTTTCTTTGATTCTCTTATGTTTAGTGGCTGGGGCCTATGGATTAAACTAACAAAAGACAGATTAACAGGGAAAAACAGTTTATTTACATGTGCAATGTGCATAAATGCAAGTACTCAGCGATGAGTAACTTAAAGGGTTATTAGAAATAGTAGATAGGTAGAAAAGGCGAGGAGGGAGACAGACTCCTATGGGAAGAACAAATAGGTTTCTTTAGAAAAGACAAACAGATTTTTTTAGAACAAACAAGAGATAAAGTTTGTGGTAATGTTTGTCTCCACAGGCATGAGCAGTCTTTCTGACTTTATCAGGATCAAATTTCCCCCAGAGAAGGGTTTTATGGTAGGTTTTCCTCTTGGTCTCTCCTGGGGGCAGACCTGTCCCAAAGAGAGAATTTATGGCATGCCTCATTTCTCAAAAGTTTCTGCCTTAAGTCAGATAAGAGAAGCTCTGAGAAGGCCTCTTTCTGTATCTGTTGAATCTCAAATGTCTTCAATTTAAAAGAGCCTCTGTAACAACCCTGGGGTTCTGAGTGCTCCCCACACCTGCAGCTCTGCTTTTAGCTTGTGACCTAATCCTCCGATAAGGCTATGAGTTTCTGAAAGATCTTATTCATCATTTACCCCTAGAGTCTAGGATGAATGTGTGTGCTAAGTCACTTCAATCACATCCGACTCTTTGCAACACTATGGACAGGCTCCTCTGTCCATGGGATTCTCCAGGCAAAGAATACTGGAGTGGGTTGCCATGCCCTCCTCCAGGGGATCTTCCCTACCCAGGGATCGAACCCATGTTTCTTATGTCTTCTGCATTGGTAGGCGGGTTCTTTACCACTAACACCACCTGGGAAGCCCTAGAATCTAGCACATGGTTTGCCTACTCATTAAGTTTGAATGAATGAGTAAATAAACTAAAAGAGTATTGTTTTCTTAACATTTGTCAAAGGGCAATAAACAAAAATCATGACACATTTTAGAGGACAATTCCCAGAGATGTCTTTAGCCTTGATCTTTCTCCTGTGATATTGTTTAATTACTAGTTCATGCCTGATCCTTTGCAACCCCATGGACTGCAGCCCTGCCAGGCTCCACTGTCCATGGGATTCTCCAGGCAAGAACACTGAAGTGGGTTGTCATTCCCTTCTCCAGGGGATCTTCCCAACCCAGAGATCTAACTCGAGTCTCCTGCATTGCAGGAAGATTCTTTACCACTGAGCCATCTGGGAAGTCTTATTGTCAACTCCTTGTAGCCTCTCTCCACCAGGTTTCATGGGCATCTCAAATTCAGCCTATCCTACTATGAACCCATTATCTTTCCTGAAAACCTGTTCTTCATATGTTTCCTAATTCAGGGAATGACATGTCACCAGATACCCAACCACCCAAGCTTCATAAATGTTATTTCTATCGACTCTCCTCTTTCCCCTCATCACACAGTTCTACAAACTCTACCTCTAGAATAAACACTCCCTGTGTCCCCGTTCTGTTCTCATCATCCTTGCCGGGTGTTCCAGCAATCTCTTAACTGGTTCACTGTTTCTAGTGTCGTTGCTCTCCAATCCATCACCACATTTTTCAAAACAGGTAACCCAACAGTCTGCTGCTGAAAATCCTCTAATACTCTAGTGCTCAGCAGTCATCTTTCCTTAGTTATGAAATGATATTGCTGAGGCCTCACCCTATATTACTGCCAGATGTAGTCTCCCCATCACACTTTTAGGGTCATAGCCCAGCTCCATCTCTGCTTCTTTCCCCACTCTGGCTCCTCAACTCTGCTCCCAGGTCACATGCAGATCTTGGTTCTCTTTGCCTCTCGTCACCTTAAAGAATTTCAGAGTTACTAGCTGCTTTCATTTCGATTCCATTAAGCAAAAGCAGATTTTTATGGAATCTCCAGAAATGATTGAGCATAAATGGCACAGTCAGAGTAACCATCAACACAATTGTTTAAAGATACAGTGAGTCCTCTACATTGGAAACCTCAAGTTGCAAACTTTCAAAGATGCTAATGTGTGTTCCATCAATGTAAGTTGTGAATGAAACTGTGGTATGCCCTCCATCTCCTTCAGATGATCCTTCAGCTCTACCATCTCCCACCCCCTCTTCCTCCTCCAGTCAGTAACTTTTCTTGCCTGTTCACTTGATGCCAGTCCCTGTATGCCAGTTGTTGTATTATACTACTGTACTTTCAAGATATTGCACTGTAAGATTAAAAATGTTTTCTGGGGACTTCTCTGGTGGTTCAGTGGTCAAGACGCCATGCTTCAACAAAGAGAGCATCACCAGACACCAAATCTTTTAGCTCCTTGATCTTGGACTTAGCCTTCAGAACTGTGAAAATTACATGTTTGCTGTTTAAGCCAAAAAAAAAAAATACTCCCCGCTTCCAGTGCAGGGGGCACGGGTTCCATTCCTGGGCAGGGAACTAGGATCCCCATGCTGCATGGTACAGTCAAAAAAAAAAGTTTTATTTATTTTTTGTGTTTGTTTTTATGTATTATTTGTGTGAAAAGTGTTATAAACCTATACCTGTATAGTACCACCTAGCCAATTGTGTTAGTTGAGTACCTAGGCTAACTTTGTTGGACTTACAAACAAATTGGACTTAATGAATGTGCTCTTGGAATGGAACTCATTTGTATGTACGGAACTTGCTGTACTTCTCTGGCGTTTTCTGTGTCTCCCTGGCTGTGATCCACTCGAAGCTGTGACCTCACTCTCTGCCATGTTGCTCAAGAGCTTCCCTCATTAGAGTAGAACCCCTCCCCATCTTCTCTGCCAAAGTCCTAACAGCTTCCACTCCCAGCTCTTGCCACCCCATGGACTGTAGCCCACCAGGGTCCTCTGTCAGTGGGACTTTCCAGGAAAGAATACTGGAATGGGTTGCCATTTCCTTCTCCAGGGGATCTTCCTGACCCAGAGACTGAACTCATGTCTCTTGTATTGCAGGCAGATTCTTTACTGCTGGACCACCAAGGATTACTCAGCTCTAGTAGACAATACTGAAATCCTCATGTTTGTTAGACAAGCAATTTAACTCTTCATGTGGAACCTGCTTGCATCTAGCTATGACCGCCTGAGCTCACCTTTTATAACCAATCAGTTCCATTAAGCTATTTTCCAGGACGAAGGTGCAGTTCTCTCTTTAGGAGGAATTCTACCATCCCCTGAGCCAATCAACTCAAATTATAGTCAGTTTTTACAAAAATGTGCTTTGTTTGTCTATTGGGGTTAACTCAGATCTTTTTTTCCCCCAACTTGTTAATATTTGTGGTTCACTATTGTCCAGAAAAATAGTGAAGAGAACCAAAGGTGTTAGGAAGAAGATCCATTGGGATATGCAAAGAAACTATTGCAAGTTCTTTATTTTTCATATTATTTATTTTTTTTATGTTTATGTATGTTAGTCTATGTACAATACTGAATGTAGTATACTATATTTGTATGTCAAGGCAGGGTGGTTAAAAATATTTGCTAACAAAGGCATATAATCAAAAAGTTTAAAGACCATTGCTCCAGAAGGCAGAATCACAATGATCTTAGTGCAGTTTCCAAGCCCTTTCAAACAGTGCCCAGCAGTATTTAAGTTGTTAAAAAGATAATTTTTTTAAAAGACAAAATTACGACCCTCCTATAGATAAAAAATGAATGCATGTTAAAGATTTTATTTAACTCATTATTAATGAAGGAGGAAAACTGGAGAATCCAAAGGGTAGATATTTTTATAGATCAGGAATATTGAAAGAAATGTGCAAATTCAGGCAAGACTGCCTTCTTCCAAAGGCAGAGAAGGAAGTCAATTGAAATTCCCAGGGTCAAAACTTTACATCCTTAGGGTCAAGGATATTTTGCATTGCTATCATTTGTCTATGAGCTGTAAAACAGTTCAAATGACAGGCTCAGAATCTATATAAAATCAAAATCAGGAAGGGTGTGCTCTAGACCAGGGCACTTAAGGCCTGCAGACCCAATCCAGCCAGCTGCCTGTTTTTGTAAATAAAGCTTTATTGGAACATGGCCACATCCATTCATTTAGGCATTGCCTATGGCTACTTTCCAGCTACAAAGGTATTTTTGAGTCGCCCAGACAGAGAGAGAGGAAATACTTCTTATCTAGCTCTTTACAGCAATGCACAGTTTTCCCATAAAGCACAAAGTTTTCTCTACACATCTTTATCGCAAGAGGATCTCCCTCCCAGCAGTCCCACCCACCACCACAGTTTATATTCTCACTGCCCCCCACCCCGTAAGTTTCCTAGGCCTCTGCATTAGTGAATCTCAACACATGAATTGTGAGCCCCCCAAAAGTTCCCTCAACAAGCCTCTGACTGCTTCCAAAGGCTGTAGCGCTCTCTCTGTTTATTTGGCAGTGGGACCTGTTGGTAGTAAACTAGAGAACCTGTGCTAGAGCCTGATAAGGACTGAATTGTGTTCCCCAAGATTCGCATGTTCAAGTCCCAACTCCCATTCCAGAAAGCGACTGCATTTGGAAATAGGACCTAAAAAGAGATGACTGAGTTAACATGAGGCTTTCAGGGTGGGGCTCCAATCCAATACATCTGGTGTCCTGAACTGAGGTGGTGACACCAAGGATGCACACAAGGAGAAAAGCCCACATGAGCGTGCTGCTAAGAGGACAACCATCCGCGAGCCAAGAAGAGTTCCCTGGAGAAACAAAACCTGCCCACACCTTGTTCTTAGACTTTCAGCCTCCAGAACTGCAGGAACATAAATATCTATCATTTAAGCCACCCAGTTGGCAGTCTTTGTTACGGTAGCCCTGGCAAACTAAAACAGGGCTGTTCATATTACCTGACCTGAAAACTGCAGCAGGGCTTAGAAATTGGCCTCCAAAAGTCTGGAGGAGATCACTTTATTCTTTGGGGACTGAAAGCAGTGATCAGCCATAGACTGATCCAGATAGAGTCAGCCTATTAGGGGTGACTAACGTTAGAGTATATTTTCCCCAGACACTCAATCACAAATTCATTCATTAATGCTTTATAAGATGATGTGACCACAGAGGGATGCATATGTGTCAGTGGTGGTGGTGAGAGAGGGGTGGACAGGATGAGTTCTCCTCTGGGGATTCATGGTCTAGGAATGGAGACAGATACAAACACAACCAACTGTCTCAAGTCCTCCGTATACTGGCCTGAGGGTGTTAAAGCACAAACCGAGAAGAAATCACAATACCAGGTAACAAGTCCTGTGAAAGAGGGTATTCTTTTTTAAGTGAGAGCCTAGAGGACAAAGGAGGTGATTTAGTCAGAGAAGAGCAGACAAGAGGGAGAAGGGGGATGGTCATGGAGGGATTCAGTGAAAGGAGTCCTACTGGAATGAGGCTTAATGTGTGGAGGGAGGAGCAGAGTTTTAGCTTCCTGCACTGTCCTCTAGGCTTGAAATGCATGGTAGGCTTAAAACAGATGTTCTCACAATTTTTGCTTAGTCAAGGCATAAAACCCTAGTGTCAGGCATGCCATCCATTCCCTCTTTCTTAGGGGCTAAAACTCAAGTGGGCAAGAGAGAGACGCAAGAATGAAATTCTTATGTTCGCCTGGGACTTCCCTGGTGGTCCAGTGGCTAAGATTCCATGCCTCCAATGCAGGAGGGCCAGTTCCATCCCTGGTCAGGGGACTAGATCCCATATGCCAAACTAAAGAGTGTGCATGCTGCAACTGAGACCCAGTGCAGCCAAAGAAATTCTGATGTACTTCGGAAATGAGATTCATATTTTATTTATTTTTAAAAAAAGCCTTAGTCACATTTTAATTGCCCTTAATAACCCAGTAGGTTTCTAGTCAGTTGAGTTCAGGTGAGTCGCTCAGTCAGGTTCAACTCTTTGTGACCCCATGGACTGCCACACACCAGGCTTCCCTGTCCATCACCAACTCCCAGAGCTTACTCAAACTCATGTCCATTGAGTCCATGATGCCATGCAACCATCTCATCCTCTGTCATCCCCTTCTCCTCCCACCTTCAATCTTTCCCAGCATCAGGGTCTTTTCCAATGAGTCAGTTCTTCACATCAGGTGGACAAAGTATTGGAGCTTCAGCTTTAGCATCAGTCCTTTCAATGAATATTCAGGACCGATTTCCTTTAGGATGGACTGGTTTAATTTCCTTGAAGTCCAAGGGACTCTCAAGAGTCTTCTTCAACACCACAGTTCAAAAGCATCAAGTCTTTGGCACTCAGCTTTCTTTATAGTCCAACTCTCACATCCACACATGACTACCGGAAAAATCATAGCGTTAACTAGATGGATCTTTGGCAGCAAAGTAATGTCCCTGCTTTTTAATATGCTCTCTAGGTTGATCATAACTTTTCTTCCAAGAAGCAAGCGTCTTTTAATTTCATGGCTGCAGTCACCATCTGCAGTGATTTTGGAGCCCCCTAAAATAGTCTGTCACTGTTTCCATTGCTTCCCCATCTATTTGCCATGAAGTGATGGGGCCAGATGCCATGATCTTAGTTTTCTGAATGTTGAGTTTTAAGTCAACTTTTTCACTCTCCTCTTTCACTTTCATCAAGAGGCTCTTTAGTTCTTCTTCACTTTCTGCCATAAGTGTGGTGTTATTTGCATATCTGAGGCTATTGATATTTCTCCCAGCAGTCTTGATTCCAGCTTGTGCTTCATCCAGTCCAGCATTTCTCATGATGTACTCTGCATGTAAGTTAAATAAGCAGGTGACAATATACAGCCTTGACGTACTCCTTTCCTGATTTGGAACCAGTCTGTTGTTCCATGTCCAGTTCTAACTGTTGCTTCTTGACCTGCATACAGATTTCTCAAGAGGCAGGTCACAGTCAAAGGCTTTGGCATAGCCAGTAAAGCAGAAATAGATGTTTTTCTGGTACTCTCTTGCTTTTTTGATGATCCAGAGGATGTTGACAATTTGATCTCTGGTTCCTCTGCCTTTTCTAAAACCAGCTTGAACATCTGGAAGTTCATGGTTCACATATTGTCGAAGCCTGGCTTGGAGAATTTTGATGGTTACTTTGCTAGCGTGTGAGATGAGTGCAATTGTGTGGTACGCTGAGCATTCTTTGGCATTGTCTTTCTTTGGGATTGGAATGAAAACTGACCTTTTCCAGTCCTGTGGCCACTGCTGAGTTTTCCATATTTACTGGCATATTGAGTGCAGCACTTTCACAACGTCATCTTTTAGGATTTGAAATAGCTCAACTGGAACTCCATCACATCCACTAGCTTTGTTTGTAGTGATGCTTTCTAAGGCCCACTTGACTTCACATTCCAGGATGTCTGGTTCTAGGTGAGTAATCACACCACCATGATTGTCTGGGTCGTGAAGGACTTTTTTGCACAAGTCTTCTGTGTATTCTTGCCACCTCGTCTTAATATCTTCTGCTTATGTTAGGTCCATACCATCTCTGTCCTTTATTGAGCCCATCTTTGCATGAAATGTTCCCTTGGTATCTCTAATTTTCTTGAAGAGATCTCTGGTCTTTCCCATTCTATTGTTTTCCTCTATTTCTTTTCATTGATCACTGAGGAAGGCTTTCTTATCTCTCCTTGCTATTCTTTGGAACTCTACATTCAGATGGGAATATCTTTCCTTTTCTCCCTTGCCTTTTGCTTCTCTTCTTTTCACAGCTCTTTGTAAGGCCTCCTCAGACAGCCATTTTGCCTTGGGGATGGTCTTAATCATAGCTTCCTGTACAATGTCACGAACCTCTGTCCATAGTTCTTCAGGCACTCTGTCTATCAGATGTAGTCCTTTAAATCTAATTCTCACTTCTACTGTATAGTCATAAGGGATTTGATTTAGGTCATACCTGAATGGTCTAGTGGTTTTCTCCACTTTCTTCAATTTCAGTCTGAATTTGGCAATAAGGAGTTCATGATCTGATCCACAGTCAGCTCCGGGTCTTGTTTTTGCTGATTGTATAGTACAGCTCCATCTTTGGCTGCAAAAAATATAATTAACCTGATTTCGATGTTGACCATCTGGTGATGTCCATGTGTAGAGTCTTCTCTTGTGTTGTTGGAAGAGGGTGTTTGCTATGACCAGTGCATTCTCTTGGCAAAACTCTATTAGCCTTTGCCCTGCTTCATTCTGTATTCCAAGGTCAAGTTTGCCTGTTACTCCAGGTATTTCTTGACTTCCTACTTTTGCATTCCAGTCCCCTATGATGAAAAGGACATCTCTTTTGGATGTTAGTTCTATAAGGTCTTGTAGGTCTTCACAGAAGCATTCAACTTCAGCTTCTTCAGCATTACTGGTCAGGGCATAGACTTGGATTACTGTGATATTGAATGGTTTGCCTTAGAAATGAACAGAGATCATTCTATCGTTTTTGAGATTGCATCCAAGTCTGTATTTTGGACTCTTTTGTTGACCATGGTGGCTACTCCATTTCTTCTAAGGGATTCTTGCCCACAGTAGTAGATATAATGGTCATCTGAGTTAAATTCACCCATTCCAATCCATCATAGTTTGCTGATTCTTAGGATGTCAACATTCACTCTTGCCATCTCCTGTTTGACCACTTCCAATTTGCCTTGATTCATGTACCTAACATTCCAGGTTCCTATGCAATATTGCTCTTTACAGCATCGGACTTTGCTTCTATCACCAGTCACATCCACAGCTGGGTATCGTTTTTGCTTTGGCTCCATCCCATCATTCTTTCTGGAGTTATTTCTCCACTGATCTCCAGTAGCATATTGGGCACTTACTGACCTGGGGAGTTCATCTTTCAGTGTCCTATCTTTTTGCCTTTTCATACTGTTCATGGGGTTCTCAAGGCAAGAATCCTGAAGTGGTTTCTAGTCAGTAACACTTATCAAAATCAAAGTTGGTTTTGTAGTTTGATGAGTCCAGGGAGCCCTAAAAAGTGTGTGCAGCATACTCTGCTAGTATAACTGTCAGCATCAATATCACTGGGCAGATTTATACTGACCTCATTGTCCAAATTTCCACTGTGTGTATCACTGCCCCTTTTACTGGCAAAAGGAAAGCAACAGTGCCTTTTAATCCTATGACTTCTGTTTCTCTCTGTTTTTGTTTTGACAGGGTAAGGGCTATTTCTCTTTTTTATATTTTCCACGATGAAAATAACTTATTACTCTAGTTATATAAATGACCCATGTAAAACATTCAAATGATACCATTTCATCTCTACCCTAATGAGATTATCAGAAATCCTCTGGACCAGATAGAACAACAATGTATATTAGCTTTTCCCCTCATACCACTTAAGAAAGTTATCATACACAGTTAGCCACTCTTAGAAAAAATAGGGAATATAAATTACATTTAAAAGAAAAGTTAATTTGGGGGAGGGGTGGGTAGTGTGGGAATTACGTGGTCAATTTTTATGAACTCTAGGGAAGCAGCTGGTGAATTAACCACAGTATTTGCTCAGACAAAACAAAACTCTTCAATTACATTGAAGTGTCTGGACTTTTCTAAGGAAAACAGACTGGGATTTGGTAATTGCAGTGTTTTGGTTTGTTATACCAACTTGTAAAATTTTTGAGATTGTATCCTTTAAAAAAATCAATAAATAACAGTAGATTTTTAGCTCTCAGTTCCAGGAAAAAAATCAAGTTGAACCTCTATCCATGTGGTCATAATTAAATGCCACCAAAGAACTGAAAATCTTCTGAGAACCTGACCACATTGTCGCATGTTCAGCTACACATAATAGAATGTCACTAGACAACAGATTGCTGTTTCTAAAATGGCATCTATAGACTCTGCAACCCCACGGACTGTAACCCCCCAGGCTTCTCTGTTGATGGGATTTTCCAGACAAGAATACTGGAGATGGGTTTCCATTTCCTTCTCCAGTGGACCTTCCTCACCCAGGGATGGAACCCACTTCTCTTGTGTCTCTGTCGTGGAAGCCATGGATGATGGGGAGAAAATGCTGAATGAGCATCTGGACCAAAGTAAGAAGGAAAGAGATTTTTTTCTTAATCATATATCTGAGTGCAGGTATTCAAAAGCTGTAAGCTTCTCATTGTAATATGAATTCAGTGTGGTCTCCAAAAGCTCCCGGGGGCTTGTGGATGCTGCTGCTGCCATATGTAGAGCCATGGAAAGACAGATACAGCAGAAAGGAGCTGGGGAAGGAAGAGTGTTCTACTGGGGGCATCCCAAGAGGCTTTATACACAACAGTAGCCCATGGTCAAGGTCGTAAAGAATGGGGAGGGTTTGAAGGGGCAGGAAAGTGAAAACAAGACCCAAGATGAGCAGGACATGCCTGTACAGCTGGGAAGAGAGGTGGGTTTCAGGAATGTTCCCTAGACAAGGAGAAAAACAATGTAGGTTTTAGTGTATGAAGGGAAACAGTCAGATTTATATTTTTGGACACATAGGCAACAGCACAGAAAATGAATTAGAGACGTGAATTTTTGGAAGTGAGGAAATGGGTTATAAAGTTAACGCAATATAGGCCTTGAATGTGGCAGAGATCAAAGAAGTAGAAATTAAATGTAGGCAGACCCTAAAGTTGAGTGTGTGCTCAGTCGTGTCCAACTCTTTGTGACCCCATGGCCTGTAGCCCACCAGGCTCCTCTGTCCATGTGGTTTTTCAGGCAAGAATACTGGAGTGGGTTGCCATTTCCTTCTCCAGAGGATCTTCCCAACTGAGGGATTAAACCTAGGCTCCTGCATCTGCTGCATTCCCCGTGGCTCAGATGGTAAAGAATCTTCCTGCAGTGCTGGAGACCCAGTTTCCATTCCAGGGCTGGGAAGATCCCCTGGAGGAGGGCACCGGCAACCCACTCCAGTGTTCTTGCCAGGACAATTTCATGGACAGGGAGCAGGCTACAGTCCACGGGGTCGCAAAGAGTTGGACACGACTGAGCAACTAACACACACACAGATCCTAAAGTTAGAACAAGCACTATTTTTTTTTCCCCCAAACAATTGGTTTCTCTGTCAACTGATGAATCTCAGCTCTGGAAAACCCCACTTCACAGATGATATCCTTTCTCTTGTTTCTGGACTTGCGCCCCACCTCCCTGTCATGGAAGAGAAATCAGGGAAATTCCTCTTCCCCTACAAGGGCAGGACGGGATGGAGGGAGGCACCTTCACCCCACATTGCAGGGACAGAAAACAGCATCACTGGTGTGCTGGCTTCCTCTCCCGCTCCCTAAAGGACCAGTGGGATTAACAGCGGTTCTGTTCTAGACTCCTAGTCATACACTCCTCTGTTGCTTTCTAAATGCCACCATGCTGTTTTTCTAGCTCTCTCAGTTTCACTTCAATGGCAAGGAAAGGGATGCAGTCCAAATACCTGCCTTCCAACGGTACTTGTATAATGTAACCTGTCGTCCCTCAGTGGTTGACAGCCAGGCTATCTGGATCCAGATCCTAGCTGTGCCATGTCCTCAACTAAGGATGACTTCACCTCTCTGTACCTGTTTCCCCATGGGTCCACGGGGTACTTGCCTCATAGGGTGGTTAGGAGAAATAGACAGTTGTGTCGATTCGCTCGTGTCTAATCGCTCAGTTGTGTCCAACTCTTTGCGACCCCATGGACTGTAGCCTGCTCCCTGTCCATGAAATTCTCCTGGCAAGAACAGTGGAGTGGGTTGCCCGTGCCCTCCTCCAGGAAAGCACCTCCAAGTAAAGCACTTGGACCAGTGCCTGGCACAGAGTAAGTCCTTAATAAGCATTAGCAATTATTATTAAAGATCAAAATAGTCACATCTCTTTTCTAAAATGAGAACAACAGTAGGTGAGAGAATCTTAGCAGGGCGGTGGTTCCCCCCTGCAGACAGGGGCAGCATCAGAATTCTAGTGGGTGAAGAGAAAAGGGGGTTATGACTGCAGTCGAGTATGGGGAGGTGGCTTTGGGGAAAGGGGTGTCAAGTGGAGACCACTAGCCTACAGCCAACTAGGTTTGGAACTGCAGCTGCCCAGGACTCCAGGATACATGCCAATTGGTATTTTCACTGGTTGACAAAAGCTGTTACTACTCCAGACATAGGCATACTGAAAAGATCTTCCTCCTCAGCAGAAATTGTGTATGTTAGACACTCCAGGTTATCTAAATGAGATAATTTAAAGAAAAGACCGTTCTCCATATAAAAGCCCACACTCCGTGGAGCCAGCCACTAGCCTGTCTCACTTCCTTAAGATGGCGGCACTCACCCTACAACTCACATCCTTCCATTTGAATCCCAGGCTTAGTGAAAGCTGAAAACATTTGCCATGCCTTGGTGGCTCGGATGGCAAAGAATCCGGCTGCAATGCAGGAGACCTGGGTTTGATCCCTGGGTCGGGAAGATCCCTGGAGGAGGGCATGGCAACCCACCCCAGTGTTCTTGCCTGGAGAATTCCATGGACAGAAGAGTCTGGTGGGCTACAGTGACTAACACTTTCAAGCAATCTTCAGTGTGATGTTTAATTCATTGTTAATAAAATAAAACTTCTGAAAGGGAGAGAATGAAAATTATAAAAAGATTGAGACTATTGGTTTGTTTGATTTTTTTTTTTTTTGGCTCACTGGATTTTTGATGCTGCATGAGGTCTTTCTCTAGTTGTGATGTGAGGACTTCTCATTGAGGTGGCTTCTCTTGTTACTGAGCACAGGCTCTAGGTGTGTGAGCTTCAGTAGCTGTAGCATGAAGGTTCTAGAGCATGGTCTCCATTGTGGTGCACAGGTTTAGTTGCCCTACGGCACATGGAATCTTCCTGGACCAGGGATTGAACCTGTGTCCCCTGCATTGGCAGGCGGATTCTTATTCACCGGACCATCACGGAAGCCTGAGACTAATTTTAATAGAGATACACGGGATCTTAGAACTGGAAGGAAATCAAGAAATCCTTTAGTTGTTTTTTGGACTCAAACATTTTTTTTTAGCAGAGTGCTTTATTCAAACAAAAATTTTCCTGGAATCTGTAGGAATCAGAATCACTTTGAGAAAGCAGTGCATACAAAGATGGGAAGTGGTGGGATCAGCCTGTCTGAATTATCCACCTAGGGGACAGGCGAGTGGGGAGTGCATTATTTGTAGAGAATTGCAAAACAACAATAAAACCAATTAATAGCTGGTCTGCTTCAAACCAGTCAATTTTAAATGAGATCAACCTTGACTATTCATTGGAAAGACTGATGCTGAAGCTGAAGCTCCAATACTTTGGCCACCTGATGGGAAAAATTGGCTCATTTAGAAAAGACCTTGATACTGGGAAAGACTGAAGGCAGGAGGAGAAGGGGATGACAGAGACAAGAGGGCTGGATGGCATCACTAACTTGATGGACATGAGTTTTAGCAAACTCTGGGAGATAAGAAAAACAGGAACCCTGGCATGCTGCAGTCCATGGGGTCGAAGAGTCTGACATGACTTAGCAACTGAACAACTGCTTTGTGTTATTGCTGTGCACTGACAATTCTATATAACATCAGCAATTAAGGGCTTCCCTTGTGGCTCAGCTAGTAAAGAATCTGCCCACAATGCAGGAGACGCAGGTTCGATCCCTTGGTTGGGAAGATCCCCTGGAAAAGGGAAAGGCTACCCACTCCAGTATTCTGGCCTAGGGAATTCCATGGACTGTATAGTCCATGGGGTCGCAAAGAGTCGGACACCAGTGAGCAACTTCCACTTTCACTTTTCAGCAATTAAATACTCCCATCTGCCAAGGTGGACATCCCTCCCCCTTCCCCCTCCCCGCCCCCGGCACATCACTGGGTGAAGTGAGGAGGAGGGCTTGGAAATCTGCCAACATAACTCCCAAACCAAACAAGTCCCAGTGGCTCTGTGGAACAAGTTTTAAAAACCATCAATCCAGCCAACTCTGCTTATCTGTCAAACCCAGAAAGGTTAACTAATAAAAGTGACATTCAAATTCAGAGTCGGTGCCCTCTGTGTCTACTCCCCGAAGCTTTCATCTGGGTGAAGAGAAGACAGCATCTTGTTCTTTATTCCCCCTGCTTGATGGTGGTATGGGTTGATTTGTGTCCCCTGCACCAGAATTCCAATATTAAAGTACTAATGCCCAATACTTCAGAATGAGACCCTATTTGAAAAGAAAATAGTTGCAGATCCAATTAGTTGGTCATAACATGAGGTCATTAAAGATGAGCCCTAATCCAATATGACCATTGTCCTTATAAAAGGGGGAAATTTGGATATAGACACACACACACATGTAGAGACAATGCTACATGAGGCTGGAAGCAGAGACCAAGGCAATGATGTATAAGCTAAGAAACACCAAAAATGTCTGGCGAATCACCAAAGCTAGGAAGCCTGGAACAGATTCTCCTACATAATATCAGAGGGAACCAATTCTATTGACCTTGATCTTGGACTTCTAGCCTCCAGAGCTGTGAGACAGTAAATTTCTGTTGTTTAAGCCACTCAGTTTGTGATACCTTGTTACAGCAGCCCTATGAAGTTACTTGTTCAGTCGCTAAGTCATGTCCAATTCTTTGTGACCCTCCACGGACTATAGCATGCCAGGCTTCCCTGTCCTTCACCATCTCCCAGAGTTTGCTCAAACTCATGTCCATTGAGTTGATAATGCCATCCAACTACTTCATCCTCTGTTACCCCCTTCTCCTCTTTCCCTTAGTCTTTCCCAGCATCAGGGTCTTTTCCAATGAATCAGCTCTTCACATCATGTGGCCAAAGTATTGGAGTTTTAGCCTTAGCATCAGTCCTTTCAAAGAGTGTTCAGGGTTGATTTCCTTTAGGATTGACTGGTTTGATCTCTTTGCTGTCCAAGGGACTCTCAAGAGTCTTCTCCAACACCACACTTCAAAAGCATCAATTCTTTGGTGCTCAGCCTTCTTTATGGTCCAACTCTCACATTTGTTCATGACTGCTGGAAAAACCAGAGCTTTGACTACACTGACCTTTGCTGGCAAAGTGATAGTTGTAAGCCAGTACACCTAGTAAAAGGCAAATGGGACATCACGGCAGAGCTGTCCTCAAAGTAATGCACACCAGTGAGCTGGAATTCAGGTGGAAAGAGCCACAGAATTCAAAGCCACAGGACCTTTGCAAAGATTCAGTAATTAAGTCCTCAGAGATGGTTTTCAGTTAGTTGCCAATTCATGGAACTCAAAGTAAGATCGAGTTATTGCCTCCCACAGGCAGGAAAGACAGGAAAGTATCTCGGGGAGACTGAAGCCTGGGCCCAAGTCCCCCAGGACCCTCTGTCCATCACTTCTCTGCTGTCAGCATCTTTCTCTTCTACCCAAGTGCAAATAGTATGGTCCCCAGGCCACCTCCAACAGCTTTGGGCACTGAGCAACAAAAATGAGCCTCTTTTCTATCAGCTACAGCAAGGACAATCCCTGGGGAGGTCTCTGCTTGAGCCAGCTGTGCAGTCATCAGTGAGGGCAGTGTTAGACTACAAGAGGGGAGGCGTGCTGGGCAAGACAGCACCAACCACCCAGATGCTCTGGGACCCATCCGCTGTCCCCAGCAGAACCTAGGACTTGGGGCTATTGTTCCTTCCCTGTGGAAGTACCTCCATTCAAAGACAAACCACACTCTCCTTGCTTTCTCAGAAACATGCAGGAAGCAATTTAGACCATTTGGACCACCCATGAGAGCCATCTGTGCGTGGGAGGAACGGAAATGTCCATGCAGGTGCTGGTAGCGCTTCCCAGAACCACCGGGCGTGGAATCAGACTGAAAGGACCCCTGAGAGGAAGCTGCCTTCTCCCTGCCATTAGCAAGGGGATGCGGCTTTATCATAATCTGTAGCAAAATCCAGGAAGGTGCTCCCCAAACAGCATGAGATTAAGATCACATAGTCTGAAGCCTGGGCTTCCCAGGCAGCGCTAGTGGTAAAAAAAAAAAAAGAAAGAAAGAAAGAAAGAAAGAAAAAGAAAAAAACCCACCTGCCAATGCAAGAGACACAAGAGAAACGGGTTCCATTCCTGGGTTAGGAAGATCCCCTGGAGGAGGGTATGGCAACCCACTCCAGTATTCTTGCCTGGAGAATCCCAGGGACAGAGGAGCCTGGAGGGCTACAGTCCCTAGGATCGCAAAGAATCCTACATGACTGAGTCAACTTAGCATGCATGCACTCTGAAGCCTAGATTCAAATTCCAGCTCTGCCCCTTAAGAGCTGTGTAACCTTGAGCAAGCTCCTTAATGTCTCAGCTTACTCCTGTGTAAAAAGTGGGATCATATGTCTACTTTCCTCCTATTCTGAAAATTATAGAAGCTGATTTGCATTGAATCCTCAGACTATTATTGCCCAGTTGTAGAGCATTTGCTGTTTTACTAATTTTGTTGTCATGATTACTCTGAGGAACATGAGCTTTGAAGTGGGACAGCCGGGGCTCATCCCATAGCTCTGGAAAGTGAAAGTGTCAGTCACTCAGGTGTGTCCGACTCTTTGCGACTCCATGTCTCCTGCCAGGCTCCTCTGTCCATGGGATTCTCCAGGCAAAAATACTGGATTGGGTTGCCATTCCTTTCTCCAGGGGATCTTCCCCGACCTAGGAATCAAACCCAGCTCTCCTGCATCATAGGTGGATTCTTTACCATCTGAGCCACCGGGGAATCCCCTAGCTCTAACTCTTACTAATGCAAACTCAGGCAAGTTGCTTAAACCAGCTGGTGCCTCAGTTTCCCCATCTCTAAAAAGAAATGGTAGTTGTACCTTCCTCCTCACTTTGCTATGAGAACCGACTGGTATCAGACATTCCAGGTGCTAGTAAGGATGGTGCTTGCCACATGCTAAGCATTCCGTTGTCACTTTGTATTTAAATGCATTCAGCCCTAGCAACACAAGCAGTTATTGAGACTTACTGCTATACACTCTGTATGGCTGGGGCTATGTGCCAGTATCTCAGGGGATACTGGGAAGAGGAGGACTGGAAGAGACCTGGGAGAACTTGTCCAACTCTGTCACTTGTTGGATTTTAGCTCCGAGCTCCAAGCATCTACATCTCCATCCACAGAAAGAGACAGGACCCATCTGTCAGCTCTCAGGAGAAGGGAAATTGGCGGCAATTCAAAAACTATGAGATTGACTGGAGGATGACTCGTGTTGTACCTCAAAAGTGCCTGGGTTTGCTGGCAGCGAGCAGCTAATTACTTGAAAAATCTGTGGGAAGGCAGAGTGGTTAATATCTGCAGAGTAGTGAGAGAATGGCCCACTGTGAGAAAATGTCAACTCTGTATGGGGTTGGAGATGAGTCTGTATTAGGCAAGCTGTTCTCCATCCTAAACAGTCCTGCTGGGTGAGACTTAGTGGGCGTCATAGTGAGCCAAAGAAGGAAGTTCTGACTTTGCTGCTTTTTTTACTCCAAGTACTGCTGTGAGTTAGCATATGGCATCTCAGATGTGAGAATGAACTGTAATTTGTGCTTGGGATATCTACAGCTTGAAGTGATCTATTTGGCAAAGAAGAAAAAAAATTACAGAATATGGGTGTCTTTAAAGGGAATAGCCTTCTGGAAAACAAGCTCTGACATTCAGGTGCTTTGCCAAAAATTATCCCAAGCCATCCATCTCCACAGTTCCACTTCAGTGCTTGGCAAAGGCAGGAATGAGGCAAGGCAGAGCCTCTACGTCCTCATGCTTCTCTGGTTCCAATAATGACATCATCTGTTACCGTGCTCTCTTTTTCCAACAATGGAAATCCTCTCTTTTTCCAACAATGGAAATCAGACTTGGAAAATCACAATCACTCAGAATCAGCTACTTTTTCAAATGCCTCTCTTCCATCTAAAAATTTACATAAACAATTCCTCAACTTTAAAAATTCTTTTATTTGCAAAGAGTGGTATAAAAGGGGACAAAAATCATATGCCCGGAAACATCGATCCAGAATGCCTTTTGGTTGCATGTGTAACCCTCTCTGCCTGAATAACATCCTCCACAAGTCTCACATTTCCACCCAGGTGCCCTAGATGTTCAGACCTATGATTTCTGTTTTTGTTTTTAAATCTGGAAATTATTGTTTCTCATCTTTTGAGAGAATGCGATTACAAACCAATGCTCTCTTCCTTTGGAGGAATTAAAAAGATCAAGACAGTGTGGCCTGGATAATTTTTTCTATTAAGTTAATTAAATAAGAAGACCATTGTTCTAAGCAGACTCCAATGACTTAGCAGCCTACGCAAGCAAACTAGAAGGAAGCCCATAAATGCCTTCAAGTTATGAAATGAAACCCAAGGACAACTAATCACAGTTGAGCAACGAGGCTTTCCCTACTAAGGCACTGCTTAAACTATAGCCAATCAAGTCCTTTCTTTGACTTGCTTCCTGAATCTTCTCGATAAGTCTTGCCCCTAACTCCCTTGGATGAAGAACTACTAACTGCTTCCTGTTTGGTACTGCCAATTGGAACTGACGTTTACTCAGATAAATATTTCCCTGATGGCTCAGACGGTAAAGAATCTGCCTGCAATGTGGGAGACCGGGGTTCGATCCCCGATCAGGAAGATTCCCTGGAGAAGGTCATGGCAACCCACTCTAGTATTCTTGCTTTGGAGAATCCCATGGACAGAGTAGCCTGACAAGCTTTGTTCATGGGGTCAAAAAGAGTTGGACATGACTGAATGACTAACACTTTCACTTTTACTTTCAAATAGATGCTTAAAAATGTCAGTATGTCTCAGTTTATCTTTTAATACTCCCCCGCCCCGGGAAAAAAAAAAAAAAGATGGGATGGAAGGTGAAGATCATGAGACTGCTTTGTCTCCAACCTGATGTTCTATAGTCCACTCCCAGGATGGCACCCATAGGAATGGAATGGAATCTAGTGTCAGCATTCTCCATAGTGGATAGCATCCATTTCGGCAAGCAGTGTCTAATATTCATTCATTCATTCATTCGTTCGTTTGTTCAAGAAGTGTCTATTGCATACCCACTCTGCCCTGTGCTGTGCTGTGATTAGTCACTCGGTCGTATCCGACTCTTTGTGACCCCATGGACTATAGCCTGCCAAGCTACTCTGTCCCTGGGATTCTCCAGGCAAGATTACTGGAGTGGGTTGCCATGCCCTTCTCCAGGGGATCTTCCCAACCCAGCAATCGAACCCAGGTCTCTTGAATTGCGGGCAAATTCTTTACCATATGAGCCACCAGGGAAGCCCAAGAAAGAGTACTGGGAGTGGGTAGCCTATCCCTTCCCAACCCAGGAATTGAACCAGGATCTCCTTCATTGCAGACGGATTCTTCACCAGCTGAGCTACAAGGAAAGCCCCCACTCTGCTCTAAGCACTAGATATTGGTGACAGATTAGACCTGGCTGATGTTCTGTAATAAATAGAAAGGTACGTCAAGATGAAATGAATATTTGTCCTCTGTGGTATTAAAACTTGTTGGTCTACATGAACTTTGAATGAATCTTTTACACACACATGATTTTTTAACCTCATATGCTGGTCATTTGGAAAATCTTGATCTCCAGAAGGTTTTATTATACAATATCAATATCACATCTCCTAGAACAGGTCCTGGATTCCCAGGAGCTTGACAAACATTGTTACTGGCTATAGTAAACATTTGTTCCTCTTTTTTGGTAGCTCATCATCTGAACTGTTCCTCAAGATCAAGGACTGCCCCCTCATGATAAGTCCTGGTGGAAAGCAGACACCAGTCCCCAATGCTAGAGTCAGAATTTCTCAGCCTCCCTTGCAGCTTGACTGAGGACAAGTACAAGGCTCTGGCAATCACAGCATCTGTGCTGGATTGTGACTTGGGAGGCCAGAGCCTGGCATCTGCTCTAGTCCTAATGGAGGCAGCCTTAATGGTGAACTCTAGGGGGAGTCATGGCAGGATGATGAAAGGAGTAGAGTCTTCTTGGGACCAGATCTGTTGTGATTGGGAGGCTTACCTGGCCATGTGGCCTAGTTCTCTGATGTCCCTGGAAATTCAGAGAGTGACCCAGTATTTTAATACATTTCTTTCTGCTTAAATTAGCCAGGTTTGGTTTCTGTGTACTCGACTTCCCAATACCTATATCCCCTCAAACTTGAACCTATAACACCATCTCTGCGAGCAACTCTGAGCACCCAAGTGCTAGAGACCTGAAGTGTGTAGGAAGCCGGCCATCCATAACAGAAAGCTCTATTTGACCTACTTTGGCCATAATGCAATCATCATTTTCAAGTTACATAATTTTAATTTAATCAAACTGCATTTTGGAATTCCTGTTGATATAGTAATCTCCTCTCTAGGAATCTATCCTGAACAAATAAATCATCAATGTTTCTTGAAAGATATTCATTGCAGTGTTATTTATTGTTTAAAAACAATAAACCAGAAATGACATAAATGTGCATCATTGAAACATATCAGCACTACTAAAAATAACATTTTCAAAGAGCAGTTAAGGCCATGGAGGGTACAAACCTTTATACAAAGTAACATCCCAACTTTCTGTAAAACTCTTATTTTATGTGGATGATACATATCCTTGAAGGTGATAGATTAAAATATTAATAGCCTTTATATCTACATTATGAGATTGCAGGTGCTTTCTAATTTTTTTAAGCTAGGAAACAACTAGATAATATTTATTTTGCAGATAAGTATTTTATTTACCTTGTGTAATTTAAAAATTTTCTACAATGAATATGCATTAGTCTTACCTTAAGGACAAATAATGAAAATATAAGATATGTAATTAAAATACATAAATATGTTTGGAATCTGATTTTTTCACTGATTCAGACTATTACCCCAACAGTATTTTAGGTTAGAGAGGTTCAGTCATATTTGCAAGAGCTCATCAAGACAATGATCCCAGTAAAGTAGGATGCTTCACTGTATCCTACCAACAATAAGTATGAATGTGAAAGTGAAAGTCGCTCAGTCGTGTCCGACTCTTTGTGACCCCATGGACTATGTAGTCCATGGAATTCTCCAGGCCAGAATACTGGAGTGGGTAGTTTTTCCCTTCTCCAGGGGATCTTCCCAACCCAGGAATCAAACCGGGGTCTCCTGCATTGCAGGCGGATTGTTTACCAACTGAGCTATCAGGGATATAACAATAGGCATATACACGGATTATCCCTCATACCCTCCCCAAAAGGCAATAAGACAGATTTCTGGCTTGTAAGAAGCTTGCCAGACCTATTGTGGATCTTTTTAAAATGTATTTTAAAACAGAGAATGACAAAATAAGATAACACCAAGTGACAGAAGAGTCGTACGAGCTTAAAGTCTACAGGAATTCAAAAAAAGTTTGCCCACCTCCATTGAATGGTTCAAGAGTTTTCTTGAAGGTGGTAGGACTTCTACTCTAAGCCAGTGATTCACTTAAGACCTTCTTTATCCTCTGGAGAATGTTTGAAGACACTGAAGAGCTTTTGTTTGTGTGGGTTAAATATTTACCCAGCTAGAAACTAAAACAGAATTTTTTTTAAAAAATTGTTTATCAAATCATTTAAAAATAACAATAATAAATCCAACTACATGCTAACACAAATAATATATTTTTTGAAAAATAACTATATCTTCTAAAAGAAAAGGAGAATTGGTGGGAAATTCTATTTTGCAAATTTTGTTAATGAGTGCCTTAATAGAAGACAGCTGGATTCTTATATCTGCTTTTGTATTCAGCCTGTTGAGACATGTTGTTTGGGTTGAAGCATATGAATAAAACACAGCCTTGCATGGATAGTTCAGTTCAGTTCAGTCGCTCAGTTATTTTCGACTCTTTGTGACTGCATGGACTGCAGTACACCAGGCTTCCCTCTCCTTCACCATCTCCTGGAGCTTGCTCAAACACACGTCCATTGAGTTGGTGGTGTCATCCAGTCATCTCATCCTTTGTCGTCCCCTTCTCCTCCTGCCCTCAATCTTTTCCAGTATCAAGGTCTTTTCTAATGAGTCGGTACTTCACATAGGTGGTCAAAGTATTGGAGCTTCAGCTTCAGTATCAGTCCTTCCAATGATATTCATGGTTGATTTCCTTTAGGATTGGCTGGTTTGGTCTCCTTACAGTCCAAGGGACTCTCAAGAGTCTTCTCCAACACCACACTTCAAAACCATCAATTCTTTGGCACTCAGCTTTCTTCACAGTCCAACTCTCACATCCATACATGACCACTGGAAAAACCATAGCCTTGACTAGATGGACCGTTGTTGACAAAGTAATGTCTCTGCTTTTCAATATGCTGTCTAGGTTGGTCATAACTTTCCTTCCAGGGAGTAAGCGTCTTTTAATTCCATGGTTGCAGTCACCATCTGCAATGATTTTGGAGCCCAGAAAAATAAAGTCAGCCACTGTTTCCACTGTTTCCCATCTATTTGCCATGAAGTGATGGGACCGGATGCCATGATCTTAGTTTTCTGAATGTTAAGCTTTAGGTCAACTTTTTCACTCTCCTCTTTCACTTTCATCAAGAAGCTCTTTAGTTCTTCACTTTCAGCCATGATGGTGGTGTCATCTGCATATCTGAGGTTATTGATATTTCTCCTGGCAATCTTGATTCTAGCTTGTGCTTCCTCCAGCCCAGCATTTCTCATGATGTACTGCATATAAATTAAGTAAGCAGGGTGACAATATACAGCCTTGACGTACTCCTTTTCCTATTTGGAATCAGTCTGTTCCATGTCCAGTTCTAACTTGCACAGATAAGAAATTGGAAAAAGGGAGAGTACATAACCTTTTTCAGATAACTATAAGTATCTTTTTTCTTTGATGAGACACCAAATCTCAACCAAAAGTAATCTCTTAAAGTTAGTTTCAAGGTGGAATCTGAAACTGAATCAATGAACTTTTGTTCTCTGTTACATTAAAACCCACTGCATGCACTTTGAATGTGTCTTTTACCCACACACGATTTTGTAACCTCATGCACTGGTCATTTAGAAATTTTGATCTTTAAAATGTTGACATGTTTTGTTACACAATAGTAAAAGAATCACATTTTTTAATATCACTATGGAGCTCATCAAGAAGTTTTCAATTATTGGGAATCTGTCAAGCTCACAATTGTATACAAGTTTTCCAAAAGTCTAATTTTGCTGGAAAGCCCCAATTTTATCATTTGGCAATAAGGCTTAGTTGTTTTCCTCGAAGTGACAGATTCAATTTATTTTTGAGAAAATGTTAGCCAAATATGCAAACTTGAATGAGTACAGTTTGTTCATGAGTTATTCTTTCAGATAAAATGATGTTCCATGAAAAAAAGTGGCAGTTCAACTAACAGTTCAGCTGCATAAATACTTGTACTCTAGGCAACCATTGACTGTTCACATACAGCAGAAGTGCTTTGTACATGTTTTCCACTTCATCACACAGAATATTAAAAAGATGTGTGCTCAAAGGGCAATATTTAATAGAATTAATATTTTTTGTTTCTTTAAGCACAATCTTATGTGAAACTGGTATTTTCCTCCCTGTAAGAGACATTACTTTCCCAACAAAAGGCCGTCTAGTCAAGGCTATGGTTTTTCCAGTGGTCATGTATGGATGTGAGAGTTGGGCTGTGAAGAAAGCTGAGCGCAGAAGAATTTATGGTTTTGAAGTGTGGTGTTGGAGAAGACTCTTGAGAGTCCCTTGGACTGCAAGGAAATCCAACCAGTCCATCCTAAAAGAGATCAGTCTTGGTTGTTCATTGGAAGGGCTGATGCTGAAGCTGAAATTCCAATACTTTGGCCACCTCATGTGAAGAGTTGACTCACTGGAAAAGACCCTGATGCTGGGAAGGATTGGGGGCAGGAGGAGAAGGGGACGACAGAGGATGAGATGGCTGGATGGCATCAGCTCAATGGACATGAGTTTGGGTAAACTCCAGGAGTTAGTGATGGACAGGGAAGCCTGGTGTGCTATGATTCATGGAGTCACAAAGAGTCGGACATGACTGAGCGACTGAACTGAACTGAACTGAATTGGATGGTGCATTACCACCCAATTATATGATTACCCATAATGGATTAATGGATTACCAATAAATGGATTACGACCAAGGATTACTGGTGCTCTCACTTTCACCAACCAGTGCTTTTGCACCGTTGGTACAAATGTTAATACAGTGAAAAAAGAAACCAAACAACATCTTAGCATTATTATGAGCATTATTATTTTTTGGCAGCATTGCACATCTTGTAGGGTCTTAATACCCTGACCAGGGATTGAACCTGGTCCACAACAGTGAAAGTGCTGAGTCCAAACCCTTGGACTGCCAGAGAATTCCCATCTTAGTATTATTATGATGATAATTTTGACATGAAGACCCTCTGAAAGTGCCTCAGAGACCCTCGCCCCCTCAGGACTCCATAAACATACCCTTATACCCTGAGAATTGTGCTAAACCTCAAAAGCAGGGAAGACTTTGACAAGTCATCAGGAAATGTATGCCCCTGGATGTTGGCTGGATAGTGAATGGAAGGGAGCCAAGGCAAAGGCTGGAGAGCTAAGTAGGTGCTAAACTATGCAAAGTCTTAAGTACCAGGGAGCAGAACTTGAATATTACCCCATGGACAAATGGGAAACTTTAAAAACCATAGCTATCATTTATTTAGCATCTACTGTGTGCCTGGCGTTTTACTCACATTATTTAATTAACACTCCATGTTAATCCTGAGCTTCCTAGGTGGCACAGTGGTAAAGAATCCGCCTGCCAATGCAGGAACCGCAGGTTCAATCCCTGGGTCAGGAAGATCCCCTGGAGGAGCAAATAGCAACCCACTGTAGTATTCTTGCCTGGACAGAGGTGCCTGGTGAGCTACAATCCATGGGGTCACAAAGACTTGGACACAACTGATGGACTGAGCATGCATGCACAGCACACACACTTAATCCTATGAGACAAGTAAAGTTGTTGAGTGAAGTAAATGAAATAGTATAAGGAAATCACTGCTCCTGGGCCTTTTCTTCTCCCCCCCCCCACCTCCAGTCTGGGCCCACAGAGCCCCTCCCCAGCCCCCAAGGGTCCCAGGTTTTCCCAGAGTCAGGCAGGCCTGGTAACTTATCAGCTTCTACCTCATCACAAACTGCCCCTTCCATCAAATATTCTCTATCTATTTTCATGCCTTGGGTTACCGGTCTCAGTGCTGTCACTTAAGAGATGATCTAATAAACAAACAAAAAATCAAATGCAAAGCTTTATGTTTACCGCCATAGAAATTTTAAAAGGTATTCCCAATGGAAAAAGGTGTGCATGGTGTTGCTGGTAAAATTATTTTTCAAATATTCATTTGTTTGGCTGCATCGGATCTTAATTCAGACATGTGAGATCGTCATCGCATCATGTGTGATCTTTCGTTAGGGTGCAGGGGCTCCAGAGTGCGCAGGCTTAGTAGCTATGGCACTTGGGCTTAGTTTGCCTGTGGCATGTGAGACTTTAGTCCCCTGATCAGGGATTGAACTCATGTCCCTTTCATTTCAGGGCGGATTCTCAATTACTTGACCACCAGGGAAGTCCCAACTGGTCAAATAATTTTGAAAAACTGAAGACTAAATCTCCCTCCTTAGTTGGAGCAATTTAGCCTGTTGATGGTTCTGAGAATTCCCAAAGAAAAAGAGCTCTGTGACTTCATAGCACAGCTAAATAAACTGTGTGCACTGATGGTAATCATCTGTCTCACTCTCAAGCTAAGTTTTCCCCAAAACTATTTTGAGAAGCACTAACTCACCCTCACAACTATGATTCCTTAAGGACGCATCTCAGGCACTGGGCATTCTCCACGCAAACTAAAACACGCTGGCCCGTATCTTGAGAAGTCTGTGAGAGCTAGGTCTAAGAACAAAATGCTAAAGGCTGGCACAGGCAGGAAAGAACACAGATTTGAGGAGAATTCAAGTCCCAATGATGGGCTTCCCAGGTGGCTCAGGGGTAAGAATTTGCTTGCCGATGCAGGAGATACAGGTTCCATTGCTGGGTTGAGAACATCTGGAGGAGGAAATGGCAACCCACTCTAGTATTCTTGCCTGGGAATTCCATAGACAGAGGAATTGTAGCTTGGTTGGCTACAATCCATGGGGTCGCAAAGAGTCAGACACGCTGAGTGACTGAATACACATACATCCACACACAAATCCAATAAATAAGCCTCTACAACACTTTTCAGCTTACAAAACATTTAAATACATCTTACCGCCTTCAAATATGCTATCTCAGTTTATTCCTAAAAAAAAGTCTTACAAAGCAGTCAAGATACGGTTGTCTCCCTTTCTAGGTTCTGAGGTTAGGGCTCAGAGAGATGAAATGACTCCCCCCCTCCGCAAGCCCCTCAGTCAGGAAATCTCTGAGCTGACTCTAAATCTCTGGCTGGACTTATGGACCAGCAATGCATCTGAGGGACCAGAAAAGAAAAAAACCAAGGGGGTGGAAAGGCAAACCCATAGGACAGTTGCAGGGGGTTCTACGGGTTATCCACTCTACTCGTGTGCACAATGTCCACATGTCTGTCTACTTTGACACCTGTTCTTCTTTCAGGAGACCCAGAGTCCCAGGAAGAAAAAGCCAGGACTCAAGAACAGCCAAGTCCCCACCAAACGTGAGGCCTGGAGGCAGCCTCTAAGGCATTGGAGGGAGCTATGGCCACCTTCCACACCATCCCAGCTGCCAACCTGGCAGCAAGAGGACAACGCACAGCTCGGCCCCAACCATCCCTCTTCCTTCTCTCCCCTGACACATTTCCCCAGCTTTCCATCAGCCTCGCCTGGTGGATGTCTACCAGAGCCACACGCACCCAAGACTTCAGATCCAGGGTCTCTGGTTAAATGTTAGGTGTCCTCTTTTGGGCCACCTACACTCTTCCTAGAAGCTAAGAGAGGAAGAGAAGAAGAGAGAGACGGAAGGAAGGGGAAAATGAATGTGAGAGGCAGCGATGACTTGTGCATTGGATTCATTTTCCTCTGGAGCTCAAGGCCATTTTCAGGATTTTGTAAACTCTTCACGCTAACAGCTCACTGATGTCATCTTCTAGTCCAAATGCTTTATGTGAGCTAGTTGTCATAAATCTGAAACTGCCCCCCTCTCCTTAGCAGTCTCCGAGGTACTCTCACCTGTTGGAATGAACTGTAATGAATGTAATGAAGACAAAGAATGTATCACAAACATGGAAATTCTGACCTGTAATATCTCTGAAAATAAAACAGCACTGGTCACGGGCACTGCTGTGCTTGGATGCTTGCCCAGAAACTTCCCATTCCTGGGAGGAGAGATTTCTCAATTAACTTCATCTTCCTTCTTGTGTTAAAAACAGCATGCTTTTACTTTCTGGTTCTTTTGACAAGAAACTTTTGGGTTTCTTTCCAAAGTAGTCAGGGTTGAGACGGTTAGAAAAGATTTTGGAACATTATCCGCACGGCTGAAGCTCATGTTTTCAGAGGAAGCAGAGAGTGACTATTTCTTTGTTTGGGATGAGGAGGTAGTTTCCTACACGGTAGTTAATAAAACAGTATTTTTACTAGAGAAGCAAGTCAGCTTGCCTACAATAATCAAAAAATATCTAGAGTTAGGGATGCTGAAAAATTACTAGTTGTTAATTCCCAGCCCAAATGAAAGTTAAAAAAAAAAAAAGAGGTATTCACTGTACCAAATTTCTATCCCTTTTTTGTATCCTAATATACCTATTCCACATAGAGAAGAAAGTTGCTTTGAAATCAAGCAGAAATGTATCAAGAAATGTATCAGTTTAATTTTATTTATTTGTTAACTCCATGGGTAGGACTAATGATGTAAGATGGAAAAAGGTGAAGTTTTTTATCTTTGTTTTTTGTTTTTCTTTGTTTTCCCCTCAATTCGTTTTTTTAAAAAATTATTTTTCTTTTTCAGTTTCACCTTGTGGCATGTGGGATTTTAGCTCCCTGACCAAGAATTGAACCCATGCTGTCTGCATTGGAAGCCAAGAGTCTTAACCCTTGGACCATGAAGCAAGTCCCTCAATTAATTTTTTATAAGGAATTATATTATTTTGAGAGAGCTGCCATAATGAAGTACTGCAGGCTGAGTGGCTTAAACAACAGAAATTCATTTTCTCACAGTTCTGGAAGCTAGAAGTTCAAGATCATGGCATTTAGCAAGGTTGATTTCATCTGAGGCTTATCTCTCTGACTCATAGATGGCCATTTACTCCCTGTATCTTCATGTGGTCCTCCTTCTGTGTGCATCTGTGTCCGAGTTTCCTCTTCTGAGGGCATCAGTCACATTGTAATAACCTTATTTTACCTTAACTACCTCTTTAAAGACTGCCTCCAAATACAGTCATATGCTGAGGTACTAGGGCTGGAGCTTCAACATAAGAATTTGGGAGGGAACACAGTTTAGTTCATAACAGGAATCATTGGTCATCAGAGGTCTGTGGGTGACAGTACAATGGAAAGAGAAATTAAATGAGGAATAGGAGAAACAATAGATGAGGAACTGAAAGAACTGGCTTCCAGCCCCAGCTTGATTATGTACTGGTTATAGGACCCTGAGCAACTTTCTTACCCTCTCTGGCTATCTCATCTTCCAAAGTCAAATGAAAAAAGAGAAAATGCCCTCGATGATTTCCGGGGGACTTAGCAAATCCAAGGAGAGGCAGAAACAATAACACCCTGCACTGATTCCTTGGTGGCCGGAGGGAGAAATTTGCATCTCAACCATGGGACACAGTTTCTTTCAAATGGGAACCAGAGGAAAGTTAGCGCAATACTTTACATGCTTTACAAGTGAAATTAGCAGAGTCTTCAACAGATGCATGAAATCCGATTTTGCACACCTTGGGATATCAAAATGACAAAGGGCATGGAACCCTTGTAAGACTGAAAGAAAAATGAATTTTCATTCACCTTTAAGTTAAAAATAAGTACGTACGGGGTGGTGAAAGCAAATAAACTGTGATAGGAAACAGCAGCTTCTAGGGAATCCCTGTGAAGCCTTGAATCTTATATATATTTTCATTTAAAAAATTTAAACCCCTAAATGGCTTGAAGCATCGCTTGAAAGTGTGAGAACCGTGGAGTGAGTGTGTACAGCTCTCAGGGGGGCCTCCCTTCTTCAGGAAGGGTTGCCCCTGCACATTACTCACATCTTGAGAGCCCTGAGTGCTGAGACCTCCAGGAAAAGCTTTCGCCAGTCTATTCGCATTGACCTTCACGCCAGTGCCCCAAAGAAGGGCTTCACACCATCATGCAGATGGCAAAAGCCAAGCCCTGTGTTCACTACATAGTCCCTGCCCTGCACGATGCAATCCCAGTGCAGGAACATGGGGAGTGAGTCAAAATCTTGACATTCTGTGAAAAAGAAAGGGAGATTTAAAAAAAAAATTTTTTATTGTGGTAACAGACACATCATAGAAAACATACTATTTAAACCATAGCTAACTATACAGTTCAGCGGCCTTAAGTACATTCACATTGTTGTGCAACTCTCACCATCATTCATCCCCCAAACTGAAACTCTGTTCCCATTAAACACTAACTCCCCATACTCCCTTCCCACTCCTCCCACCCCCACTCCCAACCCCCTAAACCAACTCCACTCCCGACCCCCTCCACCTCCCGACCCCCAGACCCTGACATCTACCGCTGTACTTTCTGACTCTATGAATTTGACTATTTGGGTATCTCATATAAGTGGAATCAAAGAGTATTCATTTGCACCTAATGAATTCAGTTTTTTATTTTGTATTAGGGTATAGTCAATTAACAAAGTGGTGATAGTTCAAGGAGAACAGCAAAAGGACTCAGCCATGCATATACATGTATCTATTCTTCCCCAAATGTCTCTCTCATTCAGGCTCCCACATATCACTGAGCAGAGTTTCATATGCTATATAGTAGGCCCTTGTTGGCTATCTATTTTAAATACAGCAGTGTGTACATGCCCATCCCAAACTCCCTAAATATCTCTTGCCCCCATTCTCCACTCTCCTCCCCATAATTATAATTCCTTCTCTAAGACTGTGAAGGGACTTCCCTGGTGGCTCAGCTGGTAAAGAATCCACTTGCAGTGTGGGAGACCTGGGTTCCATCCCTGGGTTGGGAAGATCCCCTGGAGAAGAGAATAGCTACCCACTCCAGTATTCTGGCCTGGAGAATTTCATGGACTATACAGTTCATGGGGTTGCAAAGAATCAGACACGACTGGATTGTTTCTGTTTTGTAAGTTCATTTGTATCATTCCTTTTTAGATGGAATGCATTTTTCAGGTTTAGTTCAGTTCAGTTGCTCAGTCATGTCTGACTATTTGTGACCCCATCCTACAAATAGATTGTACCTTCTATTATTTTCCCCAGTGCTATACAGTAGATTCACATTTTGTTGTTGTTCAGTTGCTAAGTCGTGTCCAATTCTTTGTGACCCCCAAGGACTACAGCATACCAGGCTTCCCTGCCATTCATTGTATCCCGGAGTTTGCTCAAACTCATGTCCATTGAGTCAGTGATGCCATCCAACCAACTCATCCTCTGTCTTCCCCTTCTCCTCCTGCCCTCAATCTCACATAGCATCAGTGTCTTTTCCAGTGATTGAGCTCTTTGTATCAAGTGGCCAAAGTATTGGAACTTCAGCATCAGTAGTTACCTATTTTATACATAGTAGTGTGTATATGTCAATTCCAGTCTCCCAATTCATCCCACCACCACTTAAGCAAAGGGTACTTTTGTGCTTGCAACCATCTTGGTTTTCCCAAGTGCTCTCCCAACTGCCCAGAGTTGGGACTCTCTAATCAGGCTGTCTTGCTAGCAATGCTCCAGGTTCCAGATCTGGCCCTCTTCTCTGCCCGTTTTTACCAATATTTGCTGAATACTCAAAACATGCTGGGTTCTGTGCTGGGCACTGTAGATAGAAATAAAAACAAATCCAGATGCAGTTGTTTCAAGAGCTCACGGTGGTGGGAGAGACAAACCAACAAGTGAAATCTCTGTTCAGTCCTGTGAATGCCACCTGGACTGGGTTCTGAGAGCCATCCAAGCCCAGAGAAGGTAGATGGTGTACGGGGACCAGAGATTGGGGGCGTGGCAGGGATGAAAGCATCCAGCAGGAGGTGGTCCTTAAGCTGGTCCTTTAGCTGAGACTTGGAGGCCCACTGAAGCAGGCTAACAAGGGGCAGGGATGATTCAGGTCACACGGAGGAAACATCTGGTCATGTGGAATGGCTTAGGATTGGTCTACAATCCTGAATGATGTGAGTCACAAGGCTAAAGATAGAGTCCCAACTATACACTAAGGAATTTAAACTTTACTGTGAAGGTTGTGGAGTCAAATCAGACTGGCCTGGTCTGCTTGTCCTAGTGGCATGACCTTAGATGAATTGATTGACTGCACCGGGCAACAACTTTCTCACTGTGAAATGAGAATTATAATATTCCTACCTCATAGGGCAGTTGTGTAGATTGAATAAGATCATCAACGCAAAATCCATAGCACGGAAGGTCTTAAGCAATGCCATTCATTCCCATTATTGTTATTATCATTATCATCACTGGTAAAGGAATAGCATGACAAACTGTTTATGCCTTTAAAAATCTACTAAGGGACTTGCCACATGGTCCAGTAGCTAAGATTCCTTGCTTCCAATGCAAGGGGCCCAGGTTTGATCCCTGGTCAGGGAACTATACCCCATGTGCTGCATCTAAGACCTGGCACAGCCAAATAAATAAATATTTTAAATAAAATAAAATAATACTGATCATTCTCTGCTTGCCCCACCAGATCCATTTTCTTCCTTTCCCTGCCCTGCTGTGTCCAGGAAGACTAACCTCCAAAATTGAAAGTCCAGGGTCCCTTGTTTGCTGCTTTCTTGCTGATAGAGCTAAGAGAAGGCAAGAGCAGGAGTCTGTAGAAAAGACAGAGGGAGGGTTGTCATTGTTATTCAGTCACTAAGTCGTGTCCTATTTTGCAACCCATGGACTGCTCAAACTCATGTCCACTGAGTCTGTGATGCCACCCAACCATGTCATCATCCTCTGTCCTCCCCTTCTCCTCCTGCCCTCAATCTTTCCCAGCATCAGTCTTTTTCAATGAATCAGATTTTCGCATCAGGTGGCCAAAGTATTGGAGGTTTAGCTTCACTCAGCAACAGTCCTTCCAGTGAGTATTCAGGATTGATTTCCTTTAGGATTGACTGGTTTGATCTCCTTACTGTCCAAGGGACTCTCAAGAGTCTTCTCCAGCAACACAATTCAAAAGCATCAGTTCTTCAGCACTCAGCCTTCTTTATGGTCCAACTTTCACATCCATATACAACAACTGGAAAAACCATAGCTTTGACTACACGGAACTTTGTCAACACAGTGATGTCTCTGCTTTTTAATACACTGTCTAGGTTTGTCATAGCTTTTCTTTCAAGGAGCAAGTATCTTTTAATTTCAGAGTTTGGGTATTTCTTCCTGAAGTGCTCCTTGATTCAGGATAGCTCTTCTGGTCGTGGCTGTGACCCTCCACATCTTGGATGGGCTCTCATGCATGCAGAGCCTGAGGCAAGGACTTGGGTTCTGGAAATTTATTTGGAAGGAGATTCCAGGACTGAAGGAGCAGGGAGGGTCAGGCTACGGAGAGTGATAAACAAATGGAGAGTGTAATTGAAATCACTTCTGTGGGGACTCTGAGAAGATACAGGATGCCTCTGGGATTTCTGCCAGAGGGTGGAGGCTCTCGTGCTCCACCCAGATTGCTGGGTGTCCCCAGGGTATCAGCACCCCGAGCTCTCCAGCTGCACTTCCCAGCAAGCCAAGCAGGTGCAGCTTCAAGACAGCCCTTAGAAATAAATCAGAAGGACACTTGCCTCCCTCCTGGTGCAAAGCTGTCAGGACGAGACCGCAGCTACTGCTGAAGCCACAGGGAAGCCGGGGGGATGTGATAGGGACACAAAAGCATTTGCTGTGCATGCCAAACTCAGTTTCTGCAGGGCCACTCTCTTCTCTACAGCTTCGGGACCTCCTTTCTTTATTTATTTTTCTCCCTTTAAGCCTAGAGGAGTTCCACCTCCCATGATAATCTCGGTGTCCTCAACTCCTGGTGTGCCCAGAGCCCTGAGTTCACTTCTGTAAATACTTCCTTCATTAAAGTGCTTCTGTTTGAAGAAGAAAATGGCAACCCACTCCAGTATTCTTGCCTGGTGAATCCCATGGACAGAGGAGCCTGACAGGCTTCAGTCCATGGTGTCTCAAAGAGTCGGACACGACTTCGAGACTAAATAACAGCAAAAACAAATGTCTGAGTCTTTCTAGTTTCTAAAATAGAAAGAGAAAGATTGAGAACATGTCAATGAGAAAAAAACATCCAGACGGTTGCCATATTTTCAGAAATCCATAGAAGGAGACTTTTGTCTGCAAAGTAATGAAATCGGCACTGATTGTGGAAAATACGTTATTCGTACATTTCAATATTTCTACCCTCTTGTCCATGTACAATCCTTTTTGGATTCCTTAGGCAATACAATTCAACTTTCCTCTGAAAAAAAAATAATGAGTCCTTCTGTTGAACCAACAGGGTGGGACTCTACTTCCTGTTGGGACCCTGAAAAATACAGATTACTCTAGCTGCAGAACTAAGCTTGCCAGGGCATGAGATGGTGATCAGGAGTGTCAGTTGGGTTGTTTTTTTCAGTCATTCTAGCTGAAGATGATGAAAGTGTGAAACTTGACTGAGGCATAGGGAGAGGAGTTGGACTGGAGTTGACATTTAAATGAGTCCCACCCCCACTCCTGGAGATGGTGAAGGACAGGGAAGCCTTGAGTGCTACAGTCCATGGGATCGCAAAAGAGTCAGACACTACTTAGCGACTGAACAGTAACAACCCCTACCCCAGGAGCTGCTGGAGGCTTGGCTAACCTGGGAAACAGGAGCTGCCATGCTGATCAGGCCTTAACAAGGGTCCTCTCTCTGGGATATGGCAAGGGTGGCACAAAAGCTTTCATGTCGGAGCAAACAATTTAACAGTGGATATTCAGAAATGAAGAAATCAGGAGCAGAAAAGCCTTGGATGAGGGTACAGTGTCAAGTTCCTCCTTGTATCCTTTTTCCTCAAATCCCCACTTGCCAGCCTCCCTTCCTCTGCACCTATAGGCAAGAAAAAGATGATTTCTGAATAAACCTCCATTTCTAGTGCTGCTGTCCTTCTCACACTTGTCAACAGCTATCTTATAATAGGGGCTTCCCTAATAGCTCAGTTGGTAAAGAATCCACCTGCAATGCAGGAGACTCTGGTTCAATTCCTGCATTGAGAAGATCCTCTGGAGAAGGGAACGGCTACCCACTTCAGTATTCTGGCCTGGAGAATTCATGGATCATACAATCCATGGGGTCGCAAAGAGTCAGACACAACTGAGTGACTTTTACTTTCAATTTTTCATCTTATAGTATAGGGCTCCCCAGGTAGCACCAGTGGTAAAGAACCTGCCTACCAGTGCAGGAGACATGAGAAATGGGTTTGATCCTTGGGTCAGAAAGATCCCCTGATTAAAGGAGAGCATGGCAATCCACTCCAGTATTCTTGCCTGGAAAATCCCATAGAGAGAGGAGCCTGGCAGGCTACAGTCCATGGGGTCACAAAGAGTCAGTCCTAAGAAGGGACTGACTTATTAGTTAGTCCCCCCCCACACACACACACAGGCACATCTTATTAGTTCAGTTCAGTTCAGTTGTTTAGCCATGTCCAACTCTTTGCGACTCCATGGACGGCAGCACGCCAGGCTTCCCTGTCCATCACCAATTCCTGAAGCTTGCTCAAACTCATGTCCATTGAGTCAGTGATGCCATCCAACCATCTTATCCTCTGTCGTCCCCTTCTCCTCCTGCCTTCAATCTTTCCCAGCATCAGGGTCTTTCTCAATGAGTCAGTAGATTATTGTTATGGACTAAATGTCTGCGTTCCCTCCCAAACTCAAATGTTGAAGCCTTAACCCCCAATGTAATGGTGTTTGGAGGTGGGGCCTTCAGGAGGTAACTAGGTTCAGATGAGGTCAGGAAATTGGGGCCCCTTGATGGGATTAGTGCCTTTTAAAGGAAGAGGAAGAGATACCAGCGTGCTCCCTCTCTCTCTGCTATGTGAGATGCAGGGAGAAGGTGGCTGTCTGTAAATCAGAAAGAGAGCCGTTAGGAGCAGACGTGCTGTTACCTTGGTCTGGGACTCGTAACCTCCAGGACTGTGAGAATACACTAGGGGAAAGAGGGCATTCTAAACTAAGTGAAATTTAGAGTTTAGCTATTACACTAGATTTCACTTTTCATAATCTAAAATTTTCTGGGAAAGCAATGATTACTGCATGAGACTTCTTCCAGGGTAGGGAACACACAATGAGTTTCCCAAGGAGGGTAAAAAAGAATTAAGTTGTTTTGTTTTATTCCCTTTCAAATTGTGTTCCTTTCATAAACTGGTTTCACTAAGGAGTTAATCCTTTGGCGCCTTCCTTCCACTGCCCTTGCTGCCTCTGTGCTGGTAGTTCCACCAACAGCCCAGTAGCTAACCTGGTGCTCCATCAGTTCACTTGACAGAAGTCCTGACACCCAGTGCAGGACTATGGCTTTGAGCACAGGACTGGGGCCATGTGCCAATCCCAGCTCCACTCCCTCACCAGCTGCATAACCTAAAATTCTCTGGGCCTCACTTTGTGTGCTAAGTCACTTCAGTCATGTCTGACTCCTTACGACCCTACCGACTGTAGCCTGCCAGGCTCCTCTGTCCATGAGATTCTCCAGGCAAGAATTCTGGAGTGGGTTGACATGCCCTCCTCCAGGGGATCTTCCCGACCCAGGGACCCAACCCACATCTCTTATGTCTATTGCATTGGGAGGCAGGTTCTTTATCACTAGCGCCACCTGGGAAGCCCGTGCCTCATTTTACTCACCTGTAATAGAAAATATAATCATCCCTACCTCATGGGGTTGTGTGATTCACATGACAGGAAGGTGGATTGATGCAGCCCAGAGAGTCACGCTGGTCCTTGTTTCTGCCCCAGTCCCCAAGGACTGGCACACAGGACATGCTGACTAAGCCCAGCCTCTCCCACCACAGACAAGCCACAGGACCCTCCATTCCTCTACTTCTAGTAGCTCCTTCTCAGGAGAGAGGTGGGGAGCTTTGTGCTTATCTTCCCATCACTCTACTGAGAGAAAACAGTATCTGTTTCCTTCCAACTCATTATAGCTGCCCTGTGTGGGAGGGAAGGAGGGGACATGGAAATAGAAAGTCTGCTAATGGAGTCTGAAATCAGTCTCTAAGGAGTGTTAGGTGCCCCTCAGGTAACACAGAGTTCATAGATGAGAAGGATACAATCCCAGTCATTTGGTTCAGGGACAATACAATGCCCTGTGCAATTCAGGGCTAAACTGTGTCAGGTCGAGTGGAGTGGGCTGAGAGAGAAGCTCCTTGAAGCCTGAAGCAGCCTAGAGGCCACATCCTGGCCAGGACTGTCCCACCTAGTCAAGGACGCCCGAGCGTCCTGATTCTGGGTGTTACCCTCCCAGAGGATGTGGATCCAGGGCATGTCTTGTCATCAGGTCTGACACACATCTTTTGCCTGGGAAATCACCAGATTTTCAAAACCCATGACTCAGACCTTGACCAACTTTGATACCACAGGGGTGTTTCCTTCTGACAGTGTCCCCTTTTCAAGGCCACTGCCACCCACCTGGGGCACCTTCGAAGCCCCAGGGTGATGGCTTGGATGAAGCATTTGTTAGGGACATGCTTGAGCACCAGCAGAGCTGTGCTCAGTCCTGCCAGATGCCTCTCATGTTCCCTCTTCCTTGTGAGAGGGATCTCTGCTCTAGAGATCTCTGTAGGACCAGCTGAGGCCTTTCTCACAGCTCGACTTCTCCCTTTGCCCAATCTGACTCCCCTCACCACCCCCAACCGGAGCTATTCCTGAAGCATTCTTCAGTCGACCTGAGTGCATTGTTCAGAGGCTCAGGGTATGTTCCTTGGAGACCCCAACCTGCACCAGTGTGGCTGCCAGGAGTCTCTCTGAACTTCTCAGCAACTAAGCTGGACTCCGGTGAGGACGAGGTAGTGTCCCAGGCATGGAACCAGAAGGACTTTTTCCTACTTCTGGGTCCACAAGACCTTGGCAGGGCTGAGGCAGGGTACACGACCTCCTCCCCACAGCCCAGTGCAGTGTTCAGCCCAGGTTCCTTCTGAGTCATCAGCCCCAGTGGTACCATCTTTTGATATCACTTCTACTTCAGCATCTTACTTTAGGATAGCCTGAAGCCTTTCAGGGCAGCTTCCTGAATTATCATCAAAAGTCTACAAAACTCAGGAGTCCAGCTACCTCTGGTGTCTCAAACAAAGTGCAAAGTCCTGCAACATCTAAACTCCAAGGCCCCCAAAGTGCTCAAGGAGCCAGCCCCGCATCCTCTAAGCTTTGCAGCATCATTCTAGTCCTGGCCTCTACCTACTTTCTAGTCCCATCTTGGCATCTCACTGGCTACGAGAACTGGACATCTCATCTCTCCTCACTAATCCTTAGTTTCCTCATTTGTAAAATAGTGGCAATAAGGTGCACTCCATTTCTAAATACTTTCCAGAAACATCTAGTCTAACACCTACTGAAGGCAGGAATTCCCCTTGAACAACATGGCGGCCAGTTTCTTCTTGACTACCCTCTGGTACCCCCACCATTTCATGAGGCCTTTCAATTTATTGCTGGATGCTCTAGTTCTCAAAAAAATTTTCTTTATTACAAACTGGAGTTTCCTCCCTGACTTTCTACCACTTGACCTAGATCTGCCTTAGGGGCCATAAAAAATACGTTTAAGCTTTGCTCTACATGAAAAATATTCAAACATCACTCCCTTCTCCCCACCAACTACCAGGTTTCTTTTTTCAGGCTACCCTTTCTTAGTCCCCTTTTCACATAAGTTCCAGATTCCCCATCATTCTGGTTGTTTTCCTCCAGGAATCCTCTAAGCTTTGTTTTTAAATATAAGACTTTAGAATGCAATCCAATATTCAAGATGCTGTCTGGATAACAATTTTATTTGTGCATTCAAAATAATATTCAACTTGCATCAACTTCTTTACATCTATCTGTTCAACAAGATGTTTGTATATAAAAATATATTATTCTACTGCAAACTTAGAGATTTTCTTAGACTTGCAGGGTGTGATGGGGTTAGCATGCATCCGGCTGCAGTGATAAAATACCCAACTAACAGTGGCTTAAAAAATAAGGATATTTAACTGTCTTGCAAGATGCAACATGTAATCAGAGATTAGCGATTCAGATATAATGAGAGGCTCAACAATGTCCATCATAGACACTGGTCTGAGACAGCTGTTGCACTTCTGTGTGCAACATTCTTATAAATATGTTTTTGTGCATGAGTGCTAAGTCCCTTAGTCATGTTCAACTCTTTGTGACCCCATGGACAGCAGCATGCCAGGCTTCCCTGTCCTTGCCCATCTCTCAGAGCTTGCTCAAACTCATGTCCATTGAGTCAGCGATGCCATCCAACCATCTCATTCTCTGTCATCTCTTCTATTTTTCTATTAATATAGCCCACGATCACATTAGGTATATTTTTTAAGTCCCCCTCATCACAATTTCCTAATTCAGTTTATTACTACTGACGAATGTATAGTCAGTACATTGACTACACAAGTATTTATGTGTACTGCAATTCAACCAAGGCTCCTCCTTCTTGTAGAATTTATTCAGCTGGCTCTGTGGGCCAAGTATAGGACCTTTAATTTATGCCTATAACATTTCATCTTCTTGGACTTGACCCATCACTTTAACAAAAAGGTCTTTGGATACTGATTCGGTCATCCAACAAAGTCCATATCTCTCTCTTAACAAACTCTAGGAACTGCTGTGAAGAGTGTTCTGTAAATGTCAGACAGTAATATGTGACTCATGTCTGCTGCCAGGAATTTCAGACAATTTTACACTACATTTGAAGCTAAGTCTTTCAAATTTAGGACAAAAGAGGGCTGCTTGTTTTGTATCTTCTCCATTTTGCATAAGTATGCCTTGTGAAACTGGCAAGGAATTTAAAGAAAACGGCTCTTCTAGGAATTCAGAAAAGGTAGGATGACCACAATTGCAGATGCTGGGAGTCTAGCCTGTACAATGTTGCCTACCTGAGCCCTCATACACAGTCCTTTATGAAGGTTTTGTTTCCAGTGGCTTCTCCTCAACCTAGATACCAAGTCCAAGTACCCTTCTTCATCTCTTTCCCTGGCTTTCACTTTCCTCCTCCCCCAGCTTCAAAATGCCCTGTAACAGGTTTAATAAAGGCCTCCAAAGGTTTGCTGTTGTTGCTGTTTAGTGGCTAAGTCATGTCCGACTCTTTGTGACCACATGGACTGCAGCACACCAGGCTTCCCTCTCCTTCACCACCTCCTAGAGGTTACTCAAACTCATGTCCATTGAGTCAGTGATGCCATCCAACAATCTCATCTCTGTCGCCCCCTTCTCCTCCTGCCCTCAATCTTTCCTGGCATCAGAGTCTTTTTCAATGAGTCAGCTCTTCACATCAGGTGGCCAAAGTATGGGAGCTTCAGCTTCAGCATCAGTCCTTCCTTTGAATATTCAGAGTTGATTTCCTTTAGGATTGACTGGCTTGAACTTGCAGTCCAAGAGACTCTCAAGAGTCTTCTCCAGCACCACAGTTCAAAAGCATCAATTTTTCAGTGCTCAGTCTTCTTTATGGTTCAACTCTCACATCTGTACATGACTACTGGAAAAGCTATAGATTTGACTATGGACCTTTGTCAGCAAAGTGATGTCTCTGCTTTTTAATACACTGTCTAGGTTTGTCATAGCTTTTCTTCCAAGGAACAAGAATCCAAAAATATCAGGTCCTAATCCCTGGAAACTGGAAATGTTAATATCCATGGCCAAAAAAAAAAAAAAAAAAAAGGATCTTTGCAGATGTGATTATGTCATGGGTGTGGCAACATAATTCTGGATTATTTGTGTGGGCTTTAAGTGAAATCAAAAGTATCCTTCTAAGAGGGAGACAGAGGGAGATTTTACTGCATGCAGACAGACTGGAGGAGGCAACGAGACCACAAAGGCAGAGACTGGAGTGATGTGGCCACAAACCAAGGAATGCTGGCAGCCAGTGGAATCTGTAAGAGGCAAAAACCTGTCCCCCTTGGAGCCTCTGGAGAGAGCATGACCTGCTGATACCATGACTTTGGCTCAGTGAAACTGATTTATGCTTCTTGTCTCTAGAACAGTGAAAGAATACATTTCTGTTTAAGCCAACAAGCTAAGTTAATGGCCATTTGCTACAGCAACCATAGGAAACTAGCACAGACCCTAAGGACTCTGCTAGGAAATGCTAAGTCCCAATACTCTTCTTTTCACTGCAGCTCTATTGGAGTTGCTCCTACATCCCCCATTCTGGGTTGTTTATATATGCTTTTGTTTTATCGTCCCCCTTTTCTTTCCTCACAAATACTTTTCATGCTCTTCAAGATTCCAGTCCACCACATCATTGCTCTTTCACTGCTTTACCAGGAAGTGCAGAACTGCAAGACTTGAACTCCCTCACAAGCTCGCTCCGCACCTTTGACTAGTACCAGGAGCTCCACCTGGAAGAGAGCTGCTCAGAGCACAGCTCCAGGGGGGCACCGTTCACATTACAGCCTGTGTGAATGTCCTCTATGACCTGCCTGGAGGACTCTCTCTCTCTCTCTCTCTCTCACACACACACCCCTCTACTCCACCTGTCTGAGTTTCAGCTTACATATCTCACTTTGCTTCCTCGATCACTCTGGCCAGAAGTGCTTTTTTTTTGTTGTTGTTGTTGCTTTCTCTTTTGTTCTTTTTTCTGAAGTTATGAAGCTCCTCGTTTTTTATCCTGTTAAGACATTCCTGCTATAGTTGGTCTTGACTTTGCCTCTCAGTGTTGTCAGCTCTCAGGAGACAGAGTTAATTAGGTTCCATAAGCCTTTGTGCCCCCAGTACACTTTCCCATACTTGCCCTCAGGACAGGTGAGACCAAGAGGTCAGCAGCTTGACCATGGGTTTGCAAGTCCCATAGCTTGCTGGCCTTTAGGATTTATTCAAGACGGACATGAACTCCAAGCTCACAGAGAGTGAGAAGAGACGGTGGTAGGTGAGCAGATGGAAAGGTTTAGGTTCTTAGCTGCTCCAAATTCTGCTCCTTCTGTGTTTCCTCTTCTGTGCATCTCTTTTCAGTAGCATCTCCCATTATTCCTCTGAGTGTATTTCCTTCTTTCCATCAAAGGACAATTAATACAGGGCTGCACATTCAGGAAACTTTTTGTGATGGTTTGATGCAACTAGATTGGGCAGTTACGTCACAGTCGCACACAACCCAGCTTAAAACTGGACATCAGCCAAGCTTCTTAAAAGACCCTGGTGGAGCCCAGTAGCCAATGCCTTCTTCAGGGGCCTCTCTGGGTAGAATCTGGGCCTTTCCATCTCATGTGCTTCTCTTTCTCTGCCCCACAGTAATCGCTACCCAAAATGTCTTATTCTCAGTCATGCCAAGAAATTGAGCAACCTCCAGCCTCTTCCTAAGCACAGACTCCAGCCCATAATTCTGCTAACAGTCAGTCAAATGATTTGCTGAACAGGCCATTTGAGCCAGGGCTCCACCTCTGAGAATCAGACCAGACATTTGAAATTTTATTTCTCTCTTGTTTTGCAGACCAATTCAGATTCTTAGTCTAGAATGACCTCTCTTCAACCCCTACTCACCCCACACCCCACTCCCCAAAAGAGGCAGAAAGAAGGGCATGTTTGCACTTTGCAGCATTACTAGTTGACTAATGAAGATGGGCTGTCCAAGCAGTCCATCTTTGGGGACTGGTTTTACTTTACCAAGAGATAATGACCCATGGGACAATATCACTCTCTCTTAATCTGAGTGGGCTGGATTTCTGTGAAGTTTAATCAGAGAAAGAGGAAATGAGCTAATGCAAAACTAAACCCCCCAGAGCCTCAAATTCTTAGTTGGTTTTTTTTTTTTTTTTTGAGTCATCTGTGCAATGCTTTCCTTCACTTCACTGGAAGGTGGTGAACAGGGAAGAAAATGTATTGGTTTCCTAGGGCTGCTATAACAAGGTGTCACAGATTGGGTGGCTTAAAACCAGCGAAGTGTATCTTTCCAGTTCCAGGGGCCAGGAGTCTAAAAACCAAGATGTCAGCCAGGTTGATTCCTTCTGCGGTTGCCAGGGAGACTGTTCCAGGCCCCTCACCTGACTCTCTGTGGTTTGCTGGCAATCCTTGTAATTCCTGGGCTTGTTGAGACATCACTCTGCCCTTGTCTTCACATGCCTTTTTCCTGTGTACGTGTCTGTGTCCCAATTTCTCTCTTCTTCTAAGAACACAAATCATATCGGATTTAAGGCCCACCCTAATCCAGTATGACCTCATCTTAACTAATTACATCTGCAGATTGTGTTTCCATTTTGTGGTTCTAGGTGGGCATAAACTTCATGGGGAGAGACCTTATTCCACCCAATACAGGAGGGAAAAGGGGTGTGGGCGTGGCTGGCAGACTGCTGAACTCCTCTCTTATTTCCCATCAGCTGGCACTCATCCCGAAGATGCATGTTTTTCCCCAAACTTTAAACATTTCATTTTATATTGGGGTATAGCCCATTAACAATGTTATGATACTTTCAGGTGAACAGTGAAGGGACTCAGGCATACATATACATGTACCCATTCTCCCCCAATGCCCCCTGTCATCCAGGCTGGAACAGAACATTGAGCAGAGTTTCCTTTGCTATACAACAGATCCTTGTTGGTTATCCATTTTAAATATAGCAGTGTTTACATGACATGAAGATACATTTAAAAGGCAACATGGCAGAGTGGGTGAGGTTCCAGGCTCTCGGCCAGTGTCTGTGTGTTCATGCCAACCCAGCCTTCACCTTGCGTGAGCTTCTTCTCTTTTTTTGCCTCTGTCTCCTCACCTATAAAATGGGGGTAATAAAAGGCTTACTTCAAAGGCTTGTTGTGAAGATCATTTGCATCCATCGATGTGGATGGAATACTTGGAACAGTTCCCAGCACATGGTTTGTGCTCAATAAATGTTACCAGCTGACTATATTTTCTAAGTGCTTTTTGCTTGCAGGGACCATTGGAGGAGGCGTTAGGAACAAAAAGTGACTTAGGCCAAGGTTCTGCCCCAAAGGTACTTTTCATCTACTAGTGGAGACTTGAACAAGATAAATGATACAAATTTGTATACACTCCTGCTAAGCAGTGGGTGGCTTTGCTGGTAATTGAGAAGGAGGACAGCCTGTGTCTTGGCAGCCTGTGTCTTGTCCTTTCTGGGGATGGAACTCATAGAAGCCCTTTCTACAGGGAGCAGTGCTCTCCAGGACTTATAAGGATACTCAAAAACTATATAAAATACTGATGCAGAGACAAGAACTTCACAGATCATCTCAAGCGATCCACACAATGACCTGGTCTCATTTTACAATTGGAGACAAATGAGAGTCAAACAGGTTAGTGATTTATCCAAGGTGAACCAGCAGATCCCCATCCTAAAGCCAGTCATGTTTGCTTGATGCTACAAATCACTCAGTTGGACACGCCCTGGGCCCATGAACCAGACAGCTGCCTTAAAGGAGGAGAGGTCACGGGCTCCAGGAACACTGCATCTGATGATAATGACGACAGAGATGACAAAGATGCTGTCATGCCTTGGTTTATGTTTACCCTGGGATTTTAAAAGTGGTTTGGGAATTGCTGACAAAACTTTAAAAATAGGTTTCAAACTGAACTTGGCGGCTTGTCTTGTTACTGAATAAAAAGTGGCTGTCATTAAATAAACCATTTAGGGCTGAGTGCCTCCTGGCAATGGGAAAAGGGTTGCTCATCACTTTGTCTGTCTTTATGTCATGGGGCTTAACTTGAAAAGGCAAAAGCAAATGATTTTGAACATCAGATTGTCCTCCTAAGAAACTCTTCCTCCGGAATTGAGGACCAGTCCATAAAAATTTAACTTTAAGCTCCTATGTATTCAGCCTTCCTAGTCATTCATGATCTATAAATAAGGTGCTTAAAGTACAAGAGTCACTACTCTTTATGTTAAGAAAGGAGCAATGTTGTAAAAAATGTAAGAATCTTTCCATAATGCACTAATCTTGATGACATAGATTTAAGATCTAGCTCTGTCTCTTTGGTAATTTATGTAAATTTTTTTTTATCTATAAAATAGAAATAATAATATTTACTTCTTTGATGTTAAATAAAGGATTAAATAAGGCAAGTTATAAAGGCTTAGAGCACTGCTTTATTCTTGAGATTTTTATTATAGGCCTCAGCTTACTGATTATAAAATTTGTATGGAAACACAAAAGACCAAAGCAATCCTGAAAAAGAACAAAGCTGGAGGCAAACATTTCCTGATTTCAACTGTATTACAAAGCTATAGTAATCAAAACAGTTTGGTACTGGCATAAAAACAGGCAAATAGATTGAATTGAGAACCCAGAAATAAACCCTGGCATGTATGGTCAATTAATATTTGACAAGGGAGCCAGGAATACTCTATAAAGAAAAGACAATCCCTTCAATAAATGATGCTGGGAAAATTGTATATCCACATGCAAAAGTATGATGCTGTACTCCTCTCTTACACCACTCACAAAAATTAACTCAGAATGGTTTAAAGTCTTATACATAATACCTGAAACCATAAAACTCCCCGAAGAAAGCTTGGGGGAAAGTTCCTTGACATGAGTCTTGGCAATGATTTTTTGGATTCAATCATAAAGCACAAGCAACAAAAGCAAACATCAATAAGTGGGACTACATCAAACTAAAATACTCTTCATAACAAAGGAAATAACCAACAAAATAGAAAGGCGACCTACAAAATGGGAGAATTATTTGCAAACCACATATCCAATATGGGGTTGAAATCCAAACTATATGAGGAACTCATTCAATGCAGTAGATTCGGAGTTTTCTTAAAGGGAGGCCATGTGTCTCTTCTCTCCATCCCCTTCACGGTCACCTTCACGTATTGTCACCTTCACCTCTCTCCATCACCTTTACCTATTGTCAGCAGAAGCAAGTTGCCTTGGCAACTTGGGAGCAACAGTTGTTGACTCCAGGACTTCGGTGCCCAACTGAATGCTGCCTGGCTCCATACTCTTCCCTGTACCATTCATAAGCACATGGAATCAGGGGGTTTGCAGAGATGATTTGAGACATTACTTGTTTAAGGAATGGAAAGAACCAAAACAGAGAGAGCAAAAACAATGTGAGAGGAAAATCATCCCAAGATGAGCCTTTTGCCCTTTGAGGTTGTTTGGCTACCAACTTCTCCACGTCCACACGGAAGGAACAGCCTAATGAAACACTCTTGGAACGCTGCCAACATCCAAACATCTGTCTCCAAGGAGGCTGGAGATGAGCTCAGTGAGACCCACTTAAGGAACGGCGGGCTTGCCTCTTGAACACCATGCAGACACACTCATGACAAAGCTCATTTCTCTTCTTGGGCAGCTTCTTAATTAACCATCCTTTTAGTGAATTCAGCTGTGTGCAATTCATGAGCCATGGGCATGTTTTAATGAACTTTAAATAATAATTTTTATGAAACCAGCTTCAGAAATTAAATGAGAAGCCTCTGCCTGAGCCTTTCATCTGGAGCAATCAGCGAACGTCAACCAAGCTGCCTGAATAATTTCCAGAGTTCAAGCACATGATCCTTTTTCTCCCTCCTGAGTTTGTCCAGGTAATTTTGAACCTCTGCAGAGAGTTTCTTCACCTGGGGACCAAGAGAACCAAAAGTATTCCGCAGAGAGATTTCAGCATGTTCATGAAGTCAGGGGGCTCAAAAAGGATATTTAGAATTTTCCTGAGCCGGGCAGGTTCCAGTCCATAGGATCGCAAAGAGTCAGACATGTCTGAGCACACACCTCCTCTCTCTCTTCATTATAAAGGTTGCCAACAGCCATAGTCCTTATAGAAGTCCCTACAACTCTTTTTAACCAGGAAAAATCAAGGATATTTTCAAGGGAGTCGTTGGAAGTTGTTGTTCAAGTTGCTGCCTTGAAATAATATTTACTAACATCACTACCTCTAAAATAATTACAGACCTACCATTATTAAATGTATAAATGCATTATTAATGCACCTAATGCATTAGCCAAAAGAGCATGTGCATTTTATATCACGAATTTGTCTATGAAGCATTTTGATAACTGTATTTCAACATCGTTGTGGTCTGCTTTGGAATCCTAGGAATTTTATTTCATACATTTTAAAACATTCTTTTGAGAAAGTGTCCCTGGGCTTCATCAGGCTGCTAGGATTCCAGGGCACAAATAAAGTTAAGGACCCTGTGGCTGGACTCATGGTGGGCCTCGTTCCTGTCCTCCTGCCCACTGCAGCACACCTGTCTTCTCTCATCCTCACGTGCAGCTTCTTTTTGTCCTTCCCTTAGCTAGCTCAACTCCTTCCTCACACCCAGACACTACCCTGGGCTCTATTTCTGCTAAATCTTCCTAAAATATAAACTAAAAATATGAGCATTGCTTAATAAGCATGTGAAACATGGCCCCCTCAGAGGGTTGTGGGAATGTTCATCTGGAGCTCAAAAGCATCATAAAGGACTTCAAAGTGCAAAAGAATAAAGAAAGAAGCTTTGCTGCTGGACCAGCAGGCAGTGGGTTCATCTGAGGGCAGCAGCCAATGACTCCTCCATATGCTCCTCCATGAGGCTGGGAGGCCTGGGTCTACTTAAATCAGCCACAGAGTTTCTCAGCAAGTGGCACTCCTTCATGGCCACACAGATGCACCATCCTGGAATTTAGTACTTGGAGGAGGTCTTGCAATTAACCTTGAGCATGAGTTCATTGGATCATTGGTTGCGTAAATGACACCTGACCAGATTTCAAAAGTTAATGCACAAAAATATATTACCTTTTATGGTCAAAGAGTGGCTGACTCATCAAAAAGGCTCATAGGACCATAAGTCTTTAAGAGGCTCTTTGGCGTTAATATTAAGTTCTTAGACTTTGCTTCTCTTTTTTTGCCTTTCTTTTTCCCTCCTCAACTCTCTCCCTCTTCCTACACTCTTCACGGGGTCTCTCTCTACGGTTGGGATTTAAGGAACTTTCTGGAAGGAGTTGCCTTCAGTGGGTTCATTCTCTGTTTCATAAAATAAATGAGTTTTGAAAGGAGGTCTGGGCCAGGACTTTGTGGGTTGGTGAGTAGGAACAACTTGACTAAAAGCCCAGGATATAAAATGTTATGAATGTAATCATCTGCTCTGGGATTGAGGCCCCGTGTCTGGTAGTACTTAAGGCTGGAGACCAGCCCTCCAAATATACACAAGGGAGAAGCCTGGCATCTTGGGATCCTCATGTTGCACTTTTGATTATATTTATCACTCTGTACATCTCTAGTGCTTATTTGCCTTATATCTGGAAGCTTGTTTGTACCTTTTGACAGCCTTCATCCAATTCCCCCTCCACCCGGCACCCACCTCTGGTAACCACAGATCTTATCTCTTTCTCTATGAGTTTGTTCGTTTGCTTGTTTTTAGAAGTATAATTGACCTACAACATTGTGTTAGTTCCTGTTATAAAACATATTGATTCAAAATTTCTGTACATCACAAAATGATCACCGTTCATCTCACATTTTAATTACTGAACAGAATCTTGTAGGGACAGACAGACAAATGCTGGTCAGAAACCACAAGCTGGTGTGTGTTCATGTGAAGAGATGAAAGAATACTGATCAGAGGATAGGGAAATGGGTCCTGCTCCCTTCCCCGTCCCTACACACTGGGAGGCCTCAGCAAGACTCAGGTTCATTGGTTATAAAAAAAAAAGAGAGAGAGAATATCCACAGTTATTATGAGGCCATGAAGAAGTAATGGAGGGGAAAAAGAAATACTTGGAAAAGTAGAAATTTTCTGCTTAGATAGATTTCATTTTTATTATATTTAGAAAAATACATTCTTCATGCTTGGTGAACTTATTTTGAAAATCGTTCTCCACAATTTTTTTTCACCTATAACAGTAAAAGTTTCAAAGCACACAACAGTCTTGATACATTCCTTAAGGATATGACACCCTCCTCAGGGTTGCCATTCTTATAATGTAGAAAGAAATCATTAGGTGAAATTTATGTTGACTTTGAGGCTCTACCAATAGAGGCCCAACATTAAGGTAAATCAGAGCCAGATTATTTTAAAAGCTAATCAGGGTTATGAATTTGGTCCAACAGGTAAAAGGGAGCCATTGTATGTTCTTGAGCAGGGCAGTCACAGGAAGTACCGTTTAGAAGAGTGAAGTTGAGGAGAATGAGAAAGCTGAATGGAAGGGACAAGAAATTGCAGTCACTGTGACAACCTAGAGGGGCGGGATGGGGTGGGAGATGGGAGGGTGGCTCAAGTGGGAGGAGACATATGTATTGTTGTTCAGTCACTCAGTTGTGTCTGACTCTTTGTGACCTCATGAACTGCAGTAAGCTAGGCTTCCTTGTCCCTCACTACCTCCTGGAGTTTTCTCAGCCTCATGTCCATTGAGTCAGTGATGCCAACCAACCATCTCATCCTCTGTTGCCCCCTTCTCCTCTTGCCCTCAGTCTCTCCCAGCATCAGGGTCTTTTCCAGCGAGTTGGCTTATATGTATACCTGTGGCTGATTCATGTTGATGCATGGCAGAAACCAACACAACATTGTAAAGCAATTATCCTCCAATTAAAAATAAATAGTAAATTAAAAACCAAAAAAAAAAGGAAACTGCCGTCAAAGCAGTGAAATGGTGACTCCTATACTCTGACTGGCCTCCCTGTCCTTCGCAAACTCTGGGAGTTTCCTCTTCTCACCTGAAAGCAGGGCCAGCCAAGGAGCTCAACCCAACTGGGCCAGATGAGATCAGTCCCCTTGCCTTACAACTGATAGAGACATTTACCCCCTCCCAGAGGACTCGTGCTTTCAAAGAGAATCCGTGTTCACACAAACAGATCTGCAATCCATGAAGTCTTGTGCTGTGTGACCTGGTGTATCATACTAGACTGTGTTCTTGGCAGGCTTGGGTGGAGAGGGGGGCGTCATAGCTCCTTCCTGTCCTCGCTGAGAAGCCAGGCTTCTCAGACAGCTCATACAATCAGTATAAGGGACAGCCTGTTACTCGGAGAAGGCTGGTGCCCCCATCTGCCATATGGAAGCTGGGCTTCTCTGGGAGAGGTGGTCCCAGGCCTAGGCCAGGCCCGCAAGGGGGGCTCCGGCTACTGACATCACAGCCTTATAGAGGGATAAGGGCAAGAGGAGAGACCAGTGGTGGGAACAACCTCTACAGCCCAGGAAAATCCTCACCACCAACTAGAACCCTTTCCTCATCAGGAAAATGAAGCCCTTTCAGCTACAATATTTTAGAATCATTGAATTTCTTATGGTAAGCTAGCAAGACACAATCTCTGGGTCATTGCAGGTCACCTCCCATCACAGCTAAAAGTAAAACTGGCCGATTAAGCTGTTACTTCTCAGCAGTTGTTCCACACGGCCATTGATCAGCCAACTGGTTGACAGATTCTGAGTCTCTCCTCTATTAACAGGTGGATTTTCCCAAGGAAAAAACTCAAACCTCAACATCCAGCCCATCAGACATTCATAGTCTATACAATAAAGTCCTAAGTCTATGGGGGTTCAGGTACCATGGAATGAAGGAAGAGCTAGAGAAAACTTTGGTTGATCTGGAAAGTTCTTGTGGAGAACAGCATCTAAGGCCAGGGCCTGCTTCCCTTTTCTTTCCACCTACCAGTGGGCAGCTGAAGATCTTGGGAGAAAGGGACAGGAGGCAGGCTCGGGGCCAGCTATTGCGGAAGCCACTAAAATTGGTATGTCCTATAGTGGCATGCATACTCTCTTGAGTCCCATTTTTCCATAAGCACCTCTGGGGATCACCTATTCCCCTGCTCAGTCTGAGAAACATCCCAGCCCTGCCTCAGGCCCTGGGCCACCATGGAGCTGTAGGATAACATTACAGAGTTTCTCTCAAATGACACTCTCTGTCCCATGTCTGATGCTGGGGATATTTAATGGGTCCATGATTTATCTTTATAGCTGTCCTTGTTTGTTTTGAAAGCATTGGAGTTATCCATTGGCTCCTTCAGATAAGCCCTACTTTTGGCCTGGCAACTTGGAAAGCAAAACCTCTTCATGAAAAGGGAAAGTGAGCCCCAAAGAAATGACTTTTCTAAAAAGTTTCAAGAAAGAAAAATGGTGTCAGAAGTGGAAGTCTACCTAAAGATGAAACAGGGCAAAGGCCCCCTTCATGGGTCTCACGAGGTCCCTCCTTCAGAAGGCCCCACACTTGGTTAATGCATGGTTGTCACCATCTTGAAATTCTTTAAAAGTTTGGAAGAAGGGCCTCTGTGCTTTAATTTTGTACTAGACCTCACAAGCAATGAAGTTCTGGCCAGCTGGTCTGTTTTCAAGAAGTTCTTCTTTGTGTTCTCAGAGGGAAAGATTGAGGGCAGGAGGAGAAGGGACCGACAGAGGATGAGATGGTTGGATGGCATCACCGACCCAATGGACATGAGTTTGGGTGAACTCTGGGAGTTGGTGATGGACAGGGAGGCCTGGCATGCTGCAGTCTGTGGGGTCACAAAGATTTGGAAACAACTGAACGACTGAACTGAACTGAACTGCCTCCCTCATACAAAGACACCTAGGATTACATCTAGGGACCACCTGGGTAATCTCTCCATCACAAGACAAAATCACAATCATAATCCTTTGCAAAAAAGGACTTTGCAAAGTCCCTTTTACCATATAAGGTAACATTCACAAGTTCTGGGTATTTGAGGGAGGGTGTCTTTGGGGGCCATTATTCAAGCTGCTTCAAGGGCAGTTGTGAGTTGGAGTTCTGCCAAGAAGTTCAAGGGTCTTCCTGCTTCCTGAGGTGGCTCTAGAGCTTCCCTCTCAGAAGCTCCTCACCCTGAGTGTGAACTCCAGTGGGTCCTGGCAGCCATCCACACCTCTGCAGGGCCCCCAGTCTCACCTCCACCAGGTTGTACCTGTAAACAAACAAAGAAGGGAAGAGGGGATGGCCCCAGGACCTTGCTCCTTGGCAAGGTGACTCCTTGGCTACTAAGACAGTTAGATCTGAGTCAAGATGAGGGTCACCTTTAATGCTGGCATGCATAATCTTATTACTTAGTTGGACTCAAAGAAAGAACAAATAAAGTAGTTTTCGACCCTGGAAGGGCCCATGAGGAGGAAACCTTCAGTTAGGCCCTGGAGAATAAACCATATAAACTTACTAATAGGCAGGGAAAGGTGAGAGCAGCTTGAGCCCTTTATAAACACAGTGAAAGTGAAAGTATTAGTCGCGTCTGACTCTCTTGCAACCCCGTAAACTGTAGTCCACCAGGCTCCTCTGTCCATGGGATTCTCCAGGCAAGAATACTGGAGTGGGTTGCCATGCCCTCCTCCAGAGGATCTTCCCAACCCAGGGGCTGAATCCAGGTCTTCTGCATTGCAGGCAGATTCTTTACCATCTGAGCCATCAGGGAAACCCATAAACACAGTGGGATGGCCTAGAATGAGCTCTCTTGGGCTGGGTCAGTCTCTGTTTAGCTGCCTAACTTGACTGAGGACAGAACCAGGTAGGTAGGAAATGAGACCAAGTGGCCAATTATCCTAAAGGCTGCTGTTCAGCCATCTCCCACTCTGGACAGTTTACACAGCAGAGAAGATGGTCGCAAATTATCCCATAGCAGTGAAAAGCCTTGACAATATCATCCCTTGGAAATGGGAAGGACACCCTCAGTGGTACTGGGTCTACACCCGGTGCTGTGTGGGGCCACCCCTGAGCTCCTGCGGGGTATACAGAGTTTTTCCTCTGAGTCTCTCTTGTCCCCTAAGAACCTTTCTAATCCCCACCTTGCGCCACCAAGGTTCCCAAACATGCAACCTGCAGTACCCAATGCTGCCCCCATTTTTAGGGTCCTGTCAGAAAGGGTTCAGGGAATAGTGGAGGAAACATAACACATTTTTAACCGAAAGGATGAACAATATACTAAAACCCAAATGCCCAATGCAAGTAGTTTGTACCAAAATTCAGGAGGAGAAATGCTTTGTGAAGAAGGTGGTACTCAGAATTGGCCTTGGAAGGTGAATCAGACTTAAGCAAACAGAGGTTAGGGTAGTAGGAAGAGGACCAAGGAAGAAAGGAGAGAGCCTCAGGAGAGAGCTAGCAAGAAGGCCAGCTGCCTTGAAGGGGAGGGGCTGGAACCAGAGGTCTATGGAGGATACGATATTGCTATAGTCCAGGAGGAGCTGTCCTGATGGCTCAGCAGGTAAAGAATCCTCCTGTAGTGCAGGAGACACAAAAGATGTGGGTTCGATTCCTGGGTCTGGAAGATCCCCTGGAGGAGGGCTTGGCAACCCACCCCAGTATTGTTGCCTAGAGAATCCCATGGACAGAGGAACCTGATGGGCTACAGTCCATGGGGGTTGCAAAGAGGCAGACGTGACTGAGTGACTAACACACATAGTCCAGGACAAGGCTTAAACTAAGGTGATGGCAATAAGGATGAAGGGCAATAGGAACAGAGTTAATACGGCCCAATGAGAGTCATCCATCCACCCACCTACCCTCAAATGTATCCATATGGCCCTCCCCACACAAATAACGCTCCCACTATCCCCTATCCAGAAATCACCCTTGATTCTTTCCGCTTTTGCTCAAGGCCCTGTCGTTAAACATCATCAGCTGATTTCAAAATGTATCCTGAACTGGATCACTTCTAATCACCTTCATGGCCCCTCTTCCAGTTCAAATCACCATCGCGTGTCCAAGTTACTGAAATAGTCTACTTTAGATGTATTGTTTCATGGGAATCATTTCATTCCTCCTGAATGATCTTATGAGTTAAATTCCATAGCCTTACCTTAGTGATGAAGAAATTGAGACACAGAGAGAGAAATTGAGAGAGCTTATATAAATGGCAGGTCTGGGGTGAGCCCCCAGCTCCCTGTTATGCTATACGCTTCCCCGTCTTCTGTGAGCAGCTGAAGAAATGGTGCAGACCTAGGAACAGACACGGAAAGATGCTCAAGATGTACTGCAAAGTGAGAAAATAAGGTCTCCGTGCGAATACGAGCAGGAACACATCTACCTATGAAAAACGGTGTATGTTCATACACGCATTGAAAGTAGTGTACAAAGATACCAATAAAATAATATTAAAATGGGAGAATGGGTACTTTCTGTGGTAGTTCTTCTCAAATTTATAACTATAATTTTTAAAATTTCCCACAGCAACCTGGAATAGGTCTTCGCTTACATTTCACCTTCTGAGTAAGTCTTCTCTGAGACCCATACATCCATTCTCACAAGTCACCCCCTCCCTCCCCTGCTTTATCTTTCTCCATGGCACTTATGAAATTGAAAACGCTTGTTGCTCAGTCGTGTGTGACTCTTTGCAACCCCATGGACTGTAGCCCCCAAGCTCCTCTGTCCATGAAATTCTCCAGGCAAGAACACTAGAGTGGGTTGCCACTTCCTCCGCCAGGGAATCTTCCTGACTCAGGGGTCAAAGCCAGGTCTACTGCATTGCAGGCAGATTCCTTGCCACCTGAGCCACCAGGGAAGCCCATGGCACTTAACACATTCAGTAATTAACTATTTAAGTGATTCTCTGTCTCTCCTCTAGAATATAAATTCCATGACGGTGAGATGATTGCCTGCTCTGCTCAGTCCTATATTCCTAGACCCTAGAACAGATGACTTACACAGTAAGCACTCAGTTTGTTGAACAAATGAAATTGTTGAAGGAAAGGAAAAAGCATGTCATTTTTATAAGCAAATTTCATAGGCAAGGGCGTCTCCTAAGTCAGACCCAGAGGGCACTGACTCGACCCTCCTGTGTCTCAGGTATCCTTATCAGCTTGGGATAAGTTGTTTGTTATCTCAGCGCCACAACCTCAGGGGACATTACTGCCAGAGGGCAGCCAGCTCTTTGCTTCCTTGGTGGCCTGCAGTGTTACCTGCCCATCCAATCCTTTCTTCTGTGTGTACAGAAGCCTGCAGCACCTGGAGACTTCCCTCACAGCCAGCTTCATGTAACTCTGCTCACCGCTGTCAGTGGAAGTGGTTCAAATCTCTTCCTGGCTGCAGTGGAGCAGCTGGTCAGGTCACTGGAAGCAAAGCCAGGTGCTAACTGCTTCCTCCTCAGTAGCGATATTCAGAGACTTAGCTCAACCCTCAGCCTCAAGAGTCCGCTATGCAATCTGTGTCCCTCCTTCAAAAGACCTGAGGGAGAAATTCAGCCCCCAAAGCCTTCCCTGGTGGCTCAAATAGTAGAGAATATGCCTGCAGTGCAGGAGATCCAGGTTCGATCCCTAGGTTGGGAAGACCCCCCGGAGGAGGGCGTGGCAACCCACTCCAGTATTCCTGCCTGGAGAATCCCATGGACAGAAGAACCTGGCTATAATAAAATAAACTAAAATAAATAAATTTATTAAAAAAAAATTGCCCTAGCGCGGCAATTCTTATACCTTTGGTTTTGGGTTTGTTTTTTTATTCTTCCCTTCCTCTATCCCTCTTTTTTCCTTTAAACTGAAGTGTAGTTGATTTACTCAAATCTTTGGTTTAAAAAAATATAAGTAAGAAACAGTTTTGTGACCTCATCATACGCTTAAAAGTTATCGAGGACCTCAAAAAACTTTTGTTTACGTTGATTATAGGTATCAATATTTGCTGGAGTAGAGATTAAAACCACGAAATTTTAAAAATACTTATTTATATATTTATTAGAAAATAACGCCTTTGTATGGCAACCCACTCCAGTGTTCTTGCCTGGAGAATTCCAGGGACAGAGGAGCCTGGTGGGCTGTCGTCTATGGGGTCGCACAGAGTCGGACACAACTGAAGTGACTTAGCAGCAGCAGCATGTCATCATAAATAACACATTTTTATGAAATATGTTATTTTCAAAATACTTTTTTAAGACAAAGGAAAATATAGTGGCAAAGCGTATTGGTTTGCATATTTTCAAATTTCTTTAAAGTCTGGCTTAATAACAGACATCTGGATTTTTCATAACTACTTCTGCATTCAATCTTTGTAGTATACAAAGAGGGTTTTGGTTGAAGTATATGAAGACAATCCAGCCTCATTCAGAAGTGTAATTGGAAAAGGAAGGAGTATTTTAATAGGCTTTTCAAATAATTATGGATGTTCTTCTTTGTTCCTATTCAAGTCTTGACAAGTGGAGTTTTTTAAAGGTCAGTTGTAATGTGGAATTTGAAATGATATCAATAAACTTTTCATTGATATATGACAGAAATCAAACCAATATTGTAAAGCAATCATCAATCAATTAAAAATAAATATTAAAAAAACCTTTTTATATCTGTCACGTAAAAAACATTTGTCTGTCTTTCACTTGAGATGGCTCTTTTACCCACGCATGATTTTGAAACACAATACATTGGTCATTTGGAAGAGAATGGTTCACTGAGTCATACAGAGTTTCCTAATGTTGACACATTTTATTATAAAGTCTTTTAAAAATCACATTTGTTCATATCACCACTGAGTTCATCAGAAAATTCTTTAAGTATTGGGAAACTCTCAAGCTTGTAGTGAGAACACAAACTTTTAAAAAAAAGTTGGGTTTTTTTGCTTAAAACTTGAATTTTATTATTAGCAGCACATGATATCAGTTGTTTTTCTTGAACTAAGACTCACTGTGTTCATTTTTGGAAAAATATCTGCCAAATACTTTTATCTCAATAGCCATAGTTTGTCAGTCATTCTATCAAGCAAAAATGGTGCTCCATGAAAAATGCAATTAAGTCCAGCTTGTAACTCAGTCAATTGCACAAGTGCTTTTCCTTATGGCCATGGTGTCCTTAGTTTTGCTGCAGAAATGCTTTATACTTGTCATTTCATCACACAGCAAATTAAAAATATGTTATTATGTGAACTTGACTCTTTAAAAAAAAGAAAGTATGATAATTTTTTTAAATATACAGTTTTAACACCATACTGTATTAAGGCATAAAGTCAGTACTTTGATTTTGTGGTACTAAGAGTTTAATTTACTATTGCTTTTGCATTGATCAGTTAAAAATGCAGATAACATCATAGTATTAATATGAAGGTGGCTTGAGCTTGCAAATTTCCTGAAGGGGTCACAGAGAATCGAACCCCGCCCCCACCCTGCACCCACCAAGAGTCTATAGATCATAATTTAAGAACTGCTGCTCTAGGAAAGCATTGAGATGGATCACTCTGGGCAAAGGAATATTTATTACAATTACATTGGCCTTAAATGCCTATCTGGGGTGAGCTGAGTGGGACATATGTAAGTTAAAAGGACTCTTGATCCTTCTACTCTAAGACTGTACCTAAAAGAGCACTAAGGGTCCTTGGTCATTTTTCTAAGTCACAACCTTTCCCTCAACCCCCTAGGTCTTACCAATCTGATGGTAAAAAGAAGTACCTGAAGATATCCCAGAGTGACATCACCAAGATGACGACCCGAATTGTCCTGACATTGCTCCTTCTCGGAAGAACTAACAACTCTACAAGAACAAGACACCACTGAGAGAAGACTAGGACACGAGGGTGAGGCTGAGGCTCCCCTGGCACCAGAGAGACAAAAACAGACTGCATTAGAAAGTAAGAGAAACAGCTACACACTGACTCCCTTGCCCCTCCTCCCAGGACAATGCTACCTCTGATTCCTCCAGTAGGAAAAGAGAACCCAGAGTGGAAACAACCAGCCACCTCCAGCATTGTGGGTGGCTTTGCAGAAGCTCCTACTCTGATCTGGCCCCATGAGGATTTCAGGAGAATCTGTAGGGCTCAACCACCAGGAATCTGGCTGTGAGGCAGGAGGGAGGAGAGCTTGTAAGAGCCAGCACAGGGATCTTGACTGAGTTCACATCTGTGGTCCCAAGTAGCAAACCCAACCAGCAGCTTTGTTCATCTGTGGAACCAAGTCAGGGATGCACACTGACCAGGAAACTTAGCAAGGGGGTGCAGATCTGTCTGATTCAGGTCCTCGGAGAGGTTCTGCTGGCCCTAGAGCTGGATCTGCCCAGTCTCAGGTGAGGAATGGAATCACGGCCCTGCCCACTATAGAGAGTGTCTCCAGGCCCATCTGACCAGAAGGGCTGGAGACAACACCTGCAAGTTGACCACCCAGCAGTGCTTGAGTTGAGAGGTAGGCAGGCAGAGCCAATAGTCTGCAGAGCAAAGCCATGGCTCTGCTCAGTCAGGGAACCTGGGGTGTGAGTCAGCCTGAGTTAAGACAACAAACAAAGAACTTGACCAGTTTTAAAGCGGCTTCTCCCACTACACCCAGGTACAGAATCTAATTCACATTCCCACTTGTTGCTGAATATACTGTTCAGCCTCTCTGACCAGGGGACCTCTCCAGAGCACACAGGAAGCTGCACAGCCTATTCAACAGTCCTATTTACAGCAGCACTTGAATAGAGAGTGGCTCCCCACATCTGCAGAGCAAGACTGCTGGACTCAGCTGATCAGGGAACCCAGTCCACATTCAGGCTGACTCAAGCTCCCAGTGAGTTGTCCAGTCCCTGGGTCTCATCCTGCTGCCTTGCCAGGGCAGGGAAGTTAATTCATAGCCCCATCTACTGTGAATCAGTACCCAACTCATAGCCTCATCTACTACGAATATAGTACCCAGTCTTCACCATCTAGCAAACCCGACCAGAGAATTCAAGCAACTGCAGAGTCTCCCTCAGCTTCACACAGGACTCACCCACCAGCAGTCCTAGCCAGCTGTTCTCAGCCAGGGGCACATCCCCCCAGCCCCATCCCTCAGATGGGGAACAGTTAACTTGCCCCCAAATAGACCATTACAGCAGGACCCACTTGCCCAAGGACTTTATCAGCAAGTACACTCAGAAACTCAAGCTGAGCTGACTAGAGAAGGACTGTCTCTTCCAAAGTAAACCTATAAAGTCAGGAAGAGGAGCCCAGTTACTCAAATGCATAGATACTCAGTGTAAAGAATCAAGGATCATGAACAATCAGGTAAATATAACACCACCAGAGGAATCTAATAAGTTCCAATAACTGATCCTAAAGAAATGGGGATTTATGAACTGTCATATAAAGAATTCAGAATAATCCCCTTAAGAGAGTTTAGAGAACTACAAGAAAACATAGATAGCAATTAAACAAAATTAGGAAAACAATGCATGAACAAAACAAGTTCAGTAAGGAAACAGTAACCTTAAAAAAAAAATCTTAGAGTTGAAAAATACAATAACTGAGCTGAAAAATTCAATAGAGAGTTTCATAACTAGACTTGACTGTGCAGAAGAAAGAATCAATGACCTGGAGGCTAGGACATTACCTGCTCCTGTCAGCTAGAACATTATTTGCTCCTGTCAGAGGAGCAAAAAGGAAAAAAAAAAAAATTGTAAAGAATGAAGAAAGGCCATGGGATTCATGGGACACAATGAAAAGAAATAATATTTTCATTATAGGAATTCCAGGAGAAATGAAAGAGTAAGAATAGAAAATATATTTAAACTAATACTCGCTGAAAACTTCCCAAACCTGGGGAGATAAGTGGACATGAGGACAGAGCCATGAGGTCCACAAGGCCCCAGAGAAGTTGAACTTGAATGGGGCTATACTGAGACACATTTTAATTAAATTGTCAAAGGTCAAAGACAAAAAAAGAATTTTAAGAGCATTAAGAGAAAAGAGAGAGGTTACATACAACGGAACCAACATAAGACTTTAGTCAGATTCCTTGACAGAAACTTTTCAGGTCAAGAGGTAATGGGATTACATATTCAAACTATTGAAAAAAAATAACTGTCACCCGAGAATTGTATACTCTGCAGAAGTGTTCTTCAGAAGTGAGGGAGGGGTAAAGACTTTCCCAAACAAACAAAAGCTGAGAGTTTATTACCACCAGACCTGACTTGTAAGAAATGCTAAAGGGAGTTCAAGTGGAAATAAAAGAACATGAACTAACATCATAGAAACATAAAAAGATAGATGTAAGAGCCTGTTGTGATAATCATATCACCAAGTATGTAATATATGTAAGTCAAACCATCATGCTGTAGCCTGCCAGGCTCCTCTGTCCATAGAATTCTCCAGGTAAGGACACTAGAGTGGGTAGCCATTCCCTTCTCCAGGGGATCTTCCTGACCCAGAGACTGAACCCAGGTCTCCTGCATTGCAGGCAGATTCTTTATCATCTGAGCCACCAGAGAAGCCTTATCATGCTGTACACCTTAAACTTATACAGTGATGTGTGCAATTAATAAAGCTGGAAATTTTTTCTAAAAAGTTACATGTATCCCAAAGAAAAGACTGTCTCTCCGACCCTCAGCAGATTTGCCCCAACCACTTCCTCTGACTTTTTCTTTGGTCTGACTAAGCTTTCCCAGGGCAGTAAATCCCCTCAAGAGGAACAACTCCCAACTTGCCCAATCCCCACCTACCTAAGGCCAAAAGCATGGACAAGAGTTTTTAGCTCTTGTCTCTCTTACTTTGTTCCAAGTTTTGTTCCCTCTTACTTTGTCCAGAAATATATCCTCAGTTTTTATCAGAATGCAGAAATGGGCAAGGGGAAGTTTAAAGCTCTCCCCACCCAGTATTTGATGAGTGACAGTCATACTGGCAATTTCCCTTTTTTGGACACTTGTGCTGCTTGTAATAGTTCACCCTTATAAATAATGCAAAACCAAATCCAAGTATATATATTTTTATATATGAAATTTTTTTCTTAAGGTTAGTCATTCTACCTGTTGATTTTAGCCAGCAGACATTTAACATCTGGCAGGAGAAGATCTGAAGATTAAAGCAAGAAATTGTCTTCTAGGCACAGTCTAGTACAGTGGTTAACAAACATGGGTTTGAAGTCACATGTGCGTGCATGCTAGGTCACTTCAGTCGTGTCCAACTCTTTTCAACCCCATGGACTATAGCCCGCCAATCTCCTCTGTCCATCGAGATTCTTTAGGCAAGAATACTGGAGTGGATTGCCATGCCCTCCTCCAGGTGATCTTCCCAGCCCGGGATCAAACCTGAGTCTCTTAGGTCCCCGGCATTGGCAGGCAGACTCTTTACCTCTAGTGCCACCTGGGAAGCCTGAAGTCAAATGTATCTAGATTTAATTTCCAGCTCTACAAATTGTGCGTGTGACCTTGAAAAAGTTGCCCAAACTATCCAAAGCTTGGTTTCTTGTCTCTAAAATGGAAAATGTAAATGTTATGACCTTGAAAGGACTCCAGTGTCCTCAGGCTTCCTTCTCGGTTTGGGCAACGAGCATATCAGCCGATGAAAAGTAGGGAAGAGAAGAGAAGGCCCCAGGTCCTCTGTACTAATCCTGTGGTTCCTTGATTGCTCCCACATTCTTTTGTAATTAAGCCCTTAGGGAATAAACCCTCCTCAAATTATCCTATTTTCTTGTGCATATCTGATTCCTGTTGGGACCCATCCTAATACAAAGTCTTTCCTCTGCTTTTCTCTGTATCACAAGGAACTACACTCTCCAGGCTCCCTGGCTTCCAAGTGAGTTCTGCCAATAAGGACAGTGTTGAGTACTGGATAGTGGAAGGCAGGGGCTTGCCCGTGTATGTTCTTTTCTGCTTTCAGTGGTGGTCCTGAGGTTCCAGCTTCTCCCCTGCACTGGATCCTGAGCTTCCACAACCTGAGCTTTTCTCTTTTGCTTTCTGATCTTGCTAATCTCTCAGCTGCTTCACCATTGCTATTTGGTTTCTCATCTCTTCCATCACCTGCAGAACCAGTTCCCTGGATTGAATGTCCTTTGTTTGGAATATTCAGAGGGTTTCTGTTGCTTGTTTGGACCCTGATTGAGATATTCTCTAAGCCTTAGTCTCCTCATCTGTAAAACAGGTAATAAAGAATACCCATCTCTGAAGGATACTGTGAGAATATCAACATGTGAAAACTACACGGAGTGTATATAGTAACTGTTGAATAGATATTGAGCATTATCTATCGTCTCAGAGTTTCCAGTGGTCTTTGGGACAAAGTTCATCCTTTGTAATATAACTTAGAAAATCTGGCCCCCGTCTTCCTTCCAGCCCATGGTGAGTCAGGAATCCAGTAAGTCATGGATAAAGGCGTATAAAATACCTACTTGTCACGAGGAAGCAAAGGATCAGAAACCTGTATGGAAAACAGTACAAGGTTACATAAACAAAGGAACCACACAGTGAGCATGAAACTGAGATAAGTTTCCAATCCAGTTAGAGGCCCTTTATTCACTTCCTGCTGGAAGAGGAAACCGCTCCACCTCCCATTATGCAAAGAAAGAAAGGCAAATGGTGGTATCTGGTTGGAAAAGGAGAAAAAGGGATTATGGGTTAACTAATTCTGACAGAAAAGTTATAGAGCACGGGTTGTGTTCCTCTAGTTACGTGCTTCTGGTGGCATTTACAAGCCCTAGTACACAGGGAAAATCCAGAGCCCTTGCTTATTTCCCCTTTCACCATGGAGTTGAGTTTCTTGACTGGGCTATCTGTACCATCAAATCAACCAGAAACCTAATCTTCTCTCACCTTGGTGCCCACACCCCACAGAAGGGAAGGCAGTTAGCTCCCTCTTCTCCTCACAGCTGGTAAGGACTGGGTGGGTACGTCTTGTGTTCCTGTTGTGAAATGGAATGCACAAACAGGGGATGTGATTCATGTCTGTAGACACATGGTATTCCTGACAGCTAATCAGGAAATGCCTTTTTACGTCTGGTCCTGTAAATCCTCTTCACAAGTTTGATGGAGGCTGATGGGAGCCATCGTGTTAAAGAGAGCGCTTGTTATCTCTTCAAGGACTGACGCCACGTGCCCATCACCACCAAGTTCTGAGAAAATTCTACATCCTCGCCCCTTTTCCTCTGCCCCACGCCCATCTCCCCACTGGCACTTCCAACACACACACATTCTTTGGAAAAGAGGTCACATAACATGAGGCATACTTTAGACTGAAGCATGTTGTTTGTTTTCACGGCAGAAAAGCAGTTTTGCTTAATTTATATGAAGTAGAGAGAAATATTTAAAAGCCTTGTAAGAACAAATAAATCCAGCTCTCATCTGGTGCTCAGGAAATGGTGAAGAAAGGAACAGGTAGGGAGAAGACTCGTCTATAAATCAAGTGGATTTAAAAACTAGAATTGTGACTTCCTCCCGAAGGAAATGAAAACTGCTCCTCTGACCAGAGAAAAAGAGCTTATTATTTTATTTTTCATTCATTCACTTGTTTTGCAAGAAGGCGTTTAAATTAACGAAAAGGACTAGATGTCAGGGAAATACAAGATCTTCATGGAAAGATGATGGAAACCACAATTTACTGGTGGCAACAGTGTGTTGGAAACCATTTCTTCAATCTTAACAAAAATGAAAGTCTGCATTTTGGTGAACTTAGACCAAGGGAAGCTGTGTGTATAAAACCTTCGCAGGGTCAGGACTTTTGCTCAGTGAGTAAATAGTGTTTGACTGGTTGATTAATAAGGACGTATTTTGAATTCCTTGAGATTTAACAAGACAACAAATTGGACTCGTTTAGATTTCTCCTTTGGACCAGCAAGAACACTTTGACACACCCCCACTGGGAGGACGGGGAGGGTGCTTCCTTGAACCCTTTCCCAGACTCTGAATCCCCCAGTGCTGAGGTCACACTCGGCTCAGGATACAAAGAGGTGACCCCTGAGTTGAGAAATATTTATTCAAAGCCTTCTCTAAACTATCAGATGTGGAAATCGAGGAGCTTTTTGTAAGACTACATATCACACCCCCCCCCGAAAAAAAGTAAAATTTGTTTCTCTGATCAGAAGATCAGTTTTCATTCCCTTTGGGGGAAGTTTCCACTCAACTGGAGGTACATAGCTGACTCTTCTCCCTCTCTGTTTGCTTGTCCCTGTTTTTGAGCACAGTGAAAGAAAATGAAGTCATCCTTGTTTATCCACTGTTTTTTCACCAAATGTGGCTAGTGTTTTTGAAGGGGGGGCTCCAGTTTTCTCTTATCTCCATCCTTGATACTTTGCATGAGCGTGTTTTAACAGCCTCTCTTCCTCTCCTTTGCCCGGGAAGTCATAAGCTTCCTAGCACTCTGCTTTCATGTGCTGCTGCCCCTCCGCAACTACCATGGGTTCCTTTTGCTGCCAGGCTGAGTCTAAAATCCTCACCAGAGCTCTCAGTGACTCTCCCGTTCTTTCCCAAACTCCTCCTCATCTACTCAGCTCTCCCTCTAGCTCCAGTGGTTTCCTCTTTCATTCCCCGGGCTTCTTTCTGTCTTCCTTCTCTTTCAACATGATTTCACCTTCCATTGACATTACTTCCCTCTCTCTGCAGAACACACCTGCCCATCCCAGCCCTACTTCTTGAGGACTTTGCTTTCATATTCTTCTCTTTCTTGTAGCTCCCTCAACATGCTGTTTGTGGTGCTCAGTTTAGCCCCTGACTTGCCACACTCATAGATCATTTTCAAACTGCTCCATTTGTGTGACTCTTGTCTTCTATCAGTGTGACAAGATTCTCAAGGACAGAAATCCATTTCCAAGGCTTGCCTGTATTTGGTGCCTGTAGAAAAAGTTTAGAAGCAAATGCATGATTCAAAATGGATCCATTGACATCATCGTGTAGTAGAAAGGTCTTTGGAGTCAGACAGACCAGTCTCGAAGCTGCTACCTCTTCACCATGTTGCTGAAACCTCTGAGCCTCAGTGTCCTCACATGTCCAAAGAGGACACTAATACTTGGCAGAGTTGCTATGCGTCTTAAATGCATGAAATTTATAAGGTTTCTGAGACACTGTTTAGCCCATAATTAGATGTCCAGGAGGTGGTAGTAATTTTTGTTATTATTGAACTCTGGAGAAAGTAGGTGGCAACATTCAGTTCTGGAACTGAGTGGGGCTTACTGTGGGAGACCCTTGCCCTTTGATCCCTAACTGACAGCTAGAGAGAAAACAAGTGTAGGTTTACTGTCTGCTCAGCCCAGACAGAGTTGACTTGTGTCTAACTCTCTGAAGGAGATTTACTTTATAAGGTGAGAATGCAAGTCTTTCCAGATGGGACCAGCATACCAGAGGCTCATTCCCTGAGCCCAACTCGTAAGCTCCTTGCCTCAGAGATAATGCAGGGCTCGGTGGTAGAGGTCAACGTTGTCATCCAAGAGCAATGCCCCAGAGACAAGAAGCAGACACTTGGCCTTGGCAGAGAGATTCTCCAGGCGGCAGGCTGGCGCTAGATGCATAAGGAATAGCTCAATTAATCCTGTAGCAACCTGGATGCTGAAAGGCACAGAGAAATATAAGGAATGGAATAATTGTAACAGACCCTGAAATAGTTCTTACTATGTGTCTGCATTGCTTTAAGAATTTCTATATAGCAACCTATTTAATCCTCACAACCACCTATGAGGTACCTACTATTATTTAGCTAGATTGTCTCTGTCTACCCCTCACCTATTGCAAAGGGACAGGGCATGGAAGCTTTTCCTGTTTCTTTCCACTCTCTTTTTCTCCCTCTGAGGATGAGGGTAATCCACAAAGATCCTAACAAAACTGGATGTGGAGGAAGCCAAGGTTTTTGCTCTGTGTCTGGGGCAATATTTAACTCAGTTGGTAGAAACAACTAAAAAATAAACACAATTTTGCTTTACATGCTTAAAGGCTGCTCTTTGAGTGTCATGAAATCACTTTTTCTTCAAATGTGAAGAAGTAATCATTAAATGAGTAGATTCCCATCTAACTGGACAAGAAAAGAAAGGGGCATCCAAATGAATATCACCTAACTTTCCTATAGACATTGATACAAAGTGAAGTGCTATTTTGCAAAAAAAACTTAACATTCAGCCACTTGGAATCATTAGATTTTGAGGCTGCCTTTAAGGATATTTTGATCCTTTTTCTCCTCTTTGGCATCCATTATATTTATGGGACAATTCTTTAATTCACATGTAGTGGTTATGAGCATGGACTCTGAAGCCAAACTACCTGAACTCTATTCCATATCAGCAACTTTTGGTGATTGAGTTCACCCAGAAGCTGGACCCAAGATAAGGGTTTGGGTACAAGTGGCTTATCTGAGAGCTAAGGCCAGGAAGCACCAGTAAGGGAGTGGGGAATTTCTTTAGGAAAGGAAAGACAGACAAACAAAGTGTGCATTAAAGGGCCAGGCTACCTAGGGGTGCTGAGAGCATTTCTAGTCCAAGAGCATTTCTCTGGAAAACTGTAGAGAGTACACTTCAAAGACATCCTACCCAAGGGGCAAGCAAGCTGAGGATTTATCAACCATGTGCCATCCCTCACTGGCTGAGGGCTGCCCCCTAGTATGTGAACTCCCTGGGATTTCTGACCTTTTTTCTTACAAACCAAGCTTGCTCCTGTGGCCACAGAGACCCTCTGGAAAGAGTCTACGTGGGACCAGTGAGAGCCAAGGGATGCAGGTGGAGGACAAATAGCCTCAGCTGTAGTCCTCTCCTGTCATCACACAGATCTACTCATGCATCTGTTTTGTCACTGAGTTGGAAGGTGGCTGGTCACAATTTCCAAGGGGGAAAAACCATGTACAACAGGCACATGAATGAGATAAGCCACCATAACTTCTGCTGCAGTTAGTGTGAAGGCTCTAATTCTGGTCTTCATCATCTGATTCTTTTACCCCCTCACTTCACTCTGAATTCCTCTGACCCTCAGCCAGTCCTTCTGCTGATCTAGGTTGTGTACCTGGTGGGATAAATTATACCCCCATCCCTGAGGTATCTGAACCCCCAGTTTCCATGTCCTTGTCAGAGTATGATTGCTACTATTGCCCATCCACAGTCTAGGAGCATCAAGAAGGGGGGAACCAGGCTCTCCGCTGAATTCCAGATACACTTCTTCCTGTTCTCACCCTGTAGAAAGAAGCCTGATTCCTTGAGATAATCAAGATCAACTATTCCTGTCAGTATATAAAGTCTTTTGGTGGGGGGGAGCTTACTGTACTACTGACCCAGGAGTTTTAACTGACTAGGTGACAGACACAGCTTTAAATTTAGTGAAGCCCTGACTAGATATGTATAGGTGTTCCTCCCATTTACTTCAGGAACCACAGTCTTTAGAAAAAAACCAAAGCTGCAGAAATAGGAAACACAGTCTCTCCAAGTAGGTCACAGGAATGATGGTGAGAGGGCCACCTCCTGCTTTATTTTCTGAATCTATGAATTCTGCTTCCCAGGGTCATGACTTGATGCATATATTGCACCTTGAAGACAGTGTCCCAAGCCCATGGTGTGTCATCCCCAGCTGGTATCTTAGCTAAGTCTTCACGAGGTCATTCCAAAACTCTACCCGGCCAACAGCCCCCAGATGATGGGGTGTGTGATAGGATCAGTAGATCCTGTGGTTGTGTGACTGTTATCTTGACTTCACTGTAAAGTGGCTCATTTGGCCTGAAGTTAGGTAATGTGGATTCCCATGTTGGTAAACCAGATATTCTGTGAATCATTGGCTAAGGGTGCTGGCACTATGGACAGGGAAACTAAATCCACCCCCACTAAGCACTAGTCTGTGTCTCCTTCCAAGTGGGATGGGTCCAGTATAATCAACTTTCAACTATGGGTAACTGACTCCTTGAGAGATGGTACAAAACTGAGAGCTCAGCATTGGTTTCCACCTTTAGTAGGTCAGGCAACAGATGCAGCAGTAGCTAAGTCACCTTGATAAGGGGATTCCATGCTGGTGCCTCCATCCTTGTCATCTTATAATCAAATGATAAACATGGTTTTCAGCAGTCTGCCCTCTGGCTGCAGAAGATGTGAGTCTCTTTATACAGCAGAATAGAGGACTCCTCACAGTCTCCTTATTCACTGACATGAAACTTTTAACTTCTTTTTTCAGAGTGAATACTGTAAACAATAGACAATCAACCCCCCAGTCTTTGTAGTTAGCATTGCCCTCAAATCTTTCAAGAGTTGGTGTGTGTTAGTTGTTTAGTCATGTCCAACTCTTCGTGACCCCATGAACTGTAGCCCAACAGGTTCCTCTGTCCATGGGATTCTAAAGGCAAGAATACTGAAGTGGGTTGCCATGTCTTCCTCCAGAGGATCTTTGCAACCCAAGGATCGAACCCAAGTCTCCCACATTGCAGGCAGATTCTTTATAATCTGAGCCACAAGGGATGAATCACTCAAGTGCTGGAGCTATGGCATAAGCCAGGGTACCCTTCTATCAGTTCAGGTCAGTGGCTCATTTGTGTCTGACTCCTTGTGATTCCATGGACCACAGCATGCCAGGCTTCCCTGTCCATCACCAATTCCCAAAGTTTGCTCAAACTCATGTCCATCGAGTCGGTGATGCCATCCGACCATCTCATCCTCTGTCGTCCCTTCTCTTCCTGCCTTCAATCTTTCCCAGCATCAGAGTCTTTTCCAATGAGTCAGTTCTTTGCAACAGATAGCCAAAGTAGGCTACCTGAATCAGGAGCTTCAGCTTCATTCATTCTTCCAATGAGTATTCAGGACTGATTTCCTTTAGGATGGACTGATCGAATCTCCTTGCAGTCCTAGGGACTCTCAAGTGTCTTCTTCAACACCACAGTTCATCAATTCTTCAGTGCTCAGATTTCTTTATAGTCCAATTCTCGCATCCGTACATGACGACTGGAAAAACAATAGCTATGACTAGATGGACCTTTGTCGGCAAAGTAATGTCTCTGCTTTTTAATATGCTGTCTAGGTTGGTCATAGCTTTTCTTCCAAGGAGCAAGCATATTTTAATTTCATGGCTGCAGTCACCATCCGCAGTGATTTTGGAGCCCCCAAAAATAAAGTCAGCCACTGTTTCCACTGTTTACCCATCTATCTGCCATGAAGTGAAGGGACTGGATGCCATGACCTTAGTTTTCTTAATGTTGAGTTTTAAGCCAGCTTTTTCACTCTCCTCTTTCACTTTCATCAAGAGACTCTTTAGTCCTTCTTCACTTTCTGTCATAAGGGTGGTGTCATCTCCATATCTGAGGTTATTGATATTTCTCCTGGCAATCTTGATTCCAGCTTGTGCTTCATCCAGCCTGGCATTTCTCATGATGCACTCTGCATAGATGTTAAATAAGGAAGGTGACAATATATAGCCTTGACATACTCCTTTCCCGATATAGAACCAGTCTATTGTTCCATGTCCAGTTCTAGCTGTTGCTTCTTGACCTGCATACAGATTTCTCAGGATTCAGGTCAGGTGATCTGGTATTCCCATCTCTTTAAGAATTTTCCACAGTTTGTTGTAATCAGTATATCATCTCAATCCCCATGGCTGAGAGTCTGTAACGCTCCAGCACACAAGGGGTTTTCACCACCTCACTTACCACCAACAAAGGATCCTTGTTACCTTCTGGCTAGACTCAAAAGTCCCATTTGTAAGTCTGTTTTCTAGGACCACTTCTAGTTCATCCCACTGTCTTGGCTTGAATTTCCAGAAACAGATTCTGAGACAAAGATTTAAGTGGAAATATTTTATTTGGGAGTCCAAACCAGGAAGCATCAGTTAGTGATAGAGCCAGTGGAAGAGAACAAATGTAAGATGTGTTAAGGAGCATTTTAATGTTGTGGGTATTGTGGACACAGTCTCAATGGCGAGCTCGGAAAGACCATATAGACTGTGCTGCAGAAGTGTCCTATTCAAGGAGGAAGGATGCTGGAGTGTTTATCCTCCAGTTTCATTGGCTGAGGTCTGTCTTCAGGGGCATTCCTTCTTTGGAACTTCCAGCCCAAAGGAGAGTTGGTAAACACTCTCCTTTAGGACTTATGTTCAGACCATAAAAACTAATGTGAGACTTCATATGATGAATCCCAAGGTGAGAAAACTCTTGGCAGTTTTCAGTTTAAACTAGGTTGAATGCTTCAAGTTAAGGTCCAAAGTCATGAGGCTGTCTTCCTTTGCAAATAAAGTGACTGGTCTCCTCCCTAAAAGAGGGGGCGATTACATAAGCAAATTAATATTTCTTAAGATGTATAAATTAGCACAGTAGGACATATGCCACAAATTTGGTGTAAATTTCCTAGTCTTGCCACTGACAGTTCCTTTCCATCTTCCTATCACAGTCTAGGTCAAAGCTGTATGAGAGATGGAGGTTGGAGAGTTCTTGCCTCTGCTCTGGCATCAACCCGTTGTCAAACACTGGGTTCTGTTCTCAGCCTCTCTGGACTTCAATTCTCTCATCTGTAACACATGGGTGAAATAGCTTCATCCATTATGTACAGATTAAATAAGATATTGTGTATATGTGAGGACTTCCCAGGTGGCTCATTGGTAAAGAATCAGCCTGCTAAAGCAGGAGACACAAGTTCAATCCCTGGGTTGGGAAGATCCCTTGGAGAAGAGGATGGCAACCCACTTCAATATTCCAGTCCGGGAAATCCTATGGACAGAGAAGCCTGGAGTGCCACAAAGTGTCAGAGATGACTTAGTGACTGAACACATGCATGCATATATGTGAAGGATTTGTAAAGTTAAAAATGCCATTTATTAAAAAATAATTGTCTACTCTGCAAGAAGTGGAACCTGGGCCTTTAAATTTGGAGACAGGCATCTGTAAGAATTACCTCTGGCTCTAGCCTCTCTCATTCACTCTGGCCCGTGATACCTGGCCTGGTTAAATTTATGTCTTTCTTCTCCCCTTCAGCTATCCCCCTGGGCTCTGTCCAGGTCTCCTTGCCCTCACTCTGGCCACTGACCCTATTCCTACATTTGTACCCTGTGTTTGGTATAACATCCTGGGAATATCTTGAGTCACATTCCAACATCACATCTCCCTTGATTTGAACTTGAATGCCCTGTTTCTCTTCCTGCTTGAATTCTTCTTCCTTTGCCCAGCCTCCCACACTAGGACAATGACTCTGCTATGTTCATTTTTTATCAACATAGATCCTAGATGAGGGAGAGAGTATGATTTTTAACCAGCCCATGTGGACCACCAGACTAATTCTCAAGTTACATACACAAAAATAATTCAGAAGGATTGGGGTATAGTTTGTTGATCTCTTTCCACTAGCCACAACTGCTCAGATTCCCTTTATCTTTCCATGGCATCTGGACACGCCACACAAAGGGAACCCAAACCTCAAGGTAGCTAAAACTCAAGACACAGTAAAAACTCATCAATTTGAAATTGATTCTGAATCAGTAAAGAATAGGATCGAGTAAAAAAGCATAAGACTAGGTGCTTGGCACATCATGAAAGCCCAATAACATCAGTTGAATGAGAGTCCTCATATGTGATTTTTGGGTCCACGCCTAATTGATAATTATTCACAATAAAGTCCTTTATGTCTGGATAAAGGACTTTACCCTCTGGGCCTCGGTTTCTTCATGAATAGAACACGAGCATCTCTGTGATCCCTTCCAGAACTACAAGTCTCTTCTATGGAACTCGGCTAAAGTCCACTTTTGCATCACCAGTGAAACAGAGGTTTTCTTCAGTTCTCTGCTCAAATGTCTCCTTGTCGGAGAAAGCTTTCTTGATAATTCCATATTAAATAGCGTCTCTCTCTTTCCCCGTCACCCTCTCTCCTCTTCCTCCGTTTTATTCTTCTTCATGGCACTATCAGACACTTACTGATTATTTGTTTATCACCTGTCTCCTGCCTCTAGAGAGGAAGTACCTCCATAATAGAGATTTCATTCATTGTGTCCGTAGCTGTGTCTCACTCCCAGCACCTAGAACAACTCCAGACATGAGGAGATTCTCTATACAGAGCCCTTGAATTAATGTGGGATTTAAACAAGCTACAAGGAGTATAAATTGGGAGGAATATGTACCTATTAAAAAAATCAAACTTTTACAATGCTCTGGACACCGTTTCAGAATGACTCATTTGCTATGAAATTAATGCAGCTTCCTGCAAACCACCTGTCCCCCTTATAAACCTAGCCCCTCCAAATCATCTCTTAAGCAATGCTTTGTAACCTTGGTTCTAATTATTCTTAATCTTGAAGGTCATCCAATTGCACACATTAATAATAATTTAAATTCAGTTTTATTTGTTCAATCTGGATTTCCCTGATCACAATATCCCAGACTAATGAGTTTGGTAGCTGAGAGTTTATGACCACATGCTGGCTTCTGTACCATCTGAGAATCTGTTTTAGAACATAGAGATGCAGTGAGACTTCCTGAGTTTGAATTCTGGCTCTGCTAGTTGCTACCTGAGTGACTGGGCTTCCCTGGTGGCTCAGATGGTAAAGAATCTGCCTGTAATGCGGGAGAAGCAGGTTCGATCTCTGCGTCAGGAAGATCCGCTGGAGAAGGGAATGGCTATTCACTCCAGTATTCTTGCCTGGAGAATCCCATGGACAGAAGAGCCTGGTGGGACACAGTCCATGGGGTCACAAAGAGTCAGACACAACTGAGTGACTAACAAACAAGCGAACACTTGAGTGATTTGGAGCAAGTTACTTAGTGTCTCCTTTTCATGTGTAAAAGGGAGGTGATAGTCATTCTGTTTTTCTCCAGTTGCCTTTGCCATTCTGTATCCTAATCCATGTTCTAGGAGGCTAAACTCTGCTGACTACAGCCCCTGGGGTTTTGGTCTGGGCAACAGGAAGGCCCTGGGCAGTAGATCAAGGGTAACAGGAAAGGGGGTTGAAACATTTCTCCTCCACACCCTCCCTCCTTACCAGGATTTGGTAATGGCCATCTTTCTTGAACAAAGTATCTGACAAGCAGCCCATCTGCCATGCGTGACTGAAGATGTGACTGTGTGAGGTGACACTGTCCTCTCCCCACCCCCTGCCCCGCTCCTCCAGGCCTGAAATAGTGTTTCCTGGGTTTGCTAGTTTCAGACATACCTTATTCCTTGAAGATCCCTTCATCCTATCCATGTCTCTGAAAGCAGTCCCTTCACTGAAACCTCTTCATCTCACCCTTTGAATTGTGCTTTCTGCCCTCTGCCAAATTCTAACCAAAAAGTGTAAGAAAATGTTAGTCGCTCATTTGTGTCCGACTCTTTGCAACCCCATGGACTGTAGACCACCTCGCCTGTCCCTGGAATTCTCCAGGCAAGAATACTGGAGTGGATGCCATTCCCTTCTCCAGGGAATCTTCCCCACCCAGGGATTGAATCCAGGTCTCCTGCACTGTAGGCAGATTGTTTACCAACTGAGCCAGCAGGGAATCCCAAATCCAAACCCAAGCATCATGAATGCACCACCAGGCATCAAATGAGTGAAAGCATGTAAAGCAACAAGAACATTGCCTGACACTTTCAAGTTCTCAATTCGTGTTAATGATTATTATCTACATAACAAGATGAAGAGAAGTTGTACAAGACAGCATGTGTGAAAACACTGATACATCGTTCAGAATTCATGTACATTCTGCCTGGTGGGAAAAAACTGGCATGGTATACAGTCTTTTGTATATAATCCTAAGTAAGTTAAGAACTCTCCCAGACTTATATGGTTGCTGTGGGAATGACAGAAGAGGATGCATATGACAGACAGGTACAAGACCTGGTAAACTGCAGGCACTCATACCTGTCAATCAAAAGGGGCAGGAAAGTTGGGCCGGCTTCACAGGTGTGTGATCTGTGCTTAGTAGGGACACTACACCTGGTTTAATGTTCTGCAGTTGCCATTTTGAAATTCTTAGTAATTTTTGAACAAAGGAATTTGTTCAATCTTTCTTTCTGTACTGGACTCCACAATTTATGTAGCCAGTCTGGGAGAGAGGACTCACTTTATTTTTCAAATCATTGATGTCACACTGTAATTCATGATTTCTTTTTGTGTCAAACATGAACATCTAGCTGAAGGGAAATGAGACTTTTGAAAGATGGCATCTGGTGTTAAGTTTGCATTAATCAATTAACAAATATCTGCCAAAGAGCTGGTATGTGTATGCATCAGGCACTGTGCCAATTACTTCTTTGAGCCTAAAATTTCCTGCTTTGTGATTCCAGGCTGAGTTGCTCAACATGTGACTGGATTGGAACTGACCTTTTTGTGAACCTTTCAGTCCTATCTGTTGTATCTGAGTCTTGGGAGAAAAAAAAAAAATCCGTTTCTTATTTCATCACAGGACAGTGACTAGAATTTTGATAGTGAATCATCTAAACTCAGTTAGAAGAACTGGCAACTAAAATCCTCCAATTAAAGGATTTTAAACTCCAGGAACAGCATACCAAATTTGGTACGACTTGAGGGATGATGCATAACTTTTCCAGGGTCTTAAGTTTGCAAAATTGAAAATGAGAAGCACTCAAAATGATTACCTCCTCAAGGTAACATTTTATACTGGAAGGTGTGCTGTGACCTTGAAGGAGAGTGAAGGAGTAAAAACAGATCATAGGCTTGTCTATTTAAGGAAAAATGACTCTGTCAGGATCAGAGAAGGCAGGACTGCTCCCTGCGAACCTTGGAGGCAGCCCAATAATACGTGCCACCCTTGGAGATGCTCCTTGCTCGTTTCTTCTGTACAGAAAGGAGGTCGACATACATCCTGAATGAAAGATGCCTCCCAAACAACAGGCAGCACATGCTAACTTCTCAGGTGAAGGAAGAAAGGCTAAGAAACGGGTCTTATATGTTTCACTGGAATCTAGAGGGGTTGTTGAATGGACCCATACCTAGCAGCATAGCTCTGGGCTAATGGACAGGCTTTCTTTAAAACGAAGCATTAAATTAGAGCACTTTCTCTTCCTTACACATTACAACACACAAACACACAGAGCCAGTATTGCCCTCTTTACAATACTCGTTAATGACATTTCTAAAATACAATGAAGTAATGCTGCCAGTGAATTTAAGCTTCATGCTTCATCATGAAAAAGTTCAGAGATGAGGTAATAGGAAGAAGTGGGTTTATTTAGTGACAAACACACTCCCCAGAGTGTGGGCCATCTCAGAAGAAGAAACCGAGGGAGAGAGAGAAAGAGCACATGCAAGAGAGTGCTGAAATGTGGCCTGCTTAGTTTTTAGGGGTTGGGTAATTTCATAAGCTGGGGCTTCCCAGGTGGCTCAGTGGTAAGGAATCTGCCTGCCAATACAGGAGATGCCGGTTCAATCCCTGGGTCGGGAAGATCCCCTGGAGGAGGATAGGGCAACTCACTCCAGTATTCCTGCCTGGGAAATCCCATGGACAGAGAAGCCTGGTGGGCTACAGTCCATGGGGGTCACAAAAGAGTCAAACATGACTTAGTGACTAAGCAACAACAGCAACAGTTTCATAGGTTAATGAGTGGGAGGATTATTCCAATTATTCTGGGGAAGTGATGGGGATTTCCAGTGATTGAGCCACTGACCACATTTTAGCCTTTGATGGTTGGCCTCAGAATTGTCATGTTGCTGGTGGGTATCATTTAGATGCTAATGTATTACAATGAGTGTATAATGAGGCTCAAGGTCCACTGGAAGTCAAATCTTCCACCGTCTTGGACCCGGTTGGTTCTAACCAGTGATTGTCATGTCCTATGGCCATGCCTTTCTTTTACAAGTTGTGCCTGCCCCCTTCCCTCCTGTTTCAGTAAGAGAATAGAACAGATATGGGGGATGGGAAATAAGAAGCTGATAGAGAAGGTGGCTCTCTATTTGTATAAGCAGTTCTAAAAACAAAGAGACTAGTATTCATCTATATGATTAAAAAGTTCTCCAAGTTGTTTTTCCATGAGGCTATGGGCTACTCAAGGCTAACACTTGGTACAGAGTTGGTCTCCATATGGGTTTAGACTGGAAGAAAACAAATGAAATGCAGCGATCTTTTTCAATGTTCCATGAGCAGGCTGAAACCAGTATGGAACATCTTTTCCTCGTAAGAGTGCCTCTGACGCTCTGATACAACCAAAGAATGATGTTGGAAGGGGGGAAATAGGCACAAAGGGTGATATGTTCTGGGCTTCAAATTCCCTAGAGTGCAGTCTCTAGATGGCAACTAGGAGGTAAGCCAAAGCAAGCACATGCTGTTGGTTATCTTAAACTTTTGGAAGTGCATGCTGAGAGAACAAAGGACCTGAGGACAGCTGCAAGTCAGGGAGCATCAGCCTCAGAATACGCTGGAGGCAGACAGGGGTGGGAAACTGTCACGGACCAAAGGTCAGTGGTGAGTCAAAGAGGCAGCCTCATCAAAATGCCTACAGCTATGTGTTGTTTACAGCGTGTTATCAGACTCTGAGGGTTTCTATATTATGCAATGGGACATGGGTGTGACTAATCCATATGTTAATAGGCCATCTGATAATAGAGAGTACCATAAATATTTGTTGAGTGAATGTTGTTGAGTGGGCAGGGCTATAAGGATTCGCATATTCATTGTGAAAAACACTAATTTGTCCTCACAGGTTAACTCTTGCCGGAAAGACTGGAATGTCTCATCCCGGGTCAAAGGTGAAGGAGTCTAAGTCTTCCTTGCCTGGGGAAGGATGTGGCCCTGCCCTCCTTGTCATCCTGCTGTTCTTCGTTGACTTCACCCTGGTAACTTCTACCCCTGAGAGAGGATGTCGTGTCAGGGAATCAGGGTTAAAGTTGATTTTTCCTGAAGAAAGGAGGACCCACCACCGTCTTCTCACCTCTTTCTGATCTTTTCTGTCCTATCCACTCTTAACCCTACCATCCGTATCTTCTCCAACACTGCAGGGTCTGTCTTCTCATTTATAGCCTCTTGTTTCTCCATTTCTCATCTAATTACTTATCATATATTTATGATATCATATATTTATCTTCTCTCATCTAATTGCTTTATCATATATTTTGTTTTGTGTCTTTTATAAATTTTTATTGGAGTATAGTTGCTTTACGATGTTGTGTTAGTTTCTACTGTACAGCAAAGTGAATCAGCTATACATATACATATATTCCCTCTTTTTTAGATTTCCTTCCCATTTAGGTCACCACAGAGCACTGAGTATAGTTTCCTGTGCTATACAGTAGGTTCTAATTAGTTATCTATTTTATGCATAGTATCGATAGTGTACATAAGTCAATCCCAGTCTCCCAATTCATCCTACCCCTGCTTTCCCCCTTAGTATCCATACATTTGTTCTGTGTCTCTATTTCTGCTTTGGGACTAGGATCATCTATACCGCTTTTGGGGCTTCCCAGGTGGCTCAGTGGTAAAGGATCCACCTGTCAAGCAGGAGTTGTGGGTTTGATCCCTGGGTGGGGAAGATCCTCTGGAGAAGGAAATGACAACCCACTCCACTATTCTTGCCTGGGAAATCCCATGGACAGAGGAGCCTGGAGGGCTACAGTCCATGTGCATGGGGTTGAAAGAGTCAGACATGATTTAGCGACTAAAGAGCAGCAGCATAAAATTTTTTCCCAGATTCCACAAATGTGCTAATATGCAATATTTCTTTTCCCCTTTCTGACTTCACTCTGTATGCCAATCTCTAGGTCCATCCACATTGTTGAGAGCTAAATACTAAAAGTTGTATGAACATGCCACCTGGGAAGTCATATGAACATGCACATTTCATGTTTTCCAACAGATTGGATATTATTTTATTAATGGTAATACTTGAATGTACTTATTTTTTTTTTTGCTACCACCATCCTGTTTCAACATCCTGGGATATATTCCTTGGTCTCTCACATTATTTCCAAAGTCTGGAGTTAAGAGTTTCTATCATCAAGGTCTTTTCTCTGAAACCAACCTGTTTTTCTCCATTACTATAAGCTATTGTAATATCAAAACAGTTGTTAATGGAAAGAAAATGCACTAAAGAAGTTTAAAAGAAGGAGGATTTGTTGTGGACTGGGAAGCTTATGGAAGAGTTTACTTAGAAGGGCAAATTTGAGTTGACCTTTAAAAATGTGTAAGGTTCAAGTAGGCCAAGAAGAGAAAGAGAATACTTTAGGTAGAGGAAATTATGTGGAATAAGGAATGAGACAAAAATATAAGAAATATAAAGTGTGGGAGGAGGAAAGAAGGCAGACTGGTATGAATGAAACTCTCCGTAGGATGGCAGGGAGACTTGACTATGAACACAATACATGACAGCCACATGTTCATTATCAAGCCAAGTCTTTGAGCTTTAGCTTTGCTTTGGCCAAGGTGGTTTTGGATGAAAATAACAGAAAACCACTCAAACTAGTGTAAGCTCCAGGGAGTGAGGTAACTTAAAAACAAAAGGATCTAGATAAACTCAAGGGCAGAATGGACAGCTGGGTCACCCCAAGGCCTAGAACCAGGAATGAAAACCTACCAGGAGCTAGAGCTACAAGGTTCCTAGTCTTCATCACACAACTCCACCCCAGTCATATGCTTTCTCATCTTGCCTTCTCTCTGCATATCTGCCTCATCCTTCCCCATGAATGTAGTGGAAGACAATTCTTCCCATAGCTCACATGCTTACATCTCTTCAGTTCAGATGACCAGCAGAGGCTACCCACATCTTTGACTTCCAATTCAAATTTCCATGAAAGTGAATTTGGTTGTCTATGCCTAGGGCAACAATAGAAGTGATGTCATACTGAGTAAACATGGCTTCTGCGGCCTACCTCTAGGATGAAGCAGCACTCGGAGAAGGAGTATGGGACTGAAGCCTGGACAGATACACTAACAAATGCCTTCAATGCTTTTAGAGGCAAATGAATGCTTGGCAGTGGGTGAAGAAATAATAGAAATGATCTCAGAAAGCTTCGGCAGGAAGACGAATGGTTTAAAAGTGAAGATTCCCAAAGCAGAAAGACCAAAGAGCAGCTATTTGAATCTAAGCATTGAAAACTTAAAATAATGGGGTCATAGTCAACCTGATCACTATTCTCTAGAAAAAATATACTTGTTTAACAATTATAACTTTGTATTTAGTTATGACAGGAACATGTCTTATTTCATAGATCAGAGCCAAGCCTGAGCTATTTAACAGTACATATAAACACTATTATATGTTGGCAGTTATCTCCTTATCCAGTTGTTGTCCATCTTCCTGCTTGGAAATTAGTAGAGGGAAACCCATAAAATGAAGTTGGTTCCATGCTGTCCTACTCTAACGGACTTTGTAAATTCTCAGTCTCTGAAGCTGGTCAAAATTTGTTTTTCATCTGTTGCTAGTTAATTTGATTGGTTAACTGAGGTCATAGTCATTGGTCTAAACCCACACATGGGACAGTCAGTTTCACTCTGTCCCTTGGCCACAAACCATATCCTCATAAAGCTCCATCCTCAGTTCCAGCTGAGGGAGGGTTGGGAAAACAGATACCAAAGCCCTACCTGTGTGTTTGAAAAAAACTAAAAATGCTGCCACTCCTCTGACATCTTCAGCTTCCTCCTGGTCATTAGATGACCTGCTACTCCTTATATTATGACTGCATTACTTCGGTATTACATGATGCTCTGTGTTTTTCTGGCCTTGAGTGTTAAATGTTATAGCTACATCTTCTATCTTCAGACTTGCTTTCATTGTAATAGAATAATATGGCTGCGAATTCTTTTTTGATTTTTTAACAACTCTATTAGAATAGAACAGAAAACCCCACTTAAGTGGCTTAAAAAAACAAAAAATTGTATGGCCTTATATATCAAGAATGGAGAAGGCAATGGCAACCCACTCCAGTACTCTTGCCTGGAAAATCCCATGGATGGAAGAGGCTGGTAGGCTGTAGTCCATGGGGTCGCTAAGAACCTGACACGACTGAGCGACTTCACGTTCACCTTTCTCTTTCATGCATTGGAGAAGGAACTGGCAACCCACTCCAGTGTTCTTGCCTGGAGAGTTCCAGAGACGGGAGAGTCTGGTGGGCGGCCGTCTATGGGGTCGCACAGGGTCCGACACGACTGAAGCGACTTAGCAGCAGCAACAGCAGCAGCAGCAGCATATATCAAGAAGGCCAAATGTCAGGCAGTATATTGGTCTGTAAGAGCTGCACCTAACTAAGGAGCACAGGCTGGGTGGCTTGAACAACAGGAATTTATTTTCTCTTAGTTCTGAAGACGCAAATTCTGACATCAAGGTGCCGGAACTTTGGTTGCTCCCAGGGCTTGGCTTGCTGCCTTCTCTTGACACTTGCATTTCTGAGCTCCTCCCTGTATGTCCTACCCTCCTCTTCTTATCAGGACACTAGTCAGGTTGAATTAGGGCCCACCCATGAGATTTCATTTGGCTGTAGTTACCTCTTTAAAAGGCACTATCTGCCAATATAGCCAGATTTTAAGGCATAAAGAGTTAAGACTTCAAAGTACGTCTTTTGGAAAAACACAATTCAGTCTACAAGAGGCAGCTCTGTGGTTGGTTAATTCAGTGCTTCAGGGATAGCCTCAGGCCCCACGGGTTGCTGGGCTTCCCTGGTGGCTCAGATGGTAAAGAAGCTGCCTACAAGGCAGGAGCCCCAGGTTTGATCCCTGGGTCAGGAAGATCCCCTGGAGAAGGGGATGGCAACCCACCCCAGTACCCTTGTCTGGAGAATCCCAAGGACAGAAGAGCCTGGCAGGCTACAGTCCATGGGGTCACAAAGAGTCAGACACGACTGAGTGACTAACACACCAGGGGTTGCCATGTCTCTGCTCAGTTATCTTCAACACGTAGGTCTGAACCTCAGCCTTGCTCCTCATGTTGTAAAACGGCTGCTGCTGTTCTGGGTATCACATCCAGGTGGGATAAGCCTAGTAGAATAATAATCTGTGTCTTCCTGCGTGTTTCTCTTTACAGTCCTATTCAAAAGGACCCAGTGTAGACTTCCCTTTGCTCACTGGCTGGAATCTCTTCATGTGCACTTGCTTAGACCAATTCCCAGTGAGAGAGAGAGAGAGAGAGAGAGAGACTGTCATGATTAGCTTGGGATAATCACAATTCATTCCCAATCTCTCTTGGAGCACAGTGTTGCTTTTTTTTTAAAAAAAAAAAAAGGAGAAAATAGATACCTGTGCAAAATCAGAGTCCTACAATCAACAAGGAAGGGGCAAAATAGAAACCAACATTGTCTGCTGTAACATTGCTTTCCCGGCACCATGTCCCTGAATTTCTACATGACTATAGACCCTGTGATATTCAGTCTGCTGCTAGTAAAGCCAGTCTTTGCACCTGCAATAAAAAGTCCTGTAAAGAAATAGCAGTTTTCCTGGGAGGACCACCTGGAATGAGAAGTCTCCTGCAGTTTGTGTCTTCTCTTTTCCAAGCCCTTGACCCCACCCCATGCTTAGCTGCATCTTTGTAACACAATCAGCATCTTATAATCAGCTAGAAACCCTGATCTCAGTTTCTCTGAAGAAGATGTTAAGAGTCTTCTCCCTGGCTAGTCATTGTGCAAATATGTATCACCGAGAATAAGAGGAGCTGGACAGGAGAATGTGGATCTCTCAGTGCACACTCATCACCAATATTAAGAAAGTGACTTGAAAACTGTGTCATACAAATGGTGGGTGACCAGCTGGAACATCATTTACATGTGTTAATTAATACAGGGCTCATTATCAATATCATTTAAAAACTAGTCCTTTACTGCCGATAATTAATTAATTTTAGAAGGACATGCTATTCTACTTTCTTGTTAATTTCATTGTTGTATTACTTACATCAAGAAAGGAGAATGGGAGGAGGATAGGAAAGGATGCTGTTTAAGGCTACAAACTTACAAGTAGTAAATAAGCCTTAGAGATCTAATGCATAGTATAGGGAATACAGACAACAATATTGTATTATAATCATCAAACTTGCTAAGAGACCAGAACTTAATTATTTCAACTACTAAAAAAAAAAAAATGCATGTAATGTGATTAGAGGTGTTCATTATCACAATCATATAGCAATATATAAATATACCAAATTAACATGTCTGCCTTAATTTGTGTGCTCAGTTTCTCATTCATGTCAGACTCTTTGTGACCCCACAGGCTGTAGCCCGCAAGTTCCTCTGGCTCCTCTATCTACAGGATTTCCCAGGCAAGAATACTTGAGTGGGTTGCCATTTCCTCCTGCAGGGGTTCTTCCCAACCCAGAGACCAAACCTGCATCTCCTACATTGGTAAGTGGATTCTTTACCACTGTGCCACCTAGGAAGCCCCATGCCTTAAATTTACACAATGTTATATCAAATATAGTTCAGTAAAAATTCAAAACTGTAAAAGAAGGAAAAGAAATAAAGAGTTGCATTCTACTAGATATTAAAATAGGTTATGACATCTACAAATATTTGTAATATTGAAAATGCATTTACTTATGCTGACTAATGTTAAAATTTACATAACTTTTTCAAAAAGGAGATTCTTTTGCTTTTTTTTCCCCCCAGACCATCCCAGAAGAACTTTAGAGTCTCTCATGTACTGAAAAGATGCTCAACATTGCTAATGATTAGGGAAATGCAAATCAAAAGTACAATGAGGCACCTACCGCCTCATACAGGTTGGAATGACCATCATTCAAAAGTCTGCAAATAACAAATGCCAGAGAAGGTATGGAGAAAACAGAACCCTCCTACACTATTGGTGGGGATGTAAGCTGGTACAGTCACTGTGGAGAACAGTATGGAAGTTCCTCGGAAATTTGAAAGTAGAACTACTATATGATCTAGCTATCCCACTCTTGAGTGTATATCTAGATAAAGCTGTAATTCAAAAATATGTATGCACCTTTATGTTCATAGCAGCACTACTTACAATAGGCAAGACACAGAAGTAACCTAAAGGTCCACTGAGAGATGAATGGATAAAGATGACGTGGTACATATACAATGAAATACTACTCAGCCATGAGAAAGAATGAAATGATGCCGTTTTTAGCGATATGGATGCAACTAGAGATCATCATACTAAGTGAAGTAAGTCAGAAAGACAAATACCATATGATATCACTTATGTATGAAATCTAAAATATGACACAAATGAACCTATCTATGAAACAGAAACAGACTCGTGAACAGAGAGAACAGACTTGGCTCATGGCGGAGGGGGTTGGGGGGCAGATAGATTGGGAGACTGGAGTTAGCAGATGGAAGTTTTTATACATAGAGTGAATAAACAAACAGGTCCTATTATACAGCCAGGGAACTGTATTCAATATCCTATGACAAACCATAATGGAAAAGAATATATTTTTTTAAAAAATGTGTACATATTTATACTCAAACCACTTTGCTGTACAACAGAAATTAACACAACATTGTAAATCAATTTACTTCAATTAGAAAAAAGAACCTCATAGTGCAATGAAAAACCCACAATCTATTTTTAATCTCCTGCAAGTCTCTTATTCTCTGACAATTCAACTTATTTATTTGAGCTCAAAATGGCTTTGCTTCCAAGAAATAAAGGTTATTTTGTTTTGCTTTCTGATGAGCAAACAGCAACGTGTGAATAATTAATACAGAAAGAAAGCTTGCTTTCTTCTACAATTTCTACTTAATATCATCAAGTTCTTTTAAACTATGAGCTTCCTATGTCCCTGATTACTTATTTAGAATCACTTTCCCTATTGCAGCTCTCCTTTGGCTGATGAATACTACCTCAGAGTTGATTCTTATTTGTGTGCCTGTATAGAGATTTTGCCCACATCAACGATGCACAACTGCATTCTGCTTTAGACATTTGTTTCTGATAACCATGGAGCAGAGGGGTGAAAGGGGCCTTTCTCTGGAATGAATTGAGCCAGAAAATGTCAAAGACAGTGGGTCACAAGGAGCACTGGTGATCACACACTGGCAGCTGCTGCGCCTTGTACCCAGTAAGAGGAGAGGGGCCAAGAGGGTCAGGAACTAAGTCTTAGGCTTAAGTCATCAGGAAAATTAGCCTTGAAAAGAGATAGAAAACTTGATAACTACCTTTAAGTATTTTTCATACTTAAAAAAAGAAAATGACAGTAGTCACAGCTAGAATTTACTGAGCGTTTACTTGGATGAAGATTTCAAAGAAGCAAATTATGGCCAATCCTGAAAGACAAATATAGCCATCTGAGGCTAGAGTGATCCTCAGGTAAGTTGCTGCCCGTGGGGTATCCCAGTGCAAGCCACCTGCTTCTCTGTCAATAAGACCCTGGAAAGGACTTCTCTTTTGAAGCAGAATGTTGAACCAGGTGATTTCGCATTTTCCTTTGTGCTAAATCTGTGATCTCTTAAGAGCCAGGAAAGCCATTTGATGAATGGCGTTTTCTTAGAAAACATTTAATCCAAGGAACAGCACAACACAGAAACACCTCCTTTGGCATCTCCCAATGCTCTCCTAGATTCCTAACCCCAAATGGTGCCTTCTCTCTCATTCACTCAGGCACTCATTCATTCACTGTACATAAATGTCAAGAGTCTCTATTATGTGTTAGGTTCTGTGCTAGGCACAGCAGACACCACGTGAATAAAGACACAGGTTTGTCCTCAAGGAGTTCCCAGTCCATTAGAGGAAGCAGACAGAGAAAAAAAAATCAAGTAGATAAATTACAGGGCTTTGGATAAGCACAGCAATCAGAGCATGCACTTGGCAGAGCGGGAGCTATGAACTCTGTCTCTGAGGTCAGTCTTTCCCAAAGAAATGAGAGCCAAACTAAGTTTGATAAAAACAAATTCAAATTTTCAAACAGGCAAAGGAAGAGGGTATTCCAGAGAGAGAGAGCAGAATGGGCAAGGAATCAGGAAGGAAACAAACACTGAGGTTGACCTGAATCTTGATGCCCCCAGACTAAGGGATTGGAGATCACCTTGTAGGGGATGGGAGCCACAATCAGACCTGCATTTCTAGAACTGATGTTTATTTGAGTCTGCTGCTTTGTCTGCTCTGTCCTATCCATCCTCCCAGTTTCTTTTTTCTGTCTACTTCTAGTCTTCCCATGCTCAGCATCGACAACTAGAAGGGTGAAGATGGTTCAGTGCGCAGTCCTTTACCTCTGACATAGACATACTTCTCCACTGCCCCAGGCACCCTGCCTGGACACATTCCATCCCCTGATAAGCCTTGCTACTCCACGCCCAGACACAGACAAGATTGGACTTCATGAGTAACTTCTAATCATCTCATAGGTTTTCCGGAGTTTTATGAGCTGCCTCCCAACTTTTATTTCTTTGAAAAATAAATGCTACTTCATTTCAGGAGAGATGCTTTGCTTATGAGTGATAGATTCTATCATTTTGCAGCTAGTTTGAATAGAAATTTGTCAAATTAATGATCAGTCTTGTTGCATGACTGATAGTTATAAAACTAAATTGAAAGAGTACTAGAAAAAAAAAAAATTGCCCAGAAAAGACTCTTAACCTGGCCCAGAAAAGCTGGGTCAGGATGACTTCATCATGCATTATTCCACTTCTAATTTCTAGATTGCAGGATAATTTCAATAAAGATAGTGCTGGGCAGTTACTGACTTAGCCACACACTTGAGTTACTGCCTTTAGGACTTTTACAATGGAGTGAGGAGGTGAGTCACATTTTATTACAGAGTACTTATGTTCGATAGAGCTTCAATCCATCAGACTATGAAGATGTCGAGCAAGAGAAAATATATCCTAAGGAATCCACAATAGAGGGAAAATGATACACAGACTATCCCCTTTAACTTCAAGCACTGTCACATCCCCCAGAGGCTATTCTTAACCATCTATGAATGTTTAAAAAGGCAAAGATGACCTTAAAATGTGAAACATATTGTCAGCCTAATTTAATGGAATATAGTAAGACATTTTTTCCCCCCTGTTTTAAACTGGCAGATTGTGTTGCTTAAGTCTTGGGTTAGATCTCTCAGTTGTGAGCAAATGCATAAAAATAGCTTTCCATTCTGTAGTTGGGTCTAAGCCAATTAATAAAAATAAGGAAGTGACTCAGTGGAGAGTCTGAGATACTCTACATTTTAGAAATCATACTGTCCTCCATATGCACTCACTTAAAAACGGACTTGAGCAAGACCTCAAAAAAGTTTAAGATGTTCCCGTCACAAGGATAGCTATGTTCCAGAGACACAACAAAATAGAGAGACACATGTCCAGTGATAAAAACTCCCAAGTAGAGGGTACTGTTTTCCATGCAAAGCACACCTCGTAATTATTCACTGTTTCAGAGTTCTTTTTCAGTTCTCCTTCAAGTTTTCCTTCTTCCACAAATGAGAGAACTTCTCAGGGTGATCATTTGAGTTTAACACCTCTCCCTAAACATCTTTTGCATTCTGATTAGTGACCTTAGAGCTACTATGTTCTGATTTGACAAGAAGGATGCATTTTAGCTCAAAACATCCATAAAGAGCAGAAGCAGTGAAAGAGAAAAGGGGGATGAATCTGGTGATAAGAATGCTCCATAACATTTAAGAAAGCAACACCGAGAACTCAGAAATACAAATCATGAACCTGCATGTCCCCGTTGCTCTATACAGAGCACAGAGCTGTTTCTTGATCAGATTTATAAAAGAAAAAATGAAAAGAAAAAGAAAAAAGAAAAAAAAAGAAAAAAAGCTGAGGATTCTCTTTGAGAGAGTCAGTAATCTAGGATAAACTGAAGCTTTTTAAGCTGACACTCTAATTTCCTTTTTGAGCCTGGGAAGAAAAGGTTTTCTTCATCTTAACCATGCAGCAAACCTCAATTAAATGTGACCGGCACGGAGAAAAATTAGACCATTGGGAGAAAAATGAAAATAAACAAGGTTGGGTAGAAAAGCAAGGCAGAAAAGCTAAGTAACAATCACCAGCGTAAAAGCAAATGTGTTGGAGTTGCTACAAAGAAAACTAAAAAGAGACGTGTGAGTAAGCTCTGAAAGTACTGAAAATGAGTGTAGGCAAGGAGCTGGAAACAGGAAACAGAACTATGTAGGAAAGAAAGAGAAAGAAGAGACAGAAGCAAGAAAATAATATATACTATCTTTAATGAGAAGTGGTTAATTCATATTTAATGCATTCTTAAAAGAATGAACCATTGTACCATGGGAATTCTAAGACTGCCCACTGCAAAGGTTATATAATCCATTGCATTATTGTGTAGGAAAATAAACACACCACAGACCCAAACCACTAGTCCCTGAAAATGACTACCAGCGTATATTGGTGGGTAATGGTTTTTCCTGACGTTAGGATGTATTCCTGGAGCATCACCATAATCCACAAGGGAGATCTATCTTCAAAGGATGTTGTATATCACAGATCCACTCAGTAGAAAGTCTCTGTCTAGCCTACAATGCTTTTAAGAATTGTGATTATATATCTATCACCCTATAGTACAATAATAAACTCTTTGTTGACTAAAAAAATAAATAAATGCAAAAGGTCCTATGATTGACCCAGCCTCTAATTTCTAGCTGCACTTCTGGTTGATTGACTTATGTTTCCCTCTTATTGATTTTTTTGCAGAAGCAGGTCTGCCTTGTAGAGAAGGATTACAAATGGATTCCCTGAAGAGAAACCTGATAGAAAATTGAACTTGGGGATTATGAAGCTCAGTGTTTACAAACATGAAAGAGATTTGAGATGAAATTTTTATTTCCAAAGGAAGCTGAAGATTAAGGAACTAACTTGTGAATGGTTAGACATAGTATAGGACTTCTGCTTCTCTATGTGACAAAAAAGAAAAATGTTACAGGCATCTGGAAAAGGAGAGGGGCAGGGAAACCAAACCAGCCAAAAATTACTAATGATTAATAACAAGAAAAAAAAAACCCAAAGTCTTGTTTTATTTGTTTTTTTAAATTATAGAACGTGGATTTAGTGTTGTTGTTCAGTCACTAAGTCATGACTGTTGCATTGTGACCCCATGGACCACAGCATACCAGGTTTCCCTGTTCTTCACTATCCCCCGGAGTTTGTTCAATTTAGTGTAATTTTTATAAACCCTTGATTCAATACCATGTGATTATGTTGTTACATATAAATAGAAGGTGCAATTATATGCAAATAGAGTGTTTGGATGACCTCTTGGCAGTAATCTCTTTAGGGAGATTTTCACTCATACTGATTGCTAGACTACAAATCATAAAAAGTACCACCATTTGCACTCTCATCTCTTTGATCACTTGTGATTATAGAAATTCCATGAGTTTTCAGAATGAGCCTCTTCTAGGTGTGAATCACAACCTCCCTCCCACTCACAAAACCATGTCTCCATGGGACTCTAAGAACACAACCCAAACTGGTCTACACTGCTGGTAGGAATGGAGATTGTTTCAACAGTTCTTTGAGGCAATTCGACTAGGATTGTTCAATATGTTCACATCTTTAATTCAGAAAACTCACTTCTAGAAAATTATTCTAAAGTGATAGCCATGGATGATTGTGAAAATAGCTACCTGCCTGTTCATCACAGCACTGTTTAAAATAGCAAGGAATGAGGATCAACTTAAGCATTAAGCTATAGAGACAATTCAGTAAACTATAAATTTTGTTAAAATTATGTTAGATTTAATGTGATGCAGTAGTAAAATGTATAATATATAAAATATATATAATAAAATATATAATGCATGTGGTCTTCCCTGGTGGCTCAGATGGTAAAGAATCTGCCTGTAATGCAGGACACCCAGGTTCCACCCCTGGGTCAGGAGGATTCCCTGGAGAAGGGAATAGCTCTCCACTCCAGTATTCTGGCCTGGAGAATTCCATGGACAGAGAAACCTGGCAGGCTACAGTCCATGGGGTCCCAAAGAGTCAGACATGACTGAGTGACTAACACACACACACAGACACACACACACACATATGTTTCCACAATAGCTATAAAGATTTTTAATTTTACACTCCTAATAAAACGTTTGGGCTTCCCAGGTGGCACAGTGCTAAAAACCCGCCTGTCAATGCAGGAGACACGGGTTTGATCCCTGGGTTGGCAGGATCCCCTGGAGTAGGAAATTGCAACACACTCCAGTATTCTGGCCTAGGAAAATTCCACGGACAGAGGTGCCTGGTGGATTATAGACCATGGGGTCTCAAAAGAGTTGGACATGACCGAGCGACTGCACACATATATGTTTATCTGTCCATTAAAATATAATTAATGATCATCTCTGGGGAGTGGGACTCTGGGTGATATTTACTTTCTTTCTGCTCATCAGTAATGAAATATTGTTTCTCAATGAATATTAGTCTGTAATAAATAAAAAAGGTTAACTTCTAGAAAATAAAAGTGTTTTATAAAATAAAAGGATTTTTAGAAAGTTCCAAAGCTTGCAGCCTGTTGGATACTGAACCTGTTTCTCATCTGACCTTGCCCAATACTCTGTTAAGTAGATTAAGTAGGTATGTGGGAAAAAGATCCCAAACAAGAGACTAGTATTATTCTTGGGGGCATTCCATATCTTCTTGGCATTTGGGGTTGGGCGCCAGGCAGGCCCCTACCTTGTTGATTTCAACTATAACAAGACAGAACCCTCTGCCAGGTGGTGGGCAGCACCCTCTGCCCCTGCTGAGACTGGGGGCTCTGTGGCCCCCGTTTAGTTCTGACCCCACACTCCTGGATCTGTCAGCAGTGTGTTGGCTTATCCCCAAGCTCTCTCAGGAGAACTAAAACCTTGGCAGTGCTCTGACCTGGCCAGATCACTGTCTCTGAGGCTAATATCCTGAGCCACCAAACAGGACCGGCTGCATAATTGGCAGGTCTCAAGGCAAAATGAAAATGCAGAGCCCCCTGTTCAAAACGTAATAAGAATTGCAAGATGGCGACCACAGAGCATTAACCAAGAGCAGGCTCTGCGAGCACAGGGGCCCTGTGTGACTGCCCAGGTCACTCATCCATGGAGCTTCCCTAGCACCAGCCTTCTTATTTCTTATCAAGTCTGTTCAACTGCAAACTGTGGGCAAGTTAGTTTGTTCTTGACCCCGAAAGTGTGACCCCAGAAAGAGAGACAGCTTAAACAGAGATGACAGTCAAGGTAACATAACTTATCTTCCAACACCCAAGGACCAAATTCCGTACGGTCATGTTGTAATAATGGCCACATTGTTTCAGAGTATGTCTGTATGCAAATGAAAGGGGCATAGGGACAAGGCAAATCTCACAACTGTCGGATCAGTTCCTTTCCCACAACCTTAAAAACAACTAACTTCCAATTATTTAGCAGTTTGTTATCCAATGGCAGGATTATCTTGGCCAATTCATTATGAAGTCAGATTATAAATTTGTTGCCACTGGGGTTTCCCTGGTGGTCCAGCGGTTAAGACTCTGAGCTTCCACTGCAGAGGGTTCCATTGAATCCCTGGTCAGTGAAGTTTCATGTGCTGTGAGGTGCAGCCCAAGAAACAAAAAGAAAGGAAAAAATAAAAAATGAATTTATTACCAGGAGTTTAGTGGCAATGAGCGCTCCACTGTGATATTAGCACCTTCTCTTCCTCCAACTTGAACTTTTCAGAAAATTCCACCAAAAGGATCTCACAGTGCGGGCCAAGCCTGTGGGGTCAAACTGCCAGAGGAAGCACTCTGGGGGAGGCAGGCTGCGGAGTCTGAAAGCAGATCTGAGTTCTTCCTCTGATACCTATGTGATGAGTGGTCTGGGAACAAAGACTTAATTGCTTTCTGCCTCACTCTTCTTGACAGTAAGCAAAGATAACAATACTCACAGAGCTAGCTGTTGCAAGAATAAAATGAAATAATATAACGAACTCTGCAAACATTTTTTTCTAAGTCTATAATACGCTTCCCTGGATGTCCAGTGGTTAAGACTCCACACTTCCACTGCAGGGGGATGTAGCTTTGATCCCTAGGGGGGGATCTAAGATCCTGCACATCGAATATAAATGAATTAATTAATTAAAAAGTAAAAGTCTACAATATATCATAATTATTAGTAAGTCATTACCCGAAAAGATAGCCATTGGGATAGGCAACAAAAGGGAAGTGATCAGGTACTAAATTGATATCCTGCTTTCTTTTAGAAGGAAATAGTTTGCTTTCCTGTCTCTAGGTTCACAGTGTACATCTGTACAGAATGTTTCTGAAAAAGGAGAATATCACCCCTTGTATCCTTCAGCCAAAGGTATATGACTGCCTTTTGTTCTGGAAATTGGACACCTAATAACCCCTCCAACTTTCAGTGTCGTTATAATAAACGATGGATTGGGAAAGACTGCCTACCCATAATTGTGACTCATTTATTTCAACTAATGTTTTACACTTCAAACTGCCTTGTGATAGAAGACTTTAGACAGACCTTGAAATATCATTCAACTTGCACTTCACCTGATTTCTCAAATGCCTTTCCCAAGTATAGACCTAGATTACACAGGCTCAGACCCTACGCACCAATTAACCCTGGGTCACTGAAGGTCCTCAAGACGGGAATAAGGGAGGCAGGCCTTGTGCTACTGTCAACATTTTAAAACTTGTAGAGATTTAAAACTAAATCTGCCCATGGTGAGACTGCACATGGAAATGAAACAAAAATTCACTGCTTTTGACTGGAATCGAACGAATTTCACATAATACTAGTTACTAAAAAGGATCAAAACCAAAACAAAAACCACCCCTAGAGTGATCTAAAGTATGAGTCGCTGCAGTGACATGGCTGAACAGTGACCCATGGATGTCATAGGGACAAAATTTTCCATTGTTTCACATTTATCATTTGATATGTGGAAGTTCTCATAAGATATTAAGCCCTGTTTAGAACACACTCCTCTCAGGGAGGTTGGTACAAATTTACAGAAGGGATCTAGAAATTACAGGGCTGGACGTAGGAGGACTCCCCAGGAGGCATGGACTTATCATTTATCTATTTTATTGGCCGTGCTGGGTCTTCGTTGCTGTGCGGGCTTTTCTCTAGTTGCGGTGAGCGGGGGCTACTCTTTGTTGGGGTTCTTGGGCTACTCTCATTGCGGTGGCTTCTCTTATTGCAGAGCACAGGCTCTAGGCACACAGGCTTCAGAAGTTGCAGCCTGAAGGCTCTAGGGCATGGGCTCAGTAGTTGCGGCACACTGGCTTAGTTGCCCCACAATATGTGGAATCTCCCCAGGCCAGGGATCAAACCCGTGTCTCCTACATTGAAAGGCAGATTCTTATCCACTGGACCACCGGGGAAGTCCAGGAGGCATGGACTTAGAGTCAGGTCCTGAAGGAGAGGGAGCATGCTTTCCTAAGCCCTGAAAAACAAAGGCCACATAATTTAAATTTAAGGGACTCAGTGGCTCAACAAATGCTTATTGCTAAGGACCCAGTGCTGATCAAAATAAAGTCCCCATCCTCATAACCTTACTTTTTATTCAGAGAGATAGAACATGAAACCAGAAAAAAATAAATAAGAAAAGGAGAGGACTGCAATTAGCAGTTAAGTGTTACAGGGAAATAACCAAGAACGATGATAGTGAGTGGTTGGGGTGGGGGGGTCTGCCACATCCAATGGCAGACTTGGGGTGTGGGGGGTCTCTGCCAGAGAGGGGCTATCTGAGGAGAGCTGAGGCCTGAAGGATGAAACAGTGAAGAGGTAGGGAATGTTACTCCAGGCAGACACCAGCAAGTGCTAAGGCTCTGAGGAGGGAAGGGCCCTTGGCTTGTTGGGGGAACAGAGAGAAGGTACTTCTGTGGGGGCCTGGTGAACAAGAAGAGACTGGTGTGAGGTGAGGCAGAAGGGGAGAGTGGCCAGATCTTACAGGCTGGGTGAGGATGGGAGGCAGAATGAGAGGCCATCGACATGTTTGAAGCAGGAAATTGGTTTACCATGTTTGAAGATAAACTTGGCTTCGGCAATTGGGCAGGAGAGGTGAACACAGGAAAGAAAGGAAGCAGAGACACTGGCGAGAGGTTCTACCGTCACCCAAGTGAGAGTGGAAACAGGAGGTAAGATTCCTTAGAAGCCAACCACAGACACCGAAATCCACTCTGCCCTGAAGCTGTTAACCTGTTTGAATCTACTGTGAACCAAAGACTCCTCTGCAAGAATACCCAACCTCATCCTGTGCAATTTCCCCCAAACTGGACCATGTTGGCCATGTGTATCTGAAGAGATGGCTGACTGCTAAGAGAGGCCATAATGGGAATAAGGGACAAGTTGTGATTACAGTGTGAACACCTCCTCATGCTGGAAATTCTAGAAGTCCAGTGGCTCAGGAAGTGGAACATGGCAGGGTCCCCAGACTGGAGATTCACAGTATGAGGTCAAAATGTAGATCAGAGTCAATAGGAGGGCCTCTGCACAGCACCCTAAGGTGGGGAGTTGGTGGGGTGAGGCCACGGCAGGATCTACAGAGAGGGGTGATTATCACCCATTTGGAAGTGACTGTGTCCTCATAGTACCTTCAATTCTCTTTCAAAGTATCTCAAATTTATTTTTAGTGTTTTGTAAGCTCCCCATAGATACTATATATAGCATGTTTTAAACTGATAAGATGATAAAAATCTCGTTCCTTTCTCTATTTCCAAGATAGTTTTCTAAGGACTTATTCCAACATAAGCTGGCAAGTTTACTCGGCTGCATAGTAGAGTGGAAAGAATGTAAGTTTTGGAGTCAGAGAAGAATGAGTTCAAAGCCTGGCTCATTCATAGTCTGGTTCTATTGTCTTGGTTAAGTTATTTGAACCCCCTAGGCTCAGTTTGCAGATCTGTGTAATGGGGGTTGTAAGGATTATGAATAGTGTAATTTTCTGGTTGCTGCTAAACACTTTATAAATGCCAGTATTATGATTACAGAGCCAAGGACACAGATTCCTTTGTCATAGGAAGTTGATATCTTATTTTATTTATTTTTTAAATATTTTGGCCAGACGGCATGTAGGACCTTAGTTCCCTGACAGGGCATCAAACCCTCGTCCTCTGCATTTCAAGGTAGATTTTTAACCGCTGAACCACTAGGAAGACCGTAGATATCTTATTAAAAAAGAGAGAGAGAGAGAAAGAAAAGAAACCTCTTTCTACCTCTGAAGATTGTATTAAGCCCTGACATATACAAGCAATTACACAAAAGATATTCTGGGTGAGAGAGGACGAGTGGGTGCAGACCCTCTCCTACATCCCTCAACAATGACAAAGACTCAGGAGCGACATCCCCATCACACCCACTTGTTATTTTTTACCTTCCTTTTCGAGGTTATGGCTGGAAACTATTAGAGTTAGGGAAATGATTAAAATATCTTTCCTCAGTCATGAAATTATTGTCAATATGAAAGTTCCAAGAACATTCAGCAGCCTCAAAGCGCACCAGGGTGGCAAGCCAGAACCTATTCGCTTTTGAAACATAAACGAGGATGGTTCTTTAAATGTAACTTCTCACTGCGTCCAGAAATGAAAAATTCCAGCTTGTCACTGATCTCTTACGAAATTTGGAAGAAGCTGCTTGTTTTGTAGGCAGGATTCACATGAAACAGCCCAACTCGGCCTTCATTCCTTTGTTCACTCTGTGTTTGGTTATAATTAAGTGTTTCATTCTTGAAGTCCCATATCCACCGAGCCTCCCTGTAGAAGAAAAGTTATCAGAGGCTAGTTTCTGCCTCTGCAAAGCAGGGGGGAGGTCCCCCCCCCACCTCTGTCTGAACATTAAATCAACAGGCGCTAGAAGTTGGATGGGGCCCCACTTTCCAATCCTTTGATATTCCTTCCAATATCCCAGCTTGCAGGACACCAAACCCAGGAAAACTGTATGTAATTCTTAAAATCGTTCTTGTTTATTTAATTGATACCTGTAACTAGTGTTTCCTTCTTCAACTTTTCCTCATTTAGGTTAGACCTTGGACGGCTCAGATGGTAAAACAATCTGCCTGCAGTGCAGGAGACCCGGGTTGGATCCTTGGATTGAGAAGATCCCCTGGAGAAGGAAATGGCAACCCACTCCAGCAGCCTGTCCTCACATCAGCCCAAAATGTTTATCAAGATTCTCTTCTGTGTGTTGGCTCCTTCTAACTTCCTGGCAAAAGGTCATCAGCTGTCTGAGAGGAGTAAACATGATGCCATTACTGCCCATCAGAATTTTAGTGTGACTTGGTTTCCCACATAAGGCCTTGTGGGAGAGTGGAGGACAGTGCACTCTGGCATTTTTATAATGACCAGTAGGGATGGTTAGGGGTGGCTTGCTGCCAGAGAGGACCTGGGACGACAGGGGCTGTCTTACCCAGAACTTTGCCAGCAGCTTGTCTGAAAGATGAACTCTGTCTCCTAGGATTCACAAATCAGTCATGAAGCACTTCCTGAGGGTCTGTTATGTGTCAGACACTCTACTAGATATTGAGGATCTCCTCAGGTTAGCAAATGGTTAGGAGACCACATGGCTGCCCAACTCTGCATTCAGCAGCATCATGATAGGCAGGTCAGTGTGAAAGCAGAGATGTGCACAGGGTCCTATGGGGACACAGGAAGGGTGCTTAGCCCAGCTGCAAGGGAGAGGAAGAAGATGGTTGGAAAGACTTCATGAAGGAAGTGATAGCTGAGTCAAGTTTTTTTCTGTGGTAGAGATGACCGACCGTATTTCACTGATTCTAAGATGTTCTGTTTTCCACATGGTAACATCTCTGAGCTCTGTCTTATAACTGATGGAGACATAGCAACTCTAGGCCAGGCAAGCTGTCATGACATAATTGTCATCACTGCACAGAAACAAACTTGGTCACTTTGTCATCAGTTCATTTACTTGCAACATTTAATGTGGAGTTGAATTGCCATTTAAAATGTTCTCTAAAGATTACACATGATTTGGTATCACTGTAAAAAGTTATTGTCTACACAGAAAAGTATGGGAACAGAGTAAAAGACCATACATTCATCATTAAGAAAGCAGATACATGTCGTTGGAAGAATGACCACAGTTCTATATTTTCTCCCAAAATAACAAGTATTTTACAAGGCTCAACAAAAGAAGATAGAAGTAAATGAAGCTCTGTTACATTTTGTTACTAAGATGTCAAAAAAGAGTCATCTATCACACACTAAGCAATACAGCTAAAGGCAGGACAAATTGGTGAAACTAGAGAAATAAGACATTGTCAAAGAAGCAAAGGCTGGTGGTCCTGATCCACTTATGGCACAAAACAGCCCTTAGAGCATTATGGCATAATTTTAAAAGTAGAATGTTCTTTCCTTATTGATTTTCTACAATCTAGCCAATCAATAATGTTTAGCTTAAGCCCAAATCAATAGTGAGCCAGAGAAAGCTCAGACAAGCTCACAGAAGGCAAAATGCAAGTGCACATCTCCTGCAGTGATATCAGTGAAGTCATGATAGCTTGAAATAGTCCAGAATGGGAGTATTTACACCTTGGAAATTGGCAGTTGCTATAAATCAGGGCTTTGTTGCTTGTTTTTAAGAACTGGTTAACCGGTATCTCATTGCCAAAATGGGAATTTGTGGATTATACAGAAGTATCTCGTGCAAGTCTTGCTAGGATTTGGAACCAGGTATTGGGGCTTCCCTGGTGGCCCAGTGGTAAAGAATCTGCCTGCCAATGCAGGAGGCCTGGGTTTGATCCTTGGGTTGGGAAGATCCCCTGGAGAAGGAAATGGTAACTCACTCCAGTATTCTTGCCTGGGAAATCCCACAGATAGAGGAGCCTGTCGGGCTATATATAGTTCGTGGTGTTGCAAAAGAGTCAGACACGACTTAGTGACTAAACAGCAAAGTAAATTTACCAAGAACAGAGATAACTTCTTTATATGTTTCCATCACTCTTTCCAGAGCCACGTGGCCTCTTATCTTTTCTTAGGTCCACACATCTCTTTCTTCTCTCTCTCCACATTTCATGGCCACCTCTGGTATGATCAGATTCAGTTCAAGTCAGGTAGTATGCAGACCTGCCTTTTTAAGAATTATGGCTAAGGTGGATTCTCAGGAAGGGGATGTAGGGGCTGGACAAAAATGATGAGCATCTCAGGCCTCATTCTGAAAGGAAGTTGGTTTGCGTAACACACTCAGGTGGAAGGATATGAGCAGAAGTAACTGCTTTCAGAGTTGCTAGAACAAAAAGTGGAATCCAAGCGTGGTAGAAGATGGGCTAAAGAGATACACAAAGGCGGGGCATAAGGGGGATGTTAGTTCTACACATGGCAGGGTTTTCAAGTCCCAAAGTATCCAGCCTAAGGAAAACGGAGTCTAGACAGTCCCGTAGGCATGCAAAGTCCTATGGCATCCAGCTCTTCGGTGAGAAGGCTACCAACAAGGCAGTGGAAAGCTTGAGCTGTAGATGTGTCCATGGACCGACCCCTTCCATAGCTGGGCAAGTCATTCATCCTCCCAATGCCTCCACTTCTTTATCCACAATGTGGAGATAAATAAAGCTACCCTCTGACTACCTCAAAGGGTTTTTGGGGAGGCAAATGATCTAACGTATGAAAACCCTTTGAGGACTGTAAAACAAGATCCAAGCATATGGTATTTACTCATCTGTAAAATAAGGGGGCTGGCCTAGATGGGATTTAATGCTCTAGTCTTAAAGTTCTACAACTCTGTTATTATCCTTATTATCTGATGATTATACTAAAAGTATGGGTTTTATGGACATGAAACACCCTTCTCTCATCTTGCCAAGAAGACTTAAGGCGAAGCTTTTAGGCTGAGAAATACCACTTCCTAGGTGGTTGTTTCCACAGAAACACCAATAACCATAAACTTATGCAAGAATGTGAACTGTTTGGGTTTAAATAGCAAGAGGAAATTGATTTATAAACCAGGAATAGAACCAAACCCCTAAAAAAGAATAGTTTCTTTCTGTACATTACACGTAAGTATGTAACCTGATCCTACATTTAAAAAATACTGCTTTTTAGATATCTGCTTTTAAAAATATTACATATTATGCTACAACTGAAATGCCAAAGGATTTAAAAGTGGTTTTAGAAAACTGTGGCTAAAATTTAGAGGTTTAAAATGATGAGGTCTAGGGATTTTTTTCATTCCTAAATTGCTCTTCAGCCACAGTGTTTAGTAAGTCTCTTGTATTTTAGAAAGGAAAGAGGAAACATCATCTTCTTTCTAGAAATATATCACTAAAAGTGGTGCAGTTAATGACCAGTAATAGTTTGGAACTATTGCCGACACTCACAGAGGGCTTCCCATGTGTCAGGCCCTGGGCTGCTTGATGTGAATCTTCTTATTCAATCCTTGCAAAATCTCAAGTGAGGCAGGCAGTCTTATTAGTCCCATTATATAGATGAGAAATCAAGGCTTCAGGAGAATAATTAACTTGCTCAGCCAGCAAGTGGTGGCACTGGGATTCAAAGCTCCCTTGCTCCAGCTCTCATCCTTGCTATCCTGTGCTAGCTTGCATCTGAAAACTTAACACGATTTTTTAAAAAATATCTTTCCCAAAAGGAAAGATAGACCTCATGTCATATGTTGAGGGGTGGTTAGAAAATAATCTCATTGAAAATAGATGCTTTGTGATACTTCAGTTATTAAGAGCTAAGAGTGAGTCGTATGAGGCCATAAAAAAAGAACAAAATTTTGCCATTTGCAGCAACATGGATGGACTTAGAGGACATTATGCTAAATGAAGGAAGTCAGAGAAAGATAATACTGTATGATGCCACTTATACGTGGAATCTAAAAAATACAACAAACTAGTGAATATAACAGAAAAGAAGCAGACTTACAGAGAAAGAGAACAAATTAACGGGTACCAGCTGGGGGGAGTGGAGAGCACTATTGTGGGGGAATGAGGGGTTTAAACTATTGGGTGAAGATAGGCTCAAAGATGTATTATATACAACACAGGATATATAGCCAATATTTTGTAACAACTGTAAATGGAAAGTAACCTTTAATAATTGTATAAAGAGACTTCCCTGTTGGTCCAGTGGTTAAGGCTTTGCACTTCCAATGCAGGGAGCATGGGTTTGATCCCTGGTCAGAGAACTAAGATCCCACATGCCACAGGGCCAAAAAACAAAAAAGAGAGAGAGAAAAAACTGTGTAAAAATTTATAAAATTTTTTTTCTAAGAATGAATAGTATGTTCAGTGTTCTCAGCACATACAAACAGACCAAGTTTTCCAGAAGGCCCAGTCTAAAACATTAGAAGCATCGTGTCTCAAGAAAGGCTTGGACTTTCAAAATGCCATTTGTTCCATAAATAAATGGGAAGCTTCCTTAACTAGCAGGGATTTGGAGAGAAGGCAGGAATTCTCCATCCAAAACTTGGCTTCTTCTTTGCTGTTGACTGAAGCATCAATTGCAGCTCTTTCCACCTATAGTCCAGAATTGGTAAAACTTGTGGAAAGTGAATGAGACCCTGTGGAAAAGATTCTCTCCCCATTTTCCAGGCAAAATGTTTCAATCAAATATCTTTTTGTACATGCATTCAGACTTTAAAAATCCACTTACAGACAACTAAAAAAATCACATTCAATTCCTCGTTTTTAGGTTAACCATAAATGTCTGTGAGGCACAAAAGCCCACAGTGGAGAGGAAAATAATCCAGCTGAGTAATAGGCTTCTATTTCTAGAACATAATTACCAAGAAGAGCGATCAAGGGGCAGGCATTTATTGAGCATTTACTAAGTGCCTCACTGCGTGGGATAGAAAATAAGAGCGGTAAGATCTTAATTAAAAGATCCCTGGGAACTAAACATTGTAAAAACAAAAAGCACACAGAATTTCTATATAAACTGTGCAAGCAAAGTTGCCTAAGGGAAGGAAAAAACATTAGACGGATGAGGAATTATGAAGCTGGTCCTTTCTTGCCAAGTCTTTGGGGGTCCTTTCCCCTTCAGGGGAGAAATATCCTCTCTCAAATCTCTTCACATTCTCTTCCACTCAATAGATTGGTGGGCTCATAGAAACTGGGAATGCAAAGAGGAACTAGATCCCACTAAGAAGCTATGATTCTAGCCAGGATTTACACAAAGCCTCTCTCACTTTCCTCCTCTGCCCACCTCTCCAGTCAAAACAGGGTACGATCATCATTCCCACTGATACATAGATTGGCTGATGGCTTTTCAAACAAAGCTCGTGCTCACTAAAATGTGACCTCCATCATGCTTTTGCATTTTAAGTCTGTCTCTTCTGATTGTGGATAAAGAGTTTCAGATACCACTATACGGGTTTTAAGAAGAATAAAGGGAAACAACCTAAATGTTCATCAACAGAGGAATGGATAAAAAAGAAATAATGTATTTACACAATGGAATATTACTCAGCCATAAAAAGGATGAAGTAATGTTATTTGCAACAACATGAGTCTAGAGGTTATCATACTAAGTGAAGTTAAGTCAGACAGAGAAAGACAAATACCATACATCACTTATATGTAGAATCTTAGAAACTGATACAAATGAATTTACTTATAAAACAGAAACAGACTCACAGATTTTGAAAACAAACTTATGATTACCAAAGGGGAAAGGTGGCAGGAGGGGTAAATTAGGACACATGCATAACATATGTACACACATACATAAAATAATCAATAAGGAAAAAAGAAAAGAGGAAGAAGGCAAACCTAGAGTCACCTCAGTCCTGCTTGTCTCTCTGGCACTGAAGGTCTCAGCTCAAATGCCACGTCTTCGATGAGTCACTGTATGACACTGGATCCACTATTGGTCCTCAACTACATTAAACTTTTATTTTATCCATGGCACTTATCATTACCATACATTCTCCTACTTCTTTGCTATATGTTTTCCTGCACTTTTCTCTAAGCATTGTGAGAGCAGAGATCTTGTCAGTTTTGTTTTCTACTCTGTCCCCAGGGCCTAACACAGTAGCGAAAACACAGAAGATTATCACAGTATCAAGCTGAGTGGATGAATGAGTGAGTGAGTGGATGAAGGAGTAAACGAATATAGCTGACCACCTGATTTAGCTCCTCAAGTGTGGTGGCAGAGTAAATCCTAAGAATTCTCACGACAGGAAAAAAAATAGATCTTATCATTTTAAGCCTTATGATCCAGCAATCCCACTTCTGGGTAAATAGCCAAAGGAAATGAGAACAGCATCTGCAATAGATATCTGCATCCCATGTTCACTGCAGCGTTATTTACAAAATAGCCAAGATGTACCAATTACCTAAGTGTTTCTCAGATGAATGGGTAAGGAAGATATGTTTCATATACGTATATACACACATATACAATGAAATATTACTTAGCCATAAGGAAGAAGGAAACCCTGACATTTCCTACAGTAGGGATGAAACTTAAGGGCATTATGCTAAGTGGGATAAGCCAGAAAGAAAAAGATGAGTATAGTATAATATCACTTATATTTAGACTAAAAAAGCCAAACTCATTCATCTAAATAGAGAGTAGAGTAGATGTTAACAGGGGTTGGGGGTGGGGAAACGGGGAGATGTTGGTAAAGGGTACAAGTTATAAGATTAATAAGTTCCGGGCATCTAATTTACAGCATTCTATATATATATGTATATTCTATATATTTACAGCATTATATATATATATATAAGATCTACTATCTTAGCAAATTTATATATATATAATATATATATATGTATATATACATACACACACATAGTGATTATAGTTAATGACAGTGTATTTATACACTTGAAATTTGCTAAGAGAGTAGATCTTAAGTGTTCTCACCACAGAAAAGAAATGGTAATTATGTGCTGTGATGGAGGAATGAGATAATGCTATGAGAATAATCATTTTGTAATATGCAAGCGTATTAGCTCAACACATCACTCCCTCACTTTAAGCTACACAACGTATGTCAATTAAAACTGAAAGCTGAAAGGAAAAAAATAAGAGTGGTTGGCAGGGGTTTGGAGAATCAAGGGCTCCCATGTTGGTCTCTAGGCCCTAGACCAGAGTAAGCAAATGATGAGTCAGCCTCCTGTTCCTATAAGTAAAGTTTCATTGGAACACAGCCACACCCATTAGCTTACTCATTACCTATGGACATTTTTGAGCTCCAATGGCAGAGTTGAGTAGCTGTAATGGAGACCATATGATCTGCAATCTGAAAATACTCACAGTCCGGTCCTTTCAGAAAACATTTGCTGACCCTTCACTTAGACTCACCCCTGGGGAGTAGAACTGAAACCATTAGGCACCCAGTTTATGAGCTGTGGGGTACAAAGGAGTTAGTGCCTCTTCCTCATTTAAATGTTTGTCTCCTTTCATTAATACACACTGTCTTCTTGAATACAATTTTAAATCAAAAGCCTTTTTTACTTAAATTTTTAAAAAGTTGAATGATCTAAAGATAATGTAGTATGATAAATAGGCAGGCTAGGTTTTGCTGCAGTAACAAACAACCCAAAAGTCTCAGCAGCTTAAAATAGCCCAGTTCATCTCTTGCTCACATCTCTTTCCCATGTTGGCTGGCGGAGGCTCTTCACAATATTTGGAGAGGAAATGGCAACCCACTCCCACTTCACAATGCTGTCACTCAGGAACTGCAGGCAGATGGACACCTGTCTCCACTCTACTGCTGCAGCTCCCCAGAGTGGGGAAGAAGACCACACTGAAGCGGGCACTAGAGGCTGAAGCTTCTACCTGCAAGTGACACATATACTTCCTCTCACATTTTATTACCCAGAGGAAGACTTACTGTCACATCTTAATTCATTAGGGTGAGGATGTGCAACCCTCTCACAAAAGTGGGCACTCATATTTGTGGGAACTTTATAATTATCTATAATTATTCTCTAAGTACTGAGTTAAAAGGAAATGTAGTGGATTAGGGTCAGGGCCATGGGTGCTCATCCCAAGTAGAATTGAATTCACAGGGATGAAAACCAGAAGGAGGGGCCCCTTTTCCTGAGTTCCACTCCCTAAGATACCCCTGAGAAACCACAGGTTCCAAGTTCCATTGTTTTAAAAAAAAAAAAAAAAACAATGGAATTTGAGATAGGCTGCAGTATACTATCAGATACGTTACTAACTTTAACATTTAAAACTCCACTGAGACCAAAATAACCTAGCAAATAATATCAAAACAATACTCAGGAATTTAGAACTTTTTGAGCTTCTTTACATGGGTCTGTAACTTGCAAGGCTAAAGAAATCTCTCCCCAGGTCCAGCTGCAGCGAGAGTGCTCTGCATTCCTTCATAGACAGCAGCAGGCCTCTGGTGAAGAGCACAAGAAATGTTTGTCTTCCAAAGTCTCCATATCTGGCTTGGGGAACTGTCTGGCCTGGGCTTTCAACGTCTTTTTCATCTCAATTCTAGAAATCAATGCAAGCCCTAGAGCCAACAAACTGAGCATCTGGGGTACAGTTGGTGCAGGGAGCAGAGGTCATGGTACAGTTGGGGAAGATCGATCTTTTTGCTTTTCGAGAGTCTTGGGTGAGAAAAAGAGCACAAGGAGGAATTCTATGGAAAGAAAGGAGGAAGATCTTTAATGATCTCACTCGGACCCAGGACTGAACTAGCTGTTGGTGCAGAGCAGTGCGCATGGGTGCCCTAGAGGAGTCAGAAGGGAGTATGCTTTATCTCACTTATCCAGAAGTTGAATTTTGACCCAGAAAAGGGAACGCTTCATGTCCAATAACAAAAAGCAGAGCCTGTTGATGAGCATTACCCATGGAGGGAAAGCATGCATTGAAAAGAAAAAAGTGGGTTGTCTTAGTTTGCTAGGGTTGTCATAACAAAGTACCATGGATTGGGTGACTTAAACAACAGAAATTAATTTTCTTGTAGTCCTGGAGGCTGGAAGTCCAAATTCAAGATGTTGGCAGGATTGGTGTCGTCTGAGTCTATACAGTTCATGGAATTCTCCAGGCCAGAATACTGAAGTGGGTAGCCTTTCCCTTCTCCAGGGGATCTTCCCAACCCAGGGATCGAACCCAGGTCTCTGAAGAAACAGAAGGAATTGTAACCATAAAAAATGAACAAAAGACCATCAAGAATAAATGTTCAAAGAGTCAGACACAACTGAGCGACTTTCACTTTCATGCCCAAAGTCCTTATTGTCTAATTCTATTGTCCATTGTTTCTGCTGAGCCCAGTTTATGGTGGCTTATCTTCTCACATGTCTCTCATTTTTACACTCAGTACAAATAAGGTTACTCTTAAAGATAAGAATCCTGAAGACTCTAGGTTGAGGTTGCATCCCTTCTAATACCAGCTGCCTTGGGGTGTTATGAACTAGATGCACTTTTACAATAATTTTTCTTCCTGAAGTTTCCTGGGTCATGCAAGTAGAGTAAATACTAAATCACTATAATGTCAGGCTTGGGATTATAAATTCTCAGTAAAGAGCTATTTTGTTTTCATTTTCGATGACTTTCACCAAGGCTGAAATAGAGATATTTCCTTGTTGGCTTCCTTTTTGCTAGAGGATGAATTTTTGTTTTTTTTCTTAATCCCACTTTTTACTTGAGAATGTAGATGTTTGAGACCCCTAACTTTTTCTAGGATATCAATTTTCTTCTTAACAGGCCTTTAGTCTCCCCATGGAGAATCAAGCTCCCTGGATTGGCAGATAACCCCCAAGGAGCTCCATGCTTCAGGGTTTGCTGACCACTCTGGTTTCAACTTTTTTTCTTACAGCCTGTGAATCTTACTGTCTTACAAATTTAACTTTGCTTTTAACCAAAAAAAATAATATATAATATACTAATAATATAATAATATAATAATAATAATATACTGGTGTATATTACCCAGTGTTTCTATGTGCTTGTGGGGAAATTTTTTTCAGAATTTGCAGGCAGCCATACTGCTGGGGACCAAAGTCTGCTCCCCGGCTCTGAAGAACACAGTTACCTCCAGTTATGCCTGAAGTAACTTGTTCTTGCTCAGTCTAGTGGGACAGAGTGCCTCCTTTCCTTTGTACACCTATGAAATTTCAATAATCCGTGGACATATCTTATTTTTTATAATGAGAGGAGGGGTAAAAATGTGACAAGTGGGTGTAAAAACACTTTGTTAACTCTAAGGAGTGGTTCTATCCACTCTGTAAGTAAAGTATGGTATCAGGCTCTCCTTTGGAAAGAGAATACTCTGTGCTCTGATATAGCTCCTCTGGCAGGAGTGGGGGGCGGGGGAGGTGGGGGTGGGGAAATCTGCTTAAGTAAGGTATCAAGATTCATCTGCAAGGATTAAAAATCTACTTTTGGAGGGACTTACAGAGAAGAAGAAATTCTGACTCCATATCGGAACTGTTTCTTTGACTTGCTTTTTATTGCTCTTGTTATTACAGTCATACATAACGGCCTGTCTCAAAGGACCCTGTCCCTCTGCCTGATGGTAAAGTGCCTTTGTTCAGCTCATAATCTGACCCTGCCCACCTGTGAAAATAGAAGAGATTAACGCATCCCTTCCAAAGGCTGACACTTCCCAGAGATATTTTGCAAGACTTGAGGCCCCTGGACTGCAAGGAGATCAAACCAGTCAGTCCTAAAGGAAATCAGTCCTGAATATTCATTGCAAGGACTGATGCTGAAGTTGAAGCTCTAATACTTTGGGCCACCTAATGCAAAGAACTGACTCACTGGAAGAGATCCTGAATGCTGGGAAAGATTGAAGGCCGGAGGAGATGGGGAAGACAGAGGATGATATGGTTGGATGGCATCACCGACTCGATGGACATGAGTTTGAGCAAGCTTTGGGAGTTGGTGATGGACAGGGAAGCCTGGTGTGCTGAAGTCCACGGGGTTGCAAAGAATCGGACAGACTGAGTGACTGAACTGAACTAAACTGAACTGAAGACCCTTTTTACTTTACTTCCTCACTGCCTCTCCCTCTCCATTCTGCCTTTTGACTTTAGTTCCTCATTTTTTCTTTCTCTGACTCTGTAAAGGAACCTGGCATCCAGACTCCAACAAAATGATTACTTTGAGACATTAGTCTGCCATCTTCTTGGTCAGTTTGTTTTCCGAATAAAATCATATTCCTTGCCTCAACAACTTGTCCCTTGGATTTATTGGCCTCTCATGCAGTGAGCAGAGTGAGCTCGAACTTGGTAACACTTAGCACAGAGTGTATTCTACCAGTATGTTCCTTCTGCTTGTAAACAGCGCAAAGCCACACAAAAGGCAAGGATTGGGAAGAAAACAAACTCTTAAATACAAACTGTGTATTTTTGCACCTTAAAAGTCCAGCCTATCTAAACATTCGTGTTCATTTAGTTCTATTGACTTTGCACTGAGGTTTTTTTTTTTAATCTTTTGGCCATGCCATACAGCATGTGAGATTTTAGTTCGTTAAAACTGTGCCCCCTACATTAGCAGCATGGAGTCTTAACCAGTGGACCAGCTACCAGGGAAGTCCCACTATCTGACTTTTTTGAGTTTCTTCAAGTTCTTTAAAGATCATGTCAGCTTCTCAGTCCAGATTCACTAGAAAAACACCTTCATCGCTGTTCCTTGTTGCACCTGCCCATCTGTCTCACCTTGACCAAGGGAGTCTGTTCTGGATATATCTAAGCTCCTTCTTTTTAAAATTTTGTTTTAAAAATTTTATTCTATATTGGAGTATAGCTGATTTACAATGTTGTATTAGTTTCAGGGGTACATAAGCTCCCTCTTTTGCTACCAGGTCTGTGTCTTTTATCAGTGACCTGTCCCTTTGGAAAGGGCAGTGACTTCTGTCTTTCCCACAGATGTTTAGTGGGCACCCACACCTTGACTCCCCTTGTGTTTGTCTGCCTCCTTATTTTTAGAAATGGAAACCCACTTCAGTATTCTTGCCTGGAAAATTCCATGGACAGAGGAGCCTGGCGAGCTACAGTCCATGGGGTCGCAAAGAGTTGGGCATGACTGATGGACTAATACTTTCACTTTCAAAGGGTTTTTTGTTTGTTTTTCCCTCCAAGGTTTTAAAACTTGGTTACAAGGAATGAGGCGTGATTCTTCAGACCAGCATGAGGGGTGGGATCTTGTTAAAAATGTGTAATCTCAAGCCTTTCTTCAAAACCTACTGAATCAGAACCTGCTTTTTAAAGAGATCTCAGGCAACTCAGATGCACATTAAAGTTTGAGAAACCCTGTTTTAAAAACCATCATACTGAAAGGATATTTTAAAATCAATCAATCATAAATAAAATAAATCATTTGCAAATGTTTGTGTATGAGTCCCATGGAATGTTCCTTAAACATGCAGATTTTCTGATTCACCCAGTGAAGAGCCTGAGTCAGTATTTCTGTGGACTAGAGTGGAGACCACACTGGAGAAGATTACTTTTAAACAGAAAAAGTATTGCATCTTCACTGTGCTTTTCATCAATAGACAGTATTTCTATCATGTTAGGGTGATTCACTTCTGACACACTTGTACAGGCATAAGTTGAGCAAATTTCATTTTTTTTTTTTTCCCTTTAAGAAACCTCCTTGATTCCTTAATCAAGGCTCCTAGATGTTCAGATTTTTTTCCTCAAGTTTTCCCAAGGTAACTATAGCCATCCCAGCTTTAACTGGTTCATGTGTGCTTTCACCTCTGCCTTCTGCTGTGTACACTTTGGGAAAAGGGGTCCAACGTGCATTAGATCACCTGCCCAGGAAGCCAGTGAGCATATTCTCAATACAGTCCTTCAGCCTTGACTCTGATGGGCAGGGACAGCTCACTTTTCTCTCTGTACCTGCTACAGGAGAGGACAAAAGAGAATGGTCTTAAAAACATGGGGAAAATCTCTTCTAAATGGCCACTTTGTTAGATCCCTGTCATTTGATTTCCTCCCGCCTTCCTGCAACCAGAATGTACTCACAAATCCCTGTCCAAGCTGAATATTCAGGTTGGGCTCAAGTTCTAGCCCTGGTGATTTCTTACTATGTGACCTTGAACAACTTTCATAAGCTTCCCTGATCTATTTCCTCATCTCTAAATGGAAATAGTAAGAGCATATAGCCCAAAGTTTGTTGGGAGGATTTTCAGAGTTAATGCTTGCCAAGTATTGCTCTACATTTGCTGCAAAATAATCATTGATGAATTTAAACATGTGATCAAAAAAAGATGCCTTGGTAGCTAAATACCTACCAATGGTGGACAGGTACTTTGTTGGTCCCCAATGAGTCATGATTCCTGGCTCTTATGACTTTCTGTAATTGTTTTCTGCTTTGACTCTGGACTTGGCTGTGCCATTGAAATAGGGTGGAAGGGTGGCAGGGCACAACTTTTAAAAGAATGATGTAGCCATAGGACATGACAAAGACCAGCTGGGACCAGTTAGATCCAAGATGGCAGAAGATTCAACTTCCAGTGGACATTGAGACTCACGATACACTTATTGTAATACACTAGCAAGCTAAATGGCATACCAGGTAGCACCATAACAGTTCTGCAGCCAACCACAAAAGGCCAAAAAGTGGGTGGTGGCCTAATTCCTGGAAATCCCTGCCCTGTCCCCACAATAATTGGAGTAATCTTCCCACTCAGTAGCCGATGAAATTACCCAGCCCACAAAAACTAACTATGCCATATTTCAAGGTTCTCTCTCTCTTGCAATCTGAGATGGCCCACCCTCCATGGAATGTGTTTCTCCCAAGGCCTCTTGCCTTCTGAGATGGCCCACACTCTGTAAAGTGCATTTGTCTCTAAGTATATCCAGTTCTTACCTATCACTTTGTCTGTGAAATCTTTCATGATGGCAAGAACCTCAAATTCATTGGCAACATTGAGGCAGGAGGCAGATGGGCTCCCCTCAGGGTAAAGCAATTGGAGATTCATTCTCTACTGACCAAAACTCCAAGATAAGAATAGCAGGACAATTATGGGAGGAGGCTGGGCCCTGCTCAGACTACACATTTTTCCTTCCTGAAGTCAGGAGACCTCCCCGACCATACATGCACAGAGAAGCTTTTTGGAGGTCAAAGGGGAGTGATGCTAACTAATGCTAGGCTGCCAAGATGCATTTTTGGTATGCATGTGCACATAGAAGGATCCTGAGATATACCCAATACGACTATGAACCAGGCAAATCATAATGATTGGCCAAAGGAGATCCAGAAAAAATATCGCATAAAACTAATTCAAACTGCCATGAGTATGCAACTCAGGGACTCTCCCTCTGAGTCTGCCCATGTGTCTATACACACGTACTGTACTTTTTCCTCTTAATAAATACTTGTATCACTACTTTCCATCTTTGTGATTCTTTTCTGCAAAGCCAAAGGGCCAAGGCCCTTGTCACTACTTGTCTAGTGACTAGGATCTGGTGCTTTCACCACTGCTAACCAGCCCAGTCTCTGGCTGGTACCGTAAGCTCTGCTACAAGCCATTGTAGGCTGAGGCCACCTGAGTTCAACATCTTTCTGTTCAGTTCAGTTCAGTCACTCAGTCGTGTCCAACTCTTTGCGACCCCATGAATTGCAGCACACCAGGCCTCCCTGTCCATCACCAACTACCAGAGTTTACCCAAACTCATGTCCATCGAGTCAGTGATGCCATCCAGCCATCTCATCCTCTGTCATCCCCTTCTCCTCCTGCCCCCAATCCTTCCCAGCATCAGGGTCTTTTCCAATGAATCAACTCTTCTCATGAGGTGGCCAAAGTATTGGAGTTTCAGCTTCAGCATCAGTCCTTCCAATGAACACTCAAGACTAATCTCCTTTAGGATGGACTGGTCGGATCTCCTTGCAGTCCAAGGGACTCTCAAGAGTCTTCTCCAACACCACACTTCAAAAGCATCAGTTCTTCGGTGCTCAGCTTTCTTCACAGTCCAACTCTCACATCCATACATGACTACTGGAAAAACCATAGCCTTGACTAGATGGACCTTTGTTGGCAAAGTAATGTCTCAGCTTTTGAATATGCTATCTAGGTTGGTCATAACCTTCCAAGGACTATACGTCTTTAATTTCAGGGCTGCAATCACCATCTGCAGTGATTTTGGAGCCCCCCAAAATAAAGCCTGACACTGTTTCCCCATCTATTTCCCATGAAGTGATAGGACCAGATGCCATGATCTTAGTTTTCTGAATGTTGAGCTTTAAGCCAACTTTTTCACTCTCCTCTTTCACTTTCATCAAGAGGCTTTTTAGTTCCTCTTCACTTTCTCCCATAAGGGTGGTGTCATATCTGAAGTTATTGATATTTCTCCCGGCAATCTTGATTCTAGCTTGTGTTTCTTCCAGCCCAGCGTTTCTCATGATATACTCTGCATATAAGTTAAATAAGCAGGATGACAATGCTTTGGCCAATGGGACCGTGGCAAGCGTGGTGTGAATGGAAGCTTGATGAGCACTTATAGACTGAGGTTCATCCCCTCGGAACATTCCTTCCTGTAATCCAGCCACCAGTCCTTGAGGAAGCCCAAGAAACCACAAGAAGGAGAACCCACATCTCAGCCAACAATCCCCAGCTGATCTCCAACCAGGGACCAACACTAACCACAGCTCTCGGAGAGAGACATTTCAGGTTGTCTGGCCATTCCAGAACTACCTAGTCAACCTACAGAATCATGAGGAATAATATACTGTTGTTGTGTTAAGCCACTAAGTTTTAAAGTTGTTTGTTTTACAGCAACAGATAAATCCAATAACCATTCTTCCCATTTCCATATTAGCAGAACCCCAATTTTATTTGGTGTACAATGTATCTAGTTTAAAAAAAAAAATCTGTGTTCCCTTCCCTTTCAGAGGAAGGCAGCCATGTGATACAATTTTGATCAATAAAATTAAGTTGGATGGGGCTTTCAGAAAATCTCCCTAAGAGGGGCAGACCACACTGGCTATCCACTCATCCCCTTCTGCCTGCCTGAAACACAGAATTGACGCTATAGGTGGGTACGTTACTGAATCCAAACTCCCTCTGCTCACTGCACTAATAACTGGAGAAGCTAGGGCTCAACTTGCAACCTAACAGTATTTCTTCCTTTTAAAAACTCTCTCATTTATCATCTTTACTCCATGTATGAAAACAAAGGAAAAAGAAGCAGCCAACCATGATTGCTGCCTAGAAGCTGACAAGCAGCTTTGGGCTGAGAAGTCCCCTCTCTGGGCCACACTGCGAGGGCTCCTGCCAGGATTCAGCTTCTCTGTTCTCACCAGTCTTCTGCAGATCCGGCCTCACACGTGATACTCTAAAATTTTTGTAAGTGCCTCTCTGACATTGAATTGTTTTCTATCCCTCTAAACTGAACATGCAAGTAAGAACTTGGAGACTTGAAGCAGAAGGCAGTGTGATCAGGGAGGTGAACTGGGATGAGAGGGGACACACAGCAGAAGGCAGTGTGATCAGGGAGGTGAACTGGGATGAGAGGGGACACACAGAATGTTCTCATCATCTATGTTTCTTCATATGAGCATGTTATGCTGGATGTGAATGAAGAGTTCTCTTAAGGCACACAGTTTAAACACAACCTTTTAAAATATCCTGCAGAAGTCCACAAAGCAAATGTGAAACCCACTTAGACCTCCACCTTCCTCTCTTTGCCCCAAAGACCTGGGTTTTTCAGTGGCAAATTTCCCAAACTAACTCAGTGCCAACCTAGTCTTCTGATGCTCCCAAATGGCCTCCAAAACTCCCTTCCCTGTTACATACTCACAAGGACAAACTCCTCTATCTGGTCAACAGTGACCTCCATATCCCCAACACTAGAATCCTGCCCTCCTCCCTCTTATTGCTCTATTATTGTAAAGTCAATTTGTCATCTTGGCATTTGTGTCCTGAGGGTTCTAGGAATGCATGGCAGGCGGTCACCATGGCCTCTTTGTTTGCTTCTGCTGGTTTCTGTGCACCATCCCCGTCCCACCTCAGCTCTGGGGAAGGAATATGGTCCACAGCACTCTTTCTGGCTCCCCTGTGGCGGTGCCTCTGTCTTCTGGCATGTCATGGGACAGTCAGAAACGTCTTCACAGCCTTCATTCTGTTCTGAAACTCAAACAGGAAGTCTAGAACAAGAAATTACAGGACTCTTCTCAAAGAAGGCAAAGGAAGAGTGATAACTTTACCTTAGAAGAACCTCCACCTCAAATGAGAGAAACCTGCTTACAGTGCATGTTTGGATCATTGAGGAATTTGTACCAAAGACAAAGCAAACAAGGGGTGTGTGGAATTTTGTTAAATAGCTTCACAGTAGTGTAGTCATATGTCTTAAGTATGAACTGTCTGCCACAGGATGTCTCTTAAAAATGTGTTCTCTCTCAAAGTCGAAAGAGCAGTTTTGAGAACAAGAAGCAAACTACTTCATGTCTTCTAAGGATGTTAAAGAAAGCCACAAAACTGGGAACGTGAAAATGCACAACAGAAGCCAAATGGCTACCAAACCTTAGAAAACATAAACAAGAAGCCATAACAGATGCAAAATAACTCATCAGCCAAAGTAGGACACAGATGTATTATGTGTGCACTGTTTAGTTAAGAAAGAAACACAAATTAAAATACCTTATAAGCAGAAGTTGGTCTTACTGAAGAAGACAAAAATCTGGAGCTCAGTTTTAGTGCCATAACAGAAAACAAATGGACCAGGCCAACAAAAATAGGGGCTTGTTTTAGAATCACTCTATCAAGAGATCATTCTGAAGCATCAGCTTTTGCAAGACCTGTTAATAAATAACCCACCCTCTTCACTTAAACTCACTTTGCTTACAATGCTAAATCAAGAACTAGATGCTCCAGGCATGGCTGGGACAGTCAGGACAGCCAAGACTGCCATGATACCACTTTATGACAATCTAGGGGGAAAATACAAAATACTAATGCCTGGGCCCCACATCAGACCATTTAAACCAGTCTTCTAGGGTGTGGGGCCAAGGCAGTGGGGATTTTTAAAGGCAGGTGATTCTGAGGAGCTGCTAAGATTGTGACCCACTGAAGAGGAAGCCAGTAAAGCTGCCCCTGCCACATTCACGGAATGATGTGCCCTGTTATTGCTTCTGACTGAGGAGCTTTGTAAAAGCCCCTGCTCTTAGCCTTTAGGTAATCAGCGGTTGTGTTCATGTTTGTGAGCTCCTCACAATGCTACCTCCACAGCCTCAATGGCAAATATTTTCTGGAATTCCTGACATGCACAGCAGAACAACCAACTTGCCACATGGATGGCTCTTTACAATGCTCCTTCTGAGGAAAGGAGAGGCCAACAAGATGGAGCATTTGGTATTAGTTGCTTGTCCCAAGGTGATGACACCTGCGTTCTCATCTTCTCTTATCCAGTCCTCTGTCAGAACGGAGAGAAGTAGTAAAGTCAATATAAGAGTCGTTTATAAACAGAGGTGGCCTGAAAGCAAAACAAAGTGGTAGTTAAGAGGACCTCTCTGGAGTTGGTCATCCTAAACCTTGATTCTTGGCTCCATTCTTTCCAGTTCTAGGATTTAGACAGGTTGCTGGAACTATTTAAAACTCAGTTTCTGCACTGTAAAAACAGAATGTCAGCTCTGTCCAAGTTGCTGTGAAGATTAAGATAAATGGCATCTATTAGAACCTTCATCCATATTAACTCTTGAGCAGACAGTGGTGCACAGCAGTTGAGTGAAGGGGTGAGAGCCACACTGCCCTAGTTTGAATCACAACACTGCCACTTTCCAGGTGTGTGACCTTGGGCAAGTCACTTAATCTCTCTGTGCCCCAGTTCGCTCGTGTGCCCAAAAGGGATAATAACAGTACTTATATGTTTGATGTTGGAGAAGGGAATGGCAATTCACTTCTGTATTCTTGCATGGGAAATCTCATGGACAGAAGAGCATGGAGGATTACAGTCTATGGGATCACAAAAGAGTCGGACACAACTGAGCGACTAAACAGCAACAGCATAGGTTTGATGTAAAGACTACATTGACCTAACATTAAGGGGACTTGACATCTCAGTTTTCTCAGGACAGTTTCAGTTTATGCCTCTTGTCCTAATGTCGTGGCTGGTTTAGCATCTGCCTGCGCTACTTCACTCTCAGAAATGTCCCAGATTGGATAATTAAGTACTTGGCCATGGTAGTTAACACGTATATCACTTAGAAGAGTGCCTGGTATATATAGAAGGTGTTAAATGTGTACTAGCTGCTAATATTAGCCCCCATAGCAGTGCTATCCAATAGAAATACAGTGTAAGCCAGATAGTAATTTTTAATTTTCTAGTTAACCACGTTTTATTGTTATTTTATTTACTTTTATCTTTTGGCTGTGTTGCATGGCATGTGGGATCTTAGTGCCCTGACCAAGGACTGAACCCACGTTCCCTGCACTGAAAGCACAGTGTCTTAACCGCTGGACCACCAGGGAAGTCCTCTAGATAGCCACATTTAATAAAGTAAAAAGACATAACTGAAATCAGTGTCAATTATATATTTAACTTAATATAGCCAAAATATCAGCATTTCAATATGTAATCAACATAAAAATGTTTTGTGAGATGAGTTTCTTTTTTAATCTTTGAATTTTGGTGTGTGTTCTACATTTATGGCACACCTCAATTTGGACTAGTGACATTTTGAGTGCTCAGGAGCCTAGTTGACTAATGATGTCTCAGGTGTCCACATGTGGCTAGAGGTTACAATACTGGATAGAACGTTCTGCACACTCCATTCCTCATAGACAGTGATAGGCCAGATGGTCTTAAGACCTTCTCAGGTCTGTAGTGTCAAGGCTCAGATGCTTATCTTCTGTGTCACATTCCTATAAGCAGGGCTTTGATGCAGGGCTGTGGGGTGTATTTTTACCAAGCATCTTAACTTCACCTTCCCATCAGGTGACCAAGGTCACCTGGAGAAATTTCTGCTGGCTTCCTGGCAAGTGGAAAAACCATGGACCAATCAGCGTTTGCAGGTTTCTTTATAACTATGGTCTTGTTGCATTATGAGAAGAAATGTCAGAGTTATTTTATTTTCTCCCATGTCACAGTTTCCTCCTATTTGGAAACATCACCAAGAGAAAACACAGAAGGTGGTTTTGTTGTGAATATTTGGGCTTTTGGGACTTCTCAAGTGGCTCAGTGGTAAAGAACCTGCCTGCCAATGCAGAAGACTCAGGAGATGGGTGTGATCCCAGGGTTGAGCAGATCCCCTGGAGAAGAAAATGGTAACCCATTCCAGTTTTCTTGCCTGGAGAGTCCCATGGACAGACGAGCCTGGCGGGCTACAGTCCATGGGGTTGCAAAGAATCAGACACGACTGAGTAACTAAGCACGCACACATATTTCGGCTTCTCCCCACATATCATCTCTCTCTAGCCTTCTGATCGTGTTTTTGTTCCATTCTCTGGACTGGGCCCAGTATCACCACATTCCTTTCAATTATGCTGACTCTAACTAGACCCAGAGGTGCAGTCAGATCCTGACCAAACACCAAAGAAAGTGGAGGGGTAATTTTGGCTCCAGCACTTTTTGACCATCTCTGTTTTCTCCTTCAGGGACAGTTTCTTAAATCCCAACAAGTCTTAGCTTTGGTTCCTCAAACTTAAGAAGTCCCTAATCTGGGAAGAACTGATATCGGTAAGAGATGGAGCAAGAAAGAAGGGATGTGACATTATTTAATTTCAAAAATGAAAATTGAGCCCTACCAACCAGTAGATTTCATTTATGGATCCTGCTAAGTCCTGGATGGCAAGACTCAGGATTTACAATCTTGTTGGTATGATAAGACTGACCTGCTAGAACAGATCCTTTGCCAAACACATGTGAGGGTGACATAACCGGTGAAAGCTGTTCAAGCTAAAGGAATGGTCTTAGGATTCTAGAGGCCATGTAATTCAGTGTTCTCTTTTACTGACTGGGAAAGTGGGCCAGGAGAGATCCAAACATGTGACGAAGTTAAAATGGAAAGTGAGTCAAACAGAAGTGTTGGGAAATCTGGTCCCCTGACTCTTCTTACTCCCAATACTATATATCACACCATAGTTACTTTGATTTAGGAGTTATTCTCCTATTGAAGTTCCAAAAAGAACTTCAAACTTCTACTCCAAAACTTTTTGTTTACAGCCCCCAAAAGTTTTATACAGTTGAGATGCTTCCATGTCTAAAACCCTTTCACCTGGGTCAGAGGGTCTCATCAATGTATCCTGATCCCAATTAGCATTTTCTAAAAGGCCTGGTGAAAACAACCAATGAGAAGACACTGTGCAGACATACACTTGACCACCAATCTCCCTACAGGTGGCAGAACTTCAGTTGTGGTCTGAAGCTGGTGGTCTGCGTTTCAACAGAGGGGGAGATCTGGAAAAGGGTCTTAGCACAGTGGATTAACTATAACAGTCCTTCCCTCCACAACAATCTCTCAGTCAGAGCTGGACTTGCTGATGGAGGAGCTTCCCTAGTGGCTCAGACGGTAAAGAACACCCCTCCCCAGCTCCCCATTCCCCCCACCCCGCGCAATGCGGGAGACCTGGGTTCAATCCCTGGGTTGGTGGAAGGTGGTGCGTATTCTGTAGCTGGGGCTTTCCAGGTGGCGCTAGTGGTAAAGAATCCCTCTGCAATGCAGGAGAGGCAAGAGAGGTGGGTTCCATCCCTGGGGTGGGGAGGTCCCGTGGAGGAGGGCACGGCAACTCACTCCAATATTCTTGGCTGGAGAATCCCCATGGACAGAGGAGCCTGGAGGGCTGCAGTCCATGGGGGTCACAAAGAGTTGGACACCACTGAGCGACTAAGCATAGCACACAACTTTTCAGGGCAGCACAGGACAGTTGTGCTCCAGTGCACATCTTCCCAGCTGCCACTGTTCAGCGAGACTGACCTGCTGAAAGGGGAACAGAAAACTAACAGGTGGCAGTATTGTTCCCAATAAATACCCTACATTACACCATTCATGTGAACTGCAATGAATAACTGTACTGTGGAAATTGGCAGCATTAAACCAAAAAGAAGTTTGTCAGTTCAGGTGTCTTTTAGAGAGTGATTTTATTTGAGAGGGATAAAAGACAGGAAGAGGAGTGTACATCTTGCTTTAAACCAGCTATTCATCACTTCTCTAAGGAATTGTTGACCTATAATTTAGGAAGCGAAGACCATGCAGCTAGTTACACAGCTTTTGTCTCTGATGCCACCTGTTAAAGCTAAGACAGGCTGTTCCTTTGGCTTGCTGCTGGTGATGGCGGTAGTGGGGAGGTAGGGGTACAGATAAAGTCTGACTGGTAGTCGTTGGGGATCTGTTTAAGACATTATAAACTGAACTTAGGTGAATTTCATTTGTGTTGGATTTTTTTTTTAACTCAATTTAGATTTGATCTCACCAAAAAGCGACTCATACCACATATTTATTCCAGAAAGCTTCCTGCAAAGGACTTGGAGTTAACAGAACACAGGGGCTTTGGTGTAAAGACTTTTAAAGTCATACCTGGTTGGCATGACCAGAATGAATCGCAAAGGCGTCCCAAATTAAAGGAGAGGCGGAGAGCTTTAAAATCCTTGGGAGTTGAAGCAAGAGTCAATGATGATTCAAACGCAGGGGCTCAGGGGACTGGAGAAGGGAGAGGAGCTCCGGGGGGCCTGAGGTTGGGCCCCTCGGCATCCCAGACCCCACAGGAAGGGCGTTCCGCACGGTGCCTCTCAGTTCAGACAGCAGGCATCTCCTTCCCAACTCGCGAGCAGCGCTGAACGCTGGTAGTTTTCTCTTGCCACCTGATGAACGTTAGGAAACAGTCGCTCCGACCAACTGGTTCAGTCCAGAGACTCTGAGCAGGTTTTACTTTCCTTTCAGTTCAATAATTTTGGAAACTATGACCGATTTGATTTTGGGTAGAAGGCGCTTGGATTAGCGACTTGCAAACACCAACACGACCACAAACGACTTTGGACGTTAACCAGAAATGAATACTATTCAGGATCTCACCCGTTCTAAAATCCTGGGGGTCAGAACACTGGTGGTTTCCATTAGCTTCAGGTAACGACGATGCAAACAGATCCACGGGGCAGAATCCCACGATCCGAGGAAAACTACAACCAAGCTGCGGACGCTTGGGGCGCGCGGTCAGTGAGCACCACCCGCAGGTTGCGGCCGGAGCGCGGGGCTGGATCACCTGACTCGCGGAATTTGGGGCCGCGCGCGGTGGAAGAGGAGGGGAATGGTTAGCACCTCCCTCCCGGCTCCCGCGGGATCCGGGTCGGCGGGGGCCGGCGCCGGGCGGCCACGTGGTGCTGCTGCCGCCGCCCCCCGCCCCGCCGGCCCAGCCCGGGAGCCGCGGCGCCCACGGACCCCCGCAGCGGGGGGAGGAGGAGGAGGAGGAGGGACCGAGGCGCAGGAAGCCGAGCAGGAAGCGAGCCCGGCGGCCGCGTTTTCCTGGGGAAGCGGCGGGCGGGGTGGCGCAGCCAGCGGGGCCGACCCGGGGAGCCGCTGCCGCCGCCTAGATGGGGTGAGTGCGCGGCGCCGGGAGTCGGGAGGCTTCCCGGCGCGGGGTCCTCCGCTCGGATCCCCGCCTTTGTGTCTGGGGCTCCGATGAAGGCAGAAGGCGCGGAGGACGCGCAGGGCGGAGTGGCTGCGAGGGTCCCGCCACTAGTCCCTTTTCCCCGCCTGCCGCCAAGTGTCTGCAGAGGGCAGGCGGAGAAACAGAGGAAGAGGGGAATGGTGGGGGTCCGAGTAGAGAGGGAGGGCGCGCCAAGTTAGGAGAGGGGCTTTCGCCTTCTAATTCCCCGCCACTCGCAGGCCGGCTGGAGCAGGAGTAGGTGCGGAGGGACCGCGGGTGGGAATGAATGAGTGGCCCCCCTATCCCCGGCGGGGCGTCCTGGGTACCCCGAACCCGCTCCCAGTCCCACCTGCCCGGTCCGCCCGGCTCCCCTAGGTCCCCAATTCTGGACTCGACCCGCCTCCGCGCTGAACTTGGAGGAGCTGGCGAGGAAGGCGCGAGCGGGAGACTCGGAGGGCTTGGGCGACCGAGGGTCCGCTATTGTTCTCTTCCTGACTCCAGGAGCCCTCAGCTGGCCCAAGGGGGCAGGCGGGACCACTCCGGGCCCGAGATTGTTCCCCCCAACCCCCCAGCTCCCCCATTCTTCGGGTCCTTTTCCCCACCGCAGCTCCGAGGAGGGCCGGGAGGAGGGATGCTGGAGTTCGGGCAGACTTCGGGAGGAGGGAGTTCTTGGAGAAGCAAGAGGGGCGCCCGCCCGCCATCTACCCCATCCTCTGCCCAGGAGGGTGGGTACCCTCCCTAACCCACCCATCTCCCTTCGCTGCTGGCTTGGGCAGGTTGTGTGCCCGCGGTTTAGTTTCTGCAGTTTGCAGAGTTCGTCTGCTAACCCTGGGCTCGCGCTCTCCTTTGCTGTGGACCTCGTACCCCGCTTTTGTGGAGGGGGGTGGGGCTGAGAGCCGGGAGAGATCGCAGACGCGGCAGATGGAGCCTAGGGTAAAGTGGAGAGGTTGCAAGTGATCTCCCAGCGCCTGGGTTCTGTGGCCAGGCTTTTGCTTCTCGGAAGAGCCCGGCTCAGCGCAACTTCCTTCCCGATAATTGGGGCAAATATGCGAACTCGAGGTCGCTCACCTGGACCTGCGGCTTCGCTTGGCCGCAAGCTCACAGGTGGTTTAGATGGGCTCTGTTTTCTTTCCGGGAGAGGAGACTCCCGAGAGCCCTGGGATGGGGAAACGTTGCTAGTTCTCTGGAGAATGTGATCTCAAGCTCGTCAGAGCCTGGCAGAGGGAGGAGTTGGTTTTGTCGATCAGTACGACTTAGCAGAAGCTCATCTTAGCGAGGAGTGTCTCACCTCCTTGAGGTTTGGACAGACTTTCAAAGGAGAGAGCGCATCACAGGGAGGCTGGATTTTGATTGCTCGCTCTCCAGCCTTCCGAGTCCTGTTTACAGGTGTGGCTGGGGATTTATTACTGATGGATGTAATCTGATTATCCTTTCTTAGTGATGCTTAACAGTGTCACATTTTTTTCTCTTTTGCTTGTAAAATAGTTGATTTTATGTGAGGAAATTTATCCTGTTCTTATAATTTTTAACTAGTCCTTGCATGACTTGGAGTGGGAGAGGTGGTCCCATTCTGGGCTGTCTGCAGTCATGGAGGTGCTTCAGTAAAGCACTTATTGTGTCATTTACACTCCTTAGATGTGTTTTTATGCCCTTTTTTTGGGGGGGGGGAGGGGTTATAACCCTGTTGAAAAATCTTATTACTATTATCTGTGAAATTGAAATAAAGTAATGACTTCTGGGCCCTGGAGATGCAGTGGGGACACGATGTAGTGCCCTTGTCTGCCAGTATTGTATCTGACAATGAAGTTCTTGTACTTCTGTGTTGCATATCCACAAACCATATCCCCAAGCTTAACATTTTATTTAAGTAGCATAATTCTATATACATACAGCTTGCATTTTTATATTTGTCACTATGTGTTTGAGATGCCTGTAGATCTTACTTACTTTAGCTGCTGCAGAGAATTCTAGTGTATGAATAAATTATAGCATGCTTTTTCCCTTGCCAAGAGAAAATTTAAGAGTTTCCAGTTTTTCGCTGTTAACACTTTTTCTGCATAGGACAGTTGATCTTTTTCTGCTTTTTTTTTTTTTTTTTTACTTAACAGTGCTACAGTCAATATCTGAAACATGTTCTCCTTGAGCAATTTCTCTGTGAAACGCACCTATACAATTGATTGCTGGGTAGTGGGATCTAGGTAATGATGCATTTATTATTTCTTCTTCAGCATGTATGTAGGGTATATGTAGAGTCTCTCAGTTACTTGCTGAATGAAAAGTGCAATTGATCAGTTTTAGCTTTTAAGGTTATGTTAGTTGGCTGAGTTCTTCAGTTTTTTCAGTTTTTTTTTTTTTTTTTTTTAGAAAAACAAGAGTGCCTCTTAATTTTAAAGTGGGAAAGTGAAAGTGAAAGTCGCTCAGTCGTGTCTGACTCTTTGCAACCCCATGGACTATACAGTCCATGGAATTCTCTAGGCCAGAATACTGGAGTGGGTAGCCTTTCCCTTCTCCAGGGGATCTTCCCAACCCAGGGATCGAAGCTTGAGACAAAAGTGTGATGCGAGTTTGGGATATTTATACTAAAGGCTTTTCTTGGCCGGTCACCCAGGTGTAACCCTGGATTACTTGCTCAACCTTCTCTTCCTCATTTATTCAAGCTTGGAAAGATTAGGGGCTTAAGTGAAGTGAAAGTCACTAGTCGTGTCTGACTCTTTGTGACCCCGTGGGCTGCAGCCTGCCAGGCTCCTCCGTCCATGGAATTCTCCAGGCAAGAATACTGGAGGGGGTAGCCTTTCCCTTCCCCAGGGGATCTTTCCAACCCAGGGATCAAACCCAGGTCCCTGACACTGCAGGCAGATTCTTTACCGTCTGAGCCACAACCTGTTTACAGAGGCATGTTCCTGCTCCATGTGTATATGAAAATACGTCTGTGTTCATGACATTTTCCATCTGATTGTAACTCTGTTAATCTGGAAGCAGTTTAAGGCATTAAAACCCTTTGGTTTCCTCATTGTTACTTCAAGTTGCCAGGCACACTCTTGCCTCAGAGCCACTGCATTTACTCTTCCCCATTGTTTGGATCCCTCTTCTCCTAGATGTCTCCAGGGCTATGCCACTCAACCCCTCAGCTCTTCACTCAGAAATCATCTTCTCTGGCCACTCCTTTATGGCATACCCTGGTGCTTTTCTCTCTTTTTTTTTGTTTTTTCTTTTGGACCAGGGATCGAACCTGGGCCCTTGTCAGTGAAAAGTCTGGGTCCTAACCACAGGAGCACCAGGGAATTCCCTTTTCTCCTTTATTTTCTTCCTAGCACTTAATTGCCTTCTAATTTGCCAGGAGTTAATATTAGTTTAGTACACATTAGTAGTCTGCACTAGAATCTGTGCTCCATGAAGACAGGGATTTTGTCTTTTTTGTTTACTATTGAATCGGTAGTGTCAAGAACGGTGTTGCACATAGTAAGTACTCACATATTTGAATTTCATGCCTTTTGTTGTGATTTTCTACTTAAAATTTATTGTATTCTCAGTGGTGCTGGCTGTTCCCCTGGCTGCAACTGAGTGCCCCAGATGTCGTATTTACAGGTTCCACCAGGATAAAAATACAGGTTCTTATAAGCGGAGCACTCTATTAAATCTGTGTGATCTATCCCACAAAGCCCTTGTGTCTTCACGTTTTTCTGCAACATTTGCCTTAACCTGAATTCAGAGGAAAACATAAGTAATATGATGCTCAGAAGCACACCCATCTTTCCTTTTCTTAGTACCTTAGCCTTCCAACAGTTCAGCTGTGGATGAGCATGACCAAGTGATGCTCCTTTTCCATTCCATACAGGATCCAAACAGACTAGAAATGATCTCGAGTAAGTGAAACAGGAGAGTGAAAAAGTTGGCTTAAAGCTCAACCTTCAGAAAACTAAGATCATGGCATCTGGTCCCATCACTTCATGGGAAATAGATGGGGAAACAGTGGAAACAGTGACAACTTTATTTTTGTGGGCTCCAAAATCACTGCTGATGGTGATTGCAGCCATGAAATTAAAAGACGCTTACTCCTTGGAAGGAAGGTTATGACCAACCTAGACAGCATATTAAAAAGCAGAGACATTACTTTGCCAACAAAGGTGTGTCTAGTCAAGGCTATGGTTTTTCCAGTGGTCATGTATGGATGTGAGAGTTGGATGGTGAAGAAAGCTGAGCGCTGAAGAATTGATGCTTTTGAACTGTGGTGTTGGAGAAGACTCTTGAGAGGCCCTTGGACTGCAAGGAGATCCAACCAGTCCATCCTAAAGGAGATCAGTCCTGGGTGTTCAATGGAAGGACTGATGTTGAAGCTGAAACTCCAATACTTTGGCCATCTCATGCGAAGGGTTGGCTCATTGGAAAAGACCTTAATGCTGGGAAGGATTGGGGGCAGGAGGAGAAGGGGACGACAGAGGATGAGATGGTTGGATGGCATCACTGACTCGATGGACATGGATTTGGGTAAACTCTGGGAGTTGATGATGGACAGGGAGGCCTGGCATGCTGTGATTCATGGGGTTCAAAGAGTTGGACACAACTGAGCAACTGAACTGAACTGAACACCCACCACACTGAATTTCCAAGAATAGAAAGTGTATATCTCTGAATTGTTGTAGAGGGTTTACTCATCATTGCTTTGATTTTTGTGTATTCATCCTGAGGTCTTGTTTTCTTTTTTATCTGGTTGGGGGGAATGATGACCTTAATCTGAAGATCCAGGAGCAACCAACATATAAAATAGTATACCCAGAAATACGTAAAAGAAAAACTGTCACATCAGAAAGTCCTTAACTCATGGTACTGAAAGCATTCACTATTAGTGCTGTGCATGATTTTGCTAGAAGCCAACTGAATATCCTCTGTGTAGGAGAAATGATGAATATAGGAGTTGACAAGACAAAGCTAAATATATCAAAGGCCTCTTGGGTGTACTTTAAATGGGTGATAGTGAAAAGGATTCTAGATCTTTCCCCCCATTAATTATTTACATAGGTGTATCCAGAATGTAGGATACTGATGGTATCCTTTTAAGAAAATCATGAAGATGCTGCATGATTTAGAGATTATTTTTTGTTTTATTGCTCCCCATGAGCTGAAAAGTACAGGTGGTAATAGTTTAATGAAAGATTGTTAATCAAACTCAGTTTCCCAACTCCAGCCATCTACAATGAACAGACTGCTCTAGCCTTTGACATCAGGCTCACTGATGGGTACTAGTAAATATAATCAATATTTTAGCAAGTAATTTTATGGACTTAACCACGTGTTTTAAAACAAAACCTCTTCTCATTGAAGTCTGCTTCATTCTTCAGTTTTATATTCTGTGTATAGTAGAGTGTATTGACCTACACACACCCACCCGCCCTCCCGTGTTGCCATAAAGCCCTTCGGGGTGTTCATCAGATGTTGAACTTTTGGGAGTCTGGAGCAGAATTGAAACAGAAATCAAAAGGCTGCGGAGTGGAGGTAGTTAGCCAAATGCAGGCTGAAATTCAGAGGATGTATTCCTTCTCAGGGAAATCAGATCACCTCTCTGAGCCTTGGTTTTCTTTTTTTCTTTCTTTTTTTATTTGAAACTGCTCAGTCGCAAAGAGTGAAGTTTAGCCAACTGTTATGGACTGGATTTTGTAAGTCTTCCCCACTGCCCCTCCCACACATACAAAATATTTATATATTGAATCCTCATTCCCAGTGCCTCAGAATGTGACTGCATTTGGAGGTTGGGTCCTTAAAGAGGTGTGTGCGTGCTAAGTCACTTCAGTTATGTCCAACTCCCTGCAACCCCGTGGACTGTAGCCTGCCAGGCTCCTCCGTCCATGGGATTTTCCAGGTCAGAATACTGGAGTGGGTTGCCATTTCCTTCTCCAGAGGATCTTCCCAACCCAGAGATCGAACCCGGGTTTCCCTCACTGCAGGCAGACTCTTTACCATCTGAGACTTACCTATAGTTTAAAAACCTGCTTCCGGCCTTTGGAACAGTTGTTGTTGTGTCTTGCCTGCTTCACCAGCTGGTTTTATGTGATAGGTCTCACCTCATCTAACCTGAATCTGGGACCTAGTCCAGTTCTTCCTGTAGTAACTGGCCCTCACTGGAAACAGTGTCTTGCCTTATAAATTCCACAGCCATCGGTCACCCCTGGGTAAGGGGCAGTCTTTGGGAGTTCATGACTTGTTCCTCCCTGCTTCTAAATGAACAGAATCCAGTTGTGAGAAGAGTTGGTTGTAGGCCAAGGAGTTTATTGTACAGTGCAAGAAAATACATAATTTTTTCCTTAATTTTTTTCTTAAATTGACAGTAAACAGCAAAATTTATCAACAAGTAATTGAGCATAAGCATTTTGTCCTCTGCTATATCAATTTTCCTCACTGTCAGTAATTACTTTTCAAACCTTAACTCTTCTTATCCCTGTTAAGTATTGCAATTGGTAACAGCCATATCAGTCTACAGTTGTTGTTTTTTTTCTTTCCTTCTAGATGAACTCAGTTTGCTTAATCCAGAATGTTTTCTTTTTAAAGAGCTAAATGACTCTAGAATTAACAACCCCAGCAGCATCTCTCTTTTCACTTTCACTACGTCTGTCCAGTTTCTTTTGCTGGCTGAAATGACAGAAACCCAGCCAGGAAAGAAAGCTTTGGCAGAGTTCACTGGTGGGGAGTAAAAGGCTGAGCAGCTTCCTTTGCTCTAGGGCAGCACAGAGTCAAGTGTTTTCCTCCAAGAGAAGTTCATTCTGCAGACCGAGGCAGGCCATCTAGCAGGAATTCTTAAATATTTTTGAGTCAGAGATGGACATTTTTGCAAGTTGGATGCAGGTGTTGAACCACTTTTCCTGGAGGGAAATTCACTTATATGCAATGATGCTATCCACTTGTAATCTTTGTTGGTTTCAAAAGGTTTGTGGCAGTCCCTGGGCTCAGCCCAGTTATGAACATCTTTGGAATCCCCAGGTTAACCCACTATCTGTTGAATGTACCTAGAAGATCTTGTTGCATTTGTCCTGTTTACTTTTAAGAGCCACCTTATGAGGTTGGGAGTACAATGACAAGGGGGTCTGTTTCCTAACAAGTGCCACCATTCCTCAGACCTGACAATATCATACATGCACGTGTGCTGTTGCTCAGTCATGCGTGACCCTTTGCGACCTCATGGACTGTAGCCCACCAGGCTCCTCTGTCCATGGGATTTTTCAGGCAAGAAATACTGGAGTGGGTTGCCATTTCATCTCTAGGGGATCTTTCTGACCCAGGGATCAAACCCGCGTCTCCTGCATCTCTTGTATTACGGACAGATTCTTTACCGCTAGCGCCACCTGGGAAGCCTTATCCTACAAGAGTGCAAAGTAATAACTGTGCATCTTATACCCTCAGTAGGAACAAAGTAATAACTGTGTGTCTTATACCCTCAGTAGGAAAACCAGTTTACATACCATTGACAATTTTTAGGAACTATTTCTATTGGAGGCAGTAAAATGCTATTTAGAAGTAATAAGTAGTAAACCTGTTGTATGACTGTTTTGCAAAGATGTGCTGGATTCTAAGGCTGGGTCTTGAGTTTCTCACCCCAGAGATATTTCTTGGTCTAGTGCTGGCACATACGGTTTTCTGCTTTGCAGGGGACAGCAGTTTCCTCCCTTTACTGTTGAAGGAGGGAACGAAGATGTCGCTGGGTCCAGCACAAGACACTTCTAAGCTCACGGGGTCAGTCTCTGACTGCTCAACCAGGTAGGGGGAATATCTCCAGTTCTCTATGTCCTTTTCCTCTCAGTTTCCTAGCCTATGGGGCTGCCTCCAAAAGGGACCCGAGGAAGACAGGGTCACATTTCCTAGCTAGGGAGCTGGTCCTCAAATAGCAGCTGGCTTTTCCAGAGGAACTAGCCCATCTCTGAGAAGTAGCAGGTGCTGGGAGAGAGTCATCCCACGGTCATCAGCCATGCTCAGGAGCTTGTTCTGTCACTATCCATCTTAGGTGACATCTTCCGTCTCTTGAGTGACTGTTTCGGCCAAAAGGGATGGTGACCTGGCTGTAACAGAAGGTGAATAATGTAAGCTTTTTTCGACAAGTCCTTTGAATTGACTTGAGCAACTTCTCTGCACCAGTCACTTTACTTCTAGACTGGCAGATTTCTGGAGGTCTGGGCCGTCTTACCCAGCATCAAATCCCTTGTGAGCAGTACATGTTGGTGGAATCATTGAGTGGTAGATAGAAGATCTTGGGGTGAACAGCAATGCGTCCCTTCATGGAGCTTTGAGTTTTAATGAGGTTAACACATTTTCAATCCATTGGAGCACAAGGCTCCAGTAGTTGGAGTGGGGTGGGGGGAGGAGCTCAATCGACAGCAGATATTGAGGTCTAGGAAAGAGAAATGAGCCCTCTGAAAGTGGCACAGTCAATAAGGGGCGAAGCTAGAGGTGAGCCTCAGTTCTGGCTACTCTTGGCACAGGGCTTCTAGATGTTTTCCTTTTCTTTTTCTCTCTGATATAGACAGTGACCTTGGGGGTCCCACAGGTAGCTAAGGACAAGTGTTATGAATGGAGAAGACTGGTATAAACTTGGACTTGCTGCAGTGGAGTCTGGTGGGGAGTCCGAGGTGAGGCAGATGGCTTTGAGCAGCAACAGGAAGGTTGGAAAATGAACTGGAACCCAGGCCCTTGGGATCCTGCTAGGCAAGAACCACATAAACAAACCCATTTGTCAAGCTTTGTCAGTGAGTTAACAAGATCTGTGCTGAGCCTCTTAGTTTGATGAGAAGGCTCACATAACTTGACCATCTCCTCCTACGAGAGTTGACCTGTTTGTGATTGATGGCTTTTCAAAAATGAAAGGGAGTGCTGACTTCGGGTGGATGATTTTGACCCATAGACATTTCACTGGTGGGAGAAGCAGCCTGTTCACAGTGGCTCCTCCCAGCTGCCCCAGAGGACGTGGGAACCTCTGAGCTGGAAGGCTGATGGACTTGTGGGTTGCTTTTTCTTTCTTCCTTACCAAAGGCAGCCAGAAGCCTGCTGCCTCAACACAGTTGACCCTTGAACCGTGTAGGGGTTTAGGGGGATACCTCCCACCCCACTACCACCAAGTTGAAAAATCCGTGTATCACTTTGACTCCCCTAGAACTTTACTTGTGATAGCCTACTGTTGACAGGAAGCCTTACTGATAACACAAATTGTCGATTAGCACATATTTTGTATGTTATAGATATTATTTGTTGTTGTTCAGTCGCTCAGTCGTATCTGACTCTGTCACCCCATGGACTGTAGCACGCCAGGCTTCCCTGTCCTTCACCATCTCCCAGAGCTTGCTCAAATTCATATCCATTGAGTCAATGATGCCATCCACCATCTTGTCTCTGTCATCTCCTTCTCCTCCTGCCTTCAATCTTTCCCAGCATCAGGGTCTTTTCCAATGAATGGGCTCTTCACATCAGGTGGCCAAAGATTGGAGCTTCAGCATCAGTCCTTCCAATGAATATTCAGAATTGATTTCCTGTAGGATTGACTGGTTGGATCTCCTTGCAGTCCAAGGGACTCTCAGGAGTCTTCCAACACCACAGTTCAAAAGCATTAGTTCTTCAGCACTCAGCTTTCTTTATGGCCCAGCTCTCATGTCCATACATGACTACTGGAAAAACCATAGCTTTGACTAGATGGACCTTTGTTTGCAAAGTAATGTCTCTGCTTTTTAATATGCTCTCTAGGTTTGTTATAGCTTTTCTTCCAAGGAGCAAGCGTCATTTAATTTCATGGCTGCAGTCACTATCTGCAGTGATTTTGGAGCTCAAGAAAATAAAGTCTGTCACTGTTTCCATTGTTTCCCCGTCTATTTGCTATGAAGTGATGGGACCGGATGCCATGATCTTAGTTTTCTGAATGTTGCGTTTTAAGCCAAGTTTTTCACTCTCCTCTTTCATTTTCATCAAGAGGCTTTTCAGTTCTTCTTTGCTTTCTGCCATAAGGGTGGTGTCATCTGCATATCTGAGGTTATTGATATTTCTCCCTGCAGTCTTGATTCCAGGTTGTGCTTCATCCAGCTGGGAATTGCATGATGTACTCTGTATATAAGTTAAATAAGCACGGTGACAGTATACAGCCTTGATGTAGTCTTTTCCAAAATTTGAACCATCCATTGTTCCATGTCCGGTTCTAACTGTTGCTTCTTGACCGGTATACAGATTTCTCAGGAGGCAGTTAAAATAGTCTGGTATTCCCATCTCTTTAAGAATTTTCCACAGTTTGTTGTGATCCACACAGTCAAAGGCTTTAGCATGGTCAATAAAGCAGAAGTAGATGTTTTTTCTGGAATTCTCTTGCTTTTTCTATGATCCGATGGATATTGGCAATTAGATCTCTGGTTCCTCTGCCTTTTCTAAATCCAACTTGAACATCTGGAAGTTCTCAGTTCACGTACTGTTGAAGCCTAGCTTGGAGAATTTTGAGCATTACTTTGCTAGCATGTGAAATGAGTGCGGTTGTATATTGTAGCCTTACAGTAAGGTAAGCTAGAGAAAAGAAATGTTAAGGAAATAGTGTAAAGAAGAGAAAATACACTTCCAGTACTGTATATGTATTGATACCCTAAGTTTATGTTGTCTGTTTCTGTGATTGTCAGTATCCACATCAGTGTGGTCTTATGATATAAAACACTGCCGATGTTATATGTATTACTAACACTGGACATTAAAAATGAAAAGTTGTGAAAAAATTCATATTTATAGGAAGAGACATCGGTGTGATTGTTTTAAGGTGGCTTAGTATAATCGATACAACTGCTTCATGGTAGTGTAGCCTAGACACTAATGAATGAATCTTTATAAAATTTTATGGCATACATTATGACAGTTATATTCATAATACGGTATTGAAAACTGTTACATTTTGAAACAAAGCTGCTTAACGTGTTGATAGGCTGATAGGCAGTTTCTCCTATTATGAGAGAGGCATACTGTAGTTTTTTTTGAAAGCAAAGTTAGGAAACAGTAAGAAACCTAATGCATTATTAGTTTTATATTAAATATCACCCACCTTATGCCTATTTAAGGATAGACTAGTATCTGCACATTTTATGCATTCATGATATACCTTAAAATTTTTTTTTTTTGTATTTCTAGGCTACATGGTTGATCAGTGAGGTTCTTCAAATTGTCCCAAATCTCCAAAAAGCTTTCCAGTCTATTTATTGAAAAAAAGTTGCATGTAAGTGGACTTGCACAGTTCACACCTGTGTTGTACAAAGGCCGTAAACATATGTGGGGCCCTGAGGTCCCATGTTGAACCATATCAAGAAGGCCTCACCCACAGCCAGGTAGGGAGAAGCCTACCATTCTGTCTCCAAGTGAATCTAATTTTGGGCTCAATCCACATTCATTGTGGATGCAAGTTACTTCGATGAATATGCTCAGGACCTTCTTGAATCTTTAAAAAAAATCCTTAATTTTCTTTGGGGCTGTATCATTTTTCTCTTTTGAGAAAAAAGTTTCACATTTCTTTCCTTTGAGCTTTATTATTTACTTAAAAAAATATTTGTTTGGCTATGCTGGGTCTTTCAGCATGTAGAATCTTTAGTTGCAGCATGTGGGATCTAGTTCCCTGACCAGGGATTGAACCTGGGCCCCCTGCATTGGGAGTGTGGAGTCTGACCACTGGACCCAGCAGTGTATATTAGTCACTCAGTCGTGTCTGACTCTTTGCAACCCCATGGATTATAGTCCGCCAGGCTCCTCTGTTCATGGAATTCTCCAGGCAAGAATACTGGAGTGGGTTGCCATTTCCTTCCCCAGGGGATCTTCCCGACCCAGGGATTGAACCTGGGTCTCCTGTATCGCAGGCGGCTTCTTTACGATCTCAGCCACCAAGGAGGCCTCTGGACCACTAGGGAAGTCCCTTTTGAGCTTTTTTTTAAATCGGAAGAAACTAGAAAATATAGGCATAGACACTAACCAGTATCTGTATACCAACCAGGATTTCCTAAGAGTTTTTTTTTTTTAAAGGAAAAACTCCTTTCTTCCACTAACCTTACATATACATCCAGTCAGCAACACCTTGATAATTAGATTCTTTTTGTGCTATACAACTTTAGGTCGTGTTTGGTGTGCTGTTTGGTGACTTTTTGTAATGCTTTTCCTCTAGAGTCTCTAAAAACTAGAAAGAGATGACCGCTGTCCCAGCCTGTCTCCCGGCGGATCTGTGGACGTCTGTGTTACCACTTGTGCCTTGTCTGGCAACAAGCTTGCTTTCTTCTTCTGCTTTAAAACAACCCCTGATTATTTTAAGTGCATACCCCTTGGAACAAAGTGCATTTGATTTTCATTACATGGTAGATGGGTGTTTCTGTCCACGGTGGCAAAAGAAACAAAGAGTAGCTCACCCTGTCCTGGTGATACCTGAGGTGGCAGGCTGCTGGCTGCGGGTGCTTCTGTGTGTGGCTTGCAGAACAAATACTGCCTGCACCCCCTGCCCCGTGTCTCACTGGTGATTGTTTTAGGACACACTTTTATTATGATATCAGTGCTTGTAATGGCTGTAAAGCATTGTAGTATTTCATTTTTTTTTTTTTTAATAGCTTGCAAAGAGGTAGTATACAGGACATTAGAATAATTTCCTAAGGAACAGAAATGTCCTAGTGATGGGGAAAGATTTAAATGTCTAGCTGTTCTGCTTTTTCATATTGTTGCCAAAGTGTGGAAACCTCCACCCCAGTCTGTAGTTTGCCAGCTCAGCCGAGTATAAAAATAGCCACTTCACTTGTCTGTAATTATCTTTACATTTTATGTTATTGACTGGGTATCTTTAGCCAAGCTGTATGGAAAAGGATTTTTTTTTTCTGGACTGGTGAGCTCATGACATTTGTACACTATGTGTATGCTTCACATGTTAAAAGGACAAAGAAATAAAATGCCACCTTCCCCTGGAATGTTGTGAGGGCAAACAGCCAGAAGGGAATGCCTTTTTTCGTACCGGTCCGTTCAGACTTCCTAGGGGGAGTTCTGTATATGCCAGTGGCTGATCTGAGGACTGTTCCATCTTTAAAGGCAACAAAATTTTTTTAAGTTGTAAAAAGGTTGGTCTGTTGGTCAGATTTTTTTTAAATTACTAGTGCTGTCTAATATGCAGCCCAGGAACTGAACTTGAGTGTCAACCCATCCTTCTCTCTTTTTAAATTGTGCTACTTTGGCCAAATAAACTTTCTTGGTGGCAATTTCTTAATCTTGAAATTGAGAATAAAAGCAATAGCATCTAATTTTGAAGTGGTGTGAGCATTAAAAGAGATAATAATACTCATTTATAATCAGATAGTAAAAAAAAAAAATTTTTTTTTGCAACGTAATCATGTAAATGATAGCTATTGTTACTATTACTAAGGTTATCATCTTCTGTATCCTACCTTTGAAGAACTGTTGATAAATTGGCCAATATGATTGTACCTACCATTATAAGCTATAGCACTAAAAAGGTTTCATATGTCATTGAAACACATTTGCCAGGTATCTTCTGTGTAGTTTGGGACTATGTTTTCCTGTGTTATCATTCCTCCATTTAGTCCTTCTTTATATCCTTAGGTAATGTGGACAATATAAAGGCATATTTCCTATAGTTGTGATCAATCCTATTCCCAGTTGTATTAACAAACTCCTTAGTCTCACCAGACAACTTTTGTTTCAATCACCATCTAGGCACAGAGGAGTAGTCTTGTGGTTAAAATGAAGATAGTAGTGTCTAGAATGAAGTGATGGGGAAGTTAAATTCCCTTTTGAATCCTTTGGAAAATTGTCCACCTGTTGATAGAGAAAAACAGATGTGTTTTCTGAACCATATATAACAGAGTAATAGTTTGCATAGAAGTCTGTCAGTCTTGAAACTTAAAAAAATTTTTTAAATTGGAGGATAACTGCTTTACAGTGTTGTTACTTTCTGTTGTACAGCAACATAAGTATACATATATCCCCTCCCTCTTGAGCCTCCCTCCCGCCCCCTCCATCCTGCCCCTCTATGACGTCACAGAGCTCTGAGCTGAGTTTTGAAATAAAATTGTTGATTACTTATCCCTTCTTCTGCATGTGGCAGAGTGAATCTTTTAAACTAACTTTCATCCATTATCAACTTGCAGGATTTACTAGATCTAAGCTTTATGATTTGATAGTAAGTGAATGTTAAACATGATAACCTATACTTTTTTTCCCTTAATTTTGTGCCTGCCTTGTAATAATAATAAGATGCTGTTATTGCCAGTTGTGCCAGTCTTTGAGGGGAAAATGTGAATCATTACTGTCTAATAGAATGTAAGCAAGCCATAAATACAACCATCGCAAGTCATTTCAAAGTTTCTAGTAGACACAAGAGGGAAAATGAAGCAACTGAGATTGTAGTCATCTTTTATTTTTATCTAGTATATCCAAAATTCTGTCAACAGGTATTCAGTCAAGCTATTAAAGATATAGTTGACATTTTTTTTATAGTAAATCTTTGAAATCCATTGTGTATTTTCCACTTACAGTGCATGTCGGTTTGTGTTAGCCATGTTTCAAATGCTTAGTGGCCACGTGTGGCTAATGACTGCAGTATTGGACAGCACTGGTCGAAGTAGTATGTCATTTTGTAGGTCCTGTAACCCCAGTCGGACCTGACCCTTAGAATGCCCTCAGTAGATGCAGGTTTGATTAAGCTTCCCTGTGTCTTTACCTTGTTATCTGGAATTTTGCCCTTCGTTTTCCTTAGAGAAGTATGATAGCTCTCTAGCTTCATCATAATCTGATCACACATGAAATAGTAGGCATTTGTGTTCTTGGTTTACAAATCTGTGTGTCTCTGCTTTGTTGCATGTGTGTTAATCAGCATGGACTTTTTTTTTCCTTTGTTGTAGGCAGGGATTATGTATTGGCCAGTTTTCTACATCCCTCTATGTACTTGGCCCAGAGTTGGTAGGCAGTGCCTATGAGTGAACAAGACAGTTATAGATTTCTTAGTTTTCCTCTTAAATTGCGAGTTCTTGAGTAGCCACGATGTTTTTACTCTTTAGAGCCTCATGGGATCAGGTGCCAGGTGTGTGAGTTTGTGTGTGGGGCCCAGGGTGGAGGGGAGTGCGTTTTAAATCTCTGTTGCAGGTGACAGAAGTACTCTCCATCCTTTATGTTAATGCTGTTTTGTTCTATCCCTCAATACAGAAGATGGTTGAAAATTGAAAGAAGGTCCAGGGTCTCAAATTCAGTCAACAGTCTGTTCACTGTGCGGGTGGTTCTAGGTCCCCCGACAGAGCACGGGCGTGGAGTGGCCTGGGGCTTCTGGTGGAAAGGATCTGGAAGGCTTTTCCATTTGCGCTGCCAGGACAGTAGTGTGGCAAATCCAGGCCAGCCTAACCCCTAGGGGGTGATGCCTTGGTGACTGAAACACTGTGTCAGGCTTCTCTTCCAGGTGTCTTGTTTAGGATCAATTAGGTTGAGTGAAAGTATGCTTCCTTATCATATCTTCAGCGATATTCAAGGATTAACTGCTCTGAGAATTATCCTTGGTGCTTGAGGTCTCCTGCTCCAGCTGAACCCCAACGTTCCACCCCCTCCTCCAGGCAGCTTCCCCACTGTCTACCCCTATCTCCTTGTCCCCACTCACCCTGAAGTCTATCTTCCTCCTGAGCCACATTGCAGGGTCCTTCATGACCCAGCAGTTACAATGGCTTTTCATTTCGTGAGGGTTTTTAACAGTCTAATTCTATTCATTTCCAGTTACTCGTGACTGTTTTCCTTGTTGGCAGGTTCCTGTAGGAGAGCGAAAGAGCCGTTCATATTTTCAGAGTGGAAATAGCCCAGAAGGCGGGGCTTGCTGGCCAGGTCTTCTGTGGTGAAGAAAGAATGGAATGCTTGGAGTTGGGGATGGGTGAGGGTATGCTGGCATATCAGGGAGCAGCTAATAGCCAAACGAATGATAAATAGGCCCTCCCTAACCTATGGGTTCAAAGGGGACCTTGTAGGTCACCCCACTTTGTATTTCAGGTCTGTAGGTTCATAAAGTGAGTTTAGCTACAGACTTCCAAATGAGTGGAACAGACAGACAGACAAACTACAGCGGTGCTGCCGAGGTTCTAGGCTCTATTTCACTGTGGCATCTAAGGTGACAGCCTGAGCGAGATTGACTAGGTGAGAAGGCACCAGAGGATTTGTCAGCATTCGTCGATTGCAAGTCACAGAAACTCAACTTGAACTAGCTTAGAATAGCAGGGAGGGCCTCCCTGGTGGCACTGGTGGTAAAGAACCCACCTGCCAATACAGGAGACACAACAGACTTGGGTTTCATCCCTGGGTCAGGCAGATCCCCTGGAGGAGGGCGTGGCAACCCACTTCAGTATTCTTGCCTAGAGAATCCCATGGACAGAGGAGCCTGGCAGGCTACAGTCCATGGAGTTGCAAAGAGTCAGACATGACTGAAGTGACTTTGCACGCACATAGGTTGGAGTGAGGAGTGGGGGATGTGGCTTGGCTCATGGGATGCCAAATTCTGTGCTAAAAGGGTGTCAGGGCCTCTCCGGTTCCCTCCCTCAAACCAGCTTTCTGCGCTGGCTTAGGAGTGTCTTGGACAGCTGCCAGGCTCACATTTTCCTAGTTTCTCCACCAGAGAGGAAGGCTTTAATGTTTTTTCTTCCCCGTTCTACTCCCTTCTCTTCCTTCTTCCTGTACTCACCCCTTTCCTGTCCCTTTCCTCTCCCCCCACCCAAAATCCCATGGAGGGTCTCTGATAGCCTTGCTAAGGACACCTTCCATCTCTTGGGAACAGCTATGGTCAGGCTATAACCTGGTTGGAGTGGCGGTGGGGGGGGGGAGGGGAATAGGAGGACAGCTTTCTAGAAAGAAATGCAGTTATCAGAAGAAGGCTGGGCACTGAAAATCGTGGGGCAGACAGTGTGCCTCATGGTAATGTGTTAGGGTAGAGAAAATGCAGAGACGTTCCTTCAAGTGAGCAGAGCCGGAGATAAGAATATACGATTTGAGTATGTGGTATTCGAATGACATCCCAACATGGTAGCTGAGGCAGCAGAAATGATTTTTGTGCTCTCCATCTGCTGTTCCACTCCTGCTTCTAGGGCATCAGAATTCACAGTATCGATGTTGTTTACTTATTTATCCCTTATTCTCAAAAAGTATTTGAGGCACTGGATGACTGATTCATCAAAACCATTGTGATCATCGTAAATGACACTTCCTGCATACAAGAATGTGGATAGTCTGGTTACCCCATTTGAAAGCCAAGTCAAAGAACCGATGATGTCACAGTAAGCCAACATTTGACCATTAAATCTTTCTAGAGTAAAACCAAGGTTATCTGGTATAACCATCCAGGGAGCTACCCTCTCGTACTTTAAAGCGGTTTCTCACTACCTAACAACTTAGCATTTCACTTTTTATATTTCATCTTGTTAAAAACAGCTTCATCGAGGTATGATTTACATTCCACAAAATTTACCATTTTTAGTATACAGTACTGCTCAATTTTTCATAAATTTACAGAGCTGTGGAATCATCACCACAATTGAGTTTTAAAACATTTCTCTCACCCCGCCCCCAAAGAGCCCTCATGCTCATTTGCAATTCCTCCTTATCATCCCCAGCCCTAGGCGACTGCTAATCTACTTCCTGTCTATAAATTTGCCAGTTCCAGACAATGTCATACAGATGAAATCTTACACTGTGTGGTCTCTGTGTCTGACCTTCACTTGGTGCAATGGTTTTGCGTTGCATGTATCAACCCTTCATTCCTTTTTGGTCCTGGAGAGTCTGCCTTCCCCTGTATGGAAATGCCATGTTTTGTTTACCTAGCTGGTGGATGTTTCAGTTGTTTCTCCTTTTTCACGCTTATGAATACTGCTGCTGTAAACATTCATGTGTCCATCTCTGTGGACACGTTTTCATTTCTTTCGGCAAGGCACATCGTGTAATTGCCAGGTTGAATGGAAAATGTATATTTAACTTAAGCTGCTAAACTTCTTGCCGCAGTGACTTTGCACTTTCCACGTTTTATATGTTCACCAGTAACATTTGAGGAGTGGCCCTGTCTTTTTAAACTTGAATGATTCTTTTGGATTTTAAGGTGGGGGAAAGCTGAGAAATGGACTTGTGATGGAGATGGTAAGGCACTTAGCACATACCCCTTGCTGTTTGAGTTTGATTACTAGATGTGTGCAGGGCAGCTTTTTTGCTTGAGAGATGAACACAGTGTTAGGTCTTGATAAAGCTGTTGACACCAACATCAAAGATTTGGAAATACACCCTGGAAACGGCATTTTAGAGATCAGCTTAAAAATAACCTCAAAAGGAGGGATAATCACATGGTGTTTCTTAGTCCTGGAGTGATTTTTGTATTCCAGAGGTAGCTTGTTTTGATTAAGCCCATGCTTTTTAAATTGGATGGATTTAGGGCATGAGGTAACCTTGGGGCTTTTCTTTGGTAGGTTTATCGGAGCATGTGAGCAGCATATTTGACAGCCCAGATAGTAATGTTGCCAGAGCCCCGAACAGTTTTATATCAGTGCTGGTGGCTCTGACTGATTCATGGACCAAGATCGGTCCTCATTGATGGCAGATTTTATTTTTAAAGAAGAATGATGTTATTTGTTTCTCAAAAGAAATGTCATCCCCTAATAAAGGCAAATTGTGAATATAGGGAGGGAGATTAATGTTCTTAAGAGTTTCACTTCATGATCATTATGGTACATTAAATGGATGGGATTTATGGTTTTAAAAGAGTGTGGTCATTTTTGGGGGGAGGGTGTGGGATATTACAGTATTTTAGGAAGGATTCATCGCCAGAATGAAGCTACTGCCTATGTCTTTTTTTCTCCCTCTTACCTTTCCCTCTTCTTAATCCTTTGGGTAATCTTTTAACTCACCTGCACCTTAGTTAATATATGAAAGCACTCAGCTCATAATTAATGCTTAGTAAAGTTTGCATGTTTGTTGAGTCATTCATTTATTTATTTATATGTATCTGGTCTGCTGAATAAATAAGACACCTAAAATGTGATCACAAAGCAGCTTTGTTTTGCATCCTACTGACTCTTTAAAATTTATTCAGAGAGGTTAGTCTATCTCATGTCTCTGGGTGAAATCTATAACTTTTCTGATTAGATTTTTAAAAACTTCTACAGTCAATTTCAGTTGCTAAATACTCTTAATTGAGAGCTTGGAATGCCTGGTTTAAAATAAAAATTTCAAATTCAATTTAAAAGAAAATATCTTTCTTTTTCTCTCTCTCCATTTTCTCCCGTTACTCTACTTCCTTTATCTAACTGTCATGGTTTGTGACCCCTCCAGGGTTGCAATGTAAACTGGAGACAGGAGGGGGAGATGAGAGGTAAGAAGAATGAGAAAGTCCTTACTTGATGGGACACAGGAAGACGGTGCTCTGCACTCTAATCCTGACAGGTATTTTGAGCTGATTCTTGCTCTTTGAGGAAGTATTTTAGGTTGGACCATGTGCTCCTAAAATTCATATGTTAAAGTCCTAACCTCTGGGACCCTATGTGGAGGTAGGGCCTTTAAAGATGTGATTAAGATAAATGAGATTATATGGGAGTGACCGGTGTCCTTATAAAAAGACATCAGGATAAAGGCACACAAAGAGGAAGGCATCCTGAACATCAAGGGAGAAGGAAGCCATCTACAACCAGGGAGAGAGGCCTAAGTTCAGTTCGGTCGCTCAGTTATGTCTGACTGTTTGCAACCCCATGGACTGCAGCATGCCGGACTTCCCTGTCCATCACCAACTCCCAGAGCTTACTCAAACTCATGTCCATTGAGTTGGTGATGCCATCCAACCATCTCATCCTATGTCGTCCCCTTTTCCTCCTGCCTTCAATCTTTCCCAGCATCAGGGTCTTTTCAAATGAGTCAGCACTTCGCATCAGGTGGACAAAGTATTAGAGTTTCAGCTTCAGTCCATCCAATGAATATTCAGGACTGATTTCCTTTAGGATGGACTGGTTTAATCTCCTTGCAGTCCAAGAGGCCTCAGAATAAATCAGAATTGGCTTTGCTGTTACTGTTGTCTTGGACTTCTAGCGCCCAGAATGGTGAGGATACAGATTTCTGTTGCATATGCCACCAGATGGGACACTTGGTTACAGAGTCCTAGCCAACCAGCAGAGGAGGCCTTGGAAGATCCCTCTTTCTTCCTGGTTCTGCTCCTGGACTGTCACTAGGGACCTCTCTGGTTCTTGTCTTGCAGGTTCTGCTTTGTTGCTTTTCTGTCTGGGACTTGGCCTCTCTCTGCCCTCTTCACCCTGTAATCCACTCTGTTAGAATCCAAGACAGCTTACTACCCTTCCATGAATTGCCTGGGTCAGGTTTACAAGAGACAGACATCTATGCACAGATAAACTTCAGCATCAGGCTGATCACAGCCCAGCAGCTACCATGCCTTCATTCCCACCCTCAGAACTTAGGCCAGTTTCTCTCCAAACTTGTAGATTTTCCAGGCGAGGATCAGACCCCTGTCTAGTCTCTCTAAGTGGTCCTGTAGGTCTTTCTCATTAGGTTGAGTAGGCCTGGTGGGAATCATTGCATCATTCCTTCCCAAGAAAGCTGCTGCTGCTGCTAAGTCGCTTCAGTCGTGTCTTACTCTGTGCAACCCCATAGATGGCAGCCCAAAGGCTGCTCTGTCCCTGGGATTCTCCAGGAAAGAATACTGGAGTGGAAAAAGAACCTCCCCCAATCTCCATATGCTCTGACCCATTTGAACCCTGGTTGTGAGTGAGAGTTCAAGAGTCCTGTTACCAGTTTTCAGCTAAATCCTTTGAAATTGTGCATCTTGGCCTGGCCACAATGAAATATCTGTTGTATCTTTGTGCTTCCAATTTGATACCCAGTGCTTGTTCAGATGGTACTGAGTAGTAAAGAACCTGCCTACCAATGCAGGATACCTAAGAGACGGGTTCGATCCTTGGGTCAGGAAGATCCCCTGGAGGAGGGCATGGCAACCCACTGCAGTATTCTTGCCTGGAGAATCCCACGGACAGAGGAGCCTGGCAGGCTACAGTCCATAGGGTCACACAGACTCGGACAGGAGTGAAGCGACTTAGCGTGAATGCTTGTTCACCCATCCTTTCTGTCAGCCTCAGTGAACTTCCGCTCAGTGTAGACCATGGAGAAAGTCCTGCTGAGGTCAGAGGTGAACACTTGGGTGTTGCTCAGTTCAGTTTAGTCACTCAGTCATGTCCGACTTTTTGTGACCCCATGGACTGCAGCTCGCCAGGCTTCCCTGTCCTTCACCATCTCCTGGAGCTTGCTCAAACTCATGTCCACTGAGTTGGTGATGCCATGCAACCATCTCATCCTCTCATCCCCTTCTCTTTCCATCAATCTTTCCCCGCGTCAGGGTCTTTTCCAATGAGTCAGTTCTTTGAATCAGGTGGGAAGAGTATTGGAGCTGTAGCTTTAGCATCTGGTGCAGCTAGGATGTACTTTTTCCTTGTTGAGAAGTTCCTACCTGGAAGTGGTAGAATCTCATGCAAAAATAATAGATCAGGCATGCAGATCTGGGGGAGCCCTTGGCCTGCTTTGCATCAGGCTGATAAAATCTCTTTCCTAAGCACTTGCCCCCTGGGATTTTAGCAGCTGGTCCTTGCTCTCTGTTGACTCTTACATTCCATTATTCAAATAGTCAGCTCCCTTGACTAAGCCCAGCATGTGATTAGGGAGATGCTGCAGGGGGTACATAGCTCGGAGAGAAGAGAGGGAGGCATATGGAACAAAGGGGAGCAACCTGATAAGATTCATAGGCCAAATGAGATGGTGGTTTGGGTTTTTTTAAAACTTCATTTCAGTTCAGTCGCTCAGTCGTGTCCGACTCTTTGCGACCCCATGAATTACATCACGCCAGGCCTCTCTGTCCATCACCAACTCCTGGAGACTACCCAAACCCATGTCCATCGAGTCATTGATGCCATCCAACCATCTCATCCTCTGTCATCCCCTTCCCCTCCTGCCCCCAATCCTACCCAGCATTAGGGTCTTTTCCAATGAGTCAACTCTTCGCATGAGGTGGCCAAAGTATTGGAGTTTCAGCTTCAACATCAGTCCTTCCAATGAACACCCAGGACTGATCTCCTTTAGGATGGATTGATTGGATCTCCTTGCAGTCCAAGGGACTCTCCAGAGTCTTCTCCAACACCACAGTTCAAAAGCATCAATTCTTCAGCGCTCAGCTTTCTTCACCTTCCAACTCGCACATCCATACGTGACCACTAGAAAAACCATAGCCTTGACTAGACGGACTTTTGTTGGCAAAGTAATGTCTCTGCTTTTAAATATGCTATCTAGGTTGGCCATAACCTTCTTTCCAAGGAGTAAGCATCTTTTAATTTCAGGGCTGCAATCACCATCAGCAGTGATTTTGGAGCCCCCCAAAATAAAGTCTGACACTGTTTGCACTGTTTCCCCAACTATTTCCCATGAAGTGATGGGACCAGATGCCATGATCTTAGTTTTCTGAACGTTGAGCTTTAAGCCAACTTTTTTACTCTCCTCTTTCACTTTCATCAAGAGGCTCTCTAGTTCTTCTTCACTTTCTGCCATAAGGGTGGTGTTTTAAAACGTAGTGCTTTCATATGTACATGTGAAAACTGATCATGGCATTTACTTAATCCCATTGCAGCTAACCCAGTCCATTTAGGACCAAAAAAAGCCTTGCTGAGGTCAAAGATGAAGTCTACAGTCTACCCAGGCACCTAACCTGTATCTCTGTCCTGCACATTCTTTCAGGAAACATTTATTGATTTTTATACCAATGGCTAGCACCCAAGTAATAAGCAAAACAAAAACTCTACCCTGAAAATCCTCTGTTCCAATGTAAATAGCCTGAGATGTACATTTTCAAATTTGCCAGAAAAACTGGCAATTGGGACTCTTGAACCCCTTGCTTATATCCGGGGTCTAAAAGGGTCAGGGAATGGAGACTGGGGGAGAGTCTTTCTTCAGAGAGCAGTTTGCATCAGTTCCCACCACGCCCGTTCAGCCTCCCAAGAGAAGCTTCAAGGACTGCTGGCAGAGTTTGGACCGGTATTTGACCTTCACCTGGGATGGCTGTGCCCCGTCTTGTAAGAAAGGCCCAACAAGGAGCCCTCTTCTCGTCAGCTTGCCCAGGTCCTGAGTTTCCTTTAGAGACACTCAGACCCCTACCTCTGTGGTGAAGACTTCTCTGATTTTTCCTAGCCCTCAGAGATTTCCATCCAGGAGGCAAAGTCTTAAAGCAGCTTCTGCCCCCAGGGCGGTTTAGATGGCAGGACAGGCTCTGTTGTCAGGGACTTCTTTATTTGGGGAGACCTTTTACAGCATGTATTTGTTTTGCCGCCTTGAGCATTCATACAGCTTTGGGTTAAAATTCCGTGTTTGTTGGAGATGATTGCAGAAGCAGGTACTCAGGGGAGAAGAGGTAAATGCTGAGCAAGAGAGAAGTATTTTAATTTCAGTGTCTTGCATTTGTTCAATGTCATCTCCAGTGGTTTGGATTTTAAGTCTCATGTACTTTTCGCTTGGAAGAAAAATTCTCGAAGCCTGTCTGGGGGTGCACGTTTAGTGTTCTGGTGTTGCTGAAGATTCTGAGGAAGTATCTCACATTCCATGACGGAGGGATTAGTTAGAGCAAGGACAGTGTTATTCACTCTGGTCCTCTGGTGCTGTGGTGACTCAGAGGGAACTATTTTAAACCACGGCCCTTGAATCCTGGGGTATGGCATCTTGGATGCTAATACATCCCTGTGATTCAGGAAAAGGTACATGTGTGTACAGCTGTCATTTGCCTTTGTGAGTTATTGTTTCTTAGTGGCCGTGGTAACCAGCTAGTTTCTCTCTTGGCTTTTAATGTAGAAGGCTCCCCTCTCATCCACCCACAATAGTTCGAAAGATTCAGTCAGTGTTCAGAAATACTGATCTATCATATGTACTTATGCAGTGTCTCTAAATTATTTTTAATGAAAGTGCCAAGTATAGATATGTTAAGGTGGTATGATAGGTATAGAACAGTGGTTCCCAATCTCATTGAGCATCCAAGTCACCTTGTGAGTTAAAAAAAAAATTACAAGAGACCTCCTTGGCAGTCCAGTGGTTAAGACTCTGCACTTCCAGTTCAGGAGGTATGAGTTCAATCCCTGGTCAAGGAACTAAGATCCCACATGCTGTGGACCATGACCAAAAAACAAACACACAAAAAAACACAATTCTGAGCCTCACTTCTGATTACAGAATCCAAATACCTGGCTGGGGCTCCAAGGGGGCCCTTACATGCTGACATAATTGTCAGCATTGTCTTATGAAATAACCATTGGGTCACATGTAGGGGTGGAAGTGGGGGTGAGTGGGAGAAAGAGTGGTTTGGCTATAGAAGAGAGGAACTTTTTTTCTAACCGTTTCATTTGGAGGTGCTCGTGGTAGAGAAATAGCTAAAGAGAATCTAGGAGCAAGGAACCTTTTAGCCCTAAGGGCACTGTTTATTAACCTTTGTTCATTCAAAATTCATTTTCAACCAATCCAGAGGTTCTCAACCTGAAATTTTCCTAGCTCTACAGATTGGAGAAGGTAATGAAGTTTATTAAACTATTAGAAAAAATAACAGCTAAAGAATTAACATCTTTGTTGAGATAAGTCACATCCTATTCAATTTACCCATTTGAATGGTACAGTCGATCAGTTTTTGGTGTGTTCACAGGTTGTAGAGCCATCATGGCAGTAAATGCAGAACATTTTCATCACCCTAAAAGGAAAATTCTAGATCTGTTACGTCATTTTTAATACTCAAAGAAGTCTAACAGTATAGCTCTATAGGCTAACATCAAGGCTTTTTGATTCAGGCTAGAAATTCTATTCGATAAGGGCAGTTCATGTTAAGCTTTGGTTGAGAGTTACATTATTTTTAAAGGGAAAATGGATTAATAAACGCTGTTTGTTGGATCTAATCTATCAGATGAGAGGGCAACAAGTCTGTACCTCCCTGCCCTGTTCCATCCTCATTGATGGAGTGACATAACGTGGTAACTGGCAACGGAGAAATGCTTGATGACTTATTTTGGGTTGAGCATGGAGTAAACTGACCAACATTTCTGCTTAGTGGGTAGACAGGCTTTTTTCTGCTTGAAATGAGAGAATTTAATTCAAATATCTTTTCCTGTATATGTGAAACATGCCCTTCTCTTTTTGAACCATCCAAATTAGAGTCCCATGCAGCTAATTCAGCTTTATTGCAGCTCTTTTGACCTAAACACCTTAAGTTACTTTTCCAAGAACTGCTCTTAGTGTAGCTTCACTAAGTTGATAGATGTCACTTTATCCAGTCTAGGCTTTGGAAGTTTGAATCTGGGAATTGGAGCCGAAAGATTCTAGCTGACCTAAGGAAGGCAAGTCACGATTGACTTGTGGGTCCTCTTGGGGAAGAGGGGGTACTGAGGCAAAGGGAGCCCAGGTGACTTCCCACAAGTCCTGACTTCCAAGATTAGGTCCTGGAGTTAGGTCCTTTTACCAATTCCCGGAAAACAGTGATTTGTTACTAACTTCAATTATCCCCAGCTACAGTTCTTGTTTCTAGTTACTATTTTGTGGGTTTCGGAACCTTTTTACCCTTGGCCTCCATCTCTGTCATCCCAGAGTTATACCCTTGGACCACCCAGCTCTCAAACACCCAGAGCTTCCAGGAAAGCATTCATTTTCACAGCTAATACCTCCCCCTGGGAGTTTTTGGAATAACTTGCTTTATTTACTTAATCCTCTTTAAATGAGCCTTTGCATACTTCTCACTGCCATGCTGAGGGGTTGGGGGGAGACAAAGTCAAACACACCAAACTACTAGCACCCATACCCATGAAACACGCTCCCCCATCCCCCATCCCCGGCCCTACGCGCCCCATGACCTCAAACAAAAATCTGACCCAACTTTGCCTGAGACATTGTGTTCTTGCCTGAAAGAATGCTTTGGTTCCACCTTGGTGGGTTACACAGTTTGTGGGTTATCCAAGGCTAGGTTTCTCTTTGCTTCTTTTCCTGGTGCATGGATTTGCCCTGTTTTCTTGGTTATTAGCACTTTACCCAGAGGGTGGAAGGAATTGAACTTCAAGGGCAATTTCCATCTTCTAGCTGCATTTGCTGGAGAACCATGAGCCGGTGTCAGGATGGGATCATCTGCTTGTCATGGTTTCTAGTTGGATTCATCAAAAGATGGTTGCTCTGACATGGGCTGTTTCATAAACCAGCACAGCTTTGATAAGTATATTTGCAGTTCCACATACCTCATTTGTAACTTCTCAAACTTGTATGCCAGAGTCAATCAAGCAGATTCCTAGGCCCTGCCCATGAGATTCAATTTCCGGGGAATTTTGCATTCAGCAAACTGTCCCCAGATCCTTCTGATTCAGATAAAATCAGGGGGCCACCTTCCAGAAGCACTGTCCTTAGAGTTTACAGTTTGCCGTTCAGGTACCAGCTGAGCCTTCTCTGAGGTTAAGTACATGGCAATTAACAAGGTGTAATTACAGTGTGTGCGGTTTCCAAGGCAACAGACATTCTGTCACTCCTGCTGAGGCTGGGAAGATTGAAAGGGACCACAGGGAGGCCACAGGAATGGTGTGGCCTCCAGATTAATGTCATTGAGGTGCTTTGTGACCAGTCCAAAGGGCCCTGATGAAGGGCAGCAGCAATAATGAAAGGCAAAAATTAACAAATTAGAAACCAGGGAGCCACTGGACCACTTCTGGAGGTGGCAACAAAGACCTCAAGAGGAATGAGTCCAGCCATTCAGTTGCCTGCATTTCTTACCCCACCCCCCACCATGCCATCTGTTTCCTCAGATCAGTTTAGTTCAGAATAAAGATGGTGGTCGAATATGATGACCTTGAAAGGCTTTTGAAAGGTAGTGATCAACTGTGGTCAGCATCTGACCACCGTTCCTGTTCTCCTGTTCTCACTTTCTCAGCTGAGGCTTGACCTTCCATTTCTTGAGTGCTTTCCAGGTGACGAGAACTTGCACATAGATTTTTCTGTCATTTTTGACCTAAACATAACACTTTCCAGGTTTCAGGATGGAAGAGATCAAGTTCATGCCATGTTTTAGCCCAGGAGTTTACTTTCAGGTTTTAGTGTCAAAGTTGTAGGGCAGTGGAAAAGGCATTCACCCATCAGTCTGACTTTTGGTTCTGAATTTTATCATACAGAGGTGTGCGGAATGCAGACAGGTTTCTTCACTTTGAGGTTCCATCTCTCTGGCAAGTGAGGGGCTCTGACTAGATCCATAGTCTTACCTTTTGAAGGGTGACAATGCCTTTGCAGAATCTGATGAAAATAGGAACTTTCTTTCCAGAAAAAAGTACAGGGACTTGGCTGGTGGTCCAGTGATGAAGACTCTGCAATCCCAATGCAGGGGGCCTGGGTTCAATCCCCTGGTTAGGGAACTAGATCCTGCAGGAGGCACCTAAGATCTGCCACAGCCAAGTAAACTTAAAAAAAAAAAAGTACAGATATACTGTCATTCCAAAAATTTACCTTCAGTTTCTAAAGGCACCACAGATCCCTCCTAAATGAGGTTGTTTCTTAAGACTTTTCCAGCTCCAGATTGGAATCACTGGGTCCCACGAGGACCTGGGGAGAGTCTTTCACTGTTTTGAGTGGCTTCCTGAGGAATGAAGTATTTGATGAGGGAGGTTTTGTTGTTTCTTGCATGTTTCCCTCATTGCCCTGTGAATCTACGAGGGGGGAAAAACACACTGAGAAAAATAAATAGGGAATGAATGGCATCTGGAATATGAGCTGTGCTTCAGTATGCTTCACTCCTGTGGCCCTTTCAGAGGCGGTAGAGGCTGTAACTGTACCATGAAGGGGGTGGAGAGGAGGGAGTTAAGCACTGAATTTTGTGCAGTGACAGGCCAGCCTTTACTTAAGCTTGTTCTACTTTGAATGAGGAGTTGGAAGAAAATGAAAAGTTTCAGTTAACTTGAAAATGTTGGACGCTTCAAAGGAGTATCACAAATGGGAAGAACATAACATTCTGTACCACTTCCCAGCCCTTAACCCTGACCACCTTCCTAACTCAAACCCAGACGCTTACCCATGGCCCCAAGTCCTAGTCGAGTTGGGAGGGAATCACTGTAGTGTTTGGAAACCTTAAAGTGTGTTTGTTTGTGTGTGTGTGTATGTATGTGTATGAGTTGCTCAGTCATGTCTGATTCTTTGCGATCCCATGGACTGTAGTCCACCAGGCTCCTCTGTCCATGGGATTCTCCAGGCAAGAATACTGGAGTAAGTCGCCATTCCCTTCTCCATGGGATCTTCCCAACTGAGGGATCGAACCTGGGTCCCCTGTATTATAGGCAGATTCTTTACCATCTGATCCAGGAAACCTTGATACTTAATTTCTTTTTTTCTCCTTCTGGCTAGGTAGTCAAATTAAACGTCTTGACCTCAGCATTTCTAAATCCCCCCAAATCTGACTCAGAATGTCATTTTTCAGTTCAGTTCAGTTGCCTGTTACTCCAGGTGTTTCTTGACTTCCTACTTTTGCATTCCAGTCCCCTATAATGAAAAGGACATCTTTTTTGGGTGTTAGTTCTAGAAGGTCTTGTAGGTGTTCATAGAAACGTTCAACTTCAGCTTCTTCAGCATTACTGGTTGGGACATAGGCTTGGATTACCGTGATATTGAATGGTTTGCCTTGGAAACAAACAGAGATCATTCTGTTGTTTTTGAGATTGCATCCAAGTACTGCATTTTGGACTCTTTTGTTGACTGTTATGGCTGCTCCATTTCTTCTAAGGGATTCTTGCCCACAGGAGTAGATATAATGGTCATCTGAGTTAAATTCACCCATTCCAGTCCATCTTAGTTCACTGATTCCTAGAATGTCGATGTTCGCTCTTGCCATCTCCTGTTTGACCACTTCCAATTTGTCTTGATTCATGGACCTAACATTCCAGGTTCCTGTGCAATATTGCTCTTTACAACCTTGGACCTTGCTTCTATCACCAGTCCCATCCACAACTGGGTGTTGTTTTTGCTTTGGCTCCATCCCTTCATTCTTTCTGGAGTTATTTCTCCACTGATCTCCAGTAGCATATTGGGCACCTACCGACCTGGGGAGTTCATCTTTCAGTGTCCTATCTTTTTGCCTTTTCATATTGTTCATGGGGTTCTTTTAGAGAGTGGTTAAGGAATTATATGTTAGCACGGTTCATCTTGGGCATTTAGGAAACTTAAATTCTGTTAAGGCTTTTGTGGTAAAACAGCAATATCTATTGCCACCTGCACCTTTATTCCCCCTTAATTCCTACAAGCCTTTGGATTGGAGGAACCAGTGATGATGCCTGAATTATGAGTCAAAGTCTCCCAGAGGAGAAAATGGAGAAAAAGAACATAGCAGTGGGATTATATGTGATGCTATTATAACAGAAGGTCAGCTCATAAACCCTGCTGAGGCTCCAGTCTTGTGCTAGCTGATCCAGATACTTGGAGCAGAGTGGTTGAAGGGGAGAAATACATGGGAGGATGTTTGATGGAAGCTCAGCGATGTCACCCTCCTAATGGGCTTGCTTGGCTGTCATTTAACATTGGATAATTAAAAGTAAACCTGGATTTTATTGCTCTGCTGTGAATTATATGACAGCTTGGCACAACCACATTTTTGCAATAAGTGGAGACCATGTCTTACGGCTAACACGTCACACACGCACATACACAGGCAAACACACATACCTTCTCTTGGCTGAAGCTTATCTCCTGAGGCTACATCATGACATGTAACTTACTGCCCTGATAAGGCCCAGACTGGAGGAGGTGCTTGTGGAATGATTGCAGAATCTTGTTATGCTGAAAGGAAGTTAGAGCTCTAAGGACAAAGGATTTTTAGGAAAAAGCGGACTTTGCCTCCTCATTCTTCAGGTAAGTTAACTAACACTCAGAGAATGTGACTTGGCCGAAGTTGTCCAGGTAGCCTTTGGCTGGAGTGACAGCGCTGGTCATCTGACTTCCTTGACCCCTTGCTCCTGCCACTCCCCTGAGAAAACTCCCTTCAACCTTCTCATTTGTTGGCCAAGTGATGCTATAGCCTCTAGATCTCATTGGACTTTCAGTTAATAAGGAAAAGGCAGTTAAATGGAAAATATTGCCCAGCCAGGCCTATTCGGGTTTGTAACTTGTGTGACCAGGTTCACAAATACCTTTTCCATTCCACTGGGCAGCTTCCATTTGTACAAGCTGAAATTGTTTTAGCAAAATTTAATCAGTCTAGACTTCCATGATATATGAACTGGGGCAGGGGGGAAATCATAGGAGCATACACTTTAGGTTTATAAACTGGTGGCAGTAGGGAGGGTATTGCTGGAATCTAGTTTTTAAATAAAAACTGAAATAGTTCCATGATTTAGGGGGAAAAAGTCACAGTAATAACACTATTAAAAGCTTCTGGAATTTGGCAGCTGAAAGGCTATGATTCTGGCAGTTAGCGCAAAGGAAAGAAATGTTAGAAGAGCAAGCTTGGGAGAGGAGAGCAAAAGAAATTGGTATTATGGGGCCAGATGGTATCAGATGGCTCCCCAATTTCACCTCAAATTGCTTCCCAAAGCGTCATCCCTCCACTGCAAGAGGGAATAAAAGCAGAAAAGAATAATGTTTCAAACCCCAGCTTGTTAATCAGCCGTAGGATAGTAAGAGCTAACCATTATGAAATATTTACTTTATGTCAGGTGCTGTGCCAAGCTCATTATGTGAACGTTGTTTAATCTTGCTGCAACCCTTGTGTGGTAGGTATTATTGGCAGGCTCATTTTCCAGATGAAGAAACTGAGACCCAAGGAGCTCCAGTTCCTTGATTGGGCCTGAGTTTCTCTAGCTCACAGTTGTATAGTCAGTGTTTGTGCCCAAGTAGCCTGATTCCAGACCCCAGGTTTTCCAAAAGAGGAAATGTGGATGCAGGTCTGATTTTATGAAACAGCAGTCTAGGCAGTAGCTTGGGAAAGCGACTTCAGACCCAGGTCTGTGGCCTTGGGAAGTCTGTTCCCTTTCCTGAACCCCCAGGCTCCTCACCTGAAAATTGAAGATAGTATTACCTCATGAAGTTGTGAAGGTTAAGTGTTCTAAAGCCTGTAAGGCACACATTTTAGGCTTGGCATTCTGGAGATGTTGGTACATCTTTCAATCTCTTAATCATAGACACCCATGCTGGAGTTGAGAGGACTTCAGCTGTATGGTCGGAGAAGGCAATGGCACCCCACTCCAGTGCTCTTGCCTGGAAAATCCCATGGACGGAGGAGCCTGGTAGGCTACAGTCCATGGGGTCGCTAAGAGTCGGACACGAGTGAGCGACTTCACTTTCACTTTTCCCTTTCATGCACTGGAGAAGGAAATGGCAACCCACTCCAGTATTCTTGCCTGGAGAATCCTAGGGACGGCGGAGCCTGGTAAGCTGCCGTCTATGGGGTCGCACAGAGTCGGACACGACTGAAGCGACTTAGCAGCAGCAGCAGCAGCAGCTGTATGGTTGGCAGACAGGTTCAGACTCACCACAAGCTTTACATGGGATGGTTACTACCTGCTGCTCGGGCATTGTAAGTGGCCTTCAGAACACAAACCTGGGCAGCTAGGGCCTTCTCTCTCTTACAACAGGTATTTCTCCCTTTAAGCAGTAGATTTTAGATGAAAATGATATCAGTGTGATTGTACCATGAAAGCAGCAGCTTGTTCTCTCTTATTCTCTGTGTGGCACTGGGAATCTTTACTTGTGTCTAAAATTTAAAATAGTCAAATAGGACAGACTGCAAAGTGATATTTTTGTTGGTGCAAACTTTATTTCATGTGTGAAATCTTTTACTGACTGAAGATTTTTAAAATTGAAAATTATTATTAAAAAAATAAAGAGGGAAATTCACTACTGATGACCTTCCTTTGAAAAGTAATTGGAGATGAAATGTATAAATTGTCATATAAAAGCGTTTTAAAAGGCAAAAAAAGTGAAAGTTGCTCAGTTGTGTCTGACTCTTTGGGACACCATGGACTATGCAGTCCATGGAATTCTCCAGGCCAGAATACTGAAGTGGGTCGCCTTTCCCTTCTCCAGGGGATCTTCCCAACCCAGGGATCGAACCCAGTTCTCCTGCATTGCAGGTGGATTCTTTACCAGTTGAACCACCGGGGAAGCCCAAGAATACTGGAGTGGGTAGCCTGTCCCTTCTTCAGTGGATCTTCCCGACCCAGGAATCGAACTGGGGTCTCCTGCAGTGCAGGATTCTTTACCAACTGAGCTATCAGGAAAGTAAAAAAAAGAAAATTATTATTTAGAAATTGCTAATTGAAAGTAAAGAATGAGTCAATAATATAATTATGGTTTATAAAAAAAGCAAACACAGTGAGAAGTAGGCAGAAAAGCATATATGGTCTGGAGGGCAAAATAACCTGGTAACTAAGTTGCTGTGTCTTGGGAGGGACACAGAACTGGGAGTGGGTTGGCAGGGGGAGCGGGGGTGGTGGTGAGGTGTTGGGGGGGATTTTGCGTTTCACTGGGTGCTTTAGGCTTTCATTTTTTGGTATGTGTGTATGCATCCCCATGTGTCACTTGTTACAAGAAAAACAAGTTCTAAACTGTTTACATTCAGTTCAGTGAGCGAAACTGTAATCTTCTTTACCCGAAGTGAGTGGTCTCTCTCAGAGAATAACCCTAAACCCTCACCCATCAAATTTGCCTGCTAGTCTTTGTGGGAGGCTGAAAGAAGGAGAAAGAAAGGGCCCTTTGTGTTTCTGGGGGGTAGGAGGAAGAGGGACAGCAGATCATGTTCGTGCTCTCGTAAAGAGAAGGCAGGTGACCCGCGGGCATGATCACATTTCAGCCAGCCTGTGTCTGGGAGGTCTGCAGCCAAATGAGTTTGTGACCATTGAGGGCAAAAACCCAGGAGTGAGAAAGGACAAGCGTGGCCCAGAGGAGCCCCAGTGGATGCCTTTAAGGTCATTGTGCTGCACTAGGACCATCAGGCAGGCAGAGGTTTCTTCCAAGCATCCTTTCCAGAATGCTTGACTCAGGTGGCTGAGTTTCTGTGCATGACCTAGGGGAAGGACCTAGCCTGTTTCTTAGGGCTGTGGTTAGATGCCGTCCTTGTCTAGTGGCTTCCATCCCTAAACTTAATAGGGAGCCTGCAGGTAACCCACAGAGGCCAAAGAAAGTCATGGAGCTTAACAAATGTCCCCCTAATGTGGGTGACATTTTCCAGTTCCTATTTCTAACTTGATTTGGTCATCTTTGAACTGGGGTTAGGTACTGGAAGGGATACTGGAGAAATATGCGGGATGCTGGTTGTCTTCAAGAAACTCAGAAACCCACGTGGGAGGAGAAAAACTACACACAGGCAATAACTAAGGCAAAATACAAAGCCTATAGAATATAGATATTAATAGGATATCCAGGATGATATAACCAGTTGTTAAATTAGGAGACCTGAATGATAAATGCTATAGATTTTCAGGGAGGAGTGAATCGCTGGAAATGGGAAAATTGGTAGGAGGTTTATGGAGCTGAAGCTTCTTCTAGGCCTCAGGGAGACATAGGATTGGAAGGATGGTTAAGCGAGGAGGAGAGGGTAATGCTGGCGAGCAAGTAGTGAGGCACAGTGGGTAGACTCGCTTTCCAAAAATAGCCCTTGACCTGCACAACAGTGACACTTAAGGAGTCCAAGAGAATGCCCATGGCATGGCTCTGAGTCTTTTCATAAGAACACTGTAAATTTTTCATTCTAGTCTAAAAAATGGATGTACTTGACTTTTTATGCTTGTAAAGTAAGTACCAGGTTCTAAATCATCATTATTTATTTCTTCTATGACTAGTTTGAAAGTAGGTTCTTTACCTCTTTAAATATTTGCAGCAACCAGTACGTGGTTCCACTTGGAAAAATGAGCTGTCATCATGAGAAATGAAGCCAAGAAGGTTGGGATTTCCCTTTGCTAATAAAATGCTCAGGCTTCTGGAATTTCTTTGTAAATGCCAATTTTTAGTGCCTTGAGTGAAATGGGTGGAGGTTGAGGGATGCGAAAAAAGGGTTGAAAGATCTTTGTAACAAATCTTGAGAACTGCCTCTCCAACATGATCGAGGCCTTCAGAGTTTACTTTGTGGGTGTGTGCTTAATTTTATGAAAGATTTGTTCCCAATTATGTTTTCCTCTGTAACAGGGAAGCAGTGGACATTCCATTTAGGGGGAAAAAAAAAGGCATCCAGTTTGAAATGGCTGTGTCCATGAGAGATTAAATTAATGGTATTTCTTTATGGAGCAGCTACTAATGGCAGCTTTCAGCCAAAGAATGCACACACCCCATGAATCTTGAGGAACCAGATACATCCTGCTTAGACAGGAGTTTGAATTTGTTGCCTGTTGAGAGAGTGACTCTTGTGAAGGTCGATAATTGGCATCTCTGCCAAGGTATTTTTTCAAGTTTTTAGTTGTTTATAATAAGTTTTTACAGATGCCCACGCCTCCCTCCCCCACCTCCCATGCAAAAAAAAAAAAAAAAAAAAAAGGGTATTTAAAATCCGAGCCTCTTTTGACAGAGGAACCTTGGCTAAATCTATTGTAAAGCTTAGCCTCTTTTTTTCCCCCATAGACATAATTTAAAAATACATCAGAGGTGACCTTTTGGGGAAGAGGCCTGAGTCTCTTGTAAACTTGTGCAGAGAATGTGTCACGCTACATAGTTTCCAGGTCCCGTCAGCCCATCTTAGTGCGGAATCTGCTGCTGCCTGATTTTACCTTGTATTAATTTCCTGGGGTGGGGGTGGGGAGAGTGAAAGTCTATCCCTCAGTCCTCTGAATCTTTTGCAACCCCATGGATTGCAGCCCGCCAGGCTCCTCTGTCCGTGGGATTTTGCAGACAAGAATACTGGAGTGGGTTGCCATTCCCTACTCAAGGGGATCTTCTGGACCATGGGATCTAACTCCTGTCTCCAGCATTGGCAGGTGGATTCTTCCCCACTGAGCCATGAGGGAAACCCATTAGTTACCTAGACTTGCTGTGAACATGCCTTGAGTGGCTTATACAACAGTAGTGTATTATCTCACAGTTCTGATGACCAGAAATTTGAGATCAAGGTGTTGGTGGAGTTGCTTCCTCCCTCGTGAGGGCTGTGAAGGTGCATCTGATCCGTGCCCCTCTCAGCTTTGGCGGTTTGCTGACAGTCATTGAGATGCATCACCTTGATCTCTACCTTCATCTTCACATGGCGATCGCTCTACATGTCTCTGTCTCTCTTCAAATTCTCCTTTTCATAAGCAAACAAGCCTTGTTGGATTCGGGCCCACCCTAAGGACCTCATTTTAACTTGATGACCTTTGTAAAGACCCTATCTCCAGATCAGGTCATATTCTGAGTACTTAAGACTTCAACTGATCAATTTCGCAGGGTGTGTGTCAGGCGTGGGGCTCACAGTTCAACCCCAAACATGCCTCCATTCTTTTCTGTCCTAGAACAGATTCTCCAAAGCCCTGGCACCCCCAACTGAGCACGTGTGCTCATAAACTTTAGCTCCACAGTTTCTTCACCTTTTGGACTATACATTTTCAGTGTCTAATAAAGTGAGGCTGGAGTATCACAATTTTTAAATGGGTGTCAGTGCCTAATTTTGTTGTTCAGTTGCTAAGTCGTTTCCGACTCTTGGCGATTTCATGGACTGCATCATGCCAGGCTCCTCTGTCCTCCACTGTCTCCCGGAGTTTGCTCAAATTCATGTTTATTGAGTCAGTGATGCTGTCTAACCATTTCATTCTCTGCCGCCCCCTTCTTTTGCCTTCAACCTTTCCCAGCATTAGGATCTTTTCCAATGAGATGACTCTTCAGATCAGGTGGTCATATCTTCTGGGTGGTCATATCTCTTTGCCTTCCTTACCGTCCATGGAGTTCTCTAGGCAAGAATACGGGCGTGGCTTGCCATTCCCTCCTCCAGTGGACCACGTTTTGTCAGAACTCATCACTGTGACCTGTCTGTCTTGGATGGCCTTGCACAGCATTGCCTATAGCTTCACTGAGTTGCACAAGCCCCTTCACCATAACAAGGCTGTGATCCATGAAGGAGCAGTGCCTAAACATAATGTTAATCACAAGGATAAACACAATCACACGAGTAAACATGTATTGATCACTGACCTACTACAAGAGAAATTAGGAGAAGAGTTCCCATTGATTGAATGCTTGCCATGTGCCAGGCCCTGTACCAAAACCCTTCATGTGTAATCCTTACAAAATTGTATCCAATAAAGACCACTGCTGTAATAGCAATTTACAGAAAGAAGTTAAGGTTGGGAGAAGTTAAGTAACTTGGGTAAAGTTGCACATTTGATAAATGGCAGAGAGATCTGAATCCCGGTTTCTCTTGATGCCAGGGCAATAGTTGTTGACACAGGGCATTCCCTTTCTTAAGTTTCAAAGCTACAGACTGCAGAAAGTGAATTTTGCTCCAATGCTCTAAGCAATAAAGACCCATGGATTGATTTTGTCATTATCAGCGCTCTCCACTGATGGCAGCAAAGTTCACCAATAATGTCATTCCTTGGGCAGAGGAGGCTCTGGGTTGCTTTGTGGGAGGCAGATGCACTTGAAACTGAACTTTTGAAGCAAGAGAGGACAGATGCTGCTACTTTCTGCTCTTCCTCTGTAGTTCAGAAAACTAATTCTATTTCTAAATGGAAGCCCCATTACTGGCTAACTAGACCACAGCCTCTTCTAGTTGTTGTTCAGTCGCCCAGTTGTGTCCGACTCTGAGACCCCATGGACTGCAGCATGCCAGGCCCCCCTGTCCTTCACCATCTCCCAAAGTTTGCCCAAGTTCATGCCCATTGCATTGGTGATGCCATCCAGCCATCTCATCCTCTGATGCCCTCTTCTCTTTCTGCCCTCAATCTTTCCCAGCAACAGGGCCTTTTCCAATGAGTCACCTTTTCACATCAGATGACCAAAATACTGGAGCTTCAGCTTCAGCATCAGTCCTTCCAATGAGTATTCAGAGTTGATTTCCCTTGAGATTGACTGGTTTGATCTCCTTGCTGTCCAAGACACTCTCAGGAGTCTTTTCCAGCACCATTGTTCGAAGGCATCAATTCTTCAGTGCACTGCCTTCTTTACAGTCCAGTTCTCACAACTGTACATGATTACTGTAAAGACTATAGCCTTGACCATACAGATCCAGAAAAACATCTATTTCTGCTTTACTGACTATGCCAAAGCCTTTGGCTGTGTGGATCACCACAAACTGGAAAATTCTTAAAGAGATGGGAATACCAGACCACCTGACCTGCCTCTTGAGAAATCTGTATGCAAGTCAAGAAGCAACAGTTAGAATTGGATGTGGAACAACAGACTGGTTTCAAATAAGGAAAGGAGTACATCAAGGCTGTATATTGTCACCCTGCTTATTTAACTTATATGCAGAGTACATCATGAGAAACATGGGGCTGGATGAAGCACAAGCTGGAATCAAGATTGCTGGGATAAATATCAATAACCTCAGATATGCAGATGACACCACCCTTATGGCAGAAAGCGAAGAAGAACTAAAGAGCCGCTTGATGAAAGTGAAAGAGGAGAGTGAAAAAGTTGGCTTAAAGCTCAACATTCAGAAAACTAAGATCATGGCATCTGGTCCCATCACTTCATGGCAAATAGACAGGGAAGCAGTGGAAACAGTGACAGACTTGATTTTTTTGGGTTCCAAAATCACTGCAGATGGTGATTGCAGCCATGAAATTAAAAGACGTATACTCCTTGGAAGGAAAGTTATGACCAACCTAGACAGCGTGTTAAAAAGCAGAGACATTACTTTGCCAACAAAGGTCCATCTAGTCAGAGCTATGGTTTTTCCAGTAGTCATGTATGGATGTGAGAATTGGACTATAAAGAAGGTTGAGTGCCGAAGAATTGATGCTTTTGAACTGCGGTGTTGGAGAAGACTCTTGAGAGTCCCTTGGACTGCAAGGAGATCCAACCAGTCCATCCTAAAGGAAATCAGTCCTGAATATTCATTGGAAGGACTGATGCTGAAGCTGAAACTCCCATTCTTTGTCCACCTGATGCGAAGAGCTGACTCATTTGAAAAGACCCTGATTCTGAGAAAGGTTGAAGGCGGGAGGAGAAGGGGATGACCGACAGAGGATGAGATGGTTGGATGGCATCACTGACTCAATGGACGTGAGTTTTAGTAAACTCTGGAAGTTGGTGATGGACAGGGAGGCCTGGCATGCTGCATTCCATGGGGTCGCAAAGAGTCGGACATGACTGAGCAACTGAACTGAACTGATACAGATCTTTGTCGGCAGAGTAATGTCTCTGCTTTTCAACACAGTCTTGGTTTGTCAAGGTACTAGAACTTGTAAACAGTGTATCTGAAGAACTATGTATGGAGTTCTGTAATATTGTACAGGAGGCAGCAAACAAAAACATTCCAAAGAAAAAGAAAATCAAGAAGGCAAAATGGTTATCATTCTAGTTACCCCAGACCATAATTGCAGGAATTCTTGGTTTAACCTGATATCATTCCAGCTGTAGCTGGAAACCGATATGAAACTCAGAAGCTGGCCCCTAAACTTGGGGAAATCTGATCGTCTGAACAAGCAGAGAATCATCTAGGTTATTACCTCTTATCTCTTTATTCTGAAATTAATTACCTAATCATTTTGAACGATGGCTGACATTGGTGTTTTTTGCTTAACAAATTCTTGTATGTAACTTTTCTTTTGAAGTGAAATAGGAGTTGCTTCTGAATTCACTCCGTGGAGATTTTTCAGCTGAGTTTCTTTCCATGGATCTTTGCCATAGGAGGTGGTTCTTTGCATTTCTGTGGTAGCAGGTATCAGCATGAGTTGAAGGCACAATGTCTATTAAGATGACATTAGTGACAAGCATGGACTTTCCTTTTGTGTCCCCATCTTCCTTTAAACAAGGAAAGTCAGTATGTTCTGATTGACCTGGTTTTCCAATTATTAGTTGTTACCATGTGAAATTAGTTTCACTTTTTAAGAAACACTGTGAAAGGATTTCATTTTCTGTCTTCTCAGGAGGCTGAAGGACATGGTCTCTCCCTCCCTCCTTCCTCTTGGGCTGTTCAGTGGGCTGACTGACCAGGAGGTGCAGAGATTTATAATGTGGGAAAAGAACAAAAAAAAGCCTGAGGAACCACATGTTCTCCTGGGATGGGTTTATTTTGAAATGTATTTTTCAATGCTGAGAATGTTTCTATGGTAATTTTTCAAACTTGGGCTGTGATTTTGGAGGTTTCTTTATTTTTCCATGAGAGTCAGCGTCCATGCTTTAAAGGGTTGTTTCATAACTGAGAAGCTGCAGAGTCCTTCTGGGAGACCCCAGAGGACATACTTATTATGATATGGGGTAAGCTGTGATAACAAGATACGTGAAATTGAATAGATAGAACTGTTTCCTTAAGTAAACATTTCCAACATTCTAGAGCCAGCAGGACAGGTCTGCTTCATGGACTCATCCAGGGATCCAGGTTCCTCTATAATGTCCTGCTGCTGCCCTCCCGAGCTGCACTGGGTGTTGCAGTAGGTGGTTGCTGCCTGGGCTCTTAGTAGCTAGTCCAAATGGAGCTATTCCATAAATGTCAGATACCCACTGGATTTCAAAGATTTAGTACCAAATAATAAATGTGTCAAATACCTTAATAATAATATTTATAATTACACATTGAAATGCTAATATTCTAGACAGAATGAATTAAGTCAATTTAAAATTCACTCCCCTTGTTGCTTCTTACTTAATATGGCTCCTAGAAACTTTAAAATGACTTATATCTTACTAATTCCTTTGGACAGTGCTGGTCTAGGCTGTTCATGGTGCATATTCTGTATGTGAGAACCAGAAAGAGGGAGAATGAACCCCAAGCATCTCCTTTTTTTAAAAAAAAAATTATTTATTTGGCTGTGCCAGGTCTTAGCTGTAGCATGTGGGTTCTTAGTTTCCTGACCAGGAGTGGAATCCAGGTCCCCTGCATTGGGAGTGTGGAGTCTTAACCATTGAACCAACAGGGTAGTCGAGTAGCATCTTCTCTTTTTAAAGGATGTGATCCCAAAGTCACACAAATCTTTCTCCCCTCACATGGAACTTGCTGGAGCTTAATCACATGCCCCTACCTAGCTACAAGGGACGAATTCTGAGAGGAAAACACTCTCTGCAGATGGCAGCCATGAGACCAGCAACACCTCAAGGGATAGGAGGAATGGGTCCTGGAGTAGATTAACTCAGTGATCTGGGTTGAATTGCCACCCATCCCCCAAAAGGTACACTGAAGTCACATATATTGATTGAAGTCACATATATTGATATATTGAGTCTCCTAGGACCTCAGTATGTGACCTTATTTGGAAATTGGATCTTAACAGAGGTAATTAAGTTAGATGAAGCTATTAAGATGAGTGCTAATCCAATATGACTGATGTCCTTATGAAGAGGGGACGCTTACACACAGACCTGGGCAGAGGGAAGACTATGTGTAGAGACAGGAAGAACACCACATGGAGATGAAGGCAGAGAACTGTGTGATGCACCTGTAAGCCAAGGAAAGACCGAAGATTGTCTTCAGACCCCTAGAAGTGAGGAGAGGGGTGTGGAACAGATTTACCCTCAGGAGGAAACAGCCCTGCGAACACCTTGATCTTGAGCTTCTAGCCTCCAGAACTGGGAGACAGTACATTTTTGTTGTTTTAAGCTACCTAGTTAGTGGTATTTTATGGTGGCAGCCCTGGAAAACCATTACACTTGGCCATAGGCAGTTTCCACAGTGAGTTTCATCCAAGAGAATTAGGTGGTAAAGGTGTGTCTTATGATCTTCATTTTGATTGCTTTGACCCCAGTAGTGAACATTGGTTGCCATTTGTCTAATTCTCCATTGTTCTGTTGGTGGACATGCTGTTCATGTGATGTGAAGTGCTTTTTCCATGTTTGAAATGGAAACTGCTCCTAAGTGTTATCAACTGGTGACATTAGATTGTCAATCAGGCTTTTCCTTTTAGTCCAGTAATAGGTTGGGTTTGATAAGAAGTGGGATTAAAAGGACCTGTGTTAAGTATGCCATTTACAGTCATCATTCTGAGATTGTTTGCAGCGATGGGAGCTGTCCTGACCTGATCCTACACCTTCACAGGGGAGTTTGAGAGTGATGTCAGTCTACAGTTATATATTTTAAACTTAGTTGTAGGTTACACTAAAGTGCATACATTCATTTGGTCAGTATGCAATCTATGAAATTGTGAAACATGAGGATTCTTAATTATATCAGTTTCATTTGAATATTTATGCCCGTTTGACATACTTTCAAGCTGAGGCTTAGAATTCTGAGCAAAAGATTAGATTTGTTGCAAAAGAATTTAAAATAGTGTCATTTTACACTTCTCAGTCATGTAGCTTTATTACTATAACCTGAGATAATATTAATTTTTTTTTTTACCCGCATTCCCCTTTTCATTCATAGTTTACTATTGATTCTTTTCTACCACTGTTGCTTGCAAAGCCTTGTCATTCTCTTTGTGGGCCTGGACTGTTGAATATTTGAACCCAAATGCAAGACACTATATTTATCCCAGTTAAATTTTATTTTCTTAGTTAAGTTTGTTCAGTAATTCTGTTGCTCTGGTTTTTGCATTAAATTCTAACTCTTACCATAATCACATTGTCATCCATCTTATCATGCTCAGCCACTCAGTCATGTCTGACTCTTTGCAACCCCATGGATTGCAGCTGGCCAGGCTCCTCTACCCATGGGATTTTCCTGGCAAGAATACTGGAGTGGGTTGCCATGCCCTCCTCTAGGGGATCTTCCCGACCCTGGGATCGAACCTACATCTCCTGTGTCTCCTGCATTGCAGGCGGATTCTTTACCACTGAGCCACCTGGAATCCTCAAAACTTAGTAGGCATGCATATTTAATCTAAGTCATTAGTGTATGGTACAGCTCTGTCTTCAGATATGGATATATAACCAGACTCCAAAGAATAAATTAAGGCAATGCCCATTTGGAAGGATGTCAGTGGTTAATATGTATCACCTTGTCATATATTATACATATAATATAAATATATATATGTGTGTATATATATATATATATATATCATATGCAAGCATACCTCGTTTTATTGTGCTTTTCAGATATTGCTTGTTTTTCCTAAGAAAATTGAAGGTTTATGGCAGCCCTGCATTGAGCAAGTCTTTTGGCACCATTTTTCCAGCGTCATTTGCTCACTTCATTTCTCTGTGTCATACTTTGGTAATTCTTACAATATTTCAAACCTTTTCATTATTGTTATATTTGTTGTCATGATCTGTGATCTTTTATAATGCTGTTGTAATTTTTTTTGTTTTATAATTTTTCACTGTTATGTATATTGTTTCTTTAGACATAATTCTGTCACATATTAATATAGTGTAAACATGACTTTTATATGTACTGGGAAACCAAAAAGTTCCTGACTTGCTTTATTGCAATATTTGCTTTATTACAGTGGTCTGAAACTGAACCCATAATATCTCTAATGTATGCCTGTATATAATTATTAGCATCCTTCCAAATGGGCAGTGCCTTAATTCACATTCTTTGGGGTCTGGTTACAGCTGGTTACCATTTCTCAACCCTGTTTATCTAGTCCCAGTTTTATCCTTTACTATCTATGCAATATTGGACAGGTTACATAATCTCTCATCTTTGATTTTCTCATCTGTAAACCAGGGTGATGCCAGCACCTTCCAGCATCATTGTGAGGATTAGGATAAAGTCTGGCACACAGTAAGTTTTCAGTAAATACTACCCAATGATACCTGTTAATACTTTTGCCTTGCCTGGTGCCTGGCATTAGTAGGTCTTCAGTAGCGTGTGATGCATAAATGGTCTCTAAGTTTACTGTCTAGTTGAGATACTGTGATTGACATGCATGAAACAGGTACAGCAACAGAAGGCTTGTGTCATTCAAAACAAAACCAGGAGCCCTGGTGATAAATACTATAAGAATTAAGGGAGGGCTTCATTGGGAAGGGTAAGTTTGAGGCTGGGGCTTCTTGACTGGTAGGTTAGGATTAAGAGAGGAAGTCAATGCTGGTGGGGGATTGTCCAGAGGAGAGATCGACAAGAGGGAGATGAACCGAATAACTGAGTTTAGGTGGGATGGATGGACTTCTGCACAGCATTGGAAACTAAGAGTGGATGGTGTTGATAAAGTTGCAGAATGAGGATTGAAGATGATTGCATTTGGGGTGGTAGGACGGTTTAGGTTTTTGAGAAACTAATGGGAGGAAAGGGCCAGGACTCTAGGGCCGAGGCTCTGGTGGTGCAGGGAGGGAAAGGAGATGGTACCTTGAGTGGGTGTGAGACCAAGAGCAGAGAGGAAGATTCCTGTTGCACCACACCCTGCCCCAGGCACGCCAGCCAAGGGAGGGTACTCCCCATCTCCTGAGAAATCTGGCGTGGGCTGTTATCACACTCGCCTTTTACTAAGCAGCTTTGTGGGAAACTTCAAGAGGTTTTAAAAAAAACAAGAGTGAGAATCTCCTCGATTAAAAAAGAATGTTTGGAGAACATTAACATTCAGATGTACTGCTCTGCCAGGCATTGTTCTAAACAACAAATTGTAATCTGCTTCTTCTCTCTGTTAGAGGAGTACCTTTCTTATCCCCATTTTACAGATGAGAAAGCTGTGACACAGTAACTTGCTGTGTTAGATTGCTAGCACGGTTGTCAATAAGTAGTATAAATGGAGTGGCTTAAATAACAGAGATGTATTGTTTCATATTCTGGACGACGGGAGTCTGAGATCAAGGTGTCAGCAGGATGGAGGGCCATGAGGAAGAATGTGTTCCCTGCACCTCTCCTCGCTTCGGCTGGTTTGCTGGCAATCTTTGGCGTTTCCTTGGCTTATGCGTGCATCTCCCAGATCTCTGCCTTCGTCTTCATACACATTCTCTGTGTGTGGGTCTCTGTCCAAATTTCCCCTTTTCATGAGGACACCAGTATTATTGGATTAAGGGCCCACCTTCCTTCAGAGTGACTTCATCTTAGCTAATCACACCTGTCACCACCCTATTTCTTAATAAGGTAATGGGGGTGAGGACATGGAGGTATGAACATGTGAATTACAGGACACAATTCAACATAACACCTGCCCAAATCAGAAAGGTGAAGCAGGAACCAGGATTGGTGCCTGGGGACTCTGGCCCCACAAGCCATACCTTTCCCAACAAGCCATGCCTTCCCAAAGCCACACCCTCCCAAAGCCACGCCCTCCCCACAAAGCCACGCCCCAAGCCATATCTTCCCTACAGGATCTGTAGTGGCTGCTGTGCACAGGTGTTGGCTGGCTGAGCTGCAAAATATACCAGCCAGCCAAATAAAGTCTTGAGATTGGATTTCAAATTCCTCTTTCCATAGTACAATGGCAACTGACCAGTGATAATTATGGATAAACTATGACCAAAACATGTTCTGATAAAGCCCAGTAGCTGAATTCCCACTGATGGGTCTGAAATCCTTTGGTGTCAGAGATAAGCAGGGGCAGAGAACGTGGAAAGCAAAGCAAAGCAGTTAGACCTGTTCCTGGAGGGACCTACAGACACATTGGGATCTGCGACTTAAGGAATGTTTGTACAGTTTTTTGTGTTGAAAGTTACTAAGGGCGGGACTTAGGCCAGCCTGGCTGTGCCTTTGACTGTTAGGGGCACAGCTATCCCTGAGTGGTGGATCTGGCCCTGGGATGGGTCTCAGGGCATCAGCTGTGCCCCGTGAAGAGCTGGAAGATGGGTTGTTTGGTAAGTTCTGCTGAGTGTTCCGCAAGTAAGTCCCATAGTCGTGGGACCCTGGTACTATAGATTCCTGCCTTTTGGAGTGCATTTGGAAAGCCACTTCTGCCCTTCCCACACAGTGAACCATGGTAGGCAGGATGAGATCATTGTCCCTGCTCTGTCTGCAGCATCCAGCCCAGCTCCCTTCTCCAGAGAGTGTGATGAATGAATGAATGAATGAGAGCAGCATGGAAACACTGCTCATTGTCACCAGGCCCCCTCCCCCCGCCATTCCTCTGGCTCCTGTTTGCTCAATATTTACTACTCTTCCCATGTGGACAGAAATTGATGGGCAGAGGGATTTTCTGGGTGGGTTTCCTTCAGAGTGGCCTGAATGTCCTCTTGGCCATTTCTGGTTGTGTTATATGACATTAACAAGCATCATCAGAGGGCCTGGCTTGTTATGTACAACCCAACTGGGTTTTGTATCCATGCTGTGAAGTGGATTTGGTGTCTGTAGTTCATTAGCTGAAGTGGTTGGAGAACCATGCCAAGACCAGTCATGAACTTGGATCTGATGTAGGCTAAATAACTAGCTTGTGTCCTATGGGCAAAAATTATCTAAATTGAGACCCAGTTTACTGACTAGCATCTGTGTCTCCTTGGTCATGAGAGAGCTGGACTGTTTGATTAGGAATATGGCCACTCGATACCAGAAACAAAACAGTGCTTAGGTCGTGGTTAAGATGGAGCAGCTATGCCAACCTCATTTAAAAGAAGCCATAATATCATTATTATTCATTTTTTAAAATGTATTTCTAAGTCATTTCGCCAAAGTTGGTCAAAAAGAGTCTGTACATCTTGTTCCTCGCTGCGGAAGAATTCTTTCAAATAGTCAAGCAAGTCCTCAATCAGACAGAGGTCTCAGTTCATGGCTCCATGTATAACGTGGTGAATGTTACTTATCTTTGAGGCTCTGATAACTTTCAAGCCCATTGTGAGCCCTGTTCACACATTCATTTCTCTACTATAAACCTATTTAATAAATAATACTATTGGGTTAACCACTGTTACGATTTTTGATACACTTAAGGGAAGCTATGTGAAAGAAAGAATCTGAAACATGGAATTTTTTTGTCATATTACTTACATTAATAAAAAAAAGGAGAGCAACCCATATTTTGGAGGAGTATGCAAATAAATTATTCCATCCACAGAAAGGAATGTTCTAGAGTTCTTACAAATACTAAGCTTAAATTATGCAGCAACTGGGAAAGTGCATTTAATAAATTAAATGGAGAGAGATTCAAGTTACAAAATTACATGACATTATAATTACAAAAAGCAAATGCATATGGTACATATCAACACTTAGAGGAATACTTAGGAAATAAGGATGGGTGAAAATATTTAGCCTTAAGGATATTCACCCTGGTGAGACTCTTAAATATATAGAAACTAGAAACCACTTTAGCATTATAGTAAAAAAAATAATTGGCCGAGTATATTTTTGAGTACATATTACAAAGCCGTTAAACATGTTGCAGAAATCTATTAGCGAAAGCTGTTTTGTATATTATTGAGAGAGAACAGTAAGTTCTTAAACATACTTATGATGGAAGATATGAACAAGGTAAGAGACTTCTAAGGACAGATCCAAGTTTTGTGGAAAGTGAGGGTTATACAGAAGTATATGGGAGCCCTCCTTGAAAAAAATTTTTTATTTACTTTACTAATTTTACAAAGACCAAAACAAACAAAAATATATGTACATACACTGGGAACGTATTGCCAGGCCTTGAAAGAGACTCATACAGGGGAGGGGTCCCTTAGGTTTAAGCTTCAGTAGCTTCTGGGTGTCTTGGTCTGCCTTTTTTGCATCTTCTGACCTGAAAGTAGAAGGCCAAGCCTGTGGCATTCAGTCCATCTCAGATTGCACCAGTTATCTCCTAGGGGCCCTCTGCTGATACCATCGCAGGCCTAGTAAATTGCCCTACACAACAGGGTTCATAAAAGACTTTGTGGTGGTTCTTTTCTTCATCTCATTTAAATACATTTATCTTTCTTTTAGTTTGGTTGTTCTCCAAGTGCATTGTCTGGACCATCCACTTAGCATTCCTGGGGAACTTGTTAGAGCTGCAAATTTGGGGCTACCTAACTAGAAACTCTGGGAGTGGAGCCCAGCCAAGCCCCCAACCCCAGGCTATTCTGGTGCCAACTCAAGTTTGAGGTCTAGTCCTATAGCTGTCAACCCTCATTTTACATGACAGCCACCCAGAAAGCTTTTGTAACTGCTGATTACTGGGACTCACCCCCAGAGATTCTTTGTCCTATGAGAGGGAAAAGAAATCCCTCACCACGGAAAGTGAAGGATTTATCGTTTATGGCACTTACAACACAAATGGAGAGCTGTGTAGATGAACACTTCATCAGCGTGCTTTGTCTTTCCTGAACTCTACAAGGGAGTCAGTATCTGTAGTTACTTGACTGGCTGAACAGTGTTTTTGCACAGAATCCAGAGTTATCCCCTGGGAGTTAATTTCATTCATTAGTTAAGCCCAGTTTCTCAGACTTCCCTGTGAGTCCAGTGGTAAAGACGCCACACTTCCAGTGCAAGGGGTGTGGGTTCAATCGCTGGTCAGGGAACTAAGATCCCACATGCCAAATGACGCAGCCAAAAAGTAAAAATTATAGAAAGAAAGAAAGAAAGAAAAAAAAAGCCCAGTTTCTCTGCACTTCACTTAATAGCTCTAACCTCTCTGAACCTCTGATTCCTATTCAATAAAAACAGGAATATGAGAAAACTACTTCCTCCCCAGGATAGTGTGACGATTAAATAAGATAAAAGTGTTGAAGTTATTCAGATCCCTTTTGCAAATACTTTCTAATTTGTCCCAAGTAATAAACTCATCTGTCAAACCTATTTTTAAAAAGTTTCTTTCATTTCTGTATTCCATAAGCTGAATTTCAGGACAATTTTGGATAATGAAGGAATTATCTTTTTCTCCCTATGGACTGAATTTTATTGCCTAGCATTTATGTTCCGTGGAAAGTTGGAGGAAGAAATGATTCCTGTGATGGTGGGACAGGTATGGTTGTCTGAGACCTATATTGTCCCCACCTGTAGCCCCTTGAAACGTGGCTAGGGTGGCTAAGGAACAGAATTAAAAATTTTATTTTCAATTTCAATTTAGGAATGGGTTACTCAGTTCAGATGTTGGAAACTTTTTACCTTGGAACAACTTAAGTTTGTGAATTTACCTGTTGAAGCATAAATTATGTGAAATCTAAATACACATCAGGTATTTCTGATAAAAATGTAGCATTACAATTGAGATAGAAGACTGTGGACAGTCCCTTGGACTGCAAGGAGATCAAGCCATCCTAAAGGAAATCAGTCCTGAATATTCACTGGAAGGAGTGAAGCTGAAGCTCCAGTACTCTGGCCACCTGATGGGAAGAACTGACTCACTGGAAAAGACCCTGATGCTGGGAGAGATTGAGGGCAGGAGGAGAAGGGTGCGTCAGAAGATGAGATGGTTGGATGGCATCACCGACTCAGTGGACATGAGTTTGAGCAAACTTGGGGAGATGGTGAAGGACAAGGAAGCCTGGCGTGTTGCAGTCCTTGGGGTCACAAAAGAGTTGGACGTGACTGAGCTATTGAACAACAATAACGTAAATGTACAGGATGTTGAAGACTTTGTATGAAAAAAAGGATGTAAAATTACTGTTAATAGTTTTCATGTTGATTTCATGCGGAAGTGATAATATTTTGGTTATATCGGGTTATATGAAACATTAATTTTATCTATTTCTTTTTATATTTTTAAATGCAGCTCTCAGAAAATATAAAATACGGCTTACGTTACTTCTCTTGGACAGCACTGATAGACACTAATAAGAACAACAGAGTTGAAAACGCAAGCCGCGGAACTGTTAAGACAGAGTAAAATGATGACACTGGTCACCTAAGTCGTTCCTTCACCATAGCCCAATCAGCTGTCTTCACACTTGGGAGCATCGAACTCCCTTAAATTTGCTTTTATGGGAGCAATTTAGAGCCCTTCTCCCTTTTTCTCATGATGTGTGCAAACAACCTCTGTGTTGGAAAAAGTCACAGCCTACCATTTGCCCTCCAAACCTGAGAGGAGTTTGAGCTGTAGCTGCTGGTTTAGCCACACGAATTTCAATATGGAGCATCTCAATGAAATTTGTTTTTTTTTTAATATGTGATTTTGGCCTTTGTGTGTTTTTTTCTGTGAAGTGCTCTTTTAGCATAGGAATGTAATTGTTCTGCCCCGGAGATTTGCTCTGTCCATACAAGGGAGTTAACCATTCTTGGAATTCAGATTTATAACCACTTCCTTATTTTGGTACTGCCTCCTAATCTACTTTTAAAAGGGGACTTGACCTTTATATAATTCATATTTTTCCTTGAAATGTTAAACCACCCACTTCAGCTGCCTTGGCTTTAGGTGACCCATGGAATGTATCTTCCCAGATTGAATGGTACTTATTAAACTGAGCACAGTGAAGATTTCTTGTAAGGTAAACATCAATATAATGCCACTTAAGGATTATTTTCTGCCTTTATATAGCTTTTGTCCTATTTGGGGGGCCCTTAGTCAGAATATCTCTGGCTGAGTAATGGATTTGAGGCTGCTTAGACACTTACGTTGACATTTTAAAGGTGACACTTGAGCCATGAAGTTCTGAACTCTGGAAGAAATTTTTTATTTCAGAATGTTTTGCACGGGTGTTTTGCCTGTTGTATCACCATGCACAAGGTACTGCAAGCTTTTTTGTCCTGATCTGTGTAGTATACTCTTTGTTGGTGGCTCCTGTTACAACAGGAGTGTTTTTTCTCAGCTTGGAATCCTAGGTTATCTGTGCCACCATTGGGGCACCAAAGTTATGCCTGTGCCCCCTCTGGATAAGCCACACGTGGTTCTTTGACCTTGAACTTTTGTACGGAGAATTGCGTGTGTGGTGAGAAATATCCTCTTTCCACTCCAGAAAAGCTTTTTATCATCTTAACAAGAGGCAGTAACTCAATCAAGACCTCCAGCTCTTACCGCTCCCCACATCAATTATAACATATTAAGAGATGATAAATATGCAAAACATGAGGCCCACAGAGGCGAAGAGGTAGTTGGCTCAGCGTTTTACTGTTTCTTCCGAATGGCATCAAGGCTTGGCAGCCGATTTTGTGGACAGGGCTGCGGGCTACGTTTACGGATCTTAGCTCTGCCAATTACATGCCTGAGACTCCTGCAAGTCAGTTCACCTCCCTGGCTTTCCGCATGGGTAAAATAAGATGCTCTCAAAAGTCTCATTAAGCTTTAAAGTCCTGTATTTCCTGGTAAAGTCACTTTCCAACCCCCCTGTGCTCCCATTCATCTCTACATCCACTGGTAATTGCTGCTGTAAGAGAGTCAGAAAGCAGTACATTTATTTTTACTGGAGTTGTGTGAAGTCCCATGGGCATGTGGAAAAAAAAAAATACACATCTTAATTGAAGCATGGTCAAGTTTCCCCAGTACCTCGTCAGAATGTACCTTCTTCCTCTCGTCCTTGGTATTTCTTATAATCTCTACTAAGAACACTGAGAGAGAAGAATGTGATCCTATTGAATTGAGTGATTATAATGACCTTTTTTTTGAAACATGAGGGTGTTTTTTTCTTTTTTTTTCTTTCACGTTGCTTAAGCACAAAGGCAGGGCCCTAGACAGGAAATCTGTCTGACCTCTCCGAGGGGAAAATCAAAGCTTTGTAAAATGGCCAAAGAAGAAAGAGATTGAGATAGGAAGAAAGGAAGGAAAAGGCTCTTATGTCATAGATGTCTACTGTGTTTATGAATTTGTTTTGTTTCTGAAGTAGAGTAAGGAAGGGTTATCTTGTCCAGAAATTAGGTAGTATAAAAGCTCAACTCTTCTGAAGTTTTATCTACCTATAATTGAAGATATAATGTAATATACTCTTTAGAATCATATTAAAACTAACAAAGCAGCTAAGCAGTAAGAAATTTAGAATTTTTAAGAAGTCTTTAGAGTTCTGATCAGTTGAATAAACATGCCAGCTGTTAAACAGTTGTCAAGTAATTTCCTTGCCCCTTTCACCAAAACAAAACAGGAAAAACTTGGCTTCAGTTTATTCAGAACATATTTCCTAAGTGGTGGGTAGCTCTGAATTTGGATATTTTCACTTGTAATAGTGAAAGTATCAGTAGCTTAAAAAAAATGACTAAAATTGTTGCTTTCTGTTAAAACTATGGAGGGTGAGATTGAATATAAAAGACTTATGCCACAGATAAAATTAGATGCCTAAGAGCACGCCTGGAGCCATTTAGTTAAAACATTGCTAATCAAACCATGATGGAACAGTTATTCATACGGAAATTGATTTCTAAAGTCAGTTTTCAAAGTCTGTAGTTACTTAATGTCAGTTTCACACAGGATGGGTTTTCCTATTATTTCTGAATTTTGGACCCCCGCCCCCACCGAATCTACACACAAGCCGTTGATTAAAAAAAAAAAAAACCCATCACCCCTATAATCTTGGGCAGTTGTTTAACTCCCACTGTACATTAAGATTGCCTGGGGAGCTTAAAAAAAAACTAAATCCCAAACTATTTCTGCTTCTTGCCTCTTGCTGCCCCCTACCCCACCCCCCCAAACCAACTGAATCAAAGCTTCTGGAGAGGAGCCTGGGCTGGGTGAATGTCCTGAGCCGAAACCGTTCAGAACCACTGTACCAGGATAGCAAGTGGTCATGTAGCAAGGAAGGAAGTATTGTAGATACTTCTGATCTGAGAAGCATCTTGATGAATTACCTCCATCTTCACTTACTACAGATCCCCCAGTGATAAGAAATAGAAAAACCTGGTTTTCAAAGCATCCTGGAGAAATAAAATGCATGGAAAGCTGCATTTAGAGCCATTTGAATTGTTTTCCAGTGGACCTTTGCAGTTTGTTTGTTTGGCTTTCAGATGGAGTTGTGCAGGCAGATAGCTTCAGTCTTAGATCAGGGACATTTGAATTTGACCTTGGTGAAGAAATGCATTCTCACTAACCAATTGTGTTTGTTTGCTAGAGCTGCCGAAACAAAGCTCCATAATCAAAATGACTTAGAATAACAAAAGTATATTGTCTTTGGGCTCTGGAGGCTAGAAGTTTGAAATCAAGGTTTGCAAGGTTATGGTCCCTTTGAAACTTGTCCTGGTGTTTGGTAGTTTGCAGGCCATCTTTTGACTACTTTGGCTCAGAGATCCATCATTCCAATCCTCTGCCTTCCCTCCAGGTGTCTATCTCTGTCCAAATTTCCGCTTTTTATAAGGACAGCAGTCCGTTGGATTAGGGCACACTCTGTTAACCTCAGTGTAAATTAATTACCTCTAGAAATACCCTGTTTCCAAATACGGTTACCTTCTGATGTACCAGAGGTGAGGACTTCAATATATCTGTTTTTTGGAGGACAAAATTAAGACTGTAACCCCGACACATGAAAAAGAATCTTCCTTTAACATGTTTACTTCGTTCTTTTATTCATTCTAAAGGTGTAATTCTTCACTCATAAAGAAACATCAGACTAAATGTAGGTTGGACTCATTTTCCTCAGTAGAAAGATTATGGCAGATAGAAGCTGAACTGCTAGAATGGTAGAATGCATGGTCCTCAGTACATTTGTTTGGAGGAAATAAATGTTGAGATGGACAGGAAAACTAGACTCCAAGTCAGGAACGAGTGACTTCTGTGTGTTACAGCGTGCACTACATGTTTGATCTGTGTGTGTGTGCATGCATGCTCAGTCACTCCGTTGAGCCCGACTTTCTGCAACTCCGCCAGGCTCCTCTGTCCATGGGATTTCCCAGGCAAGAATACTGGAGTGGGTTGCCATTTCCTCCTCCAGGGGATTGAACCCACATCTCCTGCAAGCAGATTCTTTACTACTGAGCCACCTGGGGTCTATAGTTTTACTTCAAAAAGAGGGAATTCCCTGGCAGTCCAGTGGTTAGGACTCAGCCCTTTCACTGCTGGAACCTAGGTTCAATCCCTGATCCAGGAACTAAGGTCGTGCAACTGTGCATGGCCAAAAAAAAAAAAAAATCTTCAAAGAGAAACCCATCCAGCTACAGGGTAAAGGCTTTCAGGCAATCTGCTGGAGAGCCCTGATATGCTGCGGGGCACCTGGAGCCTGGGAGACCCTGATGCTTGTCAAACATATGTCCCAGTTGGCATAAAAATATGCTTGAAAAAATTAGAAAACAGTCATTCTCAAGCTTTCTGTAAGGAAATGGGCTGATTTTGTAATGATCATGCTAAGAGACAGAATTCAACGAAGTCCATCTGAAGGTCTAACTAATTTTTTCAGGTTGTTCATGAATAGGGCAGCACCATATCTAGCAATAGAAGGGTGCTCCGAGGAACTGTACAACATGGAAGGTGAATACAGAAAGAAGGGACTTCGGGCTCTTAGTCAAGGAAAGAAAGGATGATTTTTTTTTTTCCCCAGGCAGGACATTAGCCTTCTGAGGGAGGGAAGCAGGCGGGGCAGGGGCCATTATCATGCAGATTGCTGCCCCTTCTTCCTCTGGAGGGTGAGAGAGGGCCCAGGAGACCTCATTGGTGCTGATCAGAAAATTGCAGACTAGATTTCCCTGGTGGCCCAGTGGATAAGAATCCACCTGCCCATGCAGAGGACACAGATTCGATCCCTGGTCTGGGAAGATACCATATGTCGCAGAGCAGCTAAGCCCGTGCACCACAAATACTGAGTGTGCGCTGTAGAGCTTGAGAGCCATAACTACTGAAGCCTAGGAGATCTTAGGTTGGTGATATGCAACTACCGAGCCTGTGTGCCGCAACTACTGAAGCCTGCACCTGGAGCCTGTGCTCCGCAACAAGAGAAGCCATTATAAGGAGAAGCCCATAAACCGCAACGCAGAGTAGCCCCGGCTCACCACAGCTAGAGAAAAGCCTGTAAAAGCAGTGATGATCCAGCATAGACAAAAGTTAAAAAAAAAAAAAAAAAAGAAAGAAAAACTCCAGACTGGTTGATTAAGATTACACTTCCAGTGAAAGTCAAAACTGCTGTTAGGTTGGGTATTAAATCTAGGTTTGGTACCATGGGCTTTAGCATATGTGACACCATTTTGGGCTTGTGGTTTTTCTCTTTAGCAATCATGTTTGTTCAAGTGATGGGGCTGGTGGCTTAAAGCACTTGGTTGCCGGATTCATAATTACTTTGGTATGATTCCTTAACGGTGAGGCCCCCTTGGGTTCTTCCTGTGGGGTTGGCACTCTGATGGACCTTGTGTCAGTATGAGGGAGTATGTCTGTGTCTCTTGTTGCTCAAGGATGGACTGACTGCCTTTGGGGCATCAAGGCTCAGGAATCTGCTGAAACTGCCAAGCTAGGGGAAGGAGTAGATTTCAGTGGTTACCAAACTTGCTTGATGATAAGAATCACCTAGGGTGCTTGTTAAAATCTCTAGGTCATCTCCCTGGAGATTCTGGTTCTGTAGGTCTGGGTGGAGCATGGGAATTTATATTTCAATGAGGATATTCCCTCCTACCCCTCTACCACCCACCCCACACATATGACTGTTACCAATAAACTTGAGAAACACTGGACTAAATGCTTTCTGGCCAGCAACCTAAGACAGTAATGTTCTAATATCTTATTCCTTCTTCCTGGCAGAGACTGCTAGTCGACTACCCAACATCCATTTTCCTGTTCTTTCTTAGTAATAGGACTTCATTTTTAAAATTTGAGATTCAGTGTATTCAGCTCAAAGATCACATGTGACCAGTGAGAAGTTGACATGAGGACTGGGGAAAGTCTCCATAGGGATCTTACAACTTGCCTGAAAGCTACTTGTTTTTCACCTATTCTGCCATCATCCTCTATTTTTCTTCCTGGGATCAGGACTTGATGGCTAGCATTCCAGCTGCCATTTTGGGCCCTATGGTGACCTTAAAGATGGAAGCCTTGTATTAAGGTGGTGAAACAGATAGAGTCCCAGTCTCAACAGCCTTGTCAGCTCTGGACTGACTCTTCTCAGACTCTGTTTCTGTGTCAAGACTTCTATCTTGTTTAAGCCACCATTTTGTTGAGTTTCCTTTCATATTTGGTTGAACCTAATCCTTAACTGATGTATCTCTAAATGTGGAACTTTGAGTTTCCTCTAAGCTAAAATCACATTACTGACCAAGTCACCCAATTTCTCTGTGTCTCTAAGGTAGATTTTCTAAAACTAAAACCTGCTCTTTCTCCCCCCAAGGGTAAAGTGAACAATTTGTAATTTATATCTAAGGACTCTCTCAGTTCCAAGATGGGGGAACAAGTCCCTTTGTGGGAGAAATAAGTTGTCACATATCCTTAGTGACTCAGAGTTGGAAATAGAAGTTTTCAGTCAATCGATGCATAAAGAAAGGAATGTGAGTGAGAAGTCAAGGGCGTTGGAGGAAAGGAAGACAGTTTCCTTATTTTTAAAAATTTCTTACTTTATCTGTCTGTTGAGGGAGTTCAGTCATCATCATGTGTTGAAAGCACCTTGTGAACTGTACCATGTCTCACGTATGTTATTTACTGAGCACTTCGTTGTATATATGATGTTGTTTCAGATACTTTAGACTAATTTCCCCAAGTGGCTCTGCTGAATTTTTAACAGGCATTATAAGGAAGAAAAGTTTCCTGTGTCAAAGAAGTTTGGAGCATGTCCCTTTCAGCAAAATAAATAGGTTTGTTTATTACAGGACTGCCTGGTGCCTTTAAGCTGTTAATGTACATTGTAAATGTCTAAGAAAGGGGAGGGTTGTATGTGTGGGTTGGGGGGGGAGTATGCCACATGGTAGGTAATCTTTTTACTTCACAACTATGGGTTGTGCATCTTGGACAGGACAACCTTGGACAAATGCAGCTTTGTAGGGGAAATCACCGAGTATGTAAGAACGCAGATTTAGTGCCAGCCAGACGCAAGGCCCTGTATCTCCACAGAAAGTGGGAGATGTGGTTCTTGGTGTTGGGGAGCTGCACTTTTCTCTGGGGGGACAAGACATTTACATGTGGAAGAAGAATATTCAGAATAGAATCTTAAGTGCTGCATGGGTGATTTACAAAAAAAACAGGCTTTTTAAGTTCAGATGAAGGTACAGTCTTTGTGAGGTGACTATCAACATGAATTTAATGAACATTTCAAAGCATCTTCCGTGAGTGCTCCAGAAGATGCTGAGGTAGTCTATTGGAATTTTATTTTCTTTTTGAGTAGTGAATTTTAGTTCTATTAAAACTGTTTAAAATTCTTCAGATAGAGTTCTAAATTTCAACCATAAAGACTCCATTACTAGATTTCTCTATCACTTTCAAGCATCCATTAATAAGTCATTTAAACCCTCTACTTGCTGGCTTCTGTTGCTCAACCAGTGTTGTTTAGAATAGTTTTTAAAGTCACATTAAACATCCCTGGGTCAGGAAGATCCCCTGGAGGAGGAAATGGCAACCCATTCCAGAATTCTTGCCTGGATAATCCCATGGACAGAGGAGCCTGGAAGGCTGCAGTCCATGGAGTTGCAAAGAGTCGGACACGACTGAGCACACACACACATAAACCCAACTGAGATTTGCAAAATTATTTTACATTTTTAGGCAACCATGTGAATGTAGCATTGGGTTAATTGGGATAGGAAAGGGGAGGGAACCAAAATTAAGTGTATATACTTCCTAGTGGACATTCTAGCCAAGAAATCAGAAGCATGATTTTCTGTTTGATTTTCAGGGCTGAGTGGTTTCACTCCTTCCTGGACTCAAGGTCATAAGATTGTGATCATATGTTGCCATAAGTAAGAAATATTCTCCTAACTAATTATTGGACAGGAAAGGAAGCAAGAACTCCTAGCTTTAAGAATCGAACAGCATGTAATAATAATTAAGCCTCTTCTATTGAGTACAAGAGCCAGGAGTGTTTAATATGCAATTAGCAATACTGTGTTCAAATACCTTCCTGACATTCTCAGAAATTCTTAGCCTTAGGATTCTGTTTTTCATTTACTATTGCTGTCCACCTCTCAGATAAGGGGCATGGGTGGTGTTTGCTGATTCTATTAAGATTAGAACTTGAAACCAGCCTTGAAAACAACATATATGTAATGAAAGTCAATTCTAGCCGTTGAAGAAAAGGTGGGGCCAGAGAAGGGGACTTTAAGGCCATGAACATTCTCCTGACATCTCCCTACAGAAATGTTGTTGTGTTGGGGGTCAGGGATATTTGGGTTACACAAAGAAAAGATTGTTTTTCGGAAAGCACCCCAGTATTTTAATAGGTGCTTGTATATAGTATTTCTACTTTTGAAGTAACGGCAGTATTTCCTCATTTTATAGAAGGAGCTGAGACCCAAAAATGGAAAGTTTTCCCCAATATCACAGAGCTAGGAGGTAGCAGAGCTGGAATTCAACTCAGGCCTATCTGATGCAAATGCCCTCATCCCTGTGTCACATCAGCAAAGCTATTTTTTTTGTTTCTTTTCAATAAAAAGTCTTTTAATATAACAAATTCTCAGGTGTCCAGAAACCAGTTCTCCAACTAATAGTGTATATTGAAAGCTTCAGATTTTTTACTCTGACTTTGTAATTGCATAAGTATGGGACTCCGGTGACTCAGATGGTAAAGAGTCTTGCCTGCAATGCAGAAGACCCAGGTTCAGTTCCTGGGTCTTGAAGAAGGAAATGGCTACCCACTCCAGTATTCTGGCCTGGAGAATTCTATGGACAGAGGAGCCTGGTGGGCTACAGTCCATGGGGTCACAAAGAGTTGGACATGGCTGAGTGACTAACACTTAAGTTTTTATGGGCTTCCCAGGTGGTGCAATGGAAAAGAACCTGCCTGCTGATGCAGGAGGTGCAAAAGACTGTGGGTTCGATCCATCAGTTGGGAAGATCTCCTGGAGGAGGAAATGGCTACCCACTCCAGTATTCTTGCCTGGAAAATCCCATGGACAGAGGAGCCTGGCAGATTGCTGTCCATAGGGTTGCACAGAGTTGGACACGACTGAAGTGACTTGGCATGCGTGGCATCCCACTCAGTAAAGCAGAGTCCTTTCCAGGTCTGGAAGCCACCCTCTTGTTTATTCTGCTCCAGGCTTGCTTATAAGTTCCTGAGCCCACCCAGCCTTTCGCGTACTGTTCCCACTCTAGAAGGCACCTCCCCAGGCACCCACAGGGCTGCCTTCCTCTCTGGTCAAATGTCACCTGGAGAGCTCTTCCCTCACCCTCGTGGTTGTTGTTATTCAGTCACCAAGTCATGTCCAACTCTTCATGTCCTTGTGACCCCAAGGACTGCAGCATGCCAGGTTTCCCCGTTCCTCCACCATCTCCTAGAGTTTGCCCAAGTTCATGTCCACTGAATCCCTGACACTGCCCACCCCCACCCCACTTGGTAAACCTTTGTCACCCTTGACATGTTATCTGCTTATCTTCGACTGACTTCTTAGTGTCTGACCTGTCTATAGACCTGTTTCTCCCTGAGAGCAGCAGCCCTGTGAGGACCTAGGCTTTGGCTAGTTCACTGCTGGATCCCCTGGCACATAAGAGGTGCTCAAGGGATCTCTGTTGAATGAATGAGTAAGTGGATGAATGAATCACAGTTACCTCAGTTATAAATGAAGAATATTATCATCCGTCTTCCCAGAAGTTTTACAAGGCTGGATACTTTGAAGGAAATGAGGCTTTAACAAAGAACAAGGATTTCCTGGCTGAAATTTATGTCTTTGTGTGCATTATTTGGGTAGTTATAGTCCAGTACAAGAAAAACAACTGTATTTCCTGTCCTCTAGGAATTTGTGATCTGTGAAGAACTCTGACCTTGGAAATGCCTGATAGTATACATCTGGAGTTGTTTGTGGCAAAAGATGAGGCAAACAGACAAATATTCTATATTATAGGAATGGCATAGGTTTTAAAGGAAAAGTATGGATGGATTCGTGGGGCCCACATCTTTTGAGATAATGGGAATTTGGTGGCACTGGTGGTAAAGAACCCACCTGCCAATGCAGGAGACATAAAAGACATGGCTTCGATCCCTGGGTCAGGAAAATCCCTTGGAGTAGGGCATAGCAATCCACTCCAGTATCCTTGCCTGGAGAAGCCCATGGACAGAGGAGCCTGGCAGGCTACAGTCCATGGGGTCACAAAGAGTTGGACATGACTGAGTGACTTAGCATGCACACATGTAACCCAGGTGAGGCAGAAGCTCCTGGTTGTGACCAGTTCCACTGGGGGCCATTTACCTCCTTGGTCAGCAATCCTGCCTCAATTTAGAAAATGAAGTGGTGAAAGACAGAGAAAGGTCAACTGCTTTTGTCATGTGGCTAGCGAATTATGAATTTGGGGTTAATTTCTTAAAATATCTTCTACTTTCTACTGTTTCACTTACTCTTTTGGTTTCTAGGTTCTTTTCCTTTAAAAGGTAAGGAGGAGAGCCTGGGTAGACCATATAACTATCCATGAAACTGTCTTATCCCTCCTGCCTTCACTGAAGTTGATAGATTGATGAGATTCTAGGAGAGAACCTTTTGAGGTAAAGCCTCTCTGCTCTGTAGTTGGGAGATAGGTTCTCTGACTGTGGTGGCCAATATGTGAATCTTAAAAGTGTGTATTTGTGCATGTGTGTGTATGTAATGTAATGGATTCTAGTTGTGCACTTGAGATGAAAGACGTATTTTTTTTTTTCATTTATGAATTAAACAGTGATTAATTGGTAGTTCACTTTAAGACTGTTTATTTTGAAGAGTTACCACCACCAATAATCCTTAAATTTTTCACATACCTAAAGTTAATGATAATAGGAAATGTGCTTTCAAAAATCTTGAATCTTATTTTCTTCTTGCTCCATTTAATCAGAGCTGAACAGCTCACAAGCAGAAATCATGGGGCTTGGTGTATAGACACAGTTGTTAAAACTGCACTTTGATGTTTTTTTTTTTAAATAAAACGTGATTTTATGAATTGGAATTTTAGTTGTTTTGGCACCGACCACCTTCATTAGATATTGTAATTCCCCTTCTTTATCTCCCCCTTTTTGAGAAGAAAGAAATCCTTGTGGAATGCAATGATTTAAGAGCTTAGGGCTGGGGAGAGTAGCCTGGGGGCTGTCACATGGTAGGACTTGCCTCGCAAAGCTAGGCCTTCTTAAGGGTATGAATGCTGATTACTGCAGCTAAAGAAAAGAACCCTGGGAAGAGGGAGTACCTCCCACCCACCCCAGACATGCCCATTTGTCTCAGGCTGGAGGTTGCTTCTTGCTCAGCATCCCGTGTGAATGTAATGGCAAAGGACTCTGGTGAAACTGCCTTTCTTTTCTGAAAGAAGCCTTTCTAAGGCACGTGAAGCACCAGTATTCTTGCCTCTTTAGCACAGATCTGAATGGAGCAGGCTCCCATTTCTCAGGGAGGTAGTGAACTTGCTGTACATCCCTGATGAATAATAAAGTTGTCCCCTCATCTATCACGACCTTCCCCTTCCTACTCCCAAGGGAAGCAGAATGCCTGCTTAGTAGGATTTCCTGAAGGACAGAGGCAAGGCGAGGACAGAGAAAGGTCCATTCTTCTCTGCCCGCCATCCCTGTCACTTGCCTGTATATGGAAGTGGAAAGACACATACATCATCATTAGCTCAAGACAGAATGCTGGCCAGTGGTCAATGGGAAGAACAGTTAGCAAATTAATGAATTGTGGCTGGGGGAACCCTCTCCTCTCAGTGCCCTGGGTAACCACCTTTATTAAATTAGCACAGATGGAATGTTGTTCATTCGCAACTCTTGCATTTTCCTGTGGTAACATAGCCCAACTTACCCGGCATGAATGTGAATTCTGTGCATGGAGGTGTATAGTTCATGGTTCCCAACTTGTTGTTGTTGTTGGTTTGTTTTAAAAGAACATGGTAGATTTATTAGTACTAACATGGAAAAATATCCAAGGAACAGTGATAAACGGAAATGAAAGATGTGTTGGAGAACATTACACATGGTGTATAATGCTCACACGTATAAAGAAAGAAAACAAATATATGCATATGTGTTGAAAGATACCTAGAAAAATTCATAGGAAATTTTAACAGTAGTTACTACAGCAGGGAGTAAGTTTAAGGCTGGAGATAGCAAGAGGAGTTTTACTTTTGGTTTTATATCCTTCTCTACTATATGGATTGTTTTACAATGCCCATGTATCACTTTTATAGGAGAAGCAAATTCAGAATTCCCAGTGTTTTTAAGTATGAAAACCCTGTTCTGCTATATGTATAGGAAGCTTACAGACCTTTAACTTCTAGTAGCTATTCTGTTATCATCTGTTAGTTGAGAAGATACATAATTAGGACCAAAATCATAATCAAAACCAAGATCAATATGTACAAAATGAATTTGAATTGTAATTATTATGGAATTTACTGTATTCAAAAAGTGTGTGTGGCAGGGGGTGAGAGGGCAAATGACACACAGGGACTGGTGCTCATGGATTAATGAAGCTTTCTGATTGCCACCAAATTGAGGCTCCTTCCCCTTACTCCCATCCCTGTCCCAATCCAGGGCCAAGGCCCCCAGGGTTGGGCTCCACTGGGAGAGCAAAATGATTGTTAATTTTAGAGTCAGGCAGGTATGAGATCGGACGATTCCCAGGTAGCTCAGTAAAGAATACGCTTGCCAATGCAGGAGACGCAGGAGATGTGTGAGTTCGATCCCTGGGTTGGGAAGATCCCCTGGAGAAGAAGATGGCAACCCTCTCCAGTATTCTTGCCTGGGAAATCTTATGGACAGAGGAGCCTGGTGGGCGACAGTCCATGGGGTCCCACAGTTGGACACAACTGAGTAATGAGCACACACGCGCAGATATGGGAACAAACTTCAGCTCTCCCACTGCCTGTATGAACCTGGATAAGGTACTAAACCTTTCTATGCCTCAGCTTCCTCATCTTTAAATGGATGCTGCACTTAAACCTCATGGGGATTTTGGGGAGTTGAAGTTTTGAAGTTTTCTCATACGTGACATGGTGCCTGGCACAGGGGAGTTGGCACTTAAATGTTTGTATTTCTGCTTCCTGCCTACTCTTTCCTACCTGCAAGACAGACCCACAGCCAGTTATGTATAAAATCAAATTAATCAGTGAATTCTTTTTGCTTGTGAGTATTAATGTACATTCCAGCCACTAGGACTGTTTAACTGCCAAATTTGGTGGCATGAAACATTTACTACACTCACACTCTTCTGGATGGGGTATGCTGGGGCAGCTTGTCTCTCTGATCCATGATGTGAGACTTAGCTGGGGTGGGAATCACCTGGAGGCTCATTCACTCATCATCTGATGGCGGCTCGTACCTTAGACTTTCAGAGTCTTTTCAAAGCATTTTTGTCCCCTCTGTGTCGCCTGGGCTTCTTCACAGCATGGGAGCTGGGTTCCAAGAAAAGCATCCTGAGAGAGAGACAGACAGAAGCCTCGTCACGCTGGTGTCGCCTCTGCCGCTTTCCATCACTTGAAACAGTCACCAAGTCTTCTCCAGATTCAAGGGGAGGAAAAAGAGACTCTTGACTCTTGATGCAGGTGGAAAGGTTTTGGAATAGCCGTATGGGACCAGAAATCTTGTAGTGCCACTTTTGGAAAACACAGTTTGCCACAGTATATGAACAGTTTATAAGCTTATAGGCAGAGGTGCTTCCAGAAGGTTCTAGCACTGGTGTTCCTTTGGTTACTGCATTACCTGCCAGCAGGTGCACTTACCAGAAGCTGAGAACTGAACATAAGGAAGGGCCTGGAATACAGGATTTTGAAGTCTGTCCCAGGATGCATATCACCTTCCAGCTTTAAACTTGAGCCTGAGTTTTCATGTAAAAGCCACAGAAATATTTGGTTGTCAACCACGTGTTGGTAACAGAACTCAAAGTTGTAAGACACACTTGGAAAACCAAAGATCAATCCTTTTCTTTGCCTAGTGCCACGAGGTTATTTTACGTCCTGACAAGAGCCGAGTTACCTGTATACCCTGCCTTGACCCCACTGATAACAGTTCATGAGCTTTTTTCCTGAGATTTATTTTGAAGTCATTTAGATTGTTCTAGGAAAGTTGTAGCGTTTGGAACAGCAGCTCTGGAGGAGAAGAGCTGACCTCTTCAAATGTGATCACTTATTTTTCCCAGTAGATAAACACGTATCAATCACTTTTCTCTCAGCTTGTTTGTCAAAGAGCTATCTTTAAAGCTAAACAAACTAAACCCTCAGGAGTATAAAGCCAAAAAGAAATTTTGCAGAGAAAGGGTGAACACAGAACTTAAAAAAAAATTACGTATAGATCACATAGTTTGATTATGTATGAACCAGAAAGCCTAAGGGAGGAATGCTGGGGTGAAAAAGGACTGTAGTTGTTGATCATTTCTATGGACTAGAATTAGTCTGTGAAATATTCAGTTACTTCCAGATTCTGCAAGGCACTTCAATGACTGTCTCAGATTTTTGAAAAACTGTCAAGTAAAAATAACAGTTCTATCGACTGAAAAAAATTGCACAGCCTAAAAGTGGAGAACTGTGTTTAATTTGGCGGACAGCTAAGGGCTTCAAGCCCAAGAGAAAGGACTCTCGGAGAGCTCTGAGGGACTGCTGCAAAGAGGTAAGGGTATATATAGGAATTTTTGCAAAAAAGGCAAGGTAGTCAGAACATCAAAAGATTCAAGAAAACCAGATATCTCAAGTTAAGGAATTTAGCGGTCTTCTATGTGTGGGAAGATGCAAGAGTTTCGGGCTCAAGAAATCATGCCTTTGATGTGCACCTCAGCTATCCTGGGCGAGGATCCTGTTCTTGTCGGTCCTGAGTCCCCTCAGGGCTCATGGTAGGGAGCAGCTGTAGTGGCTGTGACATCATTTGTTTACTGATGTGACAGGCAGCATTCTTCATTCACAGTTCAATGAGATCTCACTGGGCTGTTTGGGATCAACCAGGAATTGTTGTTCAATCTCTAAGTCCCGTCCGACTCTTTGCGACCCCCGTGGACTGCAGCACATCAGGCTTCCCTGTCCTCCACTATCTCCCGGAGTTTGCTCAAATTCATGTCTGTTGAGTCAGTGATAATCATCTAACCATCTCATCGTCACCAGAGATGACAGAGGTGAAGTCTTTGGAAATGTACAATGCTATTTACATGTGAAGGTCTGGCTTTTTTTTTTTTTTTTTTTTTTCAGTCAAGGTAGGACCCTGGCAAGGTGCAGTGCTACTAAGAGAAGAGGGACAAAGTCCAGCCTTCCCATGCTGTTCCTTTCCCATTTCTTGTCTTTCCCCTCTTCTTTCCATCCCCTTTCTTAACTCTTTTCTGCCCTGTCTTCCTATGCATTCTTTCCCCCTCTGTCTTCTCTAAGGCCTTGGGTCTCTACTGATGCCTGCCGATATTGCCTGTTAGATTAAACACCAAACAGCTTATGGTCAAAGCTGTGTCTTTAATATATATTTACAAAGATTTCACATCCTGCCTGGCCCCAGGCTTAACAGGGTTTGGTAAGTGATTTTATGATTACTATCTAGCCTGTGGGGAGACTCACTTGTCAGGGTCAGATAAACTAAGTCCTTGCTGCTTTCTACACCCGAGCAAGATGTACAATATCACCCAGGTGACAGATTAGTGCCTGAAATTCAGAGTGTCTGCTCCAATGCCTTGGACTTGGGCTCTTGTTTAAAATCATCTCTTTATTTTCTCTGCCAGTGTTGTAATAGATTTGAATATTTTTCTTAATTGGATATTTCTGCCTGATCTAGAGGAAAGTAAAAGTCACTCAGTCGTGTCCGACTGTTTGTGACCCCATGGACTGTAGCCTGCCAGGCTCCTCTGTCCGTGGGATTCTCCAGCAAGAATACCAAAGTGGGTTGCCATGCCTTTCTCCAGGGGATCTTCCCCACCCAGGGATCGAATCCCCGTCTCTTACATCTCCTGCATTGGCTGGCAGGTTCTTTATCACTAGCGCCACCTGGGAATCTAGAGGAAGGCTATCTCTAAATTGTTGTTCAGTCACTCAGTCATGTCTGACTCTCTGCAGCCCCACGGAGTGCAGCACACCAGGCTTCCCTGTCCTTCACATCTCCCAGAGCTTGCTCCAACCATCTTGTCTAATGTTTTCCCCTTCTCCTCCTCCTTTCAATCTTTGCCAGCTTCAGGGTCTTTTCTGATGAGTCGGCTCTTTGCATCCACATTGCTTTCCCCCAAAAGTGAGCTTTATTTATCCATGTAGCCTAATAGTAAGTAAATCATATTTTTTTCAGAGAGACCCTCCATTTTGGACTGGATTGTGCCTCCCACCCCGTTCATATGTTGAAGCCCTAGCCACCAGAACTTCAGAATGTGACTATTTGGAGATCAGGCCTTGAAAGAGGTGACTAAGTTAAAATGAGGCCTTTAGAATGAGGCCTAAGCCAGTCTGACTTTTGTCAAAAATTTGAACCCACGAGGAGACACCAGGGGTATTTGAACCCAGAGGAAAGACTGTGAGGACACTGCATGAAAGTAGCCACCTTCCAGCCAAAAAGAGGGGCTTCAGAAGAAGCCAAACCTGCTGGCACATTGACCTCTGGCTTCCCAGTTGCCAGAATTGTGAGCAAATACATTTCTGTTGTTTAAGACACCCAGCCTGTAGTGTTTTGTTACAGCAGCCCCAGCAAACTAACAGGCCTCCAATTTTAGGGAAAAATTTGTAAAGTCAGGCTTGTATATATAATGTGGGGACGATCAGATAAATATAAACTTGTTTCACTTTTTGGGAACAGCTATAGAATGATGGTGAACCAGAATGGGTATGTGTGTGTGTCTGTGTCTGTCTCTGTCTGTCTCTCTGTCTAGAAATTCTAGGGAATGGGCTTACACAGCTATGGGGCTGACAAGTCTGAAGTCTGCAAGTCTGGCTGAGGACCCAGTGCAGAGCTGATACTGCAGTGCCATGTCTGAAGCTAGTTGGCAGTCATAATTCCTCTTTGGGGAGATCTCAGTCTTTTTTTTTTTTATGGTCTTCAGGTGTTTGAATGAGGCTCCCTTACATTATGGAGGATAATCTACTATCCTCAAAGTTTACTGATTTAAATGTTAATCGTATCTACAAGGTACCTTCACAGTAACATCTAGGGTTGACCAAACAACAGGACACCAGAGCCTAGCAAGCAACTTGACACTTGAAGTTACCTATCTGGTGACAGTGATGCCAAAGTGGCACCCTGAACTCACAGTATAAGAAAAGTGGGATTTCAGAAGCTGATTTCAGAAAAGCTAACTTTCAAATGGTATTATTAATAATGATGTGCTTTTGCATGTATAACCTCATTTGATCCTTTCAACTGAATGTATTTTTCTCTTCCAATTTTATTGAGATACAATTGACATACACAGTGTGTAAGTTTAAGGTGTACAACATAATGATTTGATTTACATATATCATGAAATGATTACCACGATAAGTTTAGTGAACATCTGTCATCCAACCTCTTGGCTTGATACATGAATGTGTGAATTAACCACACATTCAATCATAATGTACTCATTACCCCTAAACTTCTGTTCATGATACAGGCATTAAGTATGATGTCGACTGTGCTGGTATTTACGCAATGCTTCTGCATTTCAACACTCTTGCTAAACTCATTTTATAAATCACTTGGTCTACAGGTTTTTTTTTTTTTTTTTTCTATTTTCTGCCTTTGTGTCTTAAGCAGGGTATAGAAAACTGGTGAGACTCGTACTTAATTTTCCCTGGGCCTTTGTGTCATAATCCTGCTTTGCTACCGTGGGAATTCCTGCTTTAAAAAAAAAATCTAAGCTCTAATTGAGGTAATATTTGAGTTTTACTTTTCTTCTGTTACTCCTAATGGGCATTCGATTGAGGCTTAGAAAAGTAGCCATCTAGTAATTGAAGCTGCTTTTCTGAGGGGACAGTCTGATAGAATGGAGAGGTGGGATCTCCTGGGTAACCAAACTTGTGCCTCATAATTGCCCTCCTTTTAAAAGTCTGGGTCTATTTAAGATGTGTTGGTAACTGTTAAAAAGGAAGCCATTAACCAACCCTCTCCCCGCTGCCCCCCTCCACCAACTTCACTGTGATTTAAATTAATCCTTGCTTTTCATTCTTGCAAGGAACTAATTAACACCCTAATGAGATAGAGTGCTTTAAAACCAGGTGACTGGTCTCCCCTTTCTCTGGAAGGGGTTAGATTTTCTTTGAGAGCAGTGGAAATCTATGGGTAGTTTACTAAGGGATTCAAATAATTTAGAAATATGCTTCTATTATTAAACTCTATTCTCTGTCTGTGACTTAGGGGTTATGGAGATGAATTCTGGGATTCACACAACCTAAAAAGCTTTCTGAGTATATGACCTGAATGTACTTAACAATGCAGATTACTTAGAGAAACTAGAAGAAAATAGAATTGAATAGTCATTATATCTTTGAAAGAAGGGAGGCATTCTGAGCTAAGAAGCAATAGAAGGACTCACAGAGTACACTTGAATTAGAAAGCTTAAGTTCACTGGGTAGTAGATGGACATAAGGGCAGACTGACTCAGTCCACTTCCTATTAGTAGAGGGATAGAAGACTGAGAATATATTTGTAGCAAAAAAATGGTCATCAGTCTTGATTATTTTCAACCCATCAACTCAGTTCAAAACAAGCAGAGGACATAGCCAGTAAATGAACACAGCGGAAGTGTTCTCACTCACCAATAATCAAATGCTACACATTAAAGTCAAATGCAAAAATATCTCATAATACAGGGGAGGGAATGTGAATGTGCTGTGCTTGGTCACTCAGTCGTGTCTGACTCTTTGGGACTGCATGGACAGTACCCGCCAGGCTCCTCTGTCCATGGGGATTCTCCAGGCCAGAATACTGAAATGGGTAGCCTTTCCCTTCTCCAGGGGATCTTCCCAACCCAGGGATTGAACCCTGGTCTCTGGCATTGCTACAGGGAAGCCCAAAACAATGGAGGGAATGTGAATACTGAGCGGATATTTGATGTTAAGGAATTATTATTAAAGGTCTTAAGCTTTATAATAGCATTTTTTTTAAATCACTGTCTTTTAGAGATAAACACTGAAATGTTGAGAGATAAAATTATATGCTATCTGGGATTTGCTTCAAGGTATTCTAGATTTGGAAGAGCGAGAAGTGAATAAGGGTGTGGATAAAATAGAATAAGGGAGAGAGAAGCCAGTGAGTTGATACTTGTTAAAGCTGGGTGATGGATAAATGGGGATTCTTGATTTTTAAGATTTGCTTTGATGTGGGCCATTTTTAAAGTCTTTTTTGAATTTGTTACAGAATTGCTTCTGTTTTATGTTTTGGCATTTTGGCCACAAGGCATGTGAGATCTCAGCTCCCCAAGCAGGGATCAAACCCGCACCCCTTGCATAGGAAGACCAAGTCTTAACGACTGGACAGCCAGGGAAGTCTCCACTGGGGATTCTTTATATTCTTTTCTCTCCCTTTGTTTGATTTTTTTTTTAATAAAATATTTTAAATGGTTTCTAATAAGTAAAGAAAAAAAAAAAAGACTCCACACTAACTTCAAAGAAAGAGGAAACCAGACATGTTGTGCCTTCCAATGGAAATACACAACACCTTCTACGAAATATTTGTTGTTGCCAAAACATTGAACTTGAATTTAATCAAGTATTGAGATCCTCCTGATTTACAGGGAATAGGGAGATAGAGGAACATGTTACAAATGTCATTATGAGATGCAGTTAGTACAAACTCGGTAGGATGGTTGATCTCACTTCCCTGGTGGCTCAGATGGTAATGCAGATCTGCCTGCAATTCGGGAGACCCAGGTTCAATCCCTGGGTCAGGACGATCCCCTGGAGAAGGGCATGGCTACCCACTCCAGTATTCTAGCCTGGAGAATTCCATGGAGAGAGGAGTCTGGCAGGCTGTGGTCCATGGGTTCGAAAAGAGTCAGACAGGACTGAGGGACTAAACTAACACTTTCACTTTTCACTTTCTTCAACAAGTAAATTAAAGAAAAAGAGGGGTGGGGAAGGAGGGAAACCTACAGATGAAGAGATTGAAGAAGGAGCCACCATTTACAACATAAGGACCTTATTTGTATCCTGATCTCAACAAACCAAGAAAAATTTATGAGACAGTGGGGAAAATTTGGATTTGTCTAGATGTTTGAAGTATTAAGGCATTAGTGTAATTTTTTTTCAAAGATATGATGTGGTATTGTACTTACGTTCTAAAAAAAAAAGGTTCTTATCGTTTAGAAATATTTATTGAAGCTATGCTATGTGATTTGGGATTTACTTCAGATGATCTGGGGAAGGAAGTATTTAAAATGGGAGGATAAGTGAAAGGAGACTGGCACCAGTTTATAGTCTTGGAAGAGGAGTATAAATTATTTCCTCTACTCTTGGATACTTTAAAATATTTCCATAAAAAAATACCAGTTTTTGCTCATTGTTGTATAATCGAAAACATTTTTGCACAGTGATGCTACCCAGTGCCCGCATTCTTTGCTGGTATCCTTTACAGAAAGCAATTTTATCTGAGATATTTCTGAAAACTATATGCACAGATATATTTCTGGCTGTGTTCTTTGTGTCACTTCCCTGAAAAGAACCTAAATATTAAACAACAAAGGAATGTTAATTTTTTCAAAATAACTTTTGAAATTTTCTGTATTCTATTAATATAAAATAACAATGAATTGCCCTGTAAAGTTGCTTTTAGTACATTATTAGCATGAAAGAAAGCAGGGCGAAAAATTATGCTAGAAAAGATATGCTTAGGAAAATTGACTAAAAAGAAATAAAGGTAAATGTTTGACTTTTTTTTTAGCAGAATATCAAATTATGGGTGGGGATGTTTCTCTTGTGTATCTCTTTCTAATTTGTTCTTATGTGATTATATTTTGTTTTTAAGATCTTAAGGTAAACAGATGAAAATGTATAATGTTGTGAACTGAGAAAATATACTCCCATACATATATTTAAACTACAGTATTTATCTTCACCTAAAATAAAGATACTGTATTTAAGAAAGTAATATCTTGGAGGCTTACATTTTAAGTGAACGGTAAATTTTTTGGCAATTATATGCCCTAGAAAACTCTTCTATAAGATGTTTATTTATTTGCGTCTTTTTGCATTTACTTATTTTGAAATAAGCAAGAGTAAGTAGCCTTGATACTTTGACCTGTGGGAAATTTTTGCATTTTTGCTTTTTCTTACCCAATGTGGGGAGGCTGCTGGCAAAGTTGACTTACATATTGCTTTTCCATTTTCTAATTTCTTGGCACTCAGCTACCTAAGTGCTTCCCTTTTGTAGGACCAAAAAGGGAAAAGGAAAGAGTAAGTGGCATCTTGTAAATAGTTTGGGGAAAAATAATTTAAGGAAATGACTAGTCAAGTCACTGATAATCTGGTTACCTTTCTTGGTAAATGTTGTCATCTCAGCTCCTGTTTTGATAGAGGACAGTTGAAAGCACTGGGATTCCACCAGCTGGGTAAAGTTTGCACGGATTCAAAGCAGGAAAGTTGAGAATTAACCAGTGACAGATAGCCTGACCTTCCCAAAGTCTAGCCAGGGTGCATGTTATGCTAAAGCACTAAGGTTAGAGCAGTGGTGAAATGCTGCCTCACCCTTCTCAGCCTGTCTTCTGCCTCTTAAAGCTGCAGCAAGGAGTGAATCACAGGCTCTGAGTGGAAGTGGTCCCTGGGGATGAGACAGACCTGGGCCCAACAGAGACCTGGGACCAACCAGGTGTACTCAGGAACCACCAGCCCACCCAGGGATTGCCCAGGAGGCTCAGCTGAATGGGGCTGCCCTGCTGTGGGAAGGGGACATCTGGCCACGTGATGGGTTCTCTTCTGCTCAGCAGTGATGCTGAGCTACCACCCATGGACCAGTGCCCAGGAGGGGCCTGATTCTCTTCAGGTACCCAGAAAAATATGGCTCATGGGTTAACTTTATTTTTTTGGCCATGCCATGCAGCATGTGGGATCTTAGTTCCCTGACTAGGGATCGAACCCATGCCTCCTGCAGTGGAAGTGCAGAGTCTTCACTGGACCCTTAGGGAAGTCCCTGGCTCATGGATTTGATGGTATATATTAGACAGAGCCCTAGTACTGGATGTGTTGAATCACCAGTGCTAATTTTGCCAAGACAGTTCTGAGTTTCTCCTACCTTATAAGAGTACTAGTGCTTACCATTAATTTTGCAAAATACTTACTCACTCTGGGTAGTTTAAAATCATTTGTATAGATGATTTGGTACTTACAGGGTTTTTTCACTCCCTCATATCCAGAAACTGTGATCATGAGGCAAGAATTAACACACAGGAGACGAGCTATTACTGGCATCCTCCTGCAGCCTCTTGCCCACCTCTACTTTGGGAGCCCGGAGTAACTTTGTTGTGCTTAGAAGCCTCCAAGTGACTTGTGCCTGGGTTTCTGAAACACAAGCTGTTCATCTTGTGTTAAATTGGAAAAAAAAAATGTTTTATTATACTTAATTTTCAGGATCCTTAGAAATTTATTAAGGTAAAATAGGAGAACAAGATTCTCTGAGGAGTCTGAGGCCCAAGAAGTTTCAGAGAGTTGTCCAGAATTGTACATTTTACCTGGAAGTTATTAATAACTTCCCACAGCACAGGGCTTTATCGTGGGTCTTGTTCCCTGCTCTGTCCAGTGCACTGGAGGTGATCAATAAGTTATCTGCTGAATGAATGAATGGGCCAGTACTGTAGTGCCACTGTTGAATATGTGCACTTTACCCTTTTGGAGCTGTAACTGATCTGATAAACTGTCTCAGGTCCATGAGGTATAACATTAAGAGGATCTTTATTTCTCTTCATTCCTTGCTTTCAGCCGTGCCCACTGAATCTCCCTTTCCTGCCCCTTCACAGCTGCAACCTCCACAAACTTCTAGAAATGAATCCAGTTTGAGAAATTAACCTGCAACACGATTTAGATCTTCTCCTCTCTTTCACCCAGCGCAGCTTGCCCGAGTTTCAGCACTGGACGTGAGAAGGGCATGAGGTATCCTGCTCTTTAACTCTGGCCCCTTGGCTCTTTGGGGATGGAGCCCCTCCTTAACCACCAGCCCCCCTCCCCACCTGGAGCTAGTACAGGGAAGAAGCCCGGAGGTGGCAGGGAAGCTGAACAGCTTTGGACTTGGCTAGATGCAGCTGCTGCCCTCCTCTTCTCTCTTGTCAAGGGTGTTTCTCACCAGCAGCTCGCTCAGAATGTGTCCCAGGTCTCAGTAACCTGACTCAGGGGCTCTGTCTCCAGCTGGCCCTTTCTAGTCCCTCTCCCCACCCTCTTGCCCTGGGACAGCCGTATTGGTCAGGGTGTCAGCCAGATGGCTCAAGTAAGGCTTCATAAGGTGGTATCCATTTGAGTCCCAGGAAATCCACTGGTCCTTGCCTCTCCAAACTGTGGGTGCTGCTTTCCTGGGCCTGCCTCCCTCCTCTTCTGCTCCCTCCCCTTTCTCTTCTCTTGTCTGTCACTCAGGACACAGGAAAATCAGTCAAGCCACTCCCTAAACAGATGGACAACCAGTGAAAGAGATTTTGGGTTTTCCTTCTTGAAGGCGCCCCCTTCCCCAGTCTCATTTTGTTGGGAATGGGGAGTGAGCTGGGTGGCTGGGGTGCCTGGAAGCAGAACCCTGCCCTCCCCTTAAGGGTCTCTCGTCTCCCCTCCCGTCCCCCCTACTCCCGCCCCTCCCCCCACTAGAGAATGGGAAGCTGGTATTAGTAACTTTAGTTACTTTTTAGTAACTTCTGGAGGAAGTATACAACCTCAGTTGTTTAGAAGTTGGGTCACTTACTGCTGTTTTTTTTCGAAAGCAGTAGGCTTTGTCTCTTCTGAAGCAGTAAGGAAAATCATATCAAGATTTTACCAGACACGTAGGTGTCAAAGACATTTTGGTAGAAGAGAAAGCAGTTATGTTGAGTGACACCATTAATGGTCTGAAGGGCTAAAAAAAATTGTAACTTACAAACTGGAATGTTAATTTGCAGGCTGGGTAGGTTCCAGTAGCATTTGTGCCTCATCTCATGTGTTCTTCAAGTTGCACTATGCTGTACAGACATAAATGTACAGACATAAATTTACAAACCTAAATGTTCAGTATGTTCAAGACAGAGCTGTGCGTAATCATGAGGACCTGGTAACAACCTAGATGGTGTGAGAAACTTTTGCTATAGCTCGTTAGTGATATGGGGAAATATTCAGCATATATTACCTGATGAGAAAAGCAGGTCATAGAAGAAAATAGTTGTTTTATGCATAGAAAAAATATGACTGGTACAAAAATTTAGGGCTTCCCAGGTGGTGTAATGGTAAAGAAACTGCCTGTCAATGCAGGAGACGCAAGAGACGCGGGTTCAGTCTCTGGGTGAGGAAGATCTCTGGAGTAGGAAATGGCAAACCCACTCCAGTATTCTTGCCTGGAAAATTGCTTGGACAAAGGAGCCTGGAGGGTTCATGGAGTCGTAAAGAGTCAGAGACTGAGCGACTGAGCACTTCAACACAGCACAAAAATATACAGGTTTATTAATCTTGAATGATAGGATTGAAAATGATTCTATAAATTTTTTTCTTTTTAATTCTCTGTGGTTTTTGAACTTTTCTGCAGAGTCTTGTTTACATGTATGAAACATTTTTAAAAGAAATTATACTATTAACTTAATGAAAAGTCAGAATATGTACTTGTATAAGCTCTTTTGTCTTTTACATGTCTTATATCCTTAATTACTGATGAATTTATACATTTCTTATAATTTCTAAACTTTAAGACTCTTTAGTCAGTTTTTCTCTTACTTGGCTTAATAACTATTACTTCATTCCACATTCTTGCTTATATTTCAACAACTGAATGTCCTAAATATTATTTGGCACTTACAAAGGCATATGGTAATTTGGAAAAATGCCTTTATTACAGTATAAATCTTCCAAGTAACTTTAAAAATTATGTTGTGGTCTTCATTTTGAAGACCAGAAAATGTGAACACTCTAAACTTGTGGAAAGAGCCTCTAAATGCTATTTGTCTTATATCTTGACTGTTCTGTGATTTACTGGAATCACTGAAGTGTTTCAGGGAAATAAATTCCACAGGGTTTATTTAAGTGCCTAGGGCTTCATAAATTAGAATGGAGTTTTAAGCACACAGAGAAATGTTACGTCATAGGTATGCATCTCTTCGTCTGTATGAGTCGAGTATCAGCCTATAAAGTCTGTGGGTTAGGAACCTGGCTATGGGTCTGGTTTTCTGTGGGCCACCGCCCCCCACTCCCCGAGTCTACAATCCATGGGGTCACAAGAGTCAGACACAACTGAGCAGCTAACACTTTCACACTTTCCCCAGGCCTAACATGGTGCATGGTACGTGATACACTGATGGTTGTGATAAAAGCAAACATTTACTCAGTTCTTGATATGTGCAAATTGCCTACTATGTGGTTTTCATGCATTATCCTGTCTAGCCCTCAAAGCAACTCAGAAGTAGGTGATTTTTAACGTTTTTTGAAGGGGGGAAGGTGCAGAGCTAGAGTATATGTAGAGTGATATATGAGAAAAATGTCAGTAGTTGGTTTGCCAAGCTGGCCTCAAATTCCACAGTTACAGACATACCTTGGAAAAGCTTTTGATTAAGTTAATATTCAGGTTAAATTAGACCGTTTTCATGAAAGTCTGTGTACAGCATAGGTTTGTATAAATTGAGATAAACAGAAGGCACAAAAATTCTTTAGTGTTATGAGAAAACTTTATAAGAAGGATCTTTTCAATGCTTGCCACATTTTACTTTATTTAAAACCTGTAGAATCCTCTCTCTGTTCTGAGTACTGTCATTGGAATAGTTAGGATACTAAATAGAGCAGTTCAGAGCTAGGATGAGCACGCAAATAATTCTGTTATAGTGCAGGATGTGCTGGGGGTAAAGGTGGTGGCATTTAAACTGTGCTTGAAGGATTATTTGACAACTTAAGGAAAGTCGTACTATTAGCATAAAATTTTGGAGGCAGATCTTGAGAATGGGTTAGGTTTTGTTAAAATCACTCTGGGAGGGCTTCCCTGGCAGCTCAGTGGTAAAGAAATCCTCCTGCCAGTGCAGGAGACAAGGGTTTGATCTCTTTGCTGGGAACATCCCACATTGCCATGAAACAGCTAAGCCCATGCACCACGACTACTGAGCCGGTGTCCTAGAGCCCGGGAGGGGCAACTACTGAGCCCACATGCCATAGAGCCTGTGCTCCACAAGGGAAGCCACCGCAATGAGAAGCCCTTGCACCACAACTAGAGAGTAATCCCCCTGCTCGCTGGACTGGTGAAAAGCCCACACAGCAATGAAGACCCAGCACAGCCATAAATAAATAAATAGAATTATTTTTAAAAGGAAAAAAAAAAAACACACTCTGAGGAATCATGCAGTTATCTGAATGAATACATTGTTCATTCAAAGAAGACCACCATCTCCCACCAGGATGCTCTGTACATAAAGAAGAGTGTATTGGAGCCAAATGTGCTGTCTTACACTTTGAAATGTCAAGTTTAAATGTTTAGAGTGGTGGCAATCAACATTGCATTCTTGTTTTCAGGTTCCAAGATGGTCTACATCTTTGTCTTATATATTAACCGTTTTACTCCTTTTGCTACATACCATTTATGTCAACTGAATTTTCTAGATTTTGGGGTTCTTATTTTGAGTCATTCCTTGATCAAGGAGGCCATGGCTTTGAAAAGTTAGCGAGTATTTAGGTGAGGGCATACTCATGATTTCTACTCAGGTAGAATTGCCGCATGATGCTCAGTGCCTCTCAAAACTCTGTTGGTTTTTATTTTAATTAAAAATATAAAAATAATAGTTAAAAAACAAAACTCTGTTGGTGTTGGGCCACTGCATCCTGGTGTTCAGTGTTGTAGGGAAATCTGAGCCAACCTGATTTGGGGAGCCTTTGAAAATAATCTGTTTTCAAATTTAAAAAAAATTCAACAGAGTGTGTCTCAAGATGCTGGTCTCTTTTCCCCTGCTCTTCATTCACTAATTCTAGCCACACTTGGAGACACGCTTTTCTTTAGCTCATGATTGTTTTCTTCTATTAATTCTTTTATTTCTTCATTTTGCTTAGATTTCTACATCATATTTTGCCAGGATCCTTTTTTCATATCTTTTTTCCTCTCCTTTGTATTATATCTCTCTACTTTTCCTTTGAGTTAAACTTTTCTTATACTTTAGCTCCAGATTGCCAAGATTCCTCAGTCTACTCTTCACCATTCCCCACACATTTTAAATTTGGCATCTTCATGTAGTCATCTTTGGTTTCAGATTGTTCTGTGGAATAGTTTCAGTTTTTTTTCTCCTGAATCTGGTTGAAAGCGCACATTTGAAAACTGCTCTAGTTTCTTAAAGCATAATTCTGTTTCATGGGAACAAATGTGCTCCGATTCCTCGAAGAATGTTGCCTCTTTCGGACTTGGTGGAGCTGTTTTTAGGGACCTGTGCTGTCTCTGGCAACTAGTATTTATCGAAAGAAGGCTGTGCTCATCCGAAATGGAGGGGAGAGGTGGGTTATATCAGATACAATAAGATTCCTCTTTGAATATTTCAATCCACAAACCCATTTCAGAAGGCCAGGAACCTGAGGAACGGGTGACTCTGAGGTGATTGTAGCAAGAAGCTCTCATCTGTGCTGGAGCTCAGAGTCAGGGACAGCCTGCAGTTTGCTGGCGCAGTGCCCCTTTCTGGGCCGGCCACTGACGCCTTTTGAGTTTTTCAATGTCCTGTTGGTACGGAGTTCACTCCATAGCGACGCTGAGTGGTCGTGCTCACCATCTCCCTTTATTCCTTTAATTAGGCATCATGAATGGAGCTCACTGGAGTCTCTTCCTGGCAGGCAAGCTTGTTGTCGTCATTAGTCCATTGGCTTTTCCTCCAGCTTGTCCCGTCTGACCTAAAACTAGATACAAGAGGTTCCCTGGAGTTTCTGGCTTGTGGCTATCATCCTTCTGTGGTTTCCTGAGCAGATGCAAGCTTTCTCTTCATTTTATATTCTGCAGTTCATTTTAACAACACTGATAAATCGGTCAAGATATTTAAGACATGGATGAATTTTCCTAAGGTCCCAGCCACTTTAGTAGCTAGCTGAGAGTTGCCGCTGGAGCCTCGGGACTTGCAGACAGTCTCATCTGTGCTGTTGCCATCAATCTGGGGTTGATGGGAGCGTATGATGAACGTGAACCTCAGCCAGTCTTCCTAGAGGAAGAAAACCACTGTTCAAAATAGCAAAGGGCCTTCCCTTAGGAGTGTGAATAATAACCATATTAGCAAACACATACTGAATGCTTACTATGTGCCAGACCATGTTCTAAATGTCTTGCAAATATTTGACTTATTTAATTCTCACAATCACTCTATGGTAGAAGTGACTCTTATTATCTTTTATTTTTATAGGCAAGGCATATAGGACTTAAGGAATTTGTCCCAGGACATGGGGCTGGAACCAGGCTGTGACCCCAGGAAGTCTGGCTTCTGGCTCCCTGCTTTAAAGCACTACCTTATACTGCGTTTCAGTAAGCAGGCATGAAGTTGGGTATCTGATAGTGAAAAGAGTTTGGATTTGTTAGAATAAAGAGGAGAGAGTCAGTTGATGGCCAGTAGTGCAGGAGGGGTGTCAGGATGACAATGTCAAGATAATAACATTTAATTAGCTCCCAAGAGGAAAGACTGTTTTGGGAGAATGGTTAGATATGGCGACTTCCTCAGTGGTTTCATAGTAGCACTGCTATCTTTTAAAAACCCTAATGCTTTACTAGAGTCTTTCACTTGAGGAAACATTCAGTGAATGTATGTTTATCACGGGCCAAGTGTCAGCCCTGGTGCAAGGTGCCTGGGATACAGATGTAAAAGCCAGAGCCCCTGCCCTTGAACTTGACAGTCTGATACACTGCTAGATATACACCAAGCGACTTTCAGTAGAAATGGACCATGAGTGATAATAAGCTGTGTGTAACACGCCCTGGAAAATGGAGTTTCAGAAGTTCAAAAGCATCCATGTTGTTTATTTTTATTTCATTGTTTTATCAAAAGACTCATTCATTTCCAGTATGTATGTCCAAACTTCAGATTCCCGACTTCTACATTAGATGAAGGTCAAAACCGTAGCCCGAGGCCACACATTAGAGTTCCAATATTGCTTGACTAGAATTTTCCCTCTTTAGGCGACTTTTGTCTGCGTTTTCTTGGCACTCATTGCCTAGCTGAATCATAAAATTCTAAGCAAGACACTTTTCTGGGAATCCCTTGTGGACTCTCAAAGGATAATGAATGAGGCTTTACATATGGGAACCTTGATGAGTTTTCCAAAGTTCTCTCCCTTGCTTTTGACTTGTCTGTTGTGCTTTTTAGGAAATGTGCAGTTACACGCTTCAGTCTTCTTGGGCTCTGCTTGGGAGCCCTTTGTCTGGGGGAATCAGGGAGACAGTGATACAGGAGGGCCGTTTATACACGAGCTCACGGGAAGTCTCAGAAAGATCATACGGTTGGTAAATGTCACAGCCCCTCATCTTGCGCTCTTCAAAACTGCTGCCCTCTGCCTTCAGACTTCAGGCTGAAATAATTTGTTGGAACCAGATTTTTTCCCCTGTGGGTGGATATTGAAGTTTATTTTGGGTTGGCTATTATTGGAGTGAAGAAAGGCTATAACAGATATGCCCTTTCTTGAGAACTACAAGAATTTGGGTGTAAATAAATCAATGGTATCTCTTGCCTCAAATACATTAAAATAGCCAGACTGTTTAAAATTAACCTCTGATAACATTAGACAGTGTGCTTATGTGTGCCTAGTGTTTTGATTATTTAAGTCACTTTCTGATTCTTGAGGCTTCCAAACCCAGTGGCAGCACAGATAGAAATCCGGAGTGGTGGTGAAGAGTGGGAGCCCTGGGAAACTGGGAACCCAGTTTCCTCCAAACTGGAAAAGGTTTATTTTAATGTATTGATTCATTTAGAAAATATCCAGATAACTCTGGAGGCAGGGGGCATTGTGGATGAATATGAAATTTTCTGTCATCAAGTACTGTCTGTCTGGGGAGTCAAATATTTTTAAATGTGCTGTTATCTTCTATTTTACAAATGAGGAAACTGAGATACAGGGAGTTAAATGACTTCTCCAGGGTACACAACTATTGAGCAACAGAGCCAGGGTTTGGCTCCAGGAACCCAGACTCCAGGCTTGTAGCCCTGTACTCCATGGCCATTCTGTGGGACAAAAAGTGGGAAAACCACATACTTCGAATGCTAGTGTAAAACTTTGTTAAAACGGAAGGCAGGGAGCAACTTTATGCCTCCTTAGCAGAGAGAGATGGCAAGGTGAAAACGAGAGAGAGGAAAAATTAATTGAGTAGTTTCCTGTAGAAGGGGAAAGAATAACTTGGATTCTGGAGCCCAACAGATTGGCTGGAGAGGAACGTTTGTGTGTTGGGGTTGCAGGGGCCAGAGGGAGAGCCGGGCAGAGTGGAATTGAAGGTTTGAAACTGCATTAAGAGACATCCTCCCTTGTATATGTCTGTGGAGAGCTGCTAAAGAGTATGGGGTCCCCTGTTGGCCATAGATAGCCACGGATGCTTTTGTGAGCCAGAGCAAGAAGCAAGAGCATTTAATCTCCAGGATAGTGGGCGTGGGAGAAGGGAGGGCTGGGGGTGGTGAGGAATAGAGGTAGAAAGGCCAGTTAAGAGGCTATTGAAATGTCCCAGATAAACAATGATCGGCATCAGAGCCTCTTCCCTGCTTCTTTAAGTATCTGTACCTGTCAGTGTGATCAGGACTTGGCGAAGAGGAGAGCCCCATCCAAAGTGTCTAACACGATGCCTGGCAGTAGCAGGTGTTTGTGGAACTGAACTGGATTAATTAAAGGCAGTGGCTGTAAGATGGAAAACAAGTCAATGCAAGGGAAACTGGAGAAGCAGTTGTCAACAGTGGTTGGTGAGTAATCAACTGGGAAGAGAGGGAGAGGCAAGCCAGGGTCTCTGGCTTGATTGGTAATATGATATTAGTAACAATTACAGTCGGTGGGGTTTTCCACACACCTTCAAGCAATTCACTGACACCAGCTGGGTGTCCTACTAGTCAACCCAATTCTGTCACTGTCTACCTGGAAGTGACATCAGATTTCATAGCTTAAGGGCTCAGTGCCACAAGACTACCCCCAACCACAAGTCCAGGTCATCACCTGTACTTTTGACCATCTAGCTAAAAGTCAGAGGGTCTCATAACCCTTCCTGCCTTGGGTTTGATGAATTTACTGGAACAGTTCATAGAACTCAGTGCCTGCGTGCATGCTCAGTCACTTCAGTCGTGTCCCACTCTTTGCGATCCCATGGACTGTAGCCCACCAGGCTCCTCTGTCCTTGGGATTTCCCAGGCAACAATACTTGAGTGGGTTGCCATGCCTTCCTCCAGGGGATCTTCCCAACCTAAGGACTGAACCCACGTCTCCTGAATCTCCTGCATTGTAGGTGGATTCTTTACCTCTAAGCCACCTTGGAAGCCCTTTTATTTACTAGAACTCTGGTTTCTTATAAAAGGATGCAACTCAGGATCAGCCAGATGGAAGAGATACCTAGGGCGAGGTATGGGGAACAGGCGTGGAGCTCCCATGCCCTCTTTACATCTACAGGTATTCACTAACCTGGAAGCTCTCCAAACCCTGTCCTTTTGGGGTTTTACGAAGGCTTCTTTACACAGGCATGACTGATGGTATCATTTGCCATTGGCAGCGGATTAAACTTCCAGCCCCCTCTCCTCCCCTGAAGTTGGGGGAGGGGACTGAGAACTCCAACCCTCTAATCACATGGCGATTTCTTCTGGCAGTCAACCCCCATCCTTAGTTGTGGTCCAAAAGTCACCTCATTCATATAACAAAAGATCCCCCTTTTTTTTTTCCTTTTTGCTCTCACCACTTAGAAAATTCCAAGGGTTTTAGGAGCTCTGTGCTGGAGATGGGAACAGAGATCAGGTATACATTTCTTATTATAGATCACAATATCACAGGTGAACATACCTCTAACCAGGGCATGGGCATCAAGACAAGGGACCTATCGAGAGGAGGGTGCAGTGAGAGTGGTTCAGGCTCTTTTCTCATTGTGAGGCATCTTGATTACCTACTGGGACTTGTTCCATCTTTAGTGCAGAAAGGTAGGGAATGTTGAGATTCACCCTCTTGTCCAGTTCAGCGTTTAAACAGAGACAAATGTGGTTAATATCAGGCTAACTTGTCATCTTCATTGTTGCCCAGGGAAGAATAATTCTGGCTGATCATAGACTCACATAGAGAAATTTTAAAAGCTAACCATCATGTTTTTTCCCAGAGACATAGGTGATTCTATTATGTAACCACCCAGAGCCACCTAGAAATGCTCTTTGAAAAAATTGGGTATAAACAGTTATTCTGTTTATTTTAACCATAAAAAGTTTTTTCCTCTAAAAATTTTGAAAAACTTAGAGAAGTGGATTTTTAAAAATTTGGCAGTCCCACCAGCCTTGAGATAGACGCTAGGCACGGCCACCTTGACGCAGGCTCACCATATCTGTGTGTCTGTACCCTGGTGACTGTGAACGAATAGGAACCGAATCAGTGTCATCTGTGGGTTTCTGTTGACCCACAGTCAGTGGGGATGGAGTCCTTGCAGGCTATTTTGTGCTGGGTAAGCAACCCTCTTTCCATGTGTCATTGTCTTAGATTCCTAGGACTACCACAAACTGGATGGCTTAAAACAAAAGAAATGTATTCTCTTATAGTTCAGGAAGCCAGAAGTCCAAAATCAAGGCCCAGGCAGAGCTGGTTCCTTCTGGGGAGTGCTGATGGAGAAACAATCCCATGCCTCTCTCCTGACTTCTGCTGACTGCTGGTATCCCTTGGCTTGTAGACACATCACTTTAACCTCTGCCACCCAGTCATTGGATTTGGCATATCCCCAAATCCTATTTTCAATTAAGGTTACATTCTGAGGTTCTAGATGGATATGAACAAGGGACATTATTTGATGCACTGTAGTCACTTGTGACTTGCACATGGCTAGGGTTGGGGACACTAAGTAGGGGGAGCTGCCTTGGCCTCCTGCCCTAAACTTGGGATCCTCAAATATTCTCTGAGTCTCAGAACAAGAAAATGAGCCATTGGCAATGGAGATACCCTAGTCCTAGGTGGACACCTGCCCCTGAGGAGTCCAGCTTTCACTGGTTGAATTGGCTGGTTCTGGAAGGGAGACTTGCGAGAGAAGAGGACCAGTGCGGGGGTGGAGAGGGCAGCAGAAGATACAGAGAAGTCAGATCTGGTAGAATTTGTAACTCCAGGGACAGTTTCTGTTGCTCATAGATTTCTTTACCCCTTATTTTGTCCCTTGGTCTTCATTTAACATCTATATAAAGGGTATGATGCCTGGGCATGATGAGGGCAAGGGACCACCCTGGTCCTTTTCTCTGACCACTTAGACACTGACCGTGCATTCAGGCATTTGGCTTAACAATGTGTGGATGAAGTCATTTCATCTGGATACTTCATGTGGAATCTGTATTGTGTCCCTTGAGTAAAGAGCAAATCTCAGGAGTTGTGGCTGTCTGTTATGCTCAAATATGCCAAATATATGCCAAAAATACCTGTGGTTTGTGCTTGGATTATAGCCAGACATGTCCCCAAGTGTCCTGTCTCTGTGGAAGTAAAGTCTTACTTAGGCCTTAAGATGTTCGTTGTTACACATATATCACCCTCTCAGTTCAGTTCAGTTCAGTCACTTAGTCGTGTCCGACTCTTTGCAACCCCATGAATTGCAGCACGCCAGGCCTCTCTGTCCATCACCAACTCCTGGAGTCTACCCAAACCCATGTCCATCGAGTCAGTGATGCCATCCAACCATCTCATCCTCTGTTGTCCCCTTCTCCTCCTGCCTCCAATCCTACCCAGCATTAGGGTCTTTTCCAATGAGTCAACTCTTTGCATGAGGTGGCCAAAGCATTGGAGTTTCAGCTTCAACATCAGTCCTTCCAATGAACACGCATTTAAGGCAATTAATATTCTTTGATCAAATCTTATTTGTATATGAATCATAAATATGTATACAATGCCAAAGAATGTTCAAACTACTGCACAATTGCACTCATCTCACATGCTAGCAAAGTAATGCTCAAAATTCTCCAAGCAAGCCTTCAACAGTATGTGAACCGAGAACTTCCAAATGTTCAAGCTGGATTTAGAAAAGGCAGAGGAACCAGAGATCAAATTGCCAACATCCATTGGATCATAGAAAAAGCAATAGAATTCCAGAAAAAAACATCTGCTTCATTGACTATGCTAAAGCCTTTGACTGTGTAGATCACAACAAACTGTGGAAAATTCTTCAAGAGTTGGGAATACCAGACCACCTGAACTGCCTCCTGAGAAATCTGTATGCAGGTCAACAAGCAACAGTTAGAAACAGACATGGAACAACTGGCTGGTTCTAAACTGAGAAAGGAATACATCAAGGCTGTATATTGTTACCTTGCTTATTTAACTTATATGCAGAGTACATCATGTGAAATGCTGGACTGAATGAAGCACAAGCTGGAATCAAGATTGCCGGGAGAAATATAATTAACCTCAGATATGCAGATGACACCACCCTTATGGCAGAAAGTGAAGAAGAACTAAAGCGCCTCTTGATGAAAGTGAAAGAGGAGAGCGAAAAAGCTGGCTTAAAACTCAACATCAAAAAACTAAGATCATGGCATCTGGTCCCATCTCTTCATGGCAAATAGATAGGGAAACAATGGAAACAGTAACAGACTTTATTTTGGGGGGTTCCAAAGTCACTGCAGATGGTGACTGCAGCCATGAAATGAAAAGACGCTTGCTCCTTAGAAGAAAAGCTATGACAAACCTAGACAACATATTAAAAAGCAGAGACGTTACCTTGCTGACAAAGGTCTGTCTAGTCAAAGCTATGGTTTTTCCAGTGGTCACGTATGGATTTGAGAATTGGACCATAAAGAAAGCTGAGTGCTGAAGAATTGATTCTTTTGAACTGTGGTGTTGAAGAAAACTCTTGAGAGTCCCTTGGACTGCAAGGAGATCCAACCAGTCAATCGTAAAGAAAATCAGTCCTGAATATTCATTGGAAGGACTGATGCTGAAGCTGAAGCTTCAATACTTTGGCCACCTGATGCAAAGAACTGACTCATTGGAAAAGACCCTGATGCTGGGAAAGACTGAAGGCGGGAGGAGAAGGGGATGACAGGATGAGATGGTTGGATGGCATCACCGACTCGATAGACATGAATTTGAGCAAGCTCCAGGAGTTGGTGATGGACAGGGAAGCCTGGCGTGCTGCAGTCCATGAGGTCGCAGAGAGTCAGACACAACTGAGTGACTGGACTGAACTGAACTGATATGAGCTTACTGTTCAAAGAGGCCTTACTTTGAACATGCTTATAAATAAAACCATACTTTAAATGCTTTTGCTTTTTGGGAGTTCCTACTTTTAAAAGAGACTTAAAGCTCAGAGTTTCCAGTCTCAGTGCCACCAGACTGAGGTCTGTCCGTCTGCTTCATGTGGCCCACCAGGCCACCCTCTGTGTTCTGCCTGGTTTTCTCCAGTGCAGTGAGCATATGAGAGGAGCAGGACTGTACAGTGGAAAAGATCCAGAGGTCTGGGGTTTGAATCCTGATTCTTCCACTTTTTCTGGCCTCGTGAGTTTGGCCAACATACATGTTTGCTGATCATCCATTTTCTTATCAGTAAAATGAGGATAATAATAGGAACCTGATTGGATGGTGTGTTAATTTACTAGAACTGCCACGAACTGCCAAGTGGCTTAAAACAACAAATGTGTTCCCTCACAGATCTGGAGGATTGAAGCCCCAAATTAAGGTGTCAACAGGCCCAAACTCCCTCCAAAGACTCGAGGGAGAATTCTTACCTCTTCTAGCTTCTGGTGGTTGCCAGCATTCTTTGTTTAATGGCATCACTCCAGTCTCTACCTCTGTCATCACATGGCCTTCTTCCTGTTTCCTCCATGTCTTCATCTCTCTCTCCTTGAAGGGACACCAGTCAGGAGCTTGGAGCCTGCAAAAGCCTCTTTCAAAAGAAGGTCAGGACTTCCCTGGTGGTCCAGTGGATAGGAACCCATTGCCTGCCAATGCCAGGCACATGAGTTCAATCCGTAGTCTGGGAAGATTCCACATGCCGAGGGGCAACTAAGTCTGCATGCCACAATTACAGAACTCGTACCACAACTACTGAAGCCCACACACCTAGAGAGCCTGTGCTCCATGAGAAGAGGAGCCACAGCAATGAGAAGCCCGTGCATCACAATGAAGAGTAGCCCTTGCTCACTGCAACTAGCGAAAGCCTGCACACAGAAACAAAGACCCAGTGCAACCAAAACAAAGTTAAAAAACTAAAGCTTAAAAAATTGTCACATTCTAGGGTTGGGCAAGGGGACATGGATTTTGTAGGGACACGATTCAAGCCAGTACAGGTGCTTAGACTGAAATGAAAGCAATTCTTTCGAGCACCCAGGAAGGACTAGTATGTAGTAGAAACTCAGTAAGTCCCAGGAAGCCATTTCTTTAAAATATAGACTTGATCCCTTTGCCCTACAGCCTCATCACGCCTTTCTCTTTTTGGTTATGCTGGGCCACCCTCATCTCACTTTCTCACCATGTTTTGGGGGTTGTTTCTCCAGGAATCTGGCTACCAGCGTCTGTTTTTCTTTTCCGCCATCATGGTGGAAACTCTGACATTCATCTAAATGACCTACCCAATAACCTGCCTCTGGTCTATAGTACTATGCCCTGGACCTTACCCTTATCTGCCCCGATCCCACAGTCATTTCAAATACCTGTTCACTGGCACCTCCCATCCTCTTGACCCTGGAATCTCTGCTTTCTCTGTCTTTCCAGTCTCCAGGCATGGATCAAGCTACCCACCCTCTGCTCCCATCCTACCTAATGTTTCTGGTGAAAAATCATACGACTCCACTAAATAGTTTCTTTATGGAGTTATAATTCCTACTCTCAGCTGGACCTTCAAGGCTGCTTGAAAACCCCTTTAGTCATTTCAAGTGGGTTTCCTTTCTCATTCCCCCAGGAGCTATTGGGAACATTTGCTACTGGGAACATTTTTCAAGCTCCTTAGCCCCCCACTGACTCAGCCTCCTTTACCGCCTGCCTCCCCAAGCAAACAGAAGCTGTAAAACATGAACTGACGTCTTCTCTACTACTGTGACTCTGATCACCTTCCTCTTCTGCCTTCTGTCTTAACGCGACTCTAATTCACAGATCAGCCTTCTGCCTGAGTTGAATCCTCTCTTCTGCCGCCTCCATCCTTAGATTTTTCGTTCCTCCTTTCTCCATGGACCTCTGTCCTTGCCTCAGTCTGTAAACACACTTAAATCTTGTTCATCCTAAAAAGTGTATCCATTTTCTTTAAATTGAACTGCTTTTAGCTTTCCTCTCTTGAGAGAACCAAGAATAACTTTACATGTTTCTTAGCTTCTCTGTGCTCATTTCCTCATCTGTTAAGTGAACTCAGGATTGTACTTGCCTCATACGGTCGTTGTTAATATTAAATTGTATTTATATTCTTAGGTCATGTTGTTGAAAAGTGAAAGTGTTAGTTGCTCAGTTGTGTCCGACTCTTTGTGATCCCATGTACTGTAACCCCATCAGGTTCCTCTGTCCCTGGGATTCTCCAGGTAAGAATACTGGAGGAGGTAGCCATTCTCTTCTCCAGGGGATCTTCCTGATCCAGGGATTGAACCCAGGTCTCTCCCATTGCAGGCAGATTCTTTACCGTCTGAGCCACCAGGGAAGCATTTATGTAATATTATGTAACATTGTATGTAATTGAAATTATGTAATATTAAGCAGGAACTATAGTGCAGTTTTTAGAACTATATGGTTTTAGCTGTTTTGGGTAGTAATAGTATCCCCTCTGGGCTTTGATAGGATTCAGTTCACATCACTGGCCGAGCACTGACAGATGATGAAGTAGTTACGGTGTATGTTTCTGTCCTCAGAAGTATGTCAGTTTCTTCAGGGTCAACATTACTTCATGTCTGTCTTTTCATCCCTAGGGCTTTGCATAGTAACACACACACACACACGCACACACACACACACACACACACACGCACGCGCGCGCGCACGCACACACACACGCACGCACACGCGCACGCACACACACACACGCGCACACACACACGCGCGCACACGCGCCACACACACACACACACACGCACACACACGCACACACACGCGCACACACACACACACACACACGCACACACACACACACACACTGGGTTGATGTATGTAAATAAAATAAATGAGTGCTTGAGCCCAGCTGAATTGGATAGAACCATTTTTCTCCCTGAAGGGTACAATTGGTTTGACCTATTTCCAGGCTTTGGTCTGTTCCCATGAGACTGTTTTTACCTCATGTGACATGATTTTGAAGTATAGAATAATGTTTTTAACACTCGCCAGCATAGTCAAAGGAAGGCATTTGATAGGAGCATGGAGCTTTTATGTACCTTTGGGACTGAGACAAAGGCATCAGAGGAGGAGGGGTTAATCAGTACTGTGTCCCAAAGTAAAAGGAAGAAAAACAAAGCTGGTGAAGGACCAGCTCTGAATTGAGCCCCTACCATCTGGCAGCAGTGGGCCAGGGGCCAAGGCTTTATGACAAACAAGACAGATGCTGGCCATTGGACTGGATTGAACTCATAGTCCAGTGAGAGTTGACAGACTTTTAAAGATATTTTAGGATACTGTTTAATTACAGTTGTGCCAAATGCTATGGAAGAGAAGCACAGGAGAGCCCAGCAAGGGGAAGTGACGTGGTCCAGTGACCAGCAGTGAGTGAAGGGCCAGCAGAAATGAATAGGGTGATCTGTGAAGTGGGTTGGGTGAAGGGACCAGCCTGTTTCTGGATGGAGGTGATTATGATAATGTGTTATGTCCATGTCATAGCATTCATAGTTTATGTGGAATCACATAACACAGTCTGTTAAAGGGAAGCTGACAGATTTCAGAGTGATTTTCAGACACACCATAACCTCCATGTGTGAATAATCTGACATAAAAATGTGGGGAGAGGGAAACTCGTTTTAGATGAACTTATGTTTTGGTCCAAAGTAACTGACATTATATAGAAGGTTCTTTATGATGCTGCTGGACTTGTTAGACAGGAGGATGGTGAGATTTTAAAGTCCTGGTGTATTAGTAATTTCCTGGGTTTTCCATGGATGCTAACAAGGACAGTCTTGTAAGGCCTCACTTGGATCAGCTCACTATTTACACTCTCTTCTAAATACATCTTGCATTTTTCAGTTGTTGTGTCTTCTCTCCATTAGTGTAAATATTGCTCATTACAGAGTCTAGTTTATCATCCAGTCAAATAGCCTTCCCTCCCCAGCTGAAAGTTGTCCCTCTCTTTTATTGGGCTGATTTCCAATTTTACTCCCTTTTTCACTCTGATGTCTTGTTTCATATTGTTGGCATATTTCTCATATTGCTATATTTTGCCTCAATATATAGAAAAATCAGTAAAGACTATGCCAATCATGTAAAAGAGTTTGAATGATTGAAAAAACAAATACATGAATGTAAGATCTGTAGAATGGGGAAGATCCCCTGGGGAAGGAAATGACTATTCACTCCATTATTCTTGCCTGGAGAATTCCACGGATAGAGAAGCCTGGCAGGCTGCAGTCTGTAGGGTCGCAAAGAGTCGGACACGACTGAGCGACTAAGCACCTTAGCACACCTATTAGGTAGATATCTAATAATTACTGACTGTTACACTCAACAGGGAGAAATATCATCTGGCTTGAAGTGTGTCAGCTTCTTGTCTTCTTTCTTAAAATGAGAGCCATGTGTTCTTTGTTTCTCCCCGGATGGTATGAATCTGAGGCCTTCCCAGTGGTGAAAACGGTGTCTCTTTTGTCTAATGCTCATTTTAGCCTAACTGATTGTTTTGGCAAAACAGTCTCCTTTCCATAAACTAGAGAGAGAAATGCCATCTTTCCAAAGATAATCTCTCAAATAGACTTCTCCAGATGGCTGCTCAAGCTCCATCCAACAGGAGCTATGCAAGTGTTTGATCCTTAGGGTTTTCAGCATTTTTCCTAAAGGAAATCAAAGACTTTCTCTTCCTGGATCACTCTGGGCCACTGGATTATTTTGGTTTGGGCTGGTGTATTCCAAAACTCAAACCTGCCCACTAGCCCGATGCCTGTGACCACTCAGTTTCCACTGGTTTTTCAGTTCCCAGTGATTAAACCAAAATAAAAGAAGGTGATGCCATGTCTGGCCAGGGGCAGACACTGTCAATTGCCAAAGCCCAGTGCTCATCACGTGGTTGACAGGGTCTCTGCTATCCTGGCAGGAGGCACGCTAGACTTTCAAAACGCCAAGCTTGAAGGAAAAGCTCTTAATAAGTGAGTGTCATTTGGAAATGATTTGATGAATAGGACAGTTACAGGCCAGCCATTGAAAATCCCCTATGTGATATATTAGCAGGAATGTTTGGAGCCCACATGGAAGGTAAGGTCTGCCTTTCCCACATGCTGCCCTTCATAGCTGACACATTACACATGTCTCCGCAGCATAACATATGGCTTCCTGAACTTGCAAATGGGGCCCAGCGTGCTCTGTTGAAATAGTGTCTGTTTAAACAGTCTCCTGGAGAAGTGAGCCACAGTCACTAAAATAGTTAATTTCATGTCTGCAAATGTCTTCTCTAGAGCCCTTTAAAATGTGTTTTTTTCTTTTTTTTTTAAGGAGCATAGTAGAAAATTTGCAAATTTAAGGCGTTGACTGCCTTTGAAGGGGTTGTGAACCATCCCTACTAATTTGTACATTTTGAAAGACTCAGAGCATAAACCAAAAATGGAACAGTGCAGATCATCTAATTCAAGCCTAATCATAATCACCATTTTTTTTTTTTTGATGCCTTATATGTGCCAGTCCCTTTATATCAGGCTGAGCAGTAAAGAATCCACCTTCCGGTGCAGGAGACATGGGTTCGACACCTGGGTTGGGAAGATCCCCTGGAGAAAGGAATGGCTACCCACTCCAGTATTCTAGCCTGGAGAAATCTCATGGACAGAGGAGCCTGGCAGTCTATAGTCCACGTGGTCATAAGTTGTTTAGCGACTAAACAACTACAATATATAACCAGGTAGAATTCCTTCGTTTACTGATAGGAATAGAGAGACTCAGATGTGAATGACATGCTCCATACCACCTAAATGGGAGGTTGTGGTGCTGGAATTTCAACTCAGAAGCACTAAAAATCTGAAGTGTGTCTTTTTCTATGCCAGGAATTCTTAATTTGGTCTTATGGATGGGCTGGGGGTAGGGATTTAAGCTGGAGAACCCTCTTTTGAATGCACACGTTTGTGTGTTTGTGCATTTTTCTGAGTAAAGTCCATATGTTTATCAGATTCTCCTGGAGGTTTATGTGGCCTCCTAACAACTGTATTTTGACAGCAGGCTCCGTTCAGTGTAGAGACAAGAAGATAGCAAGTAAGAATGCAAACCTTCCAAAGGCATTTGATCTGGTGTTGGTTTGACCAGAAAATGAACCACAGGTCTTCTTTCTAAACTCTGTGTGTGTGTGGTGTGTGTGGAATAAATCACATGTAGAGAAAAGTGCAATAAGCGAGAACATAGCCTTTAGTGAACATCTGTGCGTGATGCAGACTGTGTTGCTCCAGTTGTGTCTGACTGTTTGTGATCCCATGGACTGTTGCCCACCAGTCTCCTCTGTTCATGGGAGTCTCCAGACAAAAATACTGGAGTGAGTTGCCATGCCCTCCTCCAGGGAATCTTTCTGACCCAGGGATCAAACCCATATGTCTTGTGTCTCTTGCGCCTCCTGCACTGACAGACGGGTTCTTTACCACAATCACCTGGGAAGCCCAGTGAACATCTGCAAGAGGCACTAACCAGGTCAGGAAATTGAGCCAGACTCTGGAACATGTCCCTTTCTGATCAGATGCCATGCCTCTACCCAAACTACTATCCTGACTTCTATGGTAACCTTGTGCTTTTCTTTATGGTTTTACCATCTTTATATATATGTACCGTTAAACAATATGGATCCGTTTTTCCTATTTTTATCTTTATACACGCACAGTCATACTATTGTGTTCTTTGATGTCTTGCTTATTAGTTAGTTAGTGAAAGTTGCTCAGTTGTGCCCGACTCTTTGCAACCCCATGGACTATACAGCCCATGGAATTCTCCAGGCCAGAATACTAGAGTAGATAGCGTTTCCCTTTTCCAGGAGATCTTCCCAACCCAGGGATCTAACCCAGGTCTCCCACACTGCAGGCAGAATTTTACCAGCTGAACCCCAAGGGAAGCTACTTTCACCAATATTGTTTTAACTGTCTGTCCATGTTGTTGCATGCAGTTGTAGTTCATTCAGTTTCATTGCAGTGTTGTAGTCCATTGCTTGGTTGTATTGTAATTTATTTATCTTCTGTTATTGAATATTTGATTATTTGTAAATTTTGCCTATTATGAGCAATGCTTTCATTAACATTTTATACATGTCTTATACATGGGTTCCACATGCAACTCCTAGGGAAAGCCTAGTATATTTATTAAGCTTTTGTAGGGAGTGAAATACTTAACTTCCATGAGGCAAAAGTGAAGAATTCTTCTCTTCTCCCATCCCTGTCCTTAATAACGCTTTGTGGAGGAAGAAAATTCTTTCAAGTAAATTCTCTGCTTAGCCTTAGCATGGGTTCCGGTTGTCCCCAAACTTGTAATCAGAGCAGTTATTGAACCTGGATCAGTCCAGGGCTCTCTCCCCAGCTCCACCCCCCAGCTCACTGAGACCAGAACCTCCAGGATGAGGCCTGGGGGGACTCTGTGTATTTAACCAGTTCCCAGACCATTCCCGTGACTGGGAGACACTGGATTTACCCTGATGAATTGATGAAGCATGGATCTTTGGTTGGGAAAAGATTTGGAGGAAGTGTATCTAAGATTAAAATCTTGGAAAATTGGCCTTAGAAAGAAAAGTTGAGGGAGCTGGATTTGTTTAGCTTGTGTGTAAAAAAAAAAAAAATCTGAAACATGATTAAATAAGTTTTTTTGCAAAAGGATGAAAGAGTTTTAGAAATGAAAAAAACATTTCCCAAGTCAGAGATTGTGGAAGAAACTCCTACTAAAATCAGCAGATACTGAGCATTTACTCGGCACCACGGGGGTAAGAAATAAAGGCTGTTGTCAGTGCCTTGAGGGAGCTGGAGACAAAATGAGTACATGCTGAGCTGGCACACAAAAGCCAGGACGCGATATTTCATCCAGTCTAGACTGCAGGCTTCAGTGGAGGTGAGTGGGTGGGCCCTTGGGAGGAGAAGCACAGAGAGGTCACCAGGAAAGGCTGGAAGTGCCTGCAGGGTGTATGCTGGGCATTAGAAGGCTGCCCCTCTGTGGGCGGAGGGATGGGATTACTGCACTCTGAAGCAGTGACGTCCATTTATTTTTTATTGTGATACCCCAGTAAGAAATATATTTTATACCACGATTCACTACATATTTAAAAGTTTCATGGAATGTTTAGCCTTATTACATATTATGCATGTGATGCTTAAATTTTCTTTATATATATATACTTTAATGTTGGATTAACCAGTACAAGGTTGAAAACACTGTTGTAAGGGGGCCAGGAGCCCAGTATGAGTCAGAGCTGAGTCTGCCCTGAGCCTGCCTTATTGGGATTGCCAATAAGGGAGAGGAATTCCATGAAAGTGGCAAGAGAGGACTTACTGATGTGAACGTGGGCTCCCAAAATCTTCCTCAATTCCAGAATGTGAGCGAATTACTTTGGAATGTTGTGGCAAAAGTTCACACTTTACCCATCATGGGTGTTGAGCCAATAGACACAACCAAGCCAGAGATCTGGAGAAGGAAGGGTTAATTATTGAAGCAAGTAAGGAGAACACTGGGAATCTCACCCAAACCAGTGCCTCCCCAACAGCCAAATGGGGGAAATTTTAAGCTAAGGGTACATCCATATTCCACTGGAAAAGACCCTGATGCTGGGAAAGACTGAGAGCAGGAGGAGAAAGGGACAGCAAAGGACCAGATGGTTGGATGGCATCACTGACTCATGAATTTGAACAAACTTTGGGAGATAGTGGAGTACAGAGGAGCCGAGCATGCTGCAGTCCGTGGAGCCACAAAGAACTGGACATGACCTAATGACTTAACAACATTCATATTCCTGCAGGAGCTTGAGCAGAGGAGAACTCAGCATAGAATTGGGGTGTAAAGATCAACAGAATCCAAGCTTTAGTTAATTGAAGTCAAGGAGGGTCAACATCATCATTCCATCCTCCACCTGGGTGGGGGCCTTAGTTCCTGCAGGTATGTGAATCAGTCAGTTGCTCAGTCGTGTCTGACTCTTTGCGACCCCATGGACTATAGCCTGCGAGTTTCCTCTGTCCATGGACTTCTTCTCCAGGCAAGAATACTGGAGCGTGTAGCCATTCCCTTCTCTACCCAGGGATCGAACCTAGGTCTCCTGCATTGCAGGCAGATTCTTTACCTACCGTCTGAACCACCAGGGAAGCCCTTCTCAAAGATGTGTTGTTGTTTTTATGTCTATCCCCTGAGGAGGAACTAGGACTCTGCTTTGTCACTGCGCTGTTGTTTGCCTTTTTCTGTTTCTGCATTCCTTGTTTTCCCTGATTACTGAGACTTGTTCAAGGGCAAGCACTGTGGCCAGACTCAGATCACAAAATGGCTTAGGACAGAATGGCTTCTCTTTTGTCAAGAAAGTTCCTGGATTTCTTTCTCCAGGGATCCCCTAACCTATCTGTTTACAATACCAGATATGAGGGTAGGGTGTCCTTCATATGAAGAAAGTTTTCCAACTTTCCTGACAAAAATTGGGTGTCCAACAATTCAGTTCAGTTCTGACACTAATGCCCTGGAGTTAACATCTGATTCCACAGGTTAAAGGGCTCAGTCCCACAAGATTGCCCTCACTGCAGATGCCAGTTTCAAGTCCTCGGCCAACCATATGTCTCATTGACCAGCTGTGTAAAGTCCAAGGGTTCCCACAGCCCCTTGCCCAGGTTTGATAATTCACTAGAAATACCAGACAGAACCCAGAAAGACACTTCACTTACTAGTGTCAGTTTGTTATACATGATACAATTCAGAAACAGCCAGATAGAAGAAATGCCTGGGGCAAGGTATGGAGTGTGTGTGCACATGTATGTGGCACGCAACCCTTCCATGGCTTCTGCAGCACAACCACGCTCCCAGCACCTTTGTAACTGAGCAGGACGCCATGGGGCCTCCCAGGACAGACCCGTTCCCCATATCCTCTGCTGTAGGTCCTTTCTGAAGTACCCAAATAATAGTATCTCCTACATATTTCCTGAGTTTTTCAAATGCTAGAAAACCACCACTAAATGGAAGAACTACTTGATGATCAGGAGCACGGAGGCCCCAGACCTTCTGGCCCCTAGGAACAGATGCTGTTAACCACCCATCAACCAATGAGAGAATTGTGCAGGAGCTGATCACATACCCTGGGACGCCCCTCCCTCACCTGACCTTTAGAAATGCTTTGCTGAAACCTTCAGGGAGTTCAGAGTTTTGGGGGAGCCACGAACCACCCTTTCGCCTTGCATTGCCCTGTGATAAACCTTTCTCTGTGCCAGATTCCAACATTTCAGTTTCTTGGGCCTCGCTGTGTGTCTGGCACAGGAATGTGTGTCCAGTAACAGATGCACATGTAACTAATTTTAGGGAGCCCCTGCAATCAGATTTTTCTCAACCAAGAGTTTAGTGCCTTGGTTGCACTGAGAAGGAAAATCCTTTCATGTGGCCTTTCTTTGCTTAAGTACTTTCAATCATGTCCTCTGAGATTTAATATCCTTTTGATCTTCCCAATCAGTTTTAATTGGGTCAGTTTAAGTTAGGGAAGGATTTTAAAAGACAGCACTAATAATGGAGCAGTTGGGATGATGTCGATAGGAATAACTGGTTGGAAATGTGCTTCAGTAAACGTTTTTAGTTTTGTTGTGGCTTGTAAAATGCAATCTGGAGGGAAGTAAGCTGCAATCCATTTCTCTTAGTGTTTGCTTCATTTTGTCGTTAAGTAAAGCCTGCGATTCTACTGACAAACGCTTGTACCTTGGGCGATGTATTTGTTCTGTTCCCCTTCAATAGGAAGCCTGATTTGTTTTTTATGAGTAATTTTTTAAGACATGTGAATTTATTTTATTATTATTATTTTTTTGGCCACACCACGTGGCATGTGGGATCCTAGTTCTCTGACCAGGGATCAAACCCACGCCCCCTGCCTTGAAAGTGTGGAGTCTTAACCACTAGACCACCAGGGAAGTCTCAGGAAATTTGATTTGTAATAAAAGATAAAACCAGTGTCTTCTCTGTGAGTAAATTGTTGTAGGAGAATGGTGGATAATTTGGCCTAGACACGTTCTTTCTTTGCTAAACAATATTTAGAGAGCCTTTGTGTAAGAGCTGCACTGTTCTATGTGATATCCACTAGCTACTGGCACTTGATATCTAAAATTAAATTTTGAAATTCAGTTCCTCAGTCTCACTGGCCACATTTTCAGTGCTCAATAGCCACATGTGGCTAATGCAAGATTGGTGGTTGAGGCCAGATAATTGTTTGTTGCGGGGAGAGAGGTATCCCGAGCATTGTAAGGTGTTTAGCATCACCCCAGCCTCTACCCCCCAGATGCTGGTAGGACTACCTAGTCATGACAATCAAAACTGTATGTCAGGATTGCCAAATGTCCCTTGAGGGGCAGTCACCCCTGGTTGAGAATCACTGGCCCAGTGGCTACAGTTTTGGGACAGTTGCAGATATAGAACATTTCTATCATCACAGACTGTGCAATTCTAGAATAATTTCTAGCAGAGTTTGGCTTTGGACATTTTCTAGATTAGACCGTTTAAGCTTTAGAGCAAGGACAGTGATCGTTCAGTTCAAAGCCTTTGGGAAACTGAGACACACACAGGTTTGTTTTTTTTTTTTTTTTTTTTTCGGGTGACTTAATATCTGAAGCATGTAAGTACCCATGTGGTGTTCTGGACTTCATGCAGCCTAGAGGACAGATGCATGATTTTCATTCAGACCTACTTCCCTCTCATTGTGTTCTTGGCACTCAGTGATGGCAAGGAGAAGGAGGACTTCCCCTTCATGGGGAAAGGAGAATGTACTGAGAAATGGAAGATGTCCAGCCCTGAGACTCTCAGAGAAGCAAACTTCTGACTTGAGCCCTGGGTTACCTCTTCCGTGCCCTGTGGCTTTCTTGAAAGCCCTGCCTCTAGGCTAGGGTTGGAGGGGGTGCTGGGGCCATCTGCTGGCCCCAGCCTTGCTCTGTGAGAGAAACAGTCTTACTGAGTTTTCTGGTTCCATGAGTGCAGAGAGATGCAAATTGTCCTGAGCCCATGGAAGACTGCAGTCCTTCAAAAGATTCCCTCTTGTTACTTTTAAATCTCCAGTGTCTCCTCTACATTTTCCTGGAAGTGGTCCATGGCAGAGTCTTTAGTATGAATTGCCTGATGATCCTTATTTTCAGGGTCACAGGGAAGCAGCCAGCCCTAGAGACTGTCTGTAGAAAGTGTTGGGGAGAGAGGAAGATTCCCTTTCAGGGCAGAGGTGTCCATCCCTGGAGGGGCCAGAAAGTAGGCTTAGCAGGGGTGCGATGGGGGTGTGCCTGGAAAGCAGGCTGGGCTTGCAGTTTCCCAGGGGCTTTGAGGTGTCCCCAGATCTTTTCCTCCTCTGTGAACCCCACGTGCTTCACACACCTCCTGTTGACTCTTCTTCCATCACGAGTTTGTTCTCTGCTCTAAAATCTTCAATAGCTCACTGCTGCCTTTCCACGTTGGACACTTCTTAGTACTCAAGGCTCTTTTTGCTCTGATATCAAGATCTTCTCTATTCCTTAATAAGATGAGAAATTAGTTTTTGTGCTGCCAAAAGCTTTCCTGTTACTGCCGTTTGCAGAATTATTCTCTCAGGGCTGAGGGTCCATGGTGGTGGACGCTTTGCTCAGGGCCATTTGATGTGTAATAGCTCGTTCAGGAGGAAGTTTTGTTTTGGTGATATTCTGTTGAGTTAGAAGCCTAGACAACTACTTAAAACCAGCATACAACTCAAAACTGCAGTAAACGGGCCGGGAGGGATGACAGCAAAAGCAGACGAGGGGTCGTGTGTGTAAATCCTCAGGCTGCCTTGGGCTGGTGGCTAGTTGGTCCTGTCCCTTTGTGGGCCCAGTGAGCTGTGGACGAGGTCAAAGGTCAATGTTCTGCGGTGCCTGCTGTCAAGTTTAGCCGCAAATAAGCTAATGTGTAAACTGGCCTCTTGGTCTTTGAAAGTTGCTTCATCTTCCCCTTTTCAGTTGAAAGAAGTTGCTTTCTTTCAGAGTCTGGTGACCAGCTGCTATTTCATTGAACTGTGGATGTTTTCTTTTGGGAAACCAGCCTTTTTGGGTGTCTCCATGGTGAAGGGAAAGGTATTTTTAAAGTTGCCCGTTGCGGGGCAGGTTCTCATTTGAGTGACGGGGAGGTTCAGGATTCTGAAGGCAGGATAGCCGTGGCTGCTGTCACTTACTGGTTCTACGTGTCCCCTGTGCTCCACAGACCAACGAGTGGAACAAGAATGATGACCGACTGCTGCAGGCCGTGGAGAATGGAGACGCCGAGAAGGTGGCCTCGCTGCTGGGCAAGAAGGGGGCCAGCGCCACCAAGCATGACAGCGAGGGCAAGACGGCGTAAGTTAGAGAGATTGGCTTCTGGGTTCTCAGCTTGCTCTCTGAAGTTCTCAGGATCCCTGGGGAAACTTTGCAAGTGCATCTAGTACTACCCCCACCACCCACCCCTTGTTAAAATATGTAAGAGGATATTTTAGTCTAGTTCCTCTCACTTCAAGTTCCAAGTTACACATTTGAGTTTTGCCTTGAATGGTTACATTTGTTCCTGGTGTAACCAAAGATTTTGCCAGAGAACAAATAGCACCAGCCTTGTAACCAACTAACTGATAGGTGGGAAATGAATCCAATCCCAGATTGGGAACAGCGTAAAAGAGAAAGTTTGTTTTTTTTCCATAACCTTGAAACCTTATTATTTATAGTATTTGTTGTTCAGTTGCTCAGTCGTGTCTGACTCTGCGACCCCATGGACTGCAGCACGCCAGGCTTCCCTGTCCTTCACCATCTCCCGGAGCTTGCTCAAACTCATGTCCACTGAGTCAGTGATGCCATCCAACCATCTCATCCTCTATCCTTCCTTACTCTGGTCATCTTACAGAGAGGTTATTGACTTTAGATTTCTAATCTGGACTTCTTATCAGCTAGGACTGTGTAGTCCTCACACCTCAATTTCTTCACTGTACAGTGGAGATGACAGTATTCAACTTCTAGGGTAGTTATGAGAATAAAACAAGATACTGACATTGGTTGGGTGACCCCAGAAGCAGGCTGTGAGGTGTGGATTTGAGTGCCAGAAGTTTTTATAGCCCATGATCTCAGCAAGTGGACAGTAAGCGAATGAAGCCTCTATAGCATGTTATTGACAGATTACTGCTATGAGCAACTGAAACTCGTTCCCACTAAGGACCTCTGGGAATCTGTCTAGACTTAAGAGTAGGGGTTGGCCAACTATGGCCTAGCTGTCTGCCTTTGTAAATCGGGTTTTGTTGGAATGCAGCCACACCTATTCATTCAGCATTGTTCGTGGCTGCTTCTGCACTGCAAAGACAGATTTGAGACTTAAGACAAGGACTGTGTGGTCCACAAAGCCTAACATTTTAACTAGTTTGCTTACCCCAGGTTTAAAGTATGCTTCAGACTTGTGCCACGCAAGGGGTAAGGAAACGGGTATCTGTTCCTGATCTCCTGACACGGCAAGGTTGAGTGCCTTTGCTAGGGGCGATAACGCTCATGGCCAGAACACCTCTAAAAGGATGAAGGAGGGGCACATACAGCCATAGATGCCAGGTGTAAAAAGCTTCAGAGTGCCCAGCTCACAGTAAGCACTTGATAAAGCCAGCTCCCTTCCTTTCTTATCCTAAATTACTGTTGCTCAATTCTGGCAGCTCTGGCATTAGACTCTCCTGGGGCACTTTTATTTATTTTCAACTTTGTTTATGGTCCTGCTGCACCTCTTGTGGGATCTTAGTTCCCCGCAGGGGTTAAACTCATGTTCCTTGCATTGGAAGGCAGGTTCTTAACCACAAGACTGCCAGGAAAGTCCACCTGGGGTGCTTTTTAAAATATGGATGCCACACCCACCCTGATGTTCTGAATCATTTGGTCTAGGCAGAGGACCAGGAATCCATATTTTTAAAATTATCCCATGTAGATTCAACCAGAGAGAACCATTCTCCGGAAATTAGATTGAGTGTAGATTGAAGCATAGATATCAAGAATAAATGGCAAATTGTCAGGGAAAGTTGTCCATTTTAGTGCTATGCTGTGTGCTAAGTTCCTTCACTCGTGTCCGACTCTTTGTGACCCTATAGACTATAGCCCACCAGGCTCCTCTGTCCGTGGGATTCTTCAGGCAAGAATATGGGAGTGGGTTGCCATGCCCTCCTCCAGGAGATCTTCCTGACCCAGGGATCAAACCCACATCTCTTATGTCTCTTACATTTGCAGGCATGTTCTTTACCACTAGTGCCACCCCACTAGTGGGAATTTGGGAAGCCCCAAATTAACCCCTCTTCCCAGCACCCATTGAAAAGTGTGATCCCATAGAGGAGACCCCAACTCTGTTGACTGGGAGCCACAAGGAAGCTCAAAGGGCTAAGCTTTCTGTAGGAACCAGGCTAGCCAGCATATAAAGAGGAGAGGGTACACGTTCTCACAGAGGTCAGGGTCTGGTTCTGTAGAAGATGGGCTTGTCCTTTCATCCAGTCGCCCTAAGTTGAACTCCACCCCCCCCAGCCTCAGCTTGACTTCCTTCTTGGCAGAGGCCTGTCTCAGGTGTGGGCACAAGGCCATATCCTTGGAGCCCTGACTCGCTAGTCAGGGTAGTAAGGCTGGCTTTGGGTGTTGGCTAATGTTTTGTTGCATCAGTTGCCTACTCAACCTTATATAACTGTTAGTTCTTACGTCTCTTGCACTCTAGACTATAATTTCCTTGCTAGAAGGGACTGTGACCTTACAGTTCCCAGCTGGAATTATCTAGCCAGCAGCTTGGTTTATGGTAATTTTTTAAAAATAATTTTATTTATTTTTGGCTGCACAGGATCTTCATTGCTTCATGGGCTTTCTCTAATTGTGGCGAGCAGAGACCACTTTCTGTTGTGGTACATGTGCTTTTCATCATGGTGGTTTCTCTTGTTGTGGAGTACAGGTTCTAGATGCATGGGCTCAGAAGTTGTGGCTCACAGTCTCTAGAGCACAGGCTCAGTAGTTGTGGTGCAGGGGCTTAGTTCCTCTGGCATGTGGGATCTTCCCGGACTAGGGTTCGAACCCGTGTCCCCTGCACTGGCGAATTCTTAACCATTGGACCACCAGGGAAGTCCTATAGTAGGTAGCCAATAAATATTTGTTGGATGAGTTAATTAACCTTTTCTTGTGATGCCACATTTGGAGTTCATGCTATCTGAGCTACAGTGGCAGAGGCTACCCTCCTAAGCCTGTCCTGAGATTTTTAGCAGTAGGCCCAGTGCTTTTGTATTCCTGTGTACCACCATACATCTTTCTAGGCTCCTCCTCCTCCCAGTCTGGCTCTGCAGATGTCTGAACAAAAAAACCTTTATAGCCATCCCAGAGAAAGGGAGGGGAACTGTTCGTGATAGTTTTGTCCAAGACGATACTCACTAAAAAAAAGAAAACTTAGATTAGCAGCTTTGCCATAATTATGATCACCTTGATCAATCTGTGCCTTTTCTTAATAAGATATTCATTATGTATAGAACAGATGGCCAGATTTATTTTCTCTTCTCTCTCTTTTTTAATTGTAAAATATACACATCATAAAACTTATCAGTTTAACCATTTTAAAGTATACATTTTAATGGCATTAAGTACATTCACAGTGTTGTACAACCATCATCATCGTCTAGTTCCAGAAAATTTTCATCACCCCAAAAGGAAACCCACACCCATTAAACAGTGACACTCCTTAACTTCTCCTCCCACTCTTCCTGGCGACCACTAATCTGCTTTCTGTCTTTATGAATCAGCCTATTCTAGATATTTCATATAAACGGAATCATACTATACAAGGCCCTTTGTCTCTGGCTTCTTTCAGCTTAATGTTTTCAAGGTTCATCCTTATTGTAGCATGAATCAGTAGTTCATTCTGTTCTTTTCAACTAGAAATGCACACAGCGGTTATAAAAAAAATCACCACCTCCATTTAAAAGATGATAAAACTAAGGTCCACGTGATGCATCTCTCCCTGAATTAACCCTGAGCCATTTCTAACATCTCTGCCTTTGCAGTTAGAAGCCACCATTTTTCCCTTCAGTGACACCTAGGTAGAAAACTAGAGAGACTCTATGCAAAAGGAAGAGAGGAGGTAATTAATTTTTCCGTGCAAATTTTTCATAAGACATCATCTGCTAACATTAAACTTTTCTGGTTGGACTGTTCCTTTTGATTTTTAAAGTTATTAACTGATAACGGTAAGAATTTAGTTTTCAAAGCCACCATAGAATTAAATCTATCTGGCTTCATATTTTCTTTCAAATCTAGTGGTCTTAGTGTTGAGAAGGAAGGGGGGTTGCTGTGGGGTTGGAAATCATCTCTGTTGTCCCTTTGTTTCTGTGTGTGTTGGTCGCTCAGTTGTGACTGACTCTTTGCGACCCCATGAACGGTAGCCCTCCAGGCTCCTCTGTCCATGGTATTCTCCAGGCAAGAATATTGGAGTGAGTAGCTGTTCTCTTCTCCAGGGGATCTTCCTGACCCAGAGATGAAACCCAGGTCTCTTGAATTGCAGGCAGATTCTTTACTGTCTGAGCCACCAGGAAAGCCTGTCCCTTTGGTACCATGTGATTCTGCAAGGCCAAGTGTCTGCTGTAACAGTGAGCCCCAAGCAGCATTGTTCCCTTGGTTTCAGCATTCTTACCTTGCAAGTCTATACTTCTGGCATTGGGTTAGTCTAATCTGTGCATTCCTGCCTGAGTGTATGTGCATGTCTCTCAAGCTATGGAGACTTTGCTGTTCTTGTTCCTGTTCTTTCCACGTGGATCTGGTTTGGTGTCAGGGGAATGGGGAACTCCCTAGGAGCAGTTCTGAATTCAGGGTGGGCCAATGAAGAGTGTTCCTCCCTCAAGAACTCTGGCTCCATCAGCCCACTGGAGCTTGCAGGGCCTGCATTTGTTGGAGGATGTGTATAGAATGTTTTGCATTTGTCTTCAAAGGGTAAGACTAGATCACATACCTGAAAGTTAGGTCCTTGACAGGACTTGGCCTCATTCTCTGCCCACTCATGAGGGTTTACCCTTTGATTTATGCACACCTCCATATCAAAATGAATTTGGAGGCCTATCTTCTAGCGAGGTTTTGTGATAACCCATTTTGTCATCTTGCTCAGTGATGCACAGTGTCTTCCTATTGTCTAATAGCCCGGAGTCCTGACTTTAGCTTTCAAGGGCCTCCTGGTGGCCCTGCCCTTGTTTTGCTGTTTTCTTACTCATTTCTTCTGCTGGAGGTGGCACTGCCTGCTCCCTGCCTTCCTGTCCTGTGAGACCATCTAGGTGTTTGCCCCAGGTTCTCTAGTCCAGAATGCCTTCCTCCCTGATATTCTCAGTCCTTTTTAAAAATTTTTGTCTTCTCTTTGAAATACTAGAATCTTGATTGGAAAACTTGTTGTTGTTACAACAGAAAAGTCTCTACAGCTTAAATATGATCGGTATTTTCTTTTTTTGGCTGTGCCATGTGAATGCAGGATCTTACTTCCCTGACCAGGGATTGAACCTGCGCCTCCTGCATTGGGAGTGCAGAGTCCTAACCACTGGATTGCCAGGGAAGCCCCCAAGATCTGTGTTTTCTTAATGACTCAAATCCCTTACAACATGGAAGCTGTCTGAGGACAGGGATCCTATGATTTCAGTGGTGGTGTTGGTCTCTCCCACTGTTCCAGGCATATAAGAGGCACTTGGCTGGTATTTGTGGAAGTGAACTTTTCAGCATGGTTCTAATGGAGAAAACACTCTTTTTGCTGGTACTATCTCATGGGTAGAGTTGTTAGTGATGAACTAACTTGGGGCTCAAGAGGAAAAAAGCTGTCCTGGTGAACATCACAACCTGACACATATCTCTCCCAGCGTCCAGTGCAATTTCAGTAGAGACATACTCAGCCCTCACTACCTAGAGAATCAGACATCCCAGAAAATCCCAAGAATGAGGCAGCCATCTCAGTTGACATTCTCCAGAAGCTTCCATAACCCAAGGTCAATAACCAGATGGGTGGTTTAGTAATTCTTCAGAGTTTTCAGTTCTTCCTGGAATACTTCCTTTAGGAAGAGATAAGAAACCTTGTCTGAAATTTTTCTTTCTCTAAAACTGATCTAAGAGGGGTTAAAAAAGGGGGTGGAAGCAATAGAATAACTGAAATTCATTTCACAAAGAGTAAAAGAAGGGTGATGTCTTGGGTCAGAAGAGAACAAAATAGAGCCGGGCAGAGAGTTTCAGCCGTAGGCTGTGTTTATGGAGTCAAGCTTGGCTTCCCTCAGCCCATCTGTTCTCTTTCCACAGTGGAGGTGAGGAAGGGGGAGATGCCATTGCCCTAAAACCTCTCACCATAGAGCAAGCTAATTGTTTCAAGATGGTTTCCCCTACATTTGGATGTGCGTTTAATTAAAGTTATGTGTGTTTGTTTTAGGAACAACCAGACTAAATAAAATCACTGCTTGGACTGTGGTATTTGAAGGAATACCACCCAGCCATGTGTGTATAGAGACAAATACACACACACACACACACACACACACACACACACACACATGTATGTATGTATGTTGTCTGCATCCATGTTTAGCCCACCTTTCAAAAACCTGATCTTTTTGGCTTTGAAAACAAGAACTTGTGCAAGTATTTTTAGATGACTCGGTGGCACTTACGTGTAAAATAGAGGAGGTAGTCCTCTAATTCTGCAGATCAGTATGAGAAGGGGCTTCTCTGGCGGGTGGCTTGTTGTACTTCTGACTCTTCCTGTTTTCTCAGAATAGAGATGGAAAGAGGGTTTCAATCTTGGAAATCAAGTCATACCACCTGGTTGCCTTCTCTCACAGCTCTCAAATTCATTTACCTAAAACTTCAGTATTCTTTATGTGTAATTGCAGCCTCCTTCTCAGCAAAATCACCTTCCAGGCAAAACCACCCTGTGTTTTGTCTAAATCCTGTTAATATCTGGCAGAGGGATGAACCGAAAGCTATAATTTCTTTATAGCATATCTACTCTGCTTCTGGTCAAGTGCGTTTTTGAAAGTGACATAATGTCTGTTCCTGTCTTGCAAATGTACCCAAATGTTTGCTTCTAGTTGGGAGGTATTAAAGTGCTCCAAAATCATGTATCAGCACATAACAAAAAAAAGGAGAAAATATGGTCCTTTGCCTACAAGATGCACAGCATCTGGCTGAGAAGATAAGACCAACGGAAGTACTAGAGAATAAGTGCTAAATCATAACATACTAACTGTAAGGGGTTCAAGATGGGAAGAGGTGGTGATGCACTGGAGTAGTGAAGGAGTGCTTCCTGTGGTGCAAGGTGGCCCTGAGAGGATGGGTTGGGAGGATGTAGGTGGGGACAGAGGAAGTGGTAACCGTGTGGATGGAGGCCATCCCAAATGGAAAAGAAAAACAATACCATAGTCATTATTTCCTTCCCTTCCTCCAGAGCTTATCATAGCACTTCAAGGTCAGGGACCCACTTGACAACTAGATCAGTGGTTCTCACCCTAACTCCCATTAGAAGCTTCCTGGACAGCTTTGAGAAGTGCTGGGCATCACCCTTAGAGCTACCTGTGTAATTCCTATGGGGTACAGTCTGGGCATGGGGTTGTTTAAGCACACAGGTGGCTTGAATGGTCAGCCCAAACTGAGGACCATGGTGCTAGTCACTCTGCAGTGAGACCCCAGGCTTTATAGCCCAAAGCTTCCCACAAATTTTCCCTCATGACAGGTTACAGGGGGACTGAGGAAGGCCCACAGAGCCCAGGTGAAATGTTTTCTAGCATACATGCACGTGTGTGTGTGTGTGTGTGCTTAGTTGCTCAGTAGTGTCCAACTCTTTGTGACCCCCATGGACGGTAGCCCACCAGGCTCCTCTGTCCATGGGGATTCTCCAGGCAAGAATACTGGAGTTGGGTCACCATGCCCTCCTCCAGGGGATCCTCCCAACCCAGGGATTGAACCCAGTCTTCCACATTGCAGGCAGATTCTTTACTGTCTGAGCTACCAGGGAAGCCCATCCACACATGTATGTATATATCATGCTTGTGCACAGAGTAAAATTAAAATGAAAGATACATTTTGTCATAAAGTAAATTATGTTAGTTATATAATTCACAAGGTGTTTATAGGGAAATAGTGCCATGGGTTAAAGCTGAACAGATCATGTTACAAAACTGTGCTTTGGAAGGAAGACTTGTAACCAGGGAAGTGGTGCAAATTGATGAGAATAGATACGAGGATTAACAACTACAGTGATTAAAATATTGGTGGGGTCACAGGATTTTTTCATCTTGAAACTTTGCAAAGCTGGATTAAGTATATTGAAAAGGAAGGATTTTAGACACTCAGATGGCTTATTGTTGCCCAGGGTTGCAGCAATCTGGCTTTGCCTCAGGGGCGAGACCTGCCACCACATGCAGAGGTCGGGAGAGCCTGGGAAACGGAGTTGTGATAGAGGGCGGAGCCGGGGCGGGTGGGCGTGGCCGGCAGCACACGCAGGCATTGACCTCCATCCAGACTAACCTCGCAGGAGGAGGGGGCACCTGGGGCAGGAGGTTCTCACGCTGGCAGCCACCGGACAGTTCAAGGGTTGAGGCACATGACATGACTCAACACATGCCTGTCCTTTAGAAATACTCCTGCTTCCTCACCTGCATCCCGGAAACTGACACTTTACAAAAGGCCGCCGCCGCCACCACCACCACCACCATTCAGGCTGCGGAGTCATTCAAGGTCCAGTTTGCCTTCTCTTTTATAAAGTCTTTTCTAATTTCCAACAGGGGTGAGCTTGACCTCAACCACTGCCTCTCTTAAACCACCTAGAACTTGATGGGTCTTGTTTACCTATGTACTTATCTTACACAACTATTGTTATTTATCATGTTAATATTGAGTACCCAACACTGGGCCGGGGGCTTTCGTATATGTCCTTCACTCAACAGATAGTTGATCTTTCACCCATTAGAAAGATCATGTCAGTTTCCCCCAGTATTTCTCATCTGATGCTCTCAATCACCCTGGAGTAATTTGTGAAAACTATGGGTCCGAAAGGGTTGGAAATTGGTACATATCACCCATTCTGGGTAGCAGAGTCTGGGGGTCATGAATCAGTTCAGTTCAGTCACTCAGTCGTGTCTGACTCTTTGCGACCTCACGGACTGCAGCACACCAGGCTTCCCTGTCCATCTCCGACTCCTGGAGCTTCCTCAAACTCATGTCCATTGAGTCAGTGATGCCATCCAACCATCTTATCCTCTGTCGTCCCCTTCTCCTCCTGCCTTCACGCTTTCCCAGCATCAGGGTCTTTTCAAATGAGTCAGTTCTTCGCATCAGGTGGACAAAGGATTTGAGTTTCAGCTGCAGCATCAGTCCTTCCAGTGAATATTCAGGACTGATTTTCCTTAGGATTGACTGGTTGGATCTCCTTGCAGTCCAAGGGACTCTCAAGAGTCTTCGCCAACATCAGAGTTCATAAAGCATCAATTCTTCAGCACTCAGCGTTCTTTTTGGTCCAACTCTCACATCCATACATGACTACTAGAAAAACCATAGCTTTGACTAGATGGACCTTTGTTGGTGAAGTAATGTCTCTGCTTTTTAATATGCTGTCTAGGTTGGTTATGGCCTTTCTTCCAAAGGAGCAAGCATCTTTTAATTTCATGGCTGCAGTCACCATCTGCAGTGATTTTGGAGCCCAAGAAAATAAAGTCTGTCACTTTATTTTGGATTTGGGAGCCCAAGAAAATAAAGTCTGTCACTGTTTCCATTGTTTCCCCATCTATTTGCCATGAAGTGGTGGGACCGGATGCCATGATCTTAGTTTTTTGAATGTTGAGTTTTAAGCCAGCTTTTTCACTCTCCTCTTTCACTTTCATCAAGAGGCTCTTTAGTGTTTCTTTGCTTTCTGCCTTAAGGGTGGTGTCATTTGCGTATCTGAGGTTATTGGTGTTTCTCCCAGCAATCTGATTCCAGCTTGTGCTTCATCCATCCCCGCACTTCACATGATGTACTCTGCATATAAGTTAAATAAACAGGGTGACAATATACAGCCAATACAGACAATATACAGGTAACAATATATACAGCTTTGACATACTCCTTTCCCAATTTGGAACCAGTCTGTTGTTCCATGTCCTGCTCTAACTGTTTCTTCTTGACCTGCATACAGATTTCTTAGGAGGCAGGTAAGGTGGTCTGGTATTCCCATCTCTTGAAGAATTTTCCACAGTTTGTTGTGATCTACACAGTCAAAGGCTTTGGCGTATTTTTTTTTTTTTTTTTTTTTTTTGGTGTTGTCTCTAGTATTCATGATCAGTGCAAAGAAATAGAGGAAAACGTTAGAATGGGAAAGACTAGAGAGCTCTTCAAGAAAAGTAGAGATATTTTTCTGGTATTCTCTTGCTTTTTCGATGATCCAACAGATGTTGGCAACTTGATCTCTGGTTCTTCTGCCTTTTCTAAATCCAGCTTGAACATGGTTCTTCTGCCTTTTCTAAATCTAGCTTGAACATCTGGAAGTTCAAGGTTCACGTATTGCTGAAGCCTGGCTTGGAGAATTTTAAGCATTACTCTGCTAGCATGTGAGATGAGTGCAATTGTGCGGTAGTTTGAGCATTCTTTAGCATTGCCTTTCTTTGGGATTGGAAAGAAAACTGACCTTTTCCAGTCCTGTGGCCACTGCTGAGTTTTCCAAATTTGCTGGCATATTGAGTGCAGCACTTTCACAGCATCATCGTTTAGGATTTGAAATAGCTCAACTGGAATTCTATCACCTCCACTAGCTTTGTTTGTAATGATGCATTCTAAGGCCCATTTGACTTCACATTCCAGAATGTCTGGCTCTAGGTTAGTGATCACACTGTCGTGGTTATCTGGGTCATGAAGATCTTTTTGTATAGTTCTTCTGTGTATTCTTGCCACCTCTTCTGAATATCTTCTGCTTCTGTTAGGTCCATGCCATTTCTATCCTTTATTGAGCCCATCTTTGCATGAAGTGTTCCTTTGGTATCTCTAATTTTCTTGAGGAGCTCTCTAGTCTTTCCCATTCTATTGTTTTCCTCTATTTCTTTGCACTGATCATGAATACAAGAGACAAATCATTTGCCCTAAAGAATATTTCATACTTCCCAAGTGCTACTTTCAGACTGCATATGTGAAACCAAACAGTCCTGAAGAAAAAGAGCTAATGCTCAGCTTAAGTGTCTCGGGGTTTCTTAGCTCCAGGTATGTGATCTTTCATCTCAGCGTCTCCTCCTCCTGTCACTAGGAGACCTCTGTCCTAAGAAGAAACATGGCTGATTCTATTAGCACATTATGGGCACTTAACAACAGTAATCCTGTTTTTACTGTCTTTATTTCTTTTATGCCAGTCACCTTTTATTATATCTACCTGAAATGTTTACCAGAAGGTAACCAATGTTTCCATTTTTCAAACTGTCTGCCATCTCTGTTACTGATAGAAGCAGTGATCAGAGTCACTGTTGCATCTGCCTTTGAAATAGCTGAAAGACAGGCAGGCCTACTGCTTCTCTGCCTGAGACGATTTCTCTTGGGCCCATGGAGTCGATCCCTGCTAGTAGAGGAGAATAGTTTTTCAAGGCTTTTTTGACTAGAAGCTATTAGACAGGGATGCCTTCTTTTCCTTCAGATTATAATCTGAAATGGAAATCCTGGTCTAAGGATTAAAGATTGTCCCACTGAAATATTTGCTGTATGCTTAGCCTCATTTGAGTTCAGTGACCTCATTAGAATTTAGGTGTTGCAGCAAGTAAGTCCCATGAAACACTTGGTAGGCTGGGTTGGAATCACAGACTTCAGAGCTATAAAAGGCTTCAGTGATCATATGGACCAGGTGAGTAAACTGAAGCTGATGAATGTGGGTGACTTTATTGTCTCATACTTGGAGATTGCTAAATTGAGACCAAAACCAAAGAATGCTGACTTTCAGTTCTTGCTTCTGCCTACAATGCTAGTGGTCTGAAAAATTGGACATGTTTCAGAATCACCTAGGGGACTTGTTGAAACACAGATTGCTAGGCTTTTTCCCTGAGTCTGAGCAAGATCCTAAGAATCTGCATTTCTAACAAGCCCCCTGTGATGTTAAGACTGCTGGTCCAGGGGACACACTATATGATATGATGTTGGGAAGCAAAGTCAATAACATAACACAGCTTCTCTCTTAAGAACTTACCACCTGAAAAAAACACGATCATGCCAGTTTATAGGTGTACCTTGGTTTATTGTTTTTTAGTTACTAAGTCCTCTTTGTGACCCCATGGACTGTGGCTCCCCAGGCTCCTCTGTCCATGGGATTTCCCAGGCAAGAGTACTGGAATGGGTTGCCATTCCCTTCTATATGGGTTGCCCCTCATATAGAACCTGGTGGGCCACGGGAAGATTTTGGATTAAATCCTAATTCCAAATACTTAATTTCCCTTATTCGTATGATCTAATATTTCCCCCCCCTCTAGAAAGATGCCTTACAAAAGGAATGCAATTAAAGTATAGGCGATTTGGGGGAAATGCTGATGTTCTCAGTTCAGTTCAGTTCAGTTCACTCAGTCATGTCCGACTCTTTGCGACCCCATGGACTGCAGCACGCCAGGCTTCCCTGTCCATCACCATCTCCCGGAGCTTACTCAAGCTCATGTCCATCAAGTCGGTAATACCATCCAACCATCTCATCCTCTGTCGTCCCCTTTTCTCACCTTCAATCTTTCCCAGCATCAGGGTCTTTTCCAAGGAGTCAGTTCTTTACCAGGTAGCCAAAGGATTGGAGCTTCAGCTTCAGCATCAGTCCCTCCAATGAATATTCAGGACTGATTTCCTTTAGGATAGACTGATGGGATCTCCTTGAGACTCTCAAGAGTCTTCTCCAACACCACAGTCCAAAAGCATTAATTCTTTGGTGCTCAGCTTTCTTTATAGTCCAACTCTGAAAAGCTAGTTATTATTGTGAAATATTTCTGAGTGTCACTGATCATTGTTACTCCTCTCTTGGAAATAAAGGGCTTTAAAAAGAAAGACGGGAGATGTGGGCTCAGCAGGGAAGAACTGCTATTAGGGTCAGGGCAATGAACTCAAGTCCTGATCTTTTCCACATTTCCCTAACCTCTCTTCCCTGGTAGCTCAGAAAACAGTAGAGAATTCACCTGCAATGCAGGTCTTAATGCAGTTAAGACCTGGGTTTGATCACTGGGTCAGGAAGATCCCTGGAGAAGGGAATGACAACCTACTCCAGTATTCTTGCCTGGAGAGTTCCATGGGCAGAGGAATAGGACTTCCATGGACAGAGGGGCCTGGCAGGCTACAGTCCACGGGGTCACAAAGAGTCAGACAGGAACGACTGAGCAACTGACACTTTCATTACTTTCAACTGCTCTGAGCCTCAGCGACTTCATCTATGAAGTGAAATGTTAGATCAGTTTCTTCTTCTCAATCTTCTAACTTGCTGGGATTCTGGGTGTGTCTGATGGTGCTAGTAGGGTTTGGTGTATGGTCATTTTCTATAGCTTGACTTGGGGAGTAAAAAATTGGTTGCAGAAGCAGTGGACAGGACTAGAGAGTTGCTGGTGGTGGCCAACCTGTTGCATTGCTGACCTCACTTGTCTGGCCAGCTCTTTTGGGATCGGGAGCTGGGTTGCTTGTGAAGAAAGAAAGAGTTGGAGTAAAATCCTTCACTCAAGGAAGTTGAACGAAATCTGTGAATGAACATGCATTAACAATCCAGGTCTTCTGAAAGTAGCCGTGTGAGTTTGTGTTTCCTCCAAATATATGCTTCAGCTGGCAAACAGGAACTGGAAGAATTGTGCTGGTAATAGCTCTGCAAGATAGAAGGAACCTTCCCGGCCATCACTCACAGGTTTTTGAATAGCAGCAGTTTCAGATCCCCTTCGGGTTAAGGGCCTTGAAGAATATCGTGGCCTTGTCCCCAAGGTTTTGAATCTAAGAAGGTTTGCACAACTTGCTGAGTGATTTTGAAGGAAATGAAGCCTCTGTTTTGGGCTCCGTGTGCTGTGGCATTTGGATACATTCCTTTCCATTTGAGACCACGGGCAACCCTCAACTGCCCTAGTAAGAAGCCTGTATTTGCCTTTTGGCAAAATATTTCCAGTTATTTTAATTTAAACTTTGTTTCTTTAAGAGCGGCACAGCCAGTAAGTTGTATTATGTGGTGTTTCATAGTTTACAGACAGATCTAACAAGTACTGTGGTTTCTCCGCATGGTGATGAAGGGCCTACTCTGCAGGCAGAACACCAAGGTCAGAATTCAGGCTCCCCTACTTACTGGCTCTGGGACTTTGTGCAAGTTCACTGGACTTCTCTGTGCCTCAGCTTCCTCCTCTGTAAAATGGGATGATGATCCTTATTCCTTCCAGAGCTTTGTTGGGGGATGTAATGAGTTATAGGGTGTGGTATTTCAATAGATAAGCAGCTTTTTAAAATATTTTAAATTTTTTATTTATTTTTATTTTTGGCTGCTCTGGGTCTTTGTTGCTGTGTTTGGGCTTTGGCTACTCTTTATTGCAGTGCATGGGCTTTTCATTGCAGTGGCTTCTTTTGGTGTGGAGCACAGGTTCTAGGCGCAAGGGCTTGGTAGTTGCAGAGTGCAGACTCAGTTGCTCCAGGGCATGTGGAATCTTCCTGGACCAGGGATAGAACCTGTGTCGTCTGCACTGGCAGGCGGATTCTTATCCACTGTACCACCAGAGAAGCCCTGCTATTATAATTGATGCTACTGTTTGTTTTTTTTTAATTGCTCAAATATGGTTTAGAGGTGAGAGAAGTGAACTTAGTACCTCAACCACAGTGACAAGGCAGCAGACCCAGCCGTGGTATTTCAGCCTCCTGGGCTACTTGTTCTTTTTCTGCTGTTCTTCCTCTGCACCTTTGGGCTGTCACCCGGCTGCTGCTGTTCTGGGCTCTCCAGGTCTTCTTGGTCTTCTCTTTGAGGTAGGAGGGAGGGAGGAGGAAGAGGAAAGGGTGGTTGGTGGGTTGCGGGGGGTGGGGGTGGATGGGGAATCATAAAACTCTTAAGCACAGAAACCTTGGGAACTTTCCAAGTGACAAAAGCAGAGAAATTCCAAATATCAGTAAGCAGGAAAGGGATCAAAGGAGCGTGATGTAAATCTTCAGGCCACTCTATTTTTGCCTTTTAGTTACCCCTCTGTGGAAGGGCCCAGCTGAGTTTTTTTTTTTTTTACAAGAAAGCTAAACATGGCCTATTGTAACGAAACTTAAAACAGCATCGGTTCCTTTTTTGTGGGGCAAATCCACAGGATTGCTTTCAAGGCTAAGGGATTATGTTTTCAAAAGAAGTTTGAAACAATGGGTGCCTTGGTGGAAAGGATGGTGCGAGGTTCTGAACTCACCCTCTGTCTCGAGCAGTCACGTACATGGGGATCAACTGGGAAACGTGTAAACACAGCTTTTGAATCAGTGATGCTGGGTGGCGCCTGAGAGCCTGCATGTCTAACAGCTCCTGGTCCATGGATCACCCCGTGAGCATCCAAGATTCAGGCTACTGGAGCGCTATCACTTCAGCTGTACTGGAATCTGGATGGCCACCCTGCCATATCCCTGGGCAGTGACAAGTGTCCCTGTCACTGGGCCTGGAGTTGGACAGATGGATAAAGGTTTTTATGCCCCTCCCTCCTCCACTGAATTCTTGACCTCTCTAAATGAAGAGATAAGCCAGTAGACTCTCTCATAAAATATATTCCTGTCGACACTTGAGTGACATTTCTTGTCTTTAAAAGGAAAGGCCCCACTTTTTAATTAGGTGTAAAAGCCTACAGAGACAAAGCCCAAGGATGTTCTGATTTTGTTTTGCCTTCACTTTTCTATTCCTCTAAGGGGAAATTTCAGCTGATAATTAGTTAGAATAACTACATCAAAGGGTTCATTAAGAAAGACTTAAGTGTTTCTTCTGTGGGAAATTTAAGTGTAATTAAAATTCTCATCTCTCAAATTAAAATTTGTCAGACAACAAGTCTTGGCTAGGATGTGGACAAATTAGAGCCCTCATGTTGCTGGGGATATAAAATGGTGCTTTAGAAAGTAGTCTCGGATTTCATTAAAGACTTTAACATAGTTACCATATGGTTCAGCAATTCCACTCCTAAGTCTATACCCACGAGAACTGAAAACCTGGCTGCACAAACACTTGTACACAGATGTTTTATTAGCCTTATTCAAAATAACCCAAAAGTAGAAACAACCCAAATGTCCATAACCAATGAATGAATAAACACAATGTGATATATCCGCTCAGTGGAAGGAATATTATATTGGTATGTGCTACACATGGGTGAGCCTCAAAAAGAGGCCAAACATAAGAAGACAAACACACAAAAATCTCACACTGTATGACTCCATCTTGATGAAATGTTCATAATAAGCAAATCCATAGATAAAGTAGATTAGTGATGGCCAAGGGCAGGCATAGGATGGGAAGTGAATATTAGTGGGTATGAATTTTCTTTTTTAAATTGATGAAAATATTCTGCAATTAGATAGTGATGTTGGTTGCAAAACTCCATGAATATACTAAAAACAACTGAATTGTGCATTTTAAAATGGTGAATTCACATACCATAAAATAAAAAGTTTGGAATCTGCCCATGCTGTTTCTTAAGTCTTTATTTAATATGTTTTAATAGGGTTATATCTCAGCATCATGCATTTGTTTTAAATAGTTTATCACAGAGTTTCTCAACCTGGGCACTATTGACATTTTGACATGCTGGTATGATTCACATTTTAGACTAGTTAGAGAATTGTTTGTTGTGAGGAGCTGTCCTGTGCATTGTAGGATGTTATAGCAGCATCTCTGTTCTTTCCTTGGTGGCTCAGTGGTAAAGAATCTGCCTGCCAAGCAGAAGATGTGGGTTCAATCCCTGGGTTGGGAAGATCCCTTAGAGAAGGGAATGGCAACCCACTCCAGTATTCTTGCCTGGAGAATCCCATGGACAGAGGAGGCTAGCAGGCTCTAGTCCGTGGGGTCACAAAGAGTCGTACATGACTGAGTGACTAGTCCCCTCCCTTTCTTTCCTGGTCATTATACATTAGATACCACCCCCTACCCTGTGAATAATAATCACAGCTGTCTCCAGGTGTTGCCAAATGTCCCCTAGGTGGGGCAAAATCACCCCCAGTGGAGAACCACTGGTTTATCTTCAGTCTTCCTATTAAAAGCTGTGATCCATGAAGGCTTCTTTATTCACCATGTGTTTCTCAGTGCTTAGAACAGTGTCGGGCACATAAATACCCTGCTATGGTAAATATGTAAATGAATTAATATATCTAGCTATAGCGGTTTATAAAAATAGACAACTATAGAAACATTGAAATGATTCCATGCTCAAATTAGTTCCAATGCCCTAGAATTAACTTTGTCAAGAACAGCCTCTGTTTTGGGGTGAGGGGGCCGTTCTTCAGCCTAGTGCTTTTCCTACCCACCTCACCCAAGTCTGCAAATGGGCTTTACCTAGAGGCTTGTTCTTTTATCAGTTATCCAGGGTACAGGCTGTTAGAGGCTACCAACCAGGATCTTCAGTCGCTGGGTGCTGACTCAGGGTGCCATCTGCTCCCTAAGCCTGAGGTAACCCCACAGATGCCACCTGCAGCCCAGACCAGTCACCGGGACTGCCCGCCCTGAGCACGCCTGCACGTATTGGGCACTGCGTAAGAAAGGAAACCTACTCACTCATTTACAGATCCGGGTTCTGTGAATGACTAAGCATGTTTTCCCACCCAACCGACCAACTCTCCACTTGAGTATCTTATAAAAAGTTACTCAAGTGGAGGCTAAATGCTATTGAGAGGCTAAATGCTAATGACTTGTTGCTGCCACACCCTGCTTTGGGGATTGTCACTTCTGGAAGTGCCTGAATCTTAGCTGCTCAAGTGTGAGCATTAGACAAGGCTGATCTCAGATGGCTTTTGTTTTTGCTGTTGGTATTTTTTTGGTCATCAATGACTGTCTATAACTCGGTCTTCCTTGCTTTTCTTTCTTTTTTTTTTTTTTCACATTTTTTAAAAATTGGAAGATAATTGCTTTACAACATTGTGTTGGTTTCTGCCATACAGCAACACAAAATCAGCCATAAGTATATACATAGATTCCCCTCCCTCTTGAGCCTCCCTCCCAGGCCCCCTTGATTTTCTTCTTGCTTTTTCCTCCTCCTTTCTTTTCTTTTTGTTTTTTATTTGTATTTTATTTTTATTTTTTGGAGTATACTTGCTTTACATTGCTGTGTCAGTTTCTACTGTACAACAAAGTGAATAAGTAATGTGTATGCACATATCCCTTCTTTTTTGGATCTCTTTCCCATTTAAATCACAACAGAGCACTGAGTAGCATATACCCAGAGAAAACCGTATTTCTTTCTTCATTTCTTAAGCAGTGATGGTTCTGACCTTATTTCTGTTAGTCTGTCTTTTCTGAACATTGAGACAAATCCTTTCATTAAGCGGCATGTCTCCGTCTTTGTTCCTTGCCTTGTGTTGATGAGGCTCTGATAATCGGTGGCATTTCTTGGGATACGTATCCATGCTTCACATTTTGCTAAGCACTTTTTACATATACCTCATTCATTCCTCACAGCCCATTTTACAGATGTGGAAACTGGGATACAGAGAACACTTGCCCAAGACCACTCCTTGTTAATAAGCGGCGGAGTGCAGATTCAAACCCAATTAGCCTGAGCCCTTAAAGATTATGTGTATGCCTCCCCAATATCCTGCTTCTTGTTATACTTTCTCATCTGGCTGCACATGTCTGTCCTTTCTCTAAGCTTTCATAAAGCTCTAAGAAAGAAAGAAGGTGAAGTCGCACAGTCGTGTCTGACTCTTTGCGACTCCATGGACTGTAGCCTACCAGGCTCCTCCGTCCATGGGATTTTCCAGGCAAGGATACTGGAGTGGGTTGCCATTGCCTTCTCTAGGGGAATCTTCCTGACCCAGGGAGCGAACCCAGGTCTCCCACTTTGCAGGCAGATGCTTTACCATCTGAGCCACCAGGGAAGCCCTAAAGTTTGGAAGTTTTGTCTGATTTTTCAAAATCTTGGGTGTTTGGAATAAGGACCAGATTTTCTGAAGTTAAAATCTTATAATGACTGGATATCCAAATTAAGTACACAAAGAAGAATAGCAAGGTAGTTTTCCCACCTTGGCCTTCTGTATAATGGCTTAGGAGCTTGATTAAGAGCTGCTTCTAGGCACAGGGCTGGGGGAATGAAAGAGGGAAGATAGGGCTTTCTCTTCCAGCAGCTGGAGGAGAATCGACCAAATGATGCAGCTCCATTTGTTGGTCATTTGTTGCTCTTCAGGTGTCAGGTAACTGGATTGAATGTATAAGTGGTGCTGGTGTGAGGGACTTGCTGACAGTCATCTCATTGTCTACTTTGTATCTTATTTCTCCTGCATTTGTACAGCTTCCTTAAGAACAGGACGAAGCTAAATTGGTATACTGATCATTTGGGTGTTCTTTGATGTGATAATTGATTTAGCAAACTCAGGTTATAGACATTTTATCCCAAGTTAGGTAGTAAAATGATTTTTGGATATATTATTAAATTAAGGCATGCTTTATAAGCATCAGAGTATTTAATCACAGAGATCAATAAATACCAAATAACTTTATGCCTTGGTAGTTATTCTTTCTTATTTTATATTTTCTCTTTCTAAATCTAGCCCATGTATTTTTAAATGATAGAACGTAGTGTAAAATAGCATATATAGTATGTATTACAAAGAATAGTGTACTGTATTTATATAGAGTATAAAATGTAGTGTATGGTGTTGAAGATTTTGCTTCTAATTCATTACTGAAGAGGACTTGCTATTTCACAGGATATGCTCATAGAACTTTTAAAGACTTTACTAGTTTTAGAACACGACTATAGTATGTATACCATGTGTGTGCTCATATGTGTTGTAGATGGGGTGTTGGTTGTTTTATCAAGACCAAATCTACAATTTAAAATCTGAATTATAGCATTTCTTTTTTGCATCATGTTCTAGATTGAGCACCGGCTCTTATTTGTCAGTTGTTTTTCTTATCCTTGGAGTGGGGTGTCTTAAACCTTTTAAACTGGCTCCTACTTTGGCCTTAATACTATATCCAAAAATCCTTTTGAAGTCACTTATCGTATTCTGTGCAATTAAGGTGATTTGACACATTCTCCCATCAACGCGTTTTAGTCACGATGCCCAAATATCTTGAACAGTTGACTCAATTACATGCAGAGTTGAAATATTTTTGGCAGTGGGTTTGACATGCGTTTATTGTAGTATTAAATATGAGGATGTACAGTGGTGAAAATGCTTAAATTTGTTTATCAAAAAATCTGGAGAACTGATTGGCTATCATACACATGTCTGTTTAACTTACATACGTTGATCTTCTCACACCACATTGATCTCCTATAGAAGACACCAGAGAACCAACTCGTTCTTTAGAAAACTTTCATTAAAGTAAAAGATCAGATATTTCTTTTTCCTGTATGAACTATATTTCTGGAAAACTAAATTGTCATCAAGGGAATTTTTTCTTTTCTCTAGAAGAATTCCAGCTAATGAATAAGAAAAAAGTCATGGATTAGGATGTCACCACTTGGCAAACCACAAATCAAAGGATGACTCCAAGTAGTGATTACTGGTGGTTGCTAACATTACTGAAACAGAGCCAGCTAGACATTACGTGTCTTCAGTGAAAGTACATGATACCACTTATGAAGTTGCTTTGCCAAAAATTGAACTTGTATCAAACCGAGCCTCTAAACCTAGCTAAAAGTTTACAGAACACGTAGAGGCAAGAGAAACACGTTAAAAGATACTATGGGGAAGGAGGTGGAGAAAAATCCAGATACTAAAAATTCTACAGGCCCAAATGCATGGCTTTTTCATAAAACAATTTGCAAGGACCAAAAAAGAAAAAGGGAACATTGTTAGACATCAACCAGATCTCAATATGTTGACCTTTTTTGGATTTTGATTCCCACAAACTATTCAAAAATGATAACATTTATGAAACAATAGGAAATAGGAATACCAATGCCTGAATATTTGGCATAATTGAAAAATTACTAAAATTTTCAGTTGTGATGATGTTATTGTTGTTACATTTTCATTAAGAGCTATTTTATTTTAGAAATACATATTGAAATATTTATGAATGAAATAATATGACACGAGATTTGCTTCAAAATAATAATGGTTGGTAAGGGTATACATGAAACAAAGTTATTGGATACAAAAGATTTCATCGCATTATTATTTCTACTTTGTAAAGTGCTTATCTTTTAAGTATATGTGTAGAAAAATTCAGAGATGAAAAGATATGATAAATGAGATCCTTAAGAACAATTTTTATTTGACAACCACAGTAAACACCTGAAAATGAGTCTCCTTTCAGAAACACCTTGAAATATTGGTTTAGTTAGTCGAATTGCATCAACTAAGAATGATTTGACTAGCTAAAAATATGAGATTCTGCAGTATAAAAATACCAGCATGAACATCTGTTGTTATATATGGATAATTAGCTGTTTATAATCATTTATATTTATACTAGTTCATTTTCTCTGTAAGAACAATGAGTGCTGAAGTTTCAGGTAAAATGTATGAGGATAAAATTATGAATTGGGAAAAGAGTCACTTTATTTTCTCACCAGGACACAGAGTTCTGCAGAAGAAGAATTGGAGATTTCCCAAAATAAAGGAAAAAATCTCTTCGTGATCTAAACTCAGAGAGAGAAAAACAAAATCACATGCCCACAATTTATTAAAACATATGCAGTGAAACCTTAATTAACTGGATCCCTCAATACAATGTGTTATAGCCATCAAAGATGGATTGCTATAACAGTTTCATTTCAGAAAGCAATGTCTAAGAAAACTGGATTGGATAGTGAGCCCAACTTCCTAACACTTCACTTCTCTTGACTTATAATGATCACTGACCTTTCAAATATGACGTTGAAAATTATACAACTGCCAAGTCATCCATAGAATATCATGTCACATTCACCAGAGCACATTTATCAGCATGCAGAAGTAGCCTTACAGAAATGGTTCATTGTCACATGTGTCTGCAGGTTCAATACCCTATAAATATAGTGTGCAATCCAGAAAAAATCCAGGGCTTCCTCTATGACTCAGCAGTAAAGAATCCGCCCGCAATGCGGGAGATGTGAGTTCGACCCCTGGGTCAGGAAGATCCCCTGGGAGGAGGAAATGGCTACCCACTCCAGTATTCTTGCCTGGAAAATTCCATGGACAGAGGAGCCTGGTGGGCTACAGTCCAAGGGGTCACAAAAGAGTTGGGCATGCCTGAGCAACTGAGCATGCATGCAGAGGAAATCCAGGAAGCCTTCGAGTAGAAAAATATTTATCACAGGGGAAAAGGAGTTAGTAACTAGAAGGGGCACATGGAGATCTTCTGGGGTGCTAACAGGAGATACAAGGAGGGATTTTGGGTCTCTGGCCACGTTGTATTTCTTCAGTATGAAAGCAGAAGGGACATGTTTCACTTGTGAAGTTTTAGCAAACTACAATTATGACATGTGTAGCTTAAATATGTTAGAGTGAAAATGAAAGTCACTCAGTTGTGATCAACACTTTGCAACCCCATGGAATTCTCCAGGCCAGAATATTGGAGTGGATAGCCTTTCCCTTCTCCAGGGGATCTTTCCAACCCAGGGATTGAACCCAGGTCTCCCGAATTGCAGGCAGATTCTTTACCAGCTGAGCCACAAAGGAAGTCCATATGTTAAACTTCAGTCCAAAGTTTTCTATCTGTACACACTTGCATGTGTGTGTGTGTGCATGTGAGTGTGCTAATTTCTATTTCTTGTATTTTTATCTTTAGCAAAAGATTTGGCTGTCTTGTCCAGATCCTTTTGATTGAATTCTTCCCTGGTCACAGGATATAGCAGAGTGAACAGCTTAGAAGCAACTGCATAGACATTAAGAAAAGATGATAAATATTAGGGCTTAATAATCTGGAGTATTTAGATCCATCGCCTTGAAAGCAGAGTTCAATAATTGAGTCTCTTAGTGGTTTTGTGTTCTCAAGAGCAATTAAATTTTGTAACGTATACAGTTATTGCACATGCATGAATGCCAAGTCGCTTCAGTTGTGTCCAGACTCTCTGTGACCCTATGGACTGTCCTCTGTCCATGGGATTCTCCAGGCAAGAATACTGGAGTAGGTTGCCATGCCCTCCTCCAGGGGATTCTCCCGACCCAGGGATCGAACCTGAATTTCTTACGTCTCCTGCATTGGCAGGCAGGTTCTTTACCACTAGCGCCAACACTGTTACTAGGATGGGGAAATTTTAGAAACCTTCCACTGTGATTAAATGGTTCACTGTTTAAAGATGAAGTGTACTAATTGTAAAATTAAGTTACCCCAACAATGCTGAAAACAGGTGTTATTGTTGATTGTCCTACCTTTTAGTGCGATTCTTTTCGTTAAGACATATTTAATCAGAAATTTCATTTAAACAAGTCACATGTTCCCAAGTCATTCCATATGATCAAAGCTTCACTGTGATGTGTAAACATTACACAAAATGTGTAAATCTACTATAAAGTAGATTTTGACTGTAAAGAAACATTACACATACGTTGCACAAATGAAGAAATAGTCAATGTGATCAGAGCCAGGGAAGCTAAAATGATAGAATGTAAGAGCTGGAGGGAACATTAGAAAGCATCTGAGTCTATCCCCACACTTTACAATGAAGGAAATTTAGGCTCGGAGAACTTAAACTGACTTCTCAAAGATACATGGCTGACGTATGGCTGATCTGCAACCAGAACTGATATAACCCTATTTGCCGACCTGCCAACCCTCAGTCAGTCTAGTTCTCCAGAGCAGAGGTGTGGGGTCAAGCTCACTTGAGTTTGAATCAGTTTAGCTCTTGGATTTGCTACTTGGATGTGACTAGGGGGCCCAGTGACTGATCCTGTCCTATGGAAGAATATTACCTGGATATTAATTCAGAGGTACAGACACCAAATATCTTGAGAAGGTAACTCCCTAAGACAGGTCTGAGGCAGTTGGAGAGCTCAGAGGTGCATTAACCTCCTTCTCAAGGCATGGCTGCTCAGTGGAATTCTGCTTTCCTTCTGCCCATGGAAGTGCCCTTCACCCCTGGGATCTGTGGGGAGGATGGGTGTGGCATTTGGATGTTGTCTCTTATTTAAAATATTTATTTTTATTGGAGTATAATTGCGTTACAATGTTGTGTTAGTTTCTGCTGTAAACAAAGTGAATCACCTCTATATGTACGTATATCTCCTCCCTCTTGACCCTCACTTCCATCCCACCCATCTATTTCATCACAGAGAACTGAGCTGAGCTTCCTGTGTTATAAGGGTATTATCTCTTTCTAATGGTAAGTCTAAACATGCTGAGCGAGGTTTGTACCCTCAAGTGTCATTGAGTTGCAATGCCTAACTGTGGGCTTCCTTTAATGCTGTTTGCACCAGAGTGTAGACACCTGCCATCTAATGGAGTTGGTGTTAGAACTCACGTCAAAAGGCTTTTATGGTGAATTCCCTGGCAGTCCAGTGGTTAAAACTCCCTGCTTCCAATGCACAGGGCACGAGTTTGGTCTCTGGTCAGGGAACTAAGATCTCAAACATGTTCCTTGACGTGGCCAAAAAATAAAAATCATTTTAAAAAGGCTTTTATGAGAATGAAAAGAGCTAATGTACTAAAGTGGGATGCTTGGCACACATTAGCCATGTAAAAAAAAGTTGTATACAAGTACAAATAACTATTGTTATCTGCTAGAACACAACAATGGATTTGATCTTCATGCTGTCCAAGAACCCTGACCATTGTTTGACTTGGACAAATTTGCCTTCAGAAAGTGCATTGCTTAAAAATAATGGCTTTGTTAGAAACACTAGAAAACAGAAAAAAGTTGATAAATTACTTATATATTTAGGAATTGAATCAAGTTGGGACTCTGGATATTTTTTCCTAAAGAAATAAGGAATGTAGTTGAATTTTACTCTTTTTCAAGCCTATCTTTACATGGGAAGACCTGAGATCTAGCTCCTAATCCATTACTTAATAAAAAGTATCAATGAGCAAATTATCAGACCACTTTGAGCCTCTGTTTTCTCCTTTTTAAAATGAGGTTGATAATAAAACCTACTCACGAGGTGGTTGTGGAGTTTTAAGTGAGAGATAATATACACAAGAGGCAAAAACGTGGTCGGGGGAAGTCTATAAAGAGTGGCAATTTTAAGGAGATTGTGTTACTTCTTTTCCAGTTTTCATCTTGCTGCTACAAAAGGGCACGTGGAATGCCTCAGGGTCATGGTTACACACGGCGTGGATGTGACAGCCCAAGATAATGCCGGTATGTAATCTTTTTCTCTTAGGTCAACAGGCCAGCAGGAAAAGTAGGTATCACAGAAATGATATGTATTCCTTGTGGAAAATTTACAGTCTATACAGATAAACCAAAAGAAAAACATAGAATCTCCTCCAATGACTAGGCTCTGACATGGTTTCATTATTTGGGCCTTTACAAGTGTTTTCATGTTATATGTGGTTAGTCAACTAGAGACTGTGTTTCTTATCCCCCATTTAAAATTTTTATTTCCTAAGATGATGCATATGGACCAAGTGCTCTCCCCCAGTTTTTGTTCTGATGAACCATGGTGCAAAGTGATGAATGGAGTGAATTGTTTAGGTGCTCATTTCGTCAACTAGTTGAGGTGGGTTCTGTGCACAGAAGGCAGGATCTTCATGTGGACCAGCTGCCCGTGGTCTGCACCCCTTACAGTGTTTTAGTGCATCTGAATCCCCTAGGAACTGGAGGGGAGGAGGGGTGAAAGAGCTTAAAGGGGGAAAGGAGAAGAAGGAAAAGAATAAACAGTACACACACAAACACACACCTACAGATAACCCCACACATACATATCCCAGCTCTGTCTTCAGAAATTCAGAATGTCTGAATGCTTCCAGCCAGTTGGTACTTTTGTAAAGCTCCCAGGTGATTCTAATGTGAGCCCAGTGTTGATAAGTGATGATCAAGTCAGATAGAAAAGGAAGTGTAGTCTTGTCTTTTATGAACATTGTTTTATAGGAAGGAGTCCCTGGGTTGCCAGCCTGGGTTTCTGCCCCTTGTTGTCCACACCAGAAGATGGAAGCAACTACTGGTGGCTTTTCATTTCTCTATTGTACTTGAAAATCTTTGTCTTCTAACAGGCTTTCGTTGGTTTTTACTGGAATATAAGATCAGTCTATTCCGTAGTCTTTATTTAGGCTTTTCATTAATCTGTGACGGATCCCTTTGGCTTCCCACCTGAAAACACTGGCGCCTCAGAGTAGTCATCTTGGGGGCAGATTGGTCAAGTGTTGTGAAAATACAATTATTACTCAAAATATGGCTGGAAAACTCATATTTCAGAATTGTTTTCATAAAGTCTATGGCACTTAAAAAATAATATGAGGGTCTGGGAATATTTATTCATTGAGAATAGATTTGTTTTTTTATGACAGATGAGAGCCATTTAAAGTCAAGTCAGGTAAATGAGGTGTCAATCTGGTAAAACCATTTTTGGTTAAAAATAGGGAGTGACTGAAGTAACAGAGTGATTTTCCAGAGCAGTGCCACAGAAAGCTCCAAAAAAATATTTTGAGAAATGGCAATACTTAAGGTGACAGTAGTGGTAAAGAACTTGCCTGCCAATGTAGGAGACATAAGAAACACAAATTTGATCCATGGGCTGGGAAGATCCCTTGGAGAAGGAAATAACAACCTACTCTAATATGCTTGCCTGGAAAATTCCATGGACAGAGGAGCCTGGCAGGCTACAGTCTACGGGATCTCAAAGAGCCAGACATGACTGAGCACAAATTATTATAATACCAGCAGAAGAAAGAATGGTTTCTCTAAGTGACTCCCTTGAAGGGAACACTAATTTATGTTGCTAATTAAAGTCACCTTTAATGCCAAGATCCAGTTATTTTGTTTTTAAAGTTTATTGTTACTACTTTTAAAGTTGTACCACATACACATAGAACAGTAAGAATGGCTGCCATCCCCTTGATGAGATGTGTCCTCTTAAGTAGATGGGATTTCTTTAAGAAAATCATAATCTAAAAAAAGTTTGTTTATGTGAATAAATTTGAGCCATAATATAATTTTGTTTAATTGCATTTGATGTTAAAAAATAGATAGGAGTCTCATTATTTCCATCATAACTGAACATCACTCCCTCATGTTTTTATTAAAGGGAAAAAAATGTTTAATACATGTTCATTGTAGAAAATTTGGGAAATACAGAAAACTACTAAGAAGATAACCAGTGGTTCTACTGCAAGAAAAAAAAATTTGTAGTGTTCTGCTGTATTTTCTACCAGATTTTCCTGGTGCAGTTTTACATAGTTGAGATCACATTATATAATAAACTCTAAATCCTGCCATTAAAAAAAAATAAAAGATTACCATGATCGTTTCCTGTACTAAAAACTCTTAAGAAGCATAGTTTTTTGTGGCTGTCTAATACCATGTGGATAGAGTTTGTATTTACTACCAGAGCCCTCACTCAGTTCCTGAAAGCCGGGGGAGTCATGCAGTGAGACCTGGACACCCCAGCGCAGGTCCCTCTTCCTTGCCAGTGGAGATAACAGTGCTCTCCAAGAAGCTGGAGGGGAGGACTTCCCTGGGAGTCCAGTAGTTAAGGCTCCATGCTTCCACTACAGGGGGGAACAGGTTTGATCCCTGGTCAGGGAACCAACATCCCACATGCCACAAGGCATGCCCCCCCCAAAAAAAACCAACTAAAAACCATCTGGAGGGGAAACTGCAGACCCATCCTCCCATCCTGGACTCTTCTCTGGGCTGGTTAGTGGAAACTGTCACAGCCCATTGCTTTCAACTCTGATTGAAACTGGTAGAATCCATAGCACTTAGAAGCCCCAGAACCCCTTCCGTACATCCCGTGAGTTGGAAATGTCTCGAGCTGCCAGTCACTTTTCTCTCTGACGTTTCTAACAATGAGGTCAGCACTCTGGTCCTCGGGCTTACTGTTTTGCTTTGGTCTGAGTGAGGCACTGACTTCTCGTGATTTCTTAAAAGCATGCAAACAGAACCCAGGAACAAAAGAAGGAAAAGCGGCATGGATAAAAGTACATGGAAAATCTGTTGCGTTATCTAGAACAATACTTCTCAGAGTTTTTCCTGTTACAGCGAACAAGATAAACGTGATGGCCTTTACTGCTCATGTTCTTCCTGTTGGCTATAACACCCACTCCTTTCTCTCCTTCTCAAGAATGTGTGTCAGAATCCAAGGGAAGGGCAAGGACATTAGTCACTGTGCTTTAGTGGTTGTCATTAGCCCAAAACATTTGATGAAAGGATGAATTAAATGGCTCAGTCGCTAAGTTGTGTCCAGCTTTTTGGGACCCCATGGAGTGTAGCACACCAGGCTTCCCTGTCCTTCACTATCTCCTAGAGTTTGCTCACACTCATATCCATTGAGTCGGTGATTCCATGCAACCATCTCATCCTCTGTCGTCCCCTTCTCCTCCTGCCTTCTATCTTCAATCATCAGGGTCTTTTCCAATGAGTCTTCTTATCTCATCTTCTTATCATAAAGCTCCAAAGTAGTGGAGCTTTAGCTTCAGCATCAGTCCTTCCACTGAATATTCAGGGTTGATTTCCTTTAGGATTGACTGGTTTGATCTCCTTGCTGTCCAAGGGGCTCTCAAGAGTCAGCTCATAGATGCTGTCTTTTCAGTCAACCTACCTGAAGTGTTACTGTATTATTGCTAAGATCCAGTTATCTTCAGTTCTAATACCCAGTGAGAACTCATATGAAAATCTGTTACCATAAACCCAACTACCCTGCAGAGTTTCAGGAAAAAACCCTGCTTTCAAAATATATCATTACACTGACCCTTTTAATTCTTTATATCCACAAAGTGTACAGGGATGGTTAACTTGGTACAATTACCCACTTCTAAAACTGGTGACTGGATTTAAGTTCAGAAGCAAAGGGATTTTAGCATCTATTTCTTTATCAACTATCCTTCCACATCAAATGTTTGGAAGTCTGACCACAGACTTTTCATAAATGCTTTACAAACAATCTCAGGAGCAGAATACTGTCCGTAGTAAAGCCTTGTGTGTAGTACCAATAGTGTGAAAGTGTTAGTCACTCAGTTGTATCCGACTCTTTGTGACTCCATGGACTGTAGCCTGCCAGGCTCCACTATTCATGGGCTTCTCCAGGCAAGAATACTGGAGTGAGTTGCTGTTTCCTTCTCCAGAAGATCTTCCTGACCTAGGGATTGCACTTGAGTCTCCTGCATTGCAGATAGTTTCTTTGCCATCTGAGCCACCAGGAAAGCCCGGTACATCTCAATTATCATCATTTTAGATGCCTTTGGAGGCTTAGATGAGAGGATACGTGTGAACATCCTAGCGCCCAGTCTCTTTTGCACATCAGGTTTTGAAAATGTTTCACATCTTTAAAAAAAAAAAGAAGAAAAAAGCTGTGATTATCACCAAGCCAAACACTCTCATAGTACAAATCAGAAAAAGAAATCCCCAAACTGGCAGAAGCTCATGACTCATGTTTTTGGTTTGTGGGGTTCCCCCAATTCCTTGCCTTACTCTAGTGGCTCAACAGTAAAGAATCTGCATGCAATGCAGGAGACACAGGTTTGATCCCTCAGTCAGGAAGATCCCCTGGAGTAGGAAATGGCAGCCCACTCCAGTATTCTTGCCTGGAAAATCACACGGACAGAGGAGCCTGGTGGGCTACACAGTTCATGGGGTCACAAAACAGTCAGACACAACTTAGCAACTAAAGACACACACCCCATTCCTTATCACCTATTTGCCAAACAGCACCATAGACCTATCGATAGCCGTCAGCTGAAAAGTTTGCACCTAAGCTCACAGTGCTGACTCTAAACAGGACCTTTGTGTTTGCTTGTGTTCTTCACTGATTTAGGAAGTGGCATTCTGTTTCTTCAGAAATGAATCATTTCTCCCAGACTTCTAGGCTTTTTTTTTTTTGGATGCCTGTAATTAGCACCCGGGAAGATAAGATAGGATTAAACAGAGCATTAACAGAAGATTGAAGAAGACCAAAGAATCTTCTGTTTATTATCAGTGCTTGTCTGAAGCATTAGGTTTCAGACTCCCTTTTTTAGCAAGTGTATGCGTTTGACACAATGTGACCCAGTGGCTTAAACAAGATAGACTTTTCTCTCTTTCAGTTAAAAGTCCCAAATTGCTATGGCCACTCAGCTCCACACTAAAGACTGTTACCCAGACTTGTTACTCCACCATCCAGGGTATTGCCTTGGTCCTAATGGCCCAGGGGGGCTCCCCCACTGCATCCACATCCCAGTCCCAGCTGACAGAAGGGAAAGCCCAGCTCATGAAGTGGTGTACACTCAGATTTCACTGGACACAGAGTGATCTGTGGCCACTCCTGCCTTTAAAGGAAGCTGGGAATTCTGGGCAGAGGAGCAAATTGTCCAGTTTAATAATATAGAAGGGGGACTTCCCTGGTGGTCCAGTGGCCAAGACTCCACGCTCCCAATGCAGGGGGCCTGGGTTTCATAAGATCAGGGAGCTAGATCTTATCACATGCCACAAGCAAGAGTTCAAATGCCGCAACTAAAAAATTCCCGTGTGCCACAACTAAGACACGGTGCAACCAAATAAAGAAATAAATGTTAAAAAAAAAATGTACAGAATGTTTTGCCGTAGAAGGAAGTGTAAATAGAAATTGAAGAATGATGTGTGATTTGTCACACTCCCGTATCTTAAATTTTCCTTGATCCTTTTGCACACAAAACTTCTTTTCTCATAGAGGAAGAGAGTCTTAGGAGAGAATTGAACTGTGGAATATGGAGATACCATAATGCACAGAGGCCTCAGGAGGGAGACACTGGAGAACCCTTCTTCTTTTCTAGGGTTTGTGGTATTGGCTTAGCTTTTGTTTGGGTTTCTGGGTGGCCCTCCATTGTATTATGCCCTTAATCTAGCTCACATATAATACCAATCTAGCTCACATATTCTAGCCAAGAACAGTTATGTCTTAAAACTCAAGTACTTGAGAGAATGAGTCATTTAAAATGTAATGGCAGACTGTAGTCCATTAAGTATTTCATATTTAATTTGGAATAAAGGCAAGCCAAAAACTGATTGCATGATTATAGTTCTTTACTTGCTGGTTGTGCATAGGTATGGCATGTCTGAAGGGCCAACTTTATACAGTGATCAACATAATCTGGCCATGAAAATATTTCAAATGATGTTTACATACAGGTGCAAAAAAAAAAAAAAAACTTTTGATTTAATGTAAATCACTATGCAGATCTACTTTTTAGAGATTAAGGGATAATTTCAAAACTCTAATAGTAACAATGGTTATTAGAAATTTCTCTCTTCTCTGTGTGTGTGTGTGTGTGTGTGTGGTATTTGTATGTGTGTATATATATATATATATATATATATATATATATACACACACACACACACACATATACCACACACGCAACTGAATCACTTTACTGTACACTGGAAACTAATACAATATTATAAATCAACTATGTATACTTCAATAAAAAAGACACAAATAAAATTTTATTCTTTATTGAAGTATAATTTATTTACAATGTGGTGGATTTTTTTCTTTTTTAAAAAAATATTTATATTGGAGCATAGTTGATTAATATGTTGTGTTAGTTTCAGGTGTACAGAAAAGTGATGTTAGTTATATATATACTTGTATTCTTTTTAATAAAATTTGTTTAAAAAAAGAAATACACCTTTCATACTCTGATCTCTCCCCTGTAACTATAACTAGGTGAATAGATTTATGCTTCAGTGATTGAAAACTTGATGTAAAGGTAAGCATTTCTAAGAACAATGTTTAAATATATTTAAAGTTGTAAATAAAAATCAAATTCATTACTACTTTTATTTTTTATATTCAGCATTTTGAAACTCTGGTTCTTAAGTAGATATTTCAAACCATAGCTAGTTGAGTATCTTTTAGTTCTCTTATTTTTCTAAATGTTTCCTTGTTATGATCTGAAACTATGATTTCTCAAACTTAAGCCTTTTGGTGTTTGTTTGCCTTGTCTTTGTCTCCTACGACTTCATCACTTTAAAAATTTGTCACCTGCACTTGAAGACTGTGTTCTTAGTCCCATCAGTAATTCCTCCACTATATGAGTGAGTTCTGCTCTGTTTCTGCAGCAGTCTGAAATCACTGAATAAGCAGTTAATGTCCAAGTTAGCTTGGGGGATGGTGTTCCGTGGTTGCAATGGCTGGGCCATCCTTCTTAGCCTCTTTGACTAGCAGGATTCTTAAACCACCTGGAATAGCCTCTGACACTTGACTGACGAGTAGCACTGGTGTCTTCACTCACAGGCAGAGTTCTGCTGAAAGGCACTTGAATTAGGGTTGCCTTGTTATTTTCCTATAGGGAAATTGCTTTCTGATATTCCATACAGATCCGCAGCCAAATGGGGGCCAGTTTTATGTGGTGGCTGGTTACAGTGAAGTTCTGTCATTAATATGTTCTCTCCAGAAAATTTTGCATTTGGAAAGGGAATTTTGTTTTAATGGTAGCTGTGAGAGACATCACACTCCAGGGTAATGTTGTCCAGGGACTGATGCATCATTTGAATTTAGAGACTCTTGTAAGTGAAAAATGCTTTTGTGCTCCTGGTTAGGGAATCCCATCGCAGGGCCAAGGAATAAAAGAGTGTTGTTTCCGTAGAAACACAGTGCTTACTTTCAGGTATGACTGGAACACTTGCAATGAAAATGAAAGCCTGTTATTTATTTTATGATGGTTGTTTAAATCTCCCTACCCTCTTGTCTTTGGAGAACTGTGCCTTTTTCCAGTGGGTGCTATTTATGTATTAGAAGAGCTTTTGTCTACAGGATAGACAAAAGTTAATGCATTGCATACACGACATGAACAGTTTTCTACTTACAATCAGGATGGGTTCCAAAAGTTCATCTGTAAGGCATTTGTTTAAAACACGGAATATGCTCCTCCTTAGAAACACTGATACAAATGATGGTCGAGGGCCCGGCTAACCCAGCAAAACTCAATTTGTAGTTTAAGCAAACTCACTATTGTGTGTTATACCTCCTGAAAAGAGGTCTCTTGTGGTAAGAGGAGGAAGGGGAAAAGAAGATACTTGTCTTCCTACTTCCAAAGATCTCATTGTCTTCTTTGCTGATCTTCCTCATCCTCATCCATTTGGGCAGAGATCAGATGGAGTGTTCTACCTCCCCAACCAGCTCCGCTATGCATACCCTTAAAATCTCTGTGCAGCTTTTCAGAAAAGAAGGTATCTGATCCTTTACCTTACACATGCTTTTGTGCAGCTCACTGTGGTCCTAAAACCTTCTAATTTTAAATACGGTATTTCCTAGCTATATGATTCTTTAATAATTAGTGGATTTCAGTTTATAAAGACTAATTCAGAATGGAGAAATGGTATTTGGAGACCAGATCACCATATAAAAGAAGTTGTTCCTCTAAGCCAGGGGTTCTCAACAGGGTTATGTGATTCCCACCTATCCAAGGGATGTTTGGCAATGTCTGGGAACATTTCTGCTTGGACGTTCAGTTGATAATGGTCAGAGATGCTACTCATCATCCGGTGGTACATAGGGCCACCTTCCATAGCTTCGAATTTCACTGATGCTAAGGCTGAGAAACAAGCTTTAAGTGTGGGTTGCTTACAGGCGTTACATTGGAGGTATTTTGATCAGTTTACAAATGCAGGATTTAGGGGTTTGGTTCCCTGCCCCCAAGTCCCCCTCCCCAGAGATTCATAATGGACAGACTCTCTAATTCAAAGTAAAAAGTCTGTATTGAGAGCCTGGTCTGTGTTAGCACACACATGCTGTTTCTTTGGTCTTTGTTTAGGCTTCCCAGATAGTACTAGTGGTAAAGAATCCGTCTGCCAATGCAGGAGACGTAAGAGATGCTGCTTCGATCCCCAGGTTTGGAAAATCCCCTGGAGAAGGAAATGGCAACCCACCCCAGTATTCTTGCCTTGAGAATCCCATGGACAGAGGAGCCCGTCAGGCTGCAGTCCATAGGGCCACAAAGAGTTGGACACAACTGAAGTGACTTAGCACACATAGGCACTTGGGATACAAAACTTTATATTCTAGTGGGAAAGGAAGAATAGTTGACTACGTAAATGTGTATGTGTGTGTATATGTGTGTATGTGTGTGTGTGTGTAGGAGGAGAGAGGAGTCAGGTGAGAAGGGAAGGTGAAAGTATTGAGTGCTATGAAGAACAAAGAAATGAAGCAAAGGGATGAATGGAGTGGGGGAGGAATTTTAAGGGTGAGATCAGGAAAAGTCTCATCAAGAAGCAGGTTTCGGTGGCATCAGGCAGGTAAGTGGGCAAGCTGCATGGTTATCCTAGAAGAGGATCCAGGCTAAGCAAAGAGCAATTCTCTAGGGCCCTAGGATGGAAGCCTGCTAGCCTGGTAGCCACACCAAGGCTGTCCCTAAGCCCCTCACCCACAGATGTTCTAAAGGCCTAGTGGTGCAGGGGAGGGCACTGGATGCAATGTTTAGTCGCTAAGTCATGTCTGACTCTCTTGCAACCCCATGGACTGTAGCCTGCCAGGCTCCTCTGACCATGGGGTAGAATTTCCTAAAGTTATCTGACCACAGAAACGTCAGAGAGTCTCACGTTGGCGTCTCGTTCTTTGTAGGGAACGTGAAGAGATGCTCCTTTGATAATGTTGTTTTTAAAACTCTTTTCCTTCTTCCACCCATTCCAAGTTTGAATATCTGAATTATAGGTAATTCCCCCACAGAGCTGGAGAACATTTGGAGGAAAGCGAAAGGACAGGTGGAAGTGGGGTTTCGTGTGGATGTTGGGTGTGTTCTCTACTGGCCGCCTGTGCTGGGTTCTGGGGCCTGTGGCAGTCCTGATCTGGTGTCACTATTGTGGACACAGGGCATCTGGCACCCATGCTGACAGCCGAAAGCGGACTTTCCAAGTTGCATACCTAGAGTCTACTGCAGGCCTCTAGCCCAGAGCTTAATTGTACCCCAGGAGAACGGCAGCTGGGGTGGGCCCTGAATGTTATCCAGGGGGCAGAATGCTGTGTTCTCCCCACTTTTGTCACAATGAAATTTGCAGAAAAGAAGTGGAGGTGTTACTCTCAAGAATAACAATTCCGTCTTTGTTGGAGAACAGTTTATTTCCTCATAGTTGTCTTCATTACAGAGATAAGATATTTAAAATGTGTGGTCTTTTTCTTCCAATTTTTTTTAAATCCATTTAGGACACAGTGCTTTGCACCTCGCAGCCAAAAACAGTCACCATGAATGCATCAAGAAGCTCCTTCAGGTAAAGTGGAACAACTTAAAATTATAAATGTGTCGTTTTAAAAAATTGAAAGTAACCTTGTGTGTGTGAAAGAGCAAATAAATACACACATACTCCTTTAAATATTATCCCAGAAGCTTCATTATTAAAATTTCAGATAGCTAAGGAGAAGATTGGAGAAGGCAATGGCAACCCACTCCAGTGTTCTTGCCTGGAGAATCCCAGGGACGGGGGAGCCTGGTGGGCTGCCGTCTATGGGGTCGCACAGAGTCGGACACGACTGACGTGACTTAGCAGCAGCAGCAGCAAGAAGATTATTTCCATAGCAGTTCCACTGGTGGAGAAGAGGATCCTAATAAATTTGGAATGCCTTCCTGAGATCCAGCTCTTTTGTCCCCTTTATTCAGCTCTTTTTTTTTTTTTTTCTTTTCTTTCTTTTTGGAAGGACGTGTACCCTTTAAACAGTCACCTTAAAAAAAAAAATTCCTGTGCTGTTGGAGATCCTTACAATACAGGATCTCTAATATCCTAGTATTTATTCTCGCTCAATCATTAGTAGAATGCAGCTTTTCTTGAGAAGCAAAATTTCAACCACTGTTTCCTTGTATGTAACTTGATGAGCTTTTAGTTCTTAGCTTTTGTTCAAATTCTTGGTTTTATTCTTCTTTATAATTTTAGGTCAACTCCCTGGTTGGAAACTTCTTTGCCAGGAAGTTTTTATAACGATCATTTAGGGTGACAGCTTCTGTCTATCTTTAAAGGTGAATATTTAATGAAATCCCAATAGTTCATACAGTAACTTCCAGCTGTTGCCAGTCAAAATACAGTCTTGGCTGTTTTCAGGAACAGCATAGGGCAATAAACTACATGTTTGGAGTACTGTCTGTTCTGTTGAGCTGTCGTCTCGGCCTTCTTGAGCACTGTTTGGGACCCAGCATCTTGCTTTAATTTGGCTTCGCAATTCTGATGCAGAAATGTGGGCACATTCTTCAAGTTGTCCTGCTCTGTTAATCACACAGCTTCTTGTCTTGCGTTACATGATGCAAGCTACCTCCAGTGCCAGGAATGCTTAGCCTTAACAGGTCTTTGACGTGAAATTCAAGAAAGATAGATCAACATCTGTGATGATGAAGATGATTTTTATTATGAGGCTTCTCTCTAAAGAAAGTTACGATAGAACTTTTCTTCTCTGCCTGCTCTGGGCTGTGGGGCTGGATACCCTGGATAAGTGAAAATCATTGACTTGCCCAAGTGCCCTGCCTCCACACCCATGGTCTTACCTTCAATTTTTTTTTTTTAAACCTTATTTGTCTTCTAAGTCTCTGTTCCCATCCTGGCTTAGCTATCCAGACTTTGCATCTGGCTCTGATTTGAGGGAAGAATGAACTTGACAAGCTGGAAATCCTCATGGGCAAGGACCAGATATTCTAGCCTCTAATGTAATTTTATATCTGGTTATGCAAATGGATTGGTTTTTCTCTGGAATCTTTGAAGCCTTTAAACAGTTCCTTGTGCTGTTCTAAAATTAGGCCAAAGCATGGTAAGTCGTAACATGATCTCTATTCTTCTTACCACTGAAGGGCAGACAAACATTTCCAACATTGCCTGCTCTCTGCAGATCATCTGAATGGTGTTCTTCTTTCTGGATAGTTGTGAAAAGCAGAGGCTTTGATGGCCTCCTAGTGGGTTGTGAGTCCTGCACCCCTCTGATCTCTGCTTCACTTCTTGTCTGCAGCGGGACCACTGCCGTCTCTTGCCAGCCCCTCTCCCTGCACCCTCTGCAGCTACTCCTTTCTCTCTGGCCTTTTGCTCTTACTATCTGTCTACCGGAGAGACTTCCCTTCTCCAGGGGCTACCATTTCAGAGTTATCCCTCCTCAAGTCAGTGAGCACAAAGAGAGCCTTGTGAGAGTCTTCAAATTCAGATGACCTCTCCTTCTCCTACTGCCACCCCTCATTCCCCTGCTCTGTCTTCTAGCAAGTGGTCCCTGGGCCCTGGGCACTGTGTCAAATGGCAAGTGTTTACTCACGAACAGAGCAGCCCTCATCCTGCTGGAGCTTGCCACTTGGTGAGCAAAGACACGAATGCCCACGACAAATTGCACCTCACTAAGAAGCAAACTGACAAGAGTATTGTGAGGGGTGTTCAGGAGGGCCCTGTAGAGGAGCTGAGATTCAGGCTGAAAATTAAGTGGTGCAGAGAGCCATGGGAGAGCGTTCCAAGCTGACAGAAAAGCAAGTGCAAAAGACCTGAGGTTGGAAGGCCACTAAGTAGTCAGGGAGGAAAGAAAGCCAATGAGGGGACCTGGGGGGAAGTGAGGGAGAAAGAAAAAGGAGGGCCCGTGGGACTTTCCTGATGGCCCAGTGGTTAAGACTCTATGCGTCCACCGTAGTCGGTTTGATCCCTGATGAGGGATCCCTCTTGCTACACAGTAAGGCCACCAAAAAAGAAGGGCCCAGGATGCAGCCTTGTGTGTCATGATGGAACTGCGGAGGACTTGGAAGTAAAGAGCTACATTGACAGTTTAGAAGGTCTGTGTGTATAGAGAATTGACTAAAGAAGGAAAAAGCAAACCATGAAGACAGCCAGGTGGCCATCAAGGCTGTCGAGGTGAGCAGGTATTGGCTCAGACCAAGTGGTGATGACGGAGGGAAAGAGGAGAGCCGATGAGGGTGTGTTTGGGGTACAGAATTGACAGACATGGTGGTAGGCTAGACGTGGGGGGGGAGGAGGAGGAGGAAGCAGAAATCAAGGATGACTCGGTGGTTGCTTGGGGACTGGGGACTGGAGAGACGAATGTGCCGTTGACAGTGGCAGGGTGGGTCGGGAGGATCAAGCTGCACCGGGAGGGGACCCCAGAAGTTTTGCTTGTGCTGCGTTCAAGGTGCCCATGAGAAATAGGCAGTGGGTTATGAAACCCAGGGCTCAGAGATGCCGTCTGCTGTATACTGACAAGAACACAGGCTCCACACAGCCTGTCTGGGTCTGAATTCTAGCTCTGCCACTTCCTGTGACCCAAGCAAGTTACTAACTTCTTTGTACCTCAGTTTCCTCATCTGTAAATGGGTTTAATGATATCTAATCAGGGTTGTTAGCAGCCTTAAAACTATTCGTTGAACAGTGCCTGGCACATCATAGCCAATACTTGTGAAGTAGTTTTGTTGTCATTGTTAAGATGTACATTTGGGAGGCATTAGCTTCTAGATGGGGTTTCGAGCTATGGGTGTGGATAAGATGACCCGGGGGATAGCGTAGAGAAGACGGAACACCAGGGAGCCCTGTGCTCCCCTCTGGGGAAGGCTGGCCAGAGCAGTGGGAGGAAAACCACAATTGGATGGGCCAGGCAGGGCTCCAGGAGCTGAGAGGAGAGTGGAGAAGAGGGAGTGGATCGCAGGTGAGAGGTTGATGAGAGGAGGACAGAAATGTTTGTCATCATTAGAAGCATGAAGGTGGTTGGTGACTTGGATTCACTGATCCAAGGAATATTCCTCAAGGAATATTGAGGGCAGACGCCCAACTACAGTGGGTCCAGGAATGAACAAGAGGCAGGGAGATGGTGTGTGTGCAGGCCATTCTGAACAGAAGGTTGGTTCTGTGAAGGGGGATAGAGAATTAGGGCAGGAAATGGGGGGACAGGTGAGATCATGATGAGAATTCCTAGAGCATGTTTAGCTGGTGGGGATGATCTGTGGGTGACAGAGCTGATGGAAGGGAGAGGTGACAGTTCACTTGTGTCTTGACTGCTTCAAGATGAGTCTCTCTCCCCATGAGACCATAAGCTCCTGGAGCACAGCAACTGGGGCTTATTCAGGTTTATACTTTGCTTAGTAAGTTGCATCATACCTTGCAGGAAAAGGATGAACTGAATAGAACTGAAATTTACTATACATATTTATTGATTTTTGTCTTATAGTCTAAATGCCCAGCTGAAGGTATCGACAGCTCTGGGAAAACAGCTTTACATTATGCAGGTAATTTTCCTTCTCTTATTTGTTGTCTTCTACCATGAGAAACAGTACATTTTCATTTTCCTTATTTAAGCCATTAACCTTACCATTGTTATTCCTGATGCCGTTTTTCTGTCATCATTGCTAGACATTATTCCCCTTTCCCTCAGTTTGCAGATTGTGTACAGTTTTACTGAGGAATACAGCTAGAATTCATCAATCGCCTGCCAAACCACTAGTAAACACTGTCATGATTGTTATACTTTAATTAATGTGAGGTTCTTGTTTAAGAGATTTATGAGCATTTGTAGATTTCAGGTAATGTGTGTGGTACAGATTTTTTTTTTTTTGCTTGGGGATCAGAAGGAACTTCAGTCAATTTTTATATATCAAGGTTTGGTTTTACTATCGGTCACACAGTTTCAAGTGACAAAATGTTGATGCAGAACTCTGGGATGATTAGATTTACAATTTTCTTTTAGTGCTAGTTGTAGAAAACCTTGGGGCTTCCCAATTGGTAAGAAACCTGCCTGCCAATGGAGACTTAAGAGACGCAGGTTCGATCCTTGGGTCGGGAAGATTCCCTGGAGGGGAGGGCACGGCAGCCCACTCAAGTATTCTTGCCTGGAGAATCCCAGGGACAGAGGAGTCTGGTGGGCTACAGCCCATGGGGTCGCAAAGAGTCAGAGATGACTGAAGTGACTTAGCATACACGAAGAGCTAAGCCAGATGTTTGCCTAAAGGCAACCAACAACTGGCAAGCACTGACCGTAGGTCTGGACGACAATGAAATTAAACAGTAATTTAAAACACTGCTTACTTATCCATCCTGACATCATTTCTCTTCAGTGCAGCTAAGTATCATCTGCATACTGGGTGGACGTCAACTTTTCTTTCCTAGAAGTGTTTGATGCCCCTGGTTGTGAGACTAGCTTTGTGATTCGCTGTGGTTTCTGTGTCTTCCTTCCCTTTAGCCGCACAGGGCTGCCTTCAAGCTGTGCAACTCCTTTGCGAGCACAAAAGCCCCATAAACCTCAAGGATTTGGTAAGTACCAGATGACCATTAGAAGTGGAGATGGACCCTGGTTTCTAGAGCACCATGGGCTCCTTCTGGAGCATTTGGCAAAAGTCTACTGCTTTCTGACCTAGATTCTCTTGTGCAAAACAGATTTCGGTATTAGCCCCATTGGTCCTTAAACCATTAATAAAACATTTTGCAGCATACACTGTCAGTATTTATTGCTAAGGATGGACACATGACTTACTATCAACCTAAATATTAATAAGACTTATTTTCCTGACTTTTAGTAAATAAAAAATAAGTCTAAATAGTTCTATTATTTTCTTTCTGCACCCCATATATCACCTTTGGTGCTCCCGGATAGCGTTTTCCAACTATAAAAATCACTTAGAGCCTATTTTAACCTTGCTGGACTATTTTAAGAATAAATTGACATGGCTCTTGCTCCTGTTTACAGCGCTGAATTTCCTGCTATAGCACGGGACTTGGCATGTATAAGTTACACTTGATGGGGACATTGTGAAGTGAGCATTTAGAATCTGTAAATAAATTCACACTCGCTGAATCTCAATACTTTATAACCAGAAAGTATTATAACTTCACAGAGATAATTTTCTAGGAATTCTGAAGTTCTACTCTGAGTGAATACTTAATCTTTAAGTAGCATTTGTATTTTTAAATATCCCCAAGTTAAAATAATTGGATATATTGTAACTTTTTTTTTCCTTTGCCTATTTGAATACATCTGCCTTAAAATTATTGTCAACCCCATATGTGGGGTATGTTCAGTGCAAGAACAGAATAAGAGCTTTTCTTTATGGCTTGCATAATTTGAGTCAGGTCCCCTTTTCACCCTAAGATTGTGGAAATTGTCACCTATAAATTCTCCTGGTATTTTTTTCATTTGTTTTATACTGTGATGTTGAGATTCTTAATTCATTTTTCAATTTGTATGAGCTGGTAATCTAATTTTTTTCTAAAGGAATTGTCAGTTGTTATATTAAACAAACCTTTCTTTCCATCAATCTCTATCTTGTCATGTGTCAGTAATGGACAAATCAACTCTTTACTTATGTTTTGATACCTAGTAAAATTATGAAAGCATATGCTTTCCAAGAAGACAGTTGATGGCATGGCAGGATGCTAGGATACTTAGAAGAAAGTGCTGAGAGAGCATGGGACCTAGTAATGCCATAAGGAAACAACCCTTCATTTCTCCAGAACATAGAGAGCCATTTCTCAATGAACATGGTATACTTGCCTCAAGCCTTGACATATCTCTCATCATCATCACCAGACTGAGTGACAGTCAAGGGAACAAGGAGCCCAAGAGCCTGGCTCCTTAGGAAAAGCCCACAGTCAGTGAAATTCCATAAGAAGAGCTGTGTTAGTGTGTGATTTTGGCTTTCTGGGGGGGGCAGACTATATTGGTGGGTCAAATATAAGGACAGCAGGACAAGTCAGGAATAAGTACAGAAGGAATCAGGACCTTTGCAATTGTGGTATTTGGCTTCTAAATTAAAATCTTAATCTGAATTTGTCTCCTAGGATGGGAACATACCACTGCTTCTTGCAGTACAAAATGGCCACAGTGAGGTCTGTCGCTTTCTTCTGGATCATGGAGCAGATGTAAACTCCAGAGACAAAAATGGAAGGTACCACAGAATTAGAAAACATGTGATTTCACTGATATCCACATTCTGAGAAGTTTTCACAGCTGTACTTAGGATCATTTGATTTAAAGCAGTTTTAACTTCTTTACTGTTTTCTGCCTTTTTTGGATAATTAAGAATCTGTTTTGACTTAAAAAAATGTTTTCTCTAGACCTCTGGGAGCATCATAGCTGACTGTGTCTATGATGACATTATTAAATGTTAAAATGGATAGGCCATTTCCTTTGACTTTTCAGGCAAAATAAAAGTAAACATATTGGTTGTTTATAAAAAACAGTCTTAATAATGTTATAGGTTCTTTATAAAACTTGATTTGAGAAAAAGACAAGATCTGTGCCAATCATATTTAAATTCCATCATAGTTAGAAGATTATGTCTATGTTATTTGACCTAATATCTTTTATGATTTAATCTGAAGTTTTATAAAACAGCTACCCGATTTTGGTAGTCCACTTTGAATTTCCTGGAGTATTAAGAGTAGCACAGGTTTAACTGCACTTAATCTCCTTTTCTCTGTTTTTAAGACAAATGAGATGATTTCCTAGCAAACGTTTCCAGATTTTGTTAGTACTGACTTTTTGTCTCCTCATTCTTTAGAACTGCTCTCATGCTGGCTTGTGAGATTGGCAGCTCAAACATCGTAGAAGCCTTAATTAAAAAGGGTGCAGACCTAAACCTTGTAGATTCTCTTGGACACAATGCCTTACATTATTCCAAACTCTTGGAAAATGCAGGAATTCAAAGCCTTCTATTATCAAAAATCTCTCAGGATGCTGGTATGTGAAAGAAAATAGCCAATGTTGTTTCAAATTTATCCCACTCCATTTTCCCCAAAGAATAAAGGAATTTGTACAATATATTATTCTTTTAAATATATTCCTGGGGAAAAATGAAGTGTTGAATATTGTGTATGTTGTGTATATGGGTGTGTTTGTGTGCGAGTGTGTGTTTATATACCGCCCCCTACCCAAAGTGGATATGAGTCATTATGGTTCTTATAGTTTTTTTTTCCTCATTTTTCTTCTATAGATTTAAAGACACCAACAAAACCAAAGCAGGTATTTATCTTTGGAAGAGGAGATTCTTTTTTATCATTGCTTGTGGGAATTTGAACATGTTCTGATTAAACCACTCTGTGGGCCATTAGGAAAGTGATTAAGACTGGGCTGAAACTACTTAAGAAGTAAAATATCTTTGGAATAAATGATTTATTGTAAGGTGGTAAATAGTTTCTTAATGATTTAACCTGTTCCTAAAGCATGTAACTTTAAACTTGCTACTCATATATTCATCTTTTTTTGAAATGTACTAATATTTCCTACTGGTGTGAAAAGGTTTGATGTGATTTTAACTCTGAGAACAGCAGTATTTTAACTACTTGTGATATCACATGAATTACAGAACTCTGTCCATATCTGTGTTAGATATTTAATGAAAATACGAGATTTGCCACTTTCATTTTAATTAGATCTTTTCTAAAATGTCATTCATTTTTACACAAATGGAAATTGAGAGGTTTACCCTGTTACTTTGGAGTTTTTCTTAAAAACATAGTCACTATTGTTTATTAATGAGCTATATATTTGACTATTTTATTTATAAGTCAAGGTTTTTGGAAAAACTATCATACTGAGCAAATACTTGATACTGAATTTATTTTGTACCAATTGTGTTATTTACCCATAACCTTCAGAGATGAAGTTCTCCATTTTCCCCATATTCATAGTCATTCCTTGTTATCTGCAGGCAATAGCAAAATCTGCAGACACTCAAGTGTCTTCTATAAAATAGTGTGGTACAGTTGGCTGTCTGTATCTGTGATTCTGGGATATGCAGATGGTTGAATCTGTGGGTGTGGAACTTGTGGATATGGAGGGTCAACTGTACATTTTTAAGAAAAGGAATGGAAGTAATAAAAAGGTAGGGGAAATACCATTGCTTTGCATTAAGATGGGAGGTAGACTGTGAACATACTCTGGGTTCTAAATTGTGGTAAACAATTCCTTATCCTCTCCTTTCCAAGTTCTGCACACCAACTTAATCTGGTTTTGTCTTGTGTGTTTTATTTTCTTACTTTAAAGCATGGGCTGCTATAAGAACACTTGGAGCATGCATATTACTTATTTTTATGTTGGTAGCAGATTTCAGAACTTGATAAAGTAAGAAGTGCATGAACTGTTGAGGTTTTTCTCATTTGTTTGATGAAGCTATTTACTCAGACTTTACTAACCTAACTAACCCACCTCCATTCTTTGGACTGTGATAACTTTCAGCATGATCAAGTCTCTAAAATAAGCTCAGAGAGAAGTGGAACTCCAAAAAAACGCAAAGCTCCACCACCTCCTATCAGTCCTACCCAGGTAAAAATGAAAGAAAACCAACAATGAAAAAGCATATAACAACAAAGCCATAATTTTGTCATTTTGTGTTTAGGTCAAAAAGAACTGTTTTAAAATTGACCCTTAAATGCACATTTTAAATTTTCTTTAGCAGTTTTAAAGTACAAATAGTGATAGGAAGAATTTTGATTATAGTAAGGAAATAATGTTGATTCTAACTTATTTCAAAGCTGAAGAATTAGACTGTATCTTTTTTAGAAGTTTCAAAATTCTCAAAATCTATGACAGGACCTTTTTCCTTAAGATAATAAGCTCAGTCAGAGCTCACATTAACAGCTCTAGTAAAGTGGGGAGAATGGGTGACTGGTGAAACATTAGTTGAAAGTAAATTTTAGTTGGTTTATCAAACATTATTGAAATATATTTGCCTTTCATATTACATTTAAGGTGGACTAACATTAAAGCAGCTTTCATTTTTGAGCTTATAGTGATTACTGAGTAGAAGAGGAAGCTTGAATAACTATGAAATGGTAAATAAAGACAAGCCAGAGTTTATTATTAAAAGAAACATAGGCCATAAAAAGAATAATCCTTATCAAGTATTTGAGAGGAATATCTCCTTCAATAAGTAATATTAAATATGTTAGCATATTCATTAATAATATTCTTAATCTGCAATAGAAATCTTATGAATTTGTAAAGTTAATTCTAGTGAATATAAGAGCAAACTTCCTTAGTTAATTCTACTCTGTAAACTTTCAGAAAGTATTTGAGATAGGTGAATTGTATTGAAAATATGTTACCCTTGAATTAATTGAAACGAAGCATAATTACTGTTAGATTTATTTGCATTGGTTAAATAGGCTAATTCTTTGGCACTGGAGAAGAAAATCTTTTGAAGAAGGATTCCTTATTAATGGTTTTCATTCTGGTTTTTCAGTTGAGTGATGTGTCTTCCCCAAGATCAATAACTTCAACACCACTTTCAGGAAAGGAATCAGTATTTTTTGCTGAACCACCCTTCAAGGTATTTCTTTTCTGTGTCCAACTTATTACTTAATTTTAAGATATACAATAGATTTGACTTAAGTTATATAGCACTGGATAAAGCAGAATATACTTCCCAGTCATTTGGTTTACAACCTTTTCATCAGAAAGCATCCTCTGATTATTTTTTCTGGTGAGGACTCCATAAAAAAAGAATAGACTGAATATATTTATTAACTAATATTTAATTTTCTTCATTTAAAAAAAGACAAAGATAAGAACTTACCTGATAACCAGTCATCTTTCCAAATTGAGTTGACATAACATCAATCAAAAAGAAAGAAATGGATAGTCTCTGATGTCTTACTAAGAAGTAATTATATATTTTTATATAATTATAAAAGTAATATGTATTTATTTTAGAAATGTTAGTAAATTCATTCTACCTGATTCTCTAGATCTGTGGTTGGAATGTATTTTAAGGAATGAGACGATATCTCAGTTTAATATTTGTTTACCTAAGTATCACTAGGAAATTATACTTGGAAAAAAGGTAAAATTTATAATTGTTAAAGTGAAATTTCAATGGCATAATTGTGTGTTTATTTCCCCCATCTAAGAATTACTAAAAATAAATTTGTGTTCAACTTAGATGCACATTGATCTGAAAAAGATTCTATCAACCTATCATCTCCCTTGTGTTAACTAGATTTTATTAAAATATAAGGCAAGGAAAGGAAGTTATGCCTTTATAATTACCATCCTAATATCTTCTAATATGATTATGGCTCAAAGGGGGCAAATGCATTCCAAAGAACAATATGACAAATTATGTTTTTCAGAAATAGAGTGTAAAAAGAATTATTTCTTTAAAAAAATCACAGAAAGATAAAAAGGACACCATTTGTAATAGCTAAAGTTTAAAAAGGTAAAAAGTGCCAGTGGGTGGTGATGATGTGGAAGAACTAGAACTCTCATACTCTGTTTGTTGAATGTAAAATGGTACAGCTGCTGCAGCCCTCCAGGCTCCTCTGTCCATAAGGATTCTCCAGGCAAGAATACTGGAGTGGGTTGCCATGTCCTCCGCCAGGGGATCTTCCCAACCCACAGAATGAACCCAGGTCTCCCACATTGCAGGCGATTCTTTACCATCTGAGCCACCAGGGAAGCCCACAGCTACTTTGGAAAACCATTTGATAATTTTTCTAAAAGTGCAACATACACCTAACATATCAATCATCTAGCCATTCACTCATAGATGTTCACCCAAGAGAAATTAAAATATGTCTCAAAAAGTACACAAATGTTTATAGCATCTTTTTTCAAATATCCCTAAACTAGAAACGGTCCAAATGTCTTCCAACAAGTGAATGGATAAAGATAATGAGATATACCCATATATAAGGGTATTACTCAGCCATAAAAAGAGAATGAAGTGCTGGCCAAGCAGTATCATAGATGAATCTGGAAACCATCATGCTGAATGAAAGAAGCTAGGCTCAAAGAAGTTCATCCCTTGTAACATTCCATTTATAGGAATTCTAGAAGATGAAAAAAGGAGAGTAGTGTGATTGTCTGGGAATGGCAGGGATTGGCTAATGAGGCATGAGGAAACTTAAGAGGTAATGGGAATATTCTGAATCTTGATTATAGTGGTATCCTGGGTGTGTATCTGTTAAAACTCCTCAAATTAAAAGCTTTCAATGTATATACTTTATTGTACTGTAATAGAGTTGAAAAATAAAAATAAGCATTTATTTTTTAAGTGAAAATAAAGCTTTTGTTATGATAAGCACTTGCCAAAAATGAGCCACTCTATTTTTAGCATTTGAACCTTTATAAAAGTTCCTTTGCTGAAAAATTCTCTCTCTTATCATGGTCTGTGGCTTATCTAGATAAAACTTAGTAATTTCTGGCAAGTAACTATTTTGTTTTGGAATGAGAGTTTGGCTTTGAAGTTACAAGAATTTTTCCAATATATTAAAAGACAGATATTCAGGGATACAGGTTTAGAGGAAATCTTTAGGGGATTGTCAGTCCACAGCCATAAGAATTCTTATTCCCTTATAAAATTACCTATATTTTCCCTGACAGGTCTCATTGATTACCATTTCTCTTAAAAGCAATTAATAATGGTTTATTGATAAAGTGATAGAGCTAAAAATACTTCTAATGTATTTTAGTATATTACCCAGATAAGTAAAACTTCTATTTGTCTCTATTATGAAAGCAGTGTTCACAATCTCAAGTTTTAGCACACAGCACACTAAATTAGCTATTATGTAATTTTATTATAATCTTCAAAGACTTTTGTAATATTCATGAGAAGTTTCATTTTGTAATATTTTGAGAATATATCCTTAGGAACCTCTAAATCAAAATTTTACCTCAGGGGTTAATTGTTGCTTTTATGTTCTTATATTTTAAAATATCTTCTTTGCTAGAAATGGTCTGTTTTCATAGTAGGATCACACCAACCTGTGTAAACTCAAGGAGGAAAATTTGCTAGACTCTTTTGTAGAGTGTTACATTCAGGAATATATTTTAAGTCATTTTTGTGTTCCAGCAGGCTGAGATTAGTTCTATACGAGAGAACAGAGACAGACTAAGTGACAGTACTACAGGTAAGATGAAGGGGCATGTGTTTTTGTTCCCATGACTGGTCTCTATTTCATGTCCCTTTAAGAGAGCAAAGGGCAAGGAGAGGTACCCTGTCTGGGGACCTCAGAGAACCTTGGGTACCACCCAAACACTGCCAGTATTTCACAGTCTGATGCTGTCTACTTCAGCGGGCTTTCACCTAGATTTTAAGGAGTCCCTGAGCTTGGGTATGAAAAAAGAAATCTCTGTTTTCATCTGTTCCTAATTTAGCATTGGCACTTCCTTCAATGATGAATATAGACAGTAAGCCCCAGTAGTGTTAGCAGATCAGTGATTTTGACACCAAGAGAACTCACAGATGGTATCATATCCCCTTACTGTTACTACAGATATCTTGAAAGATCATTTATAGTATCTCTACCTGAAACTATGCCAGTTATTAGACCTGCTTCTAGATCTTGTTATTTGGTGGGTTACAAAAGAAGCCTGCTGATTGCTATAGCTTGTACGTTCTATTTTATGCATTTTAAGACACTGTTTTGAGATGAGGTCTACGGGCTGTGAGCTGCTAGCTAGTGGCCCTTGTGACTGAGCAGCAAGTTATTTCTTGAAGAGAGAGCCAACTGAGCACCTTCACAGCTGCCATAATTGAACTTTTCTGCTTTGGATTTTAAACAGACATGAAGAGAGTGTCAGTGAAATCATATATGATCATATTGTCTTCAAGGAGGTTTGATTCATTGTACTGAGTTCATCCTGTTGCTTCACCCTTTAAGAATGTAGTACAGTACCTTCAGAATCCATTTGAACTGTGGAGTAGATATTTCAAAGGCCCCTTTTTTGCTCCAGCATTCAATTTCTCAGCCTGTTATGCATATCATATGTGTTTGGAGCACTTAACTTACAGAAATTAGACATATAAACACATTACTGACTGGGGAATTTTTGCAGAAACTAATGCTTGAGACGTTAATACAGCTCCAGTTAATAATGTGTTAAGAAATATTCCTGGTAGAAAACAATGTTAATATAACTGCATAACTGTTACATTGGATACTTTAAAAGCCATCCATCCTATCTTAGAAGTAATTTTTGTTGCTTAGAATTACCCTTCTGCTCCCAAATCCCCTGATTCATTCCAAGCTGACCAGACTGTATGTCAAGAACACTCATAAAGCTGTGGTTTAGGCCCCAGATATTATTAGTAAGCATTTCTGTGAAGAGATGTCACTTTGCATCCTTCCAAATTAAGACTCAAGTTTTCATCCTTGCATTAGGTTGTGAGAAATTTTTTAAATAGCAGTGAAAATTTGGATCAGTGCTGTTCAGAGTATGGTCTCTAAACTGTTGCCAGCTTAAAATAAAAAAAGGGATTGCTCCAGAAAGTCATCCAGCCAAGCACACTGTTTCATCCACCTGACAGTTGTTTTTTTTTTTTTTTCCATAGGAAGACTTTCTGGGTGAAGGAAGCAGTATATTGAATGACATTCTGGAGCACATTTCTTGTCTTGTCTCAATGAGAACTTTGAGTAGCATAGCTTTAGATGTTATTTCAGCATGATAATCAGTAGAATGTCAAACAGTTGTGGTTTACCAGCAGTGTTTATTGTGGGATTCAGAGACTCCTGTTTCATGCAGGGGTGGTCAGCAAATGCCTTAAGGAAGAGGGAGGATCTGATGTGGGTCTTGAAGGATGCCTAAGAGTTATCCAGCCGAAGAGGTGCTACAAGGGCAATCATGTGGATGAAGAATTAAAGAAGCAGTCTTGTGTTGAGAATAGAGGGGTGTGAATCTGATGAAAATGGGATACTGGGGAAAGACATGATGAGTCATAAACCTGAAAAAAAGTAGATTGGAGCCAGATCCGAGAGGCCTTAATCCAGATAAAGGAACTTGGAGATTATTTTTGGAGGGAGAGCAATTAAAGCACTTGAACCAAAGGCATGACCCCATCAAAGTATGTTTTAGGAAGATTAATCTGACAGTATTGTTGGTACAAGCTACATTTTCACTAGAGGAGAGAGAGAGATTTGTTAGGAAGCCGTTTGTACAGTTACCAGGTATGGTGATGAAGTCTAAACTAGGGTAATGGGCATGGGGATAAGAAGTGAACCAGATTCCAGAGATCTTTCTAAAAGGATTCATAGAGTGGGATGTATAGGGCATGGGAGGAATAAAAAACAACCGAGGTGTGGCACTTAATCAAGTGAACAGAAACTGTATGACCAAATCCATCAGTTTTCAGATAAGTTTATTTGTATCTAGGCATCTAGTATTGTGCTAGGGAGTGAGGAGACCCCAGTAGTTGAGAATTTCTGTTCGTCTATCCAGCTGGAGGGGGCTTTCATCCCTAGTCTGGATGAGAAAGAAGAACTGGATTGGGTAGGAAGTGAGTTTGTTAGAGGTCAGAGAAATAACAGTTAAATTTTTAAAATATTATTTTAAATTGCCTTTCTTTTTCCTAAGGTGCTGATAGCTTATTGGATGTAAGTTCTGAAGCTGACCAGCAAGATCTTCTTGTCCTATTGCAAGCAAAAGTTGCTTCTCTTACCTTACACAATAAGGAATTACAAGATAAATTACAGGTAGGTAAATAGATCACTACCACAGTCTGTTCAGTTGGGTCAAGCTATTGGATTTCTCAGGGTTAGCTGGGTATTTTGTTTTAGACACCAACATTGGTTTCTTCTTTTTAAAATATAATTACCCTTTAGCATTTTATACCTTCATATTATTTGTTTCTTGAGACTTATTCATTAACTTATTATTTTTATAAACTGGTAAATTATATAATTATATACTTAGTGTGATATATATGACAATAGCTAGCTATATGTACACCATATATATGACTAGTCATTCATTTAGTAAAGTTGATCATTTCACAGATTTAAGAATGTGGTAAGAAGTAGGGCAACTACAATAATATGAGAAACAAAGAAAAATTTGAGTCAGAAGCTCTGCAGCCAAAACAGGTTTTGCGTTTTTAAAGTGGCAAACATAATCTGTCCTTTGAGAGCACAGGATAAGCTTAGTGTTGTTAAGCCCAACTCTTGTGTCCCAGATCATATTTTTTCATGGGGCAAGAGGACGTGTGCAGAATGACACTGCTGCTCCCCCATACCCAAAGTTTGGGTTTGCTCCCCAATTGCAGTTGCTTGCTCATCTAACCACACCTTTGGTGTCATTTCATTCTTGCCTTCTTTCCAGGCCAAAACACCCAGGGAGGGGGAAGCAGACCTGAGCTTTGACTCTTACCATTCTACTCAAACTGACTTGGCCCCATCCCTGGGCAAACCTAGTGAAACCCCTCCTCTAGACTCCAAACCATCTCCATCTGTCATAACACATTCCTCAAGTAAATCCACTCTCGACAGCGATGTCAAAATCCAGCAACTCCAAGAGGTTTTACACGACTTGCAGAAGAGACTGGAGAGCTCTGAAGCGGAGAGGAAACAGCTGCAGGCCGAGCTCCAGACCAGGAGGACAGAATCAGTGTGCTTAAACAACGCCGAGATCTCAGAGAATGGCTCCGACCTCAGCCAGAAACTTAAGGAAACTCAGAGCAAGTATGAGGAAGCTATGAAAGAAGTCCTGAGTGTGCAGAAGCAGATGAAGCTGGGCCTGGTCTCGCCAGAAAGCGTGGGCACATACTCGCACCTGCATGAGCTGAGGATCACCGAGGAAGAAATGGATGTGCTCAAGCGGGACCTCCAGGGCGCTCTGGAAGAAAGTGAACGAAATAAAGAGAAAGTGAGAGAGTTAGAGGAGAAGCTGGCAGAGAGGGAGAAAGAGGCAGTTATTCAGCCACCGAGGGAGGAGTACGAGGAAATGAAAAGTTCCTATTGCTCGGTGATTGAGAATATGAATAAGGAGAAAGCATTTTTGTTTGAGAAATACCAAGAAGCACAAGAGGAAATCACAAAACTGAAAGATACATTGAAAAATCAGATGACCCAGGAGGCAGGTGATGAAGCTGAGGACATGAAAGAGGCCATGAACAGGATGATCGATGAACTCAACAAGCAGGTGAGTGAGCTGTCCCAGCTGTACAAAGAGGCCCAGGCAGAGCTGGACGATTACCGGAAGAGGAAGTCTCTAGAAGACGTCACAGCTGAATATATCCATAAAGCGGAGCATGAGAAGCTGATGCAAGTGACCAACGTATCCAGAGCGAAGGCTGAAGAGGCACTGTCCGAAATGAAGTCTCAGTATTCAAAAGTGCTGAATGAGCTGACCCAGCTGAAACAGTTGGTAGATGCACAGAAAGAGAACTCTGTCTCCATCACGGAGCATTTGCAAGTGATAACCACTCTGCGGACCACTGCCAAAGAGATGGAGGGAAAAATAAGCAGTCTGAAAGAGCACCTGGCGAGCAAGGAAGGGGAGGTGGCGAAGCTGGAGAAACAGCTCCTAGAGGAGAAGGCGGCCATGACCGACGTGATGGTGCCCCGGTCTGCCTACGAGAAGCTCCAGTCGTCTTTGGAAAGCGAAGTGAGTGTGTTGGCCTCAAAATTAAGGGATTCCGTGAAAGAGAAAGAGAAGGCCCATTCAGAGGTTGCCCAGATTAGAAGTGAGTTCTCGCAAATGAAAAGGGAAAAGGAAAACATTCAGACTCTCTTGAAATCCAAAGAGCAGGAAGTAAATGAACTTCTGCAAAAATGCCAGCACACTCAGGAAGAACTTGCAGAAATGAAGAGACATTCTGAGAGCTCCTCAAAACTGGAAGAGGATAAAGACAAGAAGGTTGGTGAGACCGTCGCTATTGAATTTCTAGCTAGCAAACCCTAGCGCTTTGAACCTTCATTTACTGAAGTTAGCATTTTTAGGATTTGTTAGCACTAAGCTATTGTGAATGTGCTAAGGCTCCACACAGGACTCCATCTGTCCCCAGCGCCACATTAAAAATAGTAGGGTGGACATTTATTTTAAAAGAGAGCGAGAGAAAACCTCATCTACTACTTTCCTCACACCAGAGTATTTTCAAATGTGTGGTACATATTTTCCCCTTAAAAATTATTTTACAGAAGCTCTGCCAAGTGTCAGGGGCCAGAAGTGAACCCACCAGGTGAGAAGTATTTGTGATCCATCTTAAACGTCTACTCTGTTGGAATCCAGACAGATTTCCTCTGTCATATGGAAAATCAATTACTGCCAGACTTGATACTGCTTCCCTAAACCCCATGAGCTTTCCCTTGAATTAGTTTAAAAGCCCTCACTGGTCCTCATTTTCAAAGGTGTGCAATAGGAGAGAAAGGGAGAAATGTGGGGGGCCAGGCGACTCGAGATGGGCTGAGCATGGAGGAAAGCAGAGAGTAAGGGGAGAAGTGAAGGATGCTTCTGTGCTTGGATCTGCTCTGCATCCCCAGATGCCCAGTCTCCTGGGTTAGATGTTCTGAATGGCATTCACTAGAGAATTATTTATCTTATATTCCTTTATTATAATGAATGTTTCTAAAAGAGCTTCCAAAGCTGTGGGTGTGGGGATTGTCTTCACTGCAAGGTAGGATATCAGAGATACCAGGGTTCCCAGAACTTATTTCTGATTGCCTATGGCAGCAATAGGGAACAAAGCCTAGCTGGCTCCAAATATAGAATCCCTGAAACTCTGTTTTTGATTTATTTTTTTTAACAGTCCCCCATCTTAAGGGTGAAAGAAGGGAATCCCCATAACAGCTGTTGTTACCTTCATGGCCCCAAGCACAGTCTCATTCCGGGGCTGTCGTCTGCATAGGCTTGTTGGTTTGCCTGACTCTTACCTGTTTTGTTTCATTGTATGGCTTTTCTTTGAAAAATTAAGAAAAGGGATTGCTGTAGGCCCAGAGGCCAGTCGAGGCTGTGTTCCCAGTGGAGAAGCAGCTGGCATTTTGCCTCTGCGGGTGCCTTCTCTCCTGATAGGGCTTTCCTTTCTCGCTAGATAAATGAGATGTCCAAGGAAGTCACCAAGTTGAAGGAGGCCCTGAACAGCCTCTCGCAGCTCTCCTACTCTGCCAGCTCCTCCAAGAGGCAGAGCCAGCAGCTGGAGGCGCTGCAGCAGCAGGTTAAACAGCTGCAGAACCAGCTGGCGGTGAGTGGACCTGTTTCCGCGGCTGACTGGGAAGTGGGGGTGGGGGACAGGTGGGAGCGAGCAGAAAGCTGCTCAGCCTAAAGAGTGTCATGCTTCAGTGAGCAGTTGACTAAAGACCTTTAGGTGAGGGCCAGAGAGGGAGCTGGTGGGTTTCCCAGTCATTACCTGCAATGAGAACGGGTTCCATGTGTCACTGGGAAGGGAGGAGTCTGCAGGACAGTGGCAGGAGCCTTCTTGTCTTGTTCCCTCTTTTCCACTCACTTGCTACCCTTTCTCCGTTTTTCTGCTTCAGTAGTTACCGTCTCTGGCAGCGGCTTGAGATGTTTCTTATTAGGGGGCCAGGATGTCTGGTAGTTGTGTATCCACATGTCTGAAGCTGCTTCTTGGCCCCTCTCCTGATTTCACCCAGGAAAGCTCTTTCACGTCCGTACTCGTTTCTGGTGGCTGTTGTAATAGAGCAACAGAAGCTTGGTTTAAAACAACACAGATTTATTTCTGACAGTCCTGGAGATCATAATTTGAAAGAAATCAGTTTCACAACAGTAAAGTCAAGGTCTCAGCAGGGCTGGTTCCTTCTCAAGGCTCTAGGGGAGAATCTGGTTGTCTTGTCTAACTTCTGGAGGCTGCCTGTTTTCCTTGGCTCGTGGCCCCTCCCTCATCCTCAGAGCACATCACTCCAGCATCTGGTTCTGTCCTTCCACCTTTGACCTTTTTACCTCCTCTTATAGGACCCTAGTAATCACATTTAAGGTCCACCCAGATAATCAGTATAATCTTTCTTTCCATCTCAGAATCCTTAATCTTAAAGGTCCCTTTTGACTGATAGGTAACATTTATAGATTCTAGGGGTTAGGACATGGGCATCTTTGGAGGGCCTCTCAGGTTGAGAGACTGAGAGGCCAGGGTGGTGGGTGATTCATCCACGTGGATACTGAAGTCAACCAAGCGATGATAGAAGCAGGACCAGAAAGGAATACAGTGATCAGAAGACAAAGCTATAGAATATGTAAAGTTTTAGTTGTTGCATGCTCACTCAGTTGTATTCGACTTTTTGTGACCCTGTGGACTGTAGCCCACCAGGCTCCTCTGTCCATGGGATTTTCCAGGCGAGAATACTGGAGTGGAATCCGTTTCCTCCTCCATCTTCCCCACCAAGCGATTGAACCCGAGTCTCCTGCACCTTCTGCATTGGCAGGTGCATTCTTTACCACTGAGCCATCTGGGAAGCCCTGTAGGTGATGAGGGTATGTGATACTTTCTACATGAAGATTAGTTTATCCTGGACTGTTGCTGGCTTCCATTTACATGAACTTGGATTTTGTGATTTCTTCAGTACAGATCAATACTAGTGAATTCAGGTTTCTACAGTCCTTACTCCATCTGGTCACAAAGCTCAAAACCAGCTCTTTTTATGTTACCAGCTCTAGCAGTGGAGTAGTAGTCAGGGAAGGAGAAGATGCTGTTGACTGTTTTGCAGGTCATTTTTCTGATCAAGTGGTTATCACAGACTCGTAGATAAAGTACTGATCGTTTATATAGTCATTCTTACAATTATCCAACATGCATTCAATGAGCTTCTATGTATCAGTAATGTACCAGGTGTCCATGATATAAAAATGAATAAGACAGTCGCTGCTTTCATGGACTATAACGGCTTACCATGTACTCAGTGTGGTAAGCATTCATTGAGAGAGGACCAACATGCTGTGGGCGTAGAAAGGCAACGTGCGTAGCCAATCTGGGTAAGTCTTGGAAGGCTTCCTGCAGGAAGTGATGCTTGTACTGACTCTTAAAGAGTAGGAAGCAGCAAGGATGTGGCATTTAGATGGCCCATGGTAGCTGTAGCAAGCACAGTTCCAGTGGAGTGGAGTGGAGTGTGGATAGCTGGAGTCTGACTGCTGGAGAAGTGACTAAGGAGCTAGGTATCTGCAGGAGCTGAAGAGAAACAGTGGGAGGCAGGGGAAGCCTAACGCAGATTTGCTAGAAAGACAGGAGATGGTGATGAGGGAGTGGGATGCTTTCAACTGAGATCTTGGAGATAATGACTGAGGCAGGGAGGTAACCATAAGAATGAGTGGCTGGAAGGGAGAAGACAGGTCATGAGGCTGAGGTTGATGGACTGAGAGGCCAGGGTGGTGGGTGGTTCATCCACGTGGATACTGAAGTCAGCCAAGTGATGACACAAGCAGGATTGGAAAGGAAGACAGTGATCAGAAGACAAAGCTATAAATGATGGAGTGGAGGGAACCAAGAGGTGGGATCAGCACAGAGAGAGCTACCAAGTATACTTCCTAGTGGCTTCAAAGATCGAGGTTTCCAAGGTTGTCCTTAAATGGGAAGGACACCTCATATCTGACACTGATGGGAAGGAGGTAAGAATAGATACTGATGGACTTCAGTTGATTTTTTAAGTGATCCATATGTGATAGTTTCGATTTCCATTGGGAAATAGGAAGAAAGGCCTCGTCTTAGAAGAGTTAAGAGCTGAGTTGAGATCCTCGAAAATAGTCACTGAGAGGAATTGGAATAATATCTCAGCAAGAAGAAATAAAAGCATTAACAGCTGTGCTGAGGGGCCATTTGAGATTGGGGTCATCACCCTGTTCACCTCCTCAGTACACTGACAACTATATCACTAAATTCCCCAGGGATTATATACCACTGGCCACACAGTAGGTGATCAGCAACTCTTTTTATAAGATTACATTTAAAAAATTAATAAATATTTGGTCATTGTAGAAAAGTTGGAAGATATTTAAAAAAGAAAAAAACTCTGAAGAAGCTACTGTAGATACACATTGTCTATAATTTAACCACTCAGAGACAGTAACTGCATTTGATGTAGTTCCTTGCACTGTTGTTTGTGTGAATACATTTGCCTAAGCATGTGTACATATATTTTTTTAAACAAAGTTGGGATTATAATAACTACTTTTTATAGGAATTTTATTCTGGAATTGACATATGCCAAGATATGAAATAGATTTTTTTTTTTCCCCTAAGAGTATTGACAAGTGTTCCAAACCACACACCCCATCAAGTCCACAGCAATTTCAAAAGCTTCCTATGCTAGTTGCTGGAAGGAATCACTCAGGTAGCATTTGGCCACAGCCTTCTCCTAGGATTTTTTTTAAGGTCCTCTAAGCCCCTGATGGTGGCTCCCATGGTAAAGAATCTGCCTGCAATGCCGGAGACCTGGGTTCGATCCCTGGGTCGGAAAGATCCCCTGGTGAAAGGAATGACAACCTACTCCAGTATTCTTGCCTGGAGAATTCCATGGATAGAGGAGCCTGGCGGGCTCTAGTCCATGAGGTCTCAAAAGAGTCAGACATGACTGAGTGACTGACACACAGCAAGCTCTTGAACAGTGTCAAATTGTCTCTTTCTAGGAATGCAAGAAACAACACCAGGAAGTGATATCTGTTTACAGGATGCATCTTCTGTACGCTGTGCAGGTATGATGTCTGGGGATCCTAAAGAGACACCATAGCAGGGCTTGTCCAGATCCCCGTCCTGAAACTAGCAGAACGGATGAGAATTTGAGGAGATAAGATTTTCAGTGGAAAGCTTTTTCAAATACCTTCTGCTTTGCTTTGGATTTTGTGTTGGGAGCCCCTTCCCCTGTTAATGGGGAGTTGCCTCCTTTGTTGAGTGCTGAATGAGGAGGTGGCCGTTGCATGCCCCCTCTCCCCCCGGCCTGATCAGGAGCTGGAGTCTGGGGGTTACTTTCCGGGCCTGAGGATATTCGCTGAGCCATTAGTGCCGTGGCACTCCTGGGACGGTCAGTGCTCTGACTGGCTGGGCTCTCATTTGCTGTTAAGGCTCTAGAAACGCTTTGTTGAGGGCTCTGCTGGGAGACCCAGCCTCCTTGTCCTCTGGAGGAAAAAGAGCAAGGCCCTCCCTTTGCCTCAGTTCCTCCTGGAAATGTGGGAATGGGGAGGGTTCACATTTCCTGGGAAGATCGAGGGGGACAACTAAGGGCTTATGCCTGCCAGTCATCTCACTCCCTAGGTGAGGCAATGCCAGGATTTAGGTTCTAATGAGTGTCATTTTGTTTTATTTTAAACCTTTTTGACATTCGCTTTTCTAACAAGCATTCAGCCTCCCCTCTGCCCCTATTGTTGTCTGCATTTGACACTCCTGTGGGACAGCAGCCTCTGCCTTAGATTCACCTCCTTCCTCGCCGCCCCCTCAACGTCCCACGTGAGTTGTGTCCAAGGCATGATATCATAGGTTATTCTAATGAGTGTCTTGTGTTGGAATTTCCTAGGGCCAGATGGATGAAGATGTCCAAAAAGTACTGAAGCAAATCCTTACCATGTGTAAGAACCAATCCCAGAAGAAGTAAAGTGGATTCCTTGGCAGGACACTGGCCCCTTGTTGTCCACCTTTGTGTTATATCCGGAATTGTCGGCAGCCACTGCCATTGTTCTCATTCGTGGTATCACTGTGACCCTTATCATAGAACTTCTTCCCTTTCCAGAGATTTCTTTCTGAGGACAGGTCCCTGGAGAAGACTGTCCTCCATAGAGCCGCTGAGAGACTTCAGAGCAGCAGAGGGGAAAGATGCTGTCACCCCTTCTGATCCAGAGTTGGGATCAGTCACGCCCAGGAATCTAGTCCCTGCACTGGCAGCAGGGCATCTTCCCCAGTACCTGCCTAGCTAAGGGGCTCCATGGCTGCATGACATGTTGATGCTGCATGCAGCCGTGCTTCTGTTCCTACACTTGGGCCATGCCATTCAGCACAGCAGGGTTCTCTCTACCTTTGGTTTCCTACCCCCCAAAACACAACTTAATTTCTAACCAAATTAATATGACACTAGTTATGCGCTATATGCTTAAGATCCTTTATCGTGATGTCCTGTGGATTTAAAAACTTTAATTCCATCTTTTTTCCCCATCTGCCTTATATTTCTCACCACCCTGCTTGTCAATCTTACAGTCAGATGAGCACTATTAACTTAAATATGAAGTTTAAAAACAAAAGCAGATTGTTCTCAAAAGTTCTTTCTTAAGTACATCGCTGACATGTTGCAAATTTTCTATGCAAACTTGCCTCCTGCTGTTTGTTATCCACGAAGCTCAGGAAATCCAAACATTTGTGTTTCAACAAGGGACAGTAAACTGTGTGTTTACAGCCAAAAGAAATGCCTCATAGTTTTTAACCTCAATTTTTTAAAAGTGTTTTTTTTTCTGTACAATATTTTTATTGGCTCTTAAAGATGTTTTCATATCTAAATCCCTAAGTAAGTGAAATTTACATTAGACTATATTAACAAAGTATTTTTTAGGTAATCATGCTTAAGACTTTAAAAATATATATATATAACTTTTTTCTCCACGTTTTCAGCTATAGCAAAAGGTGGTTATATATTCCACTGAAAATGAACTGCCACCAACACCCTAGACTTTGTGCCATTGTGTTCTTAGGACTATAGCACGTCTCTAAATGTAGTAAATCCTCTTTAGCCCATTGAATATTTCTGAGTGCCCCAACTCTACCAGCACCTCTAAATTACCTCGGGAAGGACTGTGAGTACCAGTGGGTTTTTCAACTCTGAAACAAAAAATCTTGGTAAACATTACAGTGCCTAGCCGAGGTCTTGGGAGAAAACATCTCTGGTTTCAAGTTAAAAATGTTTCTGACTTGCTTGCAGCTCCCTTGCATGTAAACTGAAGACAGAAGTCTCTAACGTAGAGAACTGTTAAGTGTAGGCTGGCTCTGACGGGGCTGCCTGCGCTCAGAGGCCACTTGGCAACCCTGTGCTGAATGAGGGCCAACGACAGCGAAGCAGAAATGGCTTTCGAACTTGGTGTTACTTTTCTTAAGTTGTTTATAGTTCAGCAATTTCCAACATGCTCCAAAGAAAAATGTGAAAGGACTTTCTGTCACAGCACTTAAGAAAACACAAAACCACCCCCCCCCACCCCCACACAGAAATGCTGCACAGTGTAAAACTTGAGACATTTTGTAGGACGCCTGACAAAGTGTAGCCTTTTATCTTGTTTCAGGATGCGTATTTATTTCAAGTACTCTGGTTAAATACTGAAGTTACATGCTGTAGTTTAGCATTTTGCCTTTGTAATTTACAGAAAAATATTGCAGAAAATAAACTTTTGTTTCGTTTTGCATCTCCCTTGTTGATTTGGGGTGCCTTTACTAGCATGCCCTGTAGGGCTTCTGAAGATCAGCTCAGTAGCACTTCAGGGTGACGGTTTTTATACCCTGTGTCATGTTCAGCAGGTGGCCGTTGTCTGCGGTCTCTCACGCAGCATGTCATACCATTCCCATCTTCTAGCTCCTGGGACCACCTTGAACTCGGCCTCAGTGATCAGCCACTTTTGGACACTTGCATCACAGTTATTTCATTGAAAATTGCCTCTCAGTTGATCTGCAGTCTTTTTTTTTTTTAACTATTTAAAAACCTCCATTAGATTTTTTTCTTTCCTCTTCTATTTTGAAAAAGTGAAAAATTGTGTGCTAAGTCACTTCAGCCCTGTTGGACTCTTTGTGACCCTATGGACTGTAGCCTGCCAGGCTCCTCTGTCCATGGGATTCTTCAGGCAAGAATACTGAAGTGGGTTGCCACGCCCTCCTCCAGGGGATCTTCCTGACCCAGGGATTGAACTCTTGTCTCTCATGTCTCCTGCATTGGCAGGTGGGTTCTTTACCACTAGTACCACCTGGGAAGCCTGAATACATACACATGGTTTATTTTTAAAAAGTCAGATACATTACCCTGTCACAAAGTTAATTCACTCCTGAAAAAAACTCCTGTAGGGTGAATTCTTGCAAGTTGAAATCATAATTAAAACACCAGATGACAATGAAATGGGTGCAATTATTTAAGTAGCTCACATTCTTCATAGCACAGCGTAACAAGGCCACCTCCCTTTGCTCACAACACATTTCTGCTGCCTCTCAGCTCCTGTTGCCAAGGCATACTATAATACTCGACTGAACCCTTGCTCACCTCCTCCCTCTGAAAAGAAAAAGGACAAAAGATACCAATGAAAATAATGCAAAAATATAATGTCTGAGGCTACTGTAATTTTAAATTATCAAGTGCATGCTCCCTAAAAAGAGCTTACCTCGATAGAGGCCAACTGTTCAACTCAGAAAATAATTTCTTGGGGACACTCAAATGAGGACTTAACCTAGATAAATCCAAACCAGGCTTCTTAAATGGAAAGAGCTGTCATATGCCAATGGCAGGGTAAGAAAAGAAATGGTAATCCCTTGATGCTTATATATCACGGTATAATTGTAGGATAAATGAGATAAACTGAAAGTAAGTCTCTCCTTCTGATTCTTAGTTGACCTCCCCAGAAGCAACAGCTATTTAGTTTCTTGAATGACTTAAGACAGTCTGTGTCTATATGTATTGGATTGTTAATGAACATTTTGGCCACCCTAATATTTTACTTTCCTCTTTAAATATGGAAACTTCATTCATTCTTCAGGACCATACTTTTTCCACCTAAAATATCCAAGATTGTTGTTTGTCAGCACACAAATCTCATCCTTTTTAACTGCTGCATAATGTTTCATAGTATAATTGTGCTGTATTTTATTAAACTAGCTCCCCATTGATGGGCATTTAGTCTGCTTCCAGTATTTTACAACCCTAAAAATGATATGATGACTATGCTGTGTATAAATGTCTGTACATATATGTGTGAGCATCGTCTGGGTAATTTTCAAATTGTTCATTTGCACACTGGCTTCCATGAGGTGATACAGGAATGCAGAGAAGAAAAAAGTAGAATAGTATGTGGATCATCACAGTGAGAAAGAATGGCCTTTTTCTTCACGTGGGTTACGTAAGAGTCATCAACTTTTTTTCTTACGTAAATTTTCAGACTGACTCCAAAGCCTTTAATAATTCAGCTCACCAATCTTAAGATCAACACATGATATGCTGTTTGGGGAAAATGCTCCCCAAATATGTTGACGCATGACCTTTTGCCGTGTGGCATAACTGGAATGCTGGGTGCTAACAGCAGTTGAAACACCACCCAGCCAAGATGGGGGTGATGTAAGGTTTAAAAGGCAGAGGCTGAGCTGAAAAAAGCAATAGGCAGAGGCATTCACCAGAGCAGTTTCTGTTTACCTGCTCAGGGCAGAGAACTGTCAAGCATTCAGGGAGCGTGTAGCATATTTATGAAGCAAAGGACAAAAGCACATCGATGACAGTTGCCATAATTGGGCCAACAGGAGCTGGTAGAGGGAGCAATCGATGTGGGTGGGTTCCAGCAGATGAAAAGGCTCCTTTGAGTAAATCCTCAAGAGATGGAGGTGGGTTAGAAGAGAAGAGTCAATTTCTGCACATTCACTATAAGCCAAGCCCTAAAAATGGGAAGAAACTATTTCAAGAATGGTGACTGGATGTACCAGATTGTTAGTGGAGAATGTGGAGGGGAGAGAGAGGAGCAGGACACGGTCAAATGATGCAAGATTTAACAAAGGAGAAGGGTAGTAAGAGTTACCTGTGTGTCACCATCAGATGTTTTTAAACCTATACATTTAAATCAGGTTAAACACACTCTTCATAGGCAGAATAACACCCTCCCAAAGAGGCTCATGTCCCAATTCCTGGGAATTTAAATAGCTTATGTTATATCGCAAAGGAGAATTAAGTTCTCAGAATTAAAGTTGTTAATCAGCTGACCTGATTAGCCTGATACAGAGATTATCCTGGGTTATCTGGGTGAGCCTGCTGTAATCAAAAGGCTCTTGTAAAGCAGAGGAAGGAGTCAGAGATTTAAAGATGCTACACCGCTGACTCTTAAGATGGAAGAAGAGCTGAGAACCAAGGAAGGTGGGTGTTTCTAGAAGCTGGAAAAGGCAAGACGACAATTCTCACTGAGAGCCTCTAGCCCAGCCATGGTCATTGCAGACTTTTGACCTCCAGAAGGAGATAATAAATTCCTGTCATTTTAAGCTGCTAAGTTTGTGATGACTCATTACAGCAGCAAGACATAACAGAGGCCAGAACCTCTAATAATGGTGAGTTCCTGAAGATGACAGAGTTTACTGTTATTGAATATGAATAATAAGCCAGGCACTCTGCTGGATGCTAAAGGTTCAGTGGTGAATATAAAGTTCCTGCTCATAGGACCTCACATCTGGTCAAACAGTCCTACCACCAAACAGACATTCCATGCTCATTGGGTGGGTGGGTAGGTGGAGATTTAGATGGATGAATTGCTTATAAGGCCCTGCATCATGATCTCTTAGGCTGACTCGGTCTCCTGTCTCTCTTCCTCTCATTCTTTCATCATGTATTTATTTTTGGCTGTGCTGGGTCTTCATTGCTCTGTGCAGGCTTTCTCTAGTTTTGGCAAGTGGGGGCTGCTCTCCAGTTGCAGTGGACGGGCTTCTCTTTGAGGTGGCTTCACTTGTTGCAGAGCGGGCTCTAGGGTGCATGGGCTCAGTAGTTGTGGCACACAGTTTTAGTGGCATGTGGAATCTTCTTGGACTAGGGATTGAACTAGGTGTCCTCTCCTGTGTCCCTGGCATTGGCAGGTAGGTTTTTAACCACTGGACCACCAGGGAAGTCCTCTTTCTCTCATTCTTAATTGAACCTTTTGTTGTTCCTTGAATCGATTAAATTTGCTCTGTCCCCGAGCCTTTGCGCTTGCCATTAACATCCTATAATGCTCTTCTTGACATTCGCCTGATTTGCTCCCTTATTTCCTGTGGTCCCTCTTCAATGCCACCTTGTCAGAGGAGCCCTCCTTAACGACCCTGTATAAACCAGCACAGCCCTCCCCACCTGCCCACCTCACTTTCTAGATCCCTTGTCGGGCTTTGTGTCTCTTTGTATAATTTGTTACTTTCATGTAAGGTGGCTCATCCCTTTCCCAAAGCTGGACCCCTTAGCAGGGGCCTGAGACCAGCTGGAAGAAGGTTTTCTCCTAATTCACACAATGTATGCTCAGTCACTTCAGTTGTGTCTGACTCTTTGCGACCCCATGGACTGTAGCCTGCCAGGCTCCTCTGTCCATGGGGTTCTCCAGGCAAGAATGCTGGAGTGAGTTGCCATTTCCTTCTCCATAATTCACACAGTCGCTGCCTAGTCCCTAAGCCACCTGCCTTTTTCTAACTTGCAGAGACATCGGTGCTTACTAGCAGCCCTACGTTTTTCTTCACCTGGTAGAACAGAAGCTCCAGGAGAGCAAAATTTTCATTGCTTTGCCTGCTGTTGCTTGCCTAAGGGTTAGAAAGAGCAGTTATCAGGCACATGGTAGGCATTCAGTAGGTATTTTTCCTTAAAGGGATGGACAGATACATGGAGAACCTCACAAGTAAATGGAGCACAAACAGCCTTATGTGTGTGACTATGAGGCCACGGATGAGACACCAAGGGAACTCAGAAGAAAGACATCCAACCCTGCCTTGAGAGGCCGGAAAATGTGTTTTAAGAAGTTACACAATCCATGAGAAAGTTTATTTGGATTTCTTTGTCCTCAAGTTTCACAGTTTCTGGGTTTGGAATAATCTGGAGATAATCACATTTGATTGGGGATTGGAAGACTCTAGAAGGAACCCTCTACACATGGTTCCTCTATATGATTTCTTCAATAGCAATGCTTAATCAGGATAAAGGGAGGAACTTTGCGTGAACAGACTGTATTAATAAAAGCACTGTCCCCAGATTACTAGCATTTCAGTTCAGAGTCAGTAAGCAGAACTGAAGCACACCTACTATTGAGATAGAAGGGAAAGGGCAGGATACAAATGCTTGATGATGAAGTGAGGCTGTTGGGATGCAATAAAGACCAGCTGGAACCAGCTGAAACCAAGGTGGCTTTAAGAATAGCAGGGTCATTGATCTTTGGCTCATTATACCTTCATTGTAATACTAGAAATCACACCCCTTATACCATGCCAGTTCTGATGTGAGCTATAAAAGGCCAAAAAGTGGGCAGTGGCCCAGTTCCTGGAAAATCCCTACACTGGTGGCTTAGACGGTAAAGAATCTGCCTGCAATGCTGGAGACCCAGGTTGGGAAGATCCCCTGGAGAAGGGAATGGCAACACACTTCAGTATTCTTGCCTGGGAAATCCCGTGGACTGAGGAGCCTGGTGGGCTGCAGTCCATGCGATCACAAAAATTCAGACTCGACTGAGCGACTAACACTTCCTGAAATAGCAAGATTCCTCTCTATGAAATTACTTAGACCATAAAATCCTATGGCCCCATGCCCTGAGGTCGCTCTCACTGAGCTGACTGCATTCTACCTATGGAATGTGTAGCTCTCTAAATAAATTTGCTTTCCCTTTACTGTGGCTTGCTCTTGAATTCTCTCTTGCGCTAAGCCAAGAACCCTCGCTTGGCAGTCCATCCTAAGGATTCCTGTAGACTCCAGGACGTGGTGATATTTCCCTCTCCTGCAGCTCCATAACTAAGCTTACATTTGTAGCCAAGGTTGAAATGCAAGGAAAGAAAAAACGTCACAGAGGTTTAGAACTCTAAGAGTCTTTAAAGTTCTTCTCATCTGATTTCTAATTTTACAGATGAAGGCAACATGCTTCTGGTTAGAACTAATTAAATGGAGATGGCACCAGAGTGTTGGCTTTAGGAACGAGAATTCAGTGGCTGTTCCAGCACCTCACTTCCCCTCACGAGGACCAGCAAAGCAAGTGTTCAGGAAAGAGAAGTTATATTTATTACTCTTGGAAACAATCTCATAGGCACTTCCTACAATGACAGAACATTAAAACTTTTCAATCCAACGAAGACCAACTTGTAACAAGGGTAAGGGAGATGTGTCAGAGAACGGGAAACAAGTTCTTCCTTTTTATCCTCATACATGTTAAATATTATGCATAGAATCACAAAAATCTCTGGTTTACCCTCACAGAATCCTGGAACTGGAAGGGGTTTTAGAAAGCAAGTGGTGCAAATACTCTCACTGTAGAGGCGAGAAAATCGAGTCCCCTAGACTGTGACCTGCCCCAGGGCACAAAGTCAAAGCAGAACTCGGCCATTTCAAAGCCCAGCTCAGTGGTCTCATCGTGGTTTCATGCTGAGGATTCTTTTAGGAAACAGAGAATACAGCAGGTGGGATCTTTCTGAAATTTTGGCTCAGGAGCTTGAGAGTAGAGATTTAAGCTTTAATAGGTCATCCAGGTTTAAACTTATGGGATATTAAAGCAAACTCATTTAAACAGCTCCTCCAAACTAACTCCAGAAAGGCTATCTTGGCAGTCCTGGAGCAACAGCAATTAAACTTCAACCAAGGAACTGGAAAGAACAAACACCAAATGTAAACACCACCTGTCAAGTTCTTGGTAAATATTTTCCTTTTCTCTCTACTGAGCTTGCTTGTTTTTGAAAAGGAGAGGACATACCAGTTCCAATTTGACTTGTCATAGGCCCCTAACTCATTGTGGGGTTCATGACAACTCCTTAAACACAAGGCTACTTGAGCCAGTACCATTTATTTGGGTATTGACCACAACTGCCCCTTCACCTGGCAGATCTAAATGATTGTTTTCACTGTGTGTCTTTCAGGCCACTGAAGGTGGGTAGGATAAGGCTACATGGTGTATAACTTTGCGCTATGTAGTGTTTGCCAAGTGTGCCCTGTACCGTCGAAAATATTCTCTGAACTGCCAATCATTAGCAGAACGAGTGGACCATTTCTTAAGCTACTTACTCCCTACACTCTGCTCCCCTACTCACGTGTAGCGCGAATTTTACCAGGAGAGGCGACATGGACGGTCTCAGCACCGTCAACAGTTCTGAGGCTTTCCTCCCCGTGCCCCAAGGGGAACCCCGGGGAACCGCGGCGAGCAGGGAGAGCGGGAGGCTCAGGGTGTCACCGAATACAGTCTGGGTACATCGCAGCTTTAAATAAAGTCGTGGAGCCCGAGGCCCCGTTCCATCCTTCGATGGGATTTATCGCCTCTTGCCGAGTCTTCATCTCCGAGAGGTAAAGTCAAACTGAGAAAAACAATAGTAGGCGGTTCAGCTGCAGGAGAGGGAAGTGTCGGGACGAGACTCTGGACGCCCGCATCCCGCCTGAGAGGACCGGAAAGGATCCGGGGAGGCAACAGCAGTAGCTGGCTGGGACAGCCCGGGATTCCGCAGGACCGGAAGTGTCCGCGTCGCCATGGCTACAGGCGCGGACGCTGAACGCCAGCCTCGGCATTCCGTTCCTATGGTAACACCATTGTCTCCAGAGCCGAAACCCCGGCGGCGGACGCGGAAGGCAGAGCTAGCTGAGCGTCTCGCTTCCGCAAGGCAACCTGTGGCAGCTTGAACGAGGTCCGCAGAGGCCAGTACACAGAAGCGCCCCGCGGAAGCCGAGCAGAGGGTGCTAGGAAGGCTAGTTCCGGGCCTTCTGCCCTCCTCCAGGTACCCCACGACACTTGCCTCTTGGCCACCCTTGCCCTCTTTTCCGGCCAGGGCCTCTGCGGCCGGTGCACCGCTGACAAGGAAAGAAGCTAGGGGGAACCTCCGACGGTGCTTGAAATGTGTTGTTAAGGTTACGAAGTTAAGGCGAGACAACTGCAGAAAAGAAGAAAGCGATTTGCATTGGAGAGAGGGGCCAGAATTTGGTGTTACAGTTCAGGGCCATGGGAAACCTCACAGGAACAGAATTTAGGAGATTGAGAAGTCAGAACCTCTCCCCCTGGCTACAGTTTATATTTGTGTGTGTCTGTGTGTGTGTGTACAGTTTACATATGTGTGTGCGCATAGTTTATATATGTGTGTGTGCGTTTGAACCTCGCCCCCTGGCCATAGTTTCTGTGTGTGTGTGTGTGTTTGGCTGCACCTGGTCTTCGTTGCAGCACTCAGGATCTTCATTGCAGCCTGCGAAATCTAGTTCCCTGACCAGGGATTGAACCTGGGCCCTCTGCTTGGCAGTGCGGAGCCTTAGCCACTGGACCACCAGGGAAGTCACTGGCTACAGTTTTGAAAGTAGAGATTAGAAAGACAAATTAGTGAATCTTCCCTTCTAGTCTTTGGGTGGAGCCTTAGTCAGAGACCTACTCAGGGCTCAGGTGGGAATGAGTGACTTTCTGCAGCGTGAAATGAGGAGCGACTTGGTGGGTGCTAATGTTCATAAATAACTGCATTCTGTTTGGACTGGATTTAAGCAACAGGGATAGCCACGAGGGTTCAATTTAGAAAATAATATAAATCATTTTTTTCTTTTTTTGCCATCAGTTTCCACTATTTCCTCCATCAGTTAATGACAACAATCAAAATAGTTGCATGTGTTTTAGCTCCTTAACTAGGATCACCTAAATAGTGAGACATCTCTAGGGACATGAAGAATTAACAAACACACTGTTACAGCTGGTCATCTGCAAAAACAATATCTGACTTGAGTAGGAGATCATAGTTTCCATGATTCAGGAGATGTAAATGTGTTGGCTTAAGGGGTAAGAAAGGTCAGGGATTTGGGAGGTAATGTGGAGTAAAAATTAAACAATAGAAATTTAACTCAGGGATTTAATTTGGCAAATGTCTTTAATTTCTGCTTTCCAAGTCCACCATTCATGAGTGTGTGTGTGTGTAGTCTATTTGTGGATTTAGGATGGGTTATATATTTGGGCAGTTTCAGTTTAATGCTAATAGCATCCAACAGAGGAAAATAGAACAGACTTCTAAGCGTTTTCTTCTAAAGCTAACCTCACCTGTGATTCTTGGTAGGAAGAAGATGCGAGCCAGCCCCATCCGCATCCCAGCTGTCACCAATGACACCGACTGGGACTTCTGCTTCCATCTGTAAGTGCCACAGAGTCTTAGCATCACTTTCCACTGGCCTGAAACACTGGGACATTTACTTTTTTTAAAATATGAAAAGATTTTGTTTTTCAATGTTTACATTTTATGTTTTTTTAAAAGTATGTTCAAATTTAGTAGACTTTTTTATTAAATTTTTTTACTTTGTATTGAAGTATAGCTAATTAACAATGTTATGATAGTTTCAAGTGGACAGTGAAGGGACTCAGCCATACATATACATGTAGCCATTCTCTCCCAAACTCAACTCTCCACCCATTCAGGCTGCCACGTAACACTGAACAGAGTTCCCTGTGGGACCTCTACTTAAGGCCATTCTTGGTGAGAAGCTTTGCATGCATGTTATAGGGAAGATTGAGCTTCTATGTTGTTTTCTAATAACAGTTCTGCTATAATGTCCATTTGTACTTATGCAACCTATGCAAGGGCTTCCCTGGTGGCTCAGTGGTAAAGAACCTGCCTGCCAACGCAGGAGACGTGAGTTTGATCCCTGGTTTGGGAAGATACCCTGGAGAAGGAAATGGCAACGCACCCCAGGATTCTTGCCTGGGAAATCCCAGGGACAGAGGAGCCTGGCAGGCTACAGTCCATGGGGTCACAAACAGTTGGAGATGACTTAGTTGGAGCACGCACATATGCAGCCTATGCAAGATGGAAAAGAAATGTTTTTTCCTAATTTAAGGGAGGTTTCAACTTTTTTTTTTTACAAAGATAATTTTAACAAGATTGGTAAAGTCATGGAGAGTTAAAAAGTTAATGAGCAAATTGAAATTGTTTCATGAAATAGTGTTAGTCGCTTAGTCATGTCCAACTCTTTGTGACTGTGTGGACTGTAGCCCACCAGCCTTCTCTGTCCCTGGGATTCTCCAGGAAAGAATTCTGGAGTGAGTAGCTATTCCCTTCTCTGGGGGATCTTCCCAACTCAGGGATAGAACCCAGATGTCCCAGATTTCAGGCAGATTCTTTACTGTCAGAGTCATCAGGGAAACCCTTCATGAAATAGACAATAAGTAAATTAAAAATTTTACATCATAGCAACTAATACTTATTGAGCAAATACTATGTGCCAGGCAGTGTTCTACGTACTTAAACATATTAACTCAATTAATTTCTCCAACAACTCTGTGAGGGAATTACTGTAATTACCCCATTTTGTAGATGAAGAGTATAAATTAAAGGAAGTTTAGGCAGTTTGCCCAAAGTCACATAGCTAGTAAGTGCTATTCAAACTGCGCAGTCTGACTTCAGAGTCCATTCTTTAACCACTTCTCTATACCAGGACTTTTTAACCTTAATACTATTGACATTTTGGATTAGATAATTATTTGTTGTGGGGCTGTCCTGTGCATTGTAACATCCTTGGCCTCTACCTATGAGATGTCAGTAGCTGTGCCCCAGTTGTGACAAGCAAAGTTGTCTCCTAACATTGCCAAATATCCCCTGGGAGCAATATCACCCCTGGTTGGGAACCATTGCTCTATTCCAGTGCTACCAAGTAGAAATATAATGCAAGCCAAAAATATAATATTAAATTTTAAGTAGCCATATTAAAAAATAAAAAGAAACAGGTAAATGTAAATACTATATATCAATATACATAAAATATTATATAAAATATTAATGAAATATTTTTCTTCATATTAAGTCTTTGAAATTTGGTGTGAATTTTACACTGCAGCAGATCTCAGTTCAGGCCAGCTACATTTCATGTGCTTAACAGCCACGTGTGTCTAGTGGTTAACATGTTAGTGTAATTCATTCTGTACCATCTTATAAAATGTTTTAAGGGTTATATAGCTATAAAAATTGAAGTTAAAAATATAGAGTTCAGGGATTTTTCTGGTGGTCCAATGGTTAAGAATCTGTGTTTCAGTGCAGGGGAAATGAGTTCAAACCCTGGCCTGGAAACTAAGATCTCACATGCCTTGCAGAGCAACTGAGCCCACTCACCACAACTGGAGAGTTTATGCACCAAAATGAAAGATCCTGCATGATGCAATGAAGAACCTGCATGCTGCAACTAAGACCCAATGCAGCCAAATAAATAATAAAATAAGTATTTTTTTCAAAAAGAAAAAATGTTGAGTGCATAGTAGAGTATCTTAGAAATAGATAATTCATATCTAATTTTACTAGTCAGAATTCATATCTATGATGGCAATATATAGAATAAGTTAGAAACCTAGCAAGGCAGATCATTCATTTAACTGGCCTAATCTTTTTTTTTTAATATTTTTGGTCATGCAGCACATGGGATCTTAGTTCCCAGACCAGGAATCAAACCTGCATCCTTTGCATTGGAAGTGCAGTGTCTTACCCACTGGACCACCAGGGAAATCCCTGGCCTAATCTTTTCATTCTGACTATCCTTTGAGATATCTATCTGGTCAGTATTCTCCAGGTATCTTTCTTACCTTTCACAGCAACAAGTTCAAAGCTAGTTCAGGGCTTTGCAGCAGCCTCAAGTCATTTACCAAGACTTGAATGTTTCTTCTTCCTTTGAGGCCCTGCTATTGGCTTATTGGTTTTGATATCGAAAGTTAGTAATATTTTTGGTGACCCCAATATATTGAACTTCTGCTCCAGGTGTATGAAATATGCAGCCTAAGCAAGGTCTTCTGTTGAAGGACTAAGTTTTCTTTCTGTGAGTTTCTTGAGTTAGGCTCTCTTGCCACAGATTTCCTCTATCATCAGTCTTTTTCAGGCATCTTGAAGACTTTACACTTCCTTTTTCCATTCATTTGTTCATCATTAAACAAGCAGTTATTTTTTCCTACTGTGACCCAGGTATCAGGGTTTCTTAGAAACAAATGAGACTCAGTCCCAGCCCAGGTGGATTTTACTTACTAGGAAGCAAAGAAGACTCAGAAACAAAACAAATTTTGAAAAAGACTGTAGTGTGATTCGCACTCTAGTTGAAGTTGGAGGAAACTTTCACAAGCCTGTAGAGGGTGTTTGTACTGCTACTCCAGTGTGATATTTCCAGCAGAGGTGACACTCCATTTAGATCTTAGAGGAGTATGGACTTCACCAGGCAGAGATCAGGCAAGTTTAACTCCTATTTCCCAATTTCATGGCTCCGCCAGGCTTCTCTCCCTTTTCCATTGAGTTTTTGCACGTCGTCTGAAAGCACACTTTTGTTTGTGGGCTGAGGGCAGTCCTGCCGGGGCCTGGGCCTGGGCCTAAAGAAATGTTGCTGTCCTGTCCACATGGTTTACCCACATGCCTAAATAAACATAGGTTATTTAGAACAGAACTCTGGATGGATATTAACATGTCATTTATTCGAACCTGGTATAAAAGGTTACATTTGACATTTATTTTCCTTCTAAATTTTCTTCTTTTTGTATTCTTACAGTGAGCATTCATTACTTATCTAATTAGTGGAAAAGGAAGATAAAATTTATTTTGAAAACTATGCAGTTGTTGAGCCTTTAAAAGCTATCATAAATACAAAGGTGATTCTTTGGGGGAACTTATTTATAATTAATTAAAATTTCTGCTATTCCTCTTAAGATCTTAGAATTCTATTTCTTCTGGATCACTTTATGATTTTTATGGTGAGTTAGGATATGGTTATCTCTTTTATTAACATAGGATTCACTCTTTGGACTTTATCACATCAATTACCCGTTCATAATTATGTTTAGCACTGAAATCTCAGATTTACGTTGTCTGTGTGTATGCATGTGCGTATATGTGTGTAAGGGGGTGGGGCAGGGGTGCTGGGGAACAGGGACAAGATCTTTCTCCAACACATTTTTGGTTTATTATTTTTTTTCCCCTAATAATTGAAAAGATCATTTCTCTCCTGAATCTTCACTTGACCCAGTGTGTGTTTCCCTCCCTTCTCCTTGGTGGGACCACGTCCTCTTTAGTTAGGGTTTATGTTGAAGCTTTTAAGAAATTTGAAAGAGGACATGTGAAGTTCCAACCTCAAAATGTTAGTTCCCTTTACTTTACTTCACTGTGTCCATTTTTGCCCCTGGTTTGAATCAGAATTTAGAACACTAGGAATCTTGGAGATGTTCCAATTCAACATCCTGAAGTCATGGAGCTCATAAAATAATAATAGCTAATGTTAAAAGAGCACTTACTAAATAGCAGGCACTGTGCTAAGTGATTTATGAGTATTACCTGGCTTAATCCCATAACCTCATCAGGTGAGTGTTCATATTGACTTCATTTTACAGAGAAACAAATTAATAACTTACTTAAGGTCTTATGGTTGGTAAGCTGCAGAGTTGCAGCTGAGTGGGTAGTTCAACAAATCTGTTTCATTTGAACCACTACATTGCTGTTCTAATTCTGGGTTTTGTAGGTGACATGAGTTTGCTACCTGGCTTTATTCTTCAGGTCTGTTTTAAAGATCATATCCCCAGCCCCCAGTTGGGAGGGCTCTGTCCTTCAGTGCCACCTTAGTTGAGATATGCAAAGGTCAAACCTCACTCCGTGTCCCTCTCTGGTACCCACAGGTCCCAGCAAACCAAGATCCCAGAACATCAGCAAACAGATGAGTCATCTCCCACTAGTGGATCTAAAGAGAGTGGGGAAGGCACCAAAGCCAAGGAGGAGAAGGCCATAGACCATATGTCTCATCCCAGAGAGAAATTGGCCCAGTCCCAGAAGAAAATAGCTCAGCTGATTAAGAGAAAAAAGGTAAAGTAAAAATTCACAAGGTTTTCCATTTTCAAACATATATGTCCATGATTAGAGAAACTCTTCCTTAACTTCAGACTGAAGGCCATGAAGTGAAGGAAAGTGTTAATATTTCTTTACAAGTGGGAGAAAACAGAGCAGAGCATAGTTAGTAGCCAGCCCACCTTCTAGCTCCACACATGGGTCACTAAATACTTCCTTGGAGTATTTGTGCTCTTGGCTTTAAACTGAAAATTGATGTTGGGTCTTCCTGTTGCTGTTTGGTTCTTTTAATTAACAAACAGTTTTTGATTTCTCCTGCCTGAAAGGCTTCAGGATAATATCTTTTGGGTAACAAAAAGTCCAGGATAGTGAGGCAAGAGACTGAGAACAAGGGTAGCCAGGCGCAGTCTAGGCTCAGGCCTAGCAAGGATATGGTAAGATGCCTGTGGTTACAGTGGAATCCTAAGTAAACCAAAGGACAGGAAGTGGGTGGTAGCAGCAGAGGTCAGGGAGTCCAGGTATCCATTTCCAAGAGCAAAGCCAGGACTTGGGAACTAGGACCTCAGACCAAGTGTTTAGCAGGAGTGTTCAAAGTCCAAGAACATGAGACCAGCCTGTCGGTGACCCTCGTGATTAACACACAGGCACCAGCCTGCTCCCAGAGCATTATTTATCAACAAAGAATTCTTAATGCTGACTTCCTGACTTCCTAGCCATTCCCAGACAAGGGAAAAAGTACTTGTGTGGAAGTCTGCAGATGGCTTAGGAAGGGCTGAGAGGCACCTCAGAGGACAACAGAAGTTGATACTTCCCTGGATGGATATATCTGAAATTTACCTTTGTAAACTACCCAGAAACTTGGAAAGGACCATCATCCTTACCCATTAGTATTTCATGAGCCCAGGCTAGAATGATCAGTTCTAGAAAGACAAGTACCATTCCACTGCTGTGGAATGCAAGTGTGAGCCTCTAAGACTTGACAGCTCCTTGACCACTTTGGATAATGACAGAGATTGAGATTTAGGAGTTAAATCTAGCCCAGGAGGATTGGCGGTGGCAGTGGCCACGCTGGGCTGACCTCTAGAGCCCTTATTGGTTGTCTCTGTCCCCAGGACAGGAAGTGTGGGGATGGATGAATACAAAACATCCAGAGCCAGGAAAGGACTCAAGGCTTTGGACTCTCGTTCTAGGTATTTTTCATGGTATTATGCTTCCTCCTTGGAATAGAACTTAGTATTTACTGTGCAGTTAGCCCATGAAGAACACTCACATGTTCTGACCGAATGGCTGTTTTTAAAGCATGAGGGGAAATGTCCCTCTAACATTGTTTGCTTCTGTGTGTTTGAGCTGAGAGGGATGAAGCCTAAGGTGAGGAAGGATGTGGGGGTCACGGGGGTCAGAAGAGAGCAGTCCTTAGACTTCCCTGTGTGTTACTCTGTAAGGGGGTTACAGTCAGCTAATACAGAACAGATTCGGATCCCTTTGATGTTGACTCACTTTCCTCTGGAGTAATTCCGTAAGGTGAGTGGTATAGATCTCTAAGTAGAAAAGGAAGTTGGGACTCAGGGTGTTCTTGCCCCAAACCTCACAGTCAGTAAATGTCAGAACCAGGATCAAAATTCCAGGCTTCCTAAAGTGCTGTTCCATCTCACCAGGAAATAAATGCCTGACTTTGTCAATCAGTGCAGCTACCTGGTGACTGTGTATGTAAAGTTACTGACATCTATGCATTAAAGATGTAATTCTGTGATTTCTTAAGAGAGCTCTGCCCATCAGTTCTACAGGGCCAGGGACTCTTTCCCCATCCCATCCTTATCTTTGCCAGTAGAGAGATGATTTATTCAGCAAGTACTGAATGAGTGGCCTCCTCTGTGCATGGAGCATACAGTAGTGAACTTGAGGAATAAACTGTTTTTGAGGAACTTATTTTCTATTTGGGGAGACAGATCATAGACAAAAAATTTTAGTTAATGGATTATCAGAGAGAGGTAAATGCCATGAAGGGAAAAATTAAAATTGGTAATGGGGTATAGTAAGTGATGGGGTGAGAGGCTGTTTTAGATAAAGTGACCAAGGAAGGCCTCTCTGAGGTAAACAAAATGGAAATGACACAAGAGGGTAATGATCTGTGAGAGTGTCCAGGCTGGGGAACAGCAGGTGTACAAGCCCTGAGCTAGAAAGTAGTTCGCTGTATTCAGGAACATCAGATACATTTAAAAATCCAGATATGCTTATGATCATAAATAATAATGAAAATTAGAAGGAGGAGAAAAATATGGAAGAGGAGAAGAAAAAGAATGATAAACACCTAGCTACTTGGTCACCATTGGCAGGTGCTAGTGAATGAACTCATTATTTGGAAAGCTGGTAAATTAAGGGAAAGATTAAAGTATATATCCTATCCTTCTGATATGAACTGTACTCTTGGGTAACCAGCAAGTAGATGAGGGGAAATTTCATTTTTATAAAGTTATTCCAGCTAACATATGAAGAAGGATTGATAGAATTAGGATATCATCATTATATTATCTTTTATAGATTTATTCATGTAGTTTTACCTTCATCAGCAAGAGACAAGCAGAGGTTAGGTGTCTTCTGATGGTAGAACATATGAAGTAGTTTTGCTTGGGTGAAAAAAAAAGCTAAAGGTAACCAAACTTCTAAATCCAATGACCAATATAAAGGCAGAATGGAGGATGGAAGGACATGTTGAGTGACACCATAAGTGTGCGGTCAAGCCAGTTTCCATCTTTGGGAAACACTATAAGCCAAATAACTCAGTTTCTTCCATAAATAACTTTCAATGAAAAGAATTAGAAATAAAGGTGGAACCAATGGATTAAAGCAGACTCAGGAGATAGATCTCAGTGTTTGGACAATCGAACTGCAAAATATGAGGTAATTATTAGATTTATGGGACTAGGTACTTGATAGCAAGGAATCATTGCTAATATTTTGGTGCGATAATGATTTTGTGGTTTGGCCCAAAAAGTTGATTCAGGTTTTCTCTGAGATGTTACAGAAAAACCCAAATGAACTATTGGGCCAACCCAGTATTTCTAAGTTCATATCTTTTGGAGGTACTTATGAAATATGAGATGACTTAGTATCTTGGATTTGCTTCAGAGCCATAGAGGGAGAGGGTAGGGACATGTGGAACATAGATATGAAACAAGATTGACCATGAGTAGTTACTTGAGGCAGCTGAGTCATTGTCCATTCTGTTTTTGCATACTGTTAAAATTTTTCACAGTAAGAGGTGAAAATAAGTCCCTCTGGATGTGATGCAGAAAGTTAACTATGCGGGAGCCGGGGGTGGAGGCAGTCGGAGGGGCTGAGGTCACCCGGGTCATAGGTTGAGGGTGGCTTGGCCTGGGTACGCATGGCAGGAATGAAGAGAAGAGCTTAGCTTTAGGACTTATTAGAAAGGTGGAGCCAACAGGACTTGCTGGATTGGCTGTGGGATGGGAAGTGGGGAAGAGGGGAAAAGATGCCAGTGGATGCAGTCCTGCATTCCAGTGATGAGACGTCGGCTGGAGATTTTCCTTCTTTCCAGAAAGCATGATGACTTGCTTGCTCTCTGCAGAACATTGAAGCAAATAAGGAGCTGATTCGCTGTGTCATCCTTTCTCGGATTATTTTTGGGGAGGAACACTGGAAATGTGCACAGGCTTTGGCCACCCTGGCTTATGGCTACCTGACACTGAGAGGTACTCTGTTTCCCAGCTGGGTGTGGGTGGGTGAGCCATGCTGAGCACAAACACAACTGCAGTGGGGGTGGGGATGACCAGGGGAGGCTCCATCCTGTCCCCAATGCACAGCTTGTCAAGAGAAGGGAAAGCCCATGGATGAGGCAGGCAGTAGGATGGGGGTCTTAGAGATAAAGATAATAATGAGGGAAAGAAGGCAGAGGACAGATGACTGAAGGACAAAATGGGGTAGAGGAAGCGGAGCCAGTGAGGAAATAGAAGAATCAGGAAGGGCCAGCTCAGGGAAGCCAAGGGAGGAAAAGCATTTCAAAAGAAGCCCAGTGTGGTTTCAGCAGGTTCTGATGGCAGAGAGAAGTCAAATGGGGTGAAAGCTGAAAAGAAACCCATGGATTTGTCAATCAACAAGTCATTGGCAGTTGGTTTGGCACCAACAAGTAAACTCCTTGGGCCCTGGGGGAGCCCAGATTCAGGAAAGCAGTTTAGGAAACTGTTTCTGAAATTCTGACTGGGAGTGAGTGAGGTACATTGCAAGGTGAGGTACCGTGAAACCAAGAGGAAGGTAAAAGAAGCATTTGAAGGGGATGTTTGTCTGAACCGAGGGCAGGCAGATGCAGCCCCTCTTTCTTCAGAAAGATTACTGAGTAGGTCTGTGGAAGGAGGTTGGGCTTCATCTTCTGAAGTCAAAGCTTTCTGTGAGCAGCCCCAGTAGACCTTGAGTTTTGCTTTTCCAATTAGATTCCAAGCTGACTCAAGACAGGTAAACAGGTCATGTCACAAAAGACGCTGGGAGCACTGCTTTCTTTTCCCTGACTCACAGTTCTTCCCGCTACATGAATGGGCAACCACATTTGAGTCATAGGTTGGAGGAGAAAAACATTTTCCTGTAAAGGAAGGTCTTTTTGTGTGTTTGTTTTTTCTAGATGGGAAAAGCAACTTGCTGGTTAAGTGCCCACATAATATAATAGTGCTCAACCTTGCACCCAGACTTTCTGAAGCCTAGTCTAGAATTTTTCTAGGTTATGATCATGACCTTTCCTTGAGAATAGCCCAGGGTCTCTTATTTCAGGTATAGGCTTTACCCAATTTCTTCACTTTAACTTTTTTTTAAAAGTCTGTGGTCCTTCAAATAAAATAACAAAGGCTTTGAAAAATCACAAACCTTCAAGAGGGATGAAGTGCTTGCTGAATTCCACTTAGTTTTGTTGTCATTAATTCTGCAACTGCTTTAAAATGGACAGAATTTATGAGCCAGGCTTCCATGTAGGCAGGACATATGCATCTGTGTGTGCTCCTGCCTCGCTGCACATGTCTGTGTTTTATGGCTGGCAGACCTGCCTGCCTTATTTCTCTGGGAGCCTTTTCGAGTACTGGGGGAAGGGCTTGAAGCCAGAAGACTGATTTCTCTCAATAAACAGTCTTGCACTATTTAATGAGACATTTGTATGTGGGAGATGCTGTGAAGAGGACTCTGGGAACTATAAGGTACAGAAGGCACAGTCTTGGCCTTTAGAGAACTTACAACCTCATGTAGAAGGTAAGCTACACATAGACAACTATGATAAGAAGGCACAAGAAGGCAGAAGCTATGTGACTGGTTTAAATACAGGGCTTTGGGGATGCTGTTGTTGTGCAGTTGCTAAGTTGTGTCTGACTCTTTCTGACCCTATGGACTGTAGCATGCCAGGCTTCCCTGTCCTTCACCATCTTCCAGAGTTTGCTCAAACTCATGTCCATTGAGTCAGTGATGCCATTCAACCATCTCATCCTCTGTTACCCCCTCTCCTCCTGCCTTCAATCTTTCCCAGCATCGGGATCTTTTCCGGTGCGTCAGCTTTTCACATCTGGTGGCCAAAGGATTGGAGCTTCAGCTTCAGCATCAGTCCTTCCAGTGAATATTCAGGACTGACTTTCTTTAGGATTGACCAGTTTGATTTCCTTGCTGTCCAAGGGACCTTCAAGGGTCCTCTCTAGCACCATAGTTCAAAAGTGTCAATTCTTTAGCACTCAGTCTTCTTTATGATCCAACTCTCACATCTGAATATGACTACTGAGAAAATCATAGCTTTGACTAGATGGACCTTGGGGTCATTGGGTGAAATCATTTCTTGCTGAAGGTAGTAAGTGATAGATTCAGGAAGAGGTGCCATTCAAGAAGGCCCTTTGAAAAATGACTAGGGTTGGGTGGGCAGAGGAAGGGGTGGTCATTTCTGATGAAGAGCAAAGCCTGGGCAGAGGCCTGGAGGTGGGAAGGTACAGTGTGTGTTTAGAAAGCAATCAACTGCCTGGCTAGCTACACTGAGGACCGCTTACATGAGCCTGGAAAGAGCACTTGAGGGGAGGCTGAGGAACTAGTCCTTTGTTTGGTAGACAAGGAGGACTAGTAGAGATTTCCTAGCAAGTGGTGAATAAATCAAAGTGGGCTTGTGGAAAGGTCAGTTTAGCAGTGATAACTGGAATGGAAGCCGTCTCATCTCACTGTTTACATCTAGGTATAAACTCAGGCTGATGACAGGGCCACAAGTGAGAAGGTAAGGATTTGAGAGTCTGTGATGCACAGATACCTTTACCTTTTGAGCCAGAAATCCCACTTCTGAGACTCTTTCCTGAATCTACAGTTATAACCTGGCTGAGACAGTATGGCTGAGATTATTCTTTGCAGTACGTTTATGATAGTAAAAGATTAGAAACAACCAAGTGTACTCATGAAGCACTGATATGCACAATGGGGGTATGCAGTCTTAGAAAGGGCACGAGGAAGTTCTGTCTACAAGCAGGGAAAGATCTCCTGGATACATCTTTAGGCGACAGAGAATGCACCATGCAGGATGGTGTTTGTAACCTGCTTCTTTCTGGGTGAGAAGGACGGGAGAGAAATGAGAATATGTGCTTATATTCACAGAAAGGAATACTGAAGGAAACATAAGAAAGAAAAGTTACCTAGAGGTTGCTTGCAGTAAAAGAGGATAAAATTGGAAGTGAGACCTCTCAACATTTACCTTTGCATAGAATTTTGACTTTCAAACCATGGGTATGTACTGCCTATTCCAAAAAGACTGTGAAGGAAGAATTGGCAGGACATGGCACTGGATTTGGGGTTGAGTAAAAGTGAGGCCCCAAAATGATCATGAAGTTTCAGGCCTCTCAAAGTGCCACTGTCAGAGACAAGCAGATCAGGAAAGAAAGTGAAGTGGAAAAGGAAATGTGGATCTGGTTTTTGATATACTGATTTTGAATTGCAATAGCAAAATCTGCAAGTACATTTTAACTAGGTGCTGGAAAACTGGGACCAGAACTTGAGAGGAAAGGAAGGGAATCATAAGCATGGAGGAATATTTGAGACCAGAAGTAGGGAGAGGCAATGGAAAATTATAAGCATGAAGGCCAAGATTGAAGTTATAGGAGTTGGTAAAACTTCTGGGAGGAAAGAGAGAAGAAAAGGAAGAAGTGAAAAAGACCCTTGGAGAATGGACACATTAGTGGGGAGGAACAAGGGACCCTGGCAGAGTGAGCAATGAGTCAGAGAAGGTTTGTCAAGGAGAATCAAGTTAGTGCAGTGCCTTGGAAGCCAAGAGGAGAAGCCAGCAGTCAGGGTGTCTAATGCTGCCATGAGATGGGGATGCAAAAACCGTGACCACACTGATTCAGTAGGACACCTTTGGGGACCTCACGAGAACCTGCAGAAGGGTTGGAGCAGAAGCCAGATCCCAGGAATGAGGGGAAGGCACAAGGGCCAGCAGTCTAGACTATGTATGTCACGTCCTGCATAGTGAAAGGGATGTGGGGAGGTAGAGGGTACTTAGGAAAGGCATAAAAGTCACATGAAATTTATAAGAGGAGGAGACCTGGGAAGATTTCTCGCAGTGAGGAAGGAGCCAGATAGAGGGTTTGAAGGTTTTAAAAATAGAGCAATGGATGCGATGGGTCCATGAGTCAGCAACGAGAGAACACAAGGCCTTTGCAAAGCAGAGTATAAAAGGCTGTGGGCTACCTCGTCTTGGCATCTGAGACTCCATTTTCCCCATCCGATTCATATCTTCCATGTCTTTCAATTTAAACCTCCCTTTAGTCAGACTGGTCTTCTCACAGTCTCCCCTAATATTCCAGCACATGTGTACACACCCATACACACACACACATGGTCTGTCTTTATGGCCTCAGGCTGTTTCCTCCTAGTGGAAACCCTTCCTCATTCCTCTCCATCAGTCAGCACCTACCTACTCTTTAGGAAGGAGAAGAGTCCCACTTCCTGCATAAGACTTTACTAACTCACTGTTTCTCTAAGTATAGTCTTCAGCAGCCTATATCAGTATCACTTAAGATAGCTGTTATAAATCTTAGAACTTGTGAACCATAACTACTGCAGGCCCAGGACTCTGCACTGTAACAGGTGCTTTCGATGCAATTTGAGGACCCCTGTCATCTGGGAACTTGAGATGTAGCCCTTTCTTTGGCGACAGAGTTCGTTCTTCTCTTCCGTTGAGACCTACAGAAAGGGCATTTCTGAGTGTTCTAACAAAGACTTCCTGGCTTCTGGGTCACTTTAGGGTTCTTTCAGAGAAACCGCGTTCTCATTATTGCAATTCATTAAGAAGGACCTGCACATTTGGAACATATGAGGGCTTTAGGCTTCAAAAGCAAGTCCTTTAAATCATCTCTAAAGCCACTGACTGCACTGTGCTGTGAAAGCAGTTCCAAAGGCCAGTGCTGTGTGCTGTGCTTAGTCACTCAGTCGTGTCCAACTCTTTGCGACACCCTGGACTGTAGACCGCCAGGCTCCTCTGTCCATGGAGATTCTCCAAGGAAGATTCCCCAAGTACTGGAGTGCGTTGCCATGTCCTCCTCCAGGGGAATCTTCCCGACCCAGGGATAGAACCCAGGTCTCCTGCATCACAGGTGGATTCTTTACCATCTGAGCCACCAGGGAATCCCAAGGATACTGGAGTGGGTAGTCTGTCCCTTCTCCAGGGGATCTTCCCGGCCCAGGAATTGAACTGGGGTCTCCTGCATTGCAGGCAGATTCTTTACCAGCTGAGCCATCAGGGAAGCCCCCCATGGGCCAGAGGGGGAGCAAACTGGGGGCTGGGGTGGGAGGGGCAAGTCAGAAGCACAGTGGGCCTCCTTCTGTGGCAGGGTAAATATGTTTCCCAGACCTTGGGTCTGTGGGGAGGAGAGCTGTGCCAACCATGGGTGGTCCTCAGGAGGGCAGAGGAGAAGCCTTCTGTGTTCTCTGCTGGCCTTTCTCTTTTCTCCAGGGTTCCCCTTATCCATCAGAGATCACTGGACAAGAGCTGGTATGGAAGATGAGGAAATAGTTCTGTAACCTGAACACTCCCAAGTCTCCCTCTGTTAAATGGACTAATTCCAGTTCAAATAAGTGGCTCAAGAACACCAGCCTTTAGTTAGAAAACAAGAGGAAACACACCCCATGTTCTGTCTTGTGGGGCGTTGGCATCCCTTTTGTCTTCTTTCTCTAGAGAGGGGCCTCACTGCATTAGAAATTAGATCCTCTGTGTGTGTGTGTGTGTGACCAATTTGTATCAACTTCATCTTGGATTTTAAAAAAATCCCCAGATGGAAGTAATTGTATTCATAAGCCCCTGTCTTTATAGAGTCCCTTTTCCAGCAAGCTCAAAGCATGCACTCTGTGGCATAACCCAGTTCATTCCTGGACTGTCTCCATGTGTTTGGTAAAAGGGCAGCTGCTGTAATTTTGTTGTCATTTCACATTTAGGGGACGGAGAAGCTCTGTGGGTTGAAAAGGTCACATGGCATTAGCAAGAGATTGAGACCAGGATCCTCAGCTTCCTTTATTGCCTCTGTCACTCCATCAGTGATGTCCAAATAGAGTCTGTCAATGAATGCCAAGATGGCTGCATAAGAAACGCTTGTGCAGTTAATTTCAAATATAGAGTCCTGGACCCCCTTCTTCTAGAGATAACAACTCAACAGGTCTAGGGAGGGGGTGGCCAGGAACCTTATTCTTTACAAGCATTCCAGATGATTCTAACACACTGCCAGTTTGAGGAACCAGTACTAAAGGCCATACTGACAACCACACTGCCCACCTTAGCCCCTCCCAGGAATGTCTTTGACTGAAACGTGCCTTCTTAATGTTTTCCTTCTTGCCCTCCACCCTCCAACTCCCCCAGGCCTTCCAGCTCAGGCCAAGAAACATGCCGAGTCCGCCAAAAACGTCCTGCTGACCTGGAAGGGAACCACAACCTCAGACAAGGAGGAAAAGGAAATCCTGGAGACTCTGGTCATGCTCTACTACACTCTGGGGGTGGCCTGCCTCCTGCAGAACCAATATCCTTTCCTTCCCAGCGGGATCTGGGGATCAGGGCCAGGGGCCATCCATGCCAGACGGGTCATCTCACACAGGGTGGGAGGTGGAACTGAGGCCTCGTAGCTCCATTCTGACATCCGGGCCCTCCATGAGCCTCCACTCGGAAAGTCCGTCTTGAAAGTACACACGTTCCTCCTGTGTCTATTCACATGAGCTCTGAATTGAGCCACGGGAGGGTTCTCACTGGGGACACACCTCTTGGGCACCTGAAAGTTTTGGGAGCCTGTCTTGTGCCTCATTGAGCCCTCAAGACAGGCAACGTTAACAGTAAGGAAGTGAGTGATAATGGCAGTAGCCATGTAGGAAGACGGAGGATGGATGGTAATTTGAAGCACTGTTTGTCAGAGTAGGCTACATATCCTTGTCCCCTGGAGAGCTTTAAGAATGATTGCTATTTGGGTCCCACCCCCGAGAGTTTGACTTAGTAGGCCCCAGGTGCATCTGTTCCCTGAGATTTTTTGAAAGCCCCAGGTGACTTGTAACACACAGCCAAAAACCTCTGATTTAATGTACACTTGATGGTTGTAGTTTTTCTAAAATGCTGTTGAGAACACAGCTCATGAAGGCGAAGGCCAAGCAAAATAGACCAAAGAAATAGTTTTCCGTATTTCAAGGGAGAACGGTTAAAAATGCCTCTCCTCCAAAAGCCTGTGATTTTGACAGCTTGTGGGTACTATCTCTGCTTGAAAACTAAGGGGTCTTTCATGTTCATGAATAATCATAAACCCTCTTTGAGCACCTCTCTACACAACCCCCCTCTACATTTTTGGTCCTGATACTCAGCTTGCAAAATCTGATACATTTCCTTCCTCTCTTATGCCATTCACCAGAGGGCTATTGACAATGCGGGAAATGGAAGGATATTGGGAATTAAGGGGATTTTCTTTCCTGCTGTTTCCCTCTCTAAAAAGCTGCTCTGCTTGGACTTTCTAAATGACCCAGAAAGTCCCTTTCAGCAAAATTAGTTCCTCTCTTTTGCCATTCACAGAAACCAACTTGGGAAAAAATGAATAATTGTTGTCACACAGTAGATGCCTGTAAGGAAATCCTGTGTAATTCATGGTTTCCGTTCACTCCCAATGCTTGCCACCCATCCTAGCCCTGCAACACCATAAGACACCCTGGGCCCCATTCCTTTTCTGAAGAATCCTCCCTTTTCGACAACACATGCAGATGAAAAATAGAGAACAGAGGGAAGTGTGTGTTCCCAGATACTGTTCTGTTTTCCCAAGGGCCCCTTTTGTTTGCTCACCAACTCTGCCCTGGTCGGTGGGGGTGTTTGTGTACCTGGCATTTTCCTTGACTCTTTCACTGGCAGAGAGGCGTATTTCAACCTGCAGAAGTCAAAGAGAAACATGCAGGAGCTGAGAGAATCATACAAGGGAGGCATTTGTGGATTACAGGTCTCAGAGGAAGATCTAACAATCGCTTTGGGCAGGTGAGATCTGGGTTTAGACAAGCTTGGATTTTTATGACTTTTGTTATTGTTCAGTCACTAAGCCTTGTCCGACTCTTTGCAACGCCATGGACTGCAATGCACCAGGCTCCTCTGTCCTTCACTATCTCCTGGAGTTCGTTCAAATTCATGTCCATCAAATCAGGGATGCCATTCAACTGTCTTGTCCTCTGTCACCCACTTCTCCTCCTGCCTTCAATCTTTCCCAGCATCAGGGTCTTTTCCAGTGAGTCAAATCTTCACATCAGGCAGCCAAAGTAATGGAGTTTTAGCTTCAGCATCAGTCCTTCCAATGAATATTCATTTTTATGACTAAGGCCTGGAATTACATGATTGTCCTGTACTCAGTATAAAAGGGGAGAAAAATATTTAGAGCAAAAGAACCAGAGACTCAAATGATGGTAAAAGAGGCTCATGTTTACCAAATGCATACACCATGTTCCAAGTTTTCTGTGCTCTGTCCCATTTAATCCTCATAGCCACCACTGAGATAGTTGGTGCAATTACTTACCTCATTAGAAAGAGGGCAAAGAGACTGAGCTGAGGATAAGGAAACCATCCAAGGAGATAAGCTTTAAGTATCGGATTGGAACTTCATCTGAATTTACAGACTCTTAGCCCTTCCTTGTGCTGCCTCTCCTACTTACTCTAAAATTAACATTTTTTTTTTTCCTGAATTGCCACCTACTTTTGTCATTAAGTGGTCTCCCCTCATAGCTCAGTTGGTAAAGAATCCGTCTGCAGTGCAGGAGATCTGGGTTCAATCCCTGGGTTGGGAAGATCCCCTGGAGAAGGGAAAGGCTACCCACTCCAGTATTCTGGCCTGGAGAATTCCATGGACTGTATAGTTCATGGGATCACAAAGAGTCAGACATGACTGAGTGACTTTCACTTTCACTTTGTCATTAAATATGACAACTTAAATGATTAAGAAGAAATACTTAATGAGAACAATATATTAGAGGTCCTTGAGTTATTCATAGCACATGCATTTTTAAGGAAAGTTGTATTCCATATGGAAACAAAGTTCATGGAATTTATTCAAGCCAGAATGAGACTTAACTGTTTTACAGTTAGGGATCCTCTGAGAGTCAGAATATTTAGATATGAGAATGAGCCCATCAGATTATCAGAAGAAAAAAAGAATAATAAAAGGTTTACTGTTCCCTAGATTTTTCAAATATCTTCACATCCTTGAAAACAATCTGTTTCCAGAACTGTAAGCACTTGGCATGGTAGGGTAGATGATGGAATGGTAAGTAAATGAAATACATGAGTCATACTTGCCTCCTCTAAACAGCTATGAATCTAGTAGTCTAATGGGAAATGGTGGGGAGATGTTCGAATGTCCAGAGTTAAATCAGAAACAATTCTTAAGTCCACAGGCCCATAAGTTAGAGTCCAGTGACTGCCTACTGCTGTCACATGGGCAGTGACTTAGATTTTTGTGCTTATGTGAAAGATAGCCTTGTTGCTCTTTCAGAATAACTTTGAGTGTATATTTCATTCGTCCATTCCACACAGTTGACCTGTTTTGTACATGTACTGTTGTAAGGGTTGGAATGTTTACAAAAGTATAACTACATTCTCAACACTGTTCTAAGTGCTTTACATATATACACGCCAGGATCATATTTTAAGTACAGTTTTATAACTGTTTTTTGAACTTAGCACATTTAAAATTTTTCATGTCTGAAGGATTTTATTGTGTGATGTGCCATGATTTACTTAATCATCCCCCTTTTGGTGGGGGGATACTTACATTGTTTTCTCTATCCTGTCTTATTTTTAACTGAGGAAGAATAAACTAGATCAAATGAAACAAAGGAAAACCCCTGCTTTAGCTTAAAAGAGAAGGAATCAGAGGTAATAAAATTTTTATTTTGATTTTAGAAAGTCTTTGTTATGGGGTAAATTATCCCATCTTATGAACTGCTGGATGACATTTTTTTCCATCTGCTTTTTTATAAAATTAGCCTAGCGTGATATATTAATGGGTTTGATGAAATGGTAGTCAGTGAAATCTGGTGGGTAAAATGCTGGTTAATAGGAGTGTGTTTACAGCAAGGCTGGACTTTGAGCCACCCACACAGATGATCAGCCTGTGAAGGCCAAATTGTTCGGTTCTTCGATTCAGTTCCTTCTGTGTCTGCAGAGCAAGTCACCTCACTCTGACTTTCCACCCTTGTGCCTTTTCTTCCAGAGCCTCCTTGGCCAACTGCAGGTTAAACCTTGCGCTCGTATACTTTGAAAAGGCAGTTGACAACGTTATAGCCAATAAGGGTGATAATACGTCAGAGCTGGTCAGTCTTTACCAGGAAATCGCTCAGATCGAGCAGCTGAGGAGGAACCACGAGCAAGCCATCCAGTGCTTGCACCAGGTAGGAGGGCTGGCTGAAGGCCAGGCCAGGAGGCTCTGTTTGGCCGCAGGCCTGGTTCCCAGAGGGAAGAACAGGGGGTAGGATCGATTTTCCTCCAGATCCACACGAGAGACCTTCCTCAAACTCTGGACGGGGAGCACAAGCTCATGGTGGGCCTGTCTGCTGTGTGACCTGATTTAACACAGCATTTCCCCTCCTGGCTTCCCTCACCTCTGTCTGTGCCAGGAAGAGGGAGCTGAGGGAAAAAGCCAGAGGGGCGACTGAGTTCATGTCTTTAACAAATGCAAACAGCTTCTAAAATGAAAACTTGTAATATTTTGGCGTAACGCTCTCATTTGGCCTGTAAACTAGTCTAGCTGGTTGAATTTCCAATCTAAGGTTAAACCACCAAGGTGGTGTTTTGCTTGAAGGTAACTAATTTGGCAGATGCCGAGGGGAAAACGAAACAAGATGTACAAAGGAATGTTGAGTCTATCATAATTTAAACAGTGTAGAGCACTTTATGTATCAGGTACTTAAAACTTTCCTCGAAACTGCTGGTTAAATTCACCTTTTCTCTCCTCAAATGAGAACCGTGCCCATGGCTTCAGGTATCTCCCTCCCATGACCGAGATCAGACCATAGTACTGGATTTCCTATTTTGCAAAAAAAAGTGCACTGCCCACGAACAGTACAGGTGACAGCAGCCTGCTACTGAAGAAAAGGCATTGCCTACAATCCAGAAATCCCAGGTTATTGACATCACAATGGAGAGATGTTTGGGAATGCTGCCTCAAAGGCAGGGAGTCTACTACTTAGGGAGAAAGCCTGGCCTGTGTGTGTCCAAGACCCCCTTAAAGCAGCAGTCCAGTTTAGAATGAAGAAAACAGTACATAATCAGGGTTTCCCAACCACAACAAAAATAATAGTTCAAATGTATGGAATGCTTTTACCATGTGCACCTGAGGCTATCTTAGTTCATTTTTTTCATGAAATAAGCATATGAAGTAAGCACCATTATTTACTTTTTATCTTATTTTAAGCATGAGGAAACTGAAGCGCAAAGAACTATAGCTAATTCACCAGAAATTGTGTAGCTAACAGGTTGGGGGGGTGGGTGGGCATGGATCTGAACTCAGAAGATTTGACCCCACAGCCTCTACTCATAACAACCCTGCGCTGGGTCTTACCTCTAAAGTGTTGTCTAAAGTGTTGTCCGGATCTCCTTGAAACACCTCACAGTGTTTGGCCTGTGAAGTATAAAATACAGGTGGCTCTTTTCTTGCTGGTGGGTAGTGAACTGGATACTTTCTGTCTTCTTTCTTTTTCTAAAGTGTTATTCCTTCCATTTTAGTTCAGATAATAAAAGCTACATTTCTCTAATGTTTACAATGTTTAGTGATACCTAAACACTATATACACATTCATTTAATCTTTACAACTATTTGTGACAAATACAATTTTTGTCACCCCTGTTTTATATTCAAAGAAATTACAGTGATTTGCCTTATGTTATAGTAAATGGCTGAGCTAAGATGGGAACCCAGGCAGTTGGGCTCTAGGATTCACACTTTACTAGACTTTTTTTTTTTATACTGAAACTTTGAGAGGTTGAGCTAAAGCTATCATTTTGCTTTTGTGATTAAACGTAATAAAAAGTAGTAATTTATTGAGAATCTACCATGTGAAGGGTGCTGTGCCCAGTGCTTTGCACACATCATCTCATTTAACCTTTCCCAAACCCCAATCAGGGCTTCCCCTGTGGCTCAGCTGGTAAAGAATCTGGCTGCAATGCCGGAGACCTGGGTTCAATCCCTGGGTTAGGAAGATCCCCTGGAGAAGGGAAGGGCTACCCCTCCAGTATTCTGGCCTGGAGAATTCCATGGACTGTTAATCCATGGGGTCACAAAGAGTCAGACACAGCTGAGCGACTTTCACTTTCAAACCCTAATCAATGGAAAGTATATATTCTTTCTACATATGAAGGTAAAATTACTTGCTCCAGAATCACAGAGAGGAAGTAGCAGAGCTGGGACTCAGACTCCTCTCTCAGGTAGGCAGATCCAGCATTAAATAAACATCAGCTGTCAGTCAACTAGCACTTCTGTGGGAGCTACTATAAAATCCACAGTGAAACACTGCCATTTGGGTACTTAACCTTCTCATGATTTTCTGTATTCCAGGCCCATTCTATCTGTGTCTCTTTGTACACTGAAGTCAGCCCCCAAGCTGCAGAGGCGAGCGCGTTACTAGCCAAGGCTTATGCCATGTCTGGAGAGGTCCAACACAAGGGTAGGTAGAAGAGGTGATTTTGCAGATATTATCATTTCCCACTCATAGGAAGGAAGCACACTGCCAAATGGAATAGGTGTATCTATCAATATGAACAGATAATAAGTAGCTTTTCATGTCTGTGATAGAAAGGTAAGACTAGATACCATTTTGTAGAGTCATTTACACATGGATTTAGACAAAATAATATCTCCCCAAATTAGCTGGAACATCAAAACCAGTAAGATCATCTGATTTCTATTTCCTTTATTCCTTTAGAATCTCACCAAAATTTACCTGCATAAAGAGTAGAGAATCCTACACGCAATGAACATGGCCTGAGATCTATCAGTTAATGAGGAAATCCAGTGATAAAAGAGAAATATTGGCTCCTCTCCTCATCCTCCTCCACTCTCAACCTCCTTGACTCTTTCTCTGCCTTATGAGGAAGAATGTTTATAGCAGCTAGAATTTTTCTCGATTTCTATTCAGAAGTGAGGTACTGGGGGTTCTAGAGGAAAGCTGAGTCATGAACCCATCCTTCAGCAGTATCCTTCTCAGGCAGTGCCATCCTTTTCACAGTCAGTAGCTTTGAGAGTGACTTGGAGGAACTGGTAAGGAAGGACAGTCCCATGCTCACCTGGCTTGATCCAGTTAGTGGACACTAACAGATTCAGTGGTTTATCAGGAGGAATTTGAGATTTATAAAAAATGTAGTTTAAGTATTTTTTAAAATGCTGTGCTTTTAAAAATAATCTTTTTTTATTTGAGTTAATATAATTACTGGCCAAAGATGCATAGTATTTCACCTGTACAAGTCTATTGAGAGCAAATACTAGGCTTTTTGCAGCATTAAAAAGAATCCATTCCTATTTCTGCAGACCCCTGGGGAAAACACAATTTATGTATAAGTTAGCAATTTTCTATGTCTGGAAAACTACTGGTTACCGGGCAAATTTGTTTCAAGCCAGATTCATTAGTAACACTATCTTCAAAGTCAAAAGTTGTACATATTTATCTAAAAAGGTAGGTAGTGCTATCCTGTGTACTTCCTTTGTTTTTATAAAAACAAAATCCAAACCCTTCAAAAAAAAAAAAAAATAAAAAAAAAAAAAAAAAAAAAAAAAAAAATAAAAAATAAAAATAATCTTTTTTTAAAAAAAATAATATTTTCTGTGGGCTTCCCTGGTGGCTCAGAGGGTAAAAGCGTCTGCCTGCAATGCAGGAGACCTGGGTTTGATCCCTGGGTTAGGAAGATCCCCTGGAGAAGGAAATGGCAACCCACTCCAGTACTCTTGCCTGGAAAATCCCATGGACGGAGAAGCCTGATAGGCTACAGTCCAAGGGGTCGCAAAGAGTCAGTCACGACTGAGCGACTTCACTTTCACTTAATATTTTCTGTGCTTATAAAAATAATCTATTTTGGTGGACATTATTTGCCAGTTATATATATGAGAGAGAAAGGAAGAGAGAGAGAGAGAGAGAGTGTGTGTGTGTGTGTGTGTGTGTGTGTGATGAGGGGGGATGATATTTTCTATTCCTGTATTTCCCTATGTTATTAAATAAACTTTTTTTTTTAGTTTTCAGAAGTTATTTGGATATTTTGAACACTGGTTTCTTTAGCATGAATGTTCATTGAAGATTCTTATTCTGTGTTTTCTAGCTAATTATCTTGCTCCTTTTAAAAATGTCCTTGTGTATACTCAACGGTATTTGTGTTCCATGTATATATTTGATTTTTTAAAAACAGTCTTCACAGTTATTAAGAAACGTAATCTGTTTGTGAATATGTAAGATTTGTTTTTAATGAGAAAAAGTCTATGATTATCGAGTTGGGAGATTCCAAGACCGTTTTATTGTTTCCTTACATATTAACTTTTAACTAAAGAAAATCTTCAACAACTAGCATCCTCTAAATTCCAGATGGATTAATATTTTTTACATCAGAACTGGAAAAATATAAATTAGCCAGAAGAAAGTTCAGTACTAGAATAAAATGTACTAAAATTAAAAATTGGAGAGAAGAAGTATTCTCTGAGCATACAAAGATATGCCAGAAAAGAAGAGACTGATAAGTTTAATTATAAAAAGATCTAAGACTTGTGCCTGTCATGAAAAACCATAAAAAAAGTAAAAAGCTCAACCAAGATGAATAGATAATCCAAATAGGCCCTAGTTATTTTTTTTTTAAAGAGTTTGTAGTTAACTTTATAAGAAAGAAAGCTCCAAGCGCAGATGATTTCACTGGGTAATTCTACATAACATCTGAAGAAGAAATAGCACCCATCCTATATAATCTTCTCCAGAAAGTTAAGGAAGAAGGAATACTGCCCAACTCATTTTGTGAGGCCAGCATCTCCCTGATACCAAAATCAGACAAAGACATTAGAAGAAAAAACAAAACCAAAATAACAAAAATAATAATAGACCAATACCTTTCATGCACATAGATGTATTAAAAAAAACTCCACAAAATGTATAGCCATATATAGAAAAGAACAATACACAATGATCAGATGAGGTTTTTTTCCTTTGAGAACGTTAGGCTGGTTCAGTACGTAAACCTGAATCAATGATTCTACCATATCAACTAAATCCTAAAAGAAATCAGTCTTGAATATTCATTGGAAGGACTGATGCTGAAGCTGAAGCTCCAATACTTTTGGCCACCTGATGTGGAGAATTAATTCATTGGGAAAGACCCTGATGCTGGGAAAGATTGAAGGCGGGAGGAAAAGGGGACAACAGAGGATAAGATGGTTGGATGGCATCACCAACTCAATTCTGAGCAAGCTCCTGGAGTTGGTGATGGACAGGGAAGCCTGGAGTGCTGCAATCCATGGGGTCACAAAGAGTAGGACACAACTGAACTGACTGACTGACCATATCAACAATCCAAACACAAAAAGCACATAATCTTATCAATTGATGCCAAAAAAGCATGTGACAAAATTCAACATCCTTTCATGATAGAAAGGGAACTTCCTCAGTCTGATAAAAGGCCTGTACAAAAGGCCTACAGCCAACATGACTTTGATTGGTAAGACTGAATGCTTTCATCTAAGATCACGAACAAGGGCAAGATGTTCACTCACTACTCTTATTCAACATAGTACTGGAAGTGTTAGCCAGTGTAATAGGCAAGAAAAAGACATATGGCTTAGAAGAAATAAAATGCTCTCTGTTCGTCAACAGCATGACTGACCAAGGCATTTAAAATTCCAAGGAATTACAAATCTCCTAGAACCAGCAAGTGAGTTTAAGCTTAGCATGGTCATAGGATATAAGATCAACACACATTTCTATATTAGCAATGTACAACTGGAAACCAAAATTTTAAAAAATTTCATTTACAAGAACCCCACTTCCTAAATGAAACACTTAGGTATAAATCTAGCAAAATATACACAGGATCTGTGTGCTGCAAACTACAAAATCCTGATCAGAGGCTTCACAGATGACCTAAATAAATGGAGACATATTGTGTTCTTGGATTGGAAGACTCATAGTAGTAAAGATGTCAAAGTGAAAGTTGCTCAGTCATGTCTGACTCTTTGCGACCCCGTGGACTCTACAGTCCACAGAATTCTCCATGCCAGAATATTGGAGTGGGTGCCTTTTCCTTCTCCAGGGGATCTTCCCAACCCAGGGATCAAACCCAGGTCTCTCTCATTGCAGGCAGATTCTTTACCAGCTGAGCTACAAGGGAAGCCCAAGAACACTGGAGTGGGTAGCCTATCCCTTCTCTAGCGGATCTTTCCAACCCAGGAATTGAACCGGGGTCTCTTGCATTGCAGGCGAATTCTTTACTAACTGAGCTATCAGGGAAGCCTGTCAAGTCTTCCCAAATCAGTTTATGAATTTAACTCAATTACAATCAAAATTCCAGTAGATTTTTTTTTTTGGTTGGGCTCAACAGCTTGTGAGATCTAATTCCCCAACTGGGGATCAAACCTGGGCCCTCAGCAGTGAAAGCACTGAGTCCTAACCATTGGGCCGCCAGGGAATTCCCAGGAACTTTTGTAAATATAGATAAGCTGACTGCAAAATTTATATGGAAAAGCAAGGAAACTAAGAAGCTAAAACAATTTTTTAAAATAGCACAGTTGGAAGAATCGTACTACTTGATTTTAAGATTTGCTCTATCAAGAGAGTGTATTGGTAAAGGGACAGACAGAAATCAGAATCATTGGAACATACGGAGAGCCCAGAAATAGACTTAATTAATTAATGGCCAATTAATTTTTGACAAAGGTACAAAAGTAATTCAGTGTGCAAGTGACAGTCTCTTCAACAGATGGTATTGGAACAATTGCTACCCAAGTGTCCCCCAAAACCTCAAACACTTTCATATTGTACATAAGTATTAACTCAAAATGAATCACTGTCCTAAATATAAGAACTAAAATTTGTATTTACTTTACAATAATCAAGAAATAATATAAAACAGCAAAGATACCAATTTTCTTCTATCAGATTGTCAGCATTTTTAAAAAGATAACCTTTTAGCATTGAAGAGAGCAATTTGATTACAAACTCCTTGAAGGACAGTTTGGCAGGACATTACACATCTTAGAGCTATATATATATTAAATTGTAAGGCAATCAACTTTTCAACCATGCTGTGTGAAAGTTTCAAAAATTTGAAATTATCTATCATTTGTCAGATAGGTAAACAGGTCTGCTCAGTCATAGCTGGTGGGAGTGATAGTGTAATTGATATGAAATTGTGTTGGTGGTTTAGTCACTAAGTCAAGTCTGATTCTTGTGACCCCATGGACTGTGGCCCACCAGGCTCCTCTGTCCATGGGATTTCCCAGGCAAGAATACTGGAATGAGTTGCCGTTTCCTTCTTCAGGGGATCTTCCTGACCCAGGGATAGAACTCACATCTCTTGTGTCTCCTGCACTGCAGGCAGATTCTTTACTGCTGAGCCACCAGGGAAGCCTTGCTATTAAATTCAGTTCAGTTCAGTTGCTCAGTTGTGTCCAACTCTATGCAACCCCATGGACTGCAGCACGCCAGGCCTCCCTGTCCATCACCAAACTCCTGGAGATTACTCAAACTCATGTCCATTGAGTTGGTGATGCCATCCAACCATCTCATCCTCTGTCATCCGCTTCTCCTCCTGCCTTCAATCTTTCCCAGCATCAGGGTCTCTTCAAATGAGTCAGTTCTTCGCATCACGTGGCCAAAGTATTGGAGTTTCAGCTTCAGCATCAGTCTGTCCAATGAGTATTCAGGACTGATTTCCTTTAGGATGGACTGGTTGGATCTCCTTGCTATCCAAGGGACTCTCAAGGGTCTTCTCCAACACCACAGTTCAAAAGCATCAATTCTTCTGCACTCAGCTTTCTTTATAGTCCAACTCTCACATCCATACATAACTACTGGAAAAACCATATCTTTGACCAGACAGACCTTTGTTGGCAAAATAATGTCTCTGCTTTTTAATATGCTGTCTAGGTTGGTCATAACTTTTCTTCCAAGGAGCAAGCGTCTTTTAATTTCATGGCTACAGTCACCATCTGCAGTGATTTTGGAGCCCCCCAAAATAAAGTTGCTCACTGTTTCCACTGTGTCCCCATCTATTTGCCATGAAGTAATGGGGCCAGATGCCATGATCTTAGTTTTCTGAACGTTAAGCTTTAAGCCAACTTTTTCACTCTCCTCTTGCACTTTCATCAAGAGGCTCTTTAGTTCTTTGCTTTCTGCTAAGTATGGTGTCATCTGCATATCTGAGGTTATTGATATTTCTCCCAGAGATCTTGATTCCAGTTTGTGCTTCACCCAGTCCAGCTTTTCTCATGATATACTCTTCATATAAGTTAAATAAGCAGGGTGACAATATATAGCCTTGACGTATTCCTTTCCCTGTTTGGAACCAGTCTGTTGTTCCATGTCCAGTTCTAACTGTTGCTTCTTGTCTCAGGAGGCAGGTCAGGTGGTCTGGTATTCCCATCGGTTTTAGAATTTTCCACAGTTTGCTGTGATCCACATAGTCAAAGGCTTTGACATAGTCAATAAAGTAGAAGTAGATGTTTTTCTGGAATTCTCTTGCTTTTTCAATGATCCAGTGGATGTTGGCAATTTGATCTCTGGTTCCTCTGCCTTTCCTAAATCCAGCTTGAACATTTGGAAGTTCACGGTTCATGTACTGTTGAAGCCTGGCTTGGAGAATTGTGAGCATTACTTTACTAGTGTTTGAAATGAGTGAAGTTGTCTGGTAGTTTGAGCATTCTTTGTCATTGCCTGTCTTTGGGATTAGAATGAAAGCTGACCTTTTCCAGTCCTGTGGCTGCTGCTGAGTTTTCCAAATTTGGAGGCATATTGAGTGCAGCACTTTCACAGCATCATCTTTTAGGATTTGAAATGTCCTATCACCTCTACTAGCTTTGTTCATACTGATGCTTCCTAAGGCCCACTTGACTTCGCGTTCCAGAATGTCTGGCTCTAGGTGATTGATCACACCATCGTGATTATCTGGGTCATCAAGATTTTTTTGTATAGTTCTTCTGTGTATTCTTGCCACCTCTTCTTAATATCTTTTGCTTCTGTTAGTTCCATATCATTTCTGTCCTTTATTGTGCCCATCTTTGCATGAAATGTTCCCTTGGTATCTCTAATTTTCTTGAAGAGATCTGTAGTCTTTCCCATTCTGTTCTTTTCCTCTATTTCTTTGCATTGATCACTGAGGAAGGCTTTCTTACCTCTCCTTCCTGTTCTTTGGAACTCTGCATTCAAATGGGTGTATCTTTCCTTTTCTCCTTTGCCTTGTGCTTCTCTTCTTTTCATAGCTATTTGTAAGGCCTCCTCAGACAACCATTTTTCCCTTTTGCATTTCTTTTTCTTGGGGATGGTTTTGAGTACCACTTCCTGTATAATGTTACGAACCTCCATCCATAGTTCTTCAGACATTGTGTCTATCAGATCTCATCCCTTGAATCTATTTGTGACTTCCACTGTATAATCGTAAGGGATTTGATTAAGGTCATACCTGAATGGCCTAGTGGTTTTTCCTACTTTCTTCAATTTACGTCTGAATTTGGCAATAAGGAATTCATGATCTGAGCCACAGTCAGCCCCTGGTCTTGTTTTTGCTGACTATATAGAGCTTCTCCATCTTTGCCTGCAAAGAATATAATCAATCTGATTTGAAATTAAAGGACCAATTTGATATATCTAATAAAATTGAAAAGGAAACATGTATAAGAATTTCACTGTGGCAGTATTTGTAACTGAAAAGTTAGAAACAACTTTATCAATAAATGAAAGGAAATTTGGTATGTTAGCTATATAGAATTTTGTAGTATTTAAAAGGGCTAGATTTTAGGAGTTCCTTGGTTGTCCAGTGGTTAGGATCCCAGGTTTTCACTGCCATGGCCTGGAATCAGTCCCTGGACAGGGAATTGAGATCTTGCAATTATCAAAGTGTGACCAAAATAAAATAGAAGGGCTAGATTTTACAAATAAAGAAAAGGTTAATTTTTAGAAAGCAGCATTAAGGGGCTTCCCTAGTGGTCCAGTGCTTAAGAATCCATCTGCCAATGCAGGGGACACAGGTTTGATCCCTGCTTTGGGAAGATCCCACATGCCACGAGGCAACTAAACCAATGAGCCACAACTACTGAGCCACTGCTCCAGAGCCTGTGAGCCACAACTACTAAGCTTGCAATCCTAGACAATGTGCTCTGCAACAAGAGAAGCCACTGAAATGGGAAGCCCATACACTGCAACTCAAGAATAGCCCCTGCTTGCTGCAACTAGAGAAAAGCCCACACACAGCAATAAAGGCCCAGCACAGTCAAAAATAAACTAAATAAATATTGAAAAAGCATGAAGGAAAAAATAACTTGCACTTTTAGGACACAGAAAGTAAATGTGATGGTTTAGTTGCTAAGTAGTATGCGACTCTTTGCAACCCCATGGACTGTAGCCTGCCAGGCTCCTCTGTCCATGGGATTTTCCAGGCAAGAATACTGGAGTGGGTTGCCATTTCCTTCTCCAGGGGATCTTCTGGACCCAGGAACTGAACCCAGGTCTCCTGCATTGCAGTCAGACTCCTGCATTGCAGGCAGATTCTTTACTGACTGAGCTAGGAGGTAAGCCCTATACTTACATTTATATAAACAAAAAATGAACTGCAAAGTAAGAAAAACTGAATCAAAATGTACATCAAAATATAAACAAAGGTAGAGACTTCTGGCTGTGGCTTTGTGAAGAGTTCTGTATAACTTGTTAACATACATACCATATACACACACACATACAAACTGAATAAAATGATAAAAAAAAATACCCATTTCAGGACACTGGAAATAGATAAGCTGATAACAAATTGCAGATCATTCTTGAAAAACCGTTAGAGCTTTAGGTAAAGAGTGAGTCTTTTTGGCATCTTGCCTGTGGCTGCTCCCACCCATCCACAGCCCCAGCTCAGTCCTTGAAGAACACAATTTTATCAACATGAAGCTAGCCAAGAGAACCAACAGCATTGCTGGCAGAGGAGGCTAGTGACTTGTTTAGAGCACAGGACAAAAGCCTACAGATTTATCAGATAAAAGTGGCCAGTGTAGTAGGAAATGAATTGGGGAATGCCTGATAATTGTTAGCCTGAATATGCTGTACTGGTTGGTGTTGGTAGCAGGCCAGTCATCAATTTTAACTGAAAGAACCTTGAAATGAGAGAGCTATAAAAAGGCTAAATAAGCTCTCCCAACATCTCTGGCCGGAGAAGGCAATGGCACCCCACTCCAGTACTCTTGCCTGGAAAATCCCATGGATGGAGGAGCCAGGTAGGCTGCAGTCCATGGGGTCGCTAGGAGTTGGAGACGACTGAGCGACTTCACTTTCACTTTTCACTTGCATGCATTGGAGAAGGAAATGGCAACCCACTCCAGTGTTCTTGCCTGGAGAATCCCAGGGACAGTGGAGCCTGGTGGGCTGCCGTCTATGGGGCCGCGCAGAGTCAGACATGACTGAAGCGACTTAGCAGCAGCAGCATCTCTGGCCATCTGGGAAACCACATACACATGCAGGGGACGCTGAGGGGTCCAGCAAAAAGCAACCAGAGGAGACTTGAAATGTGGTAGAGCTTTGAACGCACTCCCCAATCTACATACAGATCGCTCAACAGAGGACGCAAGACATAGCATCTGGAGACATTTGAGCACAACCTCTTCCCAAGTCAGTGGGTCAACACTAGCTAGGCAGACACAGGGGTCACCCCCAGGAATCCAGACTAAAAATTAAGCACTGAAACCTGAGCAAAGACTTTCAGTTTTTGGTCCAGTGTGTAGGAACTTGGAAATCATCAATCCATTCTAACAATATAGAAGCTGATCAAACTGAAAAATCAATAACTCTTCTTTGATCTGTCAGAGAAGTGAGCTCATGGGTCACAACTCAACTGATGCCTCTGAAACTGGAGAAACAGGTGAATACAGAGAATCATAGTTTACCAGAACAGATCGCCATCTTGACAGGAACCAGTCCTGGGGTTAAGAAAACCTGAACTGTAGTTGATGAATTTCTGGAAGCTCAGTGTGGGCAAAAATTTTTAATTAAAAATTAGGAGAGTTAAAAATTTCAAGGTTAATCATAGGGGATCCCCCACACTTTATATTTTTGCCTCCAGGAACTTTATCAGGTTTTCAAAGTGAATATTGGAGAAAAATATCCCTTGCTTGCAGCAGGGAGAGGGGGAAAGTAGCCATTTTAAAAATATACCAGAGCATTCTGCTTAACAAGGCCTGCCTTCAAGAGAAACTTTTTTTTTTAACGAGACCCTAAATATTGGGGTTTTTTTCCCAGAGCCTAACCAACCTGAGAAGATGGAAATATCCAACTTCAGCCTCCTCCATGCTGTCCCATGTGAGGGAGAAGGGGACTGAGGAGCACTTGTAGAGTTTACAGTGCAGAGGCATGGGCTCACCAAATCACAGGATTATACAATGCTTCCCTTCCCCCAACACCTTACTACCACATTACTAAGGGCCTGTTTGGAGCTGTTCCTTTTATACAATGCGTCATGCCCACCTATCAGGAAGAAATACAAGGCATACTAAAAGTCACAGATAATAATTTAAAGAGACAGAACAAGCATCAGTATCTTTCTTACTTACTTAGAAATGGAAAATGAAGTGGCTCAGTCTTGTCCAACTCTTTGCGACCCCATGGACTGTACTGCCAGGCTCCTCTGCCCATGGGATTTTCCAGGCAAGAATACTGGAGTGGGTTGCCATTTCCTTCTCCAGGGTATCTTCCCAACCAAAGGATCGAACCTGGATCTCCTGAACTGCAGGCAGACTCTTTACCGTCTGAGCCACTGGAATTATGAGACTGAGAATCTAAAACAACTATGTGATGTCCAAGGGCAGTTGATGGATTTCTCAGCTCAAAATAGAGAATACACCCTTCTCCTGCCTTTTTTTGGAGGGCATATAAACTGCTTTAAAAAAAACTAGCTAAAATGGAAATTCTAGAGTTTTAAGATATAGTAACTTAATAAAAAATGTGTTAATGGTCTCAGCATCAGCTTTGAGATAGCAGAAAAGATAGAGTTAGCTCAAAAGCAGGTCACTAGAGATGATCCAATCAAAAGAATAGCAATAGGAGATACTGAAGAGAAATGAAAGCATAAGAGATCTGTGCGACAACAGCAGGGGTACAAACATTCATGTATTGGGAGCTCCATAAGGAGAGGAGAAAGAACAGGCAGAAAATCATCTAAAGGAATCACGGCCCCGGAGTTCCCAAGTTTGATAAAAATGTTATCCACAGATCTGAAAGTCTCAATGCCAAGTAAGGTAAGCACAAAACCCACAACTGCACATGTAGTCAAACTGTTGAATGACAAAGAGAAAATCTTAAAAGCAGCAGTGGAAAAATAACTATTTACAGGGGAACAATAATATGATTAATGGTTGACTTTTCATCAGATAAATTAAGGCTAGAAGGCAGTGGAAAATACTGCAGTAAAATTCAGCCAAGAATTGTACATCCCACAAAACTCTCCTTCAGAAATGAAGGTGAGATAAAAACATTTCTGGGTAAACAAAATCAGGATTTGTTGGTAGCAGCCTTGCCATAAAAGAAACACTAGAGGAAACCCTCAGGCTGAAAGAAAATGACAGCAGATGGTAAGTCATCCACAGAAAGGAATGGAATTGGAGCTGATAAGTATGGGGGGAAATACAGTAGACTGTATTCACATACACAAATATTCGTCAGCTTGTGAATGTGTAAACAAAATGTCATATATCCATATGATAGAAAAATACTCATTGAGAAAAAGGAATGAAGTACTAATTCATGCAACAACATGGATGAACCTCAAAACAGCATGCTACATGAAAGAATCAGCTTGAAAAGACTACATATTGTGTGATCACATCATGTATCATGGTTATATAACTATTACAGACTGTGTAATTACAATGGGTGAATGTGTGTTATACAGCTTACACCTTAATACAGTGGCTAAAAAATGTTAGTGCCTGTTCCCAATGGAGATAATTTTCATTTTCTTTTTGCTTCTCTGCATTTTCTATATTGATTACAAAAATATCTATTATGTTTGGAATAAAAGATATCATTGGAAGTAAATTTTTAAACAATAACAGCTGTATATTTAAACTTCTTTTAAAATCAAGACTTACTCTCTCCACACACATACACTCAACAGGAACCCCAATAAACAGCAATCTCTGTAAGACTTTAACTAAAAATATAGTCTTCCATTCATTGCACATGAGAGTTTAATCTGTGGTTATTTTAAGTCTTAGGATAAGACTGTTCAGACATAAACTTTCTTTTCCTACAGAAAATCCATGCATTTCATCAAAAAAAAAATTAGAAGTTCATCTGATGCCATCAAACTATATCTCAGACTGAAGCCTTTATGAGTCCTGGAAAGAAGATAGCTATGGGCTTTAAGCCTGAAAATGTCTGACTGATTGAGCCAAAGTTGAAATTAGACACTTGTAAAGGTTAGCATATTGCCTTAAATAATTGTTTGCCTTTTATGCAGATGCTGTTGGGCTGTATTTTATGAAAAGCATCACTGCATATCAAACAACATTGGGCCCAAAGGATTATGAAACACTGACAACTGTTGAAGAATTTTGCAAATGGCTTGTTCAAAATGGGGAGAAGCGGGTAAATATTATCAACTCACAAATGTAATTGCTAGATTGTTTGTTAGATTGAGGCAGCCTTTTTCACTTCATAAGTCAGAAAGTCTGATGCTGTAAAGAACAATATTGCATAGGAACCTGGAGTGTTAGGTCCATGAATCAAGGTAAATTGGAATGGTCAAACAGGAGATGGCAAGAGTGAACACTGACATTTTAGGAATCAGTGAACTAAAATGGACTGGAATGGATGAATTTAATTCAGATGACCAATATATCTACTACTGTGGGCAAGAATCCCTTTGGAAGAAATGGAGTAGCCTTCCTAGTCAACAAAAGAGTCCGAAATGCAGTACTTGGGTGCAGTCTCAAAAATGACAGAATGATCTCTGTTTCCGAGGCAAACCATTCAATATCACAGTAATCCAAGTCTATGCCCCAACCACTAATGCCGAAGGAGCTGAAGTTGAATGGTTCTATGAAGACCTACTGAGCTGAGCGCCGAAGAATTGATGCTTTTGAACTGTGGTGTTGGAGAAGACTCTTGAGAGTCCCTTGGACTGCAAGGAGGTCCAACCAGTCCATCCTAAAGGAGATCAGTCCTGGGTGTTCATTGGTAGGACTGATGTTGAAACTGAAACTCCAATACTTTGGCCACCTGATGCAAACAGCTGACTCACTGGAAAAAACCCCGATGCTGAGAAAGGTTGAGGGCTGGAGGAGAAGGGGACGACAGAGGATGAGATGGTTGGATGGCATCACCAACTCAATGGACATGAGTTTGGGTAAACTCCAGGAGTTGGTGATGGACAGGGAGGCTTGGCATGCTGTGGTCCATCGGGTCGCAGAATCAGACATGACTGAGCAACTGAACTGAACTGAACTGATGAAGACCTACAAGACCTTCTAGAACTAGCACCAAAAAAAGATATCCTTTTCATCATAGGGGACTAGAATGCCAAAGCAGGAAGTCAAGAGATACCTGGAGTAATAGGCAAATTTGGCCTCGGAGTACAAAATGAAGCAGGGCAAAGGCTAACAGAGTTTTGCCAAGAGAACACACTGGTCATAGCAGACACCCTCTTCCAACAACACAAGATACAAATCTATACATGGACATCACCAGATGGTCAATAACAAAATCAGATTGATAATATTCTTTGCAGCCAAAGATGGGGAAGCTTTATACAGTCAGCAAACAAGACCGGGAACTGATTGTGGCTCAGATCATGACTCCTTATTGCAAAATTCAGACTTAAATTGAAGAAAGTAGGGAAAACCATGGGCTTCTCTGGTGGCTCAGCTGGTAAAGAATCCACCTGCAATGTGGAGACCTGCATTCGATCCCTGGGTTGGGAAGATCCCCTGGAGAAGGGCATGGCAACCTACTCTAGTATTATGGCCTGGAGAATTCCATGGACCATTTAGTCCATGGGGTTGCAAAGAGTCAGACACGACTGAGTGACTTTCACTTCTTCTAGGGAAAACAACCAGGCCATTCAGGTATGACCTAAATCAAATCCCTTATGATTATACAGTAGAAGTGACAAATAGATTCAAGGGATTAGATCTGATAGACAGAGTGTCTGAAGAACTATAGATGGAAGTTTGTAACATTGTACAAATGTTTGGTGGTGATCAAAACCATCCCCAAGAAAAAGAAATGCAAAAAGGCAAAATGGCTGTCTGAGAAGGCCTTAAAGTTAGCTGAGAAAAGAAGAGAAGTGAAAGGCGAAAGAGAAAAGGAAAGGTCTGCCCATCTGAATGCAGAGTTCCAAAGAATAGCAAGGAGAGATAAGAAAGCCTTCCTCAGTGATCAATGCAAAGAAATAGGGGAAAACAATAGAATGGGAAAGACTAGAGATCTCTTCAAGAAAATTAGAGATACCAAGGGAACATTTCATGCAAAGATGGGCTCAATAAAGGACAGAAATGGTATGGACCTAACAGAAGCAGAAGATATTAAGAAGAGGTGGCAAGAATACACAGAAGAACTGTACAAAAAAGACCTTAATGACCCAGATAAGCATGATGGTGTGATCACTCACCTAAAGCCAGACATCCTAGAGTGCGAAGTCAAGTGGGCCTTAGGAGACATCACTACAAACAAAGCTAGTGGAGGTAATGGAATTCCAGCTGAACTATTTCAAATCCTAAAAGATGATGCTGTTGGCACCCAATATGCCAAAAAATTTGGAAAACTCAACAGTGGCCACGGAACAGGAAAAGGTCAGTTTTCATTCCAATCTCAAAGAAAGGCAATGCCAAAGAATGTTCAAACTACTGCACAATTGCACTCATTTCACATGCTAACAAAGTGAAAGTGAAGTGACGTTGCTCAGTCATGTCCAACTCTTTGCAACTCCATGGACTATAGCCTACCCGGCTCCTCAGTCCATGGAATTTTCCAGGCAAGAGTACTGGAGTGGGTTGCCATTTCCTTCTCCAGGGGATCTTCCTGACCCAGGGATTGAACCTAGGTCTCCCCCTTTGCAGGCAGACGCTTTACCATCTGAGCCACTAGGGAAGCCCACACTCTAGCAAAGTAATGCTCAAAATTCTCCAAGCGATGCTTCAACATTACGTGAACTGAGAACTTCCAGATGCTCAAGCTGGATTTAGAAAGGGCAGAGGAACCAGAGATCAAATTGCCAACATCTGTTGGATCATAGAAAAAGGAAGAGAATTCCAGAAAAACATCTACTTCTGCTTCACTGACTTCACTAAAGCCTTTGACTGTGTGGATCACAACAAACCATAGAAATTCTTCAAGAGATGAGAATATCAGACCACCTTACCTGCCTCCTGATAAAACTGTATGCAGGTCAAGAAGCAACCATTAGAACTGGACATGGAACAACAGACTGGTTCCAAATTGGGAAAGGAGTACATCAAGGCTGTATATTGTCACCCTTCTTATTTAACTTATATACAGAGTACATCATGCGAAATGCTAGGCTGGATGAAACACAAGCTGGAATTAAGATTGCCAGGAGAAACATCAATAACATGCAGTTGACACCACCCTTATGGAAGAAAGTGAAGAGGAACTAAAGAGCCTCTTGATGAAGGTGAAAGAGGGGAGTGAAAAAGCTGGCTTAAAACTCAACATTCACAAAACTAAGATTATGGCACCCCATCCCATCATTTCATGGCAAATAGGTGAGCAAACAATGGAAACAGTGACAGACTTTATTTTCTTGGGCTCCAAAATCACTGCAGATGGTGACTGCAGCCATGAATTTAAAAGACACTTGCTCCTTGGAGGAAAACCTACGACAAACCTAGATAGCATATTAAAAAGCAGCAACATTACTTTGCCGACAAAGGTCCGTCAGGTCAAAGCTATGGTTTTTCCAGTTGTCATGTATGGATGTGAGAGTTGGACCATAAGGAAAGCTGAGTGCTGAAGAGTTGATGCTTTTGAACTGTGGTGTTGGAGAAGACTCTTGAGAGTTCCTTGGACTGCAAGGAGATCAAACCAGTCCATCCTAAAGGAAATCAGTCCTGAATATTCACTGGAAGGACTGATGCTGAAGCTGAAGCTCCATTACTTTGGCTGCCTGATGTGAAGAACTGACATTAGAAAAGACCTTGATGCTGGAAAGCTTGAAGGCAGTAGGAGGAGGAGAAAACAGAGGGCAAGATGGTTGCATGACATCACCGACTTAATGGACATGAGTTTGAGCAAGCTCCAGGAGATGGTGAAGGATAGGGAAGCCTGGCATGCTGCAGTTCATGGGGTCTCAAAGAGTCAGACATGACAGAGCGACTGAGCAACAACATTCAGAAACGGAAGCACAGAGGAGGCTCGGGTAATGCCAGGAATAAAAATAGGGCTGATGCATCTTGCAATATTAGTTTTCAAAAAGAAAAGTATTTTTCCTGTATCTTGAAATATGAGCTCTTTCAAATCCAGGACACATATAATCTCTAGTCCTGTAAATTTCATATTTTAAGACAAAGTGGGCTTTCATCTTTAGATATAGCTAAGTTGTTTTTTTTTTTTCTTTTACTCTTGATGTATTATTTCCTTCTCAGTTTCTGGTCTTCAGCTCTTTATTGACAAAACTTTTGTTTTCACATTAAAAAAGAGTTAAGCCATCAAAAGAAGCTTTTGATCGCTGACCTTTTTACTTAGAAGTCCCATGAATCTCAACTCTTACTCAGAAACTTTGGACCTGAACTTTATGTACTGAGTTTAGCATGAAGGCAGTGAAGACCTTTATTTGTCATGAGATACCATGTGACTTTGATGTGACCAAGTCAACTCTCTATTCTTCCTCAAGCCTGTGAAGAAACAGTATGGATCTGACATGATCTTGTTGGCCATGTGACAACTAGTTTAAGAGTAGGGTTCTAGGCACATAATAGGGAAGGTTTTTTTTTTTTTTTTGAGGAATGAAGAAAAAGCTTGTTTTATTTCACATTTGAACGTTTTTATAAATGATGACATTTTCTCTAGTTCTATTAATTGCCACTCATAGAGGCAAAAAACATGGCGATGGTTTGCAATGTTTTTTTATTATTTTTACAATGGCCTTGGCATTTTCTGTTGGTTCAGAAGATTAATATGAGCTAGCAAAGCCAAAGATGTATCTAATATTTTAATTTAGTTTCCATGGTGTGAAGGCGCTTGGTCAGAATCTCATAGCTTATTCTTGTTAGGTTCTGATACAGTGAACATCATGACTTTGTGATAAGACACCAATATCAATGCCTAACAGCTCTCTGCTTCTAACCACATGTACCAAACTCCTAGAGAGAGATACAAAAGCATTTGAGTGCCAGGTGGCTCTGAATCTAAACCACAGGCAGGACTGTGGACAAATCACCTTTACTACTAGGAAACTAGCTCCACGAGGGCAAGGGTTTTTGTCTGTTTTGTTCACTGCTGTGTCCTCAATACCTGAAACAGTAACTGGTACATAGTAGGTGCTCAATAATTTGAATTACTTTGCTGAATTTCATAACACATTTCCTGTGGGAAGTGCATATGTACTAAGTTTCTTCAGTCCGACTTCAGTGTCCAACTCTTTGCAACCCTATGGACTGTAGCACACCAGGCTCCTCTGTCCATGAGATTCTCCAGGCAAGAATACTGGAGTGGGTTGCCATGCCTTCCTCCAGGGGATCTTCCTGACCCAGGGATCAAACCCGAGTCTCCTACGTCTCCTGTATTGGCAGGTGGGTTCTTTACCGCTAGTGCCACCTGAAACCGAAGCCCAAAAGAAAGTGATCTCAGGGAGACAGCAGTGAGCAGTCTTGAAGAGAGATCTTAGTTCCCTGCCCAGGAATTGAACATGGGTAGCCTGGATGAAAACCAGGAATCCTAGCTACTAGACCATCAGGGATAATTCCATTTTAAAAGGAGCTTTTTCTCCCACCCTTCAAACCTGAGATGAGACCCTCAGCCTGTTCTAGAGGACCATAACAGAAACTCAGAAGATTTAGGAATTATGTTCCTTTGAATAACTTTTTTTTTTTCAAATAGAGGTTTAATCTGCCACTGATAAAAAATAAACAGGATCCACTAGCCCGACTGCCATCTTCCAGGCTGTGAGTATCATCTCAGGCTTGAGAATAGAAGAAAAAGCTCCTTTTAAAATGGAATTGTTGACACTATTTTATCTTAATATATTGAGTACAGTTTATTTTCAACAAAAATATATATGTTTATATATTTATATATGTATTGACTGTATAAAATGTTGTCTATTACACACACACACACACACATATAATTTTTTAAAGAGAATGGAATAAAGCAAACGTTGCAAAATGATAGCCAGTTGGTGAATCTGGGTGAAAATATTTTGTGTATTTATTCTACTATTCTTTCAGGTTTTCTGAAGGTTTGAAAACTTTTTTTAAAAAAGTCATTAAAAAAAAAAAAGAGCAAGGGCTTGGGAATTCCTGGTGGTCCAGTGGTTAAGACTTCTCCTTCTATTGCAGGGGGTGCCAGATCGATCCGTGGTCAGGGAGCAAAGATCCCACATGCCTTGTGGCCAAGAAACCAAAACATAAAACAGAAACAATATTGTAACAAGTTCAATAAAGACTTTAACATTGTCCAATTAAAAAAAATCTTTTTAAAAAAAGAGCAAGGGCTATGGAATTCAGACTGGCTGGTTTGAATCTTGACACTGCTAACTGTGGCTGTGTGAGCTGAAGCAAGGTCCTTTGCCTTTATTAGTTTCCATTCCTTCATCTAGAAGATAGTGTAATAACATTTCTCTGTTGTAGGATAATCATAAAGATGAAATAATATTGTCTATGTGAATTAACTACTATAATTAATTATAAGCTTGGAACTTCAACTCTTCATGGGAACATTACCTAGATGACATACCACAACCGACTGACTGATCCTGGTGGGTTGTGCCATTGTGGGGTAGGATGCCGCCCATAGAGAAGAATACAACCAGCATGCTCCTTCAGAATTGCCAGGCAAATTAAAAGTATGTATGTATTTTTTTTATCCCCTAGGAGGCTTATAGACTGCTAAAGGCTTCATTGAGATCTCAGGTCATCAGCTATGGTGACTGCAGTGAAAAAGTGGCTGAAACATTTTATAACATGGGCAAGATCTGCTTTGCCAAAGGAGAACTCAGAAAGGCAGTTCAACTGCTAAGGAAGGTAAATAACTGGCTGGTTTTGTTACATTTGCTCCCAAGCCTGTAAGCACAATGTGAGGGGAGAGGTGTGTGTGTGTGTGTGTGTGTGTGTGTGTGTGTGTGTTTTCCCTTCTCTTCCTTTTATCTCACCTTCCTTCCTTCCTTCTTCCTTCTCTCTTTTTCTTTTTTTTTAAAGTAAAGTATCCACATTGTTAGATGTGCTGAGGAAGAATATGACTACAGAAACTTTTATTGTGTCCATGCCTGGACCAGAGTCTTAAAAGAGTAACATTCTAATCATGAAATCTTGGTATGTCAGTAGCAGAATCTTGAGGAAGCACTCGAGGTTGTGTTAGAACAAGGAACACTTTGTACAGCCATCCTTACTCAAGTACTGATTCCTAGTATCCTAGAAGTTAATTCCCTAGTAGTAGGATGTGGCAAGAGGTGTGACTAACAGTTGTTCAACCAGTCAGTGTACTAACAAACCAAGCTTAAGACTTAGTAAGATCGGTAGTGATGTCTCTACTTAAAACCCAGATTTGTTCAATGTCAGAGGAAAAGTTAGTATAAATCAACTAATATTCATGAAAGTGAAAGTCACTCAGTCATGTCCAGCTCTTTGTGATCCCATGGAGTATACAGTCCGTGGAATTCTCCAGGCCAGAATACTGGAGTGGGTAGCCTTTCCTTTCTCCAGGGCAGAGTCAAAAGCAGTCCACACGTGTATATTGCCAAATGTCAGGACTGGATACATTTTATCTCCTTTCAGGTTAACTAAATGTAATCAGAAAATACATATTAAAATAGTAAGTAACAGAAGAAAGGGGACTTCATTTTGAAGGTTAAGAGAAAATGAAAACCCTATGAAAATATAAGGTCACAACAGCTTCTTCAAGGGAAGGATAAACACATGGCTGGCAGCTCTGTCATGGGATCAGAAACCTGTAGGAAAAGAAAACTTTAAAATGAATGGATCATAGTTTGAGGCCAAAAGATGAGATGAAATTAAATTTTTAAGGTGAATTAAGGAATTTCAGGAAAACAAGAAATTTGAAACAATTCAATCCGGATTGAAAATACTGAAGAGAATCTTAACATGCTGAGTGTTGTTGAGCAATATTCCCCAAATCTAGGATTGCAACAGAACAAAACAAATTTGTAAAACAAAATAAAAACGAAACAGAAAACAGATTCCTGAGTCCCACCCCAGGCTATGAAATCAGATATTCTAAGACTGGTGTCCAGAATCTGTATTTTTAATCCTCTGTAGCCGAAGAATTCTAATGTATTTCTGAAGAGAGACTGTAACATCAATACTTGAAATAGAAACAGTAATTAAAGAAGTCATTGAAGATAACTTTTCTGAATCGTAAAAGACCACATTGTAAGGGCTTGCTTACCATGTTCCACACAAAATCAATGAAAGGAGAGCCCCAGCTAGATCTTACCCAGCAGTGAAGGCTCTGCCCTCCACTTGGAGTAGGGATTCAACCTGAATCTTTGTTTGGATGCCAGACATTGTGTATTTTGCATTGTTGAGTGTTGGATATTTTTGTGTTCCTGTAAGTATTCTTGAACTTTGTTCTGGAACTCAAATTACTTTGTTGTGAAATTCAGTTACATTGGAGTTTGGTCCTTTTAGGTCTTGCTTTTAAGATGTGTTAGATGGGACAAGGGCTCGGTCAGTCAAGGGCTACTTATCCCCCATTAATGAAGCAAAAGCCTCAGTACCTCTGAGTAGCCCACCCAGTGCTCCACGACAATGTGTCTTTCCAGTTTGGCTGGTGGGAACAGGCATTGTACCTGGCTGGATGTAAACACTGCCCTGTTCCCTCTGGGACCTGCAGATGATTCTTTTCTCAAGCCTTGGGCAGTTTTTACATGTCTGTGTTAATCAGTGCTCTCCTGAATACAGTTGTCCCTCTGTGTGTGGAGGATTGGTTCTAGGACTCCCCACCCACCCTCTTCACCAACACCAAAGTCTGCAGATGCTCACGTCGCTAGTATAAAATGGTGTAGTAAAAAAAAAGGTATAGTACAGTCAGCCCCACTATACCTGCAGGTTCCCAGACTGTGGGTCAGCTATATTTGAAGGGGATGTACTGCAGATACAGATATTCTTTTTCTGAGCAGCTGTCTCTCCTCTGTTACTCTGCCCTAAGAATCTTCTGAGAGTCTGAGCTCCATATCCTCAATTCAGGGCACTTGCTGAGCTACACTTCCCTGCATCAAAGCTTGGAGAGGCTCTCAAAGTAGTAATCTGGGGAAGTTGTAAGGTTTACTTCACTTGTTTTCCCTCTCTCAGGAACACCGTCTTTTGTTGCGCGATGTTCACTATCTTGAAGATCGTTTCAAATATGTTTTGTCTACTTTTTCTTTTTTGATTGTTTCATTTGGGAGGGTAAATCCAGTGCCTGCAATTCCATCTTGATTGGATAGAGAGATCAGCAATTAAGTTTACAATGGAAAACTGCTTGAGGGTGAAGTTATGTAACATAAGAATGCAATGCAAATTTAGGACTCATACACTGATTTTGTTTATATCCGTCCATTTGGTTACAGCTGTTTGGAAAATCCTGATGGAAACCACGGCTGTAATTCTGGTGGAGACCACTCTGGGTTTTAGATAGGCGTGCTGTCAATTTTCAGGCCTGTTACTTTGATTATCCATAGCCACGGATGGTAGTGGAAGCTTCAGCAAAGCTGAAGGGAGAAGCTCAGGGGGGTCAGAGCCTTCAGTTCAGACTCCTCCCTCCTTGGTAGGGAACCAGGAGGAAATGAAGTTCAGCCTTTTGAAATGTAAACCTGTGACATCTCAGTTCTACTTGTGCTCTCCTGAGTTTGGTTTATAGTTAAGGTGCTTGCTATCTGATTCTCTTTAACCTATTATGTTTCCCAACTTGCCTGCAGTGTCTGACGATTCAAATCCTCATATATGGAAATAAGCACAGTAAAAGCAGAGACACAAAAAACCTCCTGACCCTAATGCAGAGGTGAGTTCTGGTCCTGATAATCAACCAAGTCTTCCGTGTGGTTATACGGATAGCATGGCCTCTTCCAGATTCATTCATTTGGGGTGATTCACCTCTATTATTCTTGTTAGTAAGGCAAAATGCCAACTTGTACTTTGGATGAGGTCAAATTCTAACTTGGAGGTACCTAGCCAATTTCTAGTAGTCTTTCGAACCCAAAGCTATAGGGGTCTGCTGAAATAATATTTAGTATTTATATCTCCTTCATTGCTGAGCGTTATAACCAAATCCCATAAGACTGTCTCAGCTAACAGCATGATAGATACAAATTAGGTTTATGACAAAGTAAATGAATACATTAAACTTATTTTTCTTGCTGAATATATAAAATCTAAGTCCCTAAACATAAGGCAAGTTTCACGGGGGGGTGGGAAATATTAATAGTTGTCTCCAAAAGTAATAATTAAAGAACCTCTTCAGATTTGTTTTAAAAAATGTTTAAAATTTCAGCCAAAGACAGTGTTTTGTGCCGACCTGCCCCTTTATTTTTCCTTGGCATATCATTGCTGTTTGTTCATTTCAGAATGATGTTGATCCTGAACTGTTCTCTTTTGTTGAGTGTGTGTTAAATCCCTGAAACTGAGCTAGGTCCTATCCATATAGAACCTAAGCCTCACAAACACCCTACACGATAGCTCTCATTTGCCAGAAGGAGCCTGATATTCTGTAAAGGAAAATGCTTAAATTCATGTCAGTCTTAGAGGTTTAGATCCAAGCAAGTGTGATTCTAAAGACCATGTGCTCTCCCCTTAGAGCCCTTTAACAAAGAAGGGTGTCATTATGGGGTGAGAGTTAGGATTCTGATTGCATTTTATTGGAGGTGATTCATAGTTAGTACTTTCTCATCAGGCTGGCCAGGTGGGGGACAAGCTGGACACAGAGAATTCATGCAGCCCGTCTTGTCCCCATCTACCTCAGTCAGAGCCACATCTAAAGGAGGCCCAGCAGAAGACTGTATCATGTTTCATCTTAGCCAGGACAGCATGTTCTCTAGCCTCTCTCAGAGATGCCCATGGTAGGAGGGGATATGGGGAACTCTGCCCCCTGCCCACTGGTCTATGTGAAAGTATGTCTTCTTAGTCAGTAACCGTCAGTTCAGTTCAGTTCAGTCGCTCAGTTGTGTTTGACTCTTTGTGAACCCGTAGACTGCAACACGCCAGACCTCCCTGTCCATCACCAGCTCCTGGAGTTGACTCAAACTCTTGTCCATTGAGTCAGTGACATCATCCAACCATCTCATCCTCTGTCATCCCCTTCTCCCACCTTCAATCTTTCCCAGCATCAGGGTCTTTTCAAATGAGTCAGTTTTTTGCATCATGTGGCCAAAGTATTGGAGTTTCAGCTTCAGCATCAGTCCTTCCAATGAATCTTCAGGACTGATTTCCTTTAGGATGGACTGGGTGGATCTCCTTGCAGTCTAAGGGACTCTCAAGAGTCTTCTCCAACACCGCAGTTCAGAAGCATCAATTCTTCTGCACTCAGCTTTCTTCACCGCCCAACTCTCACATCCATACATGACTACTGGAAAAACCATAGCTTTGGCTAGATGGACCTTTGTTGGCAAGGTAACGTCTCTGCTTTTTAATATGCTGTCTAGGTTGGTCATAACTTTTCTCCCAAGGAGCAAGCATCTTTTAATTTCATGGCTACAGTCACCATCTGCAGTGATTTTGGAGCCCAAAAAAATAAAGTCTCTCACTGTTTCCCCATCTATTTGCCATGACGTGATAGGACCAGATGCCATGATCATAGTTTTCTGAATGTTGAGCTTTAAGCCAACTTTTTCACTCTCCTCTTTCACTTTCATCAAGAGGCTCTTTAGTTCTTTTTCACTTTCTGCCATAAGTGTGGTGGTATCTGCATATATGAGGTTATTGATATTTCTCCCAGCAGTCTTGATTCCAGCTTGTGCTTTATCCAGCCCAGCATTTCTCATGATGTACTCTGCATATAAGTTAAATAAGCAGGGTGACAATATACAGCCTTGACGTACTTCATTCCCAATTTAGAACCAGTCTGTTGTTCCATGTCCAGTTCTAACTGTTGCTTCCTGACCTGCATACAGATTTCTTAAGAAGCAGATCAGGTGGTCTAGGTATTCCCAACTCTTTAAGAATTTTTCACGGTTTGTTGTGATCCACACAGTCCAAGGCTTTGGCATAGTCAATAAAGCAGAAGTAGATGTTTTTCTGGAATTCTCTTGCTTTTTCGATGATCCAGTGGATGTTGGCAATTTGATCTCTGGTTCCTCTGCCTTTCCTAAATCCAGCTTGAACATCTGGAAGTTCAGGGTTCACATTCTGTTGAAGCCTGTCTTGGAGAATTTTGAGCATTACTTTACTAGCATGTGAGACGAGTGCAATTGTGCGATAGTTTGAGCATTCTTTGTCATTGCCTTTCTTTGGAATTGGAATGAAAACTGACCTTTTCCAGTCCTGTGGCCACTGCTGAGTTTTCCAAATTTGGAGGCATATTGAGTGCAGCACTTTCATAGCATTATCTTTTAGGATTTGAAATAGCTCAACTGGAATTCCATCACCTCCACTAGCTTTGTTCTTAGTGATGCTTCCTAAGGCCCACTTGACTTCGCATTCCAGAATGTCTGGCTCTAGGTGAGTGATCACACCATTGTGATTATCTGAGTCATGAAGATCTTTTTTGAATAGTTCAAATGTTCAGAAACCATAAGAACATTGATAATAACTGTAATGTAGAACTTATTCCAATCCCTTGGTGTGATAAAATACATATACTATTTCTGACTCATAAATAACCCTATTCAGTAGGTATTTTTATCTTTCATGTTCAGGTGGTAAAACTGGTACTCAGAAAGTTTGAGTATCTTGTTTAAAATCATCTAGCCGGTAAGTGTGGTAAGATTTGAACCCACATCTGTCATATTTCAAAAATGTACTGCCTTTCACTCTGTAACAAGGATTCTGACTTTGAGGAATTTGAGAATACATATGGGGGCACCTGGCCAGCAGGCATGTCCCCAGAGTCTCATTTTACATATGGTGGAACTGAGGACAGATAATGTTCAAGTTAAATTACCCAGGAGGAGGAAGAGCTGGGATGTGAACGTAGGTCTCTCTCACTCCAGAATGTGCCCTTCATATGCAAGGTAGCTTACTCTCTGAAGGCAGACTGTCTGGATTTTAAATCAGGCTCCATCACTCAACTCTCTGACATGGGTGAAGTTACTTAACCTCTCTCAGCCTCTATTTATTCATCAGTAAAATAACAGTACCTTCCTCGAAAAGTGGGTTTTCTGAGACTTAATAAGATCACATATAATACAGTACTTAGATCAGGGCCTGACAGGTCTTGAGAACTCAATGTATGTTGGCATAAGAATAAAATTATAATAAGAATTATCTTTCTGAGATGCTGGAGATAATAGATCAGATATCACCTATTACTTCCCAGGTGGCACTAGTAGTAAAGAACCCACCTGCCAGTGAAGGAGACGTAAGCGACTCAGGTTCTATCATTGGGTTGGGAAGATCCCCGGGAGGGAGGGTATGGCAACCCACTCCAGTATTCTTGCCTGGAGAATCCCATGGACAGAGGAGCCTGGCAGGCTACAGTCCATAGGATTGCGAAGAGTTGGACACGACTGAAGTGACTTAGCGTGCAAGAGTGATGGGTAAAGAGTATATATTGCTAGAGTCAGCCCTGTCATCTTAACCTGCCTCTGCCACTTACTACGTACACAACCTTTGGAAAATCACTTAACTTCTGAGCCTTGCTTTCTCCATCACTAAAATGCAGATAGTAGTATATCACATAGAGTTATCATGAGTTTTAAATAAAATAATGTATAACATGCATAGGCTAGTGCCTGACAGAGTATGTACTCAGTAAATGTTAGCCAAGCATCCTTTCCTCCCCATTATTCTGTAATATACAGCCTTTTGCTTCTAGGGAAGTGGGTCAGAATATTTGAAATTGTAATTGTGATTAATTGTTAGACAGTATTACAATATGTTTGTGTTTGAGAATTAGATTGAGAATTTGAATCTGAACATACTAAAGTACACTTTGTACTTTAGAGGTAATAATAATGAAACTAAAAGAGTAACACACGTAGTTTCAGTCAAGAAATGCATGTTTGAAAGTTCTACTCAGCTTATATTTAAAAAGAGAAACTTCAGAATAGCTGGAGTGAATCCATTGCCTCAGTAGCCTGAGGTCGCTTTCCACCTCCAAGTCTCAGTGTTCCTTGTCCTCCATGATTTGAAAAGAATCATAGGAGGGGGAGAAATTAAGAGGCATTGGAATAACCTAATTCAGATTCCAGGTAGTATGAATTTCTTTTGGTTCTTGGAGACTGATTCCTCTCTCTGTAAATTCAATGAAACCTATACATGCCAGGAAGCACATGGAAGGGGAAGCATCTTAAGGACTCTGCTGTAGCAGAAGTCGAGTCAGTAAAGGTTTCTTTCCCTGAAATGAGTCCATATCTCATCCCTCAAGAACTGCTGAGCAAAGCCATAGGAGTGGCTGCCAAAGCCCAGATGTCAAAAAAAGAGAGAGAGAAAAAAGCCCAGTCCAGGAATTGTTCTCTTTGCTTGAGCATGTTGCTGGAATAATCAGCCGCAGATGTCCTGGAACTCTGCTAGTTTTCCGATGTGCTCTTGTGCTTTCTACCCTACCTCCTCCGGAAACCCAGTGACAACATTCACTGGGCTTTCATTGCCAGGAGCCCAAATTCCTGGCTTCTGAAGCCTCTGCAAAGAAGTGAAAGCAGAACTGCCTGCATGAATTAGGAGCTAATTCCAAGGTTAAATGTTTGTTAGTTGCATGGGCCTCAAGTAAGATCTTAGTGTATAGAAAAGGTGCAGAAAATCTGATTTAGAAGTAAACACTGAGATTGTTTAGTCTGACTTTTACCTAAATCACAAATGGACTTCAGTTTTAATCATTTATATATCAAGCTCCCTCTAAGCTCTAGAAATACTCAGATGTTGAAGATATAGTCCTTTCAAGAAAACAGACACACCGGACCAGATTACAAGTTAGTCTGCAGTAAAGCTTTAAGAAAAATGTAAACAGGCCAAGTAATAAATTGTGAGCCTGGAAATGCAGGTGGAGACTTGTGTGTATGCTGTGGGCAGGGGGCTGGGTGTTCAAAGAAAAGTAAAATATCAACAGGAAAGCCAGAGGTGGGCATTTGATGTAGCACAACCAACAGCATAGTGCCATGGAGAGGCTTGATATTTCTGAGGAAAATCAAGTGGCCTGGAGTTGTTGTAGTTGGAGGTATATGAGTAAGACTCATTGGAAGAGACCCTGATGCTGGGAAAGATTGAGGCAAGAGGAGAAGAGGGCGACAGATGATGAGATGGTTGGATGGCATCATTGACTCAATGAACATGAGTTTGAGCAAGCTCTGGGAGATGGTGAAGGACAGAGAAGCCTGGCGTGCTGCAGTCCATGAGATTGCAAAGAGTCAGACATGACTTCCCAACTGAACAACAGTAAGAACATGCTGGAGATGTTTGGGAAGATAAATTGGGGTCCGATTACAGAATGTTTTGGTGCCATGCTGATAAGTTTAGAATTTATTCTGTAGGCAGAAGATAATTATCAAAAAGTTTTGAGCAGGATGTGCCATGATCAACTACTGGCTTTAGAACGTTAACTGTCAGCCCTGGGAAGGATGGATGGGACCTGGGGAGACCACAGAAGTAGGGAGACCAGGTAGGAGGCAGATGCAATAGTGCAAGGGAGAGATGTTGAGAGCCTTAATTATCTAAAACCATAGTAGAAGGAACATGGAGAAGATGGATTGAGAGCAATTTGGAGTCTCAAATTGGCAAGACCTTGCAACCAATCACATGTGAAGTATAATGGAGTCAGGGGCCCAGTCAAAGGTGGCTTTGAAGTTTCTAGCTTGAGCAACTTGGTGAATGGCCATGCTATTAAGGAAAGCATATTGGCAGGGCAAGGTCATATTGGAAGATGTTTAGGGGGTCTGAAGAAGATAATTTCGATTTTGGATGTGTTAAGTTTGGGGTGCCCATAATACATCTACTTGACAATGTCTAACAGGCTGTATGGACCAGAAACTCGAGATATATTAGAAGTTAAAGGAATGAATAAGAAATCCATGTGTATGTCAAACAAGAAAACTTAGGAACTTTGGAGAATATTTATACTTGCTTTGGAGAGAACATATGTGGTATTTTTTAATCAAACTAGAGAAGGCTTAAGAGTGAGCTCCCCACTTACAGAGAGACATCCTGCATCTTCCTTTCTTCATCTAAAGAAATGCAAATAAGAGAACTCTGTTTTACAGGTTTTATTTACTGTATGGCACATAGTAAGCTTCTATGAAATGTTAATTATTGTAATTTTTATTATAATATTATCCAGGGGTCATTCAGAAGGAGGAACTGGGAAGGAGACTCAGGAAGAGTCTTTAGAGAATTAGAAGACTCAGGAAAAAACAGAAAAGAACTCATAGGAGGAGAAAGTTTCAGAAAAAGGTGTGGTCTTTAGCAATGTCACAAAAGACACGAAGGGGCATTTCAAAGAAAAGGGATGCAATTGTCCAATAAACAGAAAGCAGGATTTCCAATCTCATACAGAATTTATAAATTAAAATGAAATATATTTACAACCTATTATATTGTGTGGTCGGAGAAGGCAATGGCACCCCACTCCAGTACTCTTGGCTGGAAAATCCCATGGACGAAGGAGCCTGGTAGGCTACAGTCCATGGGGTCGCTAAGAGTCGGACACGACTGAGCAACTTCACTTTCAGTTTTCCCTTTCATGCACTGGAGAAGGAAATGGCAACCCACTCCAGTGTGCTTGCCTGGAGAATCCCAGGGATGGCGGAGCCTGGTGGGCTGCCATCTATGGGGTCGCACAGAGTCGGACACGACTGAAGTGACTTAGCAGCAGCAGCAGCAGCAGCATATTGTGTGGTAGGGGCTTCCCAGGTGGCATCATGATAGAGAATCCACCTGCTAACACAGAGAATACGGGAGACACAGATTTGATCCCTGGGTTGGGAAGATCCCCTGGAGAATGGAACGGCTGCCCACTCCAGTATCCTTTCCCGGAAAAGTCCATGGACAGAGGAACCTGGTGGGCTACAGTCAATGGGGTCACAAAGAGTTGGACACGACTGAGCACACACGCAAGAATATTTGTGATAATGAAAAGTACGCATCATATAAACTCAGTCCTGTCAAAGATATGGGGAGATCAGCTCTCTAGTACCCTATGATGGAACTGTGGGTTGATATATATAACTATATATCTAGCTAGATAGGGCTTCGCTGGTGGCTCAGTGGTAAGGAATCCACCTGCCAATGCAGGAGATGGGGGTTCGATCCCTGTGTCAGGAAGATCTCCTGGAGGAGGAAATGGCTACCTCCAGTATTCTCGCCCAGAAAATTTCACAGACAGAGGAGCCTGGTGGGCTACAGTCCATAGGCTAGCAAAGAGTTTGAACACAACTGAGCGACTAACACACACACACACACACACACACACAAATCAGGAACTCATAATCTCTCCAGGTGGCCTTTTCCAATAGTAGACAGTTCTAATTGTTAGAATGCAAGGTCATGAACTTGAGAGTCAGACAGACCTCTGTTTGAATCCAGACTCCTCCACTTTCTTTGTGCCATAAGGCAAGTTATCCTAAGCCTCAGTTTTCTCTAATGAGGATTAGAATAGCATCTATAATAAGGAAAGATAATAAAGAGTAAATGAGATTATTTACATAAAAAATGTAGCATGGCATCTCATATATAGTAAGTGCCCAATAAATATTAGCTATTTTTGCAACTCTAGCTGGTCACCCATACTTACTGGAAGTATGAAGGCATGGGTCATTAACTTCAACTCTGTCCTTGTTAGCCATCTCTAGGAGAGCTGCATGCTGAAAAATTGCTTCTGAATAACTTTAAATGGCTCTTAAGCTGTAGAAGACAACAGAAGGATCCTTTTCTCTTGATAGGAGAGGAAAGGAGGAGAGTACCTCAATGCCCATTAACCTGTTAGTGATCTACTGTCTTCTTGGTCAAAAATCTTTGTGAACAAAAATTGCCTTTTCTGGGCTGAGGGACTAGGGAGAGAAAGCCAAAGAAAAGTAGGATGTAAAAAAAGGATTTGGGGTGTTTATTTCCAGAGAAAATTGCAGTAAGTAGAATAGTGGATACGCTCAGTAAATTTTGTCAGCCAGACTAGTCTTGGGCAAGACCTTAGTGATGAAAGTTATGCTCCAGAAGCTAGATTGTTTCCAGGCTACTGCATTCATATTCTTTCTCAATCATTAGTATATATTCTAATGCCTCCTCTACAAAATTAAAGGAGAAAATATTCTGCCAGACCTTGGTGTATGAGTGGGTGGGGAGCAAAATCTGCTCTAACATCCAGGTGCCAAGGGGCGGTGGCCTTTCCAAATTAGGATTCTGGGAATAGCTAGCAACACTGGGACAGGTAGAGCAGTGAACATTTAGGAGCATTTAGCTCCCACATGAGGGTCTCTGTGGAGGGGAACAGAGGCTGCTAAGTCACAAAGAGCCAACTCAGGGTACCTGGTCTTTGGTAGTGCATCAGGGGAACTTAATCAATGGCCACTCTGCCATGCCCACAAAAATGGAATGACAGGAGGTAGAGCGTGGAATAGTGCAAGGAAAGCAAGTATATTTCACCACCTGGGCCCACTCTGGTAGTGATTTCCTGGACTGATGCTTGAAGTTCGAGAGCAAAAGGCTAGGTCTGGTGGAGCTTGATTTATTATCATCATCTGCCGTGGGGCATGGGTGGGTGAAGACTAAACTTCTGCAACGGATTTGCAATTTATGCACAAACAGCAGTGTACCTTGAGTCCAGACATCTTGTGTGTGTGTCCCAACTCTGCTATGAGATAGCTATGTGACTTCAAGTAGCCTAAACATTCTGAGCCTCACTTTTCCTCATCTTCAACATTCCTTCAACAAATGTATCTGGTGAGCGACTACTAGATCCTAGGTGCAGTTAGAGCTGCAGATGGTAAATAAATAGAGATAAATAAAACATGGCCATTACTGTTAAAGGAGACAACTCTCTAGTGCAAGAGACAAACATGAAAATAATGCAAATGTGAAATACAGATTCTGTAGTAGCAGTCTCAGTGCACTAAGAGCAGCAAGGAGAGACCATCTAAGAAGTCTGGAGAGGACTTCATGGAGAGGGTTACACCCGAGTTGTTTCTTGAAGGGCGAGTAACAGTTCATCCAGATGGAGGAGAGAAGACATCCCGGGAAGAAGGCACTCACTATGCAAAATCACAGAAGCCTGACAGAGGTCAGCGTTTGGAAGGATTGGTAAGTTCTTCATGGCTGCTCTACAGGGCAGCATTTCCTAAAGGGTATTGTAAGCAATGTTGATTCCAAGGGACAGAGGAGGAAGAAAGGCTCTGTGGCAGAAATCAGTGTAGGAAGAAACCAAATTGAATTACACAAAGTGGCACAGGTTTATTTCCTGAAGTACTTCCCAGAACTTTTTACACACTAAACTTCCCCCACTGGCATGCTGGGAAGAAATTAATTTTTAAAATGCCATTGTATTTATATTTACCTGAATTCTTTGTAAACTGGTCAGTGATTTAAATTTTGGCAAATAAAACCTTATTTAGAACCACAGAGATAATATCTTAGGTCTAGTTTTATTTAAAGCAAAAGGTAAATATAGCACATGTTTGAGCTGAGGGTACACGAATAGTTTGGCAGTTTGGTAACAGATTTGAGCCCCACTTTAGGGCATAATAAATTCTTTATGAAAGATGTCTATCTCACCAATGAGCTATTTTATCTGATCATAGAAACATGACTTCAACACATCCTGATAAACTAATTTTTCTTTATGATTCATGGTGGTTAAGAGCTCTAGGCATGGAGACAGGACTGTTCAGACCCCAGCACCACCACTTTCTAGCTACATATAATTCTGGTTTTCTCATCATAAGATGGGGATGAGAACAGTACCTCTTACTGTTGCTACAGAAATGAAGTAATGTGTGTAAAGTGGTTATCAGGTAATAAATGACAGTTATTTTCGTATTTACTGAAACCTGGGCTTTGACTTTATCGCCTTCTAGCTATACCATCGGAGAAGGCAATGGCACCCTACTCCAGTGTTCTTGCCTGGAGAATCCCAGGGACGGCGGAGCCTGGTGGGCTGCCGTCTATGGGGTTGCACAGAGTCGGGCACGACTGAAGCGACTTAGCAGCAGCAACAGCAGCTATACCATTGGCAGTCAGGGAAACAGAGACAGGGGCTAGTAACTGAAAAGCTACTGTGAGGCTGGTGTGGAAAACATTTTGCAGGTTAACAGCTCAGAAATGAGGTAGAGCTTACCCCTGGAAACACTGTATCATAGAGAAGACAGTTTGACACAGTTTCTTAAATGCACAGATGATGTATACACTGTATCAGCCAGAGGCCTTTCAGTGACCTGATTTCAGGAAAGGGGACTCCTGCCACCTTGTGGTGAGAGAGAGTGAGACCCAAGGCTGGTTTCTAGTTGCAGTCCCTAGCAGAGATCCCTCTCAGATCTCTGCCCACCTCTGATTTTATGTGACCCCTGGGCAATTGACTTAATTTGTGTTTACTTTTTTTTTTTAATGTGGAATCATATTATCTCTTGGTTTACTGATCAGGAAATTAAAGTGCCAGATAGCTTTCTGTATTTTACACGGTCCAGTAGTAGACAGAATGAATCAGTCTTTACTGGGGCTTGTATATAACCTCAAGTTGCTCATAAAATTTTGTATCTCATATTTCTGTGGAACAGATTTTTTTCAGGCATCGGGGCTGTGAAAACCACACTTGTTGCAGGCTTGAGGTCTAAAATAGGAGGTGACTGAGGAACACTTAATAGAAACCGGGTTTCTGGATCAGAAAATCTCTTGGACTAGATTACTTCTAATTCCAAGCCAACTTCTCCAGTATCAAGAAACCAGCGTATGGAAATCTTAATGGCTGGGAATGAGAATGACAGATCCTCTTTTTAGTAATTACAGTGCCTCTGGGCTCTAAATCTCTGTGCTCATGAGGAGAAATCACCTGAAAAGCAAGAACAATATATAAAAGGCTCTAAATTAATTTTTTTTTCAGCTATGATTAAATGCAATCCAGATATCTTAGATACACCCCTCACCTGCCGTCTGAATCAAAGGAAGTCCCCTGCTCTTTAGGGAGAAAACCTAAGACTCTAGTACCATTTTGGAGGCCCTTGAGCAGAGTTAGCATTTTAGGGGGATGGTCACTTGGTGAAATAGTTGCCTCAGACTGAGTTCAGCCTTCTAGCTCAATAAGGCAGTGGTTGGTGCTAGAAGGAGGGAGAGATGTCAAAAACCAAGAGAAAATGCACAAACGGTTTTCTCCTTTCCTCTAGGTCTTCTGTTATCAGTAAAGGGAAAACCTCTATACAGGATAGTCAACAATAAAGCCAACCTGTTGATAACAAGCATTCTTGACCACAAAATATATTTACCAACACCGATAGCAGTGGCAGATCAAAAACAGAACCAAGGATTCTGGAAAATAAACAGGTCTACTTAACAACGGCATTACAGGTAAAATACGTATGGCCATTAGAAACCAGGATCCTGTTACCTGAGAGGAAGGAATCTTTTTAGACACATGCTTTAAGTTAGTGTCTCATGTCACGGGGACTCCCATCATCTTCCATTTCCCCTTTTCTAATTTCATTCTTTCCAGTTCTGACTTTTAAAAAAAGTTCTGCCGTGCCTAAGTAGTTTATGCGTGAGCATTTTAATACAGTACTTGTAAATATCTTTAGCCATAACCTGTTTGGGGTCCCTAAAATTGCTCTTTGAGGAAATGTTTGACCTTCTGGAACACTGACCTAAGCTGGTTTACTGAAGTCATACCATGTTAGAGCCATAAAGCCTCTTTGATTTTTGTAAATGAAGAAACCAGGAACACGAGGGATTGATTCATTCATGGTCAGTCTAGTGACTATAAAGCAGATAGTCGCCTGAACCACAGGTGACTACTCTTTCCATCCCCACTATGCTGCCCCTACCAGACTGGATGAAAAAGACTTGTTTTGGGAATGGAATGCTCACCAAGGTTGTTAAAAAAGAAATCCTAAGGCCCTGAATGGGCTTCCCTGGTGGCTCAGACAGTAAAGAATCTGCCTGCAATGCGGGAGACCTGGGTTTGATCCCCGGGTTGGGAAGATCCCCTGGAGAAGGAACGGCTACCCACTTCAGTATTGTGGCCTGAAGAATTCCATGGACAGAGGAGCCAGGTGGGCTACAGTCCATGGGGCTGCAGAGAATCAGACACGACTGAGTGACTTTCAAAACAAAAAGGCCCTGAGCCAGTATGTATCTAGGAAATTGGCACTCTCAAATCATATTCCTTTGTGTGTTGAGGGATAGAGGAGAAATCAGATTCAGTTTGTACTATAGCTTTTATTTTTCCCTTGTCATTGCTCCTCAGTTACCTGAGCTGATTTAGTGGAGCTCAAACACCTGTGTCTTTGGGATCCATATGTGTTTCTAAGAATATTTCTATCACTCATCAGTGCTTATACAACCACATCTTGGTTCTTCATTCAACAAAGTATTTCCTCATTTCATTCTGTTTAGTCTGTAAAACCTAGTAATCAGCCAATATCCACAGTGTTAGTAGTGAGCAGTGTTCTGCTGTGGCAGGAGGACATATATACTGGTTTATCCGGTGGTCTGGCCAGACTGCTAGGCTTCCTCCTGGTAGCTGCCACTCTCCCTCAGCTGATTCCAAGAGTGCTTTAAACTTGGGACCCAGGAGCAGGGTTTCCGCTTAGAGCTCTGGCCGAAGGCACCTATATTCCACTGACCTTCTCTGCAAGTACTTACGAACTAGTCACTCAGTGCCTCACTGCAGATTTTAGCCCTGCTTGGAGATGGGACTGATGTTCTTGCCCAGAATATGCTGAGTTGACTAAAGCAGCCTCAGAAGAGTGGCTTCCATTTTCACACATGCAGTTGAAAACCGGTTTTCAACAATGATGTGATAAAAACAAAGTATTAGAAGTGGCCACTTGGACTCCATTTTGGGTGGCACCAAAATTTTAAAAATTTTACTATTTTGTAAGGTCCCAAAGTCTTAACATTTCCAAACGGACAAACCTCTATCAATAAAACAATAGCATAAAGTATTACATTGTAAAATAAAACATTATTGTGTAACCCTGTTGTCTCATTTGAAATTATTTTTAGTATCTCGTTTTTTCTTTGTTGACAGTATAAAATTCCCACCTGTCCCCTGAGATTTTGATTTTAAAATGTTTTATGAAATGGTTTTAACATCCTCATATCTGACAAAATAGAAAGCTGCCATCTATCTTGGTTCTAAAAGTTTTAAAATGTTACTATTTTGTCAAATCCCCAAGCTTTAAGAAACCACATTGGAAATGTTCAGCACAATACAACTTAATATAAAGTTTCACTCTTGGAAAACTAGAGCTGAGAACTAAGCTCCTTTCTAAACTCATTCAGTGGGAAGCAGCAGTCTGGACAACCAATCAAAACACCTGAGGTTTCCAGCCACCCTAGTCCATAAGGTCATACACAACTTATACATTCCTTTAGTTATTGGCCACTGAAATTTATGAGATTGATGAGGGTTAGCTACTTTCTTTCAGTCCATGTAACCGAATTAGAAAGAAAACAAAACCAAGCCCAGCTCAAACTCTCCCACATATAAAGTTTAATAAATGTTCATTAGCAAGCATACAAAGAGTTTATGCAACCAGCTAAATTCAGTGATACCTTACCTCCATGTGTTGGCAGTTCACCCATCACTTTACAACAAAGGTCCACTTAAGGCAAACCTGACTATTTCAGAGATGGGACTGTCTTAATCCAGTCAGCAACAAGCAATAGAAATCCCTAGACAAATGGCAGGAAGTAAAAGTCAAGCCTCAGGCACCAGTACAGACTACAGGGTACAGACTACAGGCCTCACTAGATTCTTATATTCTTTCCATAAAGGGATGGGGAACTACTCTGAAATAATTTAGTTCACATATCCTGAATACCTCTAGTTTTACCAATGAGAGCCACTACTATTAACTAGGAGTTACATCCAGTCAATGAGCTATAAATTTCAAAAAGATAACCTACTTCAAACATTTACTCTTTTAATTATTGAGGCTTCTGAAGTGACTGAGATATGGATGCCAGGAACACCCGTACCAGCTGCCTGGGGCATTTCTGATTAGAGGTTGAGCTGCCCACTGCTGGAGCAGGAAAACCCACAGTACAGCTGCTAACTGCTGCAGGGGAGCACGTAACCTGACACACGTATAAAAATGCTACGAATACAAACTGGGGAAAAGAGAAAATACTATTTCCCAATTCCTCAGGACCCAACAGATTTCATTTCAGGTGGGGACAAGAGCCAGCAGTATGAAGACGGAAAGGGGAAAAGGGAGTCTTTGTAGTTCTGAACCCCCTACCCACCCTAAGCTGTAGGGGCTGCCACATGCTGCCCTTTCAGCAATGGTACTAATGCTTAGCAGGACTTGAGAGTATCACAGAAACTGTGTGGCTTCTTGTAAAAAAAAACAAAACGTATTACAAGACTTATTGACTTATTTTTATTACAACAGTAAAATTTAACCTTTTATTTTTGTTTTGAATCATTCCATCAGTTCTAGGTGGAAGCACATCATAAGTAGGGAATAAACTAATTAAAAATAGAAAAAAATAGCTACCATAAGTACAATTTTGTTAGAAATATGAGGTAAACTTCAAAAAGGCAAAGCTAAATCTTAGTCTTTTGTGACACGTGAACTCAACTTATAGTCACCAAAGCATCTGCGTTGCCCAAGGAAGTGCTCCCCGCAGTGGTCTCTTATAAGAACTTGAACAAAGTTAAGCTAGCAAATAAGGGAGTCAAACCCCTTGTAGCTTAGTCGGTAAAGAATCTGCCTGCAGTGCAGGAGACCTGGGTTCAACCCCTGGGTTAGGAAGATCCCCTGGAGAAGGAAATGGCAACCCACTCCAGTATCCTTGCCTGGAAAATCTCATGGACACAGGAGCCTGGTGGGCTGCAGTCCATGGGGTCGCAAAGTCGGGCACGACTGAGCAACTAACACTTACTTACTTACACTTACAGAACACACATAACTAGAAAATTCTTTATTAAATCATATCTTGTTAGGGTGACTGAGAAAGAATTAAATTTATTAGCTTCTGAATTCTAAGTAACTCAAGATGTTTAGCTGAAATAGTAGTCTTAAATGTGCAAAAATGTCAGTCTTATTTAATCAATATGTATTTATATGTATATAAACGTATATTATATGTATATAAATTCTTTATAGGTTCAACTTTCATAGTGACTTATAATTAGAAAATGGAGGTCCTTTTATCTGATGAATATTTACTCTATCCTGGCACTATTTTAGATACTAGACATGCCAATGGAAAAAAACCAAGTAATGGCTCAATTTTAAATTTAAAGGAAAACTGTAGTCCTTGAAATGTTTACTGATTAAGTATTTTCATAATTATGTTTTAGACGTGTTTTGTTCTTAATGCTTATCGAGACAAAAAAATATCTGGACATTTGACAGATTCAATCATTTCCTTCTTGAACACATACTATAACTTTACAAAACGACTTTTGTACCAGCTGGGCATCCCGAGATTGCCTGGGAGACTTAACTAGTTGTCGGGCATTCACCCTGGGCTAGATACCCAGCACCGCATGAGCTGTACAGGTACCTGGGAGCAGCGCCTACGTGCCCGCCCACTGAGATATGCCTTGGTTTGGTTGAGAAACTTTAAAAAAAAAAAAAATTATTTTTGGTTGTACTAGGTCTTCGTCATGTGCAACCTTTTCTCTAAGTGCAGAGCACGGGCTCTAGGGCACATGAGCTCAGTAGCTGCAGCTCCCAAGCTCTAGAGTACAGGCTCAGCAGTTGTGATGCACGGGCATAGTTGCTCCAAAGAATGTGGGATCTTCCAGGATCAGGGATGGAGATCTTCAGAATCAGGTATGGAACCTGGGTCTCCTGCATTGGCAGGTGGATTCTTTACCACTGATCCACGTGGGAAGCCCTAGTTGAGGAACTCTTATAGGCAAATAGAAGGTATCTAATAAGTACTTACTACAATTAATGGTTTTCAGAACAAGATGAAAATCTGTAATTCTGAAGACTGTTTTGTATCATGTTCATAGATGCCTTCAAAATGTAAAAAAAATCATATAATTATTCAGACTTGTTTGGTGACACCTAAACTTCAGAACACTTGCAAAGAAATCACCTGTAAAAGCAGTCACTTCAATGCAATTAAAATGCTATTTTTAAAAACTATCCTTTAAAACAGTGGTTCTCAAGCTTTAGCAAAGATCAGAATCTTGGCGGGGGTGGGGGGCAGCGACGAGTGGGGAAGCTGTTTAAACTACAGATTGCTGGCCCCGCCCCTGGAGTTCCTGACAAGTTTCCAGGTGGTCTAGGCATGACACTCTGAGAACCACTGCTTTATGACAGAGTCTTCAAAATTCCAACTAGAAGTGATGCCCATATGCTACTGCTTTTTCTAATAGTAAATAAATAAAAGAACATTTCTGATATGGCTTCACCAAACTTCACACTTTTATACTCTTGGAATGTCCTACTTAAGTAGAGTAACACATAAAACTTATGTACCTTGACTTATAACAATTTCCATGAGTTCAAAAGACAGAACCACAGACTAGTCGAGTACTGGATCATCTATGACTATGTGACAACATTACTGACAAAACCTACAGCAGCTATCAGGGGACAGGGACTGTGCTCTCCTCCCCACTTCTTCCCCTTAGAGAATCTTAACAGGAAGTCATGAAGGGCACTGCACTCAGCAGGAGAACATGACCTACTATGCATGTGTACATAAACAGTGCGTGAACTGTCATGTGCACATAAACAGTGCGTGAACTGCCATACTGAAGACTAAGAGTCAGGAACTTCTTCATCAGGACAGCAGTAATATTCCACAAAGCATATTTGTCCATCTTCATTTCTAATCATATACTGTAATGAGAGGAACCCTCGGTTATCTGTTCGAATAGATACCTTACAAGACAGGACTAATGCCTTTGTAGAGGGTTTCAGCAAAGAAATCTTGTATCTGCAGAAAAGTAAACAAAAAGCTGTTATTTGGACACACTTAAAGCATAATTCCAAGTAAAGGACAAAAGTTAGCCTAGAACTACCAAACAGCAAATATAAGAACAGAATCAAATAGCTGTCCAATTTGCTAATATTTTCATTTTGAAAATTTAATTCACTATTACAACGCCAAATTCCCAAGTAAACCCAGCAACCTACTATTTATTTTTTGCTATACTTTTATTTACACAGTGAAAGTCTTAAAAAAATTTATTTAATAGAAATATAGTATTTAACCTCGCCTTTATCACCAAATGGCAACCTACTGACCTGTTGACCTGGGTCTGACTGCACTGAAATGATTCCATCAAATCAGAATCTTTGGGATAGTCAAGGTGGGAGCTTCCTGCATTCCCAAAAGTAGATAACCTATAGTCGAAAATGAGCAATTCATTTATTCGTTGGTTTAACAATAAGCCACATTAGTATCCAAATAAGCAAACACTTCCTTAAGAAGCTCATTCTGGTGAGGGAAACAGGTACGTAGACAGCTGTAGACAAGGCACTGTAACAATGACATAATAAAGCTTCCTGTAGGATGCTGCAGGAGTACAGAGAGCTAGCAACTAATAAATGACTTTGCAAAAAGCCAGTCACAGAAGGAATCTAGGGGGCTCTGCCTCAATTTTATTACCTTAATGTTACTTTGATACTGTCCTTCCCTCTTCCTCAAATCAGAACCATGTAACAGGAGAGTGGAGGAGTGAGAGAAGACCCTGCTCTATGTCAACAGCAAGCCCAGGGTCCTGCTAGCTGTGTCTACTGCCACACCAAGCAATTAGGGCTCTTGTATGTCTCAGATGCTTTTCAGGCTGTTTTATGGTTTTCTTTGCTTGGGAATATCAGTAGTTTGCAGACAATTTGTGAATGTTTATGTTTACTTAACTTACTGATCATTTGTTTTGGAAAGTGAAAGTGTTAGTGGCTCACGTCCTGTTCGACTCTTTGCGACTCCATGGACTGAAGCTCACCAGGTTCCTCTGTCCATGGGATTCTCCAGCAAGAATACTGGAGTGGGTTGCCATGCCCTTCTCCAGGGGACCTTCCCGACCAAGGGATAGAACCTGGGTATCCTGCATTGCAGGCAGATTCTTTACCATCTGAGCCACCTGGAATTAACATATATGAGCACTGTTATGTGAGCGTTATATGAGCACAGTGATAAAGATCTAGGTGGTTGCTGGCTTTCCCCAGAATCCATCTTTTCTCTCTTCGAACAGCACCTCTTTCTCTGAGCCATGTTGTTCATGCCCAGCCATGCTGATGGTTCCCAAATCTAAATTTTTAGTCTAGACTGATCTGAACTCTACACCTATCTATCCAACTACTTAGTGTCACAGGCTCAAGTTTAACATATCCATAAAAAAATATTTCAACTTCCAGTTCCCCACTACCAAATAATTTCCTGTATGGGAGATGAAAAATACCATGATCCATCTAGTCACCCATGCCGAGAGAGATCATTTAGATGAGGAGCCTCTGGAATACTGTTTAAAGTGCCTAGAATCTTTAATTCACATCACTGCTTAAGTAGGGTTACGCTTATTTCCATTTTAATTAGCATTTTAACCAATCTTGAGCCAATTATTTAACTAACTAACCAATAAGAAAAGCCTGCAGTTCTTCTAAAGTAGATACAAAAAGAATAATTACACCTCTCATGCCGTATGTATTTAACTCCTTTACTCTAATATTCTGAAATATTTCAAAAGAGTAGAAATAAACAATAAATTCTCTCTCTAAACTGATTCTAATCCTGAAGAGTTTTGTCATTTCATTTGTTGGGTCAAAATATGAGAAGCAGCTTGATAGTTTTTGATACTATATTCCTGCTGAAAATTGTCCTCTTAGGAAGCTCACCTTGATCATGCCTCCCTAAGTACTCCTGTGCTGGTTCCCTAAGTATCTTAATGGCATGTAATTTTGTTCTAAGGTGTTTCATGTATATCCTCATCACCTTGATTTTAAGCTTTTCCTTCCTGTAGTGCTTAATAAGGTAAATATGCATACTATACGTGATTGATACTTAGTGAATGAACCATGTATAGAAAACACCTATTCCCTCCAGCATCCTGTACTAACTTGGGAAAAAGAGATACCATATGCTGTAAACACCTTTTGCAAAAGCTTAAGCCCAATTTTCCTCACAATGCAACTGATCTATGATGGTAAATAGTACAGCAATGAAATGACCACTAGTTTATGAACTCAGAGATGGAGCTACTCTCCTAGAAACCAACACTACCTGTGAAGCTTTAAATAGTGAGTTAGTCTTCCTGGGTCTTCTAGTGTCCTGACACATAAAAGTATGAAGTAAGAGTAGAAGCTCTCTGAAGTTCTGAAAATTCTTGTATCCTGGGTAACAAAAACTCTGCATCCTAAGCAAATGTGTAAGCAGGTAGATGGAGTAAACTACATTAACTAGGACTGCAGGGCTTTCAAATACCTGAAATAAGGTTTATCTGGAGACATGGTGATCTGCAGGACCTCACTTGTCATATCCAACTCGGAAAATGCTTCACGGAGCCCCTCTGACTGCAGAATAATTTTATTAATGACATTGGTGCTGCAGAAATCAAAATCCAGAGTCTCCTCAGGCTCCTGAGTGTTGATTTTACACACTGTCACCACACCTCCTTCTTCCAGAAACAGCATCAGAGGGTAACCATAACCTTGATAACACATCCGAAGTGCAGTAAAAGTCCCTGCAATGGAAACAAATCATACTCTGGGCTTAGCTTTAGAGCTCTGGGCTCAGCTTCTCCTCAAATGATGCCTTAAACTCAAGAATATTTTACCGTGTCCATTTCTAGCATATATGTATGTATATCCTTATGAGAAGGGATCACATCTTCCCTGATGATAGTTGTGTGTAGACAATTCCAAAAATAACTGCAAAAAATTGGGAATAAAATATAACTCTTTGAAATCGTTTTCCAGGTTGCAAAAAAAAAAAAAAAAAAAACACTTCAGTGATAGCTAGGGGATTATATATAAATATACAACTTTAGGATGGAGAAACTATATGGTCCATATTGCATGTATTAATAATAACTGTTGTAGGATAGACTATGCTATTCTTGAAGGTTCAATCTGTGTTTAACAATGGACTGCTTTCATATTGTCTTATTATAACACTGATGTATTCACTTTGATAAGGACCCTTCCAATGTTTTTTACCAGAAGATAGTCTTTATATTTCACCACATCTTAAGGTCTAATTAGGAGAAAAAGGGTGGTTAATGGAGGTTAGGGTTTTAGCTCTGCAAAACACTAAAGAGGAGAAGGAATATGACAGAACACTCTACTCCTCTTTCTTACTGGGTGGAGTACCACACTGAGCAATGGAAGAAGGCAGGTGCTTTTATGGGAAACCAGTTGGCAATCACTGCATTAGAAAATGTATAATTTTAACCAATTCCAATAATAATGGAATTTCAGTACAAAATTAAAACATATTTTCTAGAGGACCATAACTGATCCTTTCCTATGAAGTATAAATCATCCTTCTGGGGTCTCCTTGTAGTTTTAACTATTTCTAAAAGTATATGACTATTTTAAAGAAAAGCATTTAGGAAAATAGCTTAATAGGGCTTAATAGGGCTTAAAGAAAAAAAAGCAAATGTCAAACACAGTGAACTGAGAGTCAGGACAACTGGTATCTGTTTTTCTCTGCCACTAACTATAATTCTTGACACATTAGGGAAAAGAAGCAATTAAAATATATTTCTCAATGTTAAACATATTTAAGACATGTTCAAAGTATTCTTTTGATTAGTTCAAATTTAAAATCCTAAAAGCTTTGTAAATTAAAAGGTGAGTGTAAATATAAGAACCATTAGCATCTACTAATATTGTGAAAAATCAGAATACATGATTGTGGCAAATGAAAAATAAATTGGCAATTAATTTTTTAAACAAATGTTTGTATTACTTATATTCTAATAATTTTTCCTGTAGTTTTCTGATCATCCAGAAATGCTTTTATGTTATTATAATGACAATAAAATAGTTCACCTGGCACAGGACTTGATCCAAAAATAGATAAACAGTCTAAAAGGACAGTTAAATTAATTCGAAAAGTAACAGACTCTTCTTGAACTCTAAACTCTTGAAATATTCCAGCCTATAAAAAAAGAGTAAACATGAAAATGTATGTTAAAGAATGAAAACGCACACATACAATTCTAGAGCTCACTTTATGTTTTTAAAATAACAATACTGTGCTAAACCCATGAAAAATTTCTGATTATCAATCAACACATCTTAAACTTTTTCAACTGTGATCCATTAGAATGCTACTACTCAGTAGTTGAAAGTGTAACTGATTTCAGTCTAATGCAAAACTTTATGAAAAGGTCCTTCATCTAGCTCCTTGGAGCTAAACTATCTCCTACATGACTCTCCCTAGTCTCCTTTTTGTGCCCATCAGTTGGGCTAAGATCATGTGGAAAACAGACCAACAAATTAGACAATGCATAAGTAATAACTGGTTCTCAATTTCTTTTGAGGACAGGAACCGTGTCTGATTAATCCCTCTATACCTGAGGTGCCCTTAGGTGTTCCCCCAAAATGCTAAATTAAATGTGAAATCCTATCTGAACCATACAACTATTACTTTGTAAGAACAAACAGATTATAACAAATAAGAGGAAAAAATAACAATAGGGAAGTAGTGCAAAAGAGCATATACTATAGAAACAAATGTTGTGGGTTCTCATCCCAACTAAGCCACTTGCCAGCTATAGGACTGCTGACAAATCACTTAGTGTCTCAGTTTCCACAAACGTAAAATGGGAATAACAGAATCACCTCATAGGACTGTTGTGAGGATTAAATGAATTAAACATATAAACATACAAAACACTCAGAAAAAGTGCCCACCTATAGTTTAACATATTTTAGACGTTATTAACCATTATCTCTAAACACGATAGGAAAAGGATTTGTTACCAGGAGAGAAAAAGAATTCAAATGATATTTTGTGCTCCAACTTAAATGAGGACCCTTGGAATTCATTGAGCTGGGTGAAGAATGTCATATGTCACTGGATTAAAAGTGCCAACTTCCATACCTGAATAAAAGCATTTGCTTGTACACATTTTGCGTTTTCCACTGTAACCTTGATTCCATTTTTAGTAGCGAAACACGTGGCATGTTCTCGGAAATGAATAGCCTTCAAGATAGTGGAGAGGTTCCTGACGTTGTCAAGGCTGGCCACTAAGCAGTAATCATTCTCGTCTGGGATGCGCTGGGTTAGGAGGGGCATGGTCCACGGCGCATTCGACCCCGAGGGATGCTCCTGATGAGACGCGACAATAAAACTCCCTGTCCAGGCTTACGAGGCCCGCGATTTCAACCCGCGCTGAGCCGAGTGGAAGAGGCCTGGCCGCTGAACTCGCCGAAGTAGGGACTGAAACCCCACCTCTGCCACTTAACTATCTTTAACTTTGGGGAAAATTACCCTGTAAACTAGGGTTTCGTCGTCTTTAGTAAGGGGACAGTCACATGAAAAGTTACGAAGGACAGAAATACGCAACTAACACGGTCACCGGGGTCAGTTTCGCCAAGCCAAACAGAGGCTCCGCTTCCTCAGAGAAGAGGCGTCCCGAGCCTCCAATCTTGCTTCTAACAGGATATGCGCTAGGGGGGCGGCCTTGAGTCCTTGGAAGGTCCTCCAAGAGACCCAGACAACCACCCACCACCACTCACCAGCCCCCGACCCGCTTACAGACTTGTCTTGGGATCCCCAGCGCCCAAACCCTACCTTTGCGCAGCGCCCAGATGCAGCTCCTAGAAAACTGCGGAGGAACTGGAGCGGCTCCCGCCACTCTATTCAGATATGCCGGCCAACTCGGCCACCGTCACCACAGAGATAGAAGAGGCCTAGAGAGCCGACCAGGCCGTACCATAGAGACGGGAAAGAGGCACCATAGAGCTGCAGGGCCGTGGAGCTGGAGGCCGGGACCATAGAGACGGGAAGGCGGAGCGAGCGGCAGAGCCGGAAGGAAGGCCTAGAGCGAAGGCGCGGAGCAAGATGGTGGCGACTAAGAGGAAGCGGCGTGGAGGCCTGGCGGTTCAGGCGAAAAAGCTGAAAAGGGACGCGAAAGATGGCAAGCTGCCGGCTAAGCCGAACGACGTATCAGAGGAGGCGGCGGAAGAAGAGAAAGATCGTATCCCAGGCCCAGTTTGCAAGGTAAAGGGGGCTTTGCGGCCGCGGCTCCACGCGCTTTCGTTGCGGTACCTGCCTGGTTACCGCTCTGCGGGTTTCGGAGTTGCTGGGGGTGCTCCGTCTCAGCTCTCCCGGCGGGAGCCGCTGCTGCGTTTGCGTCTAACCCTAGTGCACTTGGCTGCACGCTTGGCGGGCTGCTGACTGAGCAACTTGACCGATTTCAGAGCTCTTACCTGGCTCGCAGAGAAGCGGCTTTCGGGGCCTGTTAGTGTTTGGTCTTCTTTTCCTTCTTTTTTTGTTGTTGTCAGAGGAAGGAATTTTCCCTTAAAGTTGTTTGTCTCTCTCGAGTATACCCCTTGCAGTGATGGGATATCCAGAATAGTCCCATATTCTGAATCTTGAAGCTGGTTATGCGGTTCTTTAAAAAAACTACTGTCCTTTGGGACTATGCCTTAGACGTTTGATCTTTTTTTTTAAACTTTACTACTAATTGGAAGATAATTGCTTTACAGTGTTGTGTTGTACAGTTTTCTAATGTACAACAACGTGAATCAGCCATAAGTATACGTATATCCACTCCCTCTTGAACCTCATTCCCATTCCATCGCCGACTTGTTTGATTTGTAACTCTCAAGGGATACGGAAAACTAAGGTAGATATTATGAGTTTTAGGTATATTAGACAAAGTTTTAATGTGCCAAGCACTGTAAGAAGGTAGGTTTCCCGTGCTTTGGGATTGCAAAACTAAAACGTGACCACTTTCTCCTAAAATGTTGGAGTTTAGAAGGAAACTAAGAACTGGTATGTAAGTTGATGGTTTTTATTCAGAAGAAGGTGAACACAAGTTGTTGAATCTTTAATTCATCTGAGAGCTCCTTAAGCTAGATAAAATACTGTGGAGACAGTTGGTCTGATTTAGTAATTTCCTTCCGTTGTCCCCCTCCACCCCCACTACAGCTTAGCATAGATCTCTATATACCATGTATATATAGTAGTGAGTGACAGGTAAATGACCCTTTGTAGTGGGTGGCAAGCACTGGGAAAGGAGTTAGCTTTGAGGAGTGAAAGATAAGCTTGAATTCTAACCCTGATATTAATTAACGGGGACATTTTGAACTCTTCTCACTTGCAAACTAAGGAAGAAAATGTAATTTACTCTTTGTGAAGCGTAAACTGGACTTCTTGTAGATTTTCTGTAAATGTTAGTGTTCTCACTCTTCCCTTTAGGAGATAAAAAGAAATGTGATAGTATCTGTCATCTGAATCACAATATGAAATTTTTTATTTAAGTGCAGGAGATAAAGATTCCTTTAGAATAACCAGGTAAGGGATCATGAAGGATTTAGCCTTTGAATTGGATCCCAAGAGAAGAGCAAAATTTCAATATTCAAAAATGAGAGGGAACAGTAAAAGTCCAGAGGGGGAGAGAGAAAACTAATCAGAGGTGTTGAAGTGGATGAAATGCTGACTTGAAAAAAAAAGCCAAATTGGCTAAAGTGTGGGTAGAAATATAAATGTACTTTAGAATCTAGTGTTAAAGCTGTGTCATTTTGAACTTTGTTTGGAAAACCCTGGAAGATAAAGATGTGATTGGAGCAAGCAGGTAGTAGTCCACCTTGTCTATTGGAGGGGCTCCTGGCAGGGAGGACTAGCATTTGAAGATTTGCAATTCTTATGAGATTATAAGAATCTGAACCTTGAAGTCAGTATCACTAAGAGAGGACTAAGAGTTGTTGGAAAGAGAAATTGACAGCATTTACTGTTGCTTATGATATGAGATAATGGCAAATGGAAGATTCAAAGCGTGGGGGACTGAAATGATGGTGACATCATCAGAAAAATAGTAAGGAAATTTACCAGATTTTAAGATTTGGTATCCTAAAGTTGAATTTGAGGTAAGTCAGATACTGGATTATTTGAGCTAGAAGAGTTGACAGTGAAAGCTGCGAGTGGGATTATGAGAACGGTCATAATCAGGAGGAACTGGAGAAATTGAAGAAAAACATAAGGGAAGCCAAGGAGGTTTCTGGGTGGCAGCTGGGGTCAGTAAATGCTACTGAGATTGAATTAAAGGCTGAGGTCAGGACTGTTTGGGTTGCTACTTGGAAGCATTTATTTTTAAACAAACAAGATAGATTCACCATGCAATGTTGAAATTCTCACACCTTTTTCCTTTAGGGGAAGTGGAAAAATAAGGAACGGATTCTCATCTTTTCTTCTAGAGGAATAAATTTCAGAACAAGACATTTAATGCAAGACTTGAGAATGTTGATGCCTCATTCTAAAGCAGGTGCTTTTATATCATATGCTTTAAAATTTCGTATTTGTAAACTTGCCTGTTTATATATTTTCACTTCTAGTCACATTTTGTTCATTCAGCATGTCAGGTAAAGAACAGTGACTTCTCAGAAGTTTTATCTGCTCAGTGCCAAGATTTTTCCAATTAATGTTTTTTAGAAATTCTCTGCAAAATTCATTAAGCATTGTCTTCTCTAAAACATTTCTTGAAAGTCCAGGAATGACTTCATTATAATGTTCTCAGAGGCCATGAGCTGGTTTGTCCTTGTAAATGAATCAAGACTACCATGTATTATTTTCTGCATTTAAAACAAAACAAAAAACTGTTCTTATTAAAAACTTAGTGTACCAGGAGTATGATTTGAAGCACCTTTAAGTTGGGACTCAGTCTACTCCTAAATGCCAGGCTTTTTACTTTGTAATGGGATGTCTTACAGGCAAATGAAGAACATTTAGTAATGGGATTTGGAACCATGACAGTGTTCTCATGCTGCTGTTTTTTGTGCCTGTGTTGGGAGGTGCTTAGGTTTTAATTCTTTGTAATAACATAGTTCTTTAGACCAGTGTTTCTGAAACGGAGGTCTGTAGTTACATAAAGAGAATTTTAATTTATATTGTTTCCTAAGTGGGTGTTTCTAAAACCTGTGTCCTAAAACTGGTTTGTGAGAATTTTCCTGTTCTGGAAAGAGATTCATAAAATTTAGGTAGACCTCATTTTATTCCGCTTCACTTTTTTGCAAGTTTTTTTTTCTCCATTTGCAGACTTGCGGTAACCCTGTGTGGTTGGCGCCATTTTTCCAATGGCATTTATTTGCTCACTTTGTATCTCTGTCCCGTTTTGGTAATTCTTGCAGTGTTTCAAACCTTTTCATTGTTGTTACTTTGTGATCTGTGATCAGTGATCTTTGAAGTTACTACTGCGGCTCACTGCAGGCTCAGATGATGGTTCGCATTTTTTAGCAATAAAATATTTTTAAATTAAGGCATGTACATTGTTTATTTAGATGTAATGTGTTTGTACATCTGATAGACTACGGTATAGTATAAGCATGACATTTATATGCACTAAGAAATCAAAAACATGTATGTGACTTGCTTTCTTTTAATACTCTCTTTATTATGGTCATCTGGAACTGAACAGGCAGAATCTCTAAGGTATGCCTACACGCAAAGAAACTCTGCCTAGATCTTTATAATTCCTGAGGACTATTTTCAGTCAGTCATTTTTGCATTTCAAAAGAACAAGATTTTTAAAGAGGTCATGTGTCTTCAGCTCTAATCATTTTGAAGATCTATAAATCTCATTTAGACTGAAAAGTATAAAGATAGTTAATATTTAATTTTCTAGAAAGTATGAGTGATTTGATTGAAGTAGCTTTGAAATCTTTTTGTTTTTTTTTCTTTTTACAGATACTAAAATGGATCGTAAAGATAAGTTATTTGTGATTAATGAGGTAATTTAAGAAAGTAAAATATTCTAGCAGCACTGTTTAGAAACAATATTTTAGAACATGAGAAGTAGATCATTTAAAAAATAAGTCAGTTATCCAGTGACTTAAGTTGTTTTGTATAAGACACACAAATTTTATGAACTTTAATTATGTACCTTCTAAATTTGTATAGTACTCATTGTCTACTTCACACAGTTTAGTGCTTCAGTATATATTATTTCTTGGTCATTCTTAAATTTGTGTTCTCTCAATAAGCATATTGAGGAAAGTATTTTGCTAGTATTAAAAGCAGTGCATGTGATATTTGCTCTTAAGGTATTATGGACTAGTAATAGGTTAAAATTTCAAAGTAGTGTTGAAGACTAAACTTCCATTTTTAAAGCAAATTTTTTTAAAACTTAGAAGAATTGTTTAAGATACTTCTCTTTAGTTATTAGAAAGGCTTCTGTTATTCATTTAGCACAAATTTTTGAAGCCCTGTTCTGTCATGTGATCATTCTATAGAAACAGTGTTAAAAGAAATGCCCCTGTCATTTTGGAACTTACATTCTAATGAGGGAGACAGGCCCTTAATAGGTAGTATAATTTCAAGTGAAGATGGGAGACATAAACAGGATCTGGATTGCAGCAACTAAAGCTTACAACTTAGCATGTAGTTGTGTTTATTCCAAGAAAGTAAGCAGCAAAAGTATTGGATTGATCAATTTTTTAAGCCTCAGGTAGTGTATATATATTAATTTATAAATACTACAATAATAAAGGACTTCATTCCCTTATTGCTTATGTGCATTTCTCACTTGTGACTTTATAAATCTTTAAGACGTTGAAGTTTAATTCAACTTGAAATAGGTTTTGTATACTCCTTAGTGATTTTATAGAACCAAATCACAGAAATGGTAGTATAGATGAGGAAGAAAAAACATAAACTTCTTGAACTTAAAATAGAAAAGCAAAAGAGTTAAACATCAAAGTAATGGCTATGAAGGATGTTTTTGGTTCTTTAAGGAATGTTTTTCTGCAATTGTTGAGTCTTGTTGTAATGTGCTTTTTTCCTGGGGTTGTTTGTTTTTAATCTTAGTAGTTTGTACATAGGAATATGGTTAGAAGAAGAGGTTCCCCAAGGGAGGCCAGTTAAAATGCTAGACCAAAAAGAGTAGCTGCTTCCGTCAAAGAGGTGGGCAGAGCATAGTTTACTTTATGCAGAAAATATAAACATTTCTGCAAATAAATCTACTTTGATTTAGACCTTTGTAACCTCTTAACCTGCTGATGTATTCTTGGAGGAATCTGAATATTCATTCTTGGAATTGCTTTAGATCTTAGTTTTATTATCTACTTCATTTTTCTATACTTTGCTCCATTTAGGTTTGTGAAATGAAAAACTGCAATAAATGTATCTATTTTGAAGCTAAGAAAAAACAAGATCTCTATATGTGGTAAGAGAATATATATTTTTTTAAAATTTTTAAATTATGAAAGTATAACACATTTACAGGAGATTTGGAAAATAAAAGTTATAGTTCCACAATATATTACAATTATTTTTTAGTAGATTAATTATGATTTTTAGTTGGAGTTTCAATATCAAACTCTCAAAAATTAGTAGAATGAATAGACAGAAAAGTAGTAGAATATAGTGGACCTGAAAAGCACTGTGAACCAATTCAATATAATTAAAATTTATCCAGTTTTCACACAACAGCAGGATACAAATTCTGTTAAGTTCCCAGAGACTATAAACCAGGAGACATTGGAACTTATCTAGGGATGTGCAACAAATGCAAAAATTCCATGGTCTAGAGGTATTGAAATCATACAGAGTCTTTTCTTTTAAAACTGTGAAATTATGTTAGAAATGATATCGAAAGAGAATGTATTAAATAAATTTGGGAATATGTGAATATTGTTAGCACTTTATGGTTTTTTTAAACTGTGCTTTTTATGTTTTTGATTGCACCATATGGCATGTGGGATCTTAGTTCCCAGACCAGGATCAAACCTGTGCCCCCTTGCATTGGAAGTGCAGGGTGTTAATCACTAGACCGCCAGGGAAGACTCTGTGGTATCTTTTAAATTGAGCTGGTAGTAAGCTTTTACTACATTCCAAATTCTAATTCGTTGAAAAAGCTTCTTTTATATTTTTTAGGCTTTCAAATTCACCTCATGGACCATCTGCTAAATTCCTTGTTCAAAATAGTAAGTTGACTCAATTTAAATTTTTTTTGTGAGAAAATTGGAAATAATCTTTTGGGATAATTGAAAATAATCTTTTGGGATAATTGTGCCAAAGTTATAACTATTTTTGTTGTTATAATTCTTCTAGTTCATACCCTAGCTGAGCTAAAGATGACTGGAAACTGTTTAAAAGGTTCTCGGCCCCTCTTGTCTTTTGACCCTGTAAGTTTCTTATTCAGTGTATGAGGTTTAATTTTCTTGCTGTGCATGGTTGTTTTTTTTGAGTGGTATAGTTGTATAATTCAATTTAGTTAATAAAACACAATTGTAAGCAAAATTAATATTGTCAAATAATATGTTCACTTTATTTTTATAGGCTTTTGATGAATTACCACACTATGCTTTGTTAAAAGAACTCTTAATTCAGGTAAATATCTTTACTAGAAACTATTTTTAGTAAAATATTATAAATAAGTGTCTTCCTTTTAACTTTATATAAAACACACATGGTATGTCATAGGATACAGAACTAATGTGTCCCTTTTTCCGCTAGATCTTCAGTACACCACGGTATCATCCCAAAAGCCAGCCATTTGTGGACCATGTGTTTACATTCACCATTTTGGATAATAGGATATGGTTTCGGAACTTTCAGGTTAGCTTTAACTTTTAATTATATAAGTTAGGATATATAGTATTTATGATACAGAATAGGCAAATTATACTCTTTTTCTCTTACATAGTTTTCTTTTCCCTACAGACTTGTAGTAAATAACCTCTATTTCATAGTCTAAATTCATAGCTATCAGCTGATATGGAGTATGGATTTTCTCACAAGTCACTACACATTGAGTAAAATATAAGTTTCTCTCCTCAGAGGTTACAGTCTGCTGGGGCTGGATAGGGTTTTAGACTTAGAAAAACATAGCCCCGGTAGAAAACATTTGATGGGAACTATTAGATGAGTCATACAGTGATTCATTCAGGAGGAGAGGTGGATGAAAACAGCAAGACAGAATTTCAGACAGCGTGTGAAGTAAACGGCTCTTTTCTGCTTGCGCTGCTATATTGGATACCATGCAGTGTGAGTTAAACATATCTCCTTCTCAACCTCTGAATGCAGGCATACCTTAAACAACAATAGTAATATTTGTGGTTCAGAAGTTGCTCCTTAATTCCACAGTCAGTAGCCATTCAAAAATAAATTTTGCCATGTATCCTTTTAATGCCTTTTAATCTAATTTGAATTAGATTTATAAAAACAACTCAAGGATTGATTTAAATTTTGAAAGGGTGCCCCATAGGGTGCTTGAATGCATTTTGTTCTCATGGTTGCAGTTTTAAATACTCATTTGACCAGTTTTGCAAGAAGACATGCGTTGTGAGAAGCTAGGTATGGACCAGATTGAAATGACTCAATTTTATTTATTTATTTATTTATTTGTTTTTTTAATAAATTTATTTATTTCAGTTGGGGGCTAATTACTTTACAATATTGTAGTAGTTTCTGCCATACATTGACACGAATCAGCCATAGGTCCACATGTGTTCCTCATCCTGAACCCCCCTCCCACCCCCCTCCCCACCCCATCCCTCCGGGCCATCCCAGTGCCCTAGCCCTGAACATCCGTCCCATGCATAGAACATGGAATGGTGTTCGGCTTCACATATGACAATATACATGTTTCAGTGCTATTGTCCCAGAACATCCCACCCTCACTTTCTCCCTCAGAGTCCACAAGACTGTTCTATGCATCTGTGTCTCTTATTCTGTCTCGCATATAGGGTTACTGTTACCATCTTTCAAATTCCATATATATGCATTAGTATACTGTATTGGTGTTTTTCTTTCTGGCTTACTTCACTCTGTATAATGGGCTCCAGTTTCATCCATCTCAATAGAACCGATTCAAATGTATTTTTTTTTAATGGCTGAGTAATATTCCATTGTGTATATGTACCACAGCTTCCTTATCCATTCATCTGCCGATGGACATCTAGGTTGCTTCCATGTCCTGGCTATTGTGAACAGTGCTGCGATGAACATTGGGGTACACGCGTCTCTTTCAATTCTGGTTTCCTCGGTGTGTATGCCCAGCAGTGGGATTGCTGGGTCATATGGCAGTTCTATTCCCAGTTTTTTAAGGACTCTCCACACTGTTCTCCATAGTGGCTGTACTAGTTTGCATTCCCACCAACAGTGTAAGAGGGTTCCCTTTTCTCCACACCCTCTCCAGCATTTATTGCTTGTAGACTTCTGGATAGCAGCCATTCTGACTGGTGTGAAATGGTATCTCATTGTGGTTTTGATTTGCATTTCTCTAATAATGAATGATGTTGAGCATCTTTTCATGTGTTTGTTAGCCATCTGTATGTCTTTGGAGAAATGTCTGTTTAGTTCTTTGGCCCATGTTTTTGATTGGGTCGTTTATTTTTCTGGAATTCAGCTGCAGGAGTTGCTTGTATATTTTTGAGATTGTTTGTCTGTTGCTTTGTTTGCTATTATTTTCTCCCATTCTGAAGGCTGTCTTTTCACCTTGCTTGTAGTTTCCTTTGTTGTGCAAAAGCTCTTAATTTTAATTAGGTCCCATTTGTTTATTTTTGCTTTTATTTCCAATATTCTGGGAGGTGGGTCATGGAGGATCCTGCTGTGATTTATGTCAGAGAGTGTTTTGCCTATGTTTTCCTCTAGGAGTTTTATAGTTTCTGGTCTTACGTTTAGATCTTTAATCCATTTTGAGTTTATTTTTGTGTATGGTGTTAGGAAGTGTTCTAGTTTCATTCTTTTACAAGTGGTTGACCAGTTTTCCCAGCACCACTTGTTAAAGAGATTGGAAATGACTCAATTTTAAAGACACACTGAAAAGACATTTATATTTTCCTATGACAACTACCTATAACCAGTAATACATTTCAGAAAATATTGATGATTTGGCATTTGCCAAGTTTCCCTTCCACCTTAACTTTATTGGTTATCAGTTCTTTTAGGCACATTTATAATGAGGATATAGCCTGTGTACCATTTAGAAGTATTTTATTCAAATCAAAATGAAATGTTTCCTTTTTTTAATTAAAGATCATAGAAGAAGATGCTGCTCTTGTAGAAATAGGACCCCGTTTTGTCTTAAATCTTATAAAGATTTTCCAGGGAAGTTTTGGAGGACCAACTTTGTATGAAAATCCTCACTACCAGTCACCAAACATGGTAAGCTGTTTCTGTTCAGTGGTCCTTGATGTCCTAAAACTCTTGGGCCAAAGTAATTGTGTCAAATAAGTGTTCTTTTAACTGTGAAACTGAATTTGGTTTTTGCTGCATCCAGTCTTACAGGTTACTGGTTTGTTTTTTTTTTTTGATGATGCAGGGTGAAGGGAAATAGGTTTCATAAGTGAATGTCCTTGCCATGTATAAAATGTTTGTTTTTATTCAAAAGCACCTTTCATAGTTTTTTTGTTTCTAGCATCGGCGTGTCATAAGATCCATCACAGCTGCAAAATACAGAGAGAAACAGCAAGTGAAAGATGTGCAGAAGCTGAGAAAGAAAGAACCAAAGACTATTCTTCCCCATGATCCCACTGCAGATGTTTTTGTTACTCCGGCTGAGGAAAAGCCGGTAGAAATACAGTGGGTGAAACCAGAGCCAAAAGTCAATTTGAAAGCCAGAAAGAAAAGGATTTACAAAAGACAAAGAAAAATGAAACAGAAGATGGGCAGTGGGAATGCGAAATAAATCATTGGAGAACTAATTTGATTTCAGTTTTATATTTATTTTGTGTTCAATGTGTAAATACTTTTGTTATTTGCGATGACCTTACATCTAATTAGTGCGACATTTAAAAGCAAAAACTTAAGATTTTGTGACTTTGGTCCGGGCAGGTCTATGTTTTTCTAAATAAAATATCACCAGAACTCAACACCTAATTTCTTTTTCTCTTTAGAGCTTTACGTATTACTAAAAACTTAGCACACTTAAGGTTTAGGCCCACTGTCTTGGATTAAAATTTTGAGTTTATCAAAGCTGAAATTCAGGCAGATTTATTGGATTGTTATTATATGTAAAACAGTACTAGGCACTTTGAGGGCATCATTTCAGATGGTACAGTGGGGGTAGAGTGCTAGAAAGGGAAAGCATCTTACTGAAGTTTGAGTCCCTGAGTCACAAGGCCTGGGAAGAGCCAACTTCTCTTGTTTCCTTACCTTGAAAAAATATGAGAAAAATATTTAGGTTTTGCAGATCACATATATTGATGTATGTATTGAAAGCTTTTAGTAGATTACAAATTTAATTTAGAAGCAGTGGGTATAAATTACTTAAATTAACAGTAAAAGGAAGAAAAACAGAACAGTTATGGCACCAGAACATGTGAATTTTTCCTGTTATGAAAGAACTTTATTTGAAGCCGAGAGAGCTCTGGGCTTATCACCGTGAAGAACAATTAGTAACAGACAAGATTCTGGGTGCCAGTGGCCAGGGACAGAGTAGGGTCAGGCATGTGGTGTTCTGTCACTTTCTTCCTGCTAATTGTTTTCCCGTCCTTACTCTGCAACATTAGTAATTGCACAGTATTCTACTCTGCCGCACCTCAGCAGTCCCTTATTGTTGGATATTTGAGTATTTCACTTTTATCTTTTCTGGTATAGATGCTTGCAGCAAACATTCTATACATATTTTGTACGATATATGTAGTTAAGAACCCTGGTCAAAAGTTAGGAACTTGTTCCTCTAAACATTGTACCTCACCAGAGGTTAGTGTTCATTTCCTTGTACCCTTGCCAGTGATGAGATAATATTTGTCAATTTGATAGGTTAAAAAAAATGAATACTGTGTTTTGGCTGGGTATTGGTTTTACTTTTGTGACTAATACTGTTTTTGTGTGGAAGTTACATGAATTTGTTGGAGAAGGGAATGGCAACCTACTGCAGTATCCTTGCCTGGAAAATCTCATGGACACAGGAGCCTGGTGGGCTGCAGTCCGTGGGGTCGCAAAGAGTCGGGCACGACTGAGCGACTAATAATTACTCCAGGGGAATAAGTCATCATTTAAGCGATTGAATATAGGATGAAAATAAGACAGCTCTCCCTCCCTTTCGTAATCATTTATGTGGATACCTCATTTGAATGAGAATTTCTCAAGTCCATGTTCATTTAGAAGTCAACCTGTTTAATAAAGATCTTCCTTTAGGCTGAAATTTATATACAGTGTAAGTCAGTCAGTTAGTCGCTCAGTCATGCCTGACTCTCTGAACCCATGGACTGCAGCCCACCAGGCTCCTGTGTCTATGAGATTTTCCAGGCAAGGATACTGGAGTAGGTTGCCATTTCCTTCTCCAAACATAATTGTCTTTAAATGTTGATATAGTGTTACAAGCAAAAATTGATCCTCTTTCCCTCAGGAGGAAAAAGAGGCAAGTGACTGAGAAATAACAAAACCAGATGGAGAAAGAAAAAAGTCTTTTTTTTGTTGTTGTTCACTGTTTGTTTACTCCCCTTTCCTAATTTCATTCTCAGGGAAATGTCCTGTTTTTCCTTGCACTCAAACTTCTCAGTCTTCCCTGTTATTTACAATCCAAGACCATATAGTATCTTCCTTCTTTGGAAAATAGGCTAGTGTATGAATTTTTAGTAGTGAGTTGGTTGGACGGTGTTGTGCCTAGAAACTTGAGATTTAAGAGTTGGTTTGTTTTGATTGTGCAGAGGGCAGGATGTTAGGGAAAAAGGGACAACTTCATAGACTTTGGGTACCCTGATTCTGTACAAGAGAGATTTGTTAGCAACAGAGCTAACCCTTCTAACCATATGTGGTTGACAATATAAATTTAACAGCTAATAGGTAAACGTTCCACGTACTAGTGAAATATATTTGAACAGTTGCAGGGATCTTTGATCCCGTAATACAGTGTATCAATTACATCAACCAAAACCTACTGGTTAAATACTATCCCTTCAGTTGCTCAGTCATGTCTGACTCTGCGACCCCATGAATCGCAGCATGCCAGGCTTCCCTGTCCATCACCAACTCCCAGAGTCTACCCAAACCCATGCCCATTGAGTCGGTGATGCCATCCAGCCATCTCATCCTCTGTTGTCCCCTTCTCCTCCTGCCCCCAATCCTTCCGAGCATTAGGGTCTTTTCCAGTGAGTCAACTCTTCGCATGAAGTGGCCAAAGTATTGGAGTTTGAGCTTCAACATCAGTCCTTCCAATGAACACCCAGGACTGACCTCCTTTAGGATGGACTGGTCGGATCTTCTTGCAGTCCAAGGGACTCTAAACAGTCTTCTCCAACACCACAGTTCAAAAGCATCAATTCTTTGGCACTCAGCTTTCTTCACCATCCAACTCTCACATCTATACATGACTACTGAAAAAACCATAGCCTTGACTAGACGGACCTTTGTTGGCAAAGTAATGTCTCTGCTTTTTAATATGCTGTCTAGGTTGGTCATAACTTTCCTTCCAAGGAGTAAGCGTCTTTTAATTTCATGGCTGCAAGCATCATCTGCAGTGATTTTGGAGCCCCCCAAAATAAAGTCAGCCACTGTTTCTCCATCCATTTCTCATGAAGTGATGGGACCGGATGCCATGATCTTAGTTTTCTGAATGTTGAGCTTTAAGCCAACTTTTTCACTCTCCTCTTTCACTTTCATCAAGACGCTCTTTAGTCCTTCGCTTTCTGCCATAAGGGTGGTGTCATCTGCATATCTGAGGTTACTGATATTTCTCCCGGCAATCTTGATTCCAGCTTGTGCTTCCCACCTCTTTACTATCCCTTAGCTGCATTCTTTTTTTTTTTTGGTGGCACCTCTTGTGGCTTCAGCAATACGTGAACCGTGAACTTCCAGATGTTCCAGCTGGTTTTAGAAAAGGCAGAGGAACCAGAGATCAAATTGCCAACATCCACTGGATCATTGAAAAAGCAAGAGAGTTCCAGAAAAACATCTATTTATGTTTTATTGACTATGCCAAAGCCTTTGACCGTGTGGATCACAATAAACTGGAAAATTCTGAAAGAGATGGGAATACCAGACCACCTGACCTGCCTCTTGAGAAACCTGTATGCAGGTCAGGAAGCAACAGTTAAGATTGGACATGGAACAACAGACTGGTTCCAAATAGGAAAAGGAGTACTTCAAGGCTGTATATTGTCACCTTGCTCATTTAACTTATATGCAGAGTACATCACGAGAAACGCTGGGCTGGAGGAAGCACAAGCTGGAATAAAGATTGCCGGGAGAAATATCAGTAACCTCAGATATGCAGATGACACCACCTTCATGGCAGAAAGTGAAGAAGGACTAAAGAGCCTCTTGATGAAAGTGAAAGAGGAGAGTGAAAAAGTTGGCTTAAAGCTCAACATTCAGAAAACGAAGGTCATGGCATCCGGTCCCATCACTTCATGGGAAATGGATGGGGAAACAGTGGCTGACTTTATTTTTGGGGGCTCCAAAATCACTGCAGATGATGCTTGCAGCCATGAAATTAAAAGACACTTACTCCTTGGAAGGAAAGTTATGACCAACCTAGACAGCATATTAAAAAGCAGAGACATTATTTTGCCAACAAAGGTCCACCTAGTCAAGGCTATGGTTTTTTCAGTAGTCATGTATGGATGTGAGAGTTGGATGGTGAAGAAAGCTGAGTGCCAAAGAAATGATGCTTTTGAAGTGTGGTGTTGGAGAAGACTTTTGATAGTCCCTTGGACTGCAAGGAGATCCAACCAGTCCATCCTAAAGGAGATCAGTCCTGGGTGTTCATTGGAAGGACTGATGTTGAAGCTGAAACTCCAATACTTTGGCCACCTGATGTGAAGAGCTGACTCATTGGAAAAGACCCTGATGCTGGGAAAGATTGAGGGCAGGAGGAGAGAAGGGGACGACAGAGGATGAGATGGTTGGATGGCATCACCGACTCAATGGACATGGGTTTGGGTAGACTCCGGCAGTTGGTGATGGACCGGGAGGCCTGGCGTGCTGCGATTCATGAGGTCACAAAGAATCGTACACGACTGAGAGACTGAACTGAACTGAACTTGTGGGATCTTAGCTCCCCTGACCAAGGATCCAACCCGACTCTCAGCAGTGAAAGTGCTGAGTCCTAACTGCATTCTTAACCTAAATCGATCTTGGAAATGTAGGTTTATAGCTCAGAAAGTTAGTGATGGATGTGATGGATCCATCAAGAGTGATGGATGGGTGGATCAGCGCCATTTTATTCATGGTAGTAAAACATTTAATACTACTAATTTAAAACGTGTTGAGGCTTCCCTCTTATATTGTTTCAGTATAAGTCACTTTATTTATTATTATTCCTCAGGCACATTGGTCAGGACAAGGAGTATTAGAGATCTCATTAAGTGGTAAACGAAGAAAAGAGTTACAAGACCTGGTTTTGACCCAACCGAATCCTGCCTTTCATTGGTTGGGAAGGCTTGAGTTCCTCAAGCTTGAGTTTCCTCAAATGTAAAAGCGTGGCTCAAATTGAGAAATTATCTTCAGAACTACAAGATGTTTTCCAGAATCTCATCCCATCAGGGTCCTTTCTCATCTCTCAGGTCGGATGTCAAGTTAGTGAGTGTCACTCCGACTGCTGTCTGTGCCCCTCACAATGACACCCGCCGGGGCCCCGCCTCCCGTGACCCCGCCTCCCGTGACCCCGCCTCCGTCTCACCTCGGCCCCGCCTCCTCCCCCTGCGGCTCCGCCTCCCTCCCGCGCGGCTATTTCCGGAACAGGGCCCTCCCCCTGCCCATGCGGAGCCGCCGCCGGCACCGCCCCCTCCGCGCTCCCGCGTGCCGCAACCAGCGCCGCCTTTCGCCACCCCGCGCGCCGCCGTCGCCCCGCGCCGCTGTCGCCGCCGCCGCGCTCGCTGGCTGGCCCGGTGCGGGCGCCGGGCTCCCGCCGCAGGAGAGGACCACCAGGGCCATCGCTACCACTTCGTCCCGGGCCCGGGCTCCGGCCCCGCCCCGGGCCCCAGCCCCGGCCCGAGCCCCCTGCCCTGTCGGGCGATGAAGTGTCACTACGAAGCGCTGGGGGTGCGGCGAGACGCCAGCGAGGAGGAGCTCAAGAAAGCCTATCGGAAGCTGGCCCTGAAATGGCACCCGGGTAATTACTCCGCAACCGCCGCGGCCCCTCGTAAAAGCCGCGGCCCTGGCGACCTTTCTCACCCCTCTCTGCAGAGTAACTCTAGGGACCTGGCTGTGTCCGGACTTGCCCGCCCGGTAACTCCCTTCGCCCTGGAAACCGTGCCGGCGTCCGGCCGGGTGGCCCCTGCCCAGCCCTGGCGATGAGGGTTCTCAGCCCGTCGGCGGTCGCAGCCCTCTACCCCCGGGCTTCACTCGGCACCCGAGCATCTCGTTCTGTCTCAGACGTCCCCGGGTTCCCGCGTGGCCACTTGATGGGGAAAGATAACATCCTAGAGACTTCTCGTGCTCCTCCCACCCCTCCGTAGATGACCCCGAGCGGGGAGGAGTCCCGAGCTCTTAACCCAGTCCTGTCTCAGGCTTTTCCCTTGCTGGAGTTCCTGCAGCTTTCCTGGGCTTTCACCGGGAAAGCTGCCCTTAACTTCAGCGGGAAATCCCAGCTACTTAAGTGTAATTAAAACAAAGGGGCTAGTCAAATGTCTTTTTAAAGAGCTATGCTTTTTTTTCTCTTTTGGTAGGTTGACTGATCCTGTGTTTCACTTGGGGTGTTCTGCAGATTGAAAATTTTAATTGCGTGCCTTCCCTAGTGAAGTTATGTGTTTACATCCATAGAAGTATGCCTCTTTCGGATGTTTTATTTAGTTGTAGTTCAGGCCTGTGTGACTGGTGAAGTAATCTGATCTTCTCGACAGGGTAACGAAGACAGTATGTGAATCTCAACTTTTTGAGGTTTATAAGAGGCTTTCATATTAGCCCTAGTCCATAAAAATGTTTATAGAGTGGTTAGAATGCTAAGACGGAGACCTCAGTCTTGTTTGGAAAACATGCCTTACTGGAAAGGTAAATACAAATGCAAGCTAAATAGCATAACGCATATAATTGGTAGTGGGTTACTAGAACAATGAATTGGTTACTAGAACATGGGTAGTGGGTTGCTAGGACATGTTACTAGAACAGTGACTTCCATGGTGGCTCAGACGGTAAAGCGTCTGCCCACAATGCGGGAGACCCGGGTTCAATCCCTGGGTCAGGTATTCTAGCCTGGAAAATCCCATGGATGGAAAAGCCTGGTAGACTACAGTCCATGGGGTCGCAAAGAGTCGAACAGGACTGAGTGACTTCACTTTCACTTTCACTTACTAGAACAATTAATAACTGCCCCAGGAATTCAAGACAAGGAGTTTTCTCTATGTACTGAAAGGCAGTGAGGCTTCCCCTTGGCAGAGGAGCCTGGCCTTTAGCCAGCTCTAGAGGAAAGAGGGAGAAGAAAATTTAATTGTACGGGAAAGAGCACCGTGGTGGCCAAAAGATGGTCCAAGGGACACTTTGACCGAAGGCAGCGTTTACTGGAAGTCTGAAAATAGGGGTTGAGAAAAGGGCTGAAGGAAGGGCTTAGAACCCCAAATCAGAAGGTAATGGATCTAGTTGATGGAACAGGAAATAAAGGTATGGGTTTGTTGCTTAAAGCTGTGAATGATGACCGTCAGAGGAACTAAAAAAATCTGATGTATTCTGGAAGGGAAGAGGTAAATGAGCTAAATGTTCATCAGGAAGTCACGAGCTATCTCCAAAATTAATAGGTCCAAGAACAGTGTAGAAGAATGTTCTTAAAGTAATAGGGATTACTGTTAGAAATAGAGGTGGAAATTTGTTAACTGTCTGGGTGGGGAAGGGTGAGAAAGAGAATTAATGCTTGTGACCAAATGCACATATAATTTTGATGACAATATTGAAATGTTTTTGAGTAGTAGTCTGAGATTAGATTGTAAAGGTTTTTGAATGGCAAAGTGCAGTGAAATGTGTTTTTCCAATAATGGATAGTTGTGGCCGGTTTTATTAAGATGTCCTGGAAAGGTACTATGAAGGCAGCTTAGTAGATTGAGGGGGGCCAGAGACCAAAGTCAGGTAGTGTCAACCGTGGGCACTTAAGGACCCAAACCAGTCTTGGGATCATTGGTAGGAGTAAGGACTGCATTGAAGGGAAGTTGCAAAGGAAAAATGACCAGATTTGATTAGTTGGAAATCAGTGCAAGGAAGAATAGGATAAATACTGTCCCATAAGACACATGATTTTGATGTGCTTTACTTTGTTGGCTCATTAATTTGTTAAGTCTGTCACTCAGCAAATGTTTCATTTCATCCTATGTGCAAGGTAATGCATTAGATATTTCCAAGGTTGACATTCAGGCTGTACTTCAAAGACTAATGTGTGCCTCATATAGAGGCCACCCATTTTCATTGTTTAAAAGAGGAATTACCTTTATTTCTTTTATTGAAGAATTGAGAACAATTTCCAGTAGGGTCAATAGCACTGCCTAGTAAAATCACTCCTTGTGAAAGCCAGTCTTTCAGTAATTCATCTGATGACTGTTTCCTGAGCACCTTACTGTGGACAAGACAGGAGTGGTCCCTGCCCTGCTGGCCCTGTTGTCTTCAGAGAGACAGAGAGGAAAACAGTTACTTTCCATCTGCTGAGATAAAGGCAGTATGAGGGTAAATACAAGGTGCTTCTGAGCCCCTGTACCAATCTGGACTGGGTTTTTGTGAGGGTGGGAAAGATGTGCATCCCTGAGTGACATCTAGGTTGAGACCTCAAGTGGGATTGCAGGGAATAGAGGAGGTGGGAGGTAAAAGGGAGCACAGCAGAGCCTAGGAAAGGAAAGAAGTCAGCCTGCCCAGGTGAGCAAGGGCTGGGTCTTGAAGGTTGTGGTAAACTGGATTAGGAACATTGGGCTTTGGGAAGCCATTGAAGTGTTGCAAACAGGAGAAATGATAGGTTTGTGTTTTTCAAGTATTCCTTTGGTTGTATGGTGGAAGACTGGGTTGGAGAGGCTAGGCAGGAGGTAGGGAAACCAGCAGATCTCACCAGGGACACTGACATCACCAGGATGATGAAAGGACCTAGGAACAGAGATGATTCGCATGCTGAAATTCTCAGTGAACAGGGGGTGTGGTTGGGAGGCTAGTGGATAGTGAGAAGGAGGGGAAGGAGGAGAGGTAGCCAGATTGTCTGAATCTCCACTTGAATGGACAGAATGCTGATTTGTACTGAGTGGTGAATAAGGGTCAGTGACCAGGGGAGGCGGTCAGTTCCATCACCAGACCTGCTGTATCAGAGGCCTGTAGGGAAGTGAGTTCTCAGGGAGCTTGGCTTCACTTTAAGGTAGGGCTTAAAAGGCACAGTCCATGAAATGTTCTACAAGGTACTGTAAAATCATTTGGGAGAAAGTAGAGGAGGGCACGAATTTATCTAGAGAAAAACACAAAGAATAGTCGGAGAGTGCCTTTTAAACTTCAGTGGCTGGATTTGAAATACCTATGGCATTTGCCTAATATTAATAATTAAGGTGGACTTCCTATTTTTTTATGATAGCTTTTTAACTTTTTACACTCATCTTTTAACTCTTAGTTCAACCTCCTAGTCAGACAGTCACAGGTATATTTAAGTGAAATAAAAAGCCATATGACAGATTGAAAAAGTTATTTAAAAAAGAAGACTCAGAAAGTGATAGATCTTGCTTTCACATGGTACATTGATGGGTTTTCTCGTTTTAAAAACTTCAGCTGTCACCAGACTTCTTTGAGGGAGGAAAGAAAGGAGTGGGAAGAAAAAGGACAACAAAGTACAGTACAGAGTAAAAGGTGAAGAAGAACCACCCACCTCCCACCCCTAAACAGTCCCCTTTTCTGTCTCCTGTCAGATTTAGTTGGTGGCTTTTTCTGCCATTCTGCTTTAATGTGAACTATGCTTCTTTGTTTATCAGATCATCATTACTAATGATTTGATGAAGACCTAGAAATCATAAGCTGGACTGTACCCTTGTACTCATATCAGGTTTGTGTTCAGCTGCAAACGATAGGACGCCGGCAGTCGTGTTCAAAAAGTCATTTTATTTTTCGTAAGTAGCAGGAAATCCAGAGGTGGCCCATCTTGGTAGTTCTGGCTGCTTGATGAAGCCATCGAAGACCTGACCATAAGACTTGAGTCACTGTGTCAAGTGTAAGCAACTAAGAAGTTCACCGCTTTCATGTGGAGGTGCAGAGAGAGGCAGGGGGGCCTCAGGGTAGCAGGTCTCCCGTGAGGTCCTTGGACTCTGCTCAGCAGCTGTTAGATGGGGCCTCACTCAGCATCTGAGATGGCAGTAGGGGTCCCAGGTGGCAGCATGGAGGAGGAAAGGATAAAGCAGGAACAGGGTGTGTGCTGGTTGTCTTTCAAGGAAGAGTCTATAAAGCTGCCATAGAACACTTTCATAGATTTTATTGACTAGAGCTTAGTCACGTGGTCAGTCCAGGCTTTAAGGGAGACTAGAAATGGCATCTTTATTTGGGGAATCAGGTGCTCCCATAAAATCGGCATTCATTTGTTCCTGGAAGAGGGGATGAACTTGCAGTCTCTGACTCAGTTGTCAATCTGCCGGCAGGCAGTATACCCAGGCTTTGGGCAGGATGCAAAGGGTGAGTTAGAGCATAAGGTGAGTGCCACCCAGGCCCATCCCTTTCGTCAGGAAGAACAATGCTTCTCCTGGGAAGCTTCATTTAGTATTGGTCGATTTGTGTTTGTATCTGATGGGCTGAAAGTGGGTCACCTGATAATCCCAACTTCAAAAAAGTCTGAGGAGGTAAGGTTTTTAAGTGTGTACATTACCGCTGTGATCAACATCATAGTTTTGTTAGGAATAAGAGGAGAATGGATATTGAGTAAGCAACTAGTAGTATTTGTCATGGAGTAGTAATAAAAATCTAAAGTAATTGAAACAGGATACTGGGTGTCCTGTGTTTAGAACTGGATAGCAACAAGACCACCACAAGATGAAAGTTGATAGTACTCATTGGAAATAATGGAAAACCTAGCCACAGTGGTTTAAGTAAGTTAAGAACTTATTTTTCTCACCACAGGAAGGCTTGGAGGCACATGCTTGCTGGCATTATTTGAGTGGCTGAGTAATGTCACTGTGAATCTCTTGACTTTTCCTTCATGGTCTCAAGATGGCTGCTGAAGCTCCAGCACTCATGTCCATGTGTAAGACAAAGAGGAAGGAAAGAAAATATAGTGCTTTCACCGGTGCTTTCACCTCACTGTGTCACATGGTGCTCTCTAGCAGCAAGGGAGGCTGGATAAGCCAAAATTCTTGCTTCATTCTTAGCTCATCCAGCCTCCACAGTAAAGGCTGAAAGAGAAAAAAGAGGGAGAAGTTTTAGATCAGCTAACCTTTAGGATCTGCCACAGAGTGGATTGAGCACTCTTTGAGTTTAAAAAACTGTTTTACAGTTACCAGTTGGCTTGTCAGTAATTAATATGAAAAATACTTAAAACTTTGTTAGCTATAAATTCAGCATGACATAATGTGATATTGTTGCTGAAAACTAACATAATTAGCTATAGTGATTAAAAGTAGAATGTTGAGGAATTAATGAATAGCTCCTTGATCGTGACTGTCTTTGGCTGCATTTGAAGTACAGGACACAGCTTAGCGACTAACACACACACTTGGGCCTCCCAGGTAGAGCAGTGGTAAAGAACCTGCCTGCCAATGCAAGAGACACAGGTTTGAGCCCTGGGTCGGGAAGATCCCCTGGAAAGAAGATGGCAACCCACTCCAGTATTCTTGCCTAGAAAATTCCATGGACAGCAGAACCTGGTGGGCTACAGTCCATGGGGTTGCAAAAAATCAGACACGACTTAGTGACTAAACAACAGCAGTTACTTCCTCATGATTAAATTCAGGTTAAACATTTCTAGCAGGAATGTTACAGAGATAATGCCGAATGACTGAGCATGCACAAAGTAGAGTATATTATGGTGCACATAAGAAGTAGGAGATTTAGTCCAGAGAAGAGGTAGGCTAGAAGATGACCCATGGGCTGCTCTAAGGAAGGGGGGTTGGACCTGTGACGGAATTGTTTTATTTCTGTTTTTTACTTTTTGTTAATTTCCAAGGAGCATGGTTCTAAAAGCTTTTTGTGTTCAAGCACCTAAACAGAAAGAACTAAGGCAAATTGCTGCACTTGAGAAAGTGTTGTCAGTGTCAGTTGTTGAGCAGAAGGCTGCTTGAAGGACGTGGGACTGTGTGGTGGTATCTAAAAAAGAGGAGGTCGGATACACTTGAGAGCCTTGTTTTAAGACTATTTCTGTCATTTTTTTTAAGAAGCATATATTGCGTTGTAGCCTAAAGAATGTTGATGTACTCCATAGTAGACTCAAGGTACTGATGTTTTGCTTTTTGAGTGTGTTAGTTATCTATTGCTGTGTAACACATTACCAAAAACTTAAATAGCAAATATATTCAGGATGTGGACTCACAGCGTTTTCTGGGGATCAGAATCAGAATGGTGTAGCTGGGTGGTTGGACTCAAGGTTTCTCAGAAGGTTGAATCATCACTGGGAAAACTCAAGTTCAAGCTCGCCTCCAGGGTAATGGCAGCCTCAGTTCCTGTTGGCGGTGGGCCAGAGGCCTCCGTTCTTTACCTCATGGTCTTCTCAGAGGCCACCAGAGCATCCTCACGCTATGACAGCTGGCCACTCCCAGAGACCCAAGAGAGGGCGAGCACCCAAGATGGAGACTGCAGTCTTTCATAATCCAGTATTGAAAGTAATGTCCTGTCCTGTCATCACTTCTGCCTCCGGGTTTCAGTCACACACACCAACCCTGTTGATGGGGGAGAGGATTACACAGGGTGTGAATGCCAGGAAGGTGGGGGTCCTTGGGGGCCATCTTGGAATCTGGCTGCCACCCTGAGGCAAAGATGCTTTCTGAATTCCATGGTTAAGGAGGCAAACTAAGAGAAAGGTAATTAGTATATATATTTTAAGCTTTATGAGATTTATTTTGGTGTATGTTGATAAGAAAGAAAACCTTAAAGATGGTGGTAAAGACACACTAAATATAATCTAGCATCAAACAGTAACAGTCTTTCTATATCTGAGGTATGTATTTTGCTCCTTCTAAAAATAAAATGTGTACCACTCAGGGTTTTCTGTTTGTGGATATCCAGATTGAGTGCTAAGTGACACGCTGAGATTTAGAGAAAGCATGAAATTTTTACTCGAGTTGACACTTATAACCAATCCTGATTATCAGCTGTCAGCCACTTTCTCTGCTTTTCCCTAGCTGTTTTTCTTCGTTTTGTACACATCCATTTATGGCATTCCTGATGGAAGCGGTCCGTTTTAGAGTCTGTCCTCTATTTTTCTAATGAGTGAATTTCTGTCCTTTATTTTAACAGATAAAAATCTGGATAATGCCGCAGAAGCAGCTGAACAGTTTAAACTGATCCAAGCAGCGTATGATGTGTTGAGTGACCCTCAGGAGAGAGCGTGGTGAGTATCGTGCTGTCCCTCCTGGAGTATCTGGTTGGGAAGAATGGTCAACAGAGGGCTTTTTAGAAGTGGAATACATCAGACGGTTTGGGGTGTGTTCTGAAGCTCAGTCATCTATTCATTATGTAAAATGCAGTGTTTGAGTAGGAAAGAACCTGAGAGATGATTACTTCAACTCTGATCTCATAGATGAAATTTGACAGTAGTGGAAATAGTTTTAATTTTCATACTTACGAAGCTCCTTCTCATTTAATAAGGTCTCTTTGATGTCTGACAAATTAACTGATGTCAGAAAAGGAAGAATGTTGACTTATCCTTAACAAACAACAAAATTCTGTAAAGCAATTATCCTTCAATTAAAAAATAAATTAAACAGATATAGTGTTTTTGTCAAGAAAGAACTTCTTTGTATGCAGGAGTTAAGCATCTACATCTGTGACAGACTCTTTAATGATGACCTGATCACATAATGCCATTTCCAGACATAAATTTCTACTTTTGAAATCCTTTTGAAGGTTTCCAGATTCTCAGTGAACTTTTTGCTGTGAAGCAATAGGTTTTATACTCTGACATAACTATGCAAGATGTTGCTGGTACAGAGAGCAGATGGGTGTTCAGTTCACCTGTGCAAGTCTTCTGTCTTACTAAGAGAGAAAGGCTATAAAGAAAATTCTTATTAAATTACCTTTTCTATAAAAACTAGAGAATACTAAATTTTTCTCCTCCTGAGGAATTTGAAAATGTGGCCTTAGAAATACTTTTGCTTTCCTTTGAAAGCTTTGAGATTCTTTCCTGCCTTCCATTTGCTCTAGCTCTTCTCTAGATCTTAGGTGGTATTCCTGTCCCGAGGAGTCCCTTGTCCTTTTGTTTAAAGCTCCTACCTGTTAATTCTCCTGTGAACTGGAAGCAGTTTGGCACAGGTGCAAGGAATGTGGTCCTTCTGGTGCTGGACTCATGGTTTTGAGTTCTAGCTCTGCTGCTTATTGCTTTATGATTGTGGACAACATTATTTAATATCGCTGAGCTTCAATTTCTTGTATCAAACAAGGATAATAACTGACTTGATGGAGTGAGGGTCAGTTGTATGTGTGTGAAGCTCTTAGATGGTTTGCATAAACACTGAGAGAGTGTTATTCACGTCCATGTTGGTAAATTCCCAGATCCCAAAAGTGTATTTAGTCTATGGACCAGATGATGTCCACTGCTGTCTTACTTAGGCTTCTTTCTGGTGAAAGTGCTGCTACCTTTCTGGGAGAGTAGAAATTCCCTGGCTTATTAAACTCCCTTCATATCGGCTAGTTTCATATATGGCTAGTATCCTATAATGACTATAATGGAATTGCAGTCGAAGTTTTAATCAGCAGTTCTGTGAAAGACTCTTGCAGAACCATGGATTATAGCCCCCCAGGCTCCTCTCTCTGTGGGATTATTCCAACAAGAATACTGGAGTGGGTTGCCATTTCCTTCTGTAGGGGATCTTCCCAGCCTAGGGATCGAACCTGTGTCTCCTGTATTGACATGCAGATTTTTTACCACTGAACCACCTGGGAAGCTATTAAGTCTTTACCTGTTGATATTTTTCTTCAAGGTTTTGGTTGTGGGTCAGCCACGTTAAAGGGTAAAGAAGTTATATTTTGACTGTTTCAGAGTAAGGAATCTTTTGAATTCTTATTTATTCAGCCTTCACTGTTGCTAATTTTTTTTTTGCTTAGGTATGATAATCATAGAGAGGCTCTGCTTAAAGGTGGGCTTGATGGAGAATATCAAGATGACAGCTTAGATTTGCTTCACTATTTCACTGTTACCTGCTACTCTGGTTATGGTGATGATGAAAAGGTAAGAAGTGAACTCACTGATAATTTATCAAGCACTTAAGTAAGACTCTTGAATGCAAAGTTCTTAAAATTATTCAAAAATAGAAAATGACAGACTACTCATTTGAAAACTGAGAAACATTGCCTTCATATTTAATCTGTCAGCATGTAAAGACCTTCAGTTGAAACCTAAATGTATTTGCAGTTACAGAGCTTGGGACTGTAAATTTTTTAACAGTTTAAAATTTTTTTTAATTAAAAATTTTCGTGTTACATTTAAAAATCTCATTCTATGAGTCGACTACAAAAGCGTTAAGAGTTTGTGTTTCTGTTACTGTTGTTTAGGGCTTTTATACGGTGTACCGTAATGTTTTTGAAATGATTGCAAAGGAAGAACTAGAATCTGCTTTAGAAGAGGACATGGAAGATTTCCCAACTTTTGGAGACTCCCAGAGTGACTATGATACGGTAAAAGGAAAACTCACTACCATTTTGTAATTAGCATTTATCAGTGTGTCTTTTCCCTATTTTTTTATTTTTTTTTTAAAAAGAGGTTCTAGTTCTCTGTCTTGTACTGACTCTTGTCTTGTTTTTCCTGATCCCCTCCCCTCTTTACTTTTTCCCATTGATCATGGTCCCATTCCATTAATTTCCTCATCAAATTAATTCTGAAGAGTTACTGTGTAAAGCCTTTAAAGGACTGTCTTCTCTATTAATTATAGTAATGTTTTATATATATATGTATATATTAAAGAAAAGAGGTTAGATATTTTGCAGCATCAATATTTACTGCCTTGCTGCTGCTGCTGCTGCTAAGTCACTTCAGTCGTGTCCGACTCCGCGCGACCCCATAGACGGCAGCCCACCAGGCTCCGCCGTCCCTGGGATTCTCCAGGCAAGAACACTGGAGTGGGTTGCCATTTCCTTCTCCAGTGCAATTTTACTGCCTTACTGGAAAAAAAATCCAAATAAAAAGCAAGTGTTCTGCCTATTGCCTTTGTTACTAGGTAGTCCACCCTTTCTACGCTTACTGGCAGAGTTTCTGCACTCAGAAGAACTTTGCTTGGAAAGAAGAATATGATACACGGCAGGCTTCAAACCGCTGGGAGAAACGAGCCATGGAAAAAGAAAACAAAAAGATTCGAGACAAAGCGAGGAAAGAGAAGAATGAGCTTGTCCGTCAGCTGGTCGCTTTCATCCGTAAAAGGGATAGAAGAGTGCAGGCTCATCGAAAACTCCTGGAAGAACAAAATGCAGAGAAGGCGAGGAAAGCTGAGGCAATGAGACGGCAGCAGAAGCTAAAACAGGCCAAGTATGTGGGCCGGGCTGGAGCCTGTCTAGACGTAGGTGCCGGTCCCCAGAAACGTCATGGATACCTGACCTGGTGCTTCCATGGGGGTTTAATCCTCACCCTGGCTTCAGCCTTTCTTTTTATGTCCTGGCACTGGGATGATGTCTTTTCATCAGCTATGAAAAAGTTTTTCTTTTAAGTTGGGTGTTTTCCTTCAGAGGCCCATTTACGCTTGAGATCCTTTACAGACTCTTATAACATTTAATAATAACTCATATTAATTGAATTCTCATTCTGTACAAGGCCACATCCCAAGTGCTTTTCTTGCAGCAGTGCTGTGATGTAAGATCTGGTTTTTATCCTCTTTCTTTTGAGGAAATGAGACAGGCCCAAGATCAAATAGCTAGTAAATTGTGGAGGTAGGAATTGGAGCCTGAAGTCAGCCCAGGGCTCTGCTTTTAAGCCCCACGCAGTACTCTGCTTTGTCAGTATACTGTTAGAGACTTAGTGCCTTTAAAGTTCTGTTGTTTTGAGTCACTATAAAAGCATTGTGTCCAGAGCTTTATACCATTCTTTAAAAAACTATTCACTTCTTGAAAGTTCTACCAACCTCATCTTTGGGAAAGTGGCACTTACATTGACACTTAGGATTTAAAACCACCTGAAGACTTTTAGTAAGTTGCTAAGAGTTAGATGTTTCAAAACCTGTTATCTACTGGAGCGATTAAAATCAACCACATAACCGCTAACAGATTGCAGTGACCTGGCCCGTTTCAGGTTTTAAGTTTGTTGGCATGGACAATGGGGGAGGATGGGTTTTAAGCCCCAGAAGTAAATGGAACCAATGCAGAGACCGTGCCGTGTGTATCCAGGCTGGCAGAGCAGTACAGAGAGCAGAGCTGGATGGCTGTGGCTGACTTGGAGAAGGAGCTCAGGGAGATGGAGGCGCAGTATGAAAAGCAGTTTGGAGATGGGTCAGGTGAAGACGAAGCGGAAGAACAGGATCTCCCAGACGGACAGGATGGTAACTTCTTCTATTCATTAAAGACTGTAGGAAATGTTTTTATTATGCACTTGGGACGCTCACAGGCACCTGCAAAGGGTTCAGGTGTGACACAGCCAGGAACGGGAGGGCGGGTGAAAACCTAGAGAACACCTGGGTTCCAGCCGATTGTTGCCAGTTTCATGTTTGTTTTTAGAATGAGGCTGGAAATTGGATTTTTAATGTGCCGTCTCTCAGTTTTTAAATATGGCAGATAATTGAAAAACAATTTGGCATGGCCAAGTGAAGGTAGTCTATGGAAGTACACAGTATAATTGTGATGATTTCATTAACAATTTTCTGACCGTGTTTTAAACTGTTTGTCTGCATAAATATAATGAGAAGTGGGCATATTATCAGGTACAACTGGTTATTTTCTAAAAATGCAATTAAGCAGTAGGTCAAATTTTAATAGTAACTCTTTCCAGAAAAGCTGGTGTTGTGCAGAAGTCTGTCCGGTATATACAAGTTGTCTCATTTCTGACCTGTAGAGGGGCTCCTGTTTTGTGCTGAAATGTGTCTTTGCCTCTGTCATTAGAGCACAGGCATGTGACTGCCTTAAAAGGAGAGGAGTGGGCATTGTTGAGAATAGTGATCAATATACCTGACTTTCCCCACTGTCTCTGGCTGTTCCATTGTAAAAAATTAAATGGTCTAAACATAGTTTAATTAATTTTACCTTATTTACAAGTGTGGCTTTTCATTGAGTAATAGCTCAGATGGTAAAATAACACTTTTGTTTACTCCAAATGATTAGGAAATGGAACGTTTTCTTAATGAATTAGAAGTAGTGTGTGTGAAAGTGCTTTGAGAGCTATAAAGCACCATATAAATGTAAGGTGACATGATTACGTAGAGTTTTACAATCTATAAGGTGCTTTCACACACAAGATCTTGCTTTGTCCTTCCACTGTACCCCTTAAATGTAGATTTTGCTCATGTAATTATCTCTGTTTTACTGATGAAGAAACTAGGACTCTGAGAAGCTCTGGTAGGTGTCTGAGAACATATGAAAACATTCTTAGGTGCAGATTATGTCTTCAAATTCAATATTCTTTATTCACTATTTGAATAAGCTATTTGAAAGTGTACACATAATTAGAAAGTATCTTATACTAAACATTGGTGGTATCTTGATTATTTCAGAATGTCCTTCAGAATCATACTACCATTACTTATTACAAAAAAGCAAAATGTAGAATATAGGAGAGATATCTTGGGATCTTGATCCCGTAATAAATCTGAAATGGCAGTAAGTTGACTTGTTTATTTCTTCTAAAGATAGTATGTGAGATTGTGCAGAGACTTTCAGCAGAGCTTAGATTTTGCAAAGGGTCAGTACTGATGGTAATTATTCCATTGTAATAAAGCTTCAAGCTTATACAATCTGTGAAGACAGTGTTGGAGTTTACGTATAATATGCTGTTTTATGAACTGTCTTTCTCATAAGGAATATCATAAGCTATTTAAGCTTACTTAAGTGTTTAAAAATAGATTACAGTTATATGTACTATACTCTATTTCCATTTGTATGGGCTTCCTTGGTGGCTCAGATGGTAAAGAATCTGCCTGCAATGCAGGAGACCCAGGTTCGATCCCTGGGTCAGGAAGATCCCCTGGAGAAGGGAATAGCTACCCACTCCAGTATTCTTGCCTGGAGAATTCCATGGACAGAGGAACCTGGTGGGTACAGTCCATGGGATCATAAAGAGTAACTTTTTCACTTTTACATTTGTATCCAACATGACTGAGCGACTGAACTGAACTTGTTGAAAAAACTGTTTTGTGATAGAAATATGAAAGTAACATTTGATTTTCTGAGCTTAGCACACATCTAGGACTCTGAGAATTTTTTGAATCTTCTTCTGAGTAGACTTATAAAAAGAACTTGAAAGATAAAGTGATTTATTTGAAAGCCTTCCCCTTTAATTCAGTGCTGCTTTTAAAAGGCCAACTCAAATATTGATAACATTGTTTTTTTCTTGGTGAAGAAGTAACAAATTTTAGTTTCTAATTTGTGTGCAACTTTAGGTCCTTACCAAAGAGATGTAACTTTCTAACATGTTTTAGATTTATGTTCTAATCAAACAGGACTCTCACTGTAGACTTTCCTCTGGTAGGTAAAGACAGTGACGAGGCCGAGGACACGGAACTTTATGATGGCCTTTACTGCCCCGCGTGTGATAAGTCTTTCAAGACTGAAAAGGCGTAAGTTTACTATCTCTGCACTCACCTCTTCTTTTGAGGTGAGGTGTAACACTTTGAAACTCCTTAAGGAAAATGCTCAGAGCAGTTGTTTGCTCGCCCGCACCTGTCATCTTGGAGAAATATCTTCCCAGTGGAGAAGGGAGAACCGTCTGTACCAGCAGTTAAGCCTGGTGTACTGATTCTCATTCACGCCATGTTCCTCTTTAAACGTGTATGCTGTCTCCAGAAAGAAACGTTGCTTGTTTTGGTGAAGAAGGCAGAGTCACAGAGGCAACGGGGCGCTGAGCTGAGCCTGGTCCCCTTTCTCCACTGATGTGCACACTCACATCTAGTCGTCACACTGCCTTGCAGGCCGTGGCCCCTAGCCCAAGACCTTCAGATCTGTCCTGTCTGTAGTGTATTTGCTGAAGTGGCAGGACTTTTTCATAGGAGAACAGTGATGAAGGGGGAAGTATTAAAAAGGATACTGTCCTAACGCAGGGGGCGGGGGGCAAATACAGGAGAAAATGCGAGGAGAACTAGCAAGGGAGAAAGAAGCAGAACATGTGCAGTAGAGAAGGCGGAGGCCAACAATGGAAATGGGGCTGTGGGAATGCCAAGTGGTACCACCGTGTAACCCCAGGGAAAAGTGATAAGAGCAGTGCGAGGCAGACAAGTTAGAACCAAACAAGGGAACAAAAGCAACAGGGAAGGAGGTTTGAACAGTTATTTTTTATTTGGAAACTGAATGTCAAACTGGCAAGCTGCATGAATAGAATATAGAGCTCCCAGTTCACCTTTTGCTCACATTTCACCCCATTTGCATGTGCATGTTCTCTTTCCACACACAGACAAGATTTTTACTGGAGTAATCTGAGAGCAAGTTACGTGCGTAAGGCTCGTTTACCTCTAAATACTTCAGTATATATTCCTCAAGAATAAGGACATTCTCTCACATAATCAGAGCTGTTAGCTTCAGAAAATTTAGAACGCTGATGCATTTCATTTACTACCCATATTTCACTTTCGTTAGTTGATTCTTTGTTAACGTCCTATGTAGCATTTTCCCAGCTTCGATATAGGATCTAGTGTAGGATCACGTATTATTGTGTTTATATATTTAGTCTCATTTAATCTGGAACAGTTCCCGTGTCTGTGCTGTTGATGGTTTTGAAGAGTACTGACCTTTCAAATGTCTTTTTAAGCAGCGTATTTCTCACTGGGGGTTTGTCCATCTCCTCATGATTAGATTCAGGTTGCTCGGTCCCAGCTAGGGTGCTGTGCACACCTGTGTTGCTCTCAGGGTTTCTGTCTAGAAGCACAGATGACTGCCCACCTCATGGCTGGTGATCATTTTGATCATCCAGTCAGGGTGTTGTCTTATTTTTCCACTGTATAGTTACTATTTTTTTCCCTTGCAGTGTTTTCCCTTGTAGCATGTTTAATATGTGGGGAGACACTTTAAATCCCTGCACATAATCTTTCTCTTGACCAAAATTTTCTTCTTAGATTTAGCATCTATTGATGATTTCAGCTTGTACCAGTCTTCACTAGAATTGTCTCAAAATGAGGCTTTTCCGGTGCCAGTGCTCCTGCATCATAAGTCATCATTTGACCTTCTGCTGTACAGGAGAGCATTGATCTGCATGTCTTTTGTCAGAATGAATTTAGGAATTTTGATTCAGTATGTTAAATTCATCATTGCCCTTTTCATGCTCAGAATTTCCCAGGTGTGTTCAGTGACAATTCCATCACCCTGACTCCTGTGTCCTTTGACGTGTCTGAGTCATATTTTTGAACACTTCCTTTCCGGCACAGAATGTTCCTGTTTCTCCTGAAAAGCTCATTCTTAAGGAGAATTTTAGTGGGAACAAAAAGTAGGCAACCCCCACGAGAAAATCCAGATCTGAACCGGATGAGATCCAGTCCTTTAGTGTTGTCAGTTTTCTTTTGTTAAGTGTTATTTAGTTGCCTATGGGAGCACTGAGATAGACATTGCTTATATAGTTTCACACAGGATGGTAGAGATGCTCTGAACTTACATTGAAGGTAGTGGGAGCGAGAAGAGAGACCCTTCTTGAAAAAAGCAAAAGGGCATAAACTACTCTTATACTTGAAGGCCTCACATCACCATTTCTGAGATCCAAGGGGTCTCCCTTTAAGTGTTAGAATCTTGCTTTGTGATTTTCCACTCAGCCATGCTTAAGTGATTAAGAGAAAACAGTGATGAAGGTTTGAATTCTTAGAATGGGAAAAGAAAAATATAGAGAATTTGACCAAAAAAAAAAAAAGATAGGAAGAAACTATGTAGATAAGAAGACAAAGGGAAGGGAGGGGGAATGCTGGATTACAGGAAGAAAGGACAATCGTGGGCTTCCAGTGTACTTAAATGCCTAAGAAATCCCCAAAGGGTTCTGTGTCTCCTTATAGCATCACTAATAATTTGCTTATTAGTTAATGGGAAAAAAGTAGATTTCAGCTTGGTTGTATTCATCCAGCAACACAGTTGGGCATCTATGAATTAATCCCATTGCAGTCACTCATTTCAACTTGTCCTTTCAGTATGAGGAATCATGAAAAATCAAAGAAGCATCGGGAAATGGTTGCCTTGTTAAAACAACAGTTGGAGGAGGAGGAAGCAAATTTTTCAGGACCTCAAACTGATGAAAACAGTCTGAATGCCAATTCCGAGGAAGAGATGGAGGATGCGCCAAAACAAAAGTACTTCTAAAAATGTCACTAGACCTACTTAGCCCATTTAGAGATTGCATTTAAATGCTGTTTTATTGCAGAGAAATTATTCTGTTATGCTAATGTCTGCATTTCTTCTAGTTAAGAGAACTTTCAAGTATTGAAATGGATAAAGACATGATGTCAGATATAATTTTTACAGACTGTATTATGACTGTATTAATAGTAGTTTTATAACTGGCTGATTGATATGCTAATCACTATCAGTTGAACCACTATTATATTTTTTTAAAATGATAATGTGGGTATTTTTCTTTTAATGCTTTATGATACTGATTATTTTTTAATATGTTATTCTTTGTATCACTAGTATTTGGGTATTTTTTCTTTTTACTTAGTCAAATATTTGACATTTTGATCTATATTTGTTCTTAGGCTTTCTAAAAAACAGAAGAAAAAGAAACAGAAACCAGCACAGGTACGTTGAAAAAGTTTGATTAACATTCAGTATCGAATGTGAAGTGGGAGTGCTCTTGTTTATTCAGTGTAAGCTGTATTAAGGAGAGGCACTGTCACACCCTAATTTCATACTGATTGTAAAACAGATTAAAAGGAGCTGAAAATATTTTGGTTTTTCAGTGCTTTGCCTCATTATATGGGCTTCCCTGGTAGCTCAGCTGGAAAAGAATCCACCTGCAATGCAGGGCCTTATACATGTGGTCAGTTTACCTAGTTACTGTCGTCTGTGAGTTTAAAAAAATTGCATGTGGAATTCTCATAATACAGATTAACTGAGGGATCACATTAAAAACATCTAGACACAGGTGATGGTAAGATTTTTAAATCAAGGTAGCCGTTCACCTCATAAATACATGAAAATGTAAGGATTGGTCATTTGTGTATCCAAGTTTATTGTGCCAACAATGTGAATGAAATTTTGGAAAGGGACAATTTGCTTTCCTACTTCTGGCCGTGTATCTGGAGAAAACTCTTAATTTGAAGAGATCTATGCACCCCAGGGTTTATAGAAGCACTGTTTATAGTATCTGACACATGGAAGCCAGTGTCCTTCAATACATGAATGGATAAATAGGGTGTGGTGCATATGCACAATGGAGTATTATTCAGCTGTTTAGAAAGAATGAAATCATGCCATTTGCAACAATGTGAATGGACCTAGAGATTAAGTGAAGTAAGTCAAAGATAAATATCATAAAATATCACCTGTATGTGGAATCGAAAAAATGATACCAATGAACTAAACAAAAATAGACTCACAGACATAGAAACCAAGCTTATGGTTACCAATGGGACTAGCAGTAGGGGGAGGCAAATTAGGTGTTTGGGAGTAACACTGTATATAAAATAGTTAAATAACAAGGACCTATTGTATAGCGCAGGAAACTATATTCAATATCTTATAATAACATATAATGGAAAAGAATTGGAAAAATATATATGTAACCGAATCACTTTACTGAAAACCTGAAACCAATACAACATTGGGAATTAACTGTAATTTTTTAAAAGTGGTTAAAAAAGGAGTATTTGCTTAGAAACTTGCAGTGATTGTGATTCTTGAAAAAAATGTTTATATTACTCAATAAGTCATTTAAATATTTCACCTTGGGGGTTCATATTGAATTTTTATCTTAAGAATCATTATTAACTATAAGTATGTTGTAACACAACATACTGTGTTACACATATATGTTATTAATATGTATAACACAATTTGGTGGATTTTTTGAACCTATAAAAACAAAATGAACTTGTCCATTTTACTGAGGATATTTGGTGATTCTACAGGGAATGGAATTGATTTCTGTGCTGTTTTAATGTGATCTAATTATGTTAGCTTATATTAAGTATTAAATGTTAACTGTAGTTTTTTAAAAAATTGGAAGTGTTTTTATGAAAACTTAGGTAATGCACTAATAATTTTTCAAAAAACTTTAGATTTGGTTTGTTTATCCAAATGGTTTATGTTTGATAATTTTTAGCTGTTTTATGGGCTTCCCTGGTAGCTCAGCTGGTAAGGAATCCACCTGCAATGCAGGAAACCCCGGTTCGATTCCTTGGTTGGGAAGATCCGCTGGGGAAGGGTTAGGCTACCCACTCCAGTATTGCTCAGTCGGTAAAAAATCCACCTGCAGTGTTGGAGACCTGAATTCAATCCCTGGGTTGGGAGAATCCCCTCCCTGAAGGAGTGCATGGCAACCAACTCCATTATTGCCTAGAGAATTCCCATGGACAGAGGAGCCTGGCAGACTACAGTCCATTAGGGGTAGCAAAGAGTCAGACATGACTGAGCCACTAAGCACAGCACATCTGTTTTATATTTCAGACATTATCATGACACATGAATTAATCATTATTAAAACTGTGACTTGGGACTTTTTGCCTCAGTTATAAAACCACACAGCAAATTGTTTGTTCCTTTTATAAAATGACTCATGTCATTTTCCACCCAAAGACTCGCTAGTCATTAGTTGAGAACACTTTTATCTTGTGTTCCAAAACCACTGGAAAAGACAGAATAGAGAGGAATTTATACCCAGTAGGTCCTAAGAGTGCAGCAATCAATAAGCACATATATTTGTATTCTCTTACCAAGGAAGTCACTGAAGTTCACCACCCCATTTTTTTTCTCCAAAGGTATATGTATTCCTTGATGATACCTGTGGTTTCTGATTATATCAGGGAGAAAGCCCCAATTCAGATCCCGTTTTCTGTAGCACTTTTCCCTGGGTTTCTTCTAAGCTCTTTTTGAAGGGAAAGGTGGGGTGGAGACACGTACAGGTAGATAAAGGAGCAGAAAGCAGCAGCACTGAGAAGCATGAAACTTCAGGTTGGGAGTTTTCTGTATTGTCAAAAAAATTTACGTAAGCCAACAAGGATTGTAAAAGAAAACCCCAGGAAATTGAAATTCAGTGTAAACGGATAAAACCCTCTTGCTGACAACAAGGAAGAATTAATGCAGCGTCGTTGAATGCAGCACTCTGAACACCATCCACGGACATACTCTGAAGACAAAATTAACTGCAAAAGAAAAAATCTTAAACTTTACTTAGGAGATATTTTAGTGATATTGGTGTGGTATTTCTGAAACTGTTTTACGTGTATTATAGGATAAAGCAAATAAGTAAATATACTAATCTTGTCGGGAAACAGATTCTCTTGTAGAAGAAGGGAAATACAGGTATAGATTGAGGGAAGGAGAGAGGAACACTAATGTAGTACTGGAATTGGAGGTATGATATTAAAAAAATAAACAAGACACAAATGCTCAGTATCCTGAGGGCCCCGAAGCAGTGATACCCAGTAGCAGTGAGCATACATAGTACATACATCTTAGTTTCTAAACCCCCTTCCCCAATAAAAGGAGTCAGGATTTGGTCCTGGGGAAAATGACTGATTCTAGGGCCGAGACAGAGAAAGTACAAGGTGAGCCTGGATTATCGATGCTGGAAATAAAGGGAGTATTCAAAAATTGATGGGACTAAGTCAGAAGTACCCAGAAGTCAGCTTACGGGCTTGCCAAATATGGGAAATTTTGAGTCGTCAAAAAGAATAATGGTGATAGATTTTACATATTGATTTTATTTAAAAAAAAAAATCACGAGTCTATATTGAGCCTTAAAAAAGAGAGTTGGAGAAAGGAGGCAGATGGGAAGGCATCACTCCAAGAATATGAATTAATACAAATGCAAATGGCAGGACTATTGTGGACCCACCAGTATAATAAATGGTTCACATAAGAATCATCAATAGATGCCAGATCCTTGGGGTAAATAGTTATTAGGAAAGAAGATACTGATATACTCTGTTTATAACTTATTAAGAAAGGAAAAAGGTGCTTTACAGTAGAAAGATCCAGCAATAACCATCTCAACCAAATGATGACACTTTAATCACTGAAAAATGGAAAGTGACCTTTTGGTTCCTGATAAAATGTATCAGGAAGGCACAGCGTTATGTCTGTAACATTCCTGCTAGAAATGTTTAACCTGAATTTAATCATGAGAAAGTAACTGTTGTTGAGTCTCTAAGCTTTGTCTGGCTCTTCTGCGACCCTATGGACTGTAGCCCACCAGGTTCCTCTGTCCATGGGATTCTCCAGGCAAGAATACTGGAGTGGGTTACCATTACCTTCTCCAGGGGATCTTCCCGACCCAGGGATCAAACCCACATCTCCTGCATTGGCAGGCAGATTCTTTGCTACTGAGCCACCAGGGAAGCCCTGCAAAAAAGGACATTACTGCAATACGTATATGGATTGTGTAACAGATAATGACAGTGTTAAGTTCTTGAGTGTGAAGAGGGAACTGGATAGGAAGGAGAATGTTCTTGGGACAGACATATCTTCCTGCCACTTGCTTTTATAGTTTTGGGATGTTTTGCAGAGAAAGGGAACAAGGGGAGAAAAGAAGGAGAAAACAAATGTGGCAAAACATTACCCAAGGCAAAAGCAAACCAGTTGCATTTAGTGAAGATACATTTGTCAGGTGTTTTTTCTTGTATAATGCCTGTTTGTTGCTATTTTCTTTTTTCCAATTGTAAAATAGTTGTTCATTGCCCGATCATTTGGAAACTCTGGAAGACTATCAGTATCATGCCTAATTCTGCCTGTGGATATTCCTTAATGTTGAATTAAGTTGTAATCAAAGGTTAAGGTTATATATAATTTTCTCTCCTCTGTTTTTGCTAATGTGTTCTCTTTTTTCACATAATTGAATCAGTGTCTTTGGAAACGTGACTTTGAAGAGATCTATAATTTTCCTTCGTTTGTTCAACCATTCACTTACTGAATATTTGGATTGTTTCCAATTTCCCCTAATTTAGTATTTCTCTAACAGACATTCATATTCTTCTTTTCTGCCTCTCATTTTTATACCCTGAAGATACCCTCCTACTAGAGTGTATAGGACGTGACCGTTGTTTATTATAGCTGTTTGGTAACATAACATAAAAAGCTAGTGGTATTATAGTATTGATATGGTAATGGCGCACATGTTTTCTTACCTAGAACTATGATGATTATTTCAATGAAAATGGAACTGGAGAAGGAGTAAAGGTTGATCCGAAAGATACCAACCTAAATCAAACCAGTGCCAAAGAATCGGAAGATAGTCTCCAAGAAAATGTTGGGATCACAGAGACTGTGGAACTGTGCGATGACCCCAAAACTGAGGCTAAAAGGTGAGTCAGAGTTGCGTGTTGTTTTCTAATTACTTATACTGGTAGTGAGGATGGCTTTTCATATATCAAGTAAAATACCCTTTCCCATGATGGACGCTGTGAGTTGGATGTATCTGTGACTTATTCATACACCTGTATGTCTACCAAGGATGATGTTGGAGGGAGAATGCTAGACAGTGTGCTCAGATGTTTCAGCTGCTGCTGCTAAGTCACTTCAGTTGGGTCTTCTCTGTGCGACCCCGGAGACGGCAGCCCACCAGGCTCCACCGTCCCCGGGATTCTCCAGGCAAGAATACTGGAGTGGGTTGCAACATGACCCAAAGCCGAAAGAAGTTTCATGGACCGAGTTTCTGTTTTTCTCATCCTGGTGAAGTCCTTATTTTGTGCTGGATCAGTAATCCTTGGTGAGGCTACAGACAAGGCCATGCCCCACTCACCTGAGCATCACTGACCGAACCTTCACACTCGGGCCAGGCAGCCTATGTTCAGCCCCAGCACAGGGCATCAGGGTGGATGTGCCAGCTTGAGGCCTTCGCTCTCTGGATGCCCAGGAGTCATGGTGCTGCCCAGGCCTCCGGGGTTGGCCAGGGGGAGGTCTCACTCATGAGATGAGTGATGTGGGTGCCTCGAAGACTGGAGAGTGGAAAGCTGGAAGTGGGGGTTGCACACACTCTGATGCTTGGTATGTGTCCCCATCTTACACAGGAGGAAACTGAGTCTGGGGTAAATGCCTTGCCCCAGAACAATAACTGGTAAGTGGAAAGGCTGGCTGACTACATGGAGGACCCAGCTCTGCTAGTTCCATGGGGCCCTGCTGTCCTGTAAAGGTCCCTCGGGGGCTGGTTGGGAGCATGAGGGGTGGACTGAAAGGTGGGGTTCCAGGCCCCTGAGCACTTCCTTCATCTAGAGCTGAAGTATTTTTATTTATTTTTCATATGACTTCTGTATGGATTTCACTAGGGGAGGACAAGGGGTACTCAGTGCTCACAGTCAGACTTTGGCAACTACTTAAATTAAACCACGTTAAATTCCGTTTCCTCACTTAATGATGTGAGAAAAAGAATCAGAATTCAGGTGACCTCTTCACTGCTGAGGAGTGCGGAGCTGAGGTAGACACCCCACAAACCCCCCCCCCCCCAGTATCCTGATGCCCAGTGCTTTTCTGCAGGACCCCTCTGCTGCTTCTCTGCAGTGCATGAACACTAGCTACCTACTACATGTGTGTGTGTGTCTGCAGTACATTTTTTTCCTTCTTTTTATTTTTTATTAACATTGACATACAACATTATTTTAGTTTCAGGTATGTGACATAGTGATTTGACATTTATATACATTACAAATTGATACCAGGATAAGTCTACTAACTGTCTCCATTCAAAATTACTGCAGTATTCTGGAGTATATTCATATGAATACATTGTATCTCCTCTAAAGTACATTTTAGAAATAAAGTGTTAGATACTAGCTTCAGAGATGTAGCTGTCTTTCATAATATGGTAAGTTGTTCTTTGGGAATAGTATCCTAAATTTTCTCAAATTAGCCTAAATACTAAATGTTGTTGGATATATTTGTGGCCTCTCTGATGTTATTTTGTAAATTAGTAAATGTTGAATCTGTTGCCTTTTGTGTCATTGTGTCTTTTTCTTGATATTTTCAAAGCTGGCTGAATACTACATAGTGTTGTGTTACACTCCTTATCAGCTTTCTTTTTTTTTTTTTAAAGATTTTATTTACGGCTATGCTGCGTCTTCATTGCTGTGTGGCCTTTTTCCTCTAGTTGCAGGGAGCGGAGGCTACTCTCTAGTTGTGGTGTGCGGGCTTCTCACTGCAGTGGCTTCTCTTACTGTGGAGCATGGGCTCCAGAGTGCTTGAGTAGTTGCGGCACATAGACTCAGTAGTTGTGGCTCCTGGGCTCTGGACCACAGCCTCAGTCAGTAGTTCCGTCTCACAGGCTTAGTTGCTGTGTGGCATGTGCAATCCTCCTGAATCAGAGGTTGAACCCATGTCTCCTGCATTGGCAGGCGGATTCTTTACCACTGAGCCACCAGGGGAGCCCCATTTATCAGCATCTTTTAAATGTATAGACCACGTAACTTAATACAGACTCCTAGGTTCTGACTGAAGAATTGTATACTTATGAAGTGCTTGACAGCATTTTAACTCATTGGTTATAACCCATCCCATCTGTTCTGTAAACATAGTTGCACTCAGATTTTACCCTAAGAATTTGGTCAGCACAAATGAGGGAAAGTATGAGAGCATTAAGGAAAATGAAGATTCACATAGCAGATTAAGTGGAGGGGATGTTCTGGAGTTAAAGCAGAACAGGAGGAAACTGAATATACTGACTGGCAGTCTCTGGGTTATAGAATACAGGGGAGAGAAACTCATCACATCAACAGAAAGACATCATGTTTTAATAAAAGAATGCTTTACATTTAACAAATTTAATTATATGAAAAATGCATTGCAGTGTCTGTTTTTCTCATTTCACTGTGGAACTGGTGAAATGTTTATCATCAGCTGAATCAGGTTTAACAAATTGTCTCTTAATGTCATAGATTATTTGTGAGCACTGCTGGTTGGCCATGAAGATGGTTGGCTTCAGTAAATAGAGTATTAAGTACTTACTTTTTTTTTTTTTTTTTTTTTTACAAAAATACACTGAATGAAAGTTCAAAGATATTTTAGAGGTCTTGCTTTATCTTGTGTTTCAACTTTTAAGTAAATTCCTGAGTTTTTGTATCAAATTTGGTATCTAATGGTACCTCTAAAGTTGTTTTAAAGTTGTTCATTTGAGATGTGAAAATTAATTCACTTGGCCATTAAAATAATGAGTTTTTCTTTAAAACACATGTTACTCTTTTGAATCTTCTTGGGTTCTAGATGACAGTTAAAAGGGCGGGGTACGTTATTACTGAATTAGTCTGAATTCTTTCATTTATTTTCCAGTGTTTCTAAATCCAAAGGAAAGAAAGCCAAAGATACTAAAAAGTCTGTCAGAATACCTGCTGAACCACAGGCAATGGTAGGTCCAAACAATATTGACAGCTTTTCAGTGGACCTTGTTTAAGCAGTGTAATCTACATTCTTGACTCTAATCTAAAGATTTACGTGTGTCCTTGGTGAACCCTTCACCTGCTGCATACGGGTGGCTCCCTCAGCAGTTTTCCTTGATGAATGTAAAATTTATTCAGAATATATGTGCCACTGACATTTTTTTCTTTATGGTAAACAGAGGCACACTGAACGTATCAGATTATACCAGAACAGTTACTAGTGTGTTTTTCATTACTTTGAAATCCAGAGCCTTATCCTTATGGCATGTGCTCTTGAATGTCTCAGGACCCTTAGAATTGATGGTATTGGTTAATGGAACTCAGCTTCCAACAACAGTTGCCTCTGCTGATTCTGTCTTGGTATTTTGCAATTGCTTGATATTTAATCTCAACATGAAAACATTGCTCTCAGATAATAACACTTGCTTTTATTTATAATTTTTCTCCCCCTTCTCAGAGTGATGTGCTTATCACCTGTACAACCTGCCATAGTGAATTTCCATCCCGGAATAAACTTTTTGATCATCTAAAGGCCACCGGTCATGCAAGAGCACCTTCATCCTCAACATCTTTGAACAGTGTAACAAACAGTCGAAACAAAAAAGAGAAACGTAGAAACAGATAGAAATTCTGCCAATGCTTTTTTCTTTCAGTTGTCTCTAGATTTTGAAACCAAAAACTGAACTGAAATGATCTAAAGAGTTAAAATTTCAGTGATCTGCAATTTATTGCATTGTGGAAAATTATTTTTTATCTTGTAAAAACATTTTTTTGTTTAATATATATTTTTTAAACATGTCATTAGTGACTGAATTCTACTTTTGCCATCTGAAATTGACTTGAATGTCCCCAAACAGGTAAATATTGTAAAGTATGCATTCTTGACTTTTGTTGGCTCATGTGGACAGAAATGTACAGGGAGAATTAAATTATTTTAACACATACAAATTCTCCTTCCTGTTTTATTTTGTGAATTTCACATGAAGTATTTTTATATGATTCAGTGCTTTTGTGTTTTGTTCTGCTTCATGATCTGTTGATGACTCAGATCATTTTAAAATCGTCATGGATTTTTTTCCACCTGATACCATGACTCCAGTTCTGATTTTAAAACCATTTCTAAATAACCTGTTGTTGATTACTGCATTCCCCCCCCACAGAGGATAATGATAAGTGGAAACTAATTGAACATATATGGTTGTTTTTCAACAATAGTATTTCTTCAAGGTATATCTGTTTAACTTGAGATTTTACTGGTAATTATCAATAGGATATATCTTTTGGTTTTTCACCCTGATTTGACTCATGGAGTTGGAACAAATTAATTTATAGAGTGCTTCCTCCTCATAAATGTGCACAGTGACAGGTATAAAGCATGATGAATTCAGGTAGCCCATGGTTCACAATGTATTCTGACTCTTTAATAGAGGATATTCTTCCTTGGATTTTTTTTCACTGTTTTCAGAAGTTTTTTGTTTTTTCATCATTGGAGAGAAAACTTTTTAAATGAAAGATTGTTCTCCAGGGCTGCTATTTATGCCATCTATTCTGTAGCAAGGATGAATATTAAATCAAAAGAAATAGGGAGAATCTATGAGTGTGGTCGAGTACATGGATCAGTGATGAGTCAGTTTTTAGGATGGATTAAATAGGCAATGCTTTTAGCTGAACTTGAAAGTAATTTTGAACTCACTAGCTTTGAAATATATACTTGCTGTTCAGTGAGGTTAATTCTCTCCATATATTCTTGAATCATTAAATCATCCTTGAAGCAAGCTTTAGTTATGCATAAACTCTAAAACACAGGGTCCCTGATGGCAAGTTTTTCTGAACTGCTCATGGATAATATTGATGATATGGATCCATTTTGTGCGATGGACTTAAAAATATGCGTTTGTGACTAAACTTTTTATCTTTTTTGTTTTAGATAGATGTTTATTTTCTTTACCTCCTCCTCTTTCTATCTAACTTATTGCTATTTTTTTCTAATTGTTTTCCTCCATTTCTTGGTCTCCTTAGGGGAAATACCAGCCAGTTTTCTGTCTGGTCTTTTCCTCTCAAGTTTCATCTGAACACTCACCACCTTCCTGTAATTTGAGCAAGATGAATTGGTCATAATCATGAATAGGGATATTATTGAACAGGAGGGCATATTAGTCACAGGTTATTCATCGTCAGTAAAGAAGTGGAAGTCATCTGGAAAGGCAGATAGTGTCCTGCAGACGCTCTTCAGACCTCCCTTGCTTTCCATACAGGTACCAGCCCTGCAGGTGTATTTAAATTTATTCCTACTACATGTGAAGATTGGTTGGGGTTACTTGTCAGTTTTATTCTGATTGTCAAAAATCATCCATACTTTTTAAGAGATCTTCATCAGTTGTGATTGGAAATTAGGTTTCACATCTCATCCTGTGTGTGCTGCTAAGTCATTTAACTTCTCTGAACTTCATGTTGCTTATGTCTGATTCAGTTGTTAGCATAGTAATATTGTCTCCATTTATCACACAGGATTATTATTAAGATCAAATACAATAGTATATGTGAAAATGTTTTTTTAAATGCAAAAACTTGACACACAATGTTGTCGAATTTGGATAAATTAAACCTTTTCCAGTTAAAATATTTGCAGATAGCAGTATATGTGCTGAATTAAATGTGCTTTAAGGGAATTTCCAATCTACTTCTGAAGAGGAAAATAGAAACATATGTTATGCCAAGGGTAAAATGTTATTTTTGGTGACTCACAGACATTCAGTTTTGTCTGAGGCAGAGCAGAATATTGAAAAATATTTGAGCTCATATTTTACATTGATCTCATTTAAATCCAGTGGTAACTACTATCTTGATTGAAATTAGCTCAGGTGTGGAAGATGCATCGCTTGTTGGTTCTGGAAGGAGAGTGTTAGTGGAAATCCCATTTTTTTCTCTCCATAATCCATTCAATGATACCAAAGCTTGGGTTCTCCATAAAGTCCAGTGAGACTTTCCCTATTTCAAAATAGAAGCAGTATCCTTTATCAAAAGCCCAACACTATAGGAAAATAAGATTGCATCAAAATGAAAAACATCTGCAGAACAATAGGCACCATAAGTAAAAAGACAAGCCTCACTCAATCTGGCAGAAACTATTTATGATACATGTAACTGACAAAGGATTAGTATCCCCAATACATTAAAAACAAAAGAACCTCCTGTTAGTCAGTGAGCAGTTGCCAGCCATATATCAATATGAAGTAGTTCTCAAAGTTCTTGCTATCAAAACCCCTTTTAACAATTGAGAAGCCCAAACTGGTTTTTTGTTGATAGTTACTCTATTAGAAATTAAAATAGAGGAATTTGAAAAGTGTTAACTTATTTAAAATAATACATGTTAAATAACACTTATGGAAAGCAACTTTTTCAAAATGAAAGTTTAATGAGGAGAGGCATTTGTTTTACATTTCTGAAGATTTCTTTAACGTCTGGCTTAATAGAAACAGCGGGGTTCTCCTATCTGCTTCTGCAATCTGTTGCTCTATGTTTTGGTGAAAGTACATGAAGAAAATTGAGCCTCCTGTGAATAGGAAATTGGATAAAGAAGGACCTTGTGGGCCATCCCTGGATCTCCCAAGGTCCTCAGATCACACTTAGAACTGCTGTATTAGAAAAATGGGTAAAACATATGACCAGAAAAAGCTTGAGTAGTCAAACAATATGAAAAGGGGATCATTATCAGTGATAATCAGGGAGATACGACTTAGTCGTTTCATGTGTTCAGATGGGCAAAAGGCAAAAATGTCTCACAGGATCAAGTGTTGGTAAGAAGGGAGAAATGAGAGCAGTTGCTTCAAAGTGATGGTATCTGTGACAGTGGAAGATGTACCCCCTGACTTGACAACTCCAGGGTAGACTTAGAGGCTCACAGGGTCTGCAGAGTCACAGCATGAGGACTGTCACCCAGGTCCCACCCCAGAACTGCTGAGTGAGTTTGAGGTTAACACGACTTCTCGGGTGACTCCTTGCAGCTTGAGAAGCAGCACTCTAAGGAACCTATGTGCACATGGACAAGGAGACTTAGTGGCTGGTTACCGCTGAATTGCTTGTGTCTGGGAAAATTTGGAGATGGACCCTACATTTCCATAAACAAGAAAAGAAATCAATTGCATAATGGGTAGTTAGATGGCAAATGAACAGTCAGAATGAGTGAACTTGATATGTAGCATCAGTGGCTGGCCCTTAAAAAAATATTAAATGAAAACAAGATAACAGAAGGTGACATGTATGCCACTTATATGTAGTTTTTTTTAAGTACTGTTGTTATTTATAAGGAGAAAATACAGAACCATCAGTGGAAAACACATCATTCAGAAAAGCAGTTGCCTCGGTAAGGGAGAGGAGTGGAATGGGAGCATGGCAGCAAAGGGTCCCCATCTGAGCCAAGACTTCTTACTAAGATCTGAAAGAAGATGTTAGCATTGATTGAATTCTGAGTGGTGGCAATGAGGGTTTATTACTCTAGTACCATGTTTTCATTAAATACTTCAGATATCCAAAGAAATACAAATTAGTGGCCCATTTCTTGTTAACAGAAAATACACTTGGACGAAAGGGGAGATGAAGGATTTCAGGTCTACATTTTATTGCTGGCGTATTCCATAAGCTCACTGGCAGAGGCCGTTACTTGTCTCTCTCAATTCCCTCCTTACAATTCTGATATTTAATTGGGTGCAAGCCACCTAGAATCTAAAGATTACCTTCCCAGCCTCTCATGCTGCTAGGTGTCAGTAAGCTCTGGCCAGTGATCTGAGCAACTTTGGGAATGTGTCCTCAAAGACGGGGGAGGTCTGTATTCCTTCCTCCACAAGCTTAAATGAACCGGTAATGACGAGCTTCCAGCTCCCCATCTGGGACCATGAGTCCTCATAGGAAAGTGTCAAGAGCTTCCGTCCTTGACGCTCTGAAGGACCCTATCAGCCCCCAGACTACCTGCCTCTGCGTTCCAGAGAAACAAACTGTTTTACTGAGGCCTCTGTTTTGCATTTCCTGTCGCAGGTGACTCACATCCTGATTGCTTTTTTTAATTGAAAATAGTTCAATCCTTGGGTCAGGAAGATCCCCTGGAGAAGGGAATGGCTATCTACTCCAGTATTCTTGCCTGGGAGATCCCATGGACCCAGGAGCCTGGTGGGCTACAGTCCATGTGGTCACAAAGAGTCGGACACTTCGGAGTGACTAACAGTTGATTTACAAAGCTGTGTTAATTTCTGCTGTAGAGCAAAGTGATTCAGTTATATATGTATTTTTTTCTTTTTTATATTGCTTTCCATTATAGTTTATCTCAGGATATTGAATATAGCCAGTTGATTCTTATTTCAGCGTGTGTACAATTCCCTCCCCATATGAGAGGTATGGTTTCAGCAGCAGTGAGGACGTAGGCTCTTAGTTCTGAGGGATCTGGGATCAAATTATAGTGGCAGCACTGTGATCTTGGGCAAGGCATTTAAACTCAAGTCTTTTTAATTTTTTTTTAATCTGTAATATAGGGGTGAAACCAACCTTTGGCAGATTTGCAAAGGTGAAAACAACTGAGCACTATGCTTGGCACATAGTAGGCATTCAATAATTATTAGCTTTTACTTTCAGTAATTTCTGCTTTATAATTTTCTTGCTTTCTGTTCACTTTGGTTTCTGAAATCATCTAATGGAGTGGTAATTTGGGGAGAAATCCATAATTATATTGATTCTAGGGTGTATTTATTTTTCAAGTACTAGTTTATATATTGGAATTCTTTCTGGCTCAAATAGAACAAAATTTGTACAGGCTAAAGCTAAAAATACGCTATTTCAATGTGGTCGCTTGACACCAATGGAGGCTGTCCTGTCAGTCAGTGATCCTAATGGTATTAGAAGACTCAGTACATTTGTACAGATAATTACTTTGCCATTATAATAAGTCAGGGCTCCAACATCATTGACGTCCTTCCTTTCAGATACACAATGGCTTCTGAAAATAGAAAAGGTTCAGATTATCCTCTGCAGTATAAATAATTTGTCACTTAGAGAAAGTTTCTGGCAATTTCAAAAATGAAAAGGTCATAGTATTTCCAAGCATTTAGATAAAGTGGTATATAGCTAATCTCTCTCTTCAGGTACTTATTTTCAAATTAATAGTAACTCACACTTCTGTGTAGGAGGTAACAGTAGTCTCAGCATATATGAAGCAGAGTTCCCAACAGCTCCATCCAGTAGTGGAGTCCATCTCTTATGATGTCACTCCCTGTTTCTGGGACCATCCGTCAGGGCTCTCTGCCAGAAATGCCATAGAAGGATGCCTGCCCCGGAGGCAGAGGGATTCCTTGAGGGACAGCAGGGTCCTGGGCTGGGGTTCCCTGCCTGCAATTCAGGGGAGCCCCAGAGTTTGACGATGCCTCTGGCAAGTGAGCCACACCACTTGCCACTGGGCATCCTTTTAAAAACCCAGTACTCCACGCATATATTTTCTCTCCAAACTTGAACTGGGTTTTGAAAGTGTAGGGCCAATGCAGATGGCAGATGATTGCTAGGAGACTGAGGAGAAAACTTATCCAAAGTGGGCAGGCCCATCTACTGGCACGCTTTAAGCTGAGATACATGTGTTCGTGTTCTGGGTCAGCCTGAGAGAAAGCTGTGCCGCTGGAGAGAGATGGCCTCATTGCTTTCCACACCCCTCACTGGTGCACGCGCGCTCAGTCGTGTCTGACTCTTTGCAACCCCACAGACTGTAGCCCGCCAGGCTCCTCTGTCCAAGGAATTTTCCAGGCAAGAATACTGTGTGGGTTGCCATGCCCCCCTCCAGGGGATCTTCCTGACCCAGGGATCAAACCCATGTCTCTTGTGTCTGTTGCATTGGCAGGCAGATTCGTTACTACTGAGCCACTTGGGATACCTTTAAACCAGGCCACGCCTTGGCTTCCAGCGTTCACTGCCCTCACGTGGTTACAGGTGGGCCCAAGGGGATCCAGTCTCTTCTCCCTCATCCCAGCCGCTCCTTCCTGGGGTCTTCCCAGTCCTGCTGCCCAAGGATCCTGCCCGCCTCAGGTCCTGGGTAATGGAATCCTTGAAGTAGACATGTGAAGGAGCCTTTTGAGGTTCCTCAAAAACCAAGAGGCAGAGATGGTACTTCTTCCACTTACACAGAAGATCGGTGTGGAGAGACTGTAAGTCTTGAAGTTAGACTCACATAGGTTCAGACCCTGGCTCCAAATGTATAAGGCTTGTTAACTAGGACATACCCCCACCAAAACTTTGAGCCTGTTTCCTTTGAAGTAAAGTAAAGATGTTAATAATACTCATTTCATAAGTTAGTGGTTGTGGCTCATGGTAAAGAATTCGCCTATAATGCATGAGACCCAGGTTTGATCCCTGGGTCAGGAAGATGCCCTGGAGGCAGGGCATGGCAACCCATTCCAGTATTCTTGCCTGGAGAATTCCATGAACAGAGGAGCCTGGTTGTCTACAGTCCGTTGGGTCGTAAAAATTCTAGCAGAGAACCCTGCTGGATAGTCCCAGAAACAAGGAGCTCATATTAAGGCTGTATATTGTCACCCTCCTTATTTAACTTATATGCAGAGTACATTATGTGAATGCCAGGCTGGATGAAGCACAAGCTGGAATCAAGATTGCTGGGAGAAATATCAATAACCTCAGATATACAGATGATACCACCCTAATGGCAGAAAGTGAAGAGGAACTAAAGAGCCTCTTGATGAACGTGAAAGAGGAGAGTGAGAAAGTTGGCTTATAGCTCAACATTCAGAAAACTAAGATCATGGCATCTGGTCCCATCATTTCATGGCAGATAGATGGGGAAACAATGGAAATAGTGAGAGACTTTATTTTGTTGGGCTCCAAAATCATTGCAGATGGTGACCACAGCCATGAAATTAAAAAACATTTGCTCCTTGGGAAAAAAACTATTGCAAACCTAGACAGTGTATTAAAAAGCAGAGACAAAGGTCCATATAGTTAAAGCTATGGTTTTTCTAATAGTCATGTATGGATGTGAGAGTTGGATATATAGAAGGCTGAGTGCCAAAGAATTGATGCTTTCAAATTGGTGTTGGAGAAGACTCTTGAGAGTCCCTTGGACTACAAGGAGATCAAACCAGTCAATCCTAAAGGAAATCAGTCCTGAATATTCATTGGAAGGACTGATGCTGAAACTGAAGCTCCAATACTTTGGCTACCTGATACAAAGAGCCGACTCATTAGAAAAGACTGTGATGCTGGGAAAGATTGAAGGCAGGAGGAGAAGGGGGCAACAGAGGAAGAGATGGTTGGATGGCATCACCGACTCAATGGACATGAGTTTGAGCAAACCTCCAGGAGATGGTGATGGACAAGGGAGCCTGGTGTGCTGCAGTCCATGGGGTTGCAAAGAGTCAGACATGACTGAGTGACTGAACAACCATACTGGGCCCACCCAGATCATCCAGGATAATCTTCTCAAGACCCTTAACTTAATCACTCTTCAAAGGCCTTTTGCCTTATGAGGAAACATTCACAGTTTTCAGGGATGAGAATGTAGATGTTTGCGGGCCTGAAGTGCTTTCTGCTGCCGACCACAGCTCCTCACTCAAGGGTCATTGCAAGGACTAAGATGTCGGTGCCTGTGGAGCAGGAAGCGCTCAGCCTGCTGCACAGCGGTCCTGCTGGCAGGTCCTAGGTCTCGAGTAGACCGTGAACTTCCTGAGGGCAAAGAGAGACTCGTCCTCCTTCTCTGTCCTACACCATACCCAGGATAGTGCTGGAACCACTGCACAGCATCAGCAAATCTCTTGTTGGATATTTTAAGTGCACAATCCCTGTGTGGCTCTGTATGCAGCTGGGCCAGTTCCAACAGGCTCTGTCCCTCAGTGGAGCCAGGTCCCAGCTGTGCCGATGTAACAGTCCATCCAGTGAGAGTGCCCTGCTGTCCATCAAACAGAAGACAGACCCGCACTGGCTCTATACACACTTAGTGAGAAGCTGAACCATAAAACTTCCTGTAAATAAAAACTACAAGCTTTGTGCAAGCCTAGCGTTCTCCATCAGGCTCAGGATAGGCCCAAGTTCCTGCATCAGCGTTCACATGACCCCCTCTAAAGCGAAATCATGCAGCTTTGAGATTACAGAAGCATCCAATTTGGTTTTCTTTTTAAAGGAAATTTGAAATTTATCAGCTTCTTAATGTTTTCCTTAGACCCTCACCTACTTTATAGGAGACAGACTCAGGATCCAAGAGAAATGTTTACAGATGGTTGTTTAGTCACTAAGTTGTATCCAATTCTTGCAACCCCATTGGAGGTAGCCCACCAGATTCCTCTGTCCATGGAATTTCCCAGGCAAGAGTACTGGAGTGGGTTGCCATTTCCTTCTCCAGGGGATCTTCCTAACCCAGGGATCAAAGACACATCTCCTGCGCTGCAGGCAGTCTCCTGCATTGCAGGCAGATTCACAGATAAATTTTAGAAAAAAAAGATAAAAGGTAAATGAGAGATCTATGACTTGTATTAAGAATATAACTGAAACAAAATAGAATGGATAAAACATGACTCAGCCATAACATGTGGAGATGAAGTGGAGGTTGAGTGGACAGCAACATCATTGAGTCTGGGTAAAGAGGAATGTCTGCTGATCTTAGGATGGGTTCATAGCTGCACAGAGACCTGAACGTGAGGGCCTGCTCTGCACACCCCATGCTCAGTTCCAGGTGCTGCCCCTACAGGAAGGCACCATGGGCAGGAGCACTGAGGGTGGCAGTGTCCAGAAGAATTGAGAAGTTTGGAAGCACTGATTTGAGAATATATTGGAAATCAATCAAAGGTACTTAGCAATATTGAGCTGGGGAATGACATCCTGAGGGAGCTAAACTAGGACTCTGTTCTCTGCATCACACTCATCTGAAACCTCTCCTCCTCTCTGCATTTCCTAATCCTACTCTTCCTGCAAGTCATACTTGAAGCTCAGACACACCCCTCAGGTTCCTGGGACCTGGGGGAGGAGAGCAAATGGACACCCACATACCATATGTTGAAATGTTTCAGAATTATACCACGTTAACAAACTATTGAGTTAAATATGCTTTGTCCTCCTACCTTGGTCCTTATGACTTATAAGGACCCAAAAGTCCAGGTTCAGACTTTGAGTTCTCAGATTCCTTGCCTTTCCTACCAGTATGTGGTGACATGGAAAGACCTGACCTCTGACTTCTTGCCCCCCCCTGCTTTTCACCCTCATTTCCATCCTGCTTCATGTGTATCCCTGTAGATATCCCAGCTCTCATGTCCAAGTACCTAACTCACATAGTCTGCTGTACCAGGAAGACGTCCAGCATTTGAGCTTGGAGCCATCTGGGCAGTTGTTATTGTTCAGTTGATCAGTCATGTCTGATTCTTTGTGACCCCATGGAACTCAACATGCCAGGCTTCCCTGTCCTTCACTATTTCCTGGAGTTGGCTCAAACTCATGTCCATTAGGGCTTCCCTGGCAGCTCAGCTGGTAAAGAATCTGCTTACAATGCAGGAGACCCCGGTTCAATTCCTGGGTTGGGAAGATCCACTGGAGAAGGGATAGACTATCCACTCCAGTATTCTGGCCTGGAGAATTCCATGGAATGGGGTCACAAAGAGTCAGACACGACTAACGACTTTCACTTTCATGTCCATTGAGTCAGTGAAAACATCCAGCCATCTCATCCTCTGTTGCCCCCTTCTCCAGGGACCTTCTGGAATTCTGGGATCTTGTGGATTCCTTACTCCTGGAAAGTGGCCTTGCCAAAGGAAAACCAGAATGGGATCCCTCTAAAACCGGGGGCCCAGAGCAGGAGTGCTTATTGCCTGAGTTTTCAAGCAATATTATTTAAGTGATTCCTTTTCCATGAAGATTTCCCAACATCTCAGTCAAAACAAATATTTCTTCCCCTGACCTCCTCCACTTACCAACATAGTGATTATTTCTTCCCCTGTCCTCCTCAAACTTACCAACATAGTAAGTTTGATACTTACCATCTGCTCCCTCAGGAGCAAAGCAATGGCACTTGGGGTGGGCTATAACCCACTCTGTACTTCTGGGGGTCAGCTCTGAAATCACTGCACTGGAGGGCTAGAGGCAAACAGAAACACCTAGTGCAGGCTGCTCTCTGCTTTGACCCCATGAACCATTTTCAAGTGGAAACTTCAGCTTCTTAGACCCAGTGTCTTATTTTCTTTAAAATTTAATTAACTGCAAGTGTAATTCTATCAGTATTATCACTGCCGTACCTCAGGAGAGAATGCAGTCAGGTCTTCCCCCAAAGTTATCACCCTTTGCCTACTCTAGGTACCTCATATAAATATTTGTACAGTATTTAGCCTTTTGTGACTGGCTTGTCAGCATAACGTTTTCAAGGTTCATCCATGTTACAGCGTGTATCAGAATTTTCTTCCTTTTCAAAACAGAATACTATTGCATTGTACCACATTTTGTTTATTCATTCATCCAGTGATAACATCTGAGTTGTTTCCATCTGTTGGCTACATAAATTATACTGCTATGAACATGGTTGTGTAAATATATGCTAGAAATTCCTGCTTTCAATTCTTTTGGATCTATACCCTGAAGTGGAATTGCTGACTCATGCGGTAATCCTGTTTAACTTTTTGTGGAACTGCCATACAGTTTTCCATAATGGAAAACATTCCCAACGGCAATACACACAATAGTTCCAATCTCGACATATCCTTGCTAACACTTGTTTTATTCTTTTAAATAATAGCCATCCTAGTCGGTATAAGTGGTATCTTACTGTGGTTTTGATTTGTATTTCCATAATGGCTAATGATGTTGAGTGTTTTTTTCATATGCTTATTGGTCATTTGTATTTCATCTTTGGAGAAATGTCTATTCAAGTCTCTCGTCCATTTTTGAGCTGAATCATTTTGCTGTTGTTGAATTGTATGTTTTTTAAAAATATATATTCTGGGTATTTAGCCTTCATCAGATATAAGATTTTGCAAATGTATTATGTCATTTTGTGCCTTTTCACTCTATTGATGGTGCACTTTTTTTTTGACAGTGCACTTTGATGTGCAAAAGTTTTGAAGTTTTCTTTTCTTGTCTTATCTAAGAAATCATTGTCATATCTGATGTCATGAAGATTTATACCTATATTTTCTTCTAAAGGTTTTATAGTTTTATCCCTTAGGTTTGATTAACATTAATTCATCTTGGGTTAATTTTTGTATGTGTTGCAAGGGAAGGATTCAAATTCATCCCTTTGCCTGTGGATAACCAGTCCCTGCAACCCCGACCATTTGTTGAAAAGATTATCCTCTTTTCATTGAGTGGTCTTGGCATCCTTGTTAAAAATTAATTGATCATATATACTAGGGTTTACTTTTGGCTCTCTGTTATATTCTATTAGTCTCTGCATCATCTTCATGCTAGTACCATTCTGTTTTGATTACTGTAGCTTTTGTAGTAAGTTTTGAAATCAGGAAATGTTAGTTCTCCAACTTTGTTCTTCTTTTTAAAATATATTCTTTTTATTTGTTTAAAAATTTTTTTCCTTTCCTTTATTTTTTTAAACCTTTATTTTTTTATTGGGTTATAGCTGATTGACAATGTTGTGATAGTTTCAGGTGAACAGTGAAGGGAGTCAGCCTTACATATACATGTATCCGTTCTCCCCCAAACTCCCTTGCCATCCAAGCTGCCACATAACGTTGAGCAAAGTTATATGTGCTATAGAGTAGGTCCTTGTTGGTTATTCATTTTAAATATAACAGTGTGTACATGTCCATCCAAAACTCCCTAACTATCCCTTCCTTCCATCCTTCCCCCTGGGAACCGTAAGTTCATTCTCTAAGTCTGTGAGTCTCTTTCTGTTTTGCAAGTTCATTTGCATCATTTCTTTTTAGATTCCATATATAAGGGATGTCATAAGATATTTCTCCTTCTCTGTCTGACTTACTTCACTCAACATGACAATCTCTAGGTCCATCTGTGTTGCAGTAAATGGCATTATTCCGTTCTTTTTAATGGCTGAGTAATATTCCATTGTATATACCATTGTATGTACCACATCTTCTTTATCCATTCCTGTGTCGATGGACACTTAGGTGCTTCCATGTCTTGGCTACTGTAAACAGTGCTGCAGTGAATATTAGGGTGCGTGTATCCTTTTGTATCATGTTTTTTTCTGGATATATGCCCAGAAGTGGCATTGCAGCATCATATGGTAGCTCTATTTTTAGTTTCTTACGAATATATTCTTTTTAAATTGCATACCTAGATAGCATGAATTTCTGAAAGATATTTCAAGAGTGGCAAAGTCAGAATCTTTAAAACTCTAATACAAAAATTAAACTATTTCCTTTCTTTGCTGCACTAAAAAGGATGAATGATAATATATCTTGCTTTCTTGTACCAAAACCCACCTCCTCTCCCCACAGTCTCTCTGGAAGAGCTAGAGGAGTAAGGGAGGAGTTGACTCTGGGTTTAAAGATTCTGCTTGAAGACATAGGAGAAGAGGTGAGCAGGTACAGGAAAGCAATACTCCTGGGAAGGTAAGAAATGCTCCTGCTATAAAGGAGGGTAGGATGTTGCTAAAAAGAAGGAAGCAGGGAGGTTACTGGAGATGGCTCCCAGGGCCTAGTAGTTGACTCCAGGGATGTTATCAAGAATAAAGAGGACCCTCCTGCCCATGTTGGTGGAATTGGCACAGGACAACCAAGAGCACAGGTCAGGCTCCTGTGTCAAGTCCTAGTGCACGGCAGTGCTGAGTGAAGCTAGCTAGACACCAGCTCCAGCACAAGGGTGGTATTTAATGGCAGCTCTGCTAGAGTTCACTCACTACACTGACGTTCCCCATCCCCAGTACCATCACAGGAAGAAAAAAATTTTTTTAAATATTTTATTTCTGGCATAATTTTCACTCTCTCCTCCTACCTCCTCGCTTTTAAAAAATTTGCCTCAAGTGGCAATCAACAATGCCTGTAAGTTGGGACTTTTTAGCTGGAGCAGAGAAGGAGTTAGATAACAGAAAGGCCAGCTGCTTAACTCTTCATAAGTGAGGATGAGGTAATGATTTTCAAGCTGGGCAATGAGACAAGGGAAGGAAAAGAGCAATGAGTAGGACAAGGAAGGCCCTGTGTGCCAAAGGCCAGCCATGAGACTCCCTATCACTCATGGCAGCTAGGGATGGGCTGATAGTTACAGGAGGCAAGAAAGCTGTGATTAGGGGGTGTGGGGTAGCACAAAAGGATGGCAGGAGGGCATGCAAGATTCAGAAGTTTGGTTAAGACTGACTTGGGGGATGGTGATTACTGGTGCCAGGCTCTCATGGCAAGAAGGTGGTGAGCACAATCAGTATCTCCTGAGGCCAGGAGAGCATATGTGCTCCAGGGGGAGGAGGAAAGCATAGTAGATACCTAGTGAAAATGTTCAAGGAGCTGCTGACAATGTGAATCTGTAGGCCAGACGGAGGTTGCCCTGGACATATGCTTGGGAATCATCAGCATCTAGAAAGTAAAGCCATCATGGATAATGGATGAAATCACACAGATAAAGTATATGGAGAGGGGAAAAAAGAGATCAAGGTAAAAGTCCAGCAGATACACCAGCATTAAAAAGCAAACTGAACCAAAACAAATACATGAGAATGAAAAGGACTAAAGAGATAGTGCCTGCATGCCAAGTCATTTCAGTCATTTCCAACTCTTTGCAATCCTATGGACTGTGGCCTGCCAGCCTCCTCTGTCCATGGGATTCTCTGGGCAAGAATATTTGGGTTGCCACGCCCTCCTCCAGGGAATCTTCCCAGCCCAGGGATCGAACCCGTATCTCTTATGTCTCCTGCATTGGCAGCTGGGTTCTTTACAACTAGTGCCACCTGGGATACCCAAAGAGATAATATGAGATTGGAAGGTCATGGAGCCATTAAAAAAATTGGAGAAGATACCAATAATCTCAGCTGCCACAGAGATTCTAAGTGAGGTGAGGGCTGAATTTGGCAGTTAGAAGGTCATATTAGTCAGGGCTTTTCAGAGAAACAGAATCAATAGGAGTTATATTTATACACATACATACATAGCTATGTATATAATGATATGCATATGTGTATAAAGTGTATAGTGTACATAAAGTGTATAATAATGTACACAGCTGTGTAGTTAAAAAGAAATATAGCTATATATCTATATAGCCATATGTTATCCAAATTTAGATTTATTATAAGATATTGGCTCACATGATTATGGTGGAGAAGGCAATGGTACCCCACTCCAGTACTCTTGCCTGGAAAATCCCATGGACGGAGGAGCCAGGTAGGTTACAGTCCATGGGGTCGCTAAGAGTCAGACACAACTGAGCAACTTCACTTTCAGTTTTCCCTTTCATGCACTGGAGAAGGAAATGGCAACCCACTCCAGTGTTCTTGCCTGGAGAATCCCAGGGACGGCAGAGCCTGGTGGGCTGCCGTCTATGGGGTTGCACAGAGTTGGACACGACTGAAGCGACTTAGCAGCAGCAGCAGCAGCAGCAGCATGTGATTATGGCGACTGAGAAGTTCCCTGGTCTATCGTCTGCAGGCTGGTATAGTTTGAAGGCCCAAGAGCCTCAGGGGCTGATGGCATAGATTTCTGTTGGGGTCTGAAGGCATGAGAACCAGGTATGCTGAGGACAGAGGAGATGGATGGCCCAGCACAAGTGGTCAGGCAGAGAGGGAAAATCCAATCTTTTCCCACCTTTTTGTTCAAGTCTTCAACACACTGTGTGATGCCCACCCACCTTGGGCAGGCCATCTGCTTTACTCAACCCATCAATTCAAATGCCCATCTTTTCCAGGGACCCCGTCACAGACATGCCCAGAAATAACATTTCATAAGTTATCTAGGCACCAAGTGGCCCAGTCAAGTTGCCACATAAAATTCACCATCACAGGGGTTGTAGGTCACTTTTGCAAGAATAGTTTCTCAGAAGCCAGCTTGTGGGGTACTGAGAGGGGCAGAGAGGGAGTGATGTAGCAGGGCCCCAGGATTTTTTCTTAGCAGCTTGTTAAGGAAAAAGATCTACATTTGAAAGACTTTTTTTTTTTTAATGGAGAGAGAGGTATGTTTTTAGGCTGAGAGGAAGAAGAAAAAAGGATGTAGAAGTTGAAAATTCAGAAGAGAAAGAACAATTCAAGCTACAGGATCCTGAAGAATAGATGTGTGCTGAGGTGTAGGTTTTATGTAAAATAGCCTGACTGTGAATGTGATGATTGGCTCTGTGAACGATGAGAAAGAGGTAGCTGGTGAACAAGCCTGGGGGCTTCCGGCAGAGAGAGCATGGAGAAGCAGCCCTGGGATCAGGGGCATTGTAGGGGAGGGCAACAGGCACGCAGAAGTCAGGGAAAGGTGCAAGGCCACCAGGCCTGGATGCCAGCCAGAGAGAGACTAGTGGGAAGACATTAGACTGTAGGTATTAAGCAGGAGAGTGATGAAATCAGAATTCTTGCTGGATAATTTCAGTGTTTTTCTGATAAAGGACCATCACTTACTGAGAATGAGAAGGGCAGGGGGTGTGAACTAGGGGCCTAAGGAGAGTGCAGAGAATTGCAGTCCCCTTGGAAAATGAATGCCCAAGAACCCTCTAGATTCCTCCTGAGGATATTGTGTGCAGTCACTTCAGTCATGGACTATAGCCCACCAGGTTCCTCTGTCCATGGGATTTTCCAGGTAAGAATACTGGAGTGGGTAGCCAGTCCCTTCTTCAGGGGATCTTCCTGACCCAGGGATCAAACGTAAGTCTCCAACATTGCGGGCAGATTCTTCACCATTTGAGCCACCAGGGAAGGCTGTGGATAGTACAGCCTAACAATTCATCCAAGAGAGGCTTCCTTTTCTTTCTAAAGTTACCTCTGGTGCTTTATTACCAAGATCTAAGTGTGTGTGTATATATATATATTAGATATATGTATTTCTAAATAAAGACTTCTTTATATATTATTTGTTCCTTTTCATATGTACATTTCTAAATATTATGATTTATCAATAAATATAATTTATATTTCTGAATACACACATACGAGCCCCTATCAGATGGCTAAATGTTTTTTTCAGATAAGCTAATTGTGGCCTTAAGCTGTTGGTAACTGTAGCGTCTGTTGATAAAATGCACACAGCACACTCAGGTGTTAGTTTTTTGCCTTTCTGTGAGGGGCACTGCGTTAGTCCTGATGTATATGAGGATGGAGAAGACAAGGTCACCCTGCCAGGAGTTTAGAGTCTGGTTAAGAGGTAAGATGTCTCCACAGGCATTGACATCTTTCTCAGATGGTGAAAGCCAAGTGCAACTAAGCAAGTTCTGTGTCAAAAGGAAAGGGACACTAAGGAAAGAGTGAGCAGCTGCCAGTGTATCTGCTTATTTAAATCCTCCCAAAGGCCCCATGTGCCTATACTATACTATCATCTTTGTTTGGACCCAAGGAAACGTCAGCTCAGAGAGGTTAATTTGCCCAAGACAAAACACATGGAGAACTTGTGCAGTCTCCCTCTGTCACATCATTTTGTCTCACATAATTCAGAGTTTGTGTTTTCATTGCTTGCAGTCTGCAAGGACCCTCTCCAACTGGTTCTTGATGAAATCACATTCTTGGCATCTCTATGTTCTCCATCCTGGATTACTAGCACCACATGGCCAGTTCTGCCAACACTCCTTACATCTGTCACCAGTCAGACCAGATTGGCCTACCTTTGTCTGAACTAAACCCAAAGGGGTTGGCATAACTGAGCCTTTGGTTCTGTGTCTTCACTCTTACTGAGTGAGTTAGGTGGCCCTTTCGTTTTTGCTGAGATAATTTGTGGTGTTGTGTTCTACGACTATGCCTGGTTTTAACGGGCAAAGCTATGCCACGTTTACTGTTTGTCCCTTAGTTGGAAATGCGGCTTCAGCTTTAAATTAACCATAGCAATGTGCTGCTATAGGGCCCGGAAACTTCAAACCTACTTTCGAAACATGACCGTGATGCTCTGGCATGAAGTGGTGATGAAGTGGCCAATGCTGATGAGTTAAGTGGGATCTAAAGGTGGAAGAAGAATCAAGTCCTCCCATAGATTACAGACACCTTAGGAGGTTATTTTGAATTACTGGAAAGTTAAAACTACATTGATGGAAAAGATGGAGCATTAAAACACAAAGAAGACCATAGTTGATTGCTGTATTACTAGTTTATCAATCTTATTTTACATTTCTTTAAAATTATTATTATTAATGGTATAACCAAAGCTTCATGGTTTTTTTTTTAATTACTCCCTCCTGAGTGGATTGTCATTTCAAGGGTTTTAAACAGCTGCCAACATTTTAATATTATATTCTCATCACATGATTAACTGTCAGTATGTTCCTTGTGGAGGAAAAAAGTTTACTTCGGCTGAGCATTCATCACCTACATTTTAGGCAGTTTCAATAAGCAAGGAAATAGAAAAGAGTTGGCAAGCATGTGGCCTTCCTGCCTTATGTAAGCTGGCTTACATCCCACCTCCTGTGGGTAGAGCAGAAAATGGAAGGGCAAGAAATGACGGTGCTAAACTCCTACCCATGGCTCCAGATGGAAAGAATTAGGAATCCATCATGTGTATACACCAGTGAAAGAAATGAATACTTGCTCTAAGGACACAATGCTTGCCCTTCCTGCTCAGTGCCTCTGATGGCTCACACATCTTAATCACCAAATGCTCTTCAAGAAAGAGGAGCAGTTCATCCTGACCAAAGCACTTGGATAGACTCATGCAGACTTCATAGTCAATAAATGAGGCCTAGGACCAGGCTACGGTTCAGAATTCCATTTCTGCTTTTACTCTACAAGGACTCCAGGACGTGGGAGACTATCAAGGTATACTCCTAGATGTACATAAGATCCTGTGGGATTCAGGAAGCCACAAGGAATATGTTCTATGAATTAAATCCCTCAGGCCCCTTCTTCCAAGACAGGGTGTCCTGCATGGCAGGGATATTGGCCTAAGCATGAAAATTTTTTTTTTAATTTGTATTTTGTTTTAAATGTGTTTTATTTTTTCCTCTTCATATTTTATTAAATTTCTAAATGATTTATGTAAACATTATTTTCAATGTTTTCCCCTTTTTCTTATCTGGAAAGAAAAGAAATATCAGAAATGGGAAGGCTTTGAAGAAGAACACAGAAGGAAGTGTTATCTTTCTTGTGCAATCTCCCCAATCCCTTAATTTTCACTGACAAAGAAGAGCAGAAGAATGTTCCAAGTAGAGTAACTATAGATGCAAAGAAACAATATGCGTGACATGGAAAGAAAAAAGGGAGCTTGAAAACTTAGGGGACAAACTGTGAAGGCTCTTGAATGCCATAATAGTTGGAATTTGGACTTTGTTCCATGGGCAATAAGGAGCCCTCAAAGCCTTCATAAGATGAGAGATGCAATCATATTTATCCTTTAATTAACTGACTTTGAATCAATGTAGACAATAGGTTGGGAAGGAGTCCAGAATATTAGTTAGGAGGTAGTTGAAATCATTCAGAAGAGAGGATGATGACCCAAGTTAAGGCAGTTTTGGTATAAATGGGCCATATCGGAAAACTTACATTGAAGAAGTATTTATGAGAGTTATTATATTGTTACCAAGGAAGATTCTTGGCCTCCTTAATCAATAGAAATTGATCAGAGGCCAGACAAGAAATTCAGGCAAGACTTTAATGGGGCCCCTGCTGCAGCAGAGGGGAGTGAGAGAACAAACGACCCTTGCTAGCTTGCTCCCTGAGGTGAGGGTGAGATTATTCCTTATATGGGGTAAGGGTAGTAGTGTGTCTAGGGGTGGCTTAGGTGGTCTGCCCACCCATTAGGTGGTATTCTGTACAGGGGGCATTCTGGAGCCTGCTTTTGCTCCAGGCTCTTCAAAAGTGGCATTCGGGCTTTTTGGTGGCTTTCTATCTTTTGTCCAGAATTTGCCCCAACTGTGCAAGCAGGCAGTTATTTTTAGTGCCATATAATTTCTTTGTATTTTGTTGCTCGAGGAGAGGTGTGTACAGGTGCAAGCATTGCAGCACTGCTGCAAAGCGTCCCAGGTCACACCTTGTCTCAATGTGAAAGGCAAAAAGATAACTGGGATAAAAATAATGCCCTAAATGATCCACCAGAGACAAAAGTTTCATTAATCAAGAAGAAATTCATTGTAGGAGAGAAATTAAGTGTGTTTTATATTAGAAATATTGAATTTGAAGTGTCCTGGTGACATCCAAATGAAGGTGTCTAGACAGCTAAAATCTTGGAATTGAGGCTCAGCTGGTAAACAATCTACCTGCAATGCAGGAGACATCAGTTGGATCCCTGGGCTGGGAAGATCCTCTGGAGAAGGAAAGTGCTACCTATTCTAATATTCTTCCATGGAGAATTCCATGGAGAGAGGAGCCGGCAGGCTACAGTCCATGACTTTCACTTTCACTTTCAAATAGGTTGAGTCTATAGGATGAATATTTGCAAGTCATCAGTATAGTCAAATTAGGGGAAATTTCCCAAGTAGATGAGGTTGCTGATAGGGAGAGAGTCTAGCAAGGAAGAGATGGCCCAGGACAGAACCCTGTACTGGAGAAGTTGCCAGGGAAACTGAGAAGGTGGCACCTGAGATAGAAGGACCACAACGCACAATCTAAGGAAATCAGTTCAAGAAGCAGCAGTTGTTTAGAAAGAACATTCAAAGGAAACATTTTGGCTGTAAGTAGATTTGGGCCATACGGAAGTCACTAGTGGCCTTTAGAGAAGGCAGCTGCCCCAAAACGAGAGGCCAGAATGAGGTCCTAGTTGCTGAGGCATGACAGGAGGCAAGGAAGTACACTGGAGCAAAAGAAACTGCTCTTAGGAGATTTTATTGTGAAGGAAAGAAAGGGAATGTAGCTTGGAGGAAGAAATTGCTATTTGCTTGGTTCATTAGTTTGCAAGCACTTTTACATCTGTTGGCTTACTTGATTCCCAGGACAACTTAGAAAGTAGAAAGGGCAAGTACTGATATGCCTGGGAAAAGGAGGTCAAAAAGAGGTGAGAAGTCTTTGCCAATGTCATCTATAGCCAATTCACGGGAGAAGTGAGTTTAGAATTCAGGTTATTTGGCCCATAATCCAATCATCTTTCCACTGTGCCCAAACAGAGCATTTCTAAAGTGTTTGCTCTGTTTGGGTACTGGCTATGAGAAGGCATTGAGCTCCGTGTTACAGGGGTTTTAATCTTATCTAAAGGAATGTGCGGAGCCACTGGAAGGTTTTGTGCAAGGGAAGCCCATTTTTAAGTCAATGCCTGAGGGAGACAAACCTGGCAGTGGGGTGTAGCCTGTCTCAGTGGAACAAACACTTCAAGGGTAGACCTTTAGGACAGCGCTTCAAACTGGGACACAGCTCAAGCAAACACTGAATGACAGCCTGAGAAAGTGCCTTCCCATTCAGTTTTATGGATCTTCTTCTAATTGTGTTAAGGAGAGGGTCTCAGCTGGCCAGTATCTATTTTAAAAAATAATTTACAAAACTTATTTATTTTTGGCTGTCCTGGGTCTTCATCGCTGCACAGGCTTTTCTCCAGTTGCGACAAGCAGGAGCTACTCTCTGGCTGCAGTGCACGGGCTTCTCATCGTGGTGGCTGCTCTTGTTGCGGAATACAGGCTCTAGGGTGCTTGGGCTTCAGCCGTTGTGGCTCCCAGGCTCTAGAGCACAGGGTGAATAGTTGTGGCACATGGGCTCAGTAGCTCCGCAGCATGTGGGATCTTCGAACAGCGTCTCCATCACTGGCAGGCGGATTCTTTACCACTGAGCCATCAGGGAAGCCTGGTTGACTTAAAATTAAGTCAATTTTAAGACAAGTGGTGCACATGTATGGGAAAGTAGTGCTATGAACGTGCATTTTAATGATGATAAAGTTTGGGAACTTCTTGGAGACTGTTTTAACAGGAATCTACAAAACGAAAGCAGACTCACAGACATATAGACAACAGACTTGTGGTTGCCAAAGGGGAGCCAGGGAGGAAGAGGGATGGACTAGGAGTTTGGGGGTTGGTAGATGCAAACTATTACATTTAGAATGGGTAAACAACAAAGTCCTATTGTATAGCACAGGGAACTGTCTATATTCAATATCCTGTGATCAACCACAATGGAAATGAATATTAAAAAGAGAATGTATAAAAGTATGTGTAGACTGCTACAAGTATTGTTATAAATAATTTCAGACATAGTATTAAAAAAATAGGAGTAATGAGAATTTAGTCCAGGGTAAGATGATGGCAGCAGAGACAAAGAAGACTCTGATAGACATTTTAAGGGAGTCAAAGGACAGGACAGTTATCTACGTGGGGTATTTTCTGCCTCATTTCTCAGGATGCTTATGATTGTAATAAGAGAAAAAGTAAAAAGACTTGTGTAATCTATTGAATTTATTTTCTCATATAATAAGAAGCCCGAGGTAAGGTGGCTCCAGGACAGGGTGAGTCAGTGGCCTGTTGACATCACTAAGAACTCAGCTTCTCTCTACCTTCCAACCTCGGCAAATAAGCTTTGTCCTCAAGGCTACAAAGTGGCCCTTGTGGTTGGAGCCATCCTACCCTGACATCTGATGCTTTGGTGCAAGAAGAAGACATCTCTTCCGAAGATGAAGAGCAGAGGATGAAGAACTATTTCCCTGAGGGCACCTCCACCAGAAGATTTTCCTGGAGGAATCATGTCACATATCAGGTATAAACATTCACCACAGAGCAGAGTCAAGTTACCATAACTAACCCAGATTAATTAGGATTGACTCTCTGAGCTAGGGAGTCAGATCCTTTTCTGAAGGGTGGCTTTCTCAAGGTAATAGGGGATAATAGGGACTCTGCTAACAAACATGGCTAGTAGGCAGTCACCCATTGACAACAAAGACCAGTGGTTTTGGAAGTTCTCAAATTAACTCTTGAACATAAGTGGGGAGTTCTTGAGGCTTGTGGTGTTTTTATTCTTAAAAATTTTATTTAGCTCTTCTCTCCATGTGTTGAATTAAGGCAGAGCGAAACACTTCCACCGCAAAATCAACTTCTGGTTTAGTGACGCACATTGAGGGCGCAATGCGGAAAGTCTGAGGAGACAAAGGAAAAACAGAGCAAAGGGTCATCACAGAACAAACTGTGATTTCAAGGAAATGCACTAGACTGAGAATCCAGCATCTTGCTTTCATAACATTCCTCTTATTTCCCTCAAGGGTTGGTCTCCTCCTGACCCAGGGCTGCATCTAGGCCATTCACCCTCTAGTTGCAACAATTCTGGTACCATCTTCCCTGCCTCTTTTCATCTTTGTCATCTGCTGACCCCATGGCCCTTGCGCCACCTCCACTGAGGTCTTAGGCCTCTATCCACCCTCCAATTCTGCCACCACTGAGGTTGACTGCTGTGACCCTGTGTACAACCCAACAAACTAGCATCTCCATTTCTTTTTTTTTAATTTTACTTATTTGGCTGTGCTGGGTCTTAGTTGCAGCATATGGGATCTAGTTCCTTGACCAGGAATTGAACCTGGGCCCCCTGCATTAGGAGCATGGAGTCTTAACCACTGGACCACCAGGAAGTCCCATTTCTCAGTTTCTTGATCGCCACATCTTCCAGAAACTTCATCTACGATCCTCCTCCACATTCCTGCACATCCCAGGCCAGCCCCACAAGCCTCATCTTCACTAGGAATTCTTCAATTTCTGATTTCCACTGCCCCTGCCTTTCTCATGGAAACTTCAGCAGCCTCCTCATGCCTCCATGATCTGTGGATCTGTCATTCCACTTAGATCTCTGCCTCCCCTTCCTACCCAGCTTGGAGCACAAGGTTGAGGATATGAACCACTCCCTCACCTGCCCCTTTCTGCCCTTCTGCTGCTGTCACCACACAGCAAAGTCCCAGCCCCGATCAGAGCTATCACAGAACTCTGCTCCAACAGACAGCTGAGAAGCAGTAAAGAAACTCAAACCGCTGGTGGACTGACACCCAGTAAAGCAGAGTCCAGCTTCTGCTGCTGCCCTAAATGTTCAGGTCCGCTATCATTCCTGGCTCAGCTCCTGCACCCCTCACTCTGTTTCACAGACAATCTTGCCTCATGCTTCTCAGAGGTGTCAAGCAAGAACACTCTATAAATTTGCTCACTCCCACCAACCTAGACAGCATATTAAAAAGCAGAGACATTACTTTGCCAACAAAAGTTCGTCTAGTCAAGGCTATGGTTTTTCCAGTAGTCATGTATGGATGTGAGAGTTGGACTATAAAGGAAGCTGAGCACCAAAGAATTGATGCTTTTGAACTGTGGTGTTGGAGAAGACTCTTGAGAGTCCCTTGGACTGCAAGGAGATCCAACCTAAAGTAGTCCATCCTAAAGGAGATCAGTCCTGGGTGTTCATTGGAAGGACTGATGTTGAAGCTGAAACTCCAATACTTTGGCCACCTGATGTGAAGAGCTGACTCATTGGAAAAGACCCTGATGCTGGGAAAGATTGAGGGCAGGAGGAGAAGGGGACGACAGAGGATAAGATGGTTGGATGGCATCATCGACTCGATGGACATGGGTTTGGTGGACTCCGGGAGTTGGTGATGGACAGGGAGGCCTGGCGTGCTGCAGTCCATGGGGTTGCAAAGAGTCGGACACGACTGAGCGACTGAACTGAACTGAACTGACATGCATTCTTATATTCTTGCCTGAAGGTTCAGAGAATGAGCTGTCTCTAGTATTCGACTCCAAATTTTCCACCTGTGCCTTTGGCCCATGAAACGCTATTCACCTCCCCTCCGGTAACATCTCTGCATTCACTTGCATCTTCACCTCCTCCTCAACTTCCCCTCAGCCTATAAATAAGCAGCCTTAAAGCTCTTGTAAGTCAAATCTAAGCCACACATGCCTGCATGCATGCCAAGTCTCCTCAGTTGTGTCTGACTCTTTGCAACCCTATGGACTGCCAGGCTCCCCCATCCATGGGATTCTCTAGGCAAGAGTTGTTGTTATTGTTGTTCAGTTGCCCAGTTGTGTCTGACTATTTGCAACCCCATGGACTGCAGCACGCCAGGCCTCCATGTCCCTCACCATCTCCCGGAGTCTGCCCAAGTTCATGTTCATTGCATCAGCGATGCCGTCCAGCCATCTCATCCTCTGATGCTCTTCTCCTTCCCGACAACAGGGATTTTTCCAATGAGTCATCTGTTCACATCAGATGACCAAAATACTGGAGCTTCAGCTCCAGCATCAATCCTTCCAATGAATATTCAGGGTTGATCTCCCTTAAGAGTGACTTGGTTTGCATAACACTGAACCTTCACTCTTCCACAATAGCATATTGGACAACGTCAAACCTGGGGGACTTATCTTTTGGTGTCATATCTTTTTGGCCTTTTATGTAGTTCATGAGGTTCTCACAGCAAGTACACTGGGGTGATTTGCCATTCTCTCCTCCAGTGGATCACATTTTGTCAGAACTCTGCTATGACTCGTCTGTCTTGGGTGGCCTTGCACGGCATGACGCATAGCTTCATTGAGTTCACAAGCCCTTTGCCATGACAAGGCAGTGACCCATGAAGGGGCCAGGCTGAGTACTGGATAAAAATAAAAATGTGTTGACCTTCCTGGTCCCTTCTAGCTACCATACAAATGTTATCCTTCCTTTTTTTGTACTTAACAAATAAAAAGTCTGGTTGATGTTATTGGCCATTATCTTTCACCCTGCCTTCCCTCTATCCACATCTCAACCCAGTGCAGTCTGGTTTCTGTCCCACCAGCCTTCTGACTCCAGTCTGACTAAAGCTACTAATCACTTGCTGAGTGCAGAATCCAATGAGCACATTCCAGCCCTTATCCTTTCTGGTCTTCTCATCAGCATTTAGCATTCCAATCCCTTCCCCTTCCCAGACCTCCCCGCTCTTGCTTCTGTGGCTTCTCACTCTCCTCACAGCTCTCTGCCTGTTGTTGTTGTTGTTTAAATATTTATTTCTTTGGTTGTGCCAAGCTTTAGTTGTGGCATCTAGTTCCCTGACCAAGGATCGAACGTGGGCCCCCTGAGCTGAGAGCGAGGAGTCGTAGCACTGGACCGTCAGGGAAGACCCTTTCTGCCAGTGTTTTGTCTCCATCTGGGTACCTCTTATTCCACCTGAACTTTAAATGCTGACATGACCCAGGTGTTTCTCCTCATCTCTCTGCATTTCACATCCAGACCCTTCCCAGGAGATCTCCTCCACTTTCTCCTTCTATGCTGATGACCTCCAAATTGTGATCCTCACCTTTATTTTTTTCCCTCTGATCTACAGACTTGTCTAAGCAGGAAAGGGAACAAGTCCGAAGCTGCACTCATCCGCACACTCCCTAAACCAAGTCAGACACGAAGGAGTCACCCTTGACCCTCCCCTTCCTTCATACCCAAGCCCTGTGCATTTCACTGCCCTACTGCTCTCTCAGTTTCTCCTCTATTGCTACTGCTGCTGTTCAAGATCAAACAAAATCATCAGTCCCCACCTGAACTCCCTGTCTCCAGTCATGTCCCCTCAGCTTTACCTTCCTCAGAGGACGGATTCAGAAATCAGGCTGCCTGAGAATGAATGAATCCCGTGTGACTTGGGCAACTTCCTAGCTGTGCAACTTGGACAACTTACTTAACCTCTCTGTGCCTCCTTTTCTTCATCTGTAAAATAAGGATAATAATACTTATTTCATAGGTGTGTTGAGAGGATTCAATGAATCAATGTATGCAAAGCATTTTTGAACAGTGTCTGAAAAGTAGTAAGGCTTCTCATCTTTACCACTCACAGCCTCCAGTCTCCTGCTCCAGCCTCATGGTATGTGTGTGTTTGTGTGTGTAGCTCTTCACACACTGCCGTGTTTTTTCTATGTGTGCTTTGAGAGTTTATCACTGTTTAAGGCTCAGCCTAGCCAGAAAAGCTGACCCAGGAGTCTCTTCTCTTTCCTCCTATACTATCCCTTTTTATGGTTATTGGCAAGCTTACTATATTGTATTATAATTTTCTGTTTATGTCTTTCTCCTCTACCAGCTCCATGGAGGGAAGGATAGATCTTATTTTTCATTGTAGCTTTCGTATCCAGCCTACCAGTGGCTCCTTAGCATTTACGTGTGCGCCAGGTAACTAAGGAATAACTAAGCAAGTGAACAATGAATTGTTTCCTGTCTTCATAAGTAGCCCATCTTGGGATTTTGAATCATTAACTTGCTCTGTCTGATTCACATGGAAAAATATCTGGGACCAGGACTAGACAAAACTCAGCATTTCCCAGCAAAAGTGCTCCTCTGGTTTTGTTTGCTATGGTTTGATTTGGGCTAGGAGAGCTTTCAGTCTCTTTGTTTACAGACTGATGGGAAGCTGAGGAAAAGCTGCAGAAACAAGAGGACTCACACCTGTTTCCTTAAGTGGAGGGAGTGAGGAGGGTCCAGAGCACAGGTGGCAGATCCAGATCTGAACAGGAGAGATGACTCGTTCTCCCTAACCTTTAGGAAAGGAGGTGGGAAATGGCTCCCAGACAGAGGAGTGTCTGCAGGGACCTTGCCTAATAGCTTCCATTTTCTCTGAGAAGCACCAGTCAAGAGTGCTTGCTGAAACAGACTGAGGGGCAGCAATGGAGCAGAGAAACTAGGAAGGATGACCCATGTTTGAAATGGGAAAGAAAGAGGCCAAAGGCCAAGGAAAACTTAGGGGAGGAACAGGCGTGACCCTAAATCTTAAACCTCTGTCCTGGAGCTAATTCCTGGAGAGGGTCCTGGGACGTGAGAGATGGAGTGGATAGCTCACTTTACAGCAGCAGCAGCCCCTGCCCATGGCAAGGCCACACCAGGGTCTGGACTGCAGGGCTGTGCTTGGCTTTTCCAGGAGTTTGGGGCAGGGAGAAATTGGTCTCTGCCTTTCCCGGCCTGAAGGTGAAGGGCACTGGGAGTGGCTGCTTTTGAGTTCTTCCTCAGGGACCCAGCCAGGGTTGTCCCCCACCTCCTCCGCAGGGTCACCTGGGTCTGCCAGCACTGTGATATTGCTCCTGGCCACAGTGGCCACTATAGCTTGGTAGACTTGGGATTCACAGGGTTACAGTCCAGCACTGAGTTCAAAACGACTAGGGTTGCTCTTACAGAGGTTAGAACTAATTCATACATGAGACAAGCTATTTATGCATGACCGTTATGACACTATTATAACCCATCCTGTAAGTTCTCTGGTTTTTCAGTGCAGTCCGTTTCTGCCAGCTTAGACTGTCCTCTGTGTCCATTCCCTGCAGAACCGTGGAAACCAAACCATTTAGCATGGCGCCCTCTAGTGGCCTAAAGGCACCATTGTCTCTTTCTTTTGAAAACATCTGAGCTGTAAAGGCTGGGCTTCCCTGGTGGCTCAGAGGGTAAAGAATCTGCCTGCAATGTAGACCTGGGTTCAATCCCTGGCTTGGGAAGATCCCTTGGAGGAGCGCATGGCAATCCACTCCAGTATTTTTACCTGGAGAATTCCATGGACAGAGGAGCCTGGTGGTCTACAGTCCATGGGGTCACAAAGAGTCAGACACGACTGAGTGACTAAGCATAGCACAGAGCAATAAAGCCTAGATGAAGTGGAACTGGGCTCCCCTCTCACAGGCGTGAAAGAAAGGGTCCAGCTTTGGGACATTAGGCGATGCCTACCTAAACTGACAGGTAAAGACCAGCGTTTTTCTTACCTGAGAGAAAAGGCCGCCTCTGCCAATCAGAAGCCCCATGCATTTGCAGTCGTGGTGGATTTCATTTACTTCTTCACGGGGAAGAGGCTGGTGGCTCACCTGTAAATACATTTAAAAAATATTTTATGTTTGACGTTTGAACAATTAAAGACATTATTTCTAAGATAAATTAAAAGCAACTCAAGAAATCAATGCTCTACTCTCTTTATCAATCTCTCTCCCCCTGTAATTGAACAAAACTGTTAATGTCTGGATCAGATTTATTTTGGGGGGAGGCATTATCAAAAATATTTGTTTTTTATCCCAATTCATCCCAGATTCCCAAAGACAAGATGAAGTTGAATGCAGATCGCCAGTGAATCTTGGCGCTGCAGGTGGTTACCCCAGGAGGCTGATTCTGTAATAGCCGTATTTGGAGCCTGTTTTATTTGTGTGGAAATTGTCCTCAACTCTTCACTTGGTTTTGTCCCTGTAAAAAGTTTGTTTCAGAGTCCAGAAAATGGCTCCGAAGTTGCACAAGGGCACTAACAGCCCAAGGTCTTCCCGAGCCACAGCACAGCCTGGGCAGCTCCTGTGGGGCCCCGTGTCCTCATCTTCCCTCCTTGTGGAATTTGCTCTTTTTCACCCAAGACTCCAGGGTCAGGCGAGGTAAGCTCTCTGGAGACCCAGAGGTTGTTTCAGGTCACATGGCATCTGAAGGTGGTGACTGCTTGTGGGCCCAGGCTTGCCAGCTCCGGTCTGATGACATTGGAATGGGGACTTCTGTGTCGATGAATACCAACGCTCCCTCTATAGTCAAGTCTGGCTGTGCATCTGCATTATCTGGAAGCCATTTTGAACTACAGACACCTAGGCCTCAGGCCAGGCCTATTGATTATCTGGGGCAGGGCTTTGTTTAGTCGTTAAGTTGTGTCCAGCTCTTTTGCCACCCCGTGGACTGTAACCCGCCTGGCTCTTCTGTCCATGAGATTTCCCAGGCAAGAATACTGGAATGGGTTGCCATACCCTCCTCCAGGGGAATCTTCCCAAGCCAGGGATCGACTCTACATCTCTTAATGTCTTCTGCACTGGGAGGCGGGTTCTTTACCACTAGCACTTTACCACGATCCCATCTTAACATCATGTGCTGTGTGCTTAGTCGCTCAGTCATGTCTGACTCTTGTGACCCCATGGACTGTAGCCCACCAGGCTCCTCTGTCCGTGGGGATTCTCCAGGCAAGAATACTGGAGTGGGTTGGTATTTCCTTCTCCAGGGGATCTCCCTGACTCAGGGATTGAACCTGCATTGGCAGGTGGATTCTTTACCACTGAGCCACCTGGGAAGCCTGTAGATCAGGGCTTAGGCATCTGTGTTTGTAAATGCTCTTCAGATGCTGGGCTGTGATCCCTCTGTTGTGAGCATTGAGCACTGTCACCTCCACTGGCCTCTCTTCTGTGGCACAGCCCTGAGAGCGTCAGCACTGGGTCTGGCTCTCTGGCTTCCAAGGCATTTGGGCAGGATCCTGGCGCATGGGCCAGCCCCTGCGATCCCTGTGAGGTGGAGGAGGGCTCCCTCCCGTGCTCCCAGCTTCATTTTTCTGCTCTGAAAAATTTTTCTGCCTTCCCCTAGGCTTGGGTATCCATCCCCTTGCCCCATCCACCCTGAATCCTTTCCTGGTTAGGTGTCAGTGGCTTGAGCACAGACTCAGACTGTACCTCCCAGAGGTCTGTATTCTCCATCTGTTGTGAAGCTTTAAGACAAGGAAAATATTATTCAAATGTTCAGACAAGAAGAGGACCCATGATGGGGTAAAAGACTAGGATTGCCTCATTGATCTGTTATCCTGCTTGTCCCTGAGGCTCTCATGAGGGAAGACTAAAACACGGCAATATAATTTAGGGCTAAACGGAGAAAAGGCTTCCTGGGTTGCTCAGCTGGTAAAGAATCCACTTGCAATGTGAGAGACTGGGGTTCAATCCCTGGCTCGGGAAGATCCCCTGAGGAGGGCATGGCAACCCACTCCAGTATTCTTGCCTGGAGAATCCAGAGGAGCCTGGTGGGCTACAGTCCATGGGATCACCAAGAGTCACACACGACTGAGCAACTAAGCACAGAACAGCACAAACTGTGAAAACTAGAAAGAAGTCGAATATGGTTTAGGGGATGAGAGTTCAGAGGTCACGAAGGGTTCCTGAGGGGCAGCTGGGCTGGTGGGGTCTGGGTGGCCATCAAGGGTCTGGGGAGGGACTTTAGTCTCACTCTGGTCTGAGCCAGCACCCTCTCTGTTCCTCTGTCCTTTTTTATCACTCTCTAGCCTCAACTGCCAAGATTAACTGACCATCTTGTAGGCATTTGCAGAGAAAAGCATGGTCGAAAAATCTAACACAAGGCAAAGCCACAGGACAGCCTAACCTGGCTCTACGCTTGAACCTAAGTTCCAACAGCCCCATAATCAAATAGGCATGTTAATAACTAGCCTCTTCTTGAGGGTATAATGTAGCTTCATGTTTATTTTGTTTTAATTTTTCAACTTGTTTTGAGAGGGTAGCTTTTCATTTAAACAATTATAAAAGTAGTTCATAGTTATTGGGAAAAACTCCTTAAAGCAGTATGGAAATGCATTTAGTAAAAATTGGAAGTTTCTCCTCCTAAAATCCTACTCCTAGGGACACCACCTGTTAGTGATTTGATGTGAACAAGACAAATTTTTTATGCATACAAATACATTTAAATGCACATTTAAAAAATAATTCACACTTTATAATGTTTTGCATTTGCTTTGAACAATTTACAATGTATCCTGAACATCTTTCCATGTCAGTGTATCTGGACCTAGTCTTTTTATTTTATTTTTTTTAAAATTAATTAATTTAATTTAATTGGAGGCTAATTACTTTACAATATTCTAGTGGTTTTTGCCATACATCAACATGAATCGGCCATGGGTGTACATGTGTTCCCCACCCTGAACCCGCCCCCCATCTCCCCCCTCATCCCTTCCCTCAGATTCATCCCAGTGCACCAGCCATGAGTACCCTGTCTCATGCATCGAACTTGGACTGGCGATCTGTTTCACATGTGATAATATACATGTTTCAGTGTTATTCTCTCAAATCATCCCACCCTCATGGACCTAGTCTTTTTAAAGACTACCTAGTATTTTGTTGCTTGTTGGTAGAGCAATTTGTTTAATCTCCTATTGCTGGGCATATATGTTGTTTTCTATTTTTGTTTATGATCATAAATAATATTGCAAACATCCTCGCTTATTTATATTTACACACATCTGTGAATATTTCTGTAGGACACATCTCTATAAGTGGAATGGCTAGGTCAAAATGTATACATTTAATATTTTAATAGACACAGATGAATTTCTGTCCAAAGGGCTGTATCCAGTTCACATCCTTACCAATAGCACATGGGAGTTTTAAGTCTGGCTTATATTGTATAGCATCAATACATCATATACATCAATACATCAATACAGCATCAAAGCCACGTTCTGAACTGTTTCAATTACATGAAAGTGGTCTGAAGTGTTGCAGGGGCCTGAAATCAATCAATAAACACTGGTAAAGTGCTCATCATCTGTGTATTTCCTGGCCTCAAAAGCATAAAATTTACATAGGAAAAAAAGATATTGATACTTGAAAATCAAGTCAACAAGTACATGATTTGAAAGATCCTTTCAAAGGAGCTCTTTAGACAGTGAGTATGAGAGGGAGTCTCTGAAGGCTGGAGCCCCTTTAGACAGGAGAAGCAAAAGCAAGCTTTAAGGAGGAGGTGTGGGGAAGAGTCAGATCTTGAAAAAGGCTAAGATTTCCAAAGCTAGAGACAGAGAAGAGAGTACCATATTCCATGACTGGCGAAAAGTTTGAGTGGTATTTGGATGTACTGTCATTGAGGGGACAATAGAGAAGTTCCTTCAGACCCCATGCTTACAACTACTGAAGGGCCGAGACAAGACGAAAAGAGCTCATTCTATATATACTATCTTATAGCATATCTTATTTTTTCCATAATACAGTATGCACATCTTCCCACGTCACATATATTTCTGTGCCACATAGTATTGTTCGGTATCAATGGCCATTTGGGAGGATTCTGATGTTTTACCATGACAACCTGGGTCCTGATGAACATCTCTATTCACAAGTCTTGAAGGACGCAGTAACCGGGGTGGGACTAGTGGGGAAGGGAGGAGTGCCTCCTCTCTTATGGGGCTTTCCTCGGGGGAGTCTGGGCTTTGAGGAGCCTAGATATCCTTGAGGGAGCTCCTGGGTTGGGAGAGGACTGGAATGGACTTGTCTGAACCTTAAAACAGCCCTTGACAGTGCCCCGAGCTGAAGATAAGGATGTCACAACTTGTGAGCCAGAGGGCCTGCTCTTATATTACAGTACTCTTATTTTCCTGTTGTCCTCCCAGAGCTTTCAAATCTTATTTAAATATTCCAGCCTTGTACTGTCTCTGCTGTGTGGTGTTAAGGGAAAAGTCTTATACCCATGGTCTGGGCTGAATATTCAAAGAATTGAGCATCAGTCCTTCTAAACTAGGATGGTATGGTGAGAGCAAACAGCAAGACATCTCCCATGGATAAGAATTAGGGGGAAGGCATCGGTCTGACTATTCCTTCCCGTGCCAGAATTCTCCTGCTATCACTCTCCTCTGAGGATCTAGATTTTACTTTTATGGAGGATTAGGACAATTTCCTACTGACATGGACCCTAGGGGCAGCAGGAGGAACCATGGGAAAGATGTGAGAAACATGGTGAAGAAAGAATCAATAGGACTTGACATTAGAAATAAGGAGAGAGAAGGAGCCACAGATTATCTTGTGGTTTTGAGGCTGGGGAATTGGGAGAAGAGCGGAGATACGAAACAGAAACAGTGACCTTGGAAAGAATCACTGGCTTAAGGGAAAATACTAAATTCAATGGTCATCATATTGAGTTTGAGGTCACAGTGGGGTATGTCATCAGAAAGTCACATTCTACCTGGTTACTTGAGAGATTAAATACAAAACCTATAAATAAATAAATACAAAACCCTATAAATCTTTAACATTTTCACCCAAACCATCACCACAGCCTTCTCCTGGCCCCCTTTCCTGCTACTACCTCTCTGGGCTGCCTGTTCCTTTCCAAATAATTCTCCCCTTCTTTGTATTTCTAATGCAAAATATTTCGTCATTGCTGATGCTCTTTGCCTACCCTGGCAAGGATACTATCAGCTCCCTTTTCCAAATTCTCTTCCTCACTCCTCTAGAACTCTCGATGACCTGCTATCAGGTTCTTTATACTCAATACTCTCTGTCATCCTCAGTTGCTTCAGTCGTGTCTGACTCTTTGCAACCCCATAGGCTGTAGCCAGCCAGGCTCCTCTGTCCATGGGATTCTCCAGGCAAGAGTACTGGAGTAGGTTTCCATGCTCTCCTCCAGGGGAACTTTCCAACCCAGGGATCAAACCTACGTCTCCTGCACTGGCAGGCGGATTCTTTACCGCTAAGCCATTGGGGAAGCCTCAACACTCTACTCATTTCTAATGAGCTTCACTGAGTCTTGCAGTCCTTGCCTGCTCTCTCTCTGAATGAATCAGCTTGTAGCTGAGGCTTCCTGCCTTAACTCTTGCTGCCCCAAGAAGCTACAGAGAGACCAGTAGATCACCACCTACCTTATCCTTCACCATTTCTATTCCTATCATGAGACCTTTGCCTCGGACATCTCCAACAATTTCAAATTCATCCCGCAGCTTAGCCAATTTCAGCAACATATAGGTGCCAACTTCTTGGCTATTTTCTTGTAGATTTTCTTCTTTAATCACCTGTTGAGAGAAAGCCCCAAATGACTTTCCATTTAAACAGTTTTAAAATGGACTGAGAAATAAATGTATGTGACCTGTTTACAAAACTTGACCAGACAAAAGGAACCCATAGTCTTATGTGGCCATACCTTGTCTCATACAAAGAGCTATATGGAGAAAAAAAGGCTTGGTAGAGGGAACACTTCCCTCATACCCTTCTCATCTTCAGGAGTGGGTAAACATTTAGGGAAAAATATGAGAGACATCTTAATTTTGGGCTCTCTGTGAGCCCAGAGTCAGGGCACCTGAGACATAAAAGGATTTTCACATACTTCCATTCACAGCAGAGATCTGTGATTCTTTTCTTTTTTAAACTTTTTATTTTGTACTGGAGTAGAGCTGATTAACAATGTTCTAATCATTTCAAGAGAATAGCAACGGGACTCAGACATACATGTACATGTATCCATTCTCCCCCAAACTCCCCTCCTATCCAGGCTGCCACATAACATCGAGCAGAGTTCCCTGTACTATATAGTAAGAGACCTGTGATTCTGGGCCACATATGAGCAGTACACTATATTTATAACCAGCCAATAGTAACTGCATGACTGTAGGCAGAACTTGGTGTTTTTAAGACTTACTTGTTCACCTACATCCTACCTGCCAAATTGTTTGAGGTGACACAACACTTAAAGAACACTACTTGGCATTTATACAGAATGAAATGAATGTCACATCCTACCCACACTTTTTCTTTCTGAGATTTAATCATATTTGAGTATACTTTGTAATTAGAAATGGCAGCTTTACTTATTTTATTGAAAAATACTTTTCAATTTATTTTTTTGAATAAGTGAAACATGTGTCTTGTTCAAACATCACAAAGTACAGAAGAAAAGAGCAGAATGGGCCTCAGTGACCCCTGTCCTCCAGCCACTCAGTTTCCCTCCCCACAAACAACCACTGTTAATGATTTCTTGTGCAGTCTTTCAGAAACTCTGTTACACTTATTTAAGCAAGCACTATTATGCATATAATACATGCATGCTAAGCCCCTTCAGTCTTTGTGATGCTATGGACGGCAGCTTGTCAGGCTCCTCTGTCCAAGGGATTTTCCAGGCAAGAGTACTGGAGGAGATTTTCCAGGCAAGAGTACTGGAGGAGGTTGCCGTGCTTCCTTCAGGGGATCTTCCTGACCCAAGGATTGAACCCACACCTTTTATGTCTCCTGCATCGGCAGGGGGTTCTTTACCACTAGCACCCAGTGGTATTATGCATGTAATTATGCAAACCTTTTCCAACAGATGAGACCACAGACAAAAATCAATGGGCTAGTGCTGAACCACAGCTGAATCACCTAGAACTCAACTTGCTCTTTCGTCTTTTCATTTATGGCAGTGCAACAAATGTAAGGAAGCATATGTAAGACAGGACCAAAATTCAACTGACATCAAAAATTGCCATTGGCCACCATCCGCGAAACACCAATCAAATCACAAAAGAAATTTCAGTGCTACCAGCTAGCTAGGGGAATTCTTATGTTTCCCATGCATGTGAGGTTTATTATATGTTATTTCATATCCAGTACTTGAAGCACTGATAGTAGATCTCCAAAAAAGGGAGAAGGAGCAGAATAATAACTGGAAATCTAAACTTAAATTCATGGACTAGGAATTAACTCTCGACTTTAATTATGTCATATGATAGAGTCTTGATAAAATGTGTGTAGTTTTGAAGTAGTTGTTTGGCGAAATGAGTGATGTTAACACAGCTGCTGGAACGTACCTCAAGCACGGCTGAACCAATGGCGCAGGCCATGGGGTTCCCTCCGAAGGTATTGAAGTGAAGCAGGTGCTTGCTTAAGGACTTGGCAATCTCTAAGGGGAGAAAATAAAAGGTGGATAAAGAGTGACACATCTATAATTTCTCATCATGCCATTTGAATTATATTTACTTTCATGTTGTAGAAAGGTGTTTAATGTATTTCATGGCATCCGATTCATTCATCACTCACCAGATAGTGATGTTATGGAGGGGACTGTATCTCCCCTCAGACACCCTCAACTCATATGTTGAAGCCCTAACCCCCAGTGCGACTCCCTAGAGGCAACTAAGGTCATAAGGGTGGAGCCCTAATCCAGTAGGATTGGTGCCCTCATAAGAAGAGAGACCAGAGCCCTTTCTCACTCCAGAAAAGGACACAGCCAGAGGGTCATCTTCAAGAGAGATCTCACCAGAACTCAACTGGGCTCTTACCTTGACCTTGGACTTTAGCCTCTAGAACTGTGGGAAAATAAATGTCTGTTGTTTAAGCCACCCAGCCTGCGATATCTTGTTATGGTAGACCAAGCTGATGAATACAATAGATAAGGAAAAATTGCTTATTTACTCCATGAGAAGTTGGCTAATAAAATCTTCAATGTGTTGTGTGAAATGAAAAGTACTTTAAAACTTGATTTATGGGAACTTACATGAATCCTCATTAGTTAGCCTTTTTTCTGCATTCCACTCCTGGGACTAAGAAGGAAATATTTTAAAAAACTCTCATAGCAAGGATTTCATAACAATCTCCAGATGGTTTGAGGGTGAAAATATATATTCGGTTCATTATCGTTCACCTTCAACATCCACATTTTCGTATCTTTCCTCATTTGATAAAAGCACTGAAATATTACAAGGCACTTAATTATCCTTTGGAGTTTCTCAAGTGTGCTTACTATTGGTGGGAAAATAAATGAAATAATCTTAAGAGTTTCAATAATAAGTGGTTTGTAAAAGTATTCTCCGTAAAACTTCACTAAAATGGATAATATAATTAATTCTAATGTTCATTTTATAGACTGTTCTAGCTAAGTGGGATTGTATTGTATTTAGTTGTTGATAATCAGCAGAGAAAACTATCACTCTGGAGGCTAAGTCTATAGCTTATTGGGGTGGCAAGACTAAGTTGGAGTGTTCTTCAAGAATATGACTCCTTGGAAACTTTAGGACTGGCTTCAGGTTGGTTAACACGAATCTCTTGTGTTGGTTTTGTTTTTGTGGCACATTTGCCTAGACCTTGTCAATGTTGTAGAATGCTACATCTCACTGTGAGGCTGGAAGAATTGGTCTTCCCTACAGCAAAGAGCAAAAAGGGCTGGTTTTCTTCCATCTCTTCCACAATCTGGCAGACAGACTATTTCCCTTTAACATTACTTGGGAAATGCATGTGTAGTTCCCATGACGGTCCCCAGCCCACACTAGGTACAATAGATATGTTTTCTATGATTGGAGATGCAGGGGGCCCAGAAGCAGACACAAACTGCCCATGGTTCCTACCTGGAGTTGTCACAACTGCTGCCATGGGAAAGCCATTCCCAATCCCTTTAGCCATGGTGACAATATCTGGCAGGACATCGTGTGTTTGGAAGCCCCAGAAGTGAGAGCCCAGCCTTCCAAATCCTGTCTGCACCTGATGGAAACAAATCCGAAATCACCGGGAAACTTCTGAGAAATGCTGGTTTTCCTGACTCTCTGGTCTCTTTCCTTCTCTTCTATCTTCTCCTCCTTAATATCATCATCACCACTATCCTTGTACTATGATGGACAAAGCACCGTGCCTGAGCTTTTAGGCACCAAAAGCCATTTGCTAGTGTTGTGTGACTCTAGACATGTTTCTCAACTCCTTTGGACCTATGTTAGCTCTGTTGAGTGGAAACACTTAATAGCAATACATCACAGGGTTGTGGTGAGGGTTATATAAATAATGCATGTGAAAAAGGTTGTTGTGATTAGCAATCCTTAATAAGGACCCTCTGTGGGAAGGCTGGAGAAGGCAATGGCACCCCACTCCAGTACTCTTGCCTGGAAAATCCCATGGATGGAGGAGCCTGGTATGCTGCAGTCCATGGGGTGGCTAAGAGTCGGACACGACTGAGCAACTTCACTTTCACCTTCATGCTTTGGAGAAGGAAATGGCAACCTACTCCAGTGTTCTTGCCTAGAGAATCCCAGGGACAGAGGAGCCTGGTGGGCTGCTGTCTACGGGGTCACACAGAGTTGGACACGACTGAAGCGACTTAGCAGCAGCAGCAGCAGTGGGAAGGCTGCGTCTGCCCCATGCTGGATGAAGCAGTAATTATAGCATGCAGACTGGCACTGGGGTGTCTGCCATTCAGTCCAGACAGGCTGGTTGTCCTCTTCCCTGTGGTGTCCTTTTCTTCCTGAGAATCAGTCATGAGGAGGACTCAGTAAAGCTGGTTAACTCAGAATGGAACTAAGTTGACCACAGTTGTTCTGTTTGTGCTGTTTCCTCTTCCTAGAAGACCCTTTCCCTGTTTCTGTCTCTCGCTAACTCCTCTTGTTCTTAAAACATGGTTTCCTCACTATCTGGGCTAGGAAGATTTTCCTACAAGGCACCTAGGCTGCCATCAGAACCTCTCACCTTGGACTATTATCACCAGAGTACATGTCTAATAGGGTTTCCCAGGTGGCGCTTGTAGTAAAGAACCCGCCTGCCAATGCAGAAGACACAGACGTGGTTTAGATCCCTGGGTCGGGAAGATCCCCTGGAGGAGGAAATGGCAACCCACTCCAGTATTCATGCCTGGAGAATCCCATGGACAGAGGAGCCTGGCAGGCTACAGTCCATAGGGTTGCAAAGAGTCGGACATGACTGAAGTGTTTAGCAAGCATACACCCACATGTCTAATAACAGAGACTGTATCTCATTTTTCTCTTTATCCATAATATCTAGCAGAGTGCCTGATAAAAGTAGATACCAAGTGTTTGTATAACAAATGAAAATGTGGAAGAAGTGCCTAACTGAATAAAGGCACACAAATATTCCCATGCAAATTTCTGCCAGAGCCTTTTTTGGCGATGGTTCCTTGATTCCCTTCTGGTTCTCAGTCTCTTGGACTGTCTCTCTCTCTCTCTCTACACATACATACTGCACTTCTGGGATAGAGGTGTAGGCACTTGAAGCTGATTCTGAAATGCTCTTGAGAGAGTAAGGGTCCTTCTTAGACTGTTTTATTATTTTTCAGCTCTCTCCAAGGTGCTGTTGCAAAGGCAGATTTGGGGGTTACAATTAGATAAGAGTGAGCAACACAGGAGAAGATCTTAGATGTGACAGTCAGACAGACCTGGGCTCGAATGCTGAGTCTCCTAGTTATGAGTCCCTGAACACAAGCTGATGAATTTTCCCAAAAGAGAGGATGTAAGAAGAGCTCATGGCAAATCCATCCAACTTGCCTGTCTATTTTCATTTTTTATTTCATCTAAGTACCATAAATAAATGGTAAAAAAAAAATCAGATTGCTTAGACAATACATGAAATTATGTAGGGCCATAAACCATGTGAGTCATCGAGGAGGTATCAGTTCCATAGGATCTTTCAGTTGAACAGAGATGACTCATTCTAAGGTTCATAAACTCAAATGTCTTAGGAGATAAGAAGCATATAGCCATGGGAGAAGCAGGCTAGGTCCACCTCTATGAACTGGCATGTGAACTATGTATGTGGATGCCTTGCCTAAAAGCAGTCAATTTCAAACTTAAATCCAGCCCATGCCAGACAGGAAAGACTGATAGCCCAATATGACCCCATGCCAAGTCGTTTCAGTTGTGTCTGACTCTTTGCAACCCCATGGACTGTAGCCCCCCAGGTTCCTCTGTCCATGGAGTTCTCCAGGTAAGAATACTGGAATGGGTTGCCATGCCTTTCTCCAGGGTATCTTCCCAACCCAGGGATTGAACCTGCATCTCTTATGTCTCCTGCATTGGCAGGCGGCTTCTTTACCACTAGTGCCACCTTGGGAAGCCCTTATTTTATATTCCAAATTCCTCATTTTATAGAAGGGAAAGCCAAGGTTAGCTAATTAAGAAAGCATGTAAGATCCCTGGGTGCAGCACTGGCTCTGCCCTCAGGATTTTCTTCTGTTCCCTCCTTTCCTGCCACCCTTGGTCTTTCTACACCACTGTTCTGTCATTCTTGAAAGGCAGGTTTCCCAGTGGTTAGTGTGGCCTTTGAGTCTGGGTGTGAGTTCTGGCTCTGTCCCTACTAACTGCATGATCTTAACAGGCAAATTAACTATCTTGAACTTCAGTTCACTTTTTTCCCAATTCAATTCAATTTTTGTTTGGCTGTACCACATGGCATATGGAATCTTAGTTCCTTGACCAGGGATCAAAGCCACAGCCCCTATAATGGAGGTGGGATCCCCAACCTCTGGCCTGCCAGAGGAGATCTTGGAACTACTTTTCAAATATCTGTGAGTATGGCCCTCTTCTCAGAGGCTGGACTTTTTTTTTTTTCTAAGTGTGGTTGCCAAACAGATTTTGTTATTAAGGTAAGATGAATGCTGCCAGACTGCCTAATACTACTTTGGCAAAAGTTAAGATGAAGACTTGGTTGGGAGGTTGGGAAACTAAGTTTAAGCTGAATTCAAATAGGCATTTGAAAAGTATGTTGAGGAATGGCAACGTCCTAGGCCTATTAATTTATTTGATAGACTTCAATTGGGACATTGAAGTTCTAATCTAGTAACGAACTAGTCAGTCAATGAGTCAAAGATTTATTAACTTATACCCTCATCTTGGAATCTGCAAGTAGATGCTTTCTGCCTGGACTGCAGAGGAGGGCTTAGAGGTTTCTCCCCATGCTTTTCCTGTCCTAGCTCCATCACACCTACTCCATGGCCACTCACTTCATCCGCAATGCACACGCCTCCCCGCTCGCGCACCAGCTCGAAGGCTTCCTTTAGAAACCCCTTTGGGTACTGAACAGTGCCATTCACCCCCTGCAAAAGACCAAACCAAGAAGACCTAGAATAACAGCACAGGGCCTTAAAAGTATTAAAAAAAAACCCTGAAAACAGATCATTATCAATATTAGCATTAGTGATACCAGCAATTTTTGAAACAGTTTCTAGAAATGTTTCAACTATGGGTGAAAAGAAGAGCCATTCCTCTTAATGCCATGCGTTCTGGGAAATGGTTGCAAATGTAGTCTTTCCTGAGAGTAGAGAAAAATAGACAAGGGGATTTAGTAAGATTACAGAATGGCTCACCCTGACAGTGTGGGTAATAAGCAACTGAAAACTGCTGGGGTTTTCTATTTTTACAGATTTACGAGTTCAATAGCTTCATCTATCTCTCTCCGTTCAGTCTGGGAGTACAGAAGATGGATTTTAAAGATCATTTGAAAACCAGGGGCCTTCTTTTTTTCAAGGGGATGAAGAGAATGACATAGAAGGGCATAACAGTGATCACTTAAATAGTTTGGAAGTCACTAGAATGTATGAGTTAAAATTGATAATTTACAACTGAGTTCAATTAATGTTTAAGGTTAACACACTTACTTGAATTGGCTCTGCAAAAAATCCAGCAATTGATTTGGCCACAGAAGTGCTCAGAGTATCTTTGAATTGTTCAATGTACTGGTCTTTAGCTTGACAGCAGTCTGCAATAAACAAACAAACAAAACAAAAACAATATTTGAAGATGTGAGAAAGGCATCCAGAAGAATGGGGGAAAAACATAGAAAAAAAGAAACCAGGAGAGTAAATTGACTAGAGTCCCTCAAGACACAGTAAACCAGGATATGGGGATATAGGCTTCTGAAAGGGAAACATTATCAGAACAACTTGTGCTTTGTTTTGAGCAGCAAGACTAGTCTAGCCACAAAGGTGTAAACAAACCTCTTCAGCCATTTCCATCTGGGGAAGAATCACCCCAGAGCATCACTGAGTCTGGTATAGATGGCTGTTTCACCTAAGGAAGCCAATTCTCTCGACATGGTAGATTTAATTCAGATGTAATTGCTATGTGGATTTGATTTATTTGGAAATAACTGTTTACCTTGTATTGCCACTTAATCTGATATACTATTTTAAAGCTACAAAGTATCTCAGTCTTTATGGTTAGTAAGTATGTTTATATACTAACTCCAATACTTCGGCCGCCTGATGCAAACAGCCAACTCATTGGAAAAGACCCTGATGCTGGGAAAGATTGAAAGCAGGAGGAGAAGGGGACGACAGAGGATGAGATGACTGAATGGCATCACCGATTCGATGGACATGAGTTTGAGCAAACTCTGGGAAATGGTAAAGGACAGGGAAGCCTGGCATGCTGCAGTCCACGGGGTCATAAAGAGTTGGACACAGCTTGATGACTGAACAACACCACCAACAAATATGTTTACAGAACAATGAGAATTCTAAAGAGGAAAGTACTACAGTCATGTAACTTTCATCCACTGTCTCAGGGGAGAGGAAGCATTCCCCTCTGGAATAGCAAATGTCCCAGAACTAGTGTGTCCACATATGAGAACCTTCAGAATTTTTATCCACACCTGTAATTTGGTGGATAGCACCATATAATCTTTGAATCTAAACCCATATCCATGGATAGCAGAAGAGAGGCAGAGGGAGATATGGGTGTGATGGGGGTCTCTGGTGAAAGCAGTCAGGGAGGCAAGTCACCATCTACCATCACGATGCTTGCTTAGAGGCATGGATGTGATCCTGTCTCCTGAAGGCTAGAGATAAGGAATAGAAATCTTCAGTTATCACTATCAAAAGTGAAGCATAAATATAATTTATACTTCAGCTCTTAAAAAGTGAGAAAAACATGACCTGGTCCCAAACATACTTTGAGGCTACATGCGATGTTTGGAAAAGCTTGCTCAACAGAGTTCCCTGATCTTTGGTGAACTGGAATCGAGGGCTCGGGGTTTGAAGAAGGAATTAATGAAAGATATATCAAAACCAGAAAGTACACTTATTAGCATCTTTTATGTTGTTTGATGGGCAGGATATAGTAGAAATATGAATCTGTGCCCCTGGAGATTGAAATTTTCTATTTTTATTCAGAAAGGAAAAGAAAACAACCAGGAATGACCTTAGAGGATGAATTATACATATGTTCAAAGGATATAATCTGGGAATTTAGTAAGACAATTTGTCACTTGAGAAATCCAAGTGTGGAGCAAAATCAACCCTAATGGCTTAAATTTGGACAAAACCAACCATGAAGAAGATTTTGCTTGAACCTGTGCTAGACCTTTCATAAATTTTTCCTCCACTGCCCACAAGTTCAGCAGTGTGAATCATCAGTTGTCACTGGCTTTTTCCTTCACTGGTTCATTGCTGTAACTCCAGATCAGACCACCTCTGGAGAGAGACCTGGTGTAGTGGTGTCATCATGACAATATCAAGCAGGTGGAGATGTTATCTCCTGGATGTTATCCAAGCAATGGCATAAAGAGGGAAGTGTTTTCATTCCAGTGGGATAGAAACATTTGGGCTTCCCAGGTGGCACTAGTGGTAAAGAGCCTGCCTCCCAGTGCAAGAGACATAAGAGATGTGGGTCCCATCCCTAGGTTGGGAAGATCCCCTGGAGGAAGACATGGCAAGCCACTCCAGTATTCTTGCCTGGAGAATCCCATGGACAGAGGAGCCTGGTGGGCTACAGTCCATGGGGTGGCAAAGAGTTGAACATGACTGAAGTGACTTAGCACACATGCACACATAGAAAGAGTTAAGCAAGAGTGAGGAGCCAAGAAAGAACAATTTTTAAGGAAAAGGGACCTTATGTTGCAAATGGAGAAAGAGAAATGATGTGATCAGTATGAGGTTAGGAACACTGTGTGGGCAGTGGGTTGAGAGGTGCTTTTCATCGCAGAATATATCTGACATTCAGGGACTGAAATGAACATTTGGAAAGAAAACATCCTGAGGAGGGGGTGGAGGAGAGAATGAACTCTACCACACACATACCTACGTAGGCTCAGAAATGGATTCTTGCCCAGGCTGATGAAGGGAATGGTGACATCCTGCTGAGATGAAAAAAATGCCCCCTGTCAAACCTGGCACCTTTATGTGTTCAGTGAGTGAACTCTAAGAGGACCTAAGAACTGGAAACTTCTCTACTCCAAGTAATTTATATGTTGGGATATATTTATAAAGATATATCAATATTTTTTTACAGCAAAGAGCCAACGTTTCTCAAGCCTAATGGCACTAGAGGAGGCTGATGTCACTTCTTGTATAAAGATAGGGTATTAGTCTTGTCTCTGGAAGATATGAGTGAAGAAAACAGCTGACTTCAGATGTGCCGAAGACCACAGTTCCAAGAGGCAGAAATGTCTGTCTGTCACTATCACTTAGCCTCCGGAGACCACTAGAGAGATGACCCTGGGGACCTCGTATTTTCAAGTTGGCCTGACAGAGAGGAGAAGGCTGAAAAGAGGGAGGAGGCAGAGGACGAAGAGAGAGGGACACCGAGCCAGGAGGGGAGGGAAGGACCATGTCTCCTGCCTCCAAGTCTCTGTGCTGATGCGCTTGCAGCTAGATGGACGTCTGTGAGGCTCATCCAACTGATTTTAGTTTTTGGTGCCACATGGTGGTGAGGTGCAGGCATAGTAGCCCTTGGCATTGCTACTGTCTGCCAGTCTCTACAAATACTCTCTTCCTGGGACCTTCTTGGTGTTCCAGTGGTTAAGACTCCGTGCTGCCAATGCAGGTGCTGTGGGTCCGATCCTTGGTCAGGGAACTAAGATCCCATATGCTGTGTGGTACAGCCCAAAGATTTTTTAAGAAGGCATCCCCATTACACAAATATTTCTAAAAGTTCTCTTCCTCGATCTCATGAAGGCCTGGGATAAGGGGCCATGGGGGCAGATACTGCTGTCTACATTTCACAGATGAGAAAGAGGAGCTTCATCTTTCAGAGGGCGAGTTTGAGGGAAGTTTAAAACTTCCTCGTGGTTTTAAGTTCTGTGACTATAACATCTTGTTCTAAAGCTCATGCTGTCAGCCTCCCACCTTCACCATTATCCCATCTGAATTTTAAGGCGACTGTGAATTTTCTTACTTTCAAAGCTGATTTTTAAGGCTTCCGTTTACCTTCTTCTTCTCAGCCTGGTGACTCACACTGTTTCACTAAAGATTTCTCAGCAGGAGAACTTCGTGCTTTCCGCCTGCGCTATTTGGGAGCAGCCACCTAAAGGGTCCTGCCCTGTGATGACAAGCGTGGGGTGGGGCTTGCTGACAAACCAAGAACTCAGGCTGCTTCCAGGCCTTCTCTCCCTCATGTGAGGAGGAGGTAAAGAATGTAAGTAACAATGCACTTGATGAATAACAGTTTTCCTGGTGAAGATGTCTTTATAGTTTTTGAGGACGTGTCAGCAGCCTTCAGGAACGGCCTTCTGTTTTGACAAATACTCTCTTTGGCTGGTATTCTGAGTCCCTGGGGAACTTCTTGACTGGAGTTTCGAAATTTCTAAAAGTGTTCTTTCCCCTTCCTCCGTTGGGAACTGGTGAATAATCCCCCCAACCTTGTTTTCCTATTAAATTGGTAGCAGAACCATTGCTAGGAGAGCTGAGAGAGCGCCTCTAATGCAGCGCTGGGTGACAGTGTGTTGCTGGCTTAGGTCTGATAAGTGTGAGATGCGGAGATGTCATTGGCTATAAGGAGAGTTGGCTCAATGAGGAGTGACTTCCTCGTTGTATTTGCCTTGACTTTTCCCTTTCCTACTTTTTCCAATTTGCCTTTCTCCTCATTCCTTCCCCCTCCTGACCTTCCCCCACGTGCCTCCCTCCCCGCTCAGTTGGACCTGGTGCACAGCTGCATTTCCTAATTGTTTGCACTGGAGAATCTCGGCAGTGGCTTCCTCCCCAAGGGCCACGGAAAATATCTGGACACATTGTCTGCAAATGACAAAAGAGGGGGTTTGGCAAGGCATGAACACAAGACAGTCAGTTTGGGGCAACATATGGTACCAATCAAGGCAAGAGGGCTTCTTAACTTGACACCAAGATTCCTTCCTTACTCTTCTCCCACTTAGGAAAAAAACTTGACATTTTGCTTTGAAGAGATAATTTTTTTCTTGGAAATCAGTTATGAGGGCACTCTACAAAGGAAACTGATTTCTGAGTCTGCCTGGAAACAATTGGCTCAAGAGTTTGGTGGGTAAGGGCATCTGAAAGAATGAGAATAATTAGGTATCTGATTCTGATGCTGAAAAGGTGGGTACAGTGGGTGAGAACAGAAGGTGAGTACAAGGATGAGTATATGGAAATTATACTCATTCAAGGCACTGGGAACTTATTTCAATGCATTTATTTGTAATTGACTCGATTTTACTTAAAACAACATGTAAAAACATCTCTAATATTAAGTATTACTTAGACTCTGAAGGTCTTTCTAAGAAATGTCTCCTTTAAATGGTCTTTCATTTCATTAAGTCAAATTGAGGCCTTGATTAATCACAGGCTTCATATTAGTTTCTAGTCCTAATAACTGGAAAAATCTGATCAACGATTCCATTCAACTAAGAGTCTTTAGAGAAATAAGGCAAAAATCTCAGAACTTACTGGTTGGCAGCCCATCCCATGAGGGAGGTCCATCTTATAGATGCCTACATTTGTCAAGCCAAGTGTGTAAGGACTGCATCCATGGTAGGCTCCTCTGCAGGCAGAAAAGAGTGGGAGGACTGGGTTAAGTGTTCTTTCATTTGATCACTGGCCTGTGGAACACTGGGTTGGACAAAAAAGAAAATCCATGAGAGCTATGAAGATGAAAAATAATACCATTGACCTACAACCTCAATGATCTCAAAGAAACCTTGTAAGCCTGTGTCAAATGAATTTACCTATTTATGTTTTCTACTAGCATCACCGATTTGAATCATGAAAGGAATTTTGGAGGTCATCTGGCCGAGAGCTCTGACCTTAGACCTGCCCTACTCTGTTCCTCTAAGCAATGAGACTCATCTTTTAGCAACATACTAGAAATTATATATTCAACAAGTCTGCAAAGTAGTCTCTTTGAGAAGCTGTGTATTTGTTCCTGTGACGTGGCTGTTGCTTGATATTTTTGGGGACTTTTCTTCAAGTGCCTCATAAGCCATCTTAGTCAGCATAGAAGAAACATGGGCTTTATTTCTGGAAACTTAAACAGTTATATTTATTACAAATTATCCTAACCTCTTGGTTTCAAATAAGTTTGGACAACTTCCCAAATCAAAATCACCCTTCAAAAAGGATTTAGGACTCTTGAGACTGTTCGAAGGAATGGTTGTATATCCTGAAAGCGGAAACACAAACATGTATTGAACCCTAGTAGGACCAAGACTGCTCTGAATAGATCATTATTTATCTGGACATACATATTCTAGATGTTCAAGCTGGTTTTAGAAAAGGCAGAGGAACCAGAGATGAAATTGCCAACATCTGCTGGATCATCGAAAAAGCGAGAGAGTTCCAGAAAAACATCTATTTCTGCTTTATTGACTATGCCAAAGCCTTTGACCGTGTGGATCACAATAAACTGTGGAAAATTCTGAAAGAAATGGGAATAGCAGACCACTTGACCTGCCTCTTGAAAAACCTGTATGCAGGTCAGGAAGCAACAGTTAGAACTGGACATGGAACAACAGACTGGTTCCAAATAGGAGAAGGAGTATGTCAAGGTTGTATATTGTCACCCCGCTTATTTAACTTATATGCAGAGTACATCATGAGAAATGCTGGGCTGGAGGAAGCACAAGCTGGAATCAAGATTGCCAGGAGAAATATCAATAACCTCATATATGCAGATGACACCACCCTTATGGCAGAAAGTGAAGAAGAACTAAAGAGCTTCTTGATGAAAGTGAAAGAGGAGAGTGAAAAAGTTGGCTTAAAGCTCAACATTCAGAAAACTAAGATCATGGCATCTGGTCCTATCACTTCATGCCAAATAGATGGGGAAACAGTGGCTGACTTTGTTTTTTTGGGCTCCAAAATCACTGCAGATGATGATTGCAGCCATAAAATTAAAAGATGCTTACTCCTTGGAAGGAAAGTTACGACCAACCTAGCCAGCATATTTAAAAGCAGAGACGTTACTTTGCCAACAAAGGCCCATCTAGTCAGGGCTATGGTTTTTTCAGTAGTCATGTATGGATGTGAGAGTTGGACGGTGAAGAAAGCTGAGCACCGAAGAATTGTGCTTTTGAACTGTGGTGTTGGAGAAGACTCTTGAGAGTCCCTTGGACTGAAAGGAGATCCAATCAGTTCATCCTAAAGGAGATCAGTCCTGGGTGTTCGTTGGAAGGACTGATGTTGAAGCTGAAACTCTAATACTTTGGCCACCTGATGTGAAGAGCTGACTCATTTGAAAAAGACCCTGATGCTGGGAAAGATTGAGGGCAGGAGGAGAAGGGGACAACAGAGGATGAGATGGTTGGATGGCATCAACGACTCAATGGACATGAGTTTGGGTGGACCCCGGGAGTTGGTGATGGACAGGGAGGCCTGGCTTGCTGCGGTTCATGGGGTCACAAAGAGTTGGACATGACTGAGCAACTGAACTGAACTGAGCTGAACATATTCTAGAATGTTTATTTAGGTATAAAAAAATCACAATTCTTTATCGCTGTATTTCTTTGATGGCAAATGTTCATGCCTGTAGTCCCTGCATGCATGTTTTATCTGGAATGTGTAATATTAGGTGTCCCTTGGTAATCAAATCTTCTAGAAATCAAATCTTCTCTTGGATTTAGACAGAAGTCATGGCCAGAGTAGTGGGAGAATGGGACTATTTCTTTACTCCATCCACTTTTACAATGTCATGCCTATCTTTTACATAAACATTATTATGAGTCTGTGTAGACATCCTATGTAAAACTATCCAATGGAGGCAAATACAAACAAAATTTTTAGTTTTTTGATATCATTTTTAATACTAATAAAGCCATCAAATATTTCTAATTAATATTGGGACTTCTCTGGTGGCTCAGTGGTAAAGAATCAGCCTGCCAATGCAGGAGACATGGGTTTAATCCCTATCCAGGAAGATCTCATAAGCTGAGGAGCAACAAAGTCTGTGTGCTGCAACTACGGAGCCTGTGCTCTAGGGCCCAGGAACCGCAACTACCAAGCCCATATGCCCTAGAGCCCGTGCTTCTCAACAAAAGAAGCCACTGCAATGAGAGGCCCACATACCACAACTAGAGAGTAGCCCCTGCTCACAACAGCTAGAGAAAAGCCTGCACAGCAGCGAAGACCCAGCACCACCAAATAAATAAATAAATATAATTAACGTATTAAATTACTGATTCTCAAAAGTCATCCAAAGGAGCAGAAACATACAGGGCTAGCTAGGGTACTGAAGAATTGATGCTTTTGAACTGTGATGCTGGAGATGACTCTTGAGACAGCAAGGAGATCAAACCAGTCAATCCTAAAGGAGATGAGTCTTGAATATTCATTGGAAGGACTGATGTTGAAGCTGAAACTCCAATACTTTGGCCACCTGATGCGAAGAAACTGACTCATTGGAAAAGAACTTGATGCTGGGAAAGATTGAAGGCAGGAGAGGAAGGGGACGACAAAGGATGAGATGGTTGGATGGCATCACTAACTCAATGAACATGAGTTTGAACAAGCTCTAGGAGTTGGTGATGGACAGGGAAGCCTGGCGTGCTGCAGTCCATGGGGTTGCAAAGAGTCGGACACAACTGAACTGAACTGAACTCTGAATTTAGAAAAAAAGGTGAAAAGTGGTGCAACTGGCACTTTGGAATAAGTATATGGCTTCTTATCATAAGCAGAGATGAAAGTGAGTCCAGTGTCACATGGCAAAGCTTCTGGGGGTACAGACCAGTCTTTCACTATCTGGCATAGGGTGCAGTCAATACCATATCTCTTTTTACTTTTAATTTAATTTTTTAAATTTGCATTTTGATATTGGAGCATACCGGGTGGTGATAGTAGTAAAGAACACACCTGCCAATGCAAGAGACATAAGAGACGTGTGTCCGATCCCTGAGTCAGGAAGATCCCCTGGAGGAAGGCATGGCAGCCCACTTCAATATTCTTGCCTGGGAAATCCCATGGACAGAGGAGCCTGGTGGGCTACAGTCCATGGGATTGCAAAGAGTCAGACATGACAGAAGCAACTTAGCGCACAGCTAACAATTAACAATGCTGTGTTAGTTTCTATACCACATCTTTAAAGTTAAAAAGCTGTCTTATAGCTTTCTTTTTAATTCCATAAAGAATCTATGACATAACTAGGCTTCCAAACTCTTTATTAGTTACCTCAGTCAGGGACACCTACTTGGATCAGGCCAATTTGTATGGTGTTATCCAGCCATAAAATTCCTTTGATGGGTCCTCCCCTAAAATCTGACATTAGAGAAACACCCCTGTGAAAGTCTCTCTCCTGCTCTAGGCTATATTTTAGAGATTAACATTTAATATTGGGGTCAGTCGGTGTTAAAATGAATATTCCAAGATGTGATTACCTGAAAGAGATGATGTCTGTGCTGTTTGAGTGTGCTCTGGCCATCAGCATGGCTAGGTCATTGGCTTCTGAACCACTGTTCACCAAGAAAACGACCTGGAGGAAAAAAATACACATGGTCTTGAGACACAGATTATTCAGTTCATTTGAAATTGTGAAAGAGTGTATCCCAACCTCTGATTATAAAGAAGAGTTCCCTTCATACCAGTCAGTTCAGTCACTCAGTCGTGTCCGACTCTTTGCAACCCCATGGAGCCCCATCATTTAATTATTGATTCTATAGCTCTTCATTGAGCAGCTGCTGAGCATTAGAGATACAACAATGGCTAAGGGATTGTCCAAATCGTGAAACATTCCAGGCTTCCATTAGAATTACTTGATGCTCTTCGAAGTGCTAAGATGCAGAGGCTTGCTGAGATGTACAGTGGTTAGCAGCCAAGGGAATCTGAGAACTTGGTCTCTTGGCTCTTGAAACTGAATCATCCTGCTTGACTCTGAAGGCTTGGCCCAGAGGCCCCCAGAGGATATCCCAGCCTGTCTGTTCAGTGTTTGTGAATGTTAAAAAAAAGTGAGCAAACAAAGGTGCAGCTCATCCTGGTTGAAGGAAAGGGGAGCACTGAAGGGCACTGGATCCTTCCTAACCTGATTTTAGGTTTTAGAGTAGGATCCATCAAATGAACTTGAAGGCCAGATAACACCATCTAAGGGGCTTCTCAGGTGGTGTAGTTGGTAAAGAATCTGCCTGCCAATGCAGGAGATGGAAGAAACACAGTTCGATCCCTGGGTCAGGAAGATCCCCTGGAGTAGGAAATGGCAACCCATTCCAATATTCTTGCCTGGAAAACTCCTTGGACAGAGGAGCCTGATGGGCTACAGTCCATGAGGTCGCAAAGAGTCGGACATGACTGAGCACACATAAGCATGCAACACCATCCAAATTCACTGGATCCAATGTTGGAGTTCCTGACTGAGGTAACCAAGAGTTTGGAGTCCTGCCCTGAACTTAGGTTACAGCTATTTCAAATTTCTTCATCTCTTGTAGATCATATAGGAAATAGGGTACTTAGATAATATGGTAAAATAATAATCATAGCTGACATCAGGTACGGTGCACTGTTTTACATAGATATTAACTCATTGAATCCCGAAATGCAAATTTTGGCCAACATTTTAACTTCTCAATCTATTAAAAAAAATTCAATCATTTCAGATGCAGAAAAATATCCCATTTAGCAAAAATATCAAAGTGCATCTCAGACCAAATGAATTTAACGGTATATCAATTTTCTAAAAAAATGGCTTCACTCTTTGTTAAAGAAGAAATGCCAATGACTTGGCAGAGCGACTGTGGAGCCAAGAGATGAAAACTTTCTGAGTAACACAGAGGAGAGTATCAGGAATGCTGGGGCACCCCTTAAGTGATGTCTGCAAAGATATGGTAAGGAGAATGATCAAGGAGAGGCAGCCACTTGGAGCTGATGAAGTGAATGTCAACTGGTTTTAGCAGCAATTCATCAATTTCTTTCTTCTCCTTGAGTGCTCTCAGACATAGCTACTTGTGCACTCACTTTAGATGTTCAGTGCACAAACCATATTCCCCGCCCATACTCTCATTTCCCCATTCAGCTTCCCTGGGATCAGCAGATCCTGTCCCTTTGAGTTATGAGCATCAGACCTTCAGAGGCTCAGGAAGAAGTGCTGCAAGCTTCTCTGCATATTCGTGGATCAGAGGGTGGAAGAAGACAGAACTTGTATGCCACAGGCGGCCCAGCTGCTTTTGTGCTGCTGCGTTTACTTTCCTGGATAAATGGAAGAGCAGAGTTACCCACACTGCCAGCGGGCATGTCCCTCCCCACACAACACTGACCATTGAATTCAAACCTGTGGGTATTTATCAAAGAGTTTCAGGAGGCAGATTTCATCCAAACACAAGAAAGAGCTTCTTTAGCTGCCAGAGGTATCTGGTAATGGAATGTATTGCCTCAAAAGGTAATGAATTCCCGACCAAGAGAAGTGTTCAAAAGGAGACTAAATGATTGACTGCTGGGGATTTTAAAAGATAAATTCCTAGAGAAGAAGGAATTTTGAAGTTGTAATCTCTTCTAACTAGGTTTTCTTATTAACTATGCTTTAAAGAGTTTGGAAAATAGAGAAGACTACATGTAAGCCTGGGTGTCTTTCCATTTTATTCTAAAGAATTATAGCTCAATCAAACACATGTTTATAAGATCAACAACTTTTCCTTTAAAGAAGAGTTCAAGATTTGGGTCTTAGTAGTGGTCAGTGTTGATGAACATTCTGTTATCGCATTCTGTGAAGGATCCAAAGTCTCACGTTGAGGGATAGTAGGAACTAAAGGTACATAAATATGTGAGACCTGACTTGGAATGCCTTGAAAAGACAGGCCAAGGTGTTTGAACTTGATCCAAAGAAGAGCAACTGCTGAAGTCTGTTATCAATAATTGACACACCAAAAAAAAAATCAGTTCAGTGGTTAAACAATTTTGAGGAATACCAGATCAAATTCTTTACTGAAGGACTTATCAATCAGTACCTTTAATAGGCTAATGTGCCCTGTGTCTCCCCAGGAGGGAGATGGAGTTTAAAGTGTTTCCCAACCTTATTTTCTAATGGAACCGTTTAACAATGAACCTCTCCTGTGATCAGTGTCCCACAGAACTCACTTCAGAAAATTGTGGATTATTAATAAACTCTTAAGTGGAAGAGACACTTGACAAAAGCATTATTTAGCAAAATAAAACTGAGAGCCACATGGAGGTAGGAGGGAAGACTGGAATTGGTGAGGCCAGTTACCTGGAAAGCATGGTAGCCTTCCACGTGTGGGGGGAGCAGAACTAGGAGACTGGGAATTTCTGAGAGGGGCTAGTAGGGAAAGGCATTTCAGTGGAGGGAAACTAGATCTTGGTTATATAGAGTGAAAGGCAGAAAAGAGTCCAAGATGACTTTAATATTCTTGCCTGTGATATTGAGGGAAACCCCAGGGTTGGTTGAGAAGCACAACCAGTCTTGTCTTAACTACCCAGCTTCTAGCAAGGACTTACCAAGAGGAGGTGGCTCATATGTGCCCCTTGAATAAATGAATATGTGACTAGAAACAGTTTTGTGGGAAGCACAGTGGAGTTGGTCTTGGTAATGTCGATTTTCAGCTGATGGTGGAGTATCATGGGCAGGGGATATCCTGGAGGCTGAAGGAGACATGGGGCATCTTACTGCCCACATTGGGTGTCTTAGACATGTCATCATAGCTTGGTGAAGAGCTGAGGCTGAACAGTTGGGTGAGGTTGCTGAAATGTAGCAACTAAGTGGGAAGAGGTGGGGAGATGGGGTGAGACCAATTCTATGGGGGAAATAACAAGAGAAGGGAGTATAGAGAGGAGAGGGGAGGGCTCAGGGAAGAGCCTGAAACGCCCAGAGTTAGGAGGTCAGAGGGATGAGGTGAATGGGCAGGGGGCAACCAGGAGATGCACCAAGGTCATGGGAGCCAGTGGGACGGGTTCATTCACAGACACCATGTTGCATGTAATTGGGAGGATTCAATGTGACTGTTTAAAAATGTTCTCTACTTCATTTTTTCTTTACTTCTTTCATGCATGTTTATCTTATGTTTTAAACTGCATCTGAAATTTATTTTTCACACTCCTCAGAACGTGGCAGGCTACTGTGTGTATGTACTGTGTTGCTTCAGTCATGTCTGACTCTTTGTGACTCTATGGACCATAGCCCGCCAGGCTCCTCCATCCATGGGATTCTGCAGACAAGAATACTGGAGTGGGCTGTCATTTCCTACTTCAGGGGATCTTTCTGACCCAGGGATTGAACCTGTGTCTGTTTCATCTCCTGCATTGGCAGCCATGTTCTTTACCACTAGCACCACCTGGGAAGTCTTTGGGACTAGTTCCTCCTGAAGATGCAGACAGCTGAGGGAGGAACAGGTGAGGGCTGGACCTGGGAGTGTAACTCCCTCCTCATGGCCTGACAGGTGCTCATGGAAAAGACCTTTCACCCTCTCTTGCACAGAAGGGTCCACACCTTATTTAGACTTGCTGCTTTATTTTTGCCCTATGTACTATGAGTTTTATTGATCAGATTATTAAAGGCAAGCCAGAATAGATCTTAAAATGAGATAGCTGCACTCAAACAAAAAGGACCACAGAGGGACCTGCCCAGGGCATCCGCATGTGGGCTGATGATCAGAATCACAGAAAATCTCAAGATTAATGCAGTCATCCATTTCTGGAGTAAATTTTCAGCTCTGGTTACATCGTCTTCTTATCATCCTTTCTTTCCTCCTCCATTGCACAGAGTTGATAAAGAAGAGTTGGGTTAGAAGTGATTTCTCATCTCTCATCATCTCTTATCCCCCCCACACCTGCCCTGTGTACTCAGAATACTGGGCTTTCCCTTCTTCTCTGCCCTTTCAGCTTCTGCCCTCCTTCTCTGAGCTTCCCTGGAGACTCAGTGGTAAAGAATCTGCCTGCAATGCAGGAGACCCAGGTTCGATCCCTGGGTCAGGAAGATCTCCTGGAGAAGGGAATGGCTACTCACTCCAGTATTCTTGCCTGGAGAATTCCATGGACAGAGAAGCCTGGCAGGCTATAGTCCACGTGGTTGTACAGAGTCAGACACAACTGAGTGACTAACACTTTCACCTTCACTGCCTTTTCCGCAGTGCATGCCCTCTCTTTGAAAAGCTGTAGCTACTATTGAGGAGAAACACACATGGTACACATCCCAGTGCATGTACCATAAGGATGACAAAACCTTGCATTGTTAAGAAAAGGCAAAGCATGGTGCAAAGATTTTTTTGTTGTTGTTTTGTTAGCCAGAAAATAAGAAGGAGCACGTTAGCCACAAACTGCCAGGCCTAAAGAGACAGAGCTTTTCATCAAGGTTCTGAGTCACTAACATGATCTTTAGCCTGTTTTCCATATATTCTCTTAGAGTGAAAAACCCAGGTATTTTAAGGATACTCACGGGTGGCAGTGACCAACACTGACAGTGACAATCCCAGAAAAGAAATCCAGGTATCTGTTTCCCTCATGATCAAAGAGCCACTCCATGTGTCCCTGGTGGAGCAACAGGGGCTCCGGGAAATAGGCTGTGAGCACAGGAGAGAGATGTTGCTTATGGATCTCCAGGACTCGGCTATAGGCCAGGGACTGAAAGTAGACAATAGTTAAGTGCTCAGCATCGTCTTTATCCCCACATTACTTACAGATCAACAGCAGGTCCACACAGCAGCACCTGGACTCCCCACCAACCTCGTTCACCAGCGCGGCTATTTGCCCAGGGACCCCCTTGCGAGACACACCCAGAGCCTTCCTCTCAAGTGGAGGAAATTATTCATGTGGCTCTTTGATCCTTTTCTACATCAAACATGAAGAAGGAGGCTGGAATTTTCTACCTTTCCATAGAAAGCCTTGGCTTTGAGTTGATTTTAGCTGTGAAAAGAGAGACTGAAATAAATGTCTGAAGTATCTTGTTTTTTTCCTCTAATTTTTTTTTTGAGAATAAAAAACTAGAGTGCTTGTAGTGTTTATGTCTTTAATTATAAAGCTTCTGTCCTATCGTTCTCTTCTCTGTGGGTCCCTCCTGGCTTTATCGATTCTACAGTTTCTAACTTATGACTGTCGTGTAGAATGAAGGGGGGTTGGAGAGAGAAAGAGAAAGAGCGAGAGAGAAAGAGAGGAAAGGAGAGGGAACGAGTCCAGTATTTATTGCGTGACCGCAAAATGAGAACTTGACACTTTCTGATGGCGGACTCAGGAAGGTCAGATCAGGCACTGACAGATGAGATGGAATGAAATGGGTGCCATCACATGTGTGGTCTATGTATCTTTTCTTGTGTGTGCATGTATACCTGTATCCTGTGATACATATGTGGTCATGGACAGTCTCTTCCTTGTACTCTCTGTCTCCCTCTGCTTTGTCTCCCCATCTCTGCCTCTCTCTCACACACACACACACACATACATACACACACACACACACACACAGACACAGACACACAGACACACAGACACACACACACACACACACACACACACACACACAGACACACACACACTTCACACAATACCACTGAGTGGAGTAAGAGAGTTTGGATGCTCCCACTGACTTGAAGGCTGTGATATCTGAGATGGCAGGCAGGGCCGTCTGTGGGTCTTTCTTGAGGAAACAGTTACCTTAGCCCTCCCGAGAAGAAGCGCCTCACTGGAGTTCGCCTAAACCCTCGACGCTTACCTGGTATCTTTCAGGTGTGAAGTCGCATGGCGGCATGCTGGGCTTCGTATGAAGACCGCACCTGGCCACAGACGTCCGGAAAGCACCGGCTGAAAGTGCAGTGGGTTAGTGTCCTCAACTGAGCATCACACAGGCCTGGTCGTAAAAATGACTGATAGTCACCCAAATCAAAGTCCTGAGGGCAATTTTATTTCTTAGTTTGGAGAAAATCATTTAAATTTTAGTTTGGATTTGAAACTGAGGTATCTTTTTTTTTTTTTTTAAACAGCTCAGAAAGACTTTATTACAAGGCAGCCAGGCAAGGAGAATTGAGGACGAGTCTCAGAACTGCCTCCCCAAAGGTGAAGGGGTTGGGGTACTTATGGTACAAGCAGGGTGGTCTTAGATGTGGGGGAAGGTAACTGGAGGTAGGGAAAGAGGTGAGGTGATGGGTATTCTGCTTGGGTGCATCTCAGTTACAAACACCTACATGTAATTGATTTACTTCACTGTACAGCAGGAACTAATACAACATTATAAAATAATTATATTCCAATAAAATAAATAGCAAAACAAAACAAAAAAAATCCAAAGTGGAGGCACTGAGCATGATCAGAGGATGGAGTTTTCTGGCCTCCGATGTCACCAGGCCAGTGTCCAGACACCTGCACAGGCCACAGACTGAGGTACCTTAATAATTAACTTTTCTTTTTTTGGCCATGGATTGAGGTTTGCAGGATCTTAGTTCCCTGACCAGGAATTGACCCCAGGCCCTTAGCAGTGAAAAGGCAGAGTTCTAACCACTGCCTAGTCAGGGAATTCCCAATAATGAATTTTCTTTAACAACAAAGTCCTACTGTATTGCACAGGGAACTGTATTTAATATCCTATGATAAACCATAATGGGAAAGAATGTGAGAAAGAATGCATATGTATGTATGTATAACTGAATCACTTGCTGTGTAGCAGAAATGAATGCAAGATTGTAAATGAACTATACTTCAATAAAATTAAAAATAAAAAATAATGAATTTTCTGGAGAAAAAAAGAGTTCCTCTCGAATCTGAGGGAAGGCACACGGAAGTTACTGGGGAAAGTCATGGTTTCTTCCACCTTGGCCCCTCACAAACTTGGGAGGCTCCTCCCTCTGCCACCATACTGTAAGGACGGCAATTCTCTGTTCAGCTCAAACTTCCCTCAGGGCCAGGGGGTTGCTGGAGTACATCCTTTTTGTTAATGGAGCTGCTTCCTAAGCTTTGGGCTGCCTGGTCCCTGAATCCCAGTGCCAATCCCAGTTTCTGGTACTGGGTTGGCTCTCAATAAACAAGGAATGAATGGCTGTTGACTATTGTTGTTGGGGAGGACGAAAAAGGGGTGCTAGGCCATGGACTATAATAATACATACATGCAAGGAGACCTAGAAGACAAAACCTTCTTGTATAAGACAACTCAAAGTCCATGAAAACACAAGACCAGGATAAACACAAGATAAACTGGAGCCAGAGGAATTATTAAATATTTGGAGCTAGAAGGAAGCTTAGGATTTTTTGTTTGTTTGTTTGTTTTTTGCTTTTGGTCAAGATGCTCATTTTATAGATGTAGAAGCCAGTCTAAAGTGGTGAATTAATTTAAGATCACCAAGCCAGTTAGCTACAGAAGAAGAACAAAACTTTGAGTTTCTGCCTCCCAGCCTGGTACCATTTTGCTTATTCATTGGCCACCTTCACCCTCCTCTTCCATCACAGATTTTGATCCCTCTATATAGCAGGGGATGGAATAATAGAATCAGAGAACACTGGAGCTGAAAGAGATGTCTAGAAACTTTATAAGTACTCTTGGAAAAGAATGCTGCTAATTTTGAGGTTCAAGGTCAGTACAGAGATAATTTTACAGGTGGAGAGAGCTGGGGAAATGATTTCTCTTGTTCAGTATGAAAGTTTGAATCCATGGATGTAATGTTGGCGTTTTGTGTGGCTATGGAGTCACCATCCTGAGAAACACAATGAACAATTGTGTTTTTAAATAAGCTGGAAAGTAATGACTCTGAATATGTTTTCTTTCTTTCATGAAAGAGTTCATTCACTTTTCTGCTCTAAATAATCATGAATGTCATTAATTTGCTCTTACTTTAAAAGCAAATGGCTTTGGCTATCTATACATAGAAATGACCCAAAAATAAAACTAAGTTTTCTGAGAATTTCACCTTTTGAAAAGCTTTTCATTGTGTCTCTCTACATTAGTTACTCTTCTGAGATGGGGAAAAAAATTCTGAGTGTTTCTAAGAATTCAAATTCTCTTCAATCCTGCAGTCTCATTTTCCTATCTGTAAAATTGAAGTTACCTGCTGAGGAGACTGAAAGGTCTCTTGACTCCAAAGTTACAAGAAATTATGAAAGTGGTCTGGAGAGGAAATAAGGAGAGTTGGAAAAATTTGATAAAGAAAAACTTGAATTTTAAGTGGTCAAGGTAGGTATATTCAATCATTCATTTGTTTATTCACCAGGTTCATAGGAATATGACAGTGGAATGAGGGCTCAAAATGAAATACAGAAAATTCTGCAGGAAGGAAGAGGGAAGGAAGAAAGATTAGTTATCAAATAGGAAAAATTATGTCAACAACAAAGATAAGTCTAGGTAACATCTCACATTTATATGTGGAATCCAAAAACTAAAACAAGTGAATAAGCATATTAATAACAAACAAGAAACCAACTCACGGATACAGAGAACAAACTAGTGGTTACCAGTGGTGTGAAGGATGAGGGGAGGGGCAAGATATGGGTAAGAGATTAAAGGTAAAACTACTATGTATAAAATAAGTAAGACACAAGAATATATTGTATAGCATGGGGCATATAGCTGATATTTTATAATTATTTAAATAGAATATAGTTTATAAAAATATTGAATCACTATTTGTATACATGAAACTAATCTGTTTGTACTTTAATGAAAAAAGAAAAAAATGTAGATAACATCTTAAAACAGCTGAAAATCTCTCTCGCTAAACAACCTAAACTCAACAAAAATAGAAAATACAATAATCAATGGACAAAAAGAAGCCAAATGCCTCAGTTTTCATTATTTACTAGAGAAAAACCTAAATACATTGTTATTGCCTGTATTCTCTATTCAAAATAACCTGTGTTTTGAGGATGCCATAGATTTGAAGGTTAATAAAGCTTAGAGATGGGAATACCAGACCATCTGACTTGTCTCTTGAGAAACCTGTATGCAGGTCAGGAAGCAACAGTTAGAACTGGACATGGAACAACAGACTGGTTCCAAATAGGAAAAGGAGTACGTCAAGGCTGTATATTGTCACCCTGCTTGTTAAACTTATATGCAGAGTACATCATGAGAAACGCTGGGCTGGAAGAAACACAAGCTGGAATCAAGATTGCTGGGAGAAATATCAATAACCTCAGATATGCAGATGACACCACCCTTATGGCAGAAAGTGAAGAAGAACTAAAGAGCCTCTTGATGAAAGTGAAAGAGGAGAGTGAAAAAGTTGGCTTAAAGCTCAACATTCAGAAAACTAAGAGCATGGCATCTGGTCCCATCACTTCATGGCAAATAGATGGGGAAACAGTGGAAACAATGTCAAACTTTATTTTTTTGGGCTCCAAAATCACTGCTGATGGTGATTGCAGCCATGAAATTAAAAGACACTTACTCCTTGGAAGGAAGGTTATGACCCATCTAGATAGCATATTGAAAAGCTGAGACATTACTTTGCCAACAAGGTCTGTCTAGTCATGTATGGATGTGAGAGTTGGATGGTGTAGAAAGCTGAGTGCCAAAGAATTGATGCTTTTGAACTGTGGTGTTGGAGAAGACTCTTGAGAGTCCTTTGGACTGCAAGAAGATCCAACCAGTCCATCCTAAAGGAGATCAGTCCTGGGTGTTCATTGGAAGGACTGATGTTGAAGCTGAAACTCCAATACTTTGGCCACCTCATGCGAAGAGCTGACTCACTGGAACTGACCCTGATGCTGGGAAGGATTGGGGGCAGGAGGAGAAGGGGACGACCGAGGATGAGATGGCTGGATGGCATCACCCACTCGATGGACATGGGTTTGGGTAGACTCTGGGAGTTGGTGATGGACAGGGAGGCCTGGCGTGCTGCGATTCATGGGGTTGAAAAGAGTTGGACACGACTGAGCGACTGAACTGAATTGAACTGAAAGCTTCTCTGAGACTCCTGGAAATTGTGCGTGTGCACATGGGGATTTCCAGGTGAAAATTCTAGGGGAAATTCTCTTTGTAATGATAAAAAGTTTTCTAATATTCATAACCAGCTTTCAACACAGAGTGGAAATTTATCAAGAGCTTGTGACTCTTTCAAATGAAAAAAAAAGATTATAAAACATTCATAGTTGGTAGAACATTAAAGAAATTTATTAAAGTGCTAACAACATCTTATTTCTGCATAGCATATTAAGTCACTTTAAAAAAGTTGTCGAGAGGGGGAACGGATTGGGAGATCTGGATTGACATATAGACACTCTTACGTATAAAGCAGAACTAATGAGAACCTAGCGTATAGTGCAGGGAACTCTACTCAGTGCTCTGTGGTGGCCTAAATGTGAATGAAATCCAAAAAAGAGGGGATATATGTGCATGTATCATTGATCCACTTTGCTGTACAGCAGAAACTAACACGATATTGTAAAGCAACTATTCTCCAAAAAAAACCCAAAAACAGAGATAAATAAATTTAATTAAAAATTCAAAACCAAGCCAAACCAAAACAAACTTGTCACTTTGGGTGTCTCATTTGATACTTGGAATAGCCAATGGGTTCAGAAAGGAAGATATTATCACTCAACTTAGAGCTGAGGACGTGATTAAAAGTGAGGTGTTTGCAGTTTTGAGCCACCCCTCACCATCTTGTTGATTCTTACAAACACCTCCCACCTTCCCTCCATATCCTTCCAATAAATGTTCTTTTGCTTAAAGTGAACCAGGGTCAGTTGACGTTGTTCACTAGCAAGAGCTCTGCCTGATTCTGAGGCTAGTGACTCTTGCCCTTCCTTTTGGCACTTTTGGGGACAAGCCTAGTCTGAGCCCCTCCTAGCCTTCTGTTGGGCTTAGATCAGTCCACAGATGGCAGAAAGGATGGTCTGGAGGTGCACGTGGAACACCTACTTTTAGGCTAATTTGAATGTTTTTCTTAGGAAAGACTTTGCAGGAGGCTTGGGAAGTTTCTCAGTTGGAAATGGGTGTTATGTGCAATTAATTTGCTCTCCTATGCACCCCTCCTTGTGGGAGAGAAGGCAGATGGTAGCAAAGCGGTATGTTTGAGCGTATACCCATCTGCCTGAACATAATATTCATTCAATAATCTTTGTGTGTGTGTGTGTGCTCAGTTGTGTTAGACTCTTTGCAACCCCATGGATTGTAGCTCACCAGGCTTCTCTGTTAATGGGATTCTCCAGGCAAGAATGCTGGAGTGGGTTGCCATTTCCTCCTCCAGGGGATCTTACCGACCCAGGGATTGAACCTGAGTCTCTTGCATCTCCTGCACTGGCAGGTGAATTCTTTACCACGAACACCAATTTAGCTAATTAGTAAAAAAGAAGGCACAGCTAAGATATTTTCTATACTCTTTCATCCAAAAAACAAATTGCTTCTGTAACTTTGTGGATATAGTTAGCCTAACGTGATTGTGCCCGTCAAACAGAGGCAAGGCTGAATATTGCATGCACACATATATCACACAATATACATGTAGGTGTTACATAAGGATTATGACATCTTTTTTTTTGCATATCTGGTAATACTTACACCAGGCGATCTTCCTATCTAACGTGGACCCTGTCTCCCCTCCCCCCATTTCATTTTTCTATCCCCTCACTATAATTTATAGCCCATATCTCTACTGGATATTTTAAAAATATATTTATGCGTTTTTCTTTATCCTCAGTCTCCCCCATTGAGACACATAAGGGCTAAGGTTTTGTTTTGCTCACTGTGGCTTGGTTTAAGCACAGGGGCATGGTAAGTGCTCAATTACTTATTGACTAAATGTCTATTTGTAGAACCCAGCAGGTCCATAAGAAGGGTGTGTTCAATGAGTGTGTGCTTGGATGAACAAACAAGCAGGCAGGTATTTAAGACCAGTAGGTAAGAAAGTGGAAGTCAAGCACCAAAGTTTTTTGAAAAGCCAGGTAGAGTAGGACACCCATGTCTATGTGTCGTGGATTTTTGCAAGATGACTTCTCCCCTGCAGTGCCCTTGGTGGAAGAGTCCCCGGTGAGTTCATCAAGATCTCTAGGCCCCGAGCCTCACCTGCTCCCACCCCCAGCCCAGCTCCACAACCCTCAGGGCTGGGGTAGGAAAGGGGAAGGGCCAGCAGAGACAGTATTTTCTCTTGTTTTGTCAGCAACCGGTGCTTTTAGGATAGTGTTCTCTTTACCAAGCTTGAGACTCTGGGTATAATTCTAGCTCCTTCTCAGAAAATGTTGGAGTTAAATAATGTTCTAGCAAAAGACTCATGACTGGGGGAAAAGAGAAATCCAAACAGGACTGGAAGAAGAGTGGTTTAGAAAGGGCCTGGTGGAATCACTCTGATTTTGGAGTCAGACAGGCCTGGCTTTGAATCTCAAGTTGTCATGTCTACATTTCTGCCTTTGATCAAATTTTTAAATGATTCTTTATCCTTCTGTCTCATCTGTGAAATGGGATAATAGTACTCCCCAAGAAGTTTGGTTAAAGATGAGAGCACCATATATATATATATAAAGTTTCAAAGAATCACAGCTGTTAAGGGGGAAGAAAGCAAATGGAAGAGGAAGGAAGGAAAGAGGAAAAGGAAAGATGTGGAAAAAGTGAAGATAAAATGGATTATCATGGGCCAATAGAAAAGGGTCCCTTTTGTTCAGGGCCTGTGGGGCATGGGGTCTTGCTATGTCTCATCAAAGAGATATATGATGCCTCTTATGCTCAAGTTTCATCAGGGAGATTAGTGAGGAGGTAGTGGGCTCCTAGTGAAACAAGATATATGTGAAAATCAGGAACATATAGGATATATGTATTATATACTATATAATATATATATATATACACGAAGCTACCACCAGACCTGGCCACCCCAGGTCTGTTCCTGCTAGAGAAAATGGAGAGTCTGCATGGAAGAAGAGGCTCAGAGTCTAGTCCTGGCTTAGGTGGCTTTGCGTAAATGACTGCACTTCTCTGAGGTTCAGTTTCCTTGTTAGTAATTGAGGGGGGGTACCACCTCCTAGGGGCATGGCAGAAATTTGTGAGGATGCTTTAAGTCTTTTAAAGTAGTTTTCCTCAAGCATCTGTATACTACAGTTAATACTTCATTATTTGAATTGCTTTCTTTTATTTCTTTATGTTTCTGCAAGTATTTTTAGTTTGAAATTGCGTCTAGTCTGATTTTATTACCCATGAATTTCATTTGGGGATGAAAGGATTCATTACAAAATATTGGACATGAGAAGGGGGCACTGGGTCTGACAAGGTGGGGTCTAGCCCACAGGTCTTAGATGATCTGTCTGGAATTCCAGAATTCCAGGCAACAAACTCCAGAACTCAGCCCTTCCCTTCTCACTGACCCTTCCGCTGACCCGCATCCTCCTGGTTTCCACTCACCGCTCAGGGAAAAGCACGTCTTGGGGGTCCGGAGAGATAAGGTCTTCAGGTGCAAAGCTCTCAGCAAATGTCTCCAGGCTCCTGTCATTTCTCCCAGTCGGAAGCAAGTCCCCACAGAAGCAGATCGGAGCAAGGACCCTACTGCTCACTGACCAGCTGGACTTTGAGATTAGGAAGGAAGGGGAGGAGCTCCAGAGGGGAGTCGTGGAGGGGTTACTGTCTTCACTTCCGGGGGGCCGCAGAGCTTCCGTGGCTGGCAACAGTGCCTTAAGGGGAGAGAAAGGGCAAAGGAAAGAGGGAGAGGGAAGGAGAGAGGGAGGAAGAGAGGAAAGAGAAGGCAGGTAGGCAAAGCAAAAGTCTTCTGGACTTTTTTAAATTGAAGGATAATCGCTTTACAATATTGTATTGGTTTCTGCCATACATCAACATGAATCAGCCATAGATATACATATGTCCCCTCAGTCTGGAACCTCTCTCCCACCTCCCACATCATCTTACCCCTCTGGTTCTCCTGGACTATTTTGTTAGTTTTGTGTCCCATGGGGGTCTCATTGGATGAACGTCTGTCTGCGGAAGGGTGATCATGGATGTGGGAGAATGGTCAGGATACAGTTGCAAGGTCAGAGACTTAGAAAGAAAACAGTGAAAAAGAGAAAGAAGGAAGACACGTATGAAGTGAACAGGTAAAGACATTGCTGTTGGTGTTGGGGTTCTTGAGGAAGACAGGTGGGACTAATGGGGAAGAGGGTGGCCCATGGGAAAGCAGAGGGGCACCGAATAGCTAAGGAAGACCCTGGACTGCTGCCTTAGGTGTCAGAATAGTGCAAGAAGTTGAGAGCTGAGGAGTTAGGGGGCTTTATTTTTACTATGCTTTAATTTCTTAAATTCCCATTTGTCACTCCTGCCTCTGCTGCACCCTTAACCTCCACAAGTAACCATTCTGTGTGTTTAACATATACCCTTTTCTTGATATGTACTCTCGTAAAGGGCTTTCCCGTGACTCAGCAGTAAATAATCCACCTGCAGTGTAGGAGACCCCAGTTTGATCCCTGGGTTGGAAAGATCCCCTGGAGAAGGAAACGGCAACCCATTCCAGAATTCTCGTCTGGAGAATCCTATGGACAGAAGAGCCTGGTGAGCTATAGTCCATGCGGTCACAGAGTCGGACATGACTAAGTGACAGAACATCAACAACAACAACAACAAATTCTTGTAAAATGTGTATTGTTCGGGGTGAACGCATTTTTAATTTATGTAAATATGTGTACTTTTTTTTTCCACTCAGAGCCATGCTTTTCAAATCCATCCAGGTTGCTGTGAATAGACTTCTTCCAGCAGCTCTGGAGTGGGTGCCCATGTGCCTCTGTAGGGCAGTGCCTAAGTGGGGAGAGTGACAAAGGCAACTGGAGCTGGGAGGGTAAGGGGGTGTTGGTTTGGAAAGTGGCTCCTGTTAATGGAAGGCAAGGAGAGACAGAAGAAAGAGGCAGGCCACTCCACAGTGGTAGGTGGCAGATTTAATAAGTAAGGGAATGTACTTATGAGGCTTGTCTTTGAAGAGTAGATCTTTGCACCCCACCCACTGGAATCTCAAAATGATTTTTAAAAATAATTTTATTTATTTAATTTCTGTTTGGCTGTGCTGGGTCTTTGTTGCTGCATGGACTTTTCTCTAGTTGCAGCAAGAAGGGGCTACTCTCTAGTTGTGGTACACAGGCTTCTCATTGCAGTGGCCTCTCTTGTTGTGGAGGACAGGCTCTAGGGTGCTCAGGCTTCAGTAGCTGTAGCAAGTGAGCTCAGTAGTTGCAGTTCCCAGGCTCTAAAGCACAGACTCAATAGTCATGGAGCACAGGTTTAGTTGCTCCGTGCATGTGGCATCTTCCCAGAACAGGGATTGAACTCATGTCTCCTGCATTGGCAGGTGGATTCTTTACCACTAAGTTACCAGGGAAGCCCCTTAAAATTTTATATAGAGGCCTTAAGTGAGGTCAGTCAGGTACACTGTCCGGTAATGTACACGTTACTCTCTCAAGCCTGCATCCTTGGACCAGCTCCCACTGTGTGAATGATGGGCAGAACGCACATGCCAAGGACAGAAGAGGGGATGAGGAGCCTCTGAGTGCCTGGATCCAGCTCTTGGCTCAACCAGTGGTCACATCCTCTCCACCCCCTCCTTCAACAAGGGTGGGGTTGGGGAAATACCATATAGGGTGGACGTCTCGAGTCCAATCTCACTTCTCTGATGGGTTCAAGAAAAGCCATTGGTTTTCAGTTTCTTATTGTAAAAATGAGAGTGACATCTTCCAAGCCCTTTACATGTTGGAGAAGATGGAAGTCTCCATATATTTTACTTAGTGAGTCCCTATAGATGGACAGCTATATTTTCTCCAGCATCCTAGGACATAGAACTTTGTGCACTAGAATAACTGTTTTTTTAACTTTGGACAAATTCCTGAAGAGAAATTTCTAGGTCAAAATGTATATATGTTTTAAATGCACTCCAGTGAGATGAGATCAACTTGTAATTTAACTAAATTAACATGACACAAAACTCTTTTCCAAAATATTGGGTCTTTTGACTTTTATAATGACAGTGATATCCACTGAACCGGAAAACTAGGATGACGAGGAAACATTAGGTTCCTTTCAGATCTAGGAGTGGCTCAGACAGTAAAGACTCTGCCTGTAAAGCAGGAGACCCACGTTGGATCCCTGGGTATTCAATCCCAATCCAGTATTTTTGCCTGGGGAATCCCATGGGCAGAGGAGCCTGGTGGGCTACAGTCCTTGGGGTCACAAAGAGTCAGACATGACTACATTTGCAGATGTAGGAGGCATTTGAAACAACACTCTAAGACCTTCTTCTAGCTTCAGAGGTAAAATGAATATTATATAGAAATTATCATTGAATTATAAAGGATGTTAAGAGACATTTGCTCTGGTTCTTTTTGTTCTCTCTTTAAGCAGATCAGGTGTAATTTTCTTCATTTTATATAAGACCAGAGAAGATGAGGAACTTCCTCATGACTGGTAAATGGAGTGTCAGGACATCAGTCAAGGGACTTACCATCTATAGTTCCCACATAATGAATTACTTTTAAGATACAGTATATATTTCATCAGTTAGGAAAATATTGGAATTTCTTCTTGAAAAAGATAATTGAGAAATGAGGAAACATGGAAATTCTGTTGTCATGTTAATAATTATAAGGGTTTGTTATTTGCACACAGGCTTACTAATGATTTATCAGTTAAATCTTGAGTGAACTTTGCTCTTTGATCCCAATTCTTCTGCCAGTAACAGCAGGGTCTGTAAGATAACAGCTTTTCCAAAGTGATCCTTTCATTCTCTTCATTTAGGAGTGCCATATTGAAGGAAAGGCAAACATTCTGGAAGAATTTCGGAAAATACCCAATTTACACGAAACCTCCAATGACAGGTATTCCCTTCACAGTGAATGGACTCCGAATGAGGGCGTGTGCAGGTGTTGTACTGAAGGGCAGAGTTGGCAGGTGTGTTGGGGAGAAGAACTGCATGGAAATGAGGCCCAGACATGGTAACCCTTAGAGTTTCAGGCAGCACTGATTTTCTTGAAAAATGGTGCAAAGTCCTTTAATTTAATTTTTAGGATGAACTCTTTGAACAAGGCTCATCTGGGATTACTAGAGTTAATATTTTTTAAAGTCAGTCTGGTAAGACTTGGGGACACAATACTTACCTCAGCCATCCCATTAGATTATGATCCCCAGGAGAGCAGAGAGCACGTTTCTAATGCTTCCTAAATCCTAGCACCGTGCTTGGCACACAAGGCTCATCATGTTCAACAATGCATATGGTCGAATGACTGACAGACCACTTAATTGAGGGAGTGTTAAGAGGAGGATGAAAGGTATAATTTGTTAGGAAGACTGAGTATTTGAATGTATATATACCTAATAATATGGCCTCCAAATATATAAAGCAAAAAATGATAGAATTACAAGGAGAAAGAAGAATTTCCATAATCCTACAAGATTTTAACTTATTTACTAATTATCTCAGAAAATTATATCTTAAGCAGCACAAAAGGTGACTCTCACAAATGCAAAATTCTTAAATAAAATGTTAGCAAACTGAGGCAGCAAAGTTTGCAAAAAATGCATCATGACCAAGTAGAATTCATTCCAAGAATGGGAGGGTAATTTAACATTGAAGTGTTTTCTCTAAATAAATTCTCTATAATAATTTGCATATGAACTAATAGAGAAAAGACAATTATATCAATGAAGTGAAGTGAAGTGAAGTTCCCTCAGTTGTGTCCAACTGTTTGCGACCCCATGGACTACATAATTAATGGAATTCTCCAGGCCAGAATACTGGAGTGGGTAGCCATTCTCTCCTCCAAGGGATCTTCCCAACCCAGGGATCGAACCCAGGTCTCCTGCATTGCAGGAGGATTCTTTACCAGCTGAGCCACCAGGGAAGCCTTGTGTAGAAAAAAATTTGAGAGCCTTCAGCAGCAATTTAAGATAAAAAAAATATTATTAGCAAACAAGGAATAGAAAAGAGTTTCCTTAACATAGCCAAGAGTATCTGCAAAAATGGGCAGGAATTGCACTTAATGGTGAACTTTTAGTAGCACTTTCTTTAATGTCAGGATCAAGAAGGAATGTCCACTATTCTCTTTCTATTCATTTCTGTACTGGGAATCTAACCCCAAGAAATAGGTTAGGAAAAAGAAATACAATTTTTAAGGATCAGTAAAGAAGAAAACACAGTTGTTACATTCTGATGATATAGTTGTAAAAATAGAAAATCCAAGAAAACCTACAAATTGAAAGAATTAATAATTGGAGTTCAATAAGGTTTCAGGATATAGGAGCAATATAAAAATTCAGTGGTTTCTATATATAAGCAATGAACACTTAGAATAAGATAATTTTTAAAAAGATACCATTTACAAAAGCAACAAAAATATTATGGCGCCTAGGAATGAATATAGTAAAACACATGTAGACATTAATGAAGAATAGTGTAAAGCTTCATTAAACACAAAAGTAAATGAAGTGATATACCATGATCATGATTAAGAAGACACAGTACTATAAAGATGTGACTTCTCTAAGAATTAATACATAAATTTTATTAACAATAATTTAATTCCTAACAGGAGTGTTTTGGAAAGTTGATAGGCTTAAAATTTGTATGATAAATAAATGGCCTAGAATTGCCAGAATAATTTTGAAGAAGGCAGGGAGGTGTAGGAATTAATTTACTGGGTAAAAAGCCTGCGTAAAACTAGGCCATAAGAGGGGGACACTGGGGTAGGAATAGATAAGCAGACCACTGGACTGGAAGAGACGCCCCGACATAGGACTTAAAGCTTATGCAGAGACTCAGAAGATGACAAAAATGGCATAAAAGCAAATCAGGGATGAGTTATTCAGATCCAGAATGGATTCATTAGGACAATGAAAATGAAAACAACAACAAATTACTTTATGCATCAAATTGTCAAAAATGAAACATTTACAATACTAGGTAATCATTAAGGAGGGAACTCCTACACTGCTGACTGGAGTAGACATTGGTACAAACCGCTTTGGAAAGAAATTTGTAGATACTGAGAAAATATTAAGATATGTGTCTCATATGATCCAGTAATCTACCTCTAGATGTACATCCTGGGGAAAGTCTTGCAAATACTTAAAATATGAGATGTGTAAGAACGTTCATTACAAGTCACGTATAGTAGTGGAAATGGAAAGGTGATCAACACAGGGATTAACAAATAAATTTTACATATGTACACAACTGCATACAGCAGAGAGAACTGAGTGAAGTAAGTCAGACAGAGGAGAATCTAAAAGAAAAGATACAAATGAGCTTACTTACAAAACAGAAAGAGACTCACAGACTTAGAGAACAAACTTATGGTTGCTGGGGGGAATAATGAGGGCAGGGGATAATTAGGGAATTTGGGATCCTGTGTACACACTGCTATATTTAAAATGGATAACTAACAAGGTCCTACTGTATAGCACAGGAAACTTTGCTCAATGTTATGTGGCAGCCTGGATTGGAGGGGAGTTTGGGGGAGAATGCATTCATGTATTTGTATGGCTGAGTCCCTTTGCTGTCTGTCTGAAACTATCATAATATTGTTAATCAGCCATACTCTAATATAAAATAAAAAGTAGGAAAAAAGAACCAATCAACTGAATCTATTTGGATCTCCATAACCCAATGCCAAATGAAAAAAATCAAAGTGCATGATGATATATGTTATTATTTATGTAAAATTCATAAACACCAGAATAACTGTACATGTTGTTTATAGATACATACATATGAAGTAAAGGCATTTTTTAAATGGCCAGAAAGGATATACAACTGCAGGATTATGGTTACCACTGGAGAAGGAAGATAGAGAATTTGGTTATTGAGGGATGCCATTTTCTGCATCCATTGTATTTCATTTATTAAAAAGAAAAGGTCTGGTAAAGAGGTAATATTTGTGAAATTTGGGTGTTGGTAAGTGGAGATCTCTGTTATATCATCCTCTATAATTTTCATGTGTATGGCATATTTGGTGCAAAAGACAAAAGATTATAAATGGAAGAGCCAACTGCAGCTGGAGTTTTAAGTGAAGACATGGGATAGAAAGAAGCGAACAAAAGAAGATGTGTGTCACTGGCACTGAGATTTGTGGCTTAAGCCTCACTTGGGAGAGCTGGTTTATTAGATTTGCAACCCCTCATCTTCATTGGTCTTGGTTGTTCCCAGAAGGCCCAAGGAATTTCTGAGTGCTTCCAAACATGTTTGCATTTTTAAAGCTCGAGTCTGGCAAATGGCTAAAGACTGGGGGAACTTGAGGGCAGTGGAAAGAGAAGATGTAGAATTTAGCTGGGTTGGAAGCAAGATGTCAGTTTTGATTTAGAATTAATAGGAAAATAAAATCAGGGAATATGTTGAAAGAGGAGTTCAAGAATGCATGCCTGGAAAAAAAGCCTTGGATGAGTGTTCTAAGCCAAATATTTTAGCATGTGTCTGCCTTTTTTATTTCCAGAGAGGCTTAGGTTGCTGTTATTTTTCCTTCTTTTAAAAAATATGTCCAAATAAAGTTTTTTTGAAACAAAGAAAAACCCTCCCAAACTTACATTATTCATAAAATATGTTTCACATACATATAAAAGACCCTCCAAAAATCATTGCTTAGGAAGAAATTTATTGATTCAATTTAAATTAAGCATTGCTACCATTGCAAAAGCAGTTGCTCTGAAAAAGTATTGAAAAATGTATCATGAGATTACATAGTTCAGTAACAATATCAGTATTGATCACTTGAAGCAAAACTACTGGCAAATGTCATTGAAACTCATTTTATAATTTTTAATAATTTATGGAGCAAATGTGTATCACCTTAAAAATGTACCTGTGACATTTACAAATTCTTTCAAACACATTTATAAATACAGTAATAAAAATTCCTGAGCTCCCTTAGCTTATACCAGTGTTCCCCCAACTGACAACCTAAGTGGTATTTGACTAACATCCTCTAGATTTACTTAAAAAATATTTTATCGCATTCATAAAAGTACCTGTGTTTCAAGTTCATTGGTAAGTATAAGTTTTAGTGTGAACCTGATCATAAGACAAAATTGCTTAACACTTGTATAGACAGCAGGAGTAGGTGAGGTTATGGGCAAAAGAATTCCAATTTAAGTGTCAAGACCTCCAAAGTAGACTGTGCTTTACAATATCAAGAATGGGTTTAATCTCATCTGTACTCTTCAGAAGGATAAAACTGCGAGAATCTGCTTCCCTAACGGGTAAGGTCCTATTTGAGGTTTTTCAGTAACTCCATTTCCTATGTGTTGTGCTGTGCTTAGTTGCTCAGTCATGTCCAACTCTTTGCGACCCCATGGACTGTAGCCTACCAGGCTCCTCTGTCCATGGGGATTCTCCAGGCAAGAATACTGGAGTGGGTTGCCATGACCTCCTTCAGGGGATCTTTCCAACCGAAGGGTTGAACCCAGGTCTCCCATATTGCAGGCAGATTGTTTATTGTCTGAGTCACCAGGGAAGCCCAAGAATACCAGAGGGGGTAGCCTATCCCTTCTCCAGGGGATCTTCCCAAACCAGGAATTGAACCAGCATCTCCTACATTGCAGGCAGATTCTTTACCAGCTGAGCTACCAGGGAAGCCCCAATTTCCTATAGTCCTGCCCTATCTTCCAACCCCAAGACATCAAGATTTCTGCTAAATAGGTATTATATCTCGCAGCCCCCCAAAATAGGGGAGATTCTTGCCTGGAGAATGCCATGGACAGAGGAACCAGGCAGGCTACAGTCTGTGGGGTTGCAAGAGTCAGACACGACTTGGCGACTAAACTACCTAAACTACTACTACTGAAATTCACATTGGAGGAGGAAATGGCAACCCTCTCCAGTAATCTTGCCTGGAGAATTCCATGGACAGAGAAACCTGACGGGCTGCAGTCCATGGGGTCACAGAGAGTCAGACACGACTGAGTGACTAACACACACACACAGAATGTGTAAAAATTGATTAGTCAGTTGTAGAGTTTGGTGGGGTTAAGGTTTCAGATATGGTTCTGGAAAGAGGTGGCAACATATAATTTTTATTTCCTTTTAGGAAAGCACATCATTTTGGAAAATTAGCTACACAGTACTTCTCCAGCTCATCATTATTATATGAACGCTGTGTCTGGTGACTGACACTCCAATTTTTCCAGCTTCAAAGTAAACGTGTGTCCAGTAATTAAGGCAGATGGCACCAGTGTAAGCATAGGGGAGTCAATCTTTGACAGAAGCCAAGTTTTAGGGAATGATATTCATGTAAGAAATTTCTTATTCTCTGGTAAGACATGGCATTAGAGAATTTAGGAGTCAAGGAAGAATTTGTCAAGTAAACCCCACACCATCCCATAATTCTGCAACTCATGCATAAGCAGTAGGTAAAGATTTCTAGATCTAGATCCATTAAAAGATTAGCATTTTACACTTAATCCAATGAATTTGGTCAGAAGAGATGGTGTTAGTAATATGGATGAATCATACTGTTCAAAAGCATTCCATTTTTCAAATGGCTTGGTTTTTCCTTTATTTTATCATACGTAAATGAGCTTTTCTGATCTATCCCTGGGTTCTTGGTTCCATCTCATTTTATTTTTATTTTTAGCAGCTTCTTGTGTGAGGGATGGGGGTGAAGGAGGGAAATTATACTTTGCAATCGTACAGAAGGGTGAAGAGAAAGGAGGAAAATTGTTTTGGTCTAATTTATATAAATAGTTTCTGTATTACAGATCCTTTTGGAGCAAAAATCCATCAAGAAAATTGTTTCAGCTAGGCACGTGTTATTTTTTTCATTTACATATTAAATACAAATAAATAGAGGAAGGGGAGGCGAGAAGAATAAACGTTTATTGAGCCAGGCACTGAGCTGGGTATTTTCAATAACATGAGTAGAAATATAATGCTAATATTATACTGGGATGATTTTGTTTGGCAAGCATCGTTTTTGGCATGCAGTAAAAAATGAAGATGTTCTGGTAACAGCAGTTAGCAGCATCTCCCATACTCTTGATATAGATTTAGCTATCCATGGTGTCCTCTCAAAATGGAAGGAGACAAATTAATAAATCCATGGGCAACAGAAAGCACAATGTGCAACAACTAAAGATTTATAGAACTAAAGATGCAAGATAAATCAGATGACTACAGTCTTTTACAATTTTTTAAGACTAAAAAAAAACAGGCATTGTAATTAGTTCATGTAGAAATGAGTTTTTAAAATCAAAACAAGGTTATTTCTGATATATACCCGATTTTTCCCATACCATAATATCTTTGATGGTTAAAATCAAATAAGGAAATAATTTATTTCTAGGGGCTTTAGGGAAATCAAATTGTGAGAAATATCCCCCTCATAGCTGTGGGTAACCACGTTGCGGTGACTCCTGGTTAGGGAAAAATCTGCATCTATAATTTTGTTGGCTTTTCACCTGGTGACTTACTATGTATTCTTTCTGGCCCTTATTCATCAGTCAGTTTTTATAAAATGTAAAAATGGTTATTGAGAAAACCTAGCATAAACTTACAAACTGATGAGTTTAGGAGGTGTATTTTCATGAAAAAAACAAAACAAGACCCCAGCAACTTGTAACAATCACTTCTAATTTTCTATGCAATGTTGAAGAATTTTGTTTGGCATTTTTTAGGAAAAGAGAACAAACAGAGGTAGTGGTAGCTTTGAAAATATGGAACCTTTGGCTATCCTGTAGCCTTCACTTCAATATGGCTTTACAGAAGACACGGATCCTAGACAGCCGGTTCTAGGTTGCTTTGGTTTCTGCATGAGACACGAAAATTGTTTGAAATGACTGATCAAGCAGAAAAGCAAGCCTCATTATGCAAAAAACACCCCAGAAGTATCAGAGGTCACACGAAGCAAAGTCGAGGGGTTGACTTGACTTTTAAACAATTGCTGGATTGCACTTTAAACACTTACCCCAGATTAGCTGTACAATGGCAACTCATACTACTTCTAGACAAAGATTAAGGAAAAAGAATTAGCACATTCACGGTTTCAACAGAAAGATATGATTACATATTTTTTTCACTCTTGTTTTCCAGATATAGAAACAATCACATTGAAATATATATGGATAGATTCTAACTCATGAAATAATTATTTTCCTTTGTAGTACACAGTGAGTTTCACAACAGGAGGATTACATATCTCAATATGTCATACAGTTTTTGAACCACATAAAGCAACATAGTATAAAATCATATAACAGTTAAAAGTCAGGATTATCACATGGCAAATACACAACTATGCCACTGAAAATAGTCAAAGTGGGAGATGTGACATCATTTAGAAGGAAGGACATTAGGATAAGAAGGGAAGTGGTTACTTGTAAAACTTCAAAATCATTTTATCAGTAATTTCATAAAACAAATTGTTGTTCAGGAGACTCTTTGCCATACAATTTTTCAATTTCAGGTAATATAACATGATTTCCTCACCTTCTTAGGATACATGAAATTTGCATGGAAAAACTCAGATTTTGAAATGTATCCAGCTTAAGTGTGATTTGACTATAACATGAAACTACTGGTTTTTATATTACTACTTAAGTAGCTAAAGATTTTAGAGTTGTCTTTTTCTTTTTAAAAGCAGCAGGTAAAATGTTAACTACCAGACTGTGGCTAAAGGTCTCTCTTTTCATTGACCACAACCACATAAACAGTGTATGTTTTCCCACTTTACATATCTCAGTGCTTCCTGACATGAAATTGGAGCGTAAATCAAAGGAATCAATGTGGACAAAACAGTCGTGGGCATATGTAAATCTCTTAGCCATAAACTCAGAACACTGAACAGAGTCACTATGTCCAAAAAAATCCGAGTTTAGCAGGTTACTTTCGGCATTCTGTGTAATCCTAAGATGCCCAGACATTTAGAAACATCCTATTTTTCTTTCTTTTTAAAAAATATTTTATTTTTATTTATTTATTTTATTTGGCTGTGCCAGGTCTTAGCTCTGGCATGCAGGATTTCCAAGTGGCATATGGCTTAGTTGCCCTGCGGCATGTGGGATCTTAGTTCCCTGACCAGGGGTGGAACCCAGGCCCCCTGCATTGGAAGTGCAGAGTCCCAGCCACTGGACCACCAGGAAAGCCCCCCACACTCTATTTTTCTATCTGTTTCTTTTTACAGAAATAGGTAACCATGTGAAGTTCTCAGAGCCAAAATCACCTTGAAATACACAAATCTAGGCAGAGAACTATTTGATTTGCAGATGATATGTACACTGGTCATGAAACAAGTACAGGCTATAACTATAAATAGAATTTCTGGTTAGGTTATAAACTCTCGAGCAATCATTTTGCATTTTTAAGTTTCTGCTTAAGACCTCCACAGCAGAGTCTTCAATGTAGCTTGGATTTATTAATGGCCTTTGAACAAATGAATGAATGGATGAATTGAGCTAGAATCTCTAAGTCTGTGGCTCCATAAATAAGGTAAGTTGTGACCTTCAACTTGGGCCTTGATATCTATGTGGCCAATTTAATGTTTGACTCAGGCCAAAGTCATTGCTTATGAATAATTTAGTTTCTTGCAAATCCTACGGTTGCTACTGTACATAATGAACTCTCAGGAGAAATGGAGGCCCTAAGTGAGGGCATTAAAAGCCTACAAGGTGGACAGCTAAGAAGAAGAGGAGGAGCAAAGGATGTTAAATGAAATCGATGGGACTTGTAGGAGTAGACCTGTTTTTCTCTTCAGCATTGTTACAGCCACACTGTCCACTGCTTCAGGCTAAGGGATCATCAGCAGTATTTCCCTGCACTGTCCCTGGGCCACTTACTGAAACCGTGGATTTTACTCAGATCATGCGCATCAAAGACTGTCAGAGCTGGAAGGGGTCTTAGAAACATCTTAGGCCAAGCCACTCATTTAACAGATGAGGGAACCAGTGATTAGCTTTTAAAGGACTTGCTAAGATCACACAGCCTGTTTACTGGCAGCAGTATGACCTCAACCCGGAAACTGAGTGCTTGGCCCACTACCCTAGCAACTACATTAACGATGCATGGGCTGAAAAGGCAGAAAAAGAAATTGGTTCACTAGAGGGTTTCATCAATGACAAATCTACATCAGCAATCCTGCGGACCATAATCCAAAGGCTTTTATGTCTTTCTGCGCGTGTGCCAAGTTCCATGGTATACGTGTTGCCCTTTTCAGGCCCTGGTACGCAATTCAAAGCCATTTGAAAGTGCATTAATGTGTTTTTAAATTGAGGGTCTCAAGTAACAGGGTGGCAGACATATTCCAAAATCTTAGCCAGAGTCAATTTCTTACCAAAATAAGTTACACTATTCACATCAGCTGTGTGCTAATTCAATTACACAATAAATTAAAATCCACTCAACGATTGCTGATTGGACCTTAGACCATTTAATGATTCCCTTTCTGGCTTTTTCATTCATTTACTTAGAATGTAAAATTTACTGTCTAATCAATACACTTTTCTCGTGAAAAGAAAACTTAAAAAAAAAAGGCACTTTGTAAAATGTGTACAAATCTGATTCTTTCATGTCTACTCTAAAGAGATAACAAAATTACAACTGGCTGGATCACGGCTTTTTGCAAGTGATGGGCAGTGGCAGGCAGCCTGGAGAAAGTTGGGGGACAGACCTTCCCCAGCTAAGCTGCACCCTGGAGCTCAGGTGCCTCTGCTTGCTCATCAGATTCTCCCTTTCAGTTGGGTCACTATAGGACAGAATCAAACTCCTTCATCTTATACAGATGGTAAGGGATTGACCAACTTTGGACCAAACCAGTTGGGATTGGCCTTAGGCACTTAGGAGAATGGAGAGTCAGTTACATGTCAGTGACGTGACTGATTATGACTTGTGCTCATCTGAGGTGCCTTGTATCCTTTTGCTAAAACTGACTAGAGAAGATTTTGCAGTTTGAGTTATAAGCTTCCATAAATCACCCACTGGCTATCCTATTTCCATGTGCTTTGTAGCTTGAAGTGTTTATTGATAAAAATATGACTTTTTATAAATCAGAGCTCGAGGCTTTTAACACCAACAGTGCAATGGTGGTTCATAATCCATGAGAAGACAACAACAACAAAAAAAGTGCAAACCAGAATCAGCAGCCTAGTGTAAGAAAAGCATTTTGTCCCTAAACATCAGAGCCTCTTTCAACGTCTTTTAAAAAAATCTCTGCTTCTCTCTATACACATATTTGCACATCATCTTAGACTATGATTCTATTCCTATGTAATTTGTAAAATGATTGTACACTATGTTAAGATCAGTTGGCATTGATGATTTAAACCTGTGGCTGATTCGTGTTGATGTGTGGCAGAGGCCAACACAATATTGTAGAGCAACTGTCCTCCAACTAAAAAAAACAGAAAAAAAAAGTGAAACAAAATGAGCACATCACTGAAGAGGACGTGTGTCTATGATGAAGGCAATTATTTGTTAGCTTAATTATGATACAAGGCATTGGCTAATCATCTTTGCTGGACACTATTAAGTGAATCATAGAATTAAGGATTCACAGTTTAAAAGGACATTATAGATTATTTGGCCTAGCATTTCATTCAGAGCAAACTGAGACCCAGAGAAGGAGTTGAGCTAAGCTAACATAATTAGCACTAGAAGCTGGGTCTCCTGACCCTTAATCTGCATACTCCACTCAACTAGAGGACTCCTTGATAGAAAATAGGCTAGACCATGAAAAACAAAACAAAACAAAAAAAAATGGCAATTCATTAAAGAGTGCTAAGTGACTGAGAATTATAGCCTTGGCTTTAGTTAATGATTGATAGTAATCTACTTACTAATTGGTATTTTTTTAAGAATTGAGTCTTCAGCCATGACAGTTTTTTTCATATATGCCAAATTATACATCAAAAGACTATTTTTGAATTCTCATACTATCAGAGTGGTTCATACACATCTTGGAGGAGATGGGACTATTTTGAGAAAGATTTGGTCTGTGCTGGCTTTGAAGGGCTGAGTCTTTGGTCAATGCTTCTCAAGGTAGGATACATTCCCTGACCCTCTTAGAAGTTGTATGTGCTTTTGCAGATCATTCTCTTCCATTATGTGAATCCCAAACCACTAATAGATTTTTTAAAATGATACCTTTTTATGACAGTACTGTTCACTGCAAGTCAAACAGACTCGACCTGTACTTTTCAGGAAAGAACTGCTCCAGGCACTAAAATCAGCTTTAGTGGAAATGATCTGCTAGGGCAATGCTTCTCAAACTTCACTGTGCACTTGAATCATCTGGGGATCTTAGCAAAATGCAGATTCTGATGGGTGGGGGTGGGGAGGGCAGAGATTCTGCATTTCCAAGCAGCGCCCATAGATGCGGGTGTGGCTGGTCCTCAGACCATATTTTGAGTAGCAAGGATCTAGGGGACTGAATAAACTTGGACAATCTTCCCCAATAGCTTAACCGGTTGTGTGTGTATTGGGAGAATACAGCCTCAGATATGTTACTTTTGTATTTCTGGGAGTTCTGGCAGTGTGTTCACTTTCACATATCAGCCAACCTCTGAGTCCCGTTCCTGTCAACATGGACTTATTGGGCTGGAATATTTAACTAATAGAGGGAGCTCAGATTCTTTGTGTTCCAGCTTAAGAAGTGAACACACAAATGGACTTGCCCAAGATTGCTCAGAAAAACAAAACAAGAACCCTCTCTCTAAGACAGTATGTTAGATGTTTCCAGTCTCCTTTTTCATCTTTATGAATTTTTACTCAGAGAAGTGAAAATTTCACAGAGAAGTGAAAATTTTCACCCAAAGAAGAGCAGAACCCCCAGAGTGGCCTTAAATTACAAGAGAAGTAATTTTTAGTCTGTGGAGAGTCCTAAAACTCTAGTTTCTTGATTGCTGTTTAAAGTATCCTGGAGATAAAAAGAATCAGAAAAACTATACTACACTGTGTTGGAAATTGAATTTTGTCATCCACTTCCTATTCCTCAATGGGCTTTGGCTTGGTATGGTATTTTATTCCACAAACAGGGACTGCATTTATCACCGTGTACTGAAAATACTCATTATAACCTCATAGCAGAAAATACTGTACCCACTGAATACGTAAACAGGCTGTACTGGGAAGATAGAAAATAGTCTTTTATTTTACTTAAGTGTAGAAAAATAGTCTTCAAAAATACATTGTTAAACTTACGGGTTTATATTAAAGTAGAATTTGTATATACAGTAAGGCAGTACTTCTGTTAGCATCCTGCTATGATTATATTTTTAATTAAAGTTAGTTTTTAGGGACTTTCTTTTTCACTAACAGAAGACTAGGGTGTGTAATAAATTATCTATCATGCTGAAATGAAAGAGGAAAACATTTGAGAAGGATTCACCACATGAAACTTCATTTGCCTCCTGTGTAAGAAAATTTCACTTTTCTAAAACTCTATTCTCTAGAAGTTTCAGAATGAAATACAATTTAGGGGTAAAATCCATGCTTAACAAATTCGAACTCTTTTAAGAAAAAACTGGAGGCATCCTGTTTACTTGCATATTGGCAATGTGTCATTAAAGTAATAGGAATGGATGTAAACAATTTGTCAGGTGTTCTAGAATGAAACTTTTTAAGTGCATTGTATTTGGTTAATCCTAATAAAATGAAAGAGGAGTGCAAAGGTTAAGCCACTGGTCTTCAAGAGCGGTTTTCATGGCATTCTCCTTCTATCTACCATCTTCCCATGGTAAACAGTTTTGACTGACTTATACCCCTCTGTCACATACGAAACCATGAAGGCCTTTTCCAGAGAATATACCTATTGGCACTGTCTCTCAAGAATACTGGGCAATGTGCTTTTATCTCATTGAACACATAATCTGATAACTAATAGCAAAAAGTAAATCTACAAATCACACAAGATGGAACGATTTGTTCTGGAATCAGCTGTTGGAAAAAGAGGCAACTGGTTAAAAACAGAGAATGAAGAGTAGGCTGGGAGTTGGGTAGTGTCATTCTAACCCTGTTCTTGAGCCCTCTCTGGTAGAGTGCATTTCACGTGCTCTGTAGTGTTCCCTGGAGGAAAATCACAGTTCAACCCATCCTTCCATGACTCTCACTGCAAGAGTGCATAAAACCTGTGGGACCCAGTCCCCAGCCCAACTGGAGTCTGCAGTTGCCTGGGGTTGCAGGGGAGATGGCCAGGTCGGCCTCGGCTGGATTCTATGGCAGGGCTGGTGGGGCCTCCTTGGCTGGTTCTTCTAACAGAGTCAGGTTTTGTGCTCGCAGATCCGGCACCAACACCAGGAAGTTGCTATCTGTCACCCGGGACACTTTCGAGTACTCCTTGCTGGTTTCAGGGGCACCGACCTTCTCGTTTTGTTTTGGGAACAGAGCCAGCACTCCATCTTTGCTGACCTTGTGGATCTCCACATATTCCAAGGGTTTAGCAGAGATCAAGGGGATTTTGTCTTGGGGCAGTGGCCATGCTGTATCTTGGTCAGGCTTGGAACTGCAGCCTTCTGACTCCCTCTGCTTGGCTGCCTTTCCTTCCCTGCCAGTCTCAATGGTTTTTGAGGGTTTTAAAGCATGTTGGTCTGTTTGGTCCAGCAAAGTGGCTGTGGTGCCTGCCATGCCTAGGGCCAGCTCACACATGTCAGCAATGTTGTGGTAAGAATATCTGGGGTTGTACAGGCTGGGGGGCTGTAGGAAAGGCCATGTGGAAGATTTGGGTCCGTTGGCATGAAAATAGGGGATTTTGCTTTCCTCGCTTGTGCTCTGAGGGGCCTGGAGACATGTAAGGTTTGTTTTGGGATTCTCCAGCTTCTCCGGGCCTTCAGGAGTATGGAACTTGAAGGGATGGGCCCGAGGTTCATCACACTTTTCAGACAAGAGCGAAGGGCTGTCGCAGCTGCCCCGGCCAGAGTCACTGTCCGGATCCAGGTGCACAGGCTTCACGCCTTGTTCCATGTGTTCTTTGGAGGGATGTGGCATCAGCTGCTGGTCCTCACTATCATCCACCTCTATGAATTCCATCAGCAAGTCCTCGCAGTCGGAAGTGGGAGGGAAATCTTGGCTTTCCAGAGCTCTCAGAAATTCTTCGGACTTGCCCTTCTATTAAAACATAGACACAAGGCGAGAAGGCTGTGACATCTGCAATCAAAGTGAACGCCATCAGAATAAATTCCCTGGGACTGACTTTTCACAATCTTGTGCTTTTGGCCTCACAGGGCCTGATGTCAAGTGACACAATGAGTAGGTAGCTGCTTCTATATACCTCCAGGTTAAGCTGAAGGTCAAATCGAAACTATTAATATGTATTTCAACCTGCAGAGAAATCGAAAATGTTCTAACCCCTCTTTTCATTTGAAACCCTTAAATTTAATGCCCACTTGAATCTGTCTAAATCGGCTCTGGCAAATACCATCTCCCTTGTACTGAGCCAGTGTTAGCTGAGCACTCAAACTGAGCAAAAATTGCAGTAAGATATTCTGTTACTATGGCCTTAGGTAAAGAACATTCAAGTGAGAGCTTACACCAAAGTCTGATGGAGGAGGGGCTGGTGGAAGGTCACTCTTTTGTATTCATCAAATATTCACCTACTTTCTCAACTGATTATTTGTATAAAATGTTTATGACAGGGCTTATGAACAGATCTGATAAACCTAGCAAGCATTCCTATGTGTGCTGATGTTTTCTTGGCTTTCTTTCATTGCCCTCTGACACTTACTGACAGTAATTACCCTCATGCCTCTCACATCTTTCTGTGAACACCCCTGCTGAAGGGGAGGGACAACCGGTCACGGATGGCCAAGCTAGCCAGACTGCACTGATGGGGACGGTGTGCACATATGTAAAGATGACAATTACACAGCAGCAAGTCACAGTACAGTCTCCACCCTGGCACTTACCTCCAGCAGATGAATATCAAATCCTTTTATCTTTGGCCCCGGAACTGGTGGGAGGATGCAGGTCACCATGCTATAAAATGATTCATGAGATAAGATAAATGGTACATATTTTCACTTTGTAATTTTTGAAAGATTAGCCTTATCTCCACATGGCTGCTACATGGACTATGGTAGGTACAAGTTAGGAGTTCTGAGGCTACATGAAACTACTAAATCAGTGGTGACAACAATAAATAACTATAGAGTGTTAAATGTTTGACAAAGAGTCGTGTCTGACTCTTTGTGACCCCATGGACTGTAGCCCGCCAGGCTCTTCTGTTCATGGAATTCTCCAGGTAAGAATACTGGAGTGGGTAGCCACTCCCTTCTCCAGAGGATCTTCCCAACCATGGGACTGAACCCGGGTCTCCTGCATTGCAGGCAGATTCTTTACCATCTGAGCCATAAAGGCCAACATTAAAATGAACTCTGGCTAGTTAACTCTGATTCTGAAATGACTAGTGGATTGTTTGCTGCTCTTGCCAGAGTTTTATGATTTCACAACTGTCAGCATCCATTCGATGGAAAGAACATCAGCTTCAAATGAGTCTATTCTACTTTTGCGAGCACTGATAAAAGCTTTTTCATGGTGAACACACTGCCACTAATGGCTAAAATGAGGAGCTTGAATTATCTGTAGGTTTCCATCATTTCTGTATTGTCTTTTTTGGCCATTATCCCTGACAACCATGACTGAGAAGAGGGTAGAGTGAAGTACCTATAGCCCTTCAAAGCCACTGCCCAGACCATAATCAAACAGATGACAGCAGAAAGAACGGCCACAAAGATCCACACGGTGGTATCCTTCCCTGGGAAGTCTAAAAACAAACAGCCAGAAAGCTTTGATCACATACAGCATTGTTTAAAACAAACAAAGAAATGAGACTTTTGAACATAAGTCCCCTGCCCCTCTATGTCTTTTCTGATTTGAACAGCAATCCAAACAGAGTAGCGTTAATGATGGATTTACTTTTTTTCCCAACATTATTAAATTTTAATATGCAGCATATATTTTACAGTACTCTAAAAATTTCACAGTGCTTTAAAATATTATTTTATGTGATACTTACAGAGGAAATCCACGAGGACATGATCAGTTACAGTAATAATAACAAGCTAACGTTTATTAAGTTCCTAGTAAAAGCCATATGATGTGAAGCTCTTTACATACATACATTGCTGTATGTAAAGATGAGGAACTGACACTCAAGGAGTGGTGTATTCAGAGGCAGGTAGCCATAAAGTTGCCATCTGGGATTTGAACCCAGGCCTTCCGCTTCTGGACCTTGTGCTTTTATTTAGTAAGAGCTAGGACTGGACGCACAGTCTTATGGCCTGAAGTTCAGTGCTGTGTCCATTATGCCAGTGCAAGCCCTGATATTTTGGTCAGGCCAGTAGTCACAAGAGCTAGGCTTTGCCATGTGGTTCTGGGCAAGAATTCCAACTCCATTGAGCTTCAGTTTCCTCTCTTTGAGTTGCTAATGGCAATTCTATTCTCTCTGAATACCTGAGATGGTTGGGAGGACCAAAAAAGGTAAAGACTTTGTAAAGTACTTTAGAAATGCAAGATGAACTATTCCCTTGTAGAAAACCAGCCACTACGCTTAATGGCACTTGAAGAATTGGGTGCCTTCTACATACTGTTCCTTGAATGAGATCAACATGTAATTGTCATCAAGGACTGAAAATCAGTACATGCCTGTCAGGTGGGATAGCATCTTGCAAATTCTAGGTGATGACCTTGAATGACAGGGATTGGGCAGATGTGGAGAGCAGAATAAGTGACCATCACGCCCTTGGAGACACTCCAAGCTCATGTCTGCAGATGTATCCTATCCTATTAATAGAAACTGATCCTCACTGACAGTGGCCCAGGGAAAGATGCTATACTTCCAGATGTCTCTGTATTGAGTGGAGAGATGATAAATCCACCTCTACTCATTCTTCTGCTTAAGCCTCAAAACAGTTTCTCTGTTAGCAGTTACAACATACAAGTTTACTAAACCCATTCCATTTAAAAATATTTAGCAATAAAACAAAGGCAGATTGCAGGCAGAATCCCCTCTTCCTTGGGGAATTTCAAGACACTTACCATTAGGTATCTGGATGGAGGTCTCTGGGCTCCACTCACTCCAGAATCCATGGTCTGACTTGCAGCGAACCTGCACAAGGTATTTCTGTCCTGGATATAAGCTGAAAATCTTAAGCTGGGTCTGCTTTGCAGCAAAATGAATCTAGGAAGGGCCAAGGAAAACAGAAGTCACTCTGACTTGTGTTATGAAGAAAATTTTCCTTTAGGTGATAAACTAGCAGAGAAGTCAGGCCAGATGATCACACGATATACCCTGTTCACACCATTTCACCCTCTCAGCCCATTCCTTCCTCCTGTTAAACACTGCTCACACAAAAAACAACAGGTTTTCTACCTCTCCATTTGGAACACTATTTCAGGAAGACAAATATACTGCTTCCTACACTTTACCTTCTGAATTCTACATTATAGAAGGTGACTACTTAACAAAATTGGAAATTTGTTATTTTCTAAACCTAATAAAATAATTGACTCAAGGATTATTTATGGGTGTGAAGCCTCTAGGTGGAAGAGAACTGGGCATTTATGAGCACTGAAGCAGTTGTGTACATATCAAACATGACTTTACAATCAAGGCATCAGGATGTGATCTCCCCAGTCCAGCGCCCAGTTTTAGCATCATTTATGGTAGGTTGACCAGAATGGCTTTGTCTCCTGATATGATGCAATGTGAAGCATATAACATCACCTCTGAAATTTCCTTGCCAAAAATTGTTCAGCTGGAATCTAATCAAGTCTTTAGATCTAATGTTTGGTTACAGGAAATGTGGGGACAGAGAAACTGGCTAAATGACCTTATAAAGAAGTAATCAGACAGATGCAGAAGGTGGGACATTCTTTGAGACAAGTGGCTTGGTCTCCTAAGCATGTTGAGATTGAAGGGATACATGGGTCAGCCAGTATGTAATCTTGAAGTGGATTCTGGTTAAGACAAACTAGCTACTGAAATATTTTTGAAGCAGTTAGGGGAATTAAAATATGGACTAGCCATTAAATGATATTAAAGAATTAAAAAAGATGATATTAAGGAATTTCAATTAATTTTCTACATGTGATCATATTATTTTCGCTATGTTTGGAAATATTCCTTGTTTAAAAGAGACATAAAATAAAGTCTTTAGGGCTTCACTGGTGGCTTAGTGGTAAAGAATCTGCCTGCCAATGCAGGAGATGTGGGTTCAATCCCTAGGTTGGGAAGATCTCCTGGAGAAAGAAATGACAACACAGTCCAGTACTCTTGCCTGCAAAATACCATGGACAGAGGAGCCTGGTAGGTTATAGTCCATGGGGTTGCAAAAGAGTCAGACACAACTTAGTGACTAAATAACAACAACAACTAAAATATGTAAGAATAGATTGTTATAATGTCTATAATTTATTGTACTATTTATTTACAATGAAGAATTTTAAAGTAAATAAAAATGCCATTAACCATGGACTGATTACATTGAGATTTTTTTCCTCCAACTAAGTGCCACTTAAGAACTCTCATAGACATTTTGATCTAAGATATCCTGAGAGAGGTGGGTTGGAAATCTGGCAGAAAAGGCTGTTCAATTGCAAGGATCTAGTCTTGGGAGAGCTGTGATGATGAGTCCCCATCCATCCCAGGAGATGCAGGGAGATGGATGGATGCAGGGAGAAGGCCTTTCCACATGTGCGAGGGTCACATCAGTATCAGGAAGAAAACATGGTGGCCTAATAATTAGGCGGCATGACCGGTTCTCAGTTGGGGTCTTTGTCTTTGCCAAAGGACACAGTTCCTTCCAAAAGTTTCCAACTGACTCACCTCCCAATCAGTTGCTTTCTCAGGTTTTAATCGAATTTCGTACTGGATCACGAACCAACCAGATTTTACATCAGTCAGGATGGGTGGAAACCATTTTATCCACAGATATGGTTTTCTATCTTCTGGATGTTTTAATTCCAAAGTCAGGTTTGCAGGAGGCTCTGGTTCAACTGCGGATATGAAAGAAACTCCATCTTTAGTCAAATAGGGATATTTGAATCCAGAACTGTAAGACTTAGAGGCAGATCTCTCTACCTTTTCCCTCCATGTTTATGAGCCACTTCATATTTGATGTCAGGCGCTGGTCAGCAGAGTTGGGATTAGGCTGAAGCAACTGAGTCACATAGGGTGCAACATTTAAGGTGGCATAAACAGCCAAGAAGCACCTTTTGGTGCTCAAAGTTATTAGTCATTCAGGAAATGCAAATCAAAGCTACAATGGCTTATCACTTCATACCCACTAGAATGGCTAGGATTGAAAAAATGAAAATTAACAAGTGTTGGCAAGAATGTTGGAGACTTTGGAACCTTCATACATTGCTGGTGGGAATGTAAAATGGCGTAGCCACTGTGGAAAAGTCTGACAGGTGCTCAAAAAGTTAAACATGAAATTATCATGTCACCCAGCAATGTCACTCATATACCCAGAAAAACTGATAGCAGGTGTTAGAACAAGAACTCATTTGTGAATGTTCATAGCAGCACTATTCACAAGAGCCAATAGGTGAAACAACCCAAATGTCCATCAACTGATGACTGGATAAACAATATCCTTATGATGGAACATTATTCACCCAAAAGGAAGAAAGTCTTGATACAGCTACAACATGGATGAACCTTGAGAACATAATGCTTAGTGAAAGAAGCCAGACACAAAGGGCTAAATAGTATATAATTCCATGCATATGAAATATTCAGAATAGGCAAATCTATAGAGACATAAAGCAGATTAGTAGTTGCTCTGGGGCTGGGGCCATGGAGAGGAATCCAGGGAAACTGCTGAATGGGTAGGAAGCTTTTATTTTGAGTGATGAAAGAGTTCTGGAACTAGATTGTGGTGATTGTTGCATAACACTGTGAATGAACTAATACCACTGAATGGCACACTTTAAAATGGTTAAAACACTGAGCTCTATGTTATAGGTATTTTACCACAATAAAATAAAAAACTAAGGAGGCACTTACTCTCTGGTTTCTTCAAGTACAGGTCTGTGAGTGCCTCCTTAAGAGTGAGATGCCTAGGCCATACTACCCAAAGCAATCTACAGATTTAATGTAATCCCTATCAAATTACCCATGAGACTTTTCACATAAGTAGAACAAATAGCCCTAAAATTTATACGGAACTATAAAAGACCCAGAATTGCCAAAGCAATTCTGAGGAAAAGGAAAAAAGGTGGAGGTATGACCCTCCCAGACTTCAGACAATACTACAGAGCTACAATAATCAAACCAGCATCGTCTTGGCACAAAAACAGACATACACATCAATGGAACAGAAGAGAGAGACCAGAAATAAATCCACACACCCATGATCAATTAATTTTTGACAAGGGAGGCAAGAATGAACAATGAGAAAAAACAATTTCTGCAGCAGTGGTGTTGGAAAAGCTGGACAGCTGCATGTAAATCAATGAAGTTAGAACACTCCCTCACACCATACACAAAAATAAACTCAAAATGGCTTAAAGACTTAAATATAAGACAGGCACGATAAAACTCTTAGAAGAGAACATGGGCAGAACATCCTCTGATGTAAATCACATCAATGCTTTCTTAGGTCAGTCTGCACGCATGCGTGCTAACTTGCTTCAGTTGTGCCCGACTCTGTGAGACCCTATGAGCTGCAGCCCTCCAGGCTTCTCTGTCCACTGAATTCTCCTCGTACGAATACTGGAGCGGGTTGCCTTTCCCTCCTTCAGGGGATCTTCCTGACCCAGGGATCGAACCCGAGTCTCTTACGTCTAACCTGCATTGGCAGGCGGGTTCTTTACCGCTAGTGTTTACCAAGGAAATAAAAATAAAAGCAAAACTAAACAAATGGGACTTAATCAAACTTACAAGCTTTTGCACAGCAAAGGGAACCATAAACAAAATGAAAAGACAACCTACAGAATGGGAGAAAATATTTGCAAATGATGTAACTAACAAGGGCTTAATTTCCATAATATACAAACAACTCATACAACTTTATAAGAAAAAACAAAAACAAAAAACCCAACTGAAAAATGGGCAAAAGACCTAAATAGATATTTCTCTGAAGAAGACATACAGATGGCCAAGAGGCACAGGAAAAGATGCTCAACATCACTGACTATTAGAGAAATGCAAATCAAACTACAGTGACGTATCACCTCACACCAGTCAGAATGGCCATAATTTAAAAAAATCTATAAATAACAAATGCTGGAAAGAGTGTGGAAAAAAGGGAACCCTCCTACACTGTTGGTGGGAACGTAAATTGGTGCAAGTCACTATGGAAAACAGCATGGAGGTGCTTAAAAAAATCTAAAAATAGAATTGTCATATGATTCAGCAATTCCAATCTGGGCATATATTCAGATAAAACTATAATTCAAAAAGATACATACACTTCTATGTTCATAGCAGCAGTATTCACAATAGCCAAGACATAAAAACAACCTACATGTCCATTGACAGATAGATGGATAAAGAAGATGTGACTATATACATATAATTTATATACATATATATTATATATAAAATATAAATATATAAAGATATAATACTATAAATATATAAATTTACATAAAATATAAATAAACACAAAATAAATATGTATAAATTTATGTGAATGCATATATATAGAGAGAGAGAGAGAGAGAAGGAAATGGCAACCCACTCCAGTATTCTTGCCTGGAGAATCCCATGGACAGAGGAGCTGGTGGGGTACAGTCCACGGGTTTGCAAAGAGTTGGACATGACTGAGCGACTAAGCACAGCACACACCCACACACCCACACACATATACAATGGAATACTACTCACCTATTAAAAAGAATGAAATAATGCCATTTGTAGCAACATGAATGGACCTAAAGATTATCACACTAACTGAAGTAAGTTAGAAAGCAAAAGACAAACACCATTTGATATCACTTGTATGTGGAATTTAAAATATGACGCAAATGAACTTATCTACAAAACAGAATCATAGACATAGAGAACAGACTTGTGGTTGGCAAGGGGAAAGAAGAATGAGGGACAGATGGATTGGGAGTTTGGGGTTAGCAGATGCAAACTCATATTGAATGGATAAGCAGCAAGGTCCTAGCATATAGCACAGGGAACTATATTCAATATCCTGTGATAAACTATAATGAAAAAGAATATTAAAAACAGTGTATATATATATGTAAAACTGAATCACTTTGCTGTACAGCGGAAATGAACACAACACTCTAAATCAATGATACTTGACTAAGATAAATTTAAAAGAGTGACGGGCTAGGGTGCTGGTTTGCCTTACCCTAATTTCAGTCTTGCTGGCCAGTCACATTTTCTCCATTCATTTCTTACCTCCTCAAATCAATCTCAATTCCAGGTGAGAGAAGAGTGAGTGTAACTCTAGTGGACTTGGCATTATAACCTGTCTGAAAAATGAACTTGAGAAAATTTGCCACTAATCCTAATGTTTGTATGTTACTAAGTAAATACGTAAGAAAGATGGTTTTATATGGACTTACTAAATAAACATCACTTGTTATAAGTTTTAAGTTGAACACAAGACTGAGAAATGCCTCTGATCAAAACATCTTTGTATAAAAGTGCAAGTAAAATGTTCAAGATGAATCCTTGAAAGCAAACTTTCTCAACCTCAGCATTATGTGTATTTTGGACAAGAAAATTCTCTGTGGTGGGGGCGGTTCTGAACACTGTGGAGTGTTAGCATCACCCCTGGGTTATCCCCCATTAGATGTCCTCCCTCTCTGCAACAATCAAAAATATTTCCTGATATTGCCAAAAATCCTGTGGGAGGCAAAAGAGCACCCAGTTGAGAATCATTGCTTTCAAGTGTTTTCAGCAGAGTTAAATATTTCTGAGATATGTACCAATATTCTGTACTGCAGGTTATCACTGGATGAGGTTCAAGCTTGTAGACTTTACTGCGGTTAAACGTAAGTTGTCAGTGAACTTCTGTGGCCCCTCACCAATACTGTAAGCTGTAGCGTTAATGAGAATTCTAAGAACACTTCCTTAATAATTTTGAAAAGATCTACTTCTGCTTCACTGACTATGCTAAAGCCTTTGAACATGTGAATCACAACAAACTGTGGAATATTCTTAAAGAGATGGGAATACCAGACCACTTTACCTGCCTCCTGAGAAACCTGTATACAGGTCAAGAAGCAACAGTTAGAACTGGACATGGAACAACAGACTGGTTCCAAATTGGGAAAGGAGTAGGTCAAGGCTGTATATTGTCACCCTGCTTATTTAACTTAAATGTAGAGTTCAGTTCAGTTCAGTCGCTCAGTCGTGTCCGACTCTTTGCGAGCCCATGAACCGCAACACGCCAGGCCTCCCTGTCCATCACCAAATCCCAGAGTTTACCCAAACGAATGTCCATTGAGTCAGTGATGCCATCCAACCATCTCGTCCTCTCTCATCCCTTTCTCCTCCTGCCCTCAATCTTTCTCAGCATCAGGGTCTTTTCAAATGAACACATTACGTGAAATGCCGGGCTGGATGAAGCTTAAGCTGGAATCAAGATTGCCGGGAGAAATATCAATAACCTCAAATACGTTGATGACACTATCCTAATGGCAGAAAGCAAAGAGGAACTAAAGAGCCTCTTGATGAAGGTGAAAGAGGAGAGTGAAAAAGCTGGCTTAAAACTCAACATTCAAAAAACGAAGATCATGGCATCTGGTCTCATCACTTCACAGCAAATAGGTGGGGAACAATGGAAACAGTGAGAGACTTCATTTTCTTGGGCTACAAAATCACTGCGGATGGTGATTTCAGACATGAAATTAAAAGATGCTTACTCCTTGGAAGACAAGCTACGCCAAACCAGCATATTAAAAAGCAGAGACATTACTTTGCCAACAAAGGTCCTTACAGTAAAAGCTATGGTTTTTCCAGTAATCATGTGTGGATGTGAGAAGAAGGCTGAGTACTAAAGAATTGATGCTTTTGAACTGTGGTTCTGAAGAAGACTCTTGAGATTCCCTTGGACAGTACAGAGATCAAATCAGTCAATCCTAAAGGAAATCAACCCTCAATATTACCATGAACAGTGTGAAAACGCAAAAAGACATGACACTGAAAGACCAACTCCCCAAGTTGGTAGGTGCCCGATATACTACTGGGGAAGAGCAGAGAAATAGCTCCAGAAGGAATGAAGAAGCTGAGCCAAAGTGGAAACAATGACTAGTTGTAGATGTGTCTGGTGGTGAAAGTAAAGTTCGATGCTGTGAAGAGCAATATTGTATAGGAATCTGGAATGTTAGGTCCATGAATCAAAGTAAATTGAAAGTGGTCAGGCAGAAGATGGCAAGCATGAACATCGACATTTTAAGATTCAGTGAACTAAAATGGATTGGAATGGGCAAATTTAATTCAGATGACCATTATATCTACTACTATGGGTAAGAATCTCTTAGAAGAAATGGAGTAACTCTCATAATCAACAAAAGAGTTTGAAATGCAGTACTTGGGTGCAATCTCAAAAATGACAGAATGATCTCTGTTCGTTTCCAAGGCAAACTATTCAAAATCACAGTAATCCAAGTCTATGCCCCAAATACTAATGCTGAAGAAGCTGAGGTTGAATGGCTCTATGAAGACCTACAAGAGCTTCTAGAACTAATATCCCCAAAAGATGTCCTTTTCATCATAGGGGACTGGAATGAAAAAGTAGGAAGTCAAGAAATACCTGGAATTTGGCCTTGGAGTACAAAATGAAGCAGAGAAAAGGCTAACAGAGTTTTGTCAAGAGAACACACTGGTCATAGAAAACATCCTCTTCCAACAACACAGGAGAAGACTCTACACATGGATGTCACCAGATGGTCAATACCAAAATCAGATTGATTATACTCTTTTCAGCCGAAGATGGAGAAGCTCTATACAGTCAGCAAAAACAAGATCAGGAGCTGACTGTGGCTCAGAGCATGAACTCCTTATTGCAAAATTCAGACTTAAATTGAAGAAAGTAGGGAAAACCACTAGGCCACTCAGGTATGTCCTAAATAAAATCCTTTACAATTATACAGTGGAAGTGAGAAATAGATTCAAGGGATTAGCTCTGATAGATCAAGCGCCTGAAGAACTATGGACAGAGATTCATAACATTGTACAGGAGGCAGTGATCAAAACCATCCCCAAGAAAAAGAAAGGTAAAAAGGCAAAATGGTTGTCTGAGGAGGCCTTACAAATAGTTGAGAAAAGAAGAGAAGAGAAGTGAAAGGCAAAGGAGAAAAGGAAAGATATACCCATCTGACCCTGATGCTGGGAAAGATTGAAGGCGGGAGGAGAAGGGGACGATAGAGGATGAGATGGTTGGATGGCATCACTGACTCAACAGACATAAGTTTGAGTAAACTTCGGGAGTTGGTGATGGACAGGGAGGCCTGGCGTGCTGCAGTCCATGGGGTCACAAAGAATCAGACATGACTGAGCGACTAAACTGAACTGAACCCATCTGAATGCAGAGTTCCAAAGAATAGCAAGGAGGGATGTGAAAGATCTTAATGACCCAGATAACCATGATGGTGTGAACACTCACCTAGAGCCAGACATTCTGGAATGTGAAGTCAAGTGGGCCTTAGGAGGCATCACTACAAACAAAGTTAGTGGAGATAATGGAATTCCAGCTAAGCTATTTCAAATCATAAAAAATGATACTGTGAAAGTACTGCACTCAATATGCCAGCAAATTGGGGAAACTCAGCAGTGGCCACAGCACTAGAAAAAGTTTTTCTAGTAGTCATGTATGGATGTGAGTGCTGGACCATAAAAATCCTGAGCACCGAAGAATTGATGCTTTTGAACTGTGGTGTTGGAGAAGATTCTTGAGAGTCCTTTGGACTGCAAGGAGATCAAACCAGTCAATTCTAAAGGAAATCAATCCTGAATATTCATTGGGAGGATTGATGTTGAAGCTGAAGCTCTAATTCTTTGGCTATGTGATGAGAAGAACTGACTCACTAGAAAAGACCCTAATGCTGGGAAAGACTGAAGGCAGGAGAAGGGGATGACAGAGGACAAGATGGTTAGATGGCGTCATGGTCTCAAGAAGAGTTTGATCAAGCTCTGGGAGATGGTGAAGGACAGAGAAGCCAGGCATGCTACAGTCCATGGGGTTGCAAAGAGATGGACACTACTGAGCAACTGAACAACAACAAATTTATTGGAAGACTGATGCTAAGCTGAATCTCCAATATTGTAGTCACCTGATCCAAAGAGCAGACTAATTGGAAGACGTTGATGCTGGGAAAGATTGAGGACAGGAGGAGAAGGGGGTGACAGAGAATGAGATGGTTGGATGGCATTACCTACTCAATGGATACGAGTTTGAGCAAACTCTGGAAGATAGTGAAGGAAGCCTGGTGTGCTGCAGTTCACGGAGTCACAAAGAGTCAGACATGACTGAACATGCACGCAAATTTCCTTACAGCAGTTGCCTCAGTACATTACAGAACTTCTCTTGCTCACTGTTTTGACGTCAAATATTAAATATTATAACACTTGAGGGCAGAGTATTTGAGGGCAAGGCAATTTAAAAAAGAGCCTGTGGAAAAAACTAAAAATAGAGCTAGTATATGACTGAGCAATCCCACTACCAGGCATATACCCTGAGAAAACCATAATTCAAAAAGGTACATGTACCCCAAGGTTCACTGAAGCCAGGACATGGAAGCAACATGAATGTTCATCAACAGATGAATGGATAAAGATGTTATACATATTTATAATGGGATATTACTCAGCCATGAAAAAGAATGAAATTGCGTCATTTGTAGTGAGTGAGTGAATCTAGAATCTGTAGAGAAAAGAGAAGCAAATACTGAACATTAACAAAAATATATGGAATCTTGAAAAATGGTGCTGGTGAACCTCTTTTCAGGGCAGGAACAAGGGTGCAGACATAGAGAACGGACTTGTGAACACAGCGGGGTAAGGAGAGGGTGGAACAAATTGAGAGAGCGGCACTGACATATTCACACTACCGTGTGTAGAACAGCTAGTGGGAGAGCTTGGCTCGGTGCTCTGTGATGATTCAGAGAGGTGGTGTGGGGGTGGGAGGGAGGCTCAAGATGGGGGAGATACATGTGTAATTATCACTGATTCACTCTGTAGTACAGCAGAAACTAGCACACCACTGTAAAGCAATTACATTTCAACAAAAAAATAAGAAAGAGCTTATGAAAATGGAATTATTTGGCATTTAGCATTTTAAAGGCTTCATGTCTTGAGTCTATTTATATGAATGGAATTAATTTTATTCCTATTTGTAAGTGGTGTTACTTTTTATTTTCTTAAGCTAAGATTAAATTCTATTTCCACCTCCACGCTCACTGTAATCATTTGCTGGGTGGAGGGAAGAGATAGTATTGAAATGTGTACTAACTGATGTTGGAAGCTTTTCTAGTTTTTAAGGATCAACCACTGATAACATGCCAATGGGATGATATATATGATGTTGGAAGTATATAGCCCAATACTTGAGAGCCTTAGCCTGATTTTCTTTGTCAGTTGGTGCTAGATAAGTCAGGAAGACTTCGGTGACCTTGAACCTAATTAGCTACTCCTTAGGTAACCTAATAGGGAGGCTGAATCCAGTCCTGGCCAAGCCATCTCTTGACCTAAGATCCTCTTTGTCATTGCTACTCAACCAAAAGCCGAAGAACTGATGCTTTTGAACTTCGGTACTAGAGAAGACTGTTGAGAGTCCCTTGGACTGCCAGGAGATCAAATCAGTCAATCCTAAAGGAAATCAACCCTGAATATTCATTGGAAGGACTGAAGCTCCTGAATATTCATTGGAGCTGAAGCTCCAATGCTTTGGCCACCTGATGTGAAGAGCAAACTCATTGGAAAAGATCCCGGTGCTGGGAAAGACTGAGGGCAGGAGCAGAAGTGGGCAACAGACAATGAGATGGTTGGATGGCATCACCGACAAATGGACATGAGTTTGAGCAAACTCCAGGAGATAATGAAGGACAGGGAAGCCTGGTGTGATACAGTCCATGGGGTCACAGAGAGTCGGACACGACTGAGAGACTCAACAACAACAACCAAACCACAAAGGCCACTGCAGTTATGCCTCATCGTCCTGAACCTCAGCGTTGATCATGCAAAGCAGGAAGAAGCTCTTAGATAGATTTTTGTTTTACTTTACTTATGAGTTCTCCAAACCTCATGGTTGTAATCTTGCACCTCAGCCTTCTGTTCAAGTAGTACTATTTACTCCCCAAGTAGTTTATTTTGAGAAGAATAGCTCCAGTTGCTGAGGAACATATGCATATTGAGAACTGAATTTGGGGCAAAGCAGCTGGAGAAGATCCTGTGGGTGGAGAAGCAGATGAGTGTCTTCTAAGAGTTGCTACTCCATGAAGCAGTGTGTTTCAGGGAGAGAAATCTCAGAAAGGAAACCCCAGTTTGCCAAGGGGGAAGGGGACATCAGTTGCATGGGGAGGGCTGGAGAGAAGGACTGACAAGGGAAGCTAAATAGAACACTGCTGTTGCGTGCAAGGGTGTGAGAAGAAGGGTCAAGGGAAGGCACAAGGATCTTTACTGTCTTACTGTCAGGAATACAAATGGGTTTAAAACACTCAGTTGGTGAGGATATTGTGAATTTTTTCATATTTCCTTTTGGGGATCCATCCCTAAGACAAGGAGACTCAAACTGAGTTTAACTCTCTGTAGATTCATATCAGAATAACACATTCCTCACCTGTCACACTTCCCCTTACCTATGTAAGTCACGTCCACATAAAGTGGATCCGAGGAACTGATTCCCATCTGGTTGATGGCGTTTACTGTGATGGCGTACATCTTCCATATGGAGGTGTACTTCTTGCTAAAATAGCAGGAGTTGGGGCCCCCAGTTTCGTAGTCTGGACATTCATGGATGAGTGTCTCTCTGCAACAAGTAACATATTAGGAGTCAGTAAGAAAGTGGTATGGAGCTTCCTCGCTGGCTCAGTGATAAAGAATCTGCCTGCAATGTCAGAGACATGGGTTCCATCCCTGGGTCGGGAAGATCCCCTGGAGAAGGAAATGGCAACCCACTCCAGTATTCTTGCCTGGAGAATCCCACAGACAGAGAAGCCTGGTGGGTTATAGTCTATGGGGTCGCAAGAATCGGACATGACTTAGCAACTAAACCACCACCACCAAGAAGGTGGTATAAAGAGCCTAGTTTTTTTTAAAGTGGTATAAAGAGCCTGGTACGTCAATATCACTGAATTTGGAGGGACAAGCGAAAAACAGAGCTGGAGAAGGGCTCCCCAAGCTTCTTGACAGTGAGGGGTGACTCAGGGAAGGGAGTGCTGGAGAAGAGGTGGAGGAGTCACGTCAGAGCCCCAGTGACTGTTTCTCACCAACTCTTCCTGTCTACAGTTTGCTGTGGGCTTTGTGCTATACGCCCCCTGCCAATAAACACTTGAGTTTTCCATGGCCAAGGGGCCACCATCCTCAGGAAACGACCATTGGGTCATCTCAGGACTTTCTCTTGCATCATACAAACCAGCGTGGGGTGGAGGCGAGGCTGCCCAAGGCAGCAGTTATTGCACAAATGTGTTGAATTACATGTCACTAAAAAAGCTGAAAGGGGATACAAACTGCAGTATATTTCCAATTGCACTCAGGCAGCCACAGAGGAGAGTGACTCTGTAAGGAGGTACTTCAGGTCCCAGAGGACCCTCAGGCTGCTCACATTTAGACCTGGGGGCTCCATGCAAGACTTGTCACACAGGTGAGCAGGCTTGTTTCACCATGCTGCCACTTTGAGCTCCTGAGGGCTGTGTGTCTGACACCCCTTTGGGTCTCACAGGGGATGTCAACTTTGTGTACCACTAAGCGCAGTCACCGGGAGGCAGGCCAGCTGTTCCTCCAGTAAATGTTTCCTTCACTGGGAAGGATATCTAGCCATCTCTGGATTTCTAGGAGGGTTTCACTGTAACTGATGAACTCCTTGCCCAGAGATGACCCTGTTGAATTTGGACTGCAATTTTTTAGCTCCCAATACCCCCTCTGGGAGATCATGGGTCCATGGATTTCCTAAGGAAAAACCTCATCTTCCTTTTCTTGTAGGGCTTGTTATTTTCTTGCACGTGAAACAAGTTCAAACAGCTAATGTACCACAGTTGTCAAGGATTACATAATAATACTCTTAGGTTGCAAAAGCAATGATTATTAAAAAAAATGACAAGCGGCACAAGGTTGATAGATAAGCATCTAAAATTAACTTAGGAAACACTTATACGTGACTTTGGGGTACAACTCAAGCTTATGCCAGGCAATGGTAACACGGATGGATTGGTAACACCTCACTGGTGGTGGAGTTTATGGACGTGAGGGAGCTCGGCTGGAACATTAGGAGGAGAATGTGGACGTGGATGTTAGGGTCCCTGCCCCCAGTAGTGGGAGGTTATTAGTATCCATTCAGGGAAGCATGGCAATTCACCCAGGGTCAGTGGTCCTATGGCCTGGAGGGTGAGGACACTCACGTGGGGTTTGCTAGGAGAGAAGAGAACGTTTACCCTTCCTTGTGGTAAGTCAGTGTGTAATTGGTAGGAAGTCCTCCGTCTGCCCCCGGCTCCCACCAGCACGTGAACGTTTCCTTTCCAGGGGAACGACATTTAATGATCTTGGGTTTTCCAGGAGGTGATTGTCCTAGAAAAAGTCAGAAGGCACCGGAGTCAAGATTAAGGTCCATTCAATTCTGTGACCGTTCTGTTGCCAGAAGGTACCGGAGTCAATGTTAAGGTCCGTTCAACTCTGTGACCATTCTGTTGGTGACAGAAACAGGTAGATGAGGCCAGGCCAGTGATGAGATCTCAGGGAGAGTAGGCCTAGGGGTGGGAGGTGGGACTCAGAAGTGCCAAGATGTCAGCATCCTGCAACATTCTTCTGTGGGCTGCCCTGAAGTTGGCAGGACTCAGAGAGAGAGCTTTGTGGTGGGGGGTGTGTGTGTGAGTGTGTGTGCATGTACTGTGGGATGGAGATACCAGCAACCTAAGATCCATGACTAACTGTAACATTTCACCAATGGTGAGCAGCAAGGGTGCAAGGGGTACACATGGATCGAGCAGAATCTGGCCCTTCCAGAATCCCACGGTGTCTGTGGAGCAGATATGTGCCCACAGCACCAGGGTGGCCATAAAAAGAATTCGCTTTCAGACACAAGCATCCTGTGATCATTTGCTGATCTGATGCTCTCTGGACCTCTCCCCTCTGCTCACTGACCCCCATCTTTCTGCCACTCCCACATAGTGAACCCAATTCTCTGCTCTTTTGCTCTTTCACTGTGTTACCCAGGCTCCCCATTTAGCTGCTTCTCCCCCCATCTTTTCCATCCCTTCCTTTCCTCCTTCACTCTTCTTGATTCCGTTCAGCTTTGACCTATGATTCAGTCTCACAATGTGGCTCCCATCCTCCCCGTCTCCACTTCTGAAGCTGGGTTTTCAGTCCCCTTTTTGTATATGTTTTCCCCTTTCTCCCTGGGTCTTTATGTAGTGAGATGGCAAAGGGTTCTTTTGTAATTCTTGGCTCTTTTTGGGGGTAGGAGGCATGGCAGCTCCTAGACGCGGTTAAGTGGGTAGCTGTTCTCCCAGTTAAGCTACCATCATTATCTAGTTCTAGCTGGAAGCTAGTGGGTCTGAAAGAGGTGATGTGGGAAAACCCAGTGTGGATGGAGTTTTCGAGGTGCCTAGCCCCCGAATCTTTTGGTGAGCTGGCACCCTCTTCTGTTCCTTATCTGTCAGGTCCAGGGAAGGAAAGAGTCCCTCTATCCCCAGCCACATAACCCCAGGTGGCATTTCATTCAGGAAATCGGGAGCAGAGAGGGGCGCTTCCAGGAGGCGATCCTTGAACCTCGGGGGCTTGTCTGTTTTCTGCCACCCTGTCCTTCATCCCTCAGGCTGGCTCCTGAGCTAGAACTGCTAGCAAAGCAGCATCAGGAAGAATGAGTTCAGAAGAGGACATGGGTGGGAAGGAGGGCACTAGGCAAAGCCAGCCAGAAAGCAGAACTGAATGGAATGGGGTGATGGGATATAAGGCTGCGCCAAGGTCCCCGAGCTGAGTCAGCTGGAGCCCAGCCAGCTCCTAGATCCCCTGAAAACCATCCACACCAGCCAGTCTGCGCTTAGCTCTGCCCATTTTGGAATGTTGCTCGACCTCTAGGGAATATTTCTTCAGGACAATTTCACAGGGTGAAGTGATTTTTTGTTTGTTTTTTCTTGTGGCTAGGGAGGAGTGTGTGAGGTGGAAGGAAAAGCTTATATTTTAAAAACACACAAAGTTTACAGCTCAATAATGAGCATATTTAGAAGTCAGTTAAGGCAACTGTTGATTATTCGGGGCTTATTTGAATACTTGAAGTTTCCATATGGATTGCACCAATTTCCACATTTCTTTTTCTCTCCCTGAGAGCTTCTCTCTCTCACATTTCACTGGTTATTAACAGTACCTCGAGAAAACTCAAGAGAGGAGAGTAAAGCTGTGAAACTGTAATTAGTCAAATGTTTCTTTCACCCACTTTAGAGGAGATGGTTACAATGAATGGACGGTCTCATTTTCCCTATAAAATGCACACAAACACAGGGACAACCACAGAGGTACCCCCCACCCCCAACACACACATGCTCAAACAGAAGAGCTCATATCAGAAACACACCCACAGATCACAGAGGAACAATATACACAGCTGCATACTTATAGAAGTAGATACTGGTCCACACATAGGTACATATGCAGAAATATGCACCCACAAATGGGTATGCACATAGGTACACACAGAGAAGTATTTTCAATTAGGTACGTACAGGGAAGCTAATTGATACAGAGATATACACAAGTATACACACTTACAAATAGACTGGGGTAGACACACTGAAATGTACACACACAGGCTCACACGTGCTAGTCTAGTTGTGAATTTCATTTCCCGCATAACAGAGTTGGGTGTTCCTATTTTTCACTATGTAACAGCAATCCTCTTAGATCTCTTAACAGGTTTTCAAAGATTTTTCTCACATACCTTTTCACCTGAGGTGGAGGAAACATCATTATCCTCACTTTGAAAGTGTCTAAGTCCAGAGAACTTAGTTAGCTGGCTCAAGGTTGCACAGCCAGTAAGGGACAGAACCTGCACTGAAATTCTGATATGTCCCTGGCAGAGTTGTTTCTCTGCACTTCCAGAGTGAGGATGGAAGTCAGAGCACAGTGACAGGATGTGGCATTAACGTCATCCAGTCTTTTGCATTAATTTTTGCTTTCATTTTAATCCCATAATATTGTAAATAATTGAAGAGAAGAAAATGCCATGGACATTTTCATTTCCTGTAACTGCACTGCAAGAGGACTGTGATGGATTCTCCCCTCCTCTCATACAAATACCCCAGGGAGTGAAAGAGAACTGGACAGTCTCTTACTTACCATTCAGAAGGCTGGCGTTGAGAAAAAGGAGCAAAGTGAAAACCACTGTGGATGCCGCATTTTCCTTCATGTTGGCTCCTTCTTCTTTCCACAGAAAATATATCAGAGGTTCACTGAAAGAGAAGGCACAGGCAACTTTCTGAAACTGCAAAAGTCTGGTGAGGCACTCGCACCACTTTGTTCTGAGTGTTTGCAACTGATTCTTGCTCCTTGCTGAAGGTGAATAACAAAACAGGAGGAAAGGAATGTAGGAGAATGTAACAAGGATAGCTTGGCTCAGAAGCATCGCCCTGCACACACTGGGAAAAATTCCACCACCAGAGGTCATCCGAAGACACGTTCAAGGTCAGCCGAGCGCAACCGGCTCCTTTGCACACACCTTAAGGAAAAATTGTTCTCTTTGCACCCCACAGTGTTAGTTGCTCAGTCGTATCTGACTCTTTGAAACCCCATGGGCTGTAGCCCACCAGGCTCCTCTGTTCACGGGATTTCCCAGGCAACAATACTGGAGTGGGTAGCCATTCCCTTCTCCAGGGGATCTTCCTGACCCAGGGTTGGAACCTGGTCTCCTGCATTGCAGGTGGATTCTTTACTGTCTGAGGCACCAGGGAAGCCACCCAATAATAGATCACCTGTTTTATGTGATACAGATTGTATACCCTACAATAGAATTGTTCTAGGAGGGCTTTGATCTACTAGCCAAAAATAAGGCAGGCTGAAAAGTTGGTGCTTTCAATTTAACTCCCACCTGGCCCCGTGGATGCCACCAAGAAAGAGGGGGAAGGCTCTTCTGAAGGTTCCACTTTGGAAGACTCTGGAAGTGTCCCAGGTCATGGGCAAGGCTGTGAGCCATGCAGTGAACTCTAGTGAACCTCCACGTGATGACTCTTACCCCTTTGGAAAAGCCCCATAAACAAGAAATGACAAATCCCAGTAATAATTCAAAGTCCCTTGCATTTGAAGAATTAAGCAAATTTTGAACCTGCAGGGGTTGAGAGTTTTGAGAAATTTATTATTAATATTATTATTTTTACCCTTGGAACAATTTTCAAAGCCTCTAAATGTCCTTCTAAGAAGAAAGGATTTTGAAAGACATTTGGAAAAGACTCATTAGCCTTTTTGGACTCCAAACAACTCTTGGAAAACAATAGATTTGATGAAGTAAATATAAATTCTTGGAAGCCCATGACTTACATTTTCCCTTTAAATTTTACTGGTTTTTTTTTTTTCTTCAAATCAGGGGAAGGGCATGCAGGAGCAAAGCTGCCCATCCAGGGATGTTGGAAAATACTGAATGCTGTTTGATGAGCCCTGAAAATACCAGGCTTTGCCAACTCCTTCTGGTCAGAGGGTGGATTTCCATCTGCCAGCCAGACACCACCTAACAAACAACTTCTTGAAGTTCTTTCCACCTGCTATTATGCCCCTTGAGACATACTTGGAAATAGAAATCTCAGTGACAATACAGGTTCGGGATTCTATGTTGGGGATTGGAACTGGAAAATGGAACAGGAAAAAGAAAGCAGCAGAAAGGGTAGAAGTTGAGAAATTATGAAGCAGAGAGACAACAGAGTGGCCGTGGCTGCCCCCAAGGATCTTAAACACTGTTGTTCTCCCTAATCCAGCTTCACTGGGTCCATTGAGACCTGAAAGAGTTCTTTGTTCTGCACATCTGGTGATCTCAGCTTGGCCTGGGGATGTGTGTGCTACCCACTGACTGAAAAAGTTCTAAAATAAACTTGAAACTCTCCTAAATAATATTTTCCAGTAAAAGTGCTTTCAGGAAGCATTTTATTCCTAAGATATCCTGGAATCTGGTGAGTAGTCATGTGCACTTTCTGCTTCCTTGAAACCCCCATGTCTGGGAACTGGACACTCTCATTGTGGTCCCATTACTGTGTTTCAATAATGATTCCCAATTTACCCTGCATCTTACTCTCCAGCAGGGCAAACACAGTGCTGGGGTAAGTAAACCTTCAGAGAGACAGAGAATCCCAACTGCCCATTTCTATGGGTGCTATGCTGAAAGTCAACCTGATCACCTACTGTGGTCTCTTCCTGCACTAGGCACATCTCCCACTGTGCATGGACCATTTTTTTATGACTGGTGAACACTAGACTAGAGATAAATTTTGTCTCATACTAAAGACAGAGTTTCCATATGATTCAGCAATCTCACTCCTTGGCATTTATCTAAGATACATATACCTGAATGTCACTGTAACACTATATTCAATAGACAATACATGCAAGCAATCTAAGTGTCCATGGACAGATGAATAGACAAAGAAGATCTGGTATATATACACAATGGAATATTACTCAGTCATAAAAATGACTGAAATAATGCCATCTGCAATAACATGCATGGACCTAGAGATTATCATACTAAGTGAAGTAAGTCAGAGAAAGAAAGACAAATAGCATATGATATCATTTACATGTGGAATCTAAAAAATGATACAAATGAACTTATTTACAGAACAGAAATAGGCTCACAGACATAGAAAACAAACTTACGGTTACCAAAGGGGAAAGTGAGTGGGGAAGGGATAAATGAGAAGTTTGGGATAAACAGATATACACTCCTATATATAAAATAAACAACAAGGTCCTACTATACAGTACAGGGAACTATATTTAGTATCTTATAATAACCTATAATGGAAGAGAACCCCCCCAAATATTTGAATGTTTGGGTCAGATATTACATTCAGATCTAAAATCTGAATCACTTTGCTGTACACCAGAAACTAACATGTTTGTAAACCAACTATACTTCAGTGAAAAAGTGTAAGTAACTTAAATAAAACTTTTCTGTTTGAGTTTACTTCCTCATTGCAAGCAGGATCTTGATCAAGATTATTCATTCCAACTTGGGCTGGAACATCCAAAGAGTGTCCACAGACTGCTTGCAGTGATGGCTATAGTGGTAAATGGCTCCAAATGTTGGCAGTCCAACTAGGAAAAAGTGAGCCTCACATTGCCACCAGAGGACAATGATCTTGGCTTCATTCCTCAACAGCTCTCTGAGTGCGAATGTGGTTTAAAAATTCAAGAATGAAAACCGAAAAGCAGGTCTGTAGCAAGTCAGCACCCTCATGCCTTGCCCATGACAAACTGCCTTGGCTTCCTTGCTTCCAAATCCTCAAAGATTCTACTATCTTTATGTTCCACCTGTTATCTTACTCTAATCTCCCTTGTCACAGTGCTATGTCCCACTGTGGTAGAACCCCACCCTCCCCCTTCTTCCTCATTCTGTGCATAAATGCTGAGCCTGGAAAGCTTCCCTTCCTCACCTTTTCCATTAAGCCAAGTCTCATCTACACAGGGCAAAACTTGAGAAAGCAGTCTGGAAGTTTTTTCTTCCTTAATATTTATTTATTTGGGTGCATGGGCTTAGTTGCCCTGCAGCACAGGGGATCTTAGTTCCCTAACCAGGGATGGAAACTTTGTCCTTTGCGCTGGAAGGCAGATTCTTAACCACTGGACCAACTGGGAAGTCCCCAGTCTGGAAATTTTTGCCCTGGCCACTTGCTCTTCTGAGGAACAAGACCCACTCTCCCTGATGCAAAGTCAGAGCCACAGTCCCATAGCCTGGGCTGATTCCATTGTCCACAGCAGGGAGACTGTGTCATAGGAGAGAAGGCCAGGGGAGGGGGGTCTCCTGAGAGCTAAAAATAATAGACCTGAGCTTTCACTCTCTACCCTAGGTAGACTCTATCTGCATATTCTAGCTTATCCAGCCCCTGAACCAACCCAAATGCCAGAAATCTCAGTGCTACACTTTTGTGGAACTTGTTCCCAAGACCTGGTGTCAGGTGGTCCCAAAGAAAACACAGTTCTCACCTTGTCTTGCCTCATGGTCACTGTTGCTCTGATGTTCTACTCAGATTTTTGGCTGAGCTCCCCTGACTCTAGAAATGGACCTAGCATGGAGGGCATGGGTTCTGAGGACCTACCTAGCTCTTGCAAGCCTAATTACCATGGACAAGCAGGGCCCCATTCAAGATCTGAATTTCTTGAAGGACTGTCATTTCAAATGTGAAATGCACAAATCATAAGTATTCTGCTCAATGAATTATCACAAGATGGACATGTCTATGTTACAACCAGGTCAAGAAACAGAACACTAATAGCATCTTAGAAATTCCCCCGGTGCCTCCTCCCGGCTTCTATCCAACCCTTTCCAAGAGGAACCAGTTTTCTGACTTCTAACACCAAAGATGAGTTCTGTTTACTTTTGGACTTTATAGAAACAGAATCATACAATATGCATATTTTGACTGTGTGTGTCTGGCTTCTTTCATTTCACATTGTTGAATGATTCATCCTTGTTGTTACATGGAGTTTTACAAAATTCATTTTTAGTTCACGTCATTCATCTTCATATTACACTGAAAGAAAGACCATAATTTATTTCCTCATTCTACTCTTGATGGACATTTGAGGTTTTTAGTTTCTGATAAACTTTGAATTTTGCTAAGACTTATTAAGACTCTGATGGCAGAGAAGACCCACATACCTTATACCTGCTTTGTGCTCCTTCGCAACTTTCTGTTCTCTACCATTAATAGTTAGGATACTGCCTGCCACACATCTTGATTATAAATGCAAATTAAGTTTCAAATGCCTGTCTTGTCCTAAAATGCAAACCATCTCATTTCTTGCAACAAATTTTAAAATACATCCATTCATGGTCTGAAATGTTAGGAACTGTGTTTGCTGCTTCCTCTGGGGTCTGCTGGGCCAGGTCCTCTACATTCTGGGTCTCATTACCTGCCTGCAGCTCTACCTGTTTCATGGCCCGAGGCTAACAGAACATGGTGAGAACCCCACAGTACTTTTTGATGTCTAGCAATCTGGCTTTTGTTTCTAATACGGAATGCCAATATTTAGTTGGGAAAACAGAGGAGATAATCTGCTCAGGGTAGGGTGAGCAAGCAGCAGGAGGGATCAGTTATTTCACACCAGGCTCAAGATTAGGGCCATTATACAAGTTCTGTTGTTGCTAAATTGTATCGGACTCTTTGCAACCCCATGGATTGACAGCAGCACGCCAGGCTTCCCTGTCCTTCACTATCTCCCGGAGTTTGTTCAAATTTACAACCACTGAGTCAGTAATGCTATCTAACCATCTCATCCTCTGTTGCCCCCTTCTCCTCCTGCCTTCAATCTTTCCCAGAATCAGGGTCTTTTCCAATGAGTAGTCTCTTCGCATCAGGCAGCCAAAATATTGGAGCTTCAGCTTCGAAAACAGTCCTTCTAATGAATATACGGGTTGATTTTCTTTAGGATTGACAGGTTTGATCTCCTTGCTGTCTAAGGGACTCCCAAGAGTCTTCTCCAGCCCTATAACTTGAAAGCATCAATTTATTGGTGCTAAGCCTTCTTTATGGTCCAACTCTCACATCCATACATGACTACTGGAAAAACGGTAGCTTTGGCTATATGGACCTTCATCAGCAAAGTGGTGTCTTTGCTTTTTAATATGTCTTCTAGGTTCTTCATAGCTTTCCTTCCAAGGAGCAAGCATCTTTTAATTTCATGGATACAGTCACTGTCAGCAGTAATTTTGGAACTGAAGAGAGTAAAATGTGTCAAATCAATAGTCAATGTCTGTAGAATAAGTGAATCACTGAAGCCTTAAAGTTGGAAAAGCAGAACAAGAATCTAAGATAGAGGAGGAAATTCTGCACACAGAGGAACTGGTCCTGTGGTAGTATTAACAAACTCTGGACTTGGAGAGAGTTTAGCATCCTGTCTTTGACAGGGTAACCTGAAGAGGTTTCCAGAACCACATGGCAGCTGCTCTTGAATGCAGACATTGAGTGTTGGGGATGCAGTGCTAGGAGAACCCTGGCCCAAGGGTGTGAGGATATGAAGGTTCCAGCTCTCCCTGGGTTGCATGCAAACATGTGCCCACAGCAACAAAGTGTTTATTAGTCCATAGCCCAGAAATCAGAGTTACACATTGGCCTGTGAACTTTTCAAGCCAGATTCTTGCTCATATGTCACCCATTATTGTTATTATTTTTTAATCTCTGCAATGATCAAGTTTCCATTTTATTGCTTCTCAAACAGGTGGCCATCTCACCCTTTGTCCTGAAATACCCTTTTGGGGGAACATCTGGCACCTTCCATAATGGAATCACTTCTATATAAAATGACCATCCCAGTTTAACTCAGCAGTTTAGTCAGAACATCATGGCAGTGTTAATAGAAATAGTAGAGACTAGTCAAAAATGTCCACTTCTGATTCCAGCCACCCCTCCTTCCTCTCTTGTGAATCTCAGAACATCTTGAAGACTCTTTGTCTGTAAAGAGGCATCTAAGCAGAGGGGGTGTGTGGGGCATGGCCATGGCCATGTGCTGAAAGAGGTAGACAATGGGCAGAGATTGCATCTGTGCAAACTGGAGCCAAGTTAAGGGTTGGAATCTCATCTGGGGACTCACATAGAAAGACCTTCTGGCCCTTAACCTGATCAGGTAAATGGCCACATGGTGATGCATGTGCTTTTGCACAGGAGTCACTTTAATAAAACAGAATACTGAATGCTTCCCCACGGCTGGAGGCATGGCTTCCAAATCCAATTAGGCCAATACCACTCACTGGCCCCAACATCCCAGCAGGATCTTTGATCTGAGAGAGGCTTGTGGCTTGTTTTCATTCAGCCTCCTTGGCTTGAAAGCAAGAACACAAACTGGGTGAGTTTCAATTCTCCCCAGTCAGTGCAGACTTCAGACAGATGGTGGAAAATGCCCTTTGGCCTGACTTTCAGAGGAACTAGTTCCCCACAAGATCATCAACTAACAACAACAACAACAACAAAAATCCACAAATTGTACATTATGTTTTGCAGTTTACAGAGTTGTTCCACAGATTTCAGTGGTTTTCAGTCCAGGACTCACATTAGCACCATGTAGGGAGCCGTTAGATTCACATTAGAACCATGAAGCCATTTATGGATGTGAGAGCCATTTATGGATAAAGAAGACTGAGTGCCAAAGAATTGATGCTTTCGAACTGTGGTGCTGGAGAAGACTCTTGAGAGTCCTTTGGACTACAAGGAGGTCAAACCAGTTAATCCTAAAGGAAAACAACCTTGAATATTCATTGGAAGGACTGATACTGAAGTTGAAGCTCTGATACTTTGGGTACCTGATGCGAAGAGCTGACTCATTGGAAAAGACCCTGATGCTGGGAGAGTCCAAGGGGAGAAGGATAAGGGGACAGTAGAGGATGAGATGGTTGGATGGCATCATTGACTCAATGGACATGAGCTTGAGCAAACTCCAGCAGATGATGAAGGACAGGGAAGCCTGCAGTGCTGCAGTCCATGAAGTCACAGAGTTGGACATGACTTAGCAACTGAACAACAAAGGGAGCTTATTAAAAGGACCGACTTCTATGTCTTGTCCCAAGAAATTCTGATCGATTCAGAATTGGATCCACAAGCACGTGGACATTTTAACAAAGCCCTCCAGATGATTCTAGTATAAAGTCAGGGCCAGGAACCACTGACGCCACTTAACATATCTTATGCCTCTGCTGGGAGGCTCCCCTGGATGGGAGAGGAAACCAACACTCAGAGAGGCTCTGCTCACCATCACACAGTGCAGGCAGCACAGCAGAAGTGGGAACCCAGTCTGCAGACTGGGAGTCCCGCCTCAAATTAACAACCTCAAAGACAAAATGACAAAATATTTACATGGTGATCTATAGATTTTAAAGCACTTGCACCTCACAGTCTTAGTTTATTCTTAGAATAATCCTGTGCAGTGCGCAGGAAAGCTATTATTGTTCCCACCACTACATCACTGCTCTCAAGTTAAAGGTGAGGAAACAGAAGCTCATGGGGGTAAGTGGTTTAAACCACCAACCTTATCTTAAAAGCCCCCAGTGTGCTCAGAACTATGTGGTGATAAAATTGACAAACCCTCGTGTAGGATGCACTACTTGCCAGGAACTGAGGTGTAAGTACTATGGATACATCCATTTCACAGATGAGGACCTGGGGCCCTGAGAGGCTCCATGAGTTGTCCGAGGTCACGCAGCCAGCAAGCAGTGTATGGAGGGAAAGGAACTCTGCAGTTGGGCTCCACGATCTGGGGTTGTTAAGCTTTTCACTTCTGATGGCTGCAAAGGAGCAGTGGCCCCTACCTTCAAGAGGCTCCAGTGCACAGAACCCAACCGGCCATGGCTTGCTGGACAGGTCAGAGGACTTTGGGACCATGGGTTATGAGCCATCCAAGGCATCTCTCTTCCTAGTAAAGGGTTCTCTCAGCAACTCCCCCTTGCCAAACGCTGCTCTGATTCAGGGTGTTGCTGGACTCTAGAGCTGGTCCTTTAAAAGCAGTGGATGTTCTTGTGTACTGCTTCCAGAATCTCTTCTGGGCACCACTGCCCATCCCAGGTATAATGGGTGGACATTTTTGGAGGGTGAGACCTAGGAAGGGGTATTTTTGTAAATTAAAATATTGTATTGGAATATAATTGTGTAGCAGGCTTCCTAGGTGGCACTAGTGGTAAAGAACATGCCTGCCAATGCAGAAGAAGTAAGAGACATGGGTTCGATTCCTGGGCTAGGAAGATCCCCTAGAGGAGGGCACAGCAACCCACTCCAGTACTCTTGCCTAGAGAATCCCAAGGTCAGAGGAGCTGGCAGGCTGCAGTCCATGGGGTCGCAGAGTTGGAAATGACCGAAGTGACTTAGCAGGGCATGGCATAATTGTGCAGCATTACCTAAAACCTCTATCAAGTCACATACCAATCATTTCTTTCCTGTGATGGGAACAATTAAAATCTAGTCTCTTAGGAGCTCTGAACTTTATAATACATGGTTGTCTATAATCACTACTCTGTGCATGAGATCTCCAGGGATTATTTATCTGATTGCCAGTTGGTACCAGAATCAGCATTTAAACAAACATTTAGATGATTCTTACGAAGACTCAGTTCTAGCACAAAGGACTAGGGAAGGCAGATACTGGTTAGGAGATAGGATTGCATCTTCCTCCATCCTCTGGGCCTGGAAAGGGCACTTTTCTAAAAGGACTGCATTGAACTGAGTGTTTCTTATGAGAAGGGCTATGAGGTCTAAGGGACTCTCCCTCAGGGGTGGAGGTTCACACCAGGGAGACACTGTTACATTTTCAGGAATGCTGTAAGCCAGTGGGCTTCAGGTTGGTAGCTTGAAATCAGTCAGAGCAGCCATTGTATAAATTCCCACACTTATATGATGGGAATTGGCAAAATCAGAATTTTTTTTCTTCTTTTTTTCTTCTCCTGGGAGAGCAGTTGTTAAGCATTGAAGCAGCACACCCCTAACTCCACCTTCCCGGGCTCGGAGTACCCACAAGCAAGAGGAGGGCTTAGGAGTAGTCAAAACTTTCAGGCCAGCTTAATGCAGGTTTGCAGAGAGCTTTTTGACTGGGGGAGGTGTCGTGGATCCCAGCTCCCCTTCCTTCTCCCCTTTCCTCTCATCTGCCCTCCTGTCTGTGCTGACTGAACCCTGCTCTCCTCAGAGCCCTAGTCAGACTCCCCTCACTGCTGCCCCTGGCGGTCGAGGCTGCCGGGTTATTATTTTCCTACTTCCTGTTGACGCCTGCAATCAGAGGTTAGAGAGACCTCCAATTGCTTAACAGGTTAGCTTCCTTACCACAGTACAGAAACCAAAATCAAATCAAACAACCCCCACCCCCGGTAACCATAACCTAAGAACTCAGCTCACCTTGACTCTTGTATGTGTGCCTCCCATGGTCGCCTGGAGTTCTCTGATAGAACCTTTTCAGCCTGGGTCTATTCACTCAGCCTGGAGCATGCCCTGACCTGCCCGGCCACCTCGCCCACGGCTCTCCACAGCTGGGGGCCACTTGAGCTCTACCAGGAAGTTCTGGGATGAATGTCCATCCATGAGAGAAGCCCAGGGAAGGCTTGCATTGGGTCCTGTTCCATTCCTGGTGCTAGGATCCTGCCTGGTCAGTGGTCAAGACCCTAGTTCTCCCATAACCAGGCCCTTCAGACTGTATCTCTGCCCAATGCCCAGATCAGTGGGCACGGAGATCACGGACCAGTGACTTGTAGGGCTGGCCTGCATCCCACATTCTGCCGGCTCCAGCATCCACGGTGTGTGGTCAGACCACCTTTCTGACAGAATTCCCACATACCGCCTCCTCGAAGCTCAGCTGGTCACCTACCCGCCTTCTGGCTGTCCTTTTCACCATCCATCCACTCTCCTGTTCTTCATGGAGGACCGACTGGTTTCAAGGTCTTGGTTCCTCTTGGTCTGATCGCTCTCATTCGTAGAGAGCAGGAAAACACCCCTCTGCATTCTTGATATCAGTTAGAATTAATCTCTGCACACTTCCAAAAGCTTCACACTTTCCCACTTCCTCCATTCCCTCATTTCTCAGTAAATCTTGAGCTGTTTTCATATCTGGCTCACTTCCCTGTCAAAATATGCCCAGTCCTGTGTAATGTGTATGTGCAAGCACATAGACTAGTGCGCGTGTGTGTGCTCAGTCAGTTGTGTCTGCAGAGTTGTGTCTGAGTCTTTGTGACCTTATGGATTGTAGCCCAAAAGGCTCCTCTGTTCTTGGGAGTGGGTTACCATGTCCTCATCCAGGGGATCTTCCTGACTCAGGGGCTGAACCGGTGTCTCCTGCATTGCAGGCAGATTCATTACCCACTGAGCCCACACAGATCTGTAACAGCCCAAATCAGCCCCCTTTCTCCCACTCCCAGCCCAGAACAGGTGAGCATTTGCTACCACATGACCCCTGCATATTCCCAGAAAAAAAAAACCTTAAACCCCTCAGCCATTTAAAGAGAAAATCGTGATTGTATCCTCTTCCACCCTGAAGGAGATTCACTGGTGGAGCCAGAAGTGGCAGCAACCACATGACAGGAAGAGGAGTGGGATTCAACTGGAAGATCAGTGTGAATTATGTCAGGGAGCCAAGCAGACTGGTTAAGGCCGAGTAATAAGATAATTTGTTTGATGTCTCACTGGGAAGACTAAATATGCTTGAATATTCATTCATTCATCAAATATTTATCTCCCTCACTCCTTCAGGCCATTGCTTGCTGACACCTTATCAGCAAGAGCTTTGTTGACTAGTCTTCAAACCATCTTCAGCACTGCTCCACTTTCCTCATCCCCTGTCTTGCTTCACTGTTCTCTACAGCACATACCATCACCTGACCTATGATATTTTTCCTTATTATTATTTTTGTTGTTGTTGTTGATGGTGTGTGTCTCTCCACTAGGCTGTAAGATTTGTGAGAGAAGAGATTATGCAGGATAGTGCTTAGGACAGTGGCTTAAACCTCAGTGATCTCAGAATGTTCAGCTCTGTGTATGTTCCAGAGAACATGTCAGGTCTTACTGAAACTACGTCTGCCATTCCAGAGGGAACTGGTTTCCTTGCTCCCTAAAATCAGCAAACAATTAATCCATAGTGCTAGAATCCTCCCATCAGCAAACAATTAATCCATGGTGCTAGAATCCTCCCATCCCTCTTTTTTTCAGAATATTTAAGAAGAGAGATTTTGGAACCAATTATCTGAGTTGGAATCTTGTTGTCAGTTACTAGATGTGTGATCACAGTGTACTTGCTTAAATTCTCTGTGCCATAGTCTCTCTAAAATGGGCATACAGAAAGGATCAACCTTCCTTAGCGCTATGATGAAGATTCAATGAATTAGTATTTGTAATGGGCTTAAATAGTGCCCAGTCTACAATGCTACTACTGCTAAGTCGCTTCAGTCGTGTCTGACTCTGTATGACCCCATAGACGGCAGCCCGCCAGGCTCCCCCGTCCCTGGGATTCTCCAGGCAAGAACACTGGAGTGGGTTGCCATGTCCTCCCCCAATGCATGAAAGTGAAAAGTGAAAGTGAAGTCGCTCAGTCATGTCCGACTCTTCACGACCCCATAGACTGCAGCCTCCCCTGTCCATGGGATTTTCCAGGCCAAAAGTACTGGAGTGGGGTGCCATTGCTTTCTCCCAGTCTACAATGAGGACTATAAAAATATTTGTTAAATTTTCTCCATTCCCCCACTGTTGACTGCTTCTCCCTTCTAACTCTCTCCCACCCAAGAACTTCCCATAGCAGAAGAACTAAGGTAGAGTGGCTTCCTCTCCATTACAAATGTTACAGTTAGAATTTCAGTGGAGGTGATGGGGATGTGGGCTGACTGGATTATAGTCCCTACCTCTGTGCTCCCTCCCAGTCAGAGGGTTCTAAACCCCCATCCATTGGCACTGGACACACTCTTGTGTGATCAAAGAAGAACAAAGAGCCTGCTCAGCACTCAACTCTACAAAGATGAAGTTGCCAGCCACAGTCAATGAATGACGACAGTGTACCCTGCGAGGAATTCAGGGTGGAAAACAGGATGAGGCACAGCTTTGGAAAAACAGCCCCTTGGACAGTTAGATGTATGGCTCATCTGTGTGTGCACGTTAAGTCACTTCAGTCATGTCTGACTATTTGCGACCCTATGGACTGTAGCCTGCCAAGTTTGTCTGTCCCTGGGATTCTCCAGGCAAGAGTCCTGGAGTGGGTTACCATGCCCTCCTCCAGGAGATCTTCCCAACACAGGGGACCAAACCCACATCTCTTATGTCTCCTGCACTGGCATATGGGTACTTAACCACTAGTGTATAGCTCAGGGTGGGTTTTAATGAATACAGGTTCCTGCATCTTCCCACACATAGAGAGCAATAAAATCACACTTGAGATATCCATTCTTTACCACCAGCGGTAGCTTTCTTTTCAATTATTATTGAAATATAGTTGATTTACAATGCTGTATTAGTTTCAGGTGTACAGCAAGGTGATTATATATATAAATATATAATATATATTATATAATTACATATTTTCATATATAATTATACAATTATATTTTATATATTAAAATATATTTTATAAAAATATATAATATATAATATAATACATATATTATATTTACATATATTTTATGTATATATAAAAGATAAAGAAATGTAATAACCTCAGATATGCAGATGTCACCACCCGTATGGCAGAAAGCAAAGAGGAACTAAAGAGCCTCTTGATGAAAGTGAAAGAGGAGAGTTAAAAAGCTGGCTTAAAACTCAACATTCAAAAAACGAAGATCATGGCATCCAGTCCCACCACTTCATGGCAAATAGATGGGAAAACAGTGGAAACAGTGACAACCTAGACAGCATATTGGAAAATAGAGACATTAGTTTGCCAACAAAGGTCCATATAGTCAAAGCTATGGTTTTTCCAGTAGTCATGTATGGATGTGAGAGTTGGACAATAAAGAAGGCTGAGCGCCAAAGAATTGATGCTTTTGAACTGTGGTGTTGGAGAAGACTCTTGAGGACTGTAAGGAGATCAAACTGATCAATCCTAAAGGAAATCAGTCCTGAATATTCATTGGAAGGACTGATGCTGAAGCTGAAACTCCAATACTCTGGCCACCTGATGTGAAGAGCTGACTCATTAGGAAAGACCCTGATGCTGGGAAAGATGGAAGGCAGGAGGAGAAGGGGATGACAGAGGATGAGATGGCTGGATGGCATCACTGACTCAATGGACATGAGTTTGAGATGGTGAAGGACAGGGAAGCCTGGTGTGCTGCAGTCCATGGGGTCACAAAGAGTCGGACATGACTGAGCGACTGAACAACATATATATTCTTATTTAGATTCTTTTCCATTATAGGTAATTACAAGATGTCGAGTAGAGTTCCCTGTGCTATACCGTGGGTCCTTGTTAGTTATCTATTTTATACATAGCAGTGTATGTATTTCAACAGTAATATTTTACAAGCTGTATGCTGAAGTGCATGTATTTTTTCCAGCCAAAAATCATATATAAACTTTCTTCTTTACGTCTTCAGAAGAGTTTCCTCCCCGAGAAGCTGTCTCCTCAGTTATAGTCCTCAGCAAGGTCGCTGACGAAAATTTAAACTCACAACTCTTCCATTGTGAGTCACTCTTTAAGGCATCACCTGTACCCTGTGTGTGGGGGTGGAGTTGCACGTTTCATCTCTATTACTTTGGACTTGACCACGTGAAAACTTCTGGTCAACGGAGAGGGAAGGGTTGTGATTGTTTTTGTTGTATCCCAACAGAAGCCTTAAATACAACTGCAAGCTGTTGTGCTTATTGACTGAGGCCTTCCTGCTCTTGTTCTCAGGTTGTCCCACATGGTGCCTCCTCCCTCCATCTGGGTTTCAGAATGAGAAAACAGGTGGAGCCCAGATAAGCCAGCTCAGTCCAGCCCATCCCAGCAGAGCCATGGCCAACCTGCAGCTAAGCCACGGTCCTTACATAAAGTGAGCAAAAAGGAAACATGTTGCAAGCTACTGAGGGAACACCATTTTGTTATCATCTCAGAACTGACTAATCGAGGGCAAGAGCAGTAGGAGGAGAACATACGTTTTGCAAGACTGTTCAAGCAAGATTATTTTTTCACAGAGGGATCTCTGTATGTGTTACATATGTGTCTGTGAATATACTGTTCATCCAAACACAAAACTACTTTGCCATAAATATAATCATTCACATTGGTAATAACCTTGTCTACTATGTATATTTTAATTTCTAGAAAGGTGGGCTTGGGGAATGAGAAGTTAAAATAAAAAATACACTGTTGGTCAACTAGCATTACCTCTCTGGCACCCTGTTTATTTGTCTCAGGAGGAAATGAACAGCAGGAGTTCTAGAAGCATGGCATTTTGGATTCGAAAGGGGCCAAAAGATTTGAAAGGATTCTGATCCAATGTCTCCCTTTTACACGTTGGGCAACTAAGGCCTGGAGAGATGAAGTGTTTTGGCCAAGTGCCTGATGGGAGACTCTTTAGAGCACTGAAAGCAGGCTGTGTACACATCTGAGGAAGTTGCAGTGTCCAAGAAGAAATTCTTAGGAATGTGGCAAAAGCATTTTTCCTCTCTAATTCCCACTTTTTCCTGAACCTCAGTTAGTTAGAACGCTGGGAGACCACAGGAGTAGCAAAAGCTTCTAACATTCACCGGAATTTGGTTCTCCTTTTCCTTTGGGCAGAGAGTTAAAGTTTGCTTCATTGACTCCCCTGTAGTTAGAGTCAAGTGAAGGAGTTAGGGCCTCTGAAATGGGCAGATGTACTTCTTGTCTAGTCCTGGTCTCTTACGATATTCACATATTCTCTCTCTCTGATCCATTACTGCCCAGAGGAAAATGAAATTGGAGACTTCAGCCCTTAAGGGCTTAGTACAGCCCACAGATAGAGGAATCCTGCATCTTCTGCTGACACCCATTGGACTGGGACTTGGGTGTGAAACAAACTTCTGGCCATTAAGCTTCTGAGATAAAGAGAGGTTGGGTGTTATAATGACTAGTCTTACATAACATGACTAATCCAGGACTAATCCAAAGATAATAAGTGCAACTTAGTTTAGATGGTAATTGCCATATTTAACTGAGGAGAAGAGCTGTAAATAAGAAAGAAGCCTCTGACCTCTGGCCCACGGTCACTGCTGAATCTTGAACATCATCATCAAGTCTGGGGCTAAACTCTGCATTGCTTCCTCTGCATTTTCAACCCCCACCTGCTACACTGTCACATTCATATGTGTCCACAGGTGTTCAACATCACTTGTTGGATGGCTCACTGACTACTTTTACAAAGCCATATATAATTTATTATTTTGATTCACAGATCCACTGAAAGAGCACTTGACCTTGAGCTCTACAACATACTCCTTCTATTAATCAACAGGCCTTCCCTATCATTGAGGGATATGTTCTGACACCTTATGGATTCCTCCAAAAAAGTTGTTTAGATTCATCAATTTGAAATGTAGGAGAGATGTGTGGCAAAGTTAATGGAGAGGTAGTTGCTGGATAAGTGAGCTTGAACAGTGATACACTTCTGTAGTGCAAAGTAAGACAATTGCACTTAGAAAAAAAAGATAAAATATGCTTAATATCTTAAAAGGAAAGTGCTATTGTCAATGATAAAAGAATCCTTCCATAGATTTCTTAAGAAGTCCACCACCCCATTAGTATGCATTGACAAACAGTAGACCTAACTCCCAATTAGTTGCTAGGTTTCTGTGCAATGTATTTGCACATGGAAATAGAGTGGGCTTATGCAAATATGACAGAAAGCGAAGAAGAATTAAAAGGCCTCTTGATGTAAGTGAAAGAAGAGAGTGAAAAAGTTGGCTTAAAACTCAACATTCAGAAAACTAAGATCAAGGCATCCAGTCCCATCACTTCATAGCAAATAGACAGGGAAACAAAGGCAACAGTGAGAGACTTTATTTTGGGGGGCTGTAAAATCACTGCGGGTGGTGACTGCTGCCGTGAAATCAAAAGATGCTTGCTCCTTGGAAGAAAAGCTATGATCAACCTAGACAGCATACTAAAAAGCAGAAACATTACTTTGCCAACAAAGGTTCATCTAGTCAGCTATGGTTTTTTCAGTAGTCATGTATGGATGTGAGCTGCTGCTGCTGCTGCTAAGTTGCTTCAGTCATGTCCGACTCTGTGTGACCCCACAGACGGCAGCCCACCAGGCTCCTCCGTCCCTGAGATTCTCCAGGCAAGAACACTGGAGTGGGTTGCCATTTCCTTCTCCAATGCATGAAAGCAAAAAGTGAAAGTGAAGTCGCTCAGTCATGTCTGACTCTTCATGACCCCATGGACTGCAGCCTACCAGGCTCCTCTGTCCATGGGATTTTCCAGGCAAGAACACTGGAGTGGGTTGCCATTACCTTCTCTGTATGGATGTGAGAGTTGGACTATAAAGAAAGATGAGAGCTAAAGAACTGATACTTTTGAACTATGGTGTTGGAGAAGACTCTTGAGAGTAACTTTGACTGCAGGGAGATCAAACCAGTCAATCCTAAAGGAAATCAGTCCTGAATATTCATTGGAAGGACTTATGCTGAAGCTGAAGCTCCAATACTTTGGCCACCTGATGTGAAGAACTGACTAACTGGAAAAGACCCTGATGCTGGGAAAGATTGAAGGCAGTAGGAGAAGGGACAACAGAGGAGGAGATGGTTGGATGGCATCACCGACTCAATGGACATGAATTTGAGCAAGCTCTGGGAGTTGGTGATGGACAAGGAAGTCTGGTGTGCTGCAGTCCATGGGTTGTAAAGAGTTGGACACGACTGAGTGACTGAACTTAACTGATACAAATATCTGCATATTTGGCTGCCATGACATTGGCCTGGCAGAATCCAGTATATCACTGTTGACTTACTGCTTTATAATGAAAACATCACCCTTTTGTACAACATGTAGTTGGTGTGTCTTCCAGACAACTCTCTCTGAGACTACCAAGGGAAAAAAAAAAAGATTAGGAAGTCAGTATCTAAAAGCTTAGTTAATTTCTCCTTATCTTTGTAAACACTCTTCTTGGAATATTATTGATAATTATCTTTTTTTTTTTTTTTATCCCTGGTCAGGCAGATGTCCCATCCTAGGCTTCTCAACTCAGCTTCAGAGACAGAGATTAATTTTAACACTATGACAAGAACAATATAATTTGGAAGGGAAGTTTGCTGGTTTGCTGATGCCTCCAGTTTTGTCAATTACTAACTTATTTACAAGTCAAAATATAAGTGGTGAGGGATGCTTTTCGTGGGAGTGCCTCGGCAGAGGGTCTGATCTGCGCCTGGAATGCCTTTCTGAATGTCCTTGATTGCTCAGAAACCCATTATAATCCCCACCTTTGCCTTCAAGCTCTGTGCTGGTGCCAGGCACATGGAGCTCAAGTGGGGCCAGTGAGTCAGTCTGGGAATAGCATCAGATAATGTTCATTTTAATATCTGGTGGAGTTCAGAAGACGAGTTTCCTGCTTAGGAGCAGTCTTCCGGAGCACTTATGTGCTGACCAAATGAAGGATGAGTAAACCAAGGGTCAAAGCCTCCACCACGCCATCTTCCTTCTCCCTCTTTACCCTTCTGGAAATCACATTTAGTTCCGTGTCACTTCACGGGTTAACAGGAGCAAGGATTCTGTGGGTAGACAGGAACCACATTCCATGGTCCAGACAGTTGGCCAAATCCCTTAGGAAGCATTTCTGTCTTCCTCTCCAGAGTTCCTCTCCCTGTCAGCTGCCTTGACTTGCCCCTTTATCTTCCTTCTACTCTGCTTTAAACCCCAAGCCATCTTGTTCTTCCTCAGCTTGTATGTCTCATTGACTAAAACATCAGGATGATTTCTAGAGAAATTGTAACTATCGTGTGTTCCTCAAAGTATGCCCCGTGGGAGTCGGGGGGGTCTCAGCCTTTCCATCACGTGGCTTGTTAAGAGTCTTCCTCCCACTGAAGTGGCTCCCTTTCTAGGTAGGCATAAGGCTGCAGGGAAAATGTGATTTCTCCATGCTGTTTCAGAAGCAATAAAGATTGATACATGGCCGCCCACTTGAAAGCCTAGCTGCCTCCTCATCTTCAATTTCAGCTTTCCTGTCTTGAGGCAGGGACTTCCTTGGGTCTCCCCAAAGTGGGGGATGCACAGTCCACAGCGCACCAGGACTGGACCCCATCAAGAACTGATTATGAATCTTGAGCTATCATTCTTCCTGAACTCACCCAGACCGGTAGTTCATGGGTGTCAAGAACTGTGTTTATGTTTTTTCTTCTATATTCCTCATACTTAATACAAATCTCAATGCATAAAAGGTACTCAGTAAATGGTTTTGAGTGAACTAAACGTACTCCGTGTTGGTTGCATTTAGAGGGAGGCTGGGAAGGATTTTACTCTCTAATGGGCTACAAGTGATTGGCATATGTTGTTGAGAGAGGTAATGCTTTGTCTATCTTGGGTGGTCTAAAAAATTGATAATAATAACAATGTGTGTTTCAATTGGATTTAAAATTTTCAAAGTATTTTCTTATAAAATACTTTACCATTTTCCCCAACCCCATGAGATTTCAAGATGGATCACTGAGTTTGCAAGTGCTTCTGGCTGTTCAACAGTAGAGGCAGAAGTGGTACCTTGCCTTTTGAGAGTAAACTGGTGTAAATTTTCTGGTAATATGTGTTAAAAGCCTTAAGAATGTAGATACACTTTGACTTACAAAATATACTTCTAGAAATTCATCACAAATGAACAGAGATATGCAAAAACAGTTTTGTATACACACACACAAATCCTCCTGTGCTATTTATAAAAAATGAATATTGGGAAATATCTAAATATCAGATCATAAAGGCTTATTTAACTAGATCATGGGTGGTATTAGTTGCTCAGTCGTGTCTGACTCTTCTGCGACACTGTAGACTGTAGCCTGCCAGGTTCCTTTATCCCTGGGATTCTCCAGGCAAGAATATTAGAGTGGGTTGCCATTTCCTCCTGCAGGGGATTTTCCTGACCAAGCAATCGAACTCAGGTTCTCCTGAATTGCAGGCAGATTCTTTACCATCAGAGCTACCAGGAAAAATCATAGTATAGATATACAGCAAAATATTATTTAATCTTTAAAATAATGTGACAGAACTTTAATCATATGCAAATAAGTGGAATAAATAAGATAACTGGGTACAGAAATTGGATGCATTTGACCTTAATTCTAACAATATGTGTTTCCACATGTGCACAGAAGAAAAACTGGGAATATACTTAAATATATGCACCCAATATATCTGCAGGGGTTATCTCTGGGAGGATGACTCTAAAATTAAAAAATATTATTTCAGTAACAAAATATTACTAAAATACTTAAATAAAATAAAAAGTTACTACTGTCATAATTACGGGAGAAAATATCAATAAAACTTTTAACACCATAAAAACAATCTCTTCATGAAAACCTGGCATTTTAGGGTGTAAATACATGGATGAATACATGTATCCTCAAGGGTGAGGTACAGAAGCTGCTTCTCTGTGTTGTGGCAAAATTTTCAGCTGTTGACAGCCAGCTTCCCAGTGTTAATCAGTGTGTAAGTCTAAGCACATGACCCATCTCTTGGGCAATAAAGATGGGTTTCAACAGTTTTTGAGGTTCTGCTCACATTGTTTTTAAGAACTTCTTCTGTTTCTCAGAACTCCATAACTATGTCTATCTTAGAGTTATTTAAAATCCCCAGGGGCAACTACCCATTATTTGCCATTAAACTTCTAACAAGTGGATGAAAGGCAGTTTCATGGAAAAACTCCTTTTGTAGAGCCTCAAAGAAGGATGGGGTCATCTTATTAAAATAGAGTTCAAGAAGCTCATTTGGGTTCTCTATGGAAAACTGAGTACTTGTTTTACCCTGACCCTTTAGCTTCTGGTCATCCTTGGTATGCAAAGCAAGAGGAATTGGAACGTTGAAGTATGGAAAAGAGAGAAAGAAGGTGGAAACAAACGAGAGAATCTGAAAGTCCAAAGGGTGGTTAGGAAGAAGGGCAGCTGAAGGGCTCAAGTGTTAAGCCTACAGCCAGAAATCTGAGCATCTCAGCCATGCCCTGAAACTACTCCCGGTGCCATTCTCTCACTCCCCTCACCTTGCTCCATCTTCTACCAGCACATCTTGTCTCTACATGATTTAATCACGCGTTCTCACTCTTGTACAATACGTTCTTTCAAACTTCTTCATTCAAAGCAGCAAGGATACTTACCCAGCAGGATAATTACTTTTCTCTCTTACTGGCTTGTATTTACTCTGTTTTATTCTTTTCCTTTTACTCATCTTCCCTCAGGAGCCCTCTCTCAACAAAAAAGCCACCTGTCCAATCAAAGATGTAACAGCTAGGGACCTGAACTGGCTGGACCTGCAGGGAGAGTGAAAAGTACTCCCAGAGAAGACTCATTGAGAGAAAAAGAGAGGAGAATGGGAACCAAGATTCACCCTCTTCTAATGCATTTTCAGAAAACTTCAAGGTGAACCTAGTTTAGTGACTGGAACACCAATCCATTCATCCATCGAACCATTGGTCCATCCATCCATCCATTCATCCACCCGTCCATCCACCTTCAAATGTCCACTAAGCATCTCTGATGCACCAGGCATGAGCAGGGTCCTGAGAATATAGCCTTGTGCTAAAGCAATGCTTCTAGTACTCAGGCTGGTAGAGAAGAGAATAGCTAGTAAAACATTTTAGTGTAAATGACACAAGTATTAAGAAGGACTCCACAGGGGCCATGAGAGCCAATAGTGAGCAGATTTAACCTTCTCAAGAAGGTTGGGGCTTCCCTGGGGCAATGCCTGAGGGATAAGGAGGCGAAAGCCCCACTCGCTTCTCTATTCACAGCCCTGCGTATAAGTGGGCATGGTGGATGCTCCTGGTTGCTTCTCCAGCAACCATTTCCCCTTTGTTTTCACACACAGAGCTCAGTTTTGTCAGCTATTAGCTCTCCAGTCTCAGAGAGAGGAGTTATCAGTCTATGGTAACCATGGTAATCTCACCTTCTATTTGTCTGTGATTGGTTTAGGAGTGGTTATCCCACCCAGTTCTGGCCACTGAGACATGGCAGAAATCTTCTGGATCTGCTGGGGAAGATGTTCCTCCCTGGTCAAAAGAGAGAGTGGGGAGGAAAAGTCTCCCCAGATGGAAAGGGTCTGGGCCCTTAATGGTACTGTGAGCTGCTGAAGCAAAGCTGGGACCGGTTTTCTCAGGACTTCTTTGGTGAGTGTTATATGCCCATTACTTAGCCCGCTTTTAGCCAGGCATCTGGCCTTGGGGGTATAATTTCATTGAAGGTTGGCATGGACACCTCAGTGGTCTAATTGGTGAAATGGGTATGTTTTCAACACTAGTGGCTTACAGGTGGAAAAGGTAGACATTGGCTGAAAACTATCAGGATGATGCTATGAAGGGAAGAGACAAAGTAGCATGTGGCCAGGAGTACTGTGTTATTTGGGCACATTTAAAGTAATCCTTTCTTCACTATTGCTTTATCTGTTTGATTATCATTTTGATTTTTCTTTTCAGTTCTCTGGACAATGGCATATTTAGTGCTGGGACTCATTAGAAGTAAAAATCCAGTAATTACTCTGTCTTTTGATCTGTGTTTTCAGTGTGCATGCTCTGGCAAAGGAAATATGGAATCTCACTGGTCATTTAGCCAGGTATATAAATGATTCCCACATCATGAGATATTTTCTCAAATTTGAGAAAAATCATAAATATTTGGTACTGACTATTGGAAGTCCTATAAATAAACTCATCTGGTTCAGTTTTCTGGATCCTTCTCTAGCAACAAAAGCCACCTGCATGTTTCAGGGTCTCCCTCCATAGACTCAACGTTTCAGGAGCCAAAAGAACTGTATCTTCCTGTGTCTCAGGCACAGGAAAACAGTCAACAGCTCTGGTGCCTGGGCTGCCTTGAGCACCATTTCCTCTGATATTGTCTGGGAGGGTCTTCCGGGAAAAGTTTCTTTGGTGTTCTCAGTCTAGCCCTTTGTTTGGCTGTTCTCAAGGATTAGTTGATAAAGAATCTGCCTGCCAATGCAGGAGATGGGTGTTTGATTCCTGGGTCAGGAAAATTCGCCTGTGATAGGAAATGGCAACCCACTCCAGTATTCTTACCTGGAGAATCCCCATGGACAGAGGAGCCTGGTGGGCTACAGACCATGGGGTCACAAAGAGTCAGACATGACTGAACACACACTCATGCGTGTGTTATTTGGTAACAAAGAGTCCATGAGATGGTTGGGGCTTGGGACTAGATGTAAACTGAGGCTGCAGCATGATCCGGGTGGAGACCATGCCCTTTGGAGCTGACACACTTACGGATCTGGACAGGTACAAAGTGACCCTAATCACCTGAGATATGACGCAAGCAGCAGAAAGTGGTGTCTAGAGCTGGTTCTGCCCTGTCTCAGTCAGATAAATTTTGGCCCATCTCTTCCTCTTTCTGAGATGAATTTCTTCTAATAGAGAGGGTTCAGAGGCTCCCATCTGTCTGGCTTTCCTCAGTCCATTATTGTGAGGATGAGATGAATGGAGATTATGAAAGTGCTCCATGGGACTGCCAGTGCCATTTATATACAGGCGAAACAACCAATCAGATTCCATATTTCCTTTGCCAGTGCATCCACACATCCAAAGACAGCTACGCAGAGTAATTAATGGATTTGCACTTTTAATGAGTCCCTGTAGTCAATAAGGAGTGGATGCTCCTCAGATCCTCCATGTCCCTCAGAGTCTGCGAGCGGAGGTCTAAGTCTGGATGGAGAAGGTGCTCCTTTCTCCCTGGATGTCTTGTAACTCTCAAACATCCTTGCTTTAGGACTCTTGGATACTGAGGGGCTGGCTGCCTTGTGCTACCTGGTGATGATCTCCCTTTGGCTGGGAGCCCAGTGACTCCTGTGACCCTCTCAGTTCAGGATTCAGGATAGGGTCTCTTGCTTCACAAGGAGTCACAGATCCCAGGGGCCATGCAGCAGAGGAAATAGGGCCAAAGCCCATGCCAGTCGCTCCATTATTTGCCAGTGTCAACACCAAGAGCTTTGTGGTGGGGTGGATGCATGTTTGCTCAGGTCTGGACCCTTGGCAAAGCAAACACAGTTGGCCTTTGGTGAATTTTTGCTTTCTCTTTGACATTCTGTTCTCTCTCTGACTCTTTTTTGTCCTTCCCTACACAGCTGGTGATTTCTGCCTCCCTCTTGGTTCCCAGAACAATACACTGGCAGTACTAGCAAATTTGAGGGGAATGTGGCACAAGAGTTTCTACAATGATGGAAAAGATCTATGTCTTCTGTGTCCAATATGGCAGCCACAGCCATATGTGACTGTTGAACGTTTGAAAGGTGGCCAGTGTGATTAAGGAACTGAATTTTTAATATTATTTAATTTTAGTGAACTTACATTAAAATTGCTGCATGAAGCCAGTGGCTAGTGTATTGAACTGTGCAGGTCTGGAGCTCAATACCTCAATCATTTCAGTCCTTCCACTCTCATCACAGTTAATCTGTTCTGCAGATGATGGATAAAGAAGATGTAGTACAGGACTTCCCTGGTGGTCCAGTAGTAAAGAATCTGCCTGCCAAGGCTGGGGATGTGGGGTCAATCCCTAGTCCAGGAAGGTCCCACAATGCCCGCGGGGCAACTGATAAGCCTATGTGCCACAACTGCCGAGTCTGAGCTCCAGAGCCTGTGCTCCATCACAAGAGAAGGGGCTGCTCTGCAGTTCCTGCTAGTCTCTTAAAGCCTGAAGAGAGTTAAGGTTAAAGCTGTATAGATGGGAGCCTGGGAAAGAACTGGAGGTGGGAGGGTTGGAATGGGCAGAGCCCAAAGGATGCCAAGATCTTGCAAAAGAACCTGGCATGCCCTTCAGAGTGACATTCTGGTCCACCCTGAGGGGGAGGTGTCAGGGAAAGGTTGTTAGGGAGAGATCCTTGCCATGGGGACAGGATTGAAGGGTTAACAGTATGAAGAGACCAGAAACCAGACTGAAGGCCACAAAATGGACTGTGGCCCTTGCAGTGGGGTCACAGACAGGAATTGGAATTCTACTCTTAATTCTAATCCCCCCTTTTAGAGTGATTTTTTTTTCTTCTGAATTCTTTTATGAACATTGTTTTTTTGGATGTACCTTTCACCCTGAAACTGAGCAGCATTTCTGTTTCTCTTGGACAAACATAGGACAGCTCTCAAGTTCTTGCCTGTGTTTTCAGATACCTAGTGGCATCAGAAGCCAACACTTTCATGTCAAATACTAGGTTGGGTAAAGGGTGAGGATAATGAGGGGTGGATGTGCTTTATAAGTATATATATAAACGGGCTTCCCAGGTGGCTCAGTGGTGAAGAACTTGTATACCAATTCAGGAGATGTAAGAGACTTGTGTTTGATCCCTGGGTCAGGAAGATCCCCTGGAGGAGGGCAGGACAACCCTCTCCAGCATTCTTGTCTGCAGAATCCTGTGGACAAAGGAGCCTGCTGAGCTACAGTCCATACAGTCACAAAGAGTCAGACATGACTGAAGTGACTTAGCATGCACGCACATACATATAAACAAAAAAGAGTCACCAAAGCACCCCCCTCCCTCAGATCATGCTGTGCTTTTCTGGACCTCCCGAAGGTAGGGGTTGCTCAAGTGTTCAGTGTTATCCTTCCCTCTCTTGTTTGTCTTTTACTCAACCAAATCTCATGAGGCATTTGGCATCAAGGAGCAGAAGCCTCGGAAGAAGAAAGAAACTCAGAGAAGCCTGCAGTCTGGCTGGGTTGACTCACCAGTTGCAAAGTTACCAAATATTCCTGGACTTTCAGCCACAGGGTCTTGTTGTGCGGAAGCATTTTGACAACTCATGGCATCCCCTTCTCCAAGTCCTTGCTGATGTCTACTCTCTGAACACTATTGATTTCAGTCTACTTGCATGAAAAATACAAGTTCTTGCTGGGCCAAGGTAACTAAGAGCAGGGGTTTTCCACTGGTGGGCAGGTAGTGTGGATTTTGCTTCCTCCAACCCAGGGGACATTTGGCAATGTCTGGAAATATGATTTTATTGTCACTGCTTGGGGGGGTGGCATTTGTCCTCTCTGGAACCTTAGTCAACATCTGAAGACATGGTTGATCGTTACAAGTGGGGTGAGGGGAAGAATACTGCCGTTTGGTGGGTGGAGTCTAGGGGTGCTGCTAAGCACGCTACAATGCACAGAAGAGCCCCCACAACAAAGAATTATCTGTTCTAGAACGTCGACAGTGTTAAACTCTGGCCCAGAGGGAGAGCCCAGGCTGGATTCTTGACACTGAAGCATCAGAAAGTGAAAGTCACTCAGTTGTGTCTGACTCTTCACAACCTTTGCAAGTCTATGGAATTCTCCAGGCCAGAATACTGGAGTGGGTAGCCTTTCCCTTCTCCAGGGGATCTTCCCAATTCAGGGATTGAACCCAGGTATCCCACATTGCAGGCGGATTCTTTACCAGCTGACCCATAAGGGAAGCCTAAGAATACAGGAATGGGTAGCTTGTCCCTTCTCCCAGTGGATCTTCCCAACCCAGGAATCGAACTGGGGTCTCCTGCATTGCAGGAACTGAGCTGTCAGAGAAGCATCAGATGGTCCTCAAAAGATCATCATTTTCAATGTTGGAAGACTAGTAAGCACCCTGGGGTGGATTTAGGAAATCATACGATAATTTTGGCCAGAATTCTCATCATTCATGACCTAGTCAGTTTCATATTTTCATGAGTCCTTAACTTCCTCTGAAAGAGAGAGTGCATCCTTGGGGTGACATGCGTCAAGCTGGTCTCCAAGGGTCTAGATCCCATTTTACTATAGTATATACAGAGGGAGACTTGGTTCCTCCATCTGTCAAATGGACTCATAATACTTCATGACCTATTTATCAGCTGGGTCTGGTATTCTAGGGAGATGGAATTGGAGCATGGTATGTGAGCTGGCATGAAGAGGGAACATGTGAGTTAAGTACTTCTATCCAACTCCAACTCCAGAATGGCAATAGGATATTGTAGGTGGGGAGAGGGAACCAGTAACTTGTGAGATCCAAATCAGCAGATTGTGCCTGGTGCTCAGTGGGTCATGGGGCCATGAAGTGACTTTCCTTGTTGGTAGTGGATGAGGGAGTTGCAGAGCCCAGGATGTATCAGTCTTTCCGTAAGGACTATCAGTGGGTTGGGAGGGAGAGGACATGCAGCTGTGACAATATTCAGGGGCTGAACGGGGGACAGAAAGCCATGGCAAGAATTTATGCAAAGGGACTTCCCTGGTGGTCCAGTGGCTAAGACTCTGCGCTCCCAACACAGGATGCTTGGGTTCGATCCCTGGCCGGGGAACTAGATCCCACACGCCGCAACGAAGAATTCACATGCTGCAGCAAGAACCAGGTGTGGCCAAACAAATAAATAAATATTAAAAAAAAGAATTTATGTAGAGCTTCTTGGGAAAATAAAAGCAAACATGATATTCCTTTTTTCTGATTTTATAAGAACAACACAGTCATTGTTGAAATTCTCTCAAGTACACAAAACTATACACAGAAAATTAAAATCTCCCATAACTGCACCCCAAGGAAATATCATGTTAACAGGTATGGTATTTTCTTTGAGAAAAACAGAGAAGGGCTTTCTGGGCAGGACAGGGTAGGAAGATGAAAAAGGTCTTTGAGAACAGCAGAATGCAACAATGTGGATATTGGCAGCTTTGGAATTATTCCCTGGAGCAACCTTGGTGGTGGTGGTTTAGTTGCTAAGTCATGTCCGACTCTTTAGCAACCCTATGGACTGTAGCCTGCCAGGTTCCTCTGTCCATGGGATTTCCCAGGCAAGAATACTGGAGTGGGTAGCATTCCCTACTCATGGGATTTTCCCGACCCAGGGATAGACTTCACGTCTCCTGCATTGGCAGGCAGGTTCTTTATCACTGAGCCACCAGGGAAGCCCTATACATATATTACATCCACTCTTTTTTAGATTCTTTTTCCATATAGGCCATTACAGAGTATTGAGTAGCGTTCTGCCTGCTATACAGTAGGTCCTTATTAGTTATCTGTTTTACATATAATAGTGTATATACGTCAATCCCAATCTTCCAATTTATCCCTCACTCCTACTTACCCCCTGGTAACCGTAAGCTGAAGCACATCAGACAAAGACAGATATTCATGATATCACTTATATGTGGAATATAAAGAGGTACAAATGAACTTATCTTAAAAACAGAAATAGAGGAACAGACAGAGAATCCAGACATCTTTGCAATAAAAGCCTATGATGTGATGAGGCCGTCTGAGCATAAAACAGCCAGTCCCAAGGCATCGGAAAATGAGTGCTCATCATACAACTGTCCGGGGCAGCTTTCTCAGAAGCTGTCCATTTTTCTCCATAGGATACAGTGAAACTGAATTTTTCATTTTAAAATTCTGAATACTCTAGAGTGTATTTTAGATTCTGGGAATGATTTCAAGACTTAAAGCCCTCTCCTTGATATTGTTGTAACTCTGTTTAGAACAACTGCTGCTCTGCTCTGTTACCTCCCAAATTAAATCCAAACTTTTTCTGCCCTTTGGTGGGAAGCCCTGAGGGGTCAGCCTCGGCTGGGGATGGTGCAGGAGAAGGGCTGCACTAGGGGTGGAAAGCCAGTCAGGATTCTGTGGCAAGAGAATATAAAGGAGACTGTAGTCTTTTCATTCACATTTGCAATTGGACAAACACTGATTGAGTACTAGGTCTTGGACTCACTTCATTCATTCATCTATTTATTCATTTAGAATGAAAAAATGCCTGGCACACCATTTCCTGGAGGAGGGCATGGCAACCCACTCCAGTATTCTTGCCTGGAGAATCCCATGGACAGAGGAGTCTGGTGGGTTACAGTCCATAGGGTTGCACAGAGTCAGACCATTTAGCCCTAGTCACTCTTCGCCCTCAGGCCCACCCCTCCTCCTGCTCCTGCTCTGTGCCCTGTGGGCTGGCTCCTCTCTTATGACTCCTGTCATTCAGCTCTGTTTCCCACCCACAGCAGGCAGAGAATGGGAGAAGAACACATCAGGGTACCTATCTCCCAACACCCCTGCCTTCTTCCTAGCCTGGTTCCAGGAGTGTCTCTGTCTCTGTGGCCACAGTTCCAGGTGGGCATCCCCTTTCCATGGTTCCATCTCTCACTGGGTCCTGGAAACACCGCTCCCTGCCCATTCCCCTCGAGGTAGAGGCTGGTGACAAATTCCCTTATTAGTTTTCTCCACTCTGCCCACCCGTATGTAAATTATAACATTCTTTAAAAATCTTAGCAGAGTATGTCATCTTTTTCCTTTCTGACCCTGACTGCTACAGCCCTTGAATATATGCTGAATTGCTTTCTGATTATTTTGGATAGACTGGAAAGATTAAAGTTTTGTGAATAATGTTCAACACTAGGCTTCACCAGTGCAGGATGGGAGGCATGACTTAACAGAAGCTCCTGGGGTGGAAATCTCAGAGATTTAGTCCTTTACAGACTCCAGTATTGTGTGTCAGTCAAAGACTGACCTGATCTCTGACCACATAATTGGAAGTATGGTGACCAGAAGAAAGGTGACAGTACTGCTTAATTCCGTTTCCATTTACAGTTCTAGGCTCAGTTCCGGGCTTCCCACTTTAAGAGGAGTCATGTTAGTCATCTCTAAGTGCTTGAAGTCTGTCACATGGAGCAGAAGTTGACCAATTTTTTCTTTAAGGACCAAATGATAAATATTTTTGGCCTAGATGGCCACACATTCTCTGTTGTGACCGCTTTATTGTGCAAAAGCAGTTGCGGACAATATGTGAATGAATAGGCTTGACTGTGTTATAATAAAACTTTATTTACAAAAATAAATGGTGGGCTGAATTTGGCCTGTAGGCACTATTATGCTGACTTCTGATATGAAGAGAAATATTAGATTTATTCTGGTTGTTTCCAGAAGTCAGGAGTTAGACCAATGTGTAAAAATGGTAGGGGGGTAGATTTGTGGCATGAAATAAAAAGATGTTTGTTTCTTTGAAGGAAAGTTATGACAAACCTAGACAGCATATTAAAAAGCAAAGACGTCAGCAAAGGTCTGTCTAGTCACAGCTATGGTTTTTCCAGTCTCACAGGTTTGAGAGTTAGACCATAAAGAAGGCAGATCATCAAATAATTGATGAATTCAAACTGTGGTGCTTTAAAAGACTCTTGAGAGTCCCTTGGACTGCAAGGAGATCAAACCAGTCAGTCCTACAGGAATCAATCCTGAATATTCATTGGGAGGACTGATGCTGAAGTTGAAGCTCCAATACTTTGGCACCTGATGTGAAGAGCTAAGTCGCTGGAAAAGACCCTGATGCTGGGAAAAATTGAAAGCAAAGAAGAGGGCAGTGGAGGATGAGATGGTTAGAAGGCATCACCGATTCAATTGGACATGAGTTTGAGTAAACTCTGGGAGATAGTGAAGGACAAGGAAGCCTAGGATGCTGCAGTCCATGGGGTTGCAAAGAGTCAGACATGACTGAGCAACTGAACAACAGATTTGTGCTAATTTTCAGGAAGCTCTTTCTAAAGGTGATGACTGTTCCCAAATAGCTGGCTCAAGAGGCGGTCTGTTTCTTGTCACTGAAGTATTCAAAGGAGAAGCTGAGTGTCATAGTATAATTTTCTGCAAAGCACTGAGAGTAACTCAGATGATGTGGGTGGTAGAAATACTTCATATATATGTATACTCAGCATAGTACCACACACAGTAAGCCTTCTAGATTTTATATTCTTGAGAATAGAGGCTGTGCCATAAATATCTCCACATCCTGCCCACTCCTGAAAGCCTAGGATACTACTTTAGAACACGGTGGGTGTGACCAATACATGTTTTGTCAACCTGCTCTTTAAGTAAAATCTGGCTGACAGATGAATTAAACTAATTTGCCTTTAGTACAGTCATCAGTACTAGTCATGTTAAATTAGTTCAATTACCTCTAATAAGCTTCAACATTCAGGATTTTCACTGAAAAGAGCAGGCATAACAGTCAACATTTACCAAGTTCTGAAAATATGCCAGCTACTGCGCTAAGAGCTTTATATGCATTATCTTGTTTAATTCTCCCCAAACTGATGAGGTAGAGACATCATCATCCCATTTTATTGATGAAGAAACTGAAATTCAGAGAGGTCTCAAAGATGGTAAGTGGCATAACCAGAAATCGAGCTGGGATGATGTCAAAGGCTGTGGTCCAACCACAAGGCTAACCTGCTTCTCATTCATTCTTTCAGTATTAAGCAAAAACTGGCTGCCTTTTGTTTGCCAAACACTTTAGATGCTGAAGACAGAGCTGTGATTATAAACAGATCAAATCCAGGTGATGAAGGAACTTACATTCTGGGGTATAAAGGGGATAGATGTATCATTGACAAAGGAAAAGATGTTAAATGGTAATTCATCACAAGACACAGAGATTAAACAGACAATATTTCTGTCCATATCAGAGCTTTGGGTATAGCCCTAACTGATGAGTTTATCCAAGCTCTTTTTTTGTACTGACATTGGCTGAAGTTTAGTCTTTTTGTCAAATTCTCAGATGCATTCAGATTTTCAGAAGGAAGTTTCAAGCATTTTGGCAACTTGATAGAGATCACTATGACAATTCTTAGATCTGTGAATGAAGCCCTGGAAGGGAAAATAACCCCATAATACACTCAGGAATCACTCTTCCAGAGTAGGTTGAATCTGAGCATCATCAACCTGGGAGACCAGAGGCAAGTGATGCAAAGAGGTGAAAAAAGCCAGTTTGGTTAACATAAAAATAAATAAATAAAAAATAACTCTTGGCAACATTTTTTTCCCTTTCCTGAAAACACAGAAATGTAAAGAGCCTAAAATTCTAACTCTCGGTTCTCAGTATAAAAAAAAAAAAATCAGGGGAGGTGGGAGGAGGGTTTGGGAGGGGGAGCACATGTGAACCCATGGCTGATTCATGTCAATGTATGGCAAAAACTACTACAATATTGTAAAGTAATTAGCCCCCAACTAAAAAAAAAATCAGTACTAATAACAAATGCTACAATGTGGAGAGAACCTGATCCCATACAGCAGTCCCCAATGTTTTTGGCATCAGGAGTGGAAGATAAATTTTCGATGGATGTTGGGGGGGGGGTGGTTTTGGAATGATTCAAGGACATTACATTTATTGTGCACTTTATTTCTTTTATTATTACATCAGCTCCACCTCCGATCATCAGGCATTAGATCCTGGAGGTTGGGGAGTCCACCATACGGAGAGGAAAACACACCAATTTGGGTCAAGGGGACGGGCCTTGTTTAGAAGGAGGAGAGCTACTGGGGTGCCCAGGAGTGGACCGTACCAAAGGGAAATTCCAAAACCTTGACTTACGTTGATAATGGAAAGAGAGAGAGAGCAAGAGTGCTAAGGTTCACACAACGCAAAGCCAAATAAATTGTTAGGTCCAACTGGCAAGTGCTGGCTGGACTGTGAGACAGAGCCCGAAGGTCAGGGGCTGAATAAACACAAGCTCAGAGGAGGAAGTGAAAGAATGCAGCACTTTGTGTCTTTCTGGGTGCTAAACACAAGGGGTGGGCATGGATAGCCTAGTTAAAAGAACAGGATAAGAACTGACAAACTGTAGTAATACTTTTGCAATTCCAGAATTCCTTTTGTTGGTAGATTGCAGTGATTTTCAGATTGATGAGTCCTTACAGTGTCAGCATAATCTTACTTAGAAAATGGCTAGAAAACAGAGGATGATAATAATGACTTAACATTTATTGACTGCCAGACACAGCTTTTCAGCACTTTAATGCATTGTCTCATTTAACCTTCCAAGCACATTTTGATAACCAAGCTCCTTACCAGACACCTACTTAAAAACTGATTAAAAACATAAGCACATTTGGAGGAAATGAGAAAATGTCCTCAGAAACAAGTACTAGTCATTTATTCATTCATTTGTTTCCTGGACTATTCTTCAGCTACCAGCAATCAAGCATCTAATACGTGCTGGGTACTGTTTAGGGTCTGTGCATGGGTGATTTCACTGATTTCCCTTACTGTTCAACAGAGGGGCAGTAGAGGGAGCAAGGGACTGTGAGTGACAAAACATGGGTTTGTTTTAGCCCTGCCTCTAATGGTTCCTGTGGTCTGTGGATAGATCAGTTTTCTTCTCTGTTTAATGTATTCTAGTGTAAAATGAGGAGCTGGGACTACATGATGCTTGAGGTCTTTTCGAATTTAATGTTAAAGTCTTCAGGGCCTTTATAATACATTGCAATTTATAATGAACATTCATTTATATTCTATCATGATACCCTTCCCACTCCATCAGCTAAATAATAATATTTAGAGCTTTAGAGAAATTTGCCAAGGCTTGAAGCAAGTTCCTTTGCTCTTTTCGCTAGAAGTCTCTGTCTTCTGCTTTGAGCTCATGCTTAGACTCCAGAAGAATCATAAGAGAGTTGGGTGCAGATATCAGAGGAAAGGAAGAGATACAGGAGACACAGAAGATGAGGAGAAGTTGTGAGTAGGAAGATGTGCCAATACTCAGGGGCTTTGTGTGTTGTTTGGGAAACCATTTAGGGCTGCTATGATCATTGAGGAAGTGTATTCAAAGGCACAAGAAGAGAAATCCTCTAACTGGAGGAAATTACATGGAGGTAGATTCAAATTCCCAAATCACTGCTCACTGTGGATGGTGACTGCAGCCATGAAAGTAAAAGATGCTTGTTCCTTGGGAGGAATGTTATGACAAATCTAGACAGTGCATTAAAAAGCAAAGACATCACTTTGCCTACAAAGGTCTGTCTAGTCAAAGCTATGGTTTTTCCAGAAGTCATGTATGGATGTGAGAGCTGGATCATAAAGGTTGAGCGCCGAAGAATTGATGCTTTTGAACTTTGGTGTTGGAGAAGACTCTTGAGAGCCCCCTTGGAAAGCAAGGAGATCAAACCAGTCAATCCTAAAGGAAATCAGTCCTGAATATTCATTGGAAGGACTGATGCTGAAGCTGAAGCTCCAATACTTTGACTACCAGATGTGAAGAGCCAACTCATTAGAAAAGACCCTGATGCTGGGAAAGACTGAAGGCAAAATAAGAAAAGGGTGGCAGAGGATGAGATGGTTAAATAGCACCACCGACTTAAGGGACATGAGTTTGAGCAAAATCCAGGAGATAGTGGAGGACAGAGGAGCCTGGCATGCTGCAGTCCATAGGTATGCCCATGGGGTCGCAAACTCTGATATGACTTAGCAACTGAACAACAGATTCAAGTTCAATAATAGCATAGTGAAGTGTCTCCCTGGATATTTCACTTGTCCATTACTGAGCAGAACAACAATGAATGGGTCATATTATAAGGCAGAAGCCCTGGACTAAAAAGAATGCGTTCTAAATGATGATTATTATGCTCCAAAGATGAAATGAGCCCCTGTGGTAGAAGACCAACTCCTCATCACTGTGGATGCTTAAGCAGAGACCATATGAAACTCTAGAGGGTTTAATGGCTTGGATCAGGCCCAGAAGATGAGTAAAGGAACTTCCAACTATGCTATGGTTCTGGAGACTGAAGTCTTACCATTTAAGCTGTAGTCTATCATCCCTGGGCTTCCCTGGTGGCTCAGTTGGTAAAGAATCTGCCTGCAATGTGGGAGACCTGAGTTTGACCTCTGGGTTGGGAAGATCCCCTGAAGAAGGGAATGGCTACCCACTCCAGTATTCTGGCCTAGAGAATTCCATGGACTGTATCGGCAAAGAGTTAGATACAACTGAGCAACTCTCACTTCACTATCATCTCTACTCTAGACTTTAGATATTCCTGCAATCATCTTTTGGGAATATTCAAAGACCTTTCCCAGCTACTCATATTTAGGACAAGTTCCTCAATTCACTTCTTTCCAAGAAGTTCCCTGTATGGATCCTCAGCAGCATATCCACCCTGACCTCCTTGTCTTGATGTTTCCAACCTTCTATTCTTCAAAAATATCCAGGATTGGAGCTTCTCTGGAGGTAAGAGTTAAAACCAAACCCCACTCTGTTGAACCAACACATTGCAACTTTCAGTTCAGTTCAGTCACTCAGTTGTGTCCGACTCTTTGCAACACCATGGACTGCAGCACGTCAGGCTTCCCTGTCCATCATCGACTCTCAGAGCTTACTCAAACTCATGTCCATAGAGACAGTGATGCCATCCAACCACCTCATCCTCTGTCGTTCCCTTCTCCTCCTGCCTTCAATCTTTCCCAGCATCAGGGTCTTTTCTAATGAGTCAGTTTTTCACATCAGGTGATCAAAATACTGGAGTTTCAGCTTCAGTATCAGTCCTTCCAATGAACTTTCAGGACTGATTTCCTTTAGGATGGACTGGTTGGATCTCCTTGCAGTCCAAGGGACTCTCAAGAGTCTTCTCCAACACCACAGTTCAAAAGCATCAATTCTTTCTTTATAGTCCCACTCTCACATCCCTACATGACTACTGAAAAACCATAGCTTTGACTAGACAGACCTTTGTTGGCAAAGTAATGTTCCTGCTTTTTAATATGCTGTCTAGTTTGGTCATAGATTTTGTTCCAAAGAGCAAGTGTCTTTTAATTTCATGGCTGCAGTCACCATCTGCAGTGATTTTGGAGCCCAAGAAAATAAAGTCTGCCACTGTTTCCATTGTTTCTCTATCTATTTGCCATGAAATTATGGGACTGGATACCATGATCTTAGTTTTCTGAATGTTGAGCTTTAAGCCAACTTTCATTCTCCTCTTTCACTTTCCTCAAGAGGCTCTTTAGTTCTTTGCTTTCTGCTATAAGGGTGGTGTCATCTGCATATCTGAGGTTATTGATATTTCTCCTGGCAATCTTGATTTCAGCTTGAGCTTCATCCAGCCTGGCATATTGCATGATATACTCTGCATATAAGCTAAAAAAGCAGGGTGACAATATGCAGCCTTGACATACTCCTTTCCCGATTTGGAACCAGTCTGTTGTTCCATGTCCAATTCTAATTGTTGCTTCTTGACCTGCATACAGATTTCTCAGGAGGCAGGTCAGGTGGTCTGGTAGTCCCATCTCTTTAAGAGTTTTCCATAGTTTATTGTGATCCACACAGTCAAAGGCTTTGGCGTAGTCAATAAAGCAGAAATAGATGTTTTTCTGGAACTCTCTTGCTTTTCTTGATGATCCAGTGGATGTTGGCAATTGGATCTTGGTTCCTCTGCCTTTCTAAATCCAGCTTGAACATCTGGAAGTTCACAGTTCACATACTGTTGAAGCCTGTCTTGGAGAATTTTGAGCATTACTTTCCTAGTGTGTGAGATGAGTGCAATTGTGCTGTAGTTTGAAGATTCTTTGGCATTGCCTTTCTTTGGGATTGGAATGAAAACTGACCTTTTTTAGTCCTGTGGCCACTGCTAAGTTTTCCAAATGTGCTGGCATATTGAGTGCAGCCCTTTAACAGAATCATCTTTTAGGATTTGAAACAGCTCAACTGGAATTCCATCACCTCCACCAGCTTTGTTTATAGTGATGCTTCCTAAGGCCCACTTGACTTCGCATTCCAGGATGTCTCGCTCTAGGTGAGTGATCACACCATTATGGTTATCTGGGTCATGATGATCTTTTTTGTGTTGTTCTTCTGTGTATTCTTGCCACTTCTTCTTAATATCTTCTGCTTCTTTTAGGTCCATACCATTTCTGTCCTTTATCGTGCCCATCTGTGAATGAAATGTTCCCTTGGTACTCTAATTTTCTTGAAAATATCTCTAGTCTTTCTCATTCTATTGTTTTCCTCTATTTCTTTGCATTTATCACTGAGGAAGGCTTTCTTATATCTCTGTGCTATTCTTTGGAACTCTGCATTGAAACTCTAACCCACTGACTGACAAGGTGACCCTTGCATTTGTCCAGTGCCCTTATTTCCAAGCTATTTTCCATGTGCCAGTTTTACTAGAAGCAGAAAGTCAATTTGTATCCTGAGGGTAATCACTTTGTCAAGAGAAGGTTCATGAAGTACCTTGTAATACTGCAACACTGTGAAAGGTGAGAACTTTTATTATTGTTATAACATGCCCCAGGTCATAGGACAGCAGAGCCATATCTAACCAAGGTTCTTTTAAATCCTTTTGGGAATAAGTGTAGAGTAAATAAAGAGACCCTGATGCTGGGAAAGATAGAAGGCAAAAATGAGGGCTGCTGCTGCTGAGATGGATAGATGGCATCACAGACTTAGCGGACATGAACATAAGCAAACTGAGAGACGGTGGAGGACAGGGAAGCCTGGCATGGTGCTGCAGTCCACAGGGTCACAAAGAGTCGGACACAACTTAGCAACTGAACAACAACAATAAATAAAGAGAACTATCGATAGTTTACAAAGAACCAAAGCCCAGATTGCCTTGATAGACTAGCAGGGAAGGGTAGAGTTTAGAGCTGGATTTTACAAGCCTGACAGCATCAAATTATGATCACCGAAAAGTAGGCTGGTTGTTCTAGTCCGATGAATAGCCATGGCTGGAATGTGAGTCTGCATAAATTGACCAGTGGTCATCTTGACTGGGGCAACCATGGATCGGATGAGCTGGCCACCAGCAGTGGTCCTGAACCAAAGGACTTTCTGCTTTTTTTAGCTCAGAGACTAAATCTGCCTTCCCAGTAAAGCTTGTAGCATCTACAAGCCAGGGTTACACTCCTAATTAAAAGGACAATTAAAAAAAAACTTTCAATGATGAAAACGCCTTAGCCAGAATTCTCAAGAAATTGGTTTTGAAAATAATCCCCAATTGATTGCAGCATAAGAACATTCTTAAAATGTTACCTTTGTCCTGATGTCTAAACCCTCATGAGTTGGTTTACAAAAAGGTTCTTTATGCATTTGAAGCCACTAATACTATAAGTGGGGAAAGAACACACTCTTTTAATTAAAATATCAGATTGCTGTAATTGTGGTAATCTGAATTGAGAACATCTTTTTACCTAGAAATATGAGAGAATAAATATTTCTTAGAGTTAGAATCCAAAGCCTGGGATTATTTAGGATTAGCATCCAAAACTGTTCTTATTTTACACTGTGTAATCAGGAAGGCTGTTTAGAAGGGAATGTTAGAAGGAAAGTCTGTTTCAGGTTTCCTGTTGTCCCAGCTAGTTGGGGACCATCTAAATACCATTTGTCTCCGACCCTTGAACTGTCTTCTCCTGGACTCCTGGGGCAACACAGTTAATAACCCTCATGGAGCTGTAAATGTGTCAATGCTGTGTCAATGTTGACACTTGTGCTTTGCAGTCTAGTTGTTTGCTTGACTATCAGACGTTGCCTTTTTTAGGTAGCTGAACTTGACGGAATGATAAACTGTGCTTCTATTTACTCTTTTGCTCTCAAGGCTAATTTAAAAGTGCTGCTTGTGGGTGAGTGGTGATGGCAATAGAAACACCTTAAACCATTAAGTTGACAACTGGAATATTAACACAGGCACGAGAGACCACTAATTTCCTAACTAATGGAAATGAGTCAATGTACCTTCTTTAATCTGAGTACCACGTGCAATGTTCTTTTAGTTCCCATAAACCACAGGGTCTGGTTCCCCCAGGTGGAGAGGATATAGCATCTCGCCAGATGATATGAGGTTCTACTTTGAGGTTCTTTAAGCCCCATGTTTGTTCTAACAGCTTCGTCTTAGTCTTTTACTGCTGTTTTCTCCCCATAGGCTGTGGTCACATTATTTTCCAAAGTGGCCCAACTGCATTCATTATTCATTTTTATTAAAACAAATGTGTGTGTTATGATAGCTATATTCCAGTTGGCAGCATATTGGCTAGCACGATTCATTGCATATAAGCGCCGTGGTCTAATGGACATGTAAAGAAGCTGAATCAGACCAAAAGGTATATAAAAGTGACTTGTGCCATTTTTAAACCGACTGACCTTGAGGAAGATATATTTACACTTCCTTCAGTCTCAGTTTCTTTATCTGCAAAGTGGGGATACTCTTCACTACCTTTTTGGATTGCCATGAAGATTCCATGCACAGAGTCCAGGAAATAGCAAGTAGTGAATACATGCTAGCAGTATTTATGGTTAACAGTTTTCTATGTGCCAGGAATCATGGGAATCCTCAAAGCATCTTGAGAACTAAGAACCATTATTATCTTCACTTTGCTGATGAGAACAAGAAAGACAGATTAAGTACCTGCCCAACGTCACAAAGATATGCAATGGACATGCCTAGATTCCAGAGCCTGCAGTCTGGCCATACTCCCCAGGTAAGAGAGTTTTGACACCTTGAGAAAGAACTGCTTGAATATGAATCCTAGGCAACCTTCCAAATCTGTGGAACCTTATTTGCTCCCTCTTACTCCTCTTTCCCATGCTTCCTCATTCACACCTGAGTCAGAAGCAGAGAAAAGACAAAAACTAGTACAATAAGACAGTATAACCTGTAGATTCCTGGCAGACCAGCTATGCAGCTTGGCCTCAAACTCAGCTATGCACTTGTTGGCTGAACACAAAGGCAGGTGCTGTATTTCATGTGGATGTAGTAAAGAGATTTCAAGCATTCTAAAGCTATTTCATTAGAAGGGATGAGTGAATACTTCTTTATACAGATCTACTCTACTGCGATAACTAAAAAGCACAAATACAAATATCATGACCTTATTACGTTAATATCATTAGGTTATCTTGCAAACATCTACTTGCCACAAACTTGAATATAAATCATTTTTTTCCTATCAAAACTAAATCTTAAATCCCTTAATAATCTTATCTCTTAAATCTAACATATTAAGATAGGAGCTGTTTTATTAACTCCTACCTTCAGCAAAAAGCTGTTCAACTCAGATTGTTCAGACTGTGGCAATTTGCTGCTTTAAGTAAGACACAAGTGTGTTGTCCATCATCTGATAAATGGACAAGTAAAATGTGGTATATCTCCAATGGAATCCTATTCAACAACAAAAAGGAATGAAGAACTATTGCGCTACAATATGGACAAACCTTAAAAACACTTAAAAACCTTAAAAACACTATCCTGAGTGAGAGAAGCCAGTCTCAAAATCATGGAAGCATGATTCCATTTACATGAACTGTCCAGAAAAAGCCAATCCACAGCAACTGAAAATAGGTTAGTGGTTGCCAGGGGCAGGGATAGGACAAAAAGGGAAAAGAGGAATGACGGCTAGGCTAATGTGTACTAAGTTCCTTCTGTGGTTGATGAAAGGTTTTAAAATTAGGTTATAATGAAGGTTGCACAACTCTGTAAATATACTGAAAACCACTAAGTTGTAGGCTTTAAAGGGATAAACTTGATGGTATGTGAATTATATAATAAAAATATTTAAAAGAAATGTTAGTGTGTAATTTCCCCTACTTACCTGCAAAACTGCTAATAGATATCCTTTCATGTTCAGCAACCCTCACTATTAGCGACACTCTTTTTGAGTAAACAGTGACAAACGTGAAAGCATTTATCCCCTTCCTCCTCTCCCCATTCCCCACCAAGAGCCTTGATAATTAATCTTGTCCTTATTTTTAACTTGTCTGTCAAGTATCTGACGGCTAGGAAGTCGGAGTTCTAGATATAACTGGCTCTCTAAGTATAACTTTCAGGCTAAACCTTCAAATCTGGCTCCACCTTTGGTCCCTTCCCCATGTTCTCTTTCTTTCTCTTAACCTCACGGCCAAGGACCCAGGGTTCCAAATCACAGGTGACCTGGAACAGGGCCTCCAGACTGCAAAGGGAACAGAGCCAATTGTTAATGAATACAAAGCCCTATAGACAGAAACTGGTGGGGGAAAAAAATAGATGGTACCTCATCTTTTTGGATGTTGTGGTGGAAATGTACGCAGCTTTTATTTCAATACATGTGTGTTACAACAACAGTTAGATGAGATTGGGATGCCAATTAAGAGAACTCCAAAGAATTATGATGGGCACTTAGGCATCAAGAGAAAAAAGTTCTCTCCTTAGTGTTCTTGATTTGCTCCACTGGCCATACAAACTGGCTTCCCAGGCGGTGTTAGTGGTAAAGAACCTGTCTGCCAATGCAGGAGATGTTAAGAGGTACAGGTTCGTACCCTTGGTCAGGATGATCCCCTGGAGGAGGGCATGGCCCCACTCCAGTACTCTAGCCTGGAGAATCCCCATGGACAGAGGAGCCTGGCAGGCTACAGTTCATTGGGCTGCAAAGAATCAGACATGACCAAAGCAACTTAATGCATGCCCTGTACAAACCACAAAGGCAATGGCAAATTGTATCCTCTGGATAGGAATCCTAGTCCAGTTTCTAAATAGTGAGAGTTCTGTTCTCCTCTGAGCTTTCCTGTCAGGAGATGAGCCATGTGGACTCATGCAGTTCTGACAAAGCCCCTCCTTTCCATTCCAGGTCTCTAGTCCAGTGACGTCAGGGAGGATTTCCACAAAGGTCAAGGGATTAACCATGCCAAATGTGGAGCTGGGGCTCAAGACAGGATGAGGCCCTGGAATCTGGAAAGATTTCAGTATCTGGGCCCAATCCACCCCCTCTATCATTCAGAGATCATTGTATCATAAAATGATGTCTTGGTCGTTTTACCCACTGCTAATTTTTTTCCCCTTTGAAACACATTTCCCTTTTTTTTTTCTTCCTGTTCCCTCACCTTGTATCCTCTGTCAGTAACAGATAGGGTTTAACTCCTTGACCTACCTCAGAAGGCAGGTAAAATGTCAAGTAGTGGGGTGAGCGTGAGGGACAGATTCTGCAAACACATTTTCACTTTCCCATCACTCCCAGAGAAACTGATCCTCACCCAAAGAGAGAGAGAAGAGAGCCTGTGGCACAAGAAATCTGCCAAGAAGCCCAGTGACTTACCCTAGGCAGGCTACAAGTCAGGTGAAGGTTGGACCTTTGCTTCAGAATGTAGAAGGCAGGGAACTTGCTAGATTCACCGAGAGTTCCTGGTAGGGTTTACTCCTGGCTCTGACCTCCTCGGAGACCAGTCTGTGCAGCTCTGATGAGCACCAACCCGTTTGCTGATTACCCCTTGGCAAGCTGATTCAGGCAAATTAGTATTTGCCTTATGATATATAAGGTCCTTACTGCCTTTTGCCCTCACTGCAAAAAAAAGCAATAATTGGACAACTTGCTTGCGACAGTCATCAGTTTTGCTTAATCTGGTTTACAGTTCACTTACCACCAAATCAAAATGGCTAGATTCAAAGCAGCTGTTGTTTCCCAGCAAAGTAGGGAGGATGAGCAAGGTGGAGAGGGAAGAACTGAGAGGGGTAAGCGCCAGGGTGGCAAGGGCAAGCTGCAGGAGGTGAGTCATGAATTCTGAGTGACCCTGCCCACTGCAAGCTCCAGTCTACCCTTCGATCATTGCCTTGTTGGCATCTCATCACTCAGGAGCACGTCACACAGGAAGGGGTATGTGCTTCTGAAGGGGCAGGCACTGGCCATGGAGTCTGGGCTGTTCTCTCAACCTTTCTTGCCAAACATCACTTTTCAGATAGAAGTGAATTTTTAGCTCTAATATTGTGTAAAGTCAGGAGCCTGGTCACAACGTGCGTGGTGCATGCCAAGTTGCTTCAGTCATGTCTAACTCTTTGCCACCCCTTGGACTGTAGCCCACCAGGCCCCTCTGTCCATGGCAACACTGAAGTGGGTTGCCATGCCCTTCTCCAGGGGATCTTTCTGACCCTGGGATCGAACCTGAATCTCTTACGTCTCCTGCATTGGCAGGTGGGTTCTTTACCTCTAGGGCCACCTGGGAAGCCTGATCACAACTTTAGATGCAAATGGAACCTTCTCACAATGTCATTTGTTTGGATGGTACACGGGGTTGAATCATGTCCCCTCAAAAGAGATGTTAAAGTCCCCTAATACCTCAAAATGTGAACTGATTTGAAAACTGGGTCATGAATGATGTAATTAGTTAATTACTTCTCACACTGGTAAGAATCAGAGATGTACAAGGAAATGACCTGTGATGACCAAGGCAGAGACAGAAGGGATGCAGCTATAAGTCGAGAGACACCAGGACCAGCCGGTCACCACTGGAAGTCAGGAAGAGGCAAGGTAAGCATCTCCCCAGAGTCTCAGAGGGAGCAAGGCTCTGGGGAAATCTTTGTTCCCAACTTACAGCCTCCATAACTTGTGAGAAAATACATTTTTGTTCTTTTAAGCCAGCTGGTTGTGACACTTTGTCACAAAAGCCCTGATAAACTAAAACAGATGGTTTGTATCCACATGATCTGGTGTGATCATTTAAACATCTTTTCTGTGACCAATTCATACTTCTTTTCTGCACTCATATAAAGTCTGAATTTTTGATCAGTGAAAATACTTGAAATGGACAGGATTTGGTCCCCTGGACTGATGTGGACCCAGCAAATGTCCTTTTCTAGGTCAGCATCTCTGCCCTTTCCAGTGGGAAAGTTGCAATGTCCCGTAAGAAGCCAGTGATGCTTTTCTGAGTTCACTGCTATGAGGTCTTGTTAATTTTTATTTTAAGGAGAGTCCCAATCACTCAGTTCAATTCAGTCGCTCAGTCGTGTCCAACTCTTTGCTACCCCATGGACTGGAGCGTACCAGGCTTCCCCATCCAACACCAACTCCCGGAGCTTGCTCAAACTCATGTCCATTGAGTCAGTGATGCCATCCAACCATCTCAACCTCTGTCATCCCCTTCTCCTGACCTCAATCTTTCCAAGCATCAGGGTCTTTTCCAAGTAGTCAGTTCTCATCAGGTGGCCAAAGTATTGGAGTTTCAGTTTCAGCATCAGTCCTTCCAATGAATATTCAGGACTGATTTCCTTTAGGATTGACTGGTTTGATCTCCTTGCAGTCCAAGGGACTCTCAAGAGTCTTCTCCAATACCACAGTTCAAAAGCATCAATTCTTCTGTGCTCAGCTTTCTTTATAGTCCAATTTTCACATCCATACATGACTACTGGACAAACCATTGCTTTGACTAGACAGAACTTTGTTGGCAAAGTATGTCTCTGCTTCTTAATATGCTGTCTAGGTTGGTCATAGTTTTTCTTCCAAGAAGCAAGTGTCTTTAATTTCATGGCTGCAGTCACCTTCTGCAGTGATTTTGGAGCCAAAGAAAATAAAGTCTCTCACTGTTTCCCCATCTATATGCCATGAAGTGATGGGACTGGATGCCATGATCTTAGCGTTTTGAATGTTGAGTTTTAAGCCAGCTTTTTCACTCTCCTCTTTCACTTTAATCAGGAGGCTCTTTAGTTTTTCTTCACTTTCTGCCTAAGGGTGGTATTATCTTCTAACCACTAGAAGGAGCTTTAAGAACGATTAAGGAGACTTGGATACTGGACAGATTGAAACAAATCCCACAGGACCAAAGGTACCAAAACATCTGTACTTTATACATTTATACTTTTGGAACTTCCCCAGCAGAAGTGGAAGGAGGTTGCAAGACAGATAGTCATGGAAACTCACCCTTCGATCCTCATTCTGGCTTTGATGCTGGCATTAGTATGTGTTCCTGGCAAAATCACTAAAACCTCTCAGGGCTTCCTTTTTTTCAGTGGAAATGGCTTTCTGCTTACCATCCTATCCATATAACATGGAAGGAAAAGGTAATTAATTCAACCTTCATATTCCAGATTTTCAGGAAAAGCTTTGTGCAGCCTCTAAAACATAAAGTTTCTTGGCTCTGTATCTGCAACACTCAAGAGCACCAACATCTGCTTACTCCAGGCTCTTGAATTCTTTTTCTAGAATATAGATTCCATACTCAGAAGAGTTGTCAGCTCAAAAGAGATCTGCATATATTACTGGACATATTACTTTACTATTTTTTAAAAAAAGCAAATCTCAGGCATCATGTTATTTTACCCCTACTTAGTCCAGTATGCATGTCTAACAATTACAACCACATTCTTATGCAACCATAGTGTTATTTTAGTTATCTAATAAGATTAATACTAATTCCTTGATATCATCTAATATGGTCCTGATTATATTTTTGCAATCCAAAACAAGAAACAAAGTGGCCAATCAGTCTGTAAATTCTTGAGTTGGAAGGAGTCTCAGATAATCAGTGTCTATTAATATCTACTTAGGATAGAAGCCTCCTTGTAACATTTTCAAGTGTCACACAGGGTTAGTGCATTAGGAGGGGCTTAGCGCAATCACCCAGCTCAACTTCTCACTTGACTGATGAGGACACAGAGGCCCTGAAGAGACACGTAACATGCAGGGTCATGTGGGAAGTTAGAAGTCAAGGTTGGACTGTGACCCATTCCTCCAACCCATATTGCACACCAGACTCAGTTTAGTTCAGTCCCTCAGTCGTGTCCAACTCTTTGCAGCCCCATGGACTGCACAGCAGACTGTTTAGTAATGAATACCACAAGCTTCTTCCAGTAGTCAGATCTATTATGTAATACAGAAGTTATCATCTCGGGCTCACTAAACTGCCAATTCACTGTGCTTTAAGCTTGTTTCTTCTGTGGAAATAGCCACCAACTAGCCTGAATTTTCCTTCTGTTCATCTGTCATGCTTTTGGACACCATGATCAGGTTGTGTTTTAGGCTCTTCCTACGAGACTGCACAGCCCTAAGTCTGTTCTCATCCTCACTTGCTGAGTTTGCTTTCTCTCCTTGAACTAAAGGACACTGTTGCTAGCAGCAGGTAAGAGATCTCACTCAAATGAGATTTTTGCCAAGCGGTCACGAGAATATGCCGTCAAAATAGCATGCACTTAGAAACAGGTCCTGGAGTCTTTTCAGCTATGTTTACTTGAAAACAAACAAGTCAGATGAAATGGGAACCAGGAAGCTAGCTGAGGCAGAGTTGGAACCTGGTGAGCTCTTGAAATTTTTGCTGTAATGGTCAGGTGTGCTTGAGGGAGTCTGATGGTTGTGTTCTCCTTAGCTTATCACATACAGATCTGGTGCCCTGGAGACCAGAATGGCTCTCTACTGATTCTGGAGAACAAGGTGGTGAATAAGTTAGAAAATACCCTAGGTCCAAAATTACATCTGCATAAATTAAAATGCCAAGTTACAAAGCTGAAGAGTAAACAACCCCGGATCTGTGAAATTGATTATTTTGATTACAGGACGCCAAAATGCTAGTCTGCTATTTGGAGTGATGCAAGCAATTTAGCCAGCTGGTTACCTTCTGGCAATAAGTTAGAGCACAAGGGATTTAATTCAACTGAAAAAAGCTTCCCTTGTAGTTCAGTCAGTAAAGAATCCACCCACAACACAGGAGACCAGGGTTTGATTCCTGAGTCAGGAAGATACCCTGGAGAAGGAAATGGCAACCCACGCCAGTATTCTTGCCTGGGAAATCCCAAGGAACAGAAGAGCCTAGAGGGCTACAGTCCACAAGGTTGTAAGAGTCAAACATGAGTGAGCAACTAAACCACCACCACCATGTTTTCTATCACATTCCACTTTTTTGGTAAAAAGTAGGAAGATAGCAATCCAGCATCAGTGCTGTATTAAAATATCCTCTATAAAGCAGCTTCCAAAATCTGTTGCACACTGAAATCACCAGGAAACCTTAGAAAATACTGATTCTTGGCTCCCTCACCAACAAACATTTTGATTTAATGGTGTGGGGTGCCACCTGAACCTCAGAATTCTAATGTATGACAAAGTCTGTGAATTACTGTTCTAAGGTATTTTGGGGGTTTGGTATAATGCATCCCTATCACCTAAACCATGTATATAACATTGGATATAACATTTATATAACATTGGATGGGGCCCTCCCTGGTGGCTCAGATGGTAAAGAATCTGCCTGCAATGTGGGAGACCCATATTTGATCCCTGGGTGGGGAAGATGCCCTGGAGAAGGGAATGGCTACCCATTCTAGTATTCTTGCCTGGAGAATTCCATGGACAGAAGAGTTTGGTGGGCTACAGTCCATGGAGTTGCAACGGATCGGACACGACTGAGTGACTAACACTTTCACTTCAACACTGGATGGAGTAAGATATTTTTTTCTCCCTTTGGATCTACTGACTCAAAAAAAGAACAATCCATTCAAGGCTATTTAAATACAAATATAATTTATTTAGGGTTTTGTGTTACTTTTCCTTAGAGAGTTATGCTGCTTTTAAAATTAAAAATTAGGAAATAAATACTTCTTTAGTATTCAGTCACACAGACACAATTCTGTCCTCCTGATACCAGCTAAGAGGAAAGTGAGGAGGCAGAGACAGGTCAGAGAGAGAAGGGACGAGAAGCACAAAGGACCAATCCTTCGGCCACTTGGTTTCCTCAGCAAATGTGACTTTTCTGGCTGCTTTGTCTTACAAGCCTCTTGACAGACTTGTTATGGGATGAGCTTCTGGTGAGAAAGGAAGAGAGTCAAGACACCAAGGCGGGCTTTCCAGGTGGCGCTAGTGGTAAAGAACCCGCCCGGCAATGTAGGAGACATAAGAGATGTGGGTTCCATCCCTGGGTTGGGAAGATCTCCTGGAGAAGGAAATGGCCACCCACTGCAGTATTCTTGCCTGGAAAGTCCCATGGACAGAGGAGCCTGGTGGGCTACAGTTTATGGGGCCGCAAAGAGTCAGATATGACTGAGCACATGCACACAACACACACACACCCCCGGGCTCTCTGAGGCCCATCCATGGACCCCTGCAGGGTTCACAGAAGTCAGTTTAAGAGTCTCAGGGTACAGGATAAAGAAGTTAGTAGTTGCTTTTTGGAAGAGAGGCAAGTGGGTCAGGAGGAAGATCTTTAGAGCAGGGTTTCTTAACTTGAATACTCCTGACATTTGGGGCTGGACAGTTTTCCATTGTAGGGCCCTCCTTCACCTTGTGGGATGCTCAGCAGCATCCCTGGATGGTGCTCATTAGATGCCAGTACTAACTCCCCAGTCATGACAGCAAAAATGTCTCCAGATATTGCCAACTACCTTTGGGAAAGCAACACTGCCCCTTGTTGAGAATTATCACCCAAGATGTTGACTGATTCACAGGAAAGTCAGCATCAGGATAAAGACCTATCATCAACAGTTTCTGAGGATCCAGGGAACTGAACTTGGGCCTGGTTTCCAGCCGCTGAGTCTGGTTTCCAGTCCAGTCACTATCAGTCTCCTATCTCTGCTATGGGCTGGCCTACCTCCACACATTTCCTGCTTCCACTTGAGCTGGCTAGTCCAAGTGAATCAACTGTTTTCAGTGTTTTTCAAACTAACAGTGCAAATCAGAATCTCTTGGAAGGTTTATTGAAATGAAGGTTGCTAAAAATCCACCCCCAGAGTTTCTGACTCATAGGTTTGGGCTGAGGCCTGACATTTTACAATTCTAATAAATTCACAGATCATGCTCAGGTGGCTGGCCCAAAGTCCACACCTTACAGGAAAAATAAAAAAGTGCCTATCTAGAACTCTTTCTGGAGCTCCTACAGTAGAAGCAGATGGGTAGGAGGCAGACTGAAAGAAAAGTGCCATCACATCAATGACTGTGAAGCCATGATGTTCAGAACCCTGCAATTTCTAATGCAGATTACCACCGGCGATCATTCACCTAGGACATGAACCTCTTATGAGACATACTTAATACTCTGTTTTATAATCCTCTTAGTGACTTGGAGATAACAATGGCTAATATTATACTTACAAAGAAATTGAGGCTTGGAGGTTACTGACTGGTCTAAAGACTGCACAGGTTTTAAGGGACTGGGCTATAATTTGAACCTAGATCTGTTTTTGTTAGTATGAAATTTCTCCACTTTTCAAGACTGTTCTCTGAAGCAGTACAACTTTCTCTTTCCTTTACATGAAATCTATATGGGATCTCAGACTGTAAAACCGATAGGAATAGTTGAAAGGGGAAAAGAAACCTGCCCCATCCATCTGGCCTCCTGTCTGTACCCCGTGGCCACTCTGGAAGGCGCTAGCATAGAGGTCTAGGGCTCCTAGAAACCTAGCAGGAAAACTGCTGTCTCAGCCAATTCGGTGTTTCCATTAATTCATGTATTTCAAAACAATCTCCTTCAATGAAGATCTAGTTATCTAATTCATTCACCGATTTGAATGCACACACTGAAAGGCTATTCTCTGACCCAGAAGTAGCACGTTGTCATCAAATAAGGTAACACAAGAAAAGAGATGTGGTAACAATTACTATAAAATGTCACATTTTTAATGGAGGGACATTCCTTTTTGGTGGGAACCAATCAGTAGGAACCATTTTAAAGTATTAAAGTGTTAAAATATTAAAATTTTGAATTTCATTTTATAGACCAAAACAGCCATTTATGTGTACACACACATATTTAAAGAGAGTAAAATGTGAAAAAAGAAAGTTTAAAAGTTTAATCTGGGTTGGGCTAGAGCTAACCCTCTCAGCTTGAGGCTTGGAACTATTTGAAAGAGTTCCGACAAAAATTGCAAGGGATGTGTGGCTGAAAGCTTAGAGAACTGCCTTTTAAAGGATATCTCAGTGGTTCTAGTTTTGCCAGATGAAAAGAGATCTGGAGATTGGTTGAACAACAATGTGAATGTACTTAACACTATTGAATTATACTCTTAAACATAGTTAAGACTGTAAATTTTATGTGTGTTTTACCAGAAACTCAAAAAGAGAAGATATCATGATAAATACAACATTCTCACTGAGGAGCAAGGTGGCCAAGAAGTTCCTGATTTAGTGATTTGTTTGCCGTTTTGCTGGGGGAGGAGAGGAAGGAAGATTGGAAATTTATAGAAAACAGGGCAGTACTTTTAACACAGATGCATACTTTTGTTTTGTGAGTCATTTGCAAGGCATAAGTTGATGAGATTCAAAAACTGTAGTTGTGAAAAGCATCCTATGTAGAGAATCAAAAGGAAGAGTACAAACTTACTCTTATTTCCTATTTTCAAAGATGTAAACTGCATTCTGGTTAGGATATAAGATGGCACAAGTCAGGAAAAATTGTATGGTTCAGAGCAAATTCCTGGATCATTCAGAAATTCTTAAAAGTGCAGTTACTACTGGAGATCATTTCAACACATGAGAAGTCATCAGTTGTTTTATTTGCTAATGTTATTTTACTTACTGCCAAGAAAAGAAAACTTCCAGTTAAATGATGATATGCTGAAAGCTTAAAGATATATGTCAATTTCAAAGTTACTAAAATATATGTAAAAAAATTCATCTTGGAATTGAAAAATGTATGGTATAAAGAAGAAAACCCACCATACTTTATTAATAAAATTAGCCTGGCAGAAACATAAAAATAGATTTCCTTAGAGGAACAAAAAAGATATAAACATCAGTCAGTTGTCGCTGAGTCGTGTCCGACTCTTTGTGACCCCATGGACTGCAGCATGCCAGGCTTTCCTGTCCTTCACCAACTCCTGGATCTTGCTCAAACTGATGTCCAAAGAGTCAGTGATGCCACCCAACCATCTTATCCTCTGTCATCCCCTTCTCCCCCTACCTTCAACCTTTGCCAGCATCAGGGTCTTTTCCAAGGAGTCAGTTCTTTGCACCTGGTGCCAAAGTATTGGAGTTTCAGTTTCAGCATCAGTCCTTTCAATGAATATTCAGGACTGATTTCCTTTAGGATTGACTGGTTGGATCTCCTTGCAGTCTAAGGGACTCTCAAGAGTCTTCTCCAGCACCACAGTTCAAAAGTATCAGTCCTTCTGTGCTCAGCTTTCTTTATAGTCCAACTCTCACATCCATACATGACCACTGGAAAAACCACAGATTTGACTAGATGGACCTTTGTTGGCAAAGTAATGTTTCTATTTTTTAGTATGCTGTCTAGGTTGATTATAGCTTTTCTTCCAAGGAGTAAGTGTCTTTTAATTTCATGGCTGTAGTCACCATCTGCAGTGATTTTGGAGCCCAAGAAAATCAAGTCTCTCACTGTTGCCATAGTTTCCCCATCTATATGCCATAAAGTGATGGGGCCAGATGCCACGATCTTAGTTTTCAGAATGTTGAGTTTTAAGCCAACTTTTTCATTCTCCTCTTTCACTTTCATCAGGAGGCTCTTTAGTTCTTCTTCGCTTTCTGCCATAAGGGTGATGCCATCTGCATATCTGAGGTTATTGATGTTTCTCCCGGCAATCTTAATTCCAGCTTGTGCTTCATCCAGCCTGGCATTCTGCATGATGTACTCTGAATGTTAGTTAAATAAACAGGGTGACAATATACAGCCTTGACGTATACTCCTTTTCCTATTTGGAACAAGTCTGCTGTTCCATGTCCAGTTCTAACTGTTGTTTCTTGACCTGCATACATATTTCTCAGGAGGTAGGTCAGGTGGTCTGGTAGTCCCATCTCTTTAAGAGTTTTCCACAGTCTGTTGTGATCCACACAGTCAAAGGCTTTGGCATGGTCAATAAAGCAGAAATAGATGTTTCTCTGAAACTCTCTTGCTTTTTCGATGATCCAGCGGATGTTGGCAATTTGATCTCGGGTTCCTCTGCCTTTTCTAAATCCAGCTTGAACATCCGGAAGTTCACAGTTCACATACTGTTGAAGCCTGTCTTGGAGAATTTTGGGCATTACTTTACTAGCATGTGAGATGAGTGCAATTGTGCGGTAGTTTGAAGATTCTTTGGCATTGCCTTTCTTTGGGATTGGAATGAAAACTGACCTTTTCCAGTCTGGCCACTGCTGAGGTTTTCAAATTTGCTGGCATATTGAGTGCAGCACTTTCACAGCATCATCTTTGAGGATTTGAAATAGCTCAACTGGAATTGCATCACCTCCACTAGCTTTGTTCATAGTGATGCTTCCTAAGGCCCACTTGACTTCACGTTTCAGGATGTCTGGCTCTAGGTGAGTGATCACACCATCATGATTATCTGGGTCGTGAAGATCCTTTTTGTACAGTTCTTCTGTGTATTCTTGCCACCTCTTCTTTATATCTTCTGCTTCTGTTAGGTCCATGCCATTTCTGTCCTTTATTGAGCCCATCTTCGCATGAAATGTTCCCTTGGTATCTTTAATTTTCTTAAAGATATCTCTAGTCTTTCCCATTCTATTGTTTTCCTCTATTTCTTTGCATTGATCACTTAGGAAGGCTTTCTTATCTCTCTGTGCTATTCTTTGGAACTCTGCATTCAAATGGGTATATATTTCCTTTTCTCCTTTGCCTTTAGCTTCTCTTCTTTTCTCAGCTATTTGTAAGGCCTCCTCAGACAAACATTTTGCTTTTTTGCATTTCTTTTTCTTGGGGATGGTCTTGATCCCTGACTCCTGTACAGTGTCATGAACCTCCGTCCATAGTTCTTCATGTACTCTGTCTATTAGATCTAATCTCTTGAATCTATTTGTCACTTTCATTGTATAATTGTAAGGGATTTGATTTAGGTCATACCTGAATGGTCTAGTGGTTTTCCCTACTTGCTTCAATTTAAGTCTGAAATTTGGAGAAAGGAGAAGCTCTATACAGTCAGTAAAAACAAGACCAGGAGCTGACTGTGGCTCAGATCATGAACTTCTTATTGCAAAATTCAGATATAAGCACATATCCCAAATATTAAGAAAAGCCAAAGCAACAGATTAAAGATAAAGTAATGGAAAAAGGCATCCATTATATTTTAACCTTTATTCCTCTGTGGAATCAATTTAATTTGAGAGATGCTTTTTTAAAAAAAATTATTTATCTATTTTTTACTTTAAAATATTGTATTAGTTTTGCCATACATTGACATGAATCCGCCATGAGTGTACATGTGTTCCCCTTCCAGAACCCGCCTCCCACCTCCCTCCTCATCCCATCCCTCTGGGTCATCCCGGTGCACCAGCCCCGAGCACCCTGTATCATGCATCGAACCTGGACTGGTGATTCGTTTCACATATGATAGTTTATATTCTTCAATGCCATTCTCCCATATCATCCTGCCCTCGCCCTCTCCCATAGAGTCCAAAATACAGTTCTATTCATCTATGTCTCTTTTGCTAATTTGAGAGATGCTTTAATGGAAATGATGATTCAAAGATAGGTCTTGCCAAAGGCAATTTGGGAACTGGATACTGCATATTAATTCTTCAAACAGGTTTGGATATACTTATATTACATTTCAAGAAACACACAGAATGAAGGATAAACTGAAGAAGTAGAGCAAATGAAAAAGTGTAGTAGAAACTGAAATACTTTAAAATTATTAAAGCAAAAGAAATAAAGGCATCTGAAAAAACTTAATTGACTGAAAAGAACCAAGATTTAAAAAACATATCTTTACAAAAAAGATTAAAACATGATTTTCTGAGTTAATTTCAAGTTTAAGAAATAAGAAAATTAAGTAAAATGCTCCATCCCAACCTCTGAGCATACGCTTACTCAAAATTTTAGTAAAAAGAAACAATACACAAATGGGCTTATTACAGGCTGGATGAGCCAGATGCAGCTCTTTAAAGGAACTGATTTTTAAAAAATTCTTTATACTAATAGGGTGGGGGTGGCTCCTTATTAATTCTATTCAACCTAATAAATGAAGGGAAAGGTCTCCTGAACCTCTATTACGCCTGAAACTTTTCACTTCAGGCAACACATCTTTATCTTTTTTAAAGTCTCTAACAATCCTTTTGAATAGCCGTAAGTGAGCTGAACAAACTTCAAAGCCCATATCCATCTGCGAGTCTTATAATCAACTGTACTGTGGCATTTAGGATATGCAGTCACCATTCATAGGCGGTATTCATTCCTGAAAAAACAGAATTCTTCTTTGCTTGGTTGTCTAATCCTTAAATTATAATATGAATAATTCAATTCCTTTCAAGAAAAGTGAACACTTATTCTATGTAAATGTCACTTTTCTGGAGAATGGAAAGCATAAACATAAAATATACTCCTGTCCTTGATGGACTTAGGCTTTATTTTGTGAGGGGAGGAGGGCAGATAACGACATGCAAAGACGGTAACGCCAAGCAGAAAAACGTCCGGGCAGGTATTCAGCTGGTATGTACTAACACAAGGGGGCCAGCGTCTGTTCTGACTGATCAGTGGCAATGCCAGACCTATTTTAAAATATTTTGAATATTACTTCTGAATAACCTTCATCAGCCCTGAATTTTCATTGGAAGGGCTGTTGCTAAAGCTGAAGCTCCAATACTTTGGCCACCTGATGTGAAGAGCTGACTCACTGGGAAAGACCCTGATGCTGGGAAAGATTGAAGGCAGGAGGAGAAGGGGTGTGACAGAGGATGAGATGGTTGGATGGCATCATTGATGCGATGGACATGAGTCTGAGCAAATTCCAGGAGACAGTGAAGGACAGAGGACAGAGGAGTCTGGTGTGCTGCAGTCCATGGCATTGCAATGAGTTGGACAATGACCTAGTGATTGAATGACAACAACTACATCTTCAGCAAATGATGCAAGCTGCCTACCTAATATATCTTCTCTTTTTCTTCCTTATTAACACAAGCCTCATTTTATTTAGTGCATCAGTGTGTCTAACCAAAGGAAAGAGCATTTCCCAGACTCCCTTGCACCTGGAGTGGCCATTTGACACAGTTTTGACTAATGAGATTTAAGCAACTGCCACTACGGCAAGCTCTTTCAAAGAAAACCAATCCATTCAGCCCTTGACTTGCCCTTCTTGATATCTCTTCCTGCCTGGAGCCCAGATTTGAAGCTTAAAGAAGGAGCAGCTGTCTTGGAACCATGGATGTCTACAAAGAAAGTCTGAAGTAGCCTGGGTCCCCGATGCCCTGGTTTGGCTACTTCATCAAGCATGGCTGCCTACCTCTGGACTCCTTAATAACTGAGAAAAATAAAATCCTTAATTGCTTCAGCTCCTCGTCAGTCAGATTTGGTGTGACACATAGTGTAATACAATTCTAACGGATACACCATCCTAGGGGTCAAAATAGGGAAATTTCACACGAAGCCAAGGAGATTAGAAAAGCATTTTGAAAAGGACAGGACTTAAAATAGTAGAATTTTAGAGGTGGAAGGAACCACAAAAATTATTTTGTTCAGTATCTTTATGAAGGTGAAAAGACTGGGGCCAAGCAAAGTTCAGCTTGGATTTTGTCCAAAATCCCACAGTTGGTTACTAGCAAAGTGAGACTGATTGATTCTCTTGATATAGTGAAACACAATAGCATCAATGAAACACCGCAGAAGGTGTGTGAATCTGAAGGGATGAGGATCAGTTTCGGAAGTGTGTAGAAATACATACTGAGAGAAGGCTAATAATTCAACAAAATGCTGGTGATAAAACCAGATGCCATTCATGACCCCTTGATTTCCCATACTCTCTCTTCTACACTCAATTCTGACAAATTTTACCTTCTAAATTTTATCTTTCAGGGAGCCTTCCTTGACCACGCCTTCCGCCCTCAACCCCTTGTTGAGTGCCATGAACGGCGCTATCATCCTGTCCTTTGTCTGCCATAACACTCACTACATCGTCTATTCACTTTCTCTTTCCTGGTCCTATCTCCACCATTGCATGAGGATGAGAATCACAGCATCTATGTGACAAGTCCTGTTCAGCACTATGTGGTTACTCGGTAACTATTCACAGCCCAGACTCGGACTTTGAGAAAATGTCAATTCTCTAAAGTTTAGTGTTTTCATCGGGTGTGTCTGTGTTTCAGTTTGAGCAAGTTTTGGAAGCTTATACCAACTTATGGGAAATCTCTTCAGAAGTAAATAGGCTGTCAACAAAATCATACAGAGACACAGACATCTTTCACAGAACTTAGCACACAGAGATTCAGGGGTATGGCTGCTAGCCTAGGTTGAACTGAACATCACAAAATGTGGGCTTTCTGATATAGCTTTCCAGATGAGTTCACACATGGCTGTACTAAGGATGTCTAGGATTTTAGTGGAAGTCACCCAGAAATCCAGGGAGGGGATGCTTAAGTTACATTGGATCCTTAGGAGATGGGGAGAAAAGGAAAGTGACAATAGCTCTAATGGTGCCTCTTACAGCCAACTCAAGAGAGAAAGTTGCAGAATTACCTGGTACATTGAGTCATGAGCATTATTGGGTAATTAAAGAAATAGTCTGGATTTCCAGTATGGGCATTCCTAAAAGAATTATTTACTCAATGCTTCTCAATGAAGCTTGAAAGGAAATCACTTGGAAACCTTCTTTACATTCTGAATGCTAAGGAAGGAATAGCTGTAAAATTTGGCTCTAAAGCAAATTCTAAATTCTCTGGAGCAAGATGTTGGCTTACTTGTGCAAATTAGGGGTAGACAGTTTTAAGCCATGGGCTTTGTTATGATGGTGCAGCTGCAGGATGTTAAGTCACAAAGGTAGGTTAGGACAGGGTTTACAACCCAGGCTGTTTTGTTTTGAATCTTAATGCCACCGCTTAATTGCTGTGTGATATCAAGTGAGTCACTTAACTTCTCTGTGTCTCAGTTGCCTTTCCTATAACCTGGAGTGATAATCATACCCACCATGCAGGGCTGTTGTGAGCATTAGGTGTAATGCAATTCACATAGAGCGCTTAAAACAATGCCTGGGATGTAATCTCACTCAACAAATGTCAACTGTCCTCACTAGGTGCATTTTAACAGGGATTCTGTAAACTGTCGGTTTGATCTCATAGAGTTAAGACAATAGAATTTTTAAAAGATCACAAATGTAATGATTATTCAAACTGGTGTATAAGATCAGAGGTTGGCAAACTTCTCTAAAGAGGCAGATAAATATTTTTGGCTTTGTGGGCCATGGGGTCTTTTCTGCAATGATAAAGTTCCTCTGTTGTATGAAAAGGACCATAGATATTACATAAAAGAGTAGGCACGACCGTGTTCTCAAAACACCTTATTTACAAAAACAACACTAATTTTTTTTTAAAGAAACAGATGACAGGTGAGATTTGCCAACCCTTGATTTAGATAATTGTATACTGCTTTTGTCCAGACAGAGCCTTTTTTGTAAACAGCGGGTAAATATTCTGTTTTCTGCTTGAAATTCTTTTCCTTCCATTTACATGATTGGCTTAAACACCTTATGTAAAGTACCCTTCTAAACACACTCACATTCACATACCATCTGTTTTCTTCATAGCACATGCTGTAAGTTTCTAATATCTGGCATATTTTTTAGTCTATTTATTTGTTTTCATTTTTTTTTTCATCCAATATAAACTTGAGGATGAAAGTGAGTAAAGAGCAAAGTGTCTAATAGTCGTGTATGACTCTTTGTGACTCCATGGACTATAGCCCCGCCAGGCTCCTCCATCCATGGAATTCTCTAGTTAAGAATACTGGAGTGGGTTGCCATTCCCTTCTCCAGAGGATCTTTCTGACTGAGGGATCGCACTGCAGGCATATTCTTTACTGTTTGAGCCACCAGGGAAGCCCACAGGGCCCTTCATTCCTAGCGCTTAGAACAACTAACTTATCCACAGTAGCAAATCAATATTTGTTAAGTAAATAAATAAGTGAATTAGTGACCATAAAGAACTAAAACATTTTGACAGTTTAAATACACATAAATTAAGTGCTACTCTCAGTAAAACACCCTTATTATTCACTTCTCTCCAAGTAAACTGATTTATGTATCTACTTTCAATATTCCAGGTTTATAAATGGGGTTTTCTTCCCCAAGTCCATGGGCCCAATGATGCTTTGATTCCAGCTTATCAGTTTACTCAAGGCTGTTGATAGAAATATGTGTTCTGGAGAGCTTTTGAGTTCGCTCATTCATTATTAATCCACTTCTATTTAAGGCATCTATTTCATGTTCGCTTTTGTCATGATGACACAGTTTTGGAAAAGCTTGAAAAAAGATAAAAACAGCTCCTGAATCAGATACTTCCATCTTTTTCATTGTTCTTTGTTTAAGACCTATTATAGTGTCAGGCACATGGTGGACACTTAACATGTGTGTTGATCGCTCAGTTGTGTCCAGTTCTTTGTGGCCCCACGGACTGTAGCCCATCAGCCTCTTCTTTCCATGAAATTCTCTGAGCAAGAATACCCAAGGGGTTGCCATTCCCTTCTCCAGGGGATCTTCCCAACCTAGAAATTGAATCCAGGTCCCCTACGTTGCAGGTGGATTCTTTACTGTCTGAGCCACCAGGAAAGTCCGGGTACTTAACATATATATTTGTAAATCAACAAGTGAATGAGTCTTCATCGAGTTATTCTGAAACATTCTACAGTAAGACTATTAGCAGAAGAGGTTGCACAGTCTAAAACAACAGGTCAAAACAGAAAAGAATGTACTCTATGTGTTGTGTGGGCACCAGAAAGTGAGAAGAGGAGGAATGTAAAACTCAATTTTGAAGTAATCTTGCCTTTGATTTTTTTGCAGTATTTGCAAAAGACAGAGAAATTTCTGAGAATAAAAAAGAGCAATGGGAACACTGTGTGTCTCAAATTACCATATGCATACTATTTACCAGCATGATGAGGCAAGTAATGAATATATTAGGAGAATAGCACTCAGTCTCTTTGTATTCCTGATAAAATATCAGACCTATCAAATCGCCCAGGAATAAATAGGATAGGTTGTGAAAAGCTAGTTCTCACATTAACATGATCCGGCAAGTAGAGAAAATTGATTTCGTAAACTTTATGCTGATATCAGAGCACAGACTCTGACTGCAACGAAATACCTATCTGGTTGGTTTTTTTTTTTTTTTTTTTTTGACATCTATTGCTGGAACATCCAGTTGCCTGGAGGATGACAATGAAAAAAGCAAAGACTAGGAATGTTACTCTTCAGTGTCTGCTCCTCTGATAGATTCCTGCCAAGAAAAAGTGGACAATACCTAATTTATGTCCCCTGCACACTAAATAGCTGCCTTCCTTTCTGATCCAGAGAAGTCCCCACTTTACAAAGCTCTTATAATCTCAGGGTTGGACACATCTATGGTGGTTGCCTGTTCCTAACAAACACACCCTCTAAGTGCCTTTTTGTGGTATACCATACAGTAGAGGGTTTCTCTGCTTGAGCATTTCCATCACTTCCTCTATGTATCTACTCTACTTTGTATATATCATTATTACTGCATTATTGCAACTCAAAACAAGTTTACCTTGACCATTATGAACATCTGAGAGACAGGGTTCTCACTTCACGTTTGTGTCTCCAAAACTTTGCTGAGTGCCTGGCTCATGGCAGGCTCACAACAAATATTTCCTGACTGAATAAAACAACAAATAAAAGCTTAATATGTCAAACAAAATTCATTTCTCTGCTTACAAACTTCTACTTTCTAAAACAGTATAAAAAATACAAGAAACAGCTTGTAGTGTCACCACAGCACGTGTGTGTGTCTGTGCTTTGTTGCTCAGTTGTGTCCGATTCTTTGCGACCCCATAGACTGTAGCCCGCCAGGCTCCTCTCTGTCCATGGGGAGTCTCCGGGCAAGAATACTGGAGTGGGTTGCCATGCCCTCCTCTAGAGGATCTTCCTAACCCAGGGGTTGAATTCACATCTCCTGCAGTGTGTCTGTTCAAATCATTAGCCCATTTTTAATTATTAGTTTTTTGTTGTTTGGTTTTTTTTTTGCTACTGAATTGTACGAGTTCCTTCCAAATTTTGGATGTTAATTCCTTATCAGATACGAAAATATTTTCTCCCAATCCATAGGTTCCTTTTTCCTTGTATCGTTTCCCTTGCTGCGCAGAAGCATTTAGATTGATGCATGGTATCATTTGTTTATGTTTATTTTTGCTGTCTGTGCTTCCGGTGTCATATTCATGAAATTATTCAAAAGACCAGTGTCATGAAGCTTTCCCTCTATGTGTTATTCTAGGAGTTTTACAGTTTCAGGTGTTACATTTACGTTTTTAATCCATTTTGAATTTATTTTTGTGCATGCTGTAAGATAAGGGCTCAATTTCATTCTTTGGCATGTGAATATCCAGATATCCCATAATTATTTGTTGAAGAGAATATCCTTTCCCCATCGTGTATTCTTGGAAGCCTTGTTCAAGACCAGCTGACCACATATGTGTGAATTTGTTTCTGGGCTCTCTATTCAGTTTCATTGGTATATATGCCTGTCTTTATGTTTGATCACTGTACTTTTGTAACATAATTTGAAGTCAACAAGTGTGATGCCTTCAGATTTTTTCTTCTTTCTCAAGATTTATCTGGACATTCACGGTCTTTTTGTGGTTCCATGTGAATCACAGAACTTTTTTTTCTATTTTTCTAAAAAATGCTACTGGGATTTTGATAGGGATTGCATTGATTTGGGTAGTATGGACACTTTAACAATATTAAATCTTCCAACCCACCATAAACATGGGCTCTCTTTCCATTTGTCTGTGTGTTCTTTAATTCCTTTCACCAGTGTTTTGTAGTTTTCTGTATACAAGTCTTTCACCTTCTTGCTTAAGTTTATTCCTAAGTATTTTATTCTTTTTAGTGCTACTGTGAATGGGACTGTTTCCCTGATGTCCTTTTTAGGTAGTTTGTTGTTTTTCTTGCCTAACTGCTCCACCTAGCATCTCCAATACTAGGTTGAAAAGAAGTGGTGAGAAATGGGCATTCCTGCCTTCTCTCCTGATCCTAAAAGAAAAGCTTTCAGTTTTTCACCTTTCACTATGATGTTAGCAATAGACTTTTCATACATGGATTGTTTTATGCTGATGTACTTTCCCATTTTTCTTGTTTGTTGAGGGTACTTAACACGAAGAGAGTCAAATTTTGTCAAATGCTTTTATGACATTTATTGAGACAATCATGTGATTTTCATCCTTTATTCTGTTAATGTGATGTATCACATTAAATGATTTACATATATTGAACCATTACTGCATCCCAGTGATCAATTCCATTTGATCATGATGGACGATCCTTTTAATGTGTTGTTGGATCCTGGGCCACACTGGCCTGATAAGTCTGAACTTTCTTTCATCTCTACCTTATTATTTTAGGATTTATTCACTTGTAATTCACAAATGAAAGAGAAAAAATATTAGTGAGGACTGACTTCATCGTCTTCACAATGTTTTGAGCATAATTATTTTATTCACAATATACATCTCTGCAATGTGCACACTGTTTTAATATATTGGAGATTAAGTTTCTCCCATAAAGGTCTTTACATTCCTAAAGCCATTTCAACTTTGAAAGCAAAGTTGGTTATATTCCATGTCTAGTGAGGTTAACTAGACATGAGTGAGTAAGGCAGCTAGAGAGTGCAGATACTGTAAGTTTTATATTGAATAGCTAAGGTTATCAGTGAGTTCTAAATCACTTTGGAATCTGATTGGCACTTTTGCTGGCTGAGGAAAATGTTCACAGTGAAATAGGACAACTAGAATGGAGAAGGAAACAGTAGTTGCCCTGGGATGGTTACTTCATCACTCACTTTCCCCAACTTTAATTAGTCCTAAGTACTACACATGTTGACCAAACATCTTACAGTGATAATTATCAGAAAGAGGAGCCCCGAGGAGGAGAAGTCATGTAGAAAGCAGCTTGCTCAGTGAGAGTTAGAAAGGCTGGATTCCATCCTGAAATGTTTTTCGAAATATAGCCAATGCAGATGGCATTTGAAGGCTGTTGAGTAGAGAAAGATTTTCCTCCCAATTAATTAGGTGTTAATAATTGTTTCAAGAATGGCTGTTCATAATAGACCTCACAAAATTTCCTTAAGTCATTGGTAGTAAGAACAAGTTAACAGAGAACCTCCTCAAATCCTTCATCATGATCTTCAAATCTAAGATTATGGAATTCTTACAAAGCTAGATTCACCAAGTCACTGCTAGAGTCTGGTTCTATCAATAAACCAATTAGCAAACTGATATGAACTGCTGGTTGGGGAATACAATAAGATATAATACATTTTATCACATATATTGATGTAATATCACAAGCTGGAATCAAGATTGCTGGGAAAAATATCAATAACCTAAGATATGCAGATGACATGGGCAGACAGCAAAGACAAAATAAACAGCCTCTTGATGAAGGTGAAAGAGGAGAGTGAAAAGGCTGGCTTAAAACTCAACATTCAAAAAATGAAGATCATGGCATCCAGTCTCATCACTTCACGGCAAATAGATGGGGAAAAAATGGAAACGGTGACAGACTTTATTATCTTGGGCTCCAAAAATCACCTGCAGAAGGTGACTGAAGCCATGAAATTAAAAGACGCTTGCTTCTCAGAAGAAAAGCTATGAGCAATCTAGACAGCATATTAAAAAGCAGAGACATCACTTTGCCGACAAAGGTCTGTAGAGTCAAAGCTGAGGTTTTCCTAGTAGTCATGTATGGATGTGAGAGTTGGACCATAAAGAAGGCTGAGCACCAAAGAATTAATGCTTTTGAATTGCAGTGCTGAAGAAAACTCTTGAGAGATCTTTGGACAGCAAAGAGATCAAACCAGTCAATCCTAAAGGAAATCAACCCTGAACATTCAGTAGAAGGACTGATGCTGAAGCTGAAGCTCCAATACTTTGGCCATGTGATGTGAAGAGCTGACTCACTGGAAAAGACCCTGATACTGGGAAAGATTGAGGGCAGGAGGAGAAGAAGGTGACAGAGAATAAGGTGGTTTGATGGTATCATCGACTCAATGGACATGAGTCTGAGCAAACTCTGGGAGATAGTGAATGACAGGGAAGTCTGGCATGCTGCAGTCTATGGGGTCACAAAGAGTTGGACGTGAATGAGCAACTGAACAACAACAGTACATCTTATCACATATACAGATATAATAAATGTGATGCCAGCCTTTAAGAAAACTACAGTGTAGTGGGAAACAGACATGCAAACCAATCGTTTGCAATAGAGGTTTGTAACTGTGTTTTTGAGTATAGTTAATTTCTTCATAACATACATCCCCTTGCCATGTGCACACTGTTTTACTACACTGGAAATTAAGTTCCTCCCACAAAGACCTTTGCATTCCCAAGAAGACACACACTTTAACAGAGCCCTTTCCTAAACAATATTATATTCAGAATGTGGGTGGCAATCTTATTTCCCAATTGGGGTTTAGGAAACACCTCGATGTCTTCCCCACGAGTGTGGGGATTATAACTCCTCCTGAGATCATAAAGTCAAGTACATATGCCCAGGGTGGGGCATCACGCATGCTGTCAGTAGTTTAGAAAGGTGGCAATTTAATTCCTCTCTCTGTAGGGAAGGATGGAGGTCTCAGAATATAAAGGCTGAGAGCGAGGAAGGGCAATCCCAGTGCTTGTCTAAGAGTAGTGCTCTGGCCAGAGCAACTATTAGATTAACCAGGGAAACCAAGGTAGGTTTTAAAAAAGGCAGATCCGTGTTCTGCACTAGACCTTTCTGAAGCAAGATTTCTTTTACTTTTTTGGAAAAGAGTTGGAGAAGAAGAGGGAAGTGCAGTTATCCAATTGGCTTATGAACAGAAAAGAACTTCCAGTTACATCACCATTCCCACCTCCCACCTCCTGCATTTGTCCCTAATTTTTTATATCAACCCAGGTAGACAGTATAGCAAAGATTTAATGAAGTAATGCAGGGGGACAGCCACAGCTGGGAAAATGACCAACTGGGTTTGTGATTGGACCTGCTCCCATGAGATACACTTTTCTGCTGCCAGTTGCTGTTTTGCTCAGCTCTCTGAGATTTACTGCTCACATTTAGTTGCACTGCCTCCAGCTGTGCCTAAGGAGCACTGTTGCTTCATTTCTGCCCTCATTTCTGGAAAATGAAATGCTTCCTCAGGTTCACACGAATCTTCTATCATTCCCATTTCTGAAATTATTAAGCCATGGCTTTAAAAAGCAGATTTCTTTCCTGTGTTGAAATGAAATGCAGAGATAGTTTAACCATTTTTCACTCAGAGTAGATGTTGACAATCAGAATGTATGTCTTGGGAGGCAAAGTTTAACCAAGGCTGAATGGTAATGGCATTCGATGATAGCTAAAAGCTATGATTGTCTGATGTGTGTACTCAGGGTTTGTTGAGAAAAATGCTTTTGTAAAAATCAGAGCCAAAATAAAAGACAAATTCCAAACCAGAAGAGGCAAACTTAGAACAACCACAATGTAAAAGAATCAGAATATAGACAAAATTCAAAGCACTACTGACTTTGTGAAAAGAAGTCTTGGTTTGTACTTAGACAAATGGATTTTAATGCTCAAAAAAGAATGACAATAAAATGTGGTAAAAAAAAAATGACATGTCAGATATATATGGTGCTTCTTATGGAACCAATTGGATAACAAGATTTTCATCGGTGGCATATGTCAATGCATTTACTATGGTAGAACTGGAAGAAAACTGATTTTTAAAACTTTATGAAAGCATGTTAAATATATCTATGTTTATAATACAGATAGGGAAACAATAGAGAAATCATCACAGGTTTAATTCTTCCTCTCATCTTTAAAGGAATGAACTTGGAAAGGTGTTCATTCTCTAAATATTCTTTACATATTTGGAGAATTTAGCTAAAATTCTCCAAATATATAGCACTAACATAAGTTGGACAATTTTACAACCCACTTTTTGAAATATTTCAAATTGTTGTTTCCTTAATATAGTTACTTTGACCTTAATTATCTAGAAAATTATTTCAATCTCCAATTCACTTTGTGGAATCAATCTTTAGACATGGATCTACTACCCTCTGGGGCTTCCCAAGTGGTTCAGTGGTAAAGAATCTGCCTGCCAATCCAGGAGCCACAGGGGACGCAGGTTTGATCCCTGGCTTGGGAAGATCCCTGGAGGAGGAAATGGCAATCCACTCGAGCATTTTTGCCTGGAAAATTCCACAGACAGAGGAACCAAGCAGGCTACAGTCCATGGGGTCACAGAGTCAGACATGACTGAGTGACTGAGCATGCATGCACTACTACTGTCTACATATTGCTACTAACGATATTCCAACTATCCCATTTAAGCTGAACTTCCAGAGTATGGGCCTTTTGAGAATTAGTGATCCTTTTTGTGATGCTAATAAAGGGAGCCCCTCTAGAGAAACTAAAAGACAACATTTGGGGTGTGAGTAGTCACTGCTTACTGCAAATTCCCATGTGAGCCTAGGAGGAGTAAGGAGGGAGAGAGTGAGCTTTGATGCTGGATAGATTTGGGGTGGAATTCTAGCTCTACAGAAACACTAATAAGCTTTTTTTTTTTTTGACTGCGAGGCTTGCAGGATCCGCTCTGACCAGAGATTGAACCCTGGCCATGGCAGTGAAAGTGCCAGTCCTAACCAATGGACAAACCAGGGAATTCCCTGAACAAGCTTAAATCTTTAGGAGGTCTGGCTTTTTCACTAGTAAGAGAAGAATATCTACATCTACCTTTGGGGGTTGCTGTGAGCACAGGGTACATAGTATATGCCCAGTAAACACTAGTTTCTTTCCTCTCAGAGGAGGGAGAAATCCCAGAAGCCAAACCTTGATTTTAAAAGAGACAATTTTTAAAATTAACATTTTACAGGAATTTGATATTGCCAACAAGAGAGATCCAAGTTTCAGATTTTAAAATACCCATTACTTGCACTTAAGTAGGGAAAAGAATTATAGGTAGCATCTATGTTTGGGAATTTTTTTAAGTATGCATCCATGTAGAGTTTTAAAGATGTAAGACATATACATCAAATAAATACATACATAAAGAGTTTCTTTAATTTATTGAGAACTAGTAAGCCTTCAAAAGTTTTAGAAGAGTGCAGGAAGGTGACCTTTAAAAGTATAGCTTTGGGTTGTAAAACAGTGTTTTGGACTCCCATGCACTGCTGCTGCTGCTGCTGCTAAGTCGCTTCAGTCGTGTCCGACTCTGTGCGACCCCACAGATGGCAGCCCACCAGGCTCCGCCATCCCTGGGATTCTCCAGGCAAGAATACTGGAGTGGGTTGCCATTTCCTTCTCCAGTGCATGAAAGTGAAAAGTGAAAGTGAAGTCGCTCAGCCGTGTCTGACTCTTCGCGACCCCATGGGCTGCAGCCTACCAGGCCCCTCCGTCCATGGGATTTTCCAGACAAGAGTGGGGTGCCATTGCCTTCTCCGTCTAATGCACTAAATAAGTGAAATTGGCAATCTTTATCTGCCAATCTTTATCGAATGTAACTAAAATTCTTAGAATTCAACATGCTGAGCTGCTTGGTAATTTCCTTTTAGTATAATCATCTTCATCTAGCTCAGTTTACATTTGACTGAGCTTAAAAGACCTGAGGTTTCATTAAAAGGTAAAGTCATCATCAGAATACCCATTGTCAGTTTTGTTTGTGGTTTTAATATCTCTGTTTATTCCTTTCGGCTTAATCAAATATTATATGTTAAATCTGGGGGCTAAATGGTTGACCCAGTTTGGAAGACCTAAGGAAGCCATATAGTTTTAGCAAATTAAAACAACTATGTTAATTAATTAGTAATCCTGTAAATAACCAGCTTTCACCCAGCTCACATGTGAAATACTGGGATGGACTAGCAGACAACTAAGCTTCTCATACAATTTAAGGTTGAATTGTGGGTGCACATCAAAAGTTAGGGATCTCTGCTGAAGACTTTTAGCAATCATAATTTTAATTTTACCATCTACACATTTATATGGGCTTCCCTGGTGGCTCAGCTGGTAAAGAATCTGCCTGCAATGTGGAAGACCCAGGTTTGATCCCTGGGTTGGGAAGGTCCCCTGGAGGAGGGAATGGCAACCCACTCCAGTATTTTTGCTTGGAGAATCCCCATGGATAGAGGAGCTTGATGGGCCACAGTGCAAGGGGTTGCAAAGAGTTGGACACAACTGAGCGACTAAGCACACACATTTATATAAACAGATCTTGAAAGTATTTTTAATGTGCAGCTCTAATCATTTTCATTGTTTATAATTCATATTATTTGCTTTTAAATTAGACCTTTCCTAAGTTCTCAAAAAATTAGAAAATTTTAGTGTGAAATTCTATAGTATGCTTTGCTGTATGGATCAACCAAGTTTCAGAGTATTTTCTACCAACCCAAAGTCACTCAGGAAGACAGTCATTGAGGCAAAAACACAATATTCTTGTTTCAATCTATCACAGAGTTCATTTCTTCCTCTTAAGTTTTTCCAGAGCGGGAGGACTGTTCTAGAGTTTTCCATTAAAAACACACACTTTCTAACTGAGGACAAGCTGGCCCCAAACAGAGCTCGGCTGTTTTATGTTCCTTTCATTGTTGAAACGTAGCTTATGATCTCTGCATTTGGAAGGCAGGGGACTTCTGGCCAGACTTATCCATTGTTTACAGCCCTGAAATGTAAATCTCTTCTAAAACAACAACAAATGGAATGATGCTGTCTGACTAATGATGTGTGATAACTCCAAACTGGATTTAAGCCATTTATCATACAGTTTATTGCCATGGCAGGATCTGGTTAATAGTCACCATCTGCATTTTCTGGAAATACAGCTACACCCTCAGTAGCCTGTTATGAAATTAAAGCCTGCAAAGGGGGAAATACAGGATGAATATTGAAAAGGGCTCTGACTACAATAGTATGAAAATGATAAAATCACCAATGTGGGAGGTAGGAGAAAGAAGCTTTATTTTCATATGCCTCTGAGAGGAAAGGATAGTGTAGGATCTGAAAGAGACATCCCTTCACCTCCATAGAAGTCAATGACAAAGCAACTGAAATTTCCGTTGTTTTTCTGAAGTAAAATTACATGCTTTTGGGGGGCAGTTGACTTCCCTCCAGGAACTAGCTACTGATGTATTGTGTGTAGTAGGCATCTAAAACATATTTGTTAGATGGATGGAGGGATGAATGAAATGATTTAACAAAAACCTGCACAGAATAGAATCACAAGGTTTCACCACTCAGGCAATATCTTTGAGGCTGTAACAAACACTATTGCCACTTACAATATTTCTAGCTCTCTTTTCTTTCTGGGGACACAGGAAGGCCACCCTTGCTTGCTCCCCTGAATTTAGGCATGGCCATGAGGGCCATGAAATGACAGTAGAAGTGACTTCTGTCCCTTCCAGGTGGTTGTATCTAAGAGCTGGTGTGTGATGCTTTATGCTGCTCTTACCCTGAAGCAGTGAAATCATGAGCTGTTATGGAGAGGCCGCAAGAATTGAAGCAGCAGGTTGGAAGGCTAAGTCAACAGGAAGACATCTCTGGAGAACTGCCTGGATCCACAGAAGACTTTGTTGGAGCAAGAAGTAAACCCTTGTTTTTGTAAGCCAATGCGTAGCAGCTGGGATATTCCAAAGATGATTAAGATGGCCCATAATATCTCCCATCTAACACGCTTTTCCAAAATCACTGCAGATGGTGACTGCAGCCATGAAATTAAAAGATACTTGCTCCTTGGAAGAAAACTTATGACAAACCTAGACAGCATATTAAAAAGCAAAGACATTACTTTGCCGACAAAGGTCCATAGAGTCAAAACTAAGGTTTTTCCAGTAGTCGTGTATGGATGTGAGAGTTGGACCATAAGGAAGGCTGAACGCTGAAGAACTGATGCTTTTGAATTGTATTGGAGAATATTCTTGAGAGTCTCTTGGACTGCAAGTAAATCAAACCAGTCAATCCTAAAGGAAATCAGTCCTGAGCATTCACTGGAAGGACTGATGCTGATGCTGAAGCTTTAATACTCTGGCCACCTGGTGAGAAGAGCTGACTCATTAGAAAGGACCCTGTTACTGGGAAAGATTGCAGGCAGGAGGAGAACAGAACAACAGAGGACAAGAAAGTTGGATGGCACCACTGACTCAATGGACATGAGTTTGAGCAAGCTCCAGGAGATGGGGAAAGACAGGGAAGCCTGGCGTGCTGCAGTCCATGGGGTTGCAAGGAGTTGGACATGACTTGGTGACTGAACAACAACAAAGGTCTCTTCCATAGCTTCTTAATTAAACTTCATGGGCTGATTTTCATTATTCATAACATGTTGGGAGCTATGTGTTCCAGATAAAATATAAACTGTACATTGGTAGTTTGTAGAGAAGGCAAAATAAATATTCCAACAAAGGAGCAATACAGAGCAAGGAACCAACTACACATAGATGACATTGATACACATGACGACTTCATATCATTCATGTCTCACTCAGAGCAACAGGATGGGAAGAATGGAGAGAGGATGTAGGGCCATGTACATATTCACAAAGTATCACACAGTTTAACAGAGGCAAGCTAGAGGATTGGAAAGGCCATAGGGCTTGCCATTCACAAGACCTGGAATTAAACTACAGCTCCTCTGTAACTTGCTGTTTGAATTTGAGCACGTAACTTTTCCATGTCTCAATTTCTGTATTTTACTATGGGGATAATAATGTCCATCATGAAGGGTTATTTTGAGGACAGAAAATCACGTATATAAAATAAAATGCCTGGTATATTGTGATCATTTAGTAAAGGGTAGTTATTATTGTCATATTTTAGTAAGAAAGATAATTAACAGCAACCTCTCCAACAAAAAAGTGTTTTGTAAACCCTTGGATTACAAAATCCAGCAGTCAGTTTGCTTCTTGGTGGTTTGCTGAGAGAGCTGCCGTTTGAATTTAGGCCAAGGTGTAGACTGTCCTCTTGTTCTGCCCTTTTCACTGTGTTGCCAAGGCAAATTCATCTGGGACCTCCTCTCTCAAAAAGCTATTGTAGTGACCAGTCTCAAATCTGACTGGTTCAGGTCTGTGGGCCAGAAATATAGGTCTCCATGTGTCAGGATTTATTCCACACAAAAGCCATAAGCAAAAGTAGCCAGTAAGCCATGATCCCTTCTGGGTTTTCAGCAATAACACTAAAATGATTGTTATTATATAACAAAAAGAGGGAGGAAGTGATTTGCAACCCAATTAGTCATACAGAGCCAGGATTGCATTCTAAGAAATTCTTTGATTTGCTCAAGGTGGGTTGCTGTTTTTACAATTGTATTTATTTTCCCCATTTTTTCCTCGTCTCTCTGTCAGCTGTCCCTCCCACTCCCTATCCCTTTACCCCATCACACACACAGATTCACACACATACACATCATTATTTCTCCAGTACTATGGGAAGTCAGCTGCCTTGTCCCTGTGTCATCATCTGGACCCAAGGACAATGGTTACACATTTGGTTACATCTGCAATAGTATCCAAATCCCTGGTGCCAGCATAGGTTGCTTTATTTACTAAGTCTGCTGATCATGAGGTTCCTGGCCTCCAGAGACAGCCCTGCTGATAGATTTCAAAATCAATCACACGGACTTGATGACTCCTTTCACTAGGCTTGGTAACTTTCTCAGATCCCTAAGGATTTGTTGACAAATTACTGTAGTTCGCCAACACTGGATTTTAACATTTAGGATCAAATAAAATATATATGTGAAGATATTTTCTATATCAAATGCAATGAATAGCTTCCAGATAGAAGGCTCATACGGAGAAGGCAATGGCAACCCACTCCAGGGCTCTTGCCTGGAAAATCCCATGGATGGAGGAGCCTGGTGGGCTGCAGTCCATGGGGTCGCGAAGAGTTGGACACGACTGAGCAACTTCACTTTCACTTTTCACTTTCCTGCATTGGAGAAGGAAATGGCAACCCACTTCAGTGTTCTTGCCTGGAGAATAATCCCAGGGACGGGGGAGCCTGGTGGGCTGCCATCTATGGGGTCGCACAGAGTGGGACACAACTGAAGAAGTCACTGACACACAGTAATTTAGGGCAAAGACATCCCCCCCCCCCAATTGAGAGAGTAAACCATGAAGATATATTTGAGGAAGGAGTGTGCAGTCAACAGAAATGGCAAGTGCAGGAACCCTGAAGTAGGTGCGTGCGTGGTATGCTCCAGGAGCGTCAAAGGGACCAGAGTGACTGCAGTGGCACAAGTGGAGGAGTGGTGAATAGAAGGAGGCGATTTCAGACATACCTAGAGGCCAGATCTTAAGGAGTCTTATAGGTCATTATAGCAGCTTTGATTTCTACTTTGTGCGAGATGGGAAGCCATTGACTGCTTTTGAATGTCACTTCAGTCAGGTCTGACTCTTTGTGACCCCATGGACTGTATCCTTCCAGACTCCTCTGTCCATAGAATTGTCCAGGCAAGAATACTGGAATGGGTTGCTAGCCCCTTCTCCAGGGGATCTTCCCAACCCAGGGATTGAGCCCTCTCCTCTTATGTCTCCTGCATTGGCAGGAGAGTTCTTTACCACTAGTGCCACCAGCTCAATTGGTTATTGTCTCACAAATTAGCTTTACTGTGTTTCCTGGTCAAACACCTCACTTAGTTTCACAAATGAGTGAAATTGATTACAACGTGAATCAGACAAGAGAGTGTAAATCCATCATGACCATTGAGAAAACAGTTAAAAAAAAAAAAAAGTGTCCCTGCTGAGAGTACTATTTCTTTGTATTGGAAGGACACAACCGTGAATGCTTTGCAATGATGGCAGTGGATAAAGAAAAACATTTTTAAAATGAGTTAGAGAAAGGACAGTGTGAGACTGAATAACTATATAAAACTGAAAACGTGTCATGAAGTATTTAGGCACGGAAATGGTTGTGACATTCTTTTCATGATCTGCAAGAGTTTCTACACCTTAAATTATTTGAGCTTCCAGTGCTGGCTGTCAGAGTAATGAATGAATATTTATGGTTAACGTAGAGGATGGTCCATATTTGATTTCAGAGATTATGAAATATTTGGACGTTTGACATGAAGACCTTCATTTGTACTTTCCCCCAAACCCTGCAAATATTAGGGGCATTTCTGACTCTCCATGACTACTTTTTCTGTAATTGCTTCCCCTCCCATGGACACTCCACATCACTCCACTCTTCTTTTTATTTCTCTCCTTAGCGCTTATCACCATCTGACATGCTATTTATTCAGTTCATCTCCTACACAGAGCTTGTAAGCCCCATTGAGGGCAGGAGTTATTTTCTGTTTTGTTCATTGCTATTTCCCTAATGCCAAGAATAACCCTTAGCATATGGTCAAAAGTGGAAGTGTTAATTGCTCAGTCCTGTCCAACTCTTTGCAACTGTAGTCCACCAGGCTCCTCTGTCCATGGAATTTCCCAGGGAAGAATACTGGAGTGGTTGCCAATCCCTTCTCCAGGCGATAGACACTCTCAAACATTCATTGAATGAATGAATGGTTGATGGCTATCCTCTATTAAACACATATCATTTACATGAATTATGTCATTTAAATCTAACTAATCCTGTGGGCCTACTATAATAAACCCTATTAGTATCTCCATTTTACAGTACAGTCTTAGAGGGTTGAAATAACTTCCCTGAAGTCACACAGCTTCCGAATAGGAGAGCTAGAATTTGATCACAGGTCTCTCCACCTCCAAAGCCCATGTTGTTTCCACCATATTGCCTTTGGATAGGCCAAAATCCAAACAGATTTAGAGGATGTGTGATACAAGGATTTCTATCCCATTTGCCTGGCTGGCTGACTCTTTAAACCTAAGACAGCACTGAATTGACAAGAGAACTTGAAAATGGTAAGCACCTTTTTTTTTTAGAAATTTGAATTTATTTATTTTCTTTGTTTAGCCAGGCCAAGGTAGTGATGATATATATTTGTTGGGGAAAATTCACATAAACAAGGTGCTTGGACTGAAAATATCTGGAAGGAGAATCATATTTTCCATTAGTCAGATGCGTTCATGATGGATGACTTACACAGTGATTTAGGGTGGGAGTAGACAATTAGGACGGAGGAGCCTGACGTGCTGCAGTTCATGGGGTGGCAAAGAGTCAGACATGACTGAGCAACTGGACAACAACAAGAGCAATTATCAGTTGTCCATAAAACAGCCTGCACTTCAGAACAAAGGCAGAAATTGGAGGAAAAAGAGGACTTCAGCGCTATTTTTCCCAGCGTTAGGTTTATTCATATCTGTTTTCATTTAGTTAGGACTATGAACATTTTGGTGATAGCATCGCCACTCAATGGACGTGAGTTTGAGCAAACTCTGGAAGACAGAGGAGGATGGGGTTGCAAAGAGTCAGACATGACTTAGCAACTGAGCAACAAAAACATGAGCATTTCATTCTCATGTGGACTGTGGGCTGAGATATCATGGGAAAATTACAGATGCCTCAGTGGGGCTGCTTCTCACGCAAGCTGCCTCAGGGTCTTCTGATTTGCCCACTGTTGACAAAAACCACACTCTTACTAAATATAGAGTAATTTACTAGCATAGTGTACAACTTTCAGTTTTGTGTCTCTCCCACATTCTTTCATTTTCAGAACTTCCTCCTGCTCACTCCACATGATTCTAGAAAGACTGAACAGGTGCACATGTAGTCCATGCAAGCCAGTCACCTGCCTCTTCAACTCATGGGTAAGCCCAAAGGTTAGCATATGACTCAAGCAGGGTTCATGAGATTTTTCAGGTAAGAATACTGGATTGGGTTGACATTTCCTTCCACAGAGGATCTTCCTGACCCAGGGATCAATCCTTGGTCTCTTGTGTTTCCTGCATTGGCAGGCGGAGTCTTTACCACTGAGCCACCTGGAAAGTCATGCTAACAAGCAAGATTCAAATTCTCTTTTGCTCTGTGTTATTCAGTGCAACCCAAGTCACCAATGACCATTGAGGATTTGGCATTTGTATCTGGCATTTGTGGCTGGGTCTGGGTCAGAAGGAATTCTTCCCCTCAGTCCTGCTTCTAAGTCAGCCCTGTGACTTTGGTCTTACCTACAGTGACTTTTATTAAATAAGGCACTTGAGAGACGAAACGCAAAAGTGACCTCACTTCAGTGTCTAAAGTGACAGCACCCAAACAGAGGAAAAGTGAGTGGGATCTGAGATTCTGGGGTGTGGGAGGGAGACAGAGGATGACTACTACCCAGGATGTAGGTTCTCTCCTGGGCTGGCATGTTTTACTGTACAGTACAGATAGCCGAGCACTGCCCTTGGGCCAATTTCAGCCCACCGTGATCTAAGAATGCTTTCACATCTTTAAATAGGTGGAAAAACTCCAAAATGAAATCATGAATCATATTTTGGAATATGTGAAAAGGATATCGAGGTCATATTTCAGCATTCATTAATAAAGTTTTCTGAGAACACAGCCACGCCTGTTTTGTTACATACTGTCCATGGCTGCTTTATGCCACAATGACAGAGTTTTGTCATTGCCTTTTGCAATGTGACAAATGCAAAACCCAAAAGTTTACTCTCTGGCCCATTATGAAAATTGTTTGCCTACCCCTCTTTACAAAGATCTCTCTTTCACGGCTATGGGTTATATTGCTCTCCTTTGCCAGCAGAAGACAGGCACAATGACACAGCAAAAGAGCAACAGAATTCCCCTCCTGGCTTCATGACCATCTACCTGTGTAATCCTGAACTCATGGAGGGCCTGTTTCCCCCCCCCCCCCCATCACTTATGACTGAGCTGATCCCAGCTCTAAACTTATTTGCTCCCATGAAGGCCTGATGACGGTTGCAAAGGGCTGGACTGGACTGCTTAGATGCCCATTCATCACGGCCACAGATCAGTGCTCGGGAAGGGACCTCTGCATGACCATCATTCTACAAAAGAAGGCAGTCCTGCATCCTTAAGAGGCATTCTGAGGCCTAAACTTCACAACTCTACCCACAGGACTTTATTTTCAAAACCGTGGCTGTTATCACGGAAGCAAAGTGAAGGAGAAAATTGAAGGAACTAGCTGAATGGTTTCCAGCTTGCCAAATGCTTTGTCCTGAAAATATCTGCTTGTGCTGTGAGTCATAGAAGATACATTAAATCTGTCTCATCGGGGAAGCTCCTTGCTGCAACAGGCAAGCTCCTTTTAGTTTCTAAAGCGAGTAGCTGATGTGGGGTTATCTGGATAAAATGCCTTGACTGTCCTTTCGAATTGGCTAAAGAAGATTTCACTAGAACCAGTGTCCCTGCCAGCCCAGATCCATGCTGGAAAATCCAGCTGGCACAGAGGGCAGCTGTGCGAGTGACAGATTCTTTTCCTTGGAAGTCTTTAAACACTGTTGACCCTTGTTCTGCTCCAAAAGTCTTGTGAGAAAGGGAAAGCCTGATGTTTGCCAGATACTACTTTCTAAAGCCAATTTTCCAAGGCTTTATAGCCCTTGAGCCACTGTGGTTAGCACCGAATCATATTCTTCTGTGGATGAGATGAATGGTCACAATAAATGGCTGTCGCTCACCCAGTGAGTCTTCTGTATAAAGAAAAATTCTGGGCATCTAATTCTAACACTGATCCAATCTCTTAAACTTCCCCAAAACAAAGGCTTGTTAGTGATTGCGGTTAAAAAAAAAAATTTCAGTTACAACTTAAATGCAGTACAAAACAAAATCTATCACAGCATCGGTGTTTGATAAACCTCAACCTCATTTGACATGTCTGGTAGATCACAACAGATCTCAAATTCAAGCTTAGGCCCTCCATCCCCAAACCAACCACAAAGCTTAAATAGCCACATTCATTGGCCCCAACCTTGTCTGCAACCAAAGGAGCCTGTTGGCCTCTAGGTTCATTTACCCTCCTACTTTCCTCCATGTATTGAGCAAGTGTATACAGGGTTGTTCCACTCAAAATAAGCAGGAATATGAAAGCAGCATAAAAATGAATTTCACTGGATGCTTGTCTTATGAAACTCTGTGAGAATACTAAGTACATAATGATACATTCAACCTTTTGAGGAAATTCCTGACTGGGACTGAAGTTTCAGAAGACAATGCTCCTCAAATCAAAGCTGCTCAGAGCTGAGAGGGATCTCAGAGGTGAGTGGTCCAGATGTTGTCTATGCCAGATGTTGAAAGGGAGCCCAGAGAGGGGAGTGATGTGCCCAAGGTGAGCAGCACATTAACACTGACTGTAGGACAGGATTCAGGTTCCACTTCTCTGTGCCTAGTCTGTGGGTACACCGGACCACTTCCTTTACCCCACTTCCAGCTTGACAGCTGGGAACTGACATGACTGTTTTTAAGACTTATAGCCATGTGAAGGTAAAGAGGGTGCAAGATGTTATCTCAATGGACACCTTAAGTGACCATGTTTATATTTTCTACCAGTGGGTCTTGTTGGATTAGACCTTCCTCTGCAGCTAGGAGTCCCTGGACTTATTTGCACTGCCCAGGCAGGAAAGTCTTGAGCCTTCTGGAAAGCCTGCCAGAGTGATGTGGAATCTGTTTTGCCCAAAGATGGGAACTCAACAGATCCAGACAAATACCACTTCCTAAGGAGGAACCAGGATGTGAGATGAAGACTAAGTGAACTGTGCTTGAGGCCACATAAGAGAAGGGCTTCTGTGAACATGAATATGAGCTGAAGGAGTAAGGCTGTGCCTCCTTTTAGTTCTGTTCAAGGTTTCACTATCAGAGTGGAATTTGCAAGGCAAAGGGTCAGAAACATGGCAAATGCAACCTGGGGATGTATTTGCCTACATGAAGCATATGTATTCCTGAAATCTTACATGTAGATTGAATCACAGATATCCATTATAATGTCAGAGCAGGTTTATATTAATTTCCTAATACTTTTCAAATACCAGAGTTTCCAAATCTTTTTTTTAAGTTAGTTTATTTTTTATTGAAGGATAATTTTTTACAGAATTTTGCTATTTTCTGTCAAATGTCAGTATGAATCAGCCATAGGTATACATATATCCCCTCCTTTTGAAACTCCCTCCCATCTCCCTTTCCGTTCCACCCCTCTAGGTTGATACAGAGCCCCTGTTTGAGTTTCCTGAGTCATACAGCAAATTCCCATTGGCTATCTTTAAAATTTCTGGTTTCTTTGGCCCTCACGTTTCTGAGAATTTTCTTCATTCATGCCTGAATCAAATATTTACTGCTTTCTTACTATGTAGAAGTACTATATAGAACCATTGTGATAGAATTAAGTTAGGAATCAATTAAGTTAGGAGTTAAGATAGAAGACCCTCAAATGTCTGTAAATTAAATATTTATTTTTAATAAGCCTGTAAGTATAAGAGGAAATTACATGAACCCCAATGTTTATAGCAGTGCTGTTTACAATAACCAGGACCCAGAAGCAACCTAAACGTCCATCAACAGAGGAATGGATAAAGAAGATGTGGTACATATACAGAATGCAATATTACTCAGCCATAGAAAAATGAAACTAGGTCATTTGTAGCGACCTGGATGGACCTAGAGAATGTTATACAGAATGAAATAAGTCAGAAAGAGAAAAACAAATATTGTATATTAATGCATATATGTGGAAGCTAGAAAAGTGGTATAGATGATCTTATTTGAAAAGCAGAAATAGAGACACAGATGTAGAGAACAAACATATGGACACCAAGGGGGAAAAGAGGATGGGGGAAATTGGGAGACTGAGATTTACACATATACACTATTGACACTATGCATAAAAGAGATGACTAATGAGAACATACTGTATAGCTCAGGGAACTCTACTTAAAGCACTGTGGTGACCTAAATGGGGAAGAAGTTCAAAAGGGAGCCATATATGTATGGCTGATTCATCTTGCTGTACAATAGAAATTAATACAGTGTTGGAAAGCAACCATACTACAATGAAAATTAATTTTAAAAAAAGAAAAAAAAAGAAATTACAATGGAAATGAGATAATGGTTTAAACTGAAAATAATGGAAATATTTCATTCCAGGAGAAGCAATTAAAAGGCTGCACAATGGCTGTCCTTTCTGAAAAAATAATTGGCAGAATTAAGTGGCCCTGGGATTTTGGAGGCTCGTTTTATTGATGCTATGGCTACATCATGAATTGTATACACTGCAGATTTGACAATGTGATGCTACAGGTTCCAATTTGACATTTCCTTTATTCACTTGATATATACAATGTTGACACAGGAGTTCAGTATTAGCCCACAAGTTTGTCCTTTGTTCATATCTTAGTAAGAGTGCCAGTGAAGAAGGATCTCACATCTCAAATCCTGGAAGGCAGGATCTTCATGAAGTGCTGGATGATTGCAGAGGCAGAGCAAATTCTTTTTCTCAAGTGCTTAACTGAAAACCCCTCATATAATGATGGCTAAGAAACCAATTCCAGTGGGTGGTGAGAAATCAAGAATCAATTACAGGTATCCTACCAAGGATTATTTCCTTCAGTAGTGTTGTAGCTAACTGGTACTAAATTTTGTAGACTTTTCTTCCAGGAAGAACAGTGAAGAATTGAATGACCCAAGGAACAGTGTGGATCCTTTTCAAATATAGATGGAGAGTACATCAGAGTTTCCACCTGACCATGTAGCTCTATTATCCGTAATCTATGTAGAAAGATATTTTATTAGATAGTCAAGTTTTTCTTTATTATTTTATCACTAAGGCATAAAGTCATTTCATGCTTAAAAGTATCTTGTTGTGATAATTAGGTCAATATAAAAATATTAATTTCTGTACACCAGCTTCTCATTCCTAAGAATGGTCCAGGAAATCTCAAGATGATGACTTTGGAACAGCAGGTGTCCTAATGACATAGTTTAATAATGAAGACATGAATTCACAGTAGTGTGAAATGGATCCCTAACAAAAGCTTAACCACCAAGGACTCATACCGGACATCCCTCCATGACATTAATAGTATGTCTTATTTGACAACTGCCAGCTTGGAAAGCTGTGTGGTCTCTGAAACAATTTTACCGATGACCTTTATGAGACAACACTGTGGAAAATCTTTAATCAATTATGGATTTACTAATTGGCTTCCAACTTGTTTCTTACCCTAGACTTTCTGAATTATCACACATCTCTTGGACATTATTTAGTACTCACAAGTCATCAGGTGATATCGAATGCTCTCTGCTTCTATACACTGTGCTCTCTCACGGTGGCCACTTGGCTTGCATAGTCAGCATTTCAGTTCAGCCACTCAGTCAGGTCCGACTCTTTGTGACCCCACGGACTGCAGCATGTCAGGCTTCCCTGTCCATCACCTACTCCTGGAGCTTGTTCAAACTCATGTCCATCGAGTTGGTGATGTCATCCAACCATCTCATTCTCTGTCACCCCCTTCTCCTCCTGCCTTCAGTCTTTCCTAGCATCAAGGTCTTTTCCAATGAGTCAGCTTTTCGCATCAGGTGGCCAAAGTACTGGAGTTTCAGCTTCAGCATCAGTCCTTCCAATGAATATTCAGGACTAATTTCCTTTAGGATAGACTGGTTTGATCTCCTTACAGTCCAAGGGATTCTCAAAAGTCTTCTCCAACACCACAGCTCAAAAGCATCAATTCTTCAGCAATCAGCTTTCTTTATGGTCCAACTCTCACATCCATACATGACTACTGGAAAAACCATAGCCTTGACTAGACGGACCTTTGTTGGCAAAGTGATTTCTCTGCTTTTTTAATATGCTGTCTAGGTTGGTCATAGTTTTTCTTCCAAGGAGCAAGTGCCTTTTAATTTCATGGCTGCAGTCACAATCTACAGTGCATTTAGCACTCCTAAATGCAAGGGCTTGAGGCATGTGTCTGAATTCATCTATGGCATGAGTTTCCTATTGCTACCTTTTGTTTTAGTCTGAAGCTTGGTCTCTACGATAGGGAGAGTGTCTCTTTCAGACGCTGCCCCTAAATTTCCTAAGACCTAGTGGTACAGAATATCACTAAGGAAAACTGATTCACGGAAGTTTATAAAATGTAAAATTTTGGCTCAGTAAAGTGGTTCTGCTGAGAACACACAGTTGTGGTTCCGTTTAAGAATTCACCCACAGTGAAGTGATAGGATGGATGTGCTACAATACAAACCATGTGCTATGTGCTATAATACAAGCAACAGTGTGCATGCTATGGATTTAGACTGAAAATTTGAATCTGAGGGAAATCACATGTTGGTGAGAATAAGCTTCAAATATTATTAGAATTTCATTGTATGTGTTAGGTGAAGGGGCCTTCCTTAAAATGTCTTCCTTAGGGACCATCACAGTTTCTAAATAAGCCCTTGGTTCCATTCACTCTTGGAGATACCTTTTAGAGAAATTTCATTTTGATAAAGTAAAGATTTATTGTTTCCGGTGTAAATAATCTCATCCACGTGTGTGTTTTGAAACACCAGGGCTTTTTACACCCGAGCAAAGCTGCACTACATACTCAATAAGTTCTGTCAATATCAAAAACTATTTTTCTTCCCTAACCATAACCATCAAGTTGTTTAACAAGAGGGACTGGGGCAGCTGTGAGGAGCATGCTTCGAGAATAGCTAAAGCAAAGCTTCCTGCCCTGGGCTATCTGGACTGCTTCGAGACTCTTTTGTCCTCCGAATTCCAGGATGAATTTGGCCCCAGGGAGGCCTGGCAGGAGACTGAGGGAGGGAAGGCATGTGGTTGGGGTGGGTGGGGCATTTCTTCCCCCTGTTGCTCTGCTGCAAGGTCACCTGGGGCTGACTGAAGGTCACTGCTTCCTTCTGCCCTTTAGCACTATTCTCATCCTGATAACTCCATCTACCGTGGTTCTGAACAGTCTCCTGACCGTCGAGCTCTCCTCACACTGCCCTGTTCCTACAGGGCCCCTGTCCATGGGGACCACCCCACTCTCCCCACAGTTCCCTCAGCAGCAAGAGGTCCCTTCTCACACCAGGTGGATCCTGCTGGCCCCAACCCACAGTGGAGGCTGGTGTCTGCTTTCACTGCTGGAAGCTCTTTCTCTTCCAGGGTGACAGACAGGATTTGATTTGTCGCCAGGAAAATGTTAATATTTTTACTGAAGCAGAAACGACTTCTGATTCAGGAATGAAGTCTATGAAAGATGTAACAATTTCACTGTTGCTTTACCTTTGTGGATAAGAAGAAAGTTTCTGATACTTAGGCTGTGGGGTTTAGAATTTCTTTTATCTTTCTTTGTTGGCTTAGGTGGGTTTTTTTTTTCCTTTCAGTTTTAATGTATTTTAATTGAATTACAGTTGATTTATAACGTGTTAATTCCTGCTGTACAGCAAAGTGATTCAGTTACACATATACACACGCACATTCTTTTTTAATATTCTTTTCCTTAATGGTTTACCACAGGATATTGACTATAGTTCTCTGTGCTACACAGCAGGACTTTGCTGTTTATACATTCCACATATCAAAACTTACATCTGCTACCCCAACCTTTCACTCCATCCATTCCCTAACCCCTTTCCTCTTGGCAACCATAAGTCTGTTCTCTATGTCTGTGAGTCTGCTTCTGTTTCACAGATAGGTTCACTTGTGTCATGTTTTATATTCCACATACAAGTGATATCATATGGTATTTGTCTTTCTCTTTCTGACTTACTTCACTTAGCATGATAATCTCTAGCTGCCTCCATATTGCTGCAAATGGCACTATTTTGTTCTTTTTCATGGCTGAGCAGTATTCCACTGCATAAAGGTGTCACATTTTCTTTATCCATTCATCTGTTGATGGATATTTAGGTTGCTTCCATGTCTTGGCTATTGTGAAGAGTACTGCCATGATCATAGGGGTGGCATCTGGTTTTTTGAATTATAGTTGTGTTTGTATATATGCCCAGGGATTGCTGGATCATATGGTAATTCTATTTTTAGTTTTCTGAGGAACCTCCATACTGTTTCTCACAGTGGCTGCACCAACATACATTTGACTTGGCTGCTTTTGTTCATTGTTGCGATTGTTCTTAAAATGGTCTCAGAAACATGAGCCTTGACAAAACTTGACTGGTGGTGAAGCACATCTTATTCCCATTCTTTGCCCACACACTTGTTGCCCTTTTTGTTCTTATTCTGTTTCCTATCCTTCTCCCATCCCCAACCTCCATCCCCTCTGTGGTTTATTTATAAAGGTCTTGATCTCTAGGGACGTCCACATAGATGTTAGCTGATAAAATTCAGTATCTTCCAGGGGTGGGTTCATCTTTATGAGGGCCTCTTACAATCTAGAAATCCTTCACTGTGGTGGTGGGGTGACAGGCAGACAAAACACAATTATGATTTTAGCCAGAGGGTCCATTCATCACCTGCCTTTTCTCTTCCTTAGCTTTGATGTGGTTCCCTAGGGAGAGTCATTCCAGTGAAGGAGAAACAGCCCAAGCAGGTCTGCTGGACCCTGCACAATGCAATTCTAAGGGATCTGGCAGAATCATTTAAGAATTCAAAGGGCAAGACTGGCCTGAAGTCCATGACCATTATTTAAGGAACAAAAATTGGAAAACAAAATGCAGAACCTTGCCTTCCTCAAAGGTCACTGCTAGCAAGAGTGACCTTCTAGTTCAGAAGTTGCATTGTTCCCAGTTTCTCTTTTATTTTTGGCAACTGAAACTTTTCTGCCTCTTACCGCTACAAAAAGACGGGTCACGTTCAACAGAAAGACACGTCAACTGCTGTATCAGCAAACAAATAATGAAAGAAATGCGAAAGAAAGAGATGATTGTTGCTGCGCGTCCCTTTTACGGGCAGTTGTTTGCTGTTCCTTCTTCATTTCTTACGTTGATACATGCTGCTCTGGTTTTATTCATTAATCCATGATGATTTGAATCCTCCTCCCTCCTTCACCCCAGTTAACTTGTTCATTCCTGTTGATGGGTGTTTCCCTCATTTTTTTCTTACAATGCTGCAGTGAACCTTCTCTAGCTCAAAGCCAGGCCCAAATGCAGAGATGTGGCCATTTTGCTCCAACCACTGTCACTCTCTGTCTTCCACATCCTTTTCCAGGGAGCCCTATTCCTCCACCCTATATTCAAGCCACTCTGTTTGGGCTCCATCTCTTTGCTCCTACTGTCTGACCAGGCCCTTGTTTCCACAACCTGTTTTGCGATTTGCCAACTTGACTTTACTCTCGGGAACTCCTCCAAGACAAGGATTTTGTTTCTGCCTTCAGACCGGAGAGAATAGGTAAGAGCCCCACCCTGAGCTCCACAAAGCCTGTGGGACTTGCCATACCTGGACCAGCTCTTTCCTGGCCCCTGCCTGACTAGACTGCAAGCCCAGAGATGCAAGAAGGGGTCTGGCTCAGTCAGATCCCTGATAGATGCTTAGCTCAGGCACAAGGCCTGGCACATGTATAATCTTAAGGATGATTGTAAAGTTATCTTACGACTTAATAAGTTAATTGCCATTACTTTTAGGTGTCAACTGCCTTGTAGAAATAATCAAGATTAAAGATAGGTGAATAAATAGATCTGTCATAAGCCCAATATCTAGTGATTGATGTAGAATACACATGTAGGTGCCTCAACCCAAGGGAGAATCTGTGAATCAAGGAGAAAAAGCCTTTTGTATGCTTTGCTTCCAGAGTTACTAAGAACAAGTCTTTTAAGCATCAGCATTTCAGAGGCCATACCATGCCAAAATTTTCTGCAGTGTTGCACACCTTTCTCTCTTTTCTCCCAACACAAAGACACGTCTTCGCAATGGGAATATTATTTGTCAGTAAGACTTCAAAAACTGCCCCTAATTTCCTCGTCTGAACAGAGAGTGCACTTTCTCAAACAATGCTCTTCAACACTCATTTTTTCGTCCTTCCTGTTTAACTATTTCTCTATGATCATATACACAAAGTAAGAGGATGCTGAGAAGTAAAAGGAAGAAAAGGATTTAAATCACCTGAAATCCCACTAAACAGGGGCAACTCCTGTTTACACTTGGTGGTATATTATTTGAGAATTTCCCCCATGTGAATACATACATAAATTATATACTATAATATCTACTGTATAATATTATATATGTACATATATATTTCAAATACACACATACACCCTCTTCATGTAATCTGCCTGATTGTTTTCATAAACCTCAACTTAGTCTCCCTATGTACCATCTCTTGTTATCATAGAATTCTTTCTCAATCTTCTTTGATGAAACCATCTCTTTGTTTACAACTTCTCCCAATTACATTTTTTCAAGGCTTTCCTCCAAACCAAGAATTTCACTAAATGCTCATCTGCTTCAGAAACCATCACTTCCAAATTTCATCTTTTTTAACCTTTTTTAATTTTTTAAATGAAGAAGAACTCACATATCACAAAATTCACCTTTTTAAAGTACACAAGTCACTTTTTTTTTTTTTTGGTATGTTCTCAAGGTTCAGCATTCATCACTATAATCAATTTCAGGACATTTTTGTCACAACCAAAAGAAACCCTGAAACATCAACAGTCACCCCCCATTACCCTCTCCCACCAGCTTCTGGCAACCAGTAATCTACTTTTTGTCTCTATTTATCTATTCTGGACATTTTATACAAATAGAACTAGTAAATACATGGTATTTTGTGATTGGATACTTTCACTTTGCATAATATCTTTGAGGTTCACCGATGTCATAGTGCGTGCATGTATGCTAAGTTGCATTAGTTGTGTCCAACTCTTTGTGACCCTATAGACTGTAGCCCATCAGGCCCCTCTATCCATGGGATTTTCTGGGCAATAATACTGGAACGGGTTGCCATGCCCTCCTCCAGGGGATCTTCCCAACCCTGGGATTGAACCCACATCTCCTGCAGCTCCTGTACTGCTGGGAGATTCTTGATCGCTGAGCCACCGGGGAAGCCCCTATATCATCTTTGTCTATTTTTAAAATTGGGTTATTTGTCTTTGTATTGTTCTAAGTTTAACATTTAAAAAATTTTTTTTTATTTTTTAAATTGTGAAAGTATGACAGCACATTTACAGAGGACATGGAAAATAGAGAACAAAGTTACATACAGTTTCACTATGTATTATAATTGTTTTTTTAAGTAGATAAATTAAGATTTTTAGTTGGAGTTTCAATATCAAACTCTCAAAAGTTATTACAATGAATAGACAGAAAAGCAAAAAGCTACAGTAGACTTGAAAAGCACTATGAATCAACATATTTAAGATTTATATAATTTTCACACATGAGTAGGGTACAAATCCTAATCAAGTTCTCATAGACTGTAAACCAGGAGACACTGTAACATACCTAGGGACATAAAACAGGGTGCAAAAATTTCATGGTCTAAAAGTTTAGAAATCATACAGAGTCTGTTCTCTTATCACTATGGAATTATGGCAGAAATCAATATTAAAACATATCTGAAAATAACCCCCATATTTTCAAGTGTAATGTGACATTTACCTAGAGAGATCTTTGACTTAGCCATTGAAAGCCTCAAGAAGGTTAAAAGACTGAAAAAACACAGAGGGTGATTGCAGAGAAGAAAGTATTTAAATGAGAAGTGAAATGAAGTGTCAGTTGCTCGGTCATGTTCGACTCTTTGTGACCCCGGGGACTGTAGCTCACCAGGCTCCTCTGTCCATGGAATTCTCCAGTCAGGATTACTGGAGTAGGTAGACATTCCCTTCCCCAGGGGATCTTCCAGACCCAGGGATCAAACTCGAGTCTCCTGCATTGCAGGCAGATTCTTTACCATTTAAATGAGAAATTAATGTGAAGGATACTTAAAAAACCCCATGTATTTGGAAATTAAATGTCCACTTTTAAATGAGGAGTGTATCTAAGAAGCCTATGAAGATATGACAATTAGAAAATATTTGTAATAATAAAAATGAAAAGAGAATTTATCAGAATTTGTTGTATGCAGCTGAAGCTGCTCAATGCAAGTAAATACAATGTGGAATCTTGAGTAAGGTATGAAAACAAATAATGGACTAGTATAAAATTTTGTGACATTTGAACAAATCTGTACTTTAGCTAATAATACTGTATCACAGGTTACTTTCTTGTTATTTTTCTTTTTACAATATAATATTTCTTTATATTTTCAGAATTGGATTAGAAGTTTCGAGCCTCATTCAAATTTTTTAAAAGAGATCACTAAAATAATAAGCTTTCTAGACTTTCAGCAGTAATAATAGATGTAAACTTTTTTGAAACCAGATTTTTGCTGCTCAGTTGCAAAATAAGCCATCAGGAAAGATGATATATATGAAGGAACTAAATCTTCATCTTACCACTTGCCCTTAGAAACCATATATGTTTGGCTTTCACATACCATAGACACCGAGAGTCAGCCATCTGTGCCATCTAAGCTATAGTTTTCATGATTTATGGGGTTTGAAGATAGTTATGTGGCTTGTGAAGGAACTAGCTTGCAACCAGGATATACATTGCTAAAATCTGGTTGCCTATACAAAATGCAAAATGTTCATTGTATGTTCCATAGAAACCAGCACAGGGAAGAGGTGCTTTAGTTACTGATGTTAGTTGTTCCAATGTCTGACTTTACTTAAATGTAAAGGAGCAGATGAATCCTAGCAAAGTTTGCTCTATGATGAAAGTTTCATTATTCCATTGAATTATATTATGAAATGATAGTATGATCTGTTGGAAAAGACTTTTGTCTATGAATATATTAAAACCACATTTTAACAATGCACCAAATCTTAGAAATATCGTATTTAAAGAAACAAGCTACATTTACAAAAACATTACCAATCACTGTTAACATACTGGTTAAGTAAAAATGAAATAAAAAGTGCAAATACAACCCAGCCCTGAAAATTCTAATTGTGTGAATAAATATCTCACTGAAAGTTTTGAGATAGCACTTCTTAAAGTGTGTGCATCCTGGCTAAAGTTTCCATCAGTGACGAGCTGTCTCTTAGCAAGGATGCCATAAGAATTCCTAGGACCTTTCCAATGACCTTTCAATCGTTCTTAGCTTAAAACTGGTTGCTGGCTTTCACTATTCTCAGGACAAAGACCTCAAGGCTCTTCTCACCTATGAACTCTACTCCTTGCAGCACTGTTTCTCCCAGTCAGCCCCGGCCCACCTCACACCACTCAGGCTGGTCTCAAAAATCTCTCCTCTGTCCACAGGGATGGTTTTTTCTTCCCCTTGGTACCCATACTACCCACACAGTTTCTATCTAGCACACAGTGAGGGAGCTGCAAAGGTTTGCCGAGAAAGTGACGGGATATATTTGACGTGCTAATCCTTGCTTCCTGATTTGGCTCATAAGTTCATCCTGCCATTAAAGTTTCATGTGTTAAAATCTGGCCCATCCCTCAATGTTTACTTCTCTGTGGATCTTCAGCCACGCGACAGTCTTTTACTGATTGCTAGTTACAGGCCAGGTGAATAGAACAGACGTGATAATAGTAGAGATATAGGACTTGCTCTCATGGAGCTTCTGGTCCACCACGGTGGTATAATTACAGGCAAATGAACAGATGAAGAACCTTCTATCATTGTAAGTGCTTAGGGAGCACTGGGGACCACACACTGACTTCATATGGAACTCCTCTATACTTCTCATTTGGACATTTATTGCATACCTGTGCAATAGAGTTAATATTGTTGCTGTACAGTTAATTTTTAAAAGCAAGTATGTATCACCTACCTCCTTCATTCAAGACTGAAGATGTTTCTGAGAGCAGCAGCAGATGGTAGGTATTTAAGAATATGTCATTGATTACCATGTCCTTGAGAAAAAGCACTGAGAAGCATATTCAGTTAAATCCTAAAATGTTTATTCTTGAGGTTCCATAAATATGACAATTTGTCCTAATATTTGTACTGGTATATGTAGTTGAAGGTCCAATGACCAGCCAGATAACATCTGTTGACAATATTTACATTGGAATGCCACTGGCCAAGAGTGATCTCTTTAGGGACTAGGATTTATCAAAGTCATGATTAATAATTATGGCATTAACTAGTCAGGCATTTGTTGTTGTTTTTTAGTCGCTCAGTTGTGTCTGACTCTTTATGACTCCATGCACTGCAGCACGCCAGGCTTCCCTGTTTTTCACTATCTCCTGGAGTTTACTCATCTCCAATGAGTTAATGGCGTCACCCAACCATTTCATTCTCTGTCGTCCTCTTTTCCGCCTGCCTTCAATATTTCCCAGTATCAAGGTCTTTTCCAATGAGTCGGCTTTTTGTATCAGGTGGCCAATGTATTGGAGCTTCAGTTTCAGCATCAGCCCTTCCAATGAATATTCAGGGTTCATTTCCTTTAAAATTGACTAGTTTGATCTTCTTACTGCCCAAGGGACTCTCAAGAGTCTTCTCCAGCACCACAATTGGAAAGCATCAATTCTTTGGCAATCAGCCTTCTCTATGATTCAACTCTCACATCCATACATGACTACTGGAAAAACCATAGCTTCGACTAGATGGGACTTTGTTGGCAAAGTGATGTCTTTGCTTTTTAATACACTCTCTAGGTTGGTCATAGCTTTTCTTCCAAAGAGCAAGAGTCTTTTAATTTCATGGCTGAAGTCACTGTCCGCCGTGATATTGGAGCCCAAGAAAATAAAGTCTGTCACTGTTTACATTTTTCGTCTCTATTTGCCATGAAGTGATGGGACCGGATGCCATGATCTTCATTTTTTGAATGTTGAGTTTAAGCCAGCTTTTTCACTCTCCTCTTTCACCTACATCAAGAGGCTCTTTTGTTCCTCTTTACTTTCTGCCATTAGGGTGGTATCATCTGCATATCTGAGTCAGGCATTAGGTCTACCTATTAGTTTAACACAAGTTAAGCTGGTCTAACACAAGGGTGAGATATACCCTTTAATTAAGTCAAGTTAGTCTAATACAAGGTGAGCTATACCTTCTAGCTGGTGAAGTAACAGCAAGAAGGATGATTTGGCACACTTAATTTTAGTAAGGTTGTGGGGGATAGATGCTGTGTGCTTGTATTAATTTTGAATTGTTTAGTGGAACCATTAAATTCAGAAACATTTCTAAGCAGAAAATTTCTTAATGGGTATCTCTATGCCTATCAGCAAGAGATGCTGCTCAGACTATATTATTCTTCTAAAAGAGAATCCTTCCCTCTCTCTTAATACGTTCAATACTACCAATCTACAATATTCAGTTTTCATAAAATCAGAACTCATTTATAGATTAAGTGCAATTCTCTGTGAAGTAAGGAATAAAATGAGGCTAAAATAACTTGACCCAGTAAATTTCTTTTTTATGATTAAGGGGAATAGATCTTAAAAGCTTCCTAAGTGGAAAAGGTTCTTAGGAGGGAGCGAGCACCATGGCAACTCCAGGTTCTGTGTGCACAAGACCTTGGCTCTGATGCTGTCTTCCTTTGCCCACACTCACTGAAATGTTTCTGTAGTCAGAAACATTCTTTCTGGATCTCTCCCATGGAGTCCTGATGGCTATTTTAAGGTCTTCAACTCTTGTCAGGTTGAGTTAACAAGTGATCCCATGTGGTTGAGGTGGGGAGCACTTCGAGGATGTCACACAACATCTGACCCATGTTCACTGAATGTTTTAATGATATATTTTCTACCTTGGAGAGCATTACATGCTGGTTCACAGTCTCAGGCCAACAGGCTTTGTGGGCATTCTTTACACAGAGTACGCCGAATCTTCCAGGCAAATAAAACCTTTGTGAACAAAAATCTGCCAGGTTTAACCATCATCTGTTTACATGCTAGGTTAAATAAAGAACTAAGTGAAGTAAGCCACAGCAAAAGACAAATCCTGTATGATATATCACTTATCAGTTCAGTTCAGTCGCTCAGCCGTGTCCAACTCTTTGTGACCCTATGAATCGCAGCACGCCAGGCCTCCTTGTCCATCACCAACTCCCGGAGTCCACTCAAACTCATGTCCATCGAGTCAGTGATGCAATCCAGCCATCTCATCCTCTGTCATCCCCTTCTCCTCCCGCCCCCAATCCTTCCCAGCATCAGGGTCTTTTCCAATGAGTCAACTCTTGGCATCAGGTGGCCAAAGTATTGGGAGTTTCAGCTTCAACATCAGTCCTTCCAATGAACACCCAGGACTGATCTCCTTTAGGATGGACTGGTTGGATCTCCTTGCAGTCCAAGGGACTCTCAAGAGTCTTCTCCAACACCACTGTTCAAAAGCATCAATTCTTTGGTTCTCAGCTTTCTTCACAATCCAACTCTCACATCCATAAATGACTACTGGAAAAACCATACCCTTCACTAGACGGACCTTTGTTGGCAAAGTAATGTCTCTGCTTTTTAATATGCTATCTAGGTTGGTCATAACTGTCCTTCCAAGGAGTAAGCATCTTTTAATTTCATGGCTGCAATCACCATCTGCAGTGATTTTGGAGCCCCCCAAAATAAAGTCTGACACTGTTTCCACTGTTTCCCCATCTATTTGCCATGAAGTGATGGGACCAGATGCCATGATCCTAGTTTTCTGAATGTTGAGCTTTAAGCCAACTTTTTCGCTCTCCTCTTTCACTTTCATCAAGAGGCTTTTTAGTTCCTTTTCACTTTCTGCCATAAGGGTGGTGTCATCTGCATATCTGAGGTTATTGATATGTTGTATTAAAAAATACAACAAACTAGTGAATATAACAAAAAAGAAGCAGACTCACAGATATAGAGAAAAAATTAGTGGTTACCAGTGAGGAGGGGGAGGGGCGGGGCAGTATAGCAATAGTGGAGTAAGAGGTACAAACTATTAGGTATAAAACAAGCTACAAGGGTAGTGCAAAGAGATCAGACCAGTCAATCCTAAAGGAGATCAACCCTGAATATTCATTGGAAGGAGTGATGCTGAAGCTGAAGCTCAACACTCTGGCCACTTGATGTGAAGAATTGACTCATTGGAAAAAATCCTGATGCTGGGAAAGGTTGAAGGCAAAAGGAGAGGGGTGTGGCAGAGGATGAAATGGTTGGATGGCATCACCAACTCAAAGGACGTGAATCTGAGCAAACTCCAGGAGATAGTGAAGGACAGAGGAACCTGGCATGCTGCAGTCCATGGGGTCTCAAGGACTCAGAGACTACTTAGTGACTGAACAATAACAACAACAACAAGAAGGATATATTGTACAACACAGGGACTATACCTAATATTTTATAATAACTATAAATGGGGTATAACCTTTAAAAACTGTGACGTACTTTATTATAAATCTGTCGCATATAATATTGTACATCAGCTATGTTTCAATTAAAAATAAGAAAACAAACAAAACCAACAACAAACAGACAAAAAGAACAAACAATAATTGTTGACCTAAAGAAACTGATTCTACCTAAGGCAGTAAGTTAGCTGGCCCAAAACAATGCCTTCTTCAAGTGAAATGTTACTATTGCCAGAAATACTTTTTCTGTCTGTGAATTACGTGACTGCATGTTCTACACAGTAGATAGATTTCCACGCAGATAGATTTTAACAGACATAAGCAATAAAAGAAAGAAAAGAACAAAGCGATCATGAGAAACGACTATTATCTTCATTTGATTCTCACTCGCGTTTCCTCCCCACTCAAAATTTGAGGATAGGAAGGAATTAACAAGTTGGAAGAGACCCAGGAGATGCACACATGTGGAAAAACGTTGCCATCTTACATAATCACTGAATTGTGATTCAGGAGGACACTAATGAAGCATAACGGTTCTCAGCATTTTGTAATAATGTTGGTTTTATAGACAACCTAAGGAGAAAGGAACCAATTTACATGGTCATTCTAGACACCATCCAGATTCCCAAGAGACTCTCTGGAGTTGTCTGTGGTCTCCCTGTCATATTTACTGGGAGTGTGAAAAATAAGCTCGTCCTATGATATGTGATGGGTCATTTAAAGTTAGGAGAGAACTAACTGCCTTAATTCACAGAGAAACGACGTAACTCTCAGGACTGGAAAACATTTTGCTCCACAGCAGACCTCTGCTGTTTCCCCAGAGATCCATTTCATTTGGATAAATGAGCCAGCAGAATCTCAAGAGCTGCCTGATACGTCCTGAGAGGGACGTTTGAAATCTTTCTCCCCTTCCTTTCATTAGCTGCCAGTCTAATAAAGTGATGAGAGCGTGAGAAATTCAAAGGATCAAAGGAGGAATGAATGGCTCCTAGACCTCAACAAGCCCTCTCGGCGTAAAACACGAGGTTGTTATCAAGATAAGAAATTAAACCCTCTTTCTTGTTTTCTCCTCTTTTCCCCTAGTGATATAGGTGCTCTTAGGATAAGAAAAAAATTTAGGGTAGATATAATTAAGTTGTCAAACAGATGTTACTGCACTTTCAACATGGGAGCAGATGAACAATCTGGATGAAGCCTTGATTTTTATTTCTCTTGGGGAACCACGGAGCCAAAATACAGCCACAGGAAACAGTGGAAATCCCAGGAACTTGGCTACACTTCCATTCTCTTTGGCCTCCACTACTTAAAGAGCAAGTCACTGGATTCTCGTTTTTTCCATTGCTTCATGGGACTCAGCTGTCATTCACTCCACTTACAGGATTCATCACTCCTGAATGGGCCCCCAAAATGTTCATTATTACCAAAGACACAGCCATGTTTAACTTCTTTTCACGATATCACAAATCAAAAATGCATACACGTTTTTGTTGTAAGCTGATACCATGTTGTTTAAATTCTTTCATGGACTTAAGAAATAATAATGATTACTCCTTGTCTAACAATCACTAACCTTTACTGCATGCTCATTATGTACCTGGTACAGTTCTCATGTTTTAGGTATGTTCACTGACTTCAGGCTCACAATGGGAGTAGAAGGCAAGGGTTAAACTTTTCACCTTACAGCTGCAGGAGTGAAGGCATAAGACAAGGTAGCCCATCCAAGTTCATGGAGTATAATGAGGGCAAAGGCAGGGTTTGAACCCTTGTGGGCTCTGCTTCCATAGCCCAGGCCCTCACCCACACTGGGCAATGACTTTTGTGATCTGATGGCCTTCGAGAGAGTATTTTTAAATTACCCTGCAAACTTCTGAGCTTTCCTGTTTCTTAGACTTTCCAGGCACGAAATAGTTCATATGAGAAAGTGAATTATTTACTTTGTGGAATACAGAGACCATAAACCCACCTTTATTGCTCATCCACTTAAAAACATCATACAACTATTCTCTTTATGATTAGCAACAACCTGGGCTTCCCAAGTGGCGCTAGTGGTAAAGAACACACCTACTAATGCAGGAGACATAAGGGATGTGGGTTCGATCCGTGGGTTGGGAAGATCCCCTGGAGGAGGGCATGGCAACCCACTCCAGTATTCTCGACTGGAGAATTCCATGGACAGAGGAGCCTGGTGGGCTACAGTCCATGGGGTTGCAAAGAGTAGGACACGACTGAAGTGACTTAGTGTAAGTAAATCTCTAGTCCAATCTCCCACTGAAGGGAAATCATCCCTCTTTAGCCTCTGCTACTCGTGTCTCCTCCTTCAGCCACTGAATCAACACATGAAGCACCAGGAATGGCACCAACCTGCAGTGTTTGTGCACTGAAGACAGCTCCAATTGCTAGAAAAACCTGGGTATCCTATAGTTCCACTGGTACTGCTTTTCACTTTTGAAACAAAGAAGAATGCCTCTTCTTCCTCTTCTATATGAACACTTTAAAGAGCAGACAGCCACCCCATTCCTCTGGGGCTTTCTCTTTTACAGAAAAAAAATCTCCATTTTTTTCTCATATTTCTCTGGTTCACCAATCTGCTTCCTTGTTGCCTCCTACTGGACACACTATGAGTTGCCAATGCCCCTAGTCAAAGGTCCATCACAGAATTAGGTACAGGGATCTCAGTGAGTCCTAGCTTTAAGCCTTGAGTCCTCCATTAAAGCTGGCAGGTCTATGGCATGCCTTCCATGGCCAGAAAGTGTGGCCTGATCCCAGGTCCTGTGTCTCTCTCCCATGGAGCCCATCACATTTGCTTCATTTAGGCCAAGAGTCTTCAGGACACAGAAAAGACTTAAGACTCCTAACCCTTAGACATGGAAAAGGACTATGAGCTCAAATGAAATCCTGGCCCTGAGTTAGTCCATTTGTGATTAACTGCAGACACACATGTGGGCATGTGACCGTTTCATTTTAGAGAGCCAGAACTGACTGGAGTGTTGAAATCTCAGGGTTATAGACGGATAAGTCTCTGATAAAAACAAAACAAGTATGGTATTTAGAAGACCCTGCCATCTACTTTTACCAAGTCACTCATTCAGGGTTATATAAGAGTTTTCAAAATATTTTTCCCACCTGAAAGAAGGCAACCCAAGAAGACTTGAATTTATTCTTAGAGAAAAAGTCACTCTGGAGTACGTTAAGCTAATGTTAAACAACCATCTTTTACAGTCTGAATTCTCAGGCATCAAGAGCTTAGCCTCTTCTTGTGCCTTTACTTATATAATCTTGTTCTTTCAGATTCCGGGGAAGATGGAAAAGAAGTTCTGATGATGGTTGACTGATTCAAAGCTTACCTCTCAGAAGAGTATTTGCTTTTAAGAGAGGCACCCTTAAATGCTCAGATGGAAAAAAAAGTAGAACCTGGTGGACTAGAATCAATTAGACATGGACTTGGGGGCCATCACACCACAGAGCCCCTCACCCACAGAGGTCTACCTGTAAGGTCAACCCTGGCTGCATATGACCTCCTTCCCTTCCTCACAGGACGTGTGGTTCTACTTGGCCAAAGCAGGGACACACTGAGGCTGTAGGTGAGATGGGGTGGTGGAGTTCTAAGCACTTTGTATGTATTTATTCAATATTCCTGGAGAAGGAAATGGCAACCCACTCTAGTGTTCTTGCCTGGAGTATCCCAGGGACGGGGGCGCCTGGTGGGCTGCCGTCTGTGGGGTCACACAGAGTAGGACATGACTGAAGCAACTTAGCAGCAGCAGCATTCAATCTTCCAAATAACACAAGTATCTGTGAGGCACCTGTGGGGTAAGCCACCCAACTATAATTGCTCAGTTTAGCACACTGCTACACATATAGTAAATGCTCAACAATATAGCTGTTATTATGAGTTCAGAATGATAATATTTTAGTATGAGTTAAGCAAAGGTCCACTTTTGTATTTTATCAATAAAGGAAAGTTTTGTTTTGCATAAAAAAGTTCAAGAGACTGCTTGAAGGACTTTAGAGAAACAACTATTACATAAGTCATTATAAAGCTCCCTTGGCTTTCAGATCCCCTTGGACAGGAAGCAAACTGATCTATGAGCCATTAGTCTTACTCTCTAGACTTGAACTTCTTTTTATTTCAGATATCTCATCCATGTACTGAGAAAAGACAAAATGAGTTCCCATATTCCTTCCAACCAAAATTCCAGGATATGTTCATTTCATGGTGAGTATAGTAGCCAAGGAATCTCTTAAGGGCTTACCATCGTTTAGAATTATCTTGACCTATGAATGAAGTTCTCTTTAGGTACTCCCCAAATCAGGCCAGACTACTGCAATTCCTTCTAAGGTAGTGTGATTTTATTCTCCGAACACAGCCCAGGTGACTCAAGTGGTAAAGAATCCACCTGCCAATGCAGAAGACGCAGGAGACATGGGTTTGATCCCTAGGTCAGGAAGGTACCCTGGAGAAGAAAATGGCAACCCACTCCAGAATTCTTGCCTGGAGAATTCCGTGGACAGAGGAGCCTGGTAGGCTATAGTCCATGGGGTTGCAAAGAGTCAGACATGACTGAAGTGATTGAGAATGCAGCATATTCTCCCCAAAACACCTGTTTTGTTGAGATGTCAAATCAGAAAGTCTGCTTTCCTAGAAAAATCTTCCAAGTGAGTTCCCCGAGGTTTTAGGCTTGGGCCTCTTCTAACTAAACTGACAGGGCCCAGTGTTTGTCTGTCTGTCTGTCCTGGAGCCTGAGGAGGAATCTTATAGGGGCAAAATCTTCATGGAAACATGCTTCTAGAAAACACATAAGTCCTGGCTCATTGTGAATCTCTTTGGCTGTCAATAATTAACTCCTAACTGCAGCAGTCACACTGGTGGAGGGCAGAAATTCTGTTTATACATACACACTGTTGAGGACTAGAGGTGAAGGCTTATCATGGGCGAAAAACAACTGTCTCCACTTAGATTGGAGAAGGCAATGGCAACCCACTCCAGTACTCTTGCCTGGAAAATCCCATGGATGGAGGAGCCTGGTAGGCTGCAGTCCAAGGGGTCGTGAAGAGTTAGACACGACTGAGCGACTTCACTTTCACTTTTCACTTTCATGCATTGGAGAAGGAAACGGCAACCCACTCCGGTGTTCTTGCCTAGAGAATCTCATGGACGGTGCAGCCTGGTGGGCTGCCGTCTATGGGGTTGCACAGAGTCAGACATGACTGAAGCGACTTAGCAGCAGCCACTTAGATCAGGTGTCTTTGCAGGTCTAAGACTAGCCTGTCGACCCTTCTGAGAGCCTAGGCAGGGAAGTCGAAAACATGCTGCAGCATGTTTTGCAGCATCTGTTTCTGTTCGGAATATTGGGAACACGAGGAATGTTTTCCCAACCAGATCAGTGCATTATATGACAACCAGGCGGTGCTGGTATAATGGGTCCAAATAACTCACAAAGAGTCGGAAACGACTTAGCAACTGAACAACCACAAGCTGCCAAACATCAAGACTAAACTTCATCTAGACTCACCAGGGAGAGATCTTAGAGATCTTAGTGATCTCAGAGGGCATCTCTTCTCTACCCAGAGGAAGCGCTGATACTCCATGGAGGCCGAGGTTCACTCAGAGGGAGCGGCTCTCCCCAAGACTCCAAGGGGTGCTGGCACTACTTGGAACACTTGTTCTGGTGCACCTGGCCCTTTAGGTCAGGGACGATAGGGTGACATCAAGACAGTCAGTATAAAAACCTCACTGAAGCAGACAGGGAGCCTAGGGTGGACCTGGCTAATTCCTTTTGCTCCATTTTGATCAAACAGTTTATTTCTAATATCACATAGGGAATATTTTCGTAAAATCTCATCTATCCATTGCAAACTACTTCACACTGGGAAGATGGCTATGGCTTCTCTGCTGCTTTGAGAATAAGTATTCTTGCTTGCTTGGTCCCACTCCTGGGACTGACCTGGCAGCTCTCAAGAATCAGGCCCCTGCTCTTGCTGGTTTTGGTGCCAGGGCACCCAAGGTGGCCCGCGGCTGGGATGTTCTGAGGGTAATCAGAGGCAGCTGGTGTGCAGCAGGAAGGGAACCAAACCAGCAGAGTCCCAGCTTTTCTCCTCAGTAGCTGGGGATCTTGGTCAAGTCAGTTTCCTTATCTTTAAAATGGGTATAAGAATCTCTACCTCAGAAGGTTGTTTTGCAGGGTAAATGTAAGCAGTCTGACACATTATAGACAGAGGATGGATTACTGTCATTGATGGGATGGGTCCCAGGTGGGGGTCACGCTATCAGAGTCCTAGGTTCCTTCCCTCGTTAATTCAATGACCATAAGCCGCTCACTTCTCAGTCTTCTCTACCTTCTCTACTGGATTGCTAAGATCCTTTTTTTGACCTGAAGAGTCCATACTTCCAAGCCCCTCAAATAACAGATAAGGAAACTCAACCCAGAAAGGTGAAACCACTTGTCCAAGGTCACAGAGGCTGGGGGGCAATAGAACCTCACCTCTCAGTCTAGGGTTTTCCACTGGAGGGCAGAAGCTTTCCTGTTTACCTAGTGAAAAGAGACAGGAATCCGAAGGGCAAGAAGGAGAGAGGGACCTTGCCTTGGCCTTGGAGGTCAGTGTACATGTTTCTAAGATGAGGGCTGTAGGATGTCAGTCAACAGCAAGGTCCACCCTCTCAAAACCTCTCTGTGGACAACCACCATTCTGGTATCTCCCGCCACTGAAACTCTATACCCCTAGTCTTTTTTCTCAGCAGCTACATTTGACTTTGGCCTGTGTCAGCTATCCTATTTCCCAGGCCCATGCCATCTCCTTAATCCCTGGCTGGTGTAGTCATGGGGCAACTGCCCACAGAGGTCAAGGGGCCTGCTAAGAAGAAGAATCTGGCGATGCCCAGAAAGCTCTAGAGAGAGGCCACTGGGTCCTTTAGGCCCAGCTCTGGCAGATTTCAGCAGCTTCTTTACCTGGAATTCACTTGGGGCCACCAGATTTGTTTAACCATCCACACAAAAGATCAACACACCTTATTTATTTTTTAAAGGGCTGAGTCTAAGGTGAACTCAGGTGAGCAAATACTTTACTCAGGTCAGCAGGTCCCTTAGGCGGCCTGCCGGGGTCGGCCCATGTGGATCACCCTTCAGTAACCTTCATCTCCAAGGCTGGCAAGCTGGCCTGGTCCTAGGCCACAGGGCTGAGTCACTGGTGATGGGAAATTTGCTTCCATGGGTTCATCAGGAAGACAGTGTCTTCCCTGGTTTCTTTCTAAAAGAAGTGGGAATCACTCTGTTCCTGTTCTGGGCTAGTTGCATTGTCCAGTATGCACAGCTTAGAGAATGGGGAAGAAAAAGCACAGACTTCATTGAGCCTACACATTCTCATCTTGTATCTGTTAGCCAGGAAGATCATCCAAAACCCTCACTTGGTGGGTTATAAGCCTTGACTGACAAGAAAGACACAAGCCATGAATCACTGGTAAGGCTATACTGATGCAAACCAGCTGAATTTCAACCCTGCCATCCACTCACCTGGGAGTTTTTAGTTTATACCTGGCATAATCTAGCATTATTGAGAGCTTCTAGGTGCCAGGCACTGTTCTACAGGCACTAATTCATTTAATTTTCATTGATGAATCTATTTAGGTGGGGTTATGGGTTAAATCGTCTCCCTGTCAAATTCATATGTTGACACCCCAGTACCTCAGAAAGTGACCATATTTAGCTGCTGCTGCTGCTAAGTCACTTCAGCCGTGTCCGACTCTGTGCGACCCCATAGACGGCAGCCCACGAGGGTCCTCTGTTCCTGGGATTCTCCAGGCAAGAATATTGGAGTAGGTTGCCATTTCCTTCTCCAGAACATATTTAGAGATAGGTTCATTACAGAGACAATGACATCAAAATGAGGTCATTAGGCAGACTTTAATCCATTATGGCATGTCCTTATAACAAGGGGAACTTTGGATGTAGACAGTCATTTGGAGTGGACGTCATGTGAAGATGAAGGCAGAGATCGGAGTGATGCATCTCCAAGCTAAGGACACACCAAACACTGTCAGCAAATCAGCAGAAACTAGGTGACAGTGAGGAAGCAGAATTGCCTTCATGGCTGTCTGAAGGAACCAGCCTCGATCTCACATCACTAGGCTCCAAAACCTGTGAGACAATATGGTTATATCATTAAAGCCTCTCAGTTAGTGGTACTTTGTTATGACAACCCTAGCAAACCAATACAGATGAGAAACAGAATGATCTCACGTTACATGTGGACACTGAGGCACAGAGAGGTCAAATGCCTCCCTAAAGCCACACAGCTCACAAGGGGCAGGCAGTTTATTCCAGAGTTTGCCTTCTTACCTACGTTAGAAGGGGGTGTTTGCCCATTGCCAGGCTCAGAGACTCAGCTACCCAGTATATCTTCACAGCTTTTTTGGGGGGTATGTTTTCTCTTGGATTCCACGCAGGGACACAATTGTCAGGACACTTGCTCTACCACAGGATGGCAGACCTATGTGGGCTGGACTATGGCTTCACTAGGGAGAGATCATGGACTGCCAAGGAGTTCATCTGCTTCTTTCTCTTTACAATAGGACTATGGCCACCTGATGCGAAGAACTGACTTATTGGAAAAGACCCTGATGCTGGGAAAGATTGAAGGCAGGAGAAGAAGGGAACAACAGAGGATGAGATGGTTGGATGGTATCACCAGCTCAATGGACATGATTTTGATCAAGCTCTGGGAGTTGGTGATGGACAGGGAAGCCTGGCGTGTTGCAGTCCCTGGGGTTGCAAAGAGTCAGACACAACTGAGCGACTGAACTGAACTGACGCCCAAATTAAGCTTCAATTCAAAGGATGAGCATTCAATTGTTTAAGACCAAGACAGAATTATTTTTAAATACTGCAGTTGAAAAGACAGATGCTGAAACAACCTGCTTGCCACTGCTTAGCCGTGTTGCCCTGGGGAAACACTGACTCTCTATGCCTCAGTTTCCACAGGTAACATAAGATCATTATAATATACTGCCCACCTGTATAGGCTGCCAGGCTGCCACACCAAAGCTCCACACACCGAGTGACTTGCACAACAGAAATTTATTTATAATCTCGCGGTTCTGGAGGCTAGCTTTTATCAGGAGGAAACACTTACATGATGTTGATTTTACATGACAGAGACTGTAACAGAAAGCAAGAGAGTCACTGACAGCACCAGAACAATTAACAAGCGAGCTGTTTTTCTGAAAGCCTGCTGCGCCAGCTTGCCTTCCCCTGACAGGAAGCCCGAGGTGGACAGTGTGGAGAAGGACTTCCAAGGAACACCATTTCCAGGTGATTTTATTGCAACAGCCTCCCAAGTGTTCCCTGGGCCTCTGGGCTTGCTCCTTCCAAACTGATTACCACATTTCAGCCAGGACTGCCCTTCTGTAAATGGGGATCTGATCGCACATCTCTCCTGTCCACAGTCCTTCTGTAATCTTCTGTAGCCTCAGCCTTCTTGCTGGCCTCAAAGTCCATCCTGAGCTGCTCTGCCTTCTGGCCTCAGGTCTCCCCAGTCTCCAGGCCACACTCTCAGGGTTCTGACCACTTCATATCCTAGTTTCCTTGATACCACTCACCCTCTAGGTGCCTCTGCTCCCGCACAGGGATCCTCCGGCCAAGAACATGCTATCCGGGGCCCTCCTCCTCCACACTTTACCCTCAAGACTCAGGTCAGGCATTAAGTCCTAACAAATTCTTCCCAGAGCAGCTCAGTTGGGTCCCGGGCCATCTCATGCATACCCACTGCCCTGGGGTCTTTCAGAACTACCGACTTCTTCACACTTGTTATCCCCATTATTGGTCCATGTGCCTGTGTCACCAACTAGCTTCTCAGGGACAAGGACTTTCATTTATCTCTATATCATTAAGACCTATCTTGTAATATAACTGGTGTTCAATAAACATTTATTGAGAGAATAAATAATTTGTTGAGAAATGAATAAATGAGTGAGTCATAGTTTAATATTATAGTCAGGGCAAGGATCTGGACTCTCTCCTGTGTCTCTCCTGTCACATTCCCAGATATTCAGGGTCTCTTGTGAAGGAGCTCGTGCCACTCTCAGCTCTATGCCCTTCTCTTCCCAACTCTGTTTTCTGGGAAGCCCGGACCTCCTGCTGAGATTTTACCTCTGTTGTAGGTGGATATTTAAATGTGCTCCAATGCGGGTGGCTGAGAAATACAGGGTAAGTGGGAAGAAAGGGCCTAGACTAAGGGAGAAGGAGGTTAAGTCTAAAGAGTGTTCTGGAAAGCTGAGGAGAAAAAGTATGAGTGGGAGGAGGAGAGCAGGGAGTCCCAGTTCCAGGACAGAGTAAGGAGCCTCTTAAGATTTCCATACACAGTCCCTCTGATGAAGGCAAACACATATAAACAAGAAAATGAAATGAAAATGTCATGCTGGCGGGCACCCAAATGGTAGATGCCCTCAAAGAAGAGATGGGTTGTGGTGAGACACAGGCACTATCTTTCTCATAGAAATATTTGGAATCAGAGAACTAACTTGGTGGTAGTTCTCTGGGAGCCCGTGTGTGTGTGTGTGTGTGTGTGTGTGTGTGTTAGTCACTCAGTTATGTCTGACTCTTTGCGACCCCATGGGCTGTAGCCCACCAGTCTTCTCTGTCATGGAATTCTCCAGACAAGAATACTGGAGTGGGTAGCCATTCCCTTCTCCAGGGGATCTTCCTGACCCAGGGATCGAACCCATGTCTCCTGCATTGCAGGCAGATTCTTTACTGTTTGAGTCACCAGGGAAGCCCATAGGTACAAGAAATGCCCTGGAGACCAGCCAGGCTCAGCAGAAGGGGCCAGCTGCCCCAACACTGACCAACACCTGGCTCTCCCCTGCCTGCTGTGTTTCTGGCTACATGGAGGTGCTGGGGCCACTTCTGCTGCCCCATGGTCGAAGGAGCTTCAAGGCTGGCACCTTGGAAACACACAGAATCAACACCAGGCCACCCTCCCCATGGGTATGTCCCCTTTCCTCAGGGACTGTCATTTAGGGGGCTTCAAGGTGGGAAGGCAGTTACTCCTCACCCCACTCACTGCCACTACCTCAACCCTCTGCATCTGATTAACTGTCTACCCTCACCCTCAGTTCCCCAAGAGACAGGGAACAAAATGTATGTGTCTGGATGAGCCCCACTGTTCACAACAGGCTTCGGGCCAAGCGGCCCACATTCCTTCCCCCAGATAAGAAATTCTCTGGATTTCCAGTGGTTATAACCCCATGCTTCCATTGCAGGGGCATGGCTTTGATCCCCGGTTGGGGAACTAAAAGCCCACATGCCACACAGTGCAGCATAAATAAATAAATAAAACAACTAGTCCTCAAACATTAAAAAAGAAAGAAAGAAGGAAGGAAGAAGAGAAATTCTCAAGCGTTTTATACCCTGGTCCTGACTCTCTGAGTCAGGTGAGCATGAACAGGGTATGGACAGATCCCAAGCAAAATACCCTCATTGTCTTACTGGATTCATTCACCCCTTTCATCACAAGGAGAGAAAGTGATACGGGTATCAAAGAATGCAAGTATCACACCCTGCAGAGGATCTTATTTTAAGCAGTGACCTTGCCCAAGACAAAGGTCTGCTTGGTGAACTCTTTTGCCCGAGGAGCACTCACTACCCATGTGATCAATTCTGACTGGTAAATGGCTATTGACCCTGCAGTTTCTGAGCTGACTTTTCAGCTCCCCTGGAGGACCATCCCTTCCACCCAGACTCCAAGCTGCACTCCCAAGGCTGGGCTCCAACAGCTCCCACACGTGGGCTGCTACTGTGTGGCACATATCTTCTCTCCCCCCAAATATGAACATCTGGAGGGTATAGCTCTTCTCCTCTCACAGCTGTTTCCTAGCAGCTGAATCCCCTGCTTGCTCTTCCTGTTTCCATAGCGATTATTTGGACTAATTCTACTGCATTGTGATTGGGCTGAAAAATGAACGCTTGGTAAGCTGGATTCTGATCCCTTGGTGAGACTTCCTTTTTTTACTTGGGATGTGAGGTTAGCTTGAAGCTCCCTTGGTTTTCCTGGTTCCCTACAGCTTGCCTCCGGTTCTGTCCATGGAACATCTCACAAGAGAGATGCGTTCTTGGTTGAGGAGGGGAACATCCCAGGCAAGTTTTGCCCCACTGCAATTAAAAAAAAAAAAAAAAAAGGCTCAGCACAGCGAGCAGTGAAAACCTGCCTGAGATGACCTCAAGAGCTTCAGATCTCCTGGTGTCTGAGCAAATTTGCTCTTTAGGAAAGATCTTGGAAGGTTGAAAGGGTTCAACAAATATTTATTGGATGTCTGCATTGTACTGGGCTGATGGATGATGTGGTCATTGTTCCTGCCCTCATGAAGTTTCTGTCTATAAGAAAAGGAAAGGCCTAGTGGGGGTCAGTGGGGAGCTGGCTTCTCCTACCGAGCATTGGTCTCAAGAACCTACCTTAGGTTGATTCAGGCCTCTGCACTAATGTTTATTTTTCCACTTCAAACCTTCCTCCTTCCTGCTTCTATGACATCCTATGGACCTTGCTGCTTTCTTGCCATCCACCCTTTCCATTATTTCTGCCTTTTATCTCCCTGAATGGATGAAAGTCCTGTGGTACACCCATACAATGTGAGATTACTCAGCACTAAATAAAAATGTTTCCCTGGTGGCTCAGCAGTAAAGAATCTACCTGCCAATGGAGGAAACGTGGGTTCAATCCCTGGGTTGGGAAGATCCCCTGGAGAAAGAAGTGGCAACCCACTCCAGGATTCTTGCCTGGAGAATTCCATGGACAGAGGAGCCTGGCAGACTATAGTCCATGGGATCACAAAGAGTCAGAAACAATTTAGCAACTAAACAACAACAACAACAAAAAGAAATAAGCTATTGAGCTATGAAAAGACATGCAGGAGCTTTAAAAAGCATGTAACTAAGTGAAAGAAGCTAGTCTGAAAACACTACAGCCTGTAGGGTTCCAACTATATGAGGAAATTCTATGTGGAAAGGCAAAACTACAGAGAGAGTAAAAAGGGTCACTGGTTGCCAGGGCCTTGGGGGAAAGGAGGGGGGATGACGTAGTGAAGCACAGGGCAATTTTTAGGGCAGTGAAAATATTCTCTATGACATTGCACCAGAGGATACATGACATTATGCATTTGTTAAAACCATGGACCTGAGCCACACAAAGAGTGAACCCTAATGTAAACTATGGACTCATGTATCCATTGGAGAACGCAATGGCAACCCACTCCAGTGTTCTTGCCTGGAGAATGCCAGGGACGGGGGAGCCTGGTAGGCTGCCGTCTATGGGGTCACACAGAGTCGGACACGACTGAAGCGACTTAGTAGCAGTAGCAGCATGTATCCATCCAGGTTCATCACTGTAATAACTGTACCATACTAATGCAAGATGTTAATAATAGAGGAGTCTATGTGTCAGGGGAGGAGGGATGTGAGAATTCACTATATTTTCTGTGTAATTTTTTTCTGTAAACCTAAGGTTGCTCTAAAAATGAAGTCTGTTAAAAACAAGTAAAACCCCCAAACACCCAGATTTCTCTTGATTCACTCGTATGGGCTCCACTGGGCCTTCACAGTTCACTGCCTGGCCTCCTTTTGCCTTCCAGCAGTCTGGAGATGTTTCCAGCTTGCCATCAATGCAATCCATCCTGACTCCATCATCTTTTGCTCCCCCTTCCCACATCCCCAGGACTGATCCTGGGGTCTGATCCTCACTGTCAGGTAACCAAGCAGCTGTGTCCTGATGCTGTCCTTTTGATCTTCGCCCCCATGCCAGCCCACACTCTCTCCCTGGAACAGCCAGGGTCTGCAGGGGGCCTTCATGTTGGTCTTTATATTCACTTGCCACTCTCTTGCTCATCTTTCCTCAAAACAAGGACTTTTCCCTAAGAACTTCGTGCAGTCATTGATACCCTAATCCTGCCACATGCATCCCGCGCATTCCCAATCACAGAGGAGAAAAATGAAAGAAAAGACTCAAAACTGACAAAGAGAGCTGAAAGTCTCACCTGTGGCCTTCCTGTCGCCTGTCACCTGGTTCCCACTGGGCTGGAGTCTGCCGCATCTTTGTTTTGTATCTCAGAGGCCAGTGGCCTCAGATGACATTCCCTCTACATTTCCTCCCCCAACAAAGAGAACGTTGGGACTCTAACCAATCATCTTTATACAACCCGGGAAAAGGCACAGCCCACTGTTAATAATTTATCTGTGCATTAAAGTACGCAGGGTTGTTAATCATTGTTCAATTATGGGGACAGGGCAGGCAAGACAATCTCTTGCTGAAAAACACGAAGGCACACTTTGTCTCTGCAGGTTCCAAGGGTCAAGAGCATGGTGTCAGGGGAAGGCTTGCTTATGTATGTCTATTGAGTTTAGATGGGGGTGGGGAGTGGGAGAGAGGGCCTCAGTCTTTAACAGGTTCTAAGCAAAAAGTCAAAGTTGACTTAGAAGGAAAATACTAATTCTCAAGTTTCCAGAAAAAGCAGTTCATCAATTCCTGTGAAACAAAGGCATAAGAATGGCCCATTTTCATACCACATTCAGTGGTCTCATACTGAGCCTACACCCCACAGAAGGCCACGTTGAGGAGTTTGGGCTCAATTCTACAGGCAGCAAAAAGCTTATATGTATCCTGGGAGGTGACAAGAGTGTGGGAAGATGATGAAGTGAAGAGAGGAAGTGAAGAGAGGAAACTCAATGGAGAAAAAACAAAGGGAATGAGAGAATAGTTCTCCTTTCTTAAAGGCTCTCTTTCACATACTGTCTGCCTGCCCAGAAACTTAACACACGTAAACAAAGAGGACAAATACATTTTGGGATGTCTAAGGCCAACTGAGACCCTTGAAGGGATTCTCCAAAGACTGCCCCCCCCACCCCCGCGCCCACCGACTGCTGCCCTGGAGAGGACTATCTCCTCATACCCTCATTCCTCATACCTGATCTCTTCCTCCCATCAGGGGAAGCCAGCAAGGGGAGAAGTCCCCCAACATTTGGGGCGGGGGGTGGAGCTAGCTAAGGCTACGGGACACCTGCCCTGAGCATGTTTGCAAAAATACTAACTGACCACCTGTCAAGAATAGGTCATGGGGTCCAAGGGTTGGGTGTTTAAGTCCTTGGGAACCACCTTCCTCTGACCTCAATGGTTTTTTTTTTTGTCCAAGATGGATGCATTTGAAGAACTTCAGCCATGGTGAGAAAGAAAATGTCACAAGAGGGAAAGGAAGAGGGTGAGGCTGGTTCTACTCGTGAGCTTTGCTATAGGACCTGGTGGGATTCACAGGCTCAATGGGAGTGTTTGAAGCTACAGGCATTTTTAGTTTTCTTTTTTCTTACTTTGAACTCAAATCAGCCACAGGGCCAACCCCTCCCCTTCTGGCTGCGTCCCCAGGTCAATCAACTGCTGGGCTTCCTCTTGGGAGGGTTCCCTCATGGCTCCGAACTGGAAGCAACTGACTCAGGTGAACGACTAGGGCCCCAGTGAATGATTATGACTCTGCCCAATTCTTCTGCCCTTGCTGAGTCTGCACAGGTGCCATCGCTCAGAAACTTGGCTTCTTCTGTCACTCGTGACCACAACTGCTCGGCCCCTCATCACGCTCTTCAGTCTCTGAGGCTGGAGAGGTGGACCTATGGGGTCTAAGTGTGGGTGGAGGCTGATGGTAAGCCAGTTAACTAACCTGGCACCATCCCTGAGTGCTCCTGAGCCGATGGCAGAGATCCACCTGCTTCGGGAAGCCTCTGTCATCAGCGAGTGCTGATCAGAGCATGCAGCCTTAGCCCATTTGTGAACTGGAGCAAAGCTCCCTGAAGGGAAGATTCAGGGTTCCCTTCCCATTTGGGTTTGCTGACTGACACCTGCGTCTGGCCCTGCGGATGCTTCCTGGGCAGGCCAGGGCATGAGGACAGAGGCTGGTGAACCAAAGGAGCACTGCCTGCCCTGGTAAGAGGGAAAACCAGCTTCAGAGACCTGCCTCGATGATGGTAGAGCAGAGTCCAGGGTGCTGCACTGCAGATGGTGTTGGGACCACTTCTCTAGCCAGCCCTTCAATCCTTCTTTCAACAATCTTCACTCTCCCCTCGGATCCCCCAGTGACAGAGCAGTATTTTAGGTAGCTCAGCTCTACTTCAGGAATTGACCAAGAATGCTGACAAACTTTACATTCCTGCTGTGGACATTTCAAGGCCCCTCTGAGAGCAGGAAGGTTGAGAAAACATTGTCTAAGAGAAAGACTACATTTTCCTGCTCAAAGGGTGCTGGCCCTAGGCCCTATCAGGGTATGACTTAGTAAAGTTGTCTTACACCTGCCACAGTAAGCAAACAGAACGCTATTATACCATGCCCTGGACTCTATGGAGGATTCCTCCAGGCTGTAGGGAGTTGCAAAGCCGATAACCTTCAAAAGGTTTTTGGCATCAGACAAAAGGCATGATTCTGAAGGATGCTTATAGAAGTCTGTTTTTATTTCATGAAACGAACACTGACATTTTCAACTTCTTCTCTATGCCTCTTTCCTTTCTCAAGATAAGAGCCTGAATTCCTGACTCTGATTCCATTGCCACTGCTAGACTTTTAATCTTATATAATTTTATTTTTTGTTATTTGCGGTTAAGTAGGAGACACTCGTTCTCTAAACAGGAAAATATTTTGCCTGCTGAAAAAAAATCCTTTGGATTTTCTGTTTTGTTTTTATTCCTTAATTCTACCACATGGCCCTTTTTCTCTCTTTCCTCCCTGTCCCTTCTTTGCCACTGAATAGTATGTAATGCATACCTGGTTTGGATTATAAAATGGGTCAACGGACTCCCAGGTAGCTCATTGTTAAAGAATCTGCCTGCCAATTCAGGAGATGCAGGAGATGTGAGTTCGATCCCTGGGTTGGGAAGATCCCCTGGAGGAGGAAATGGCAATCTACTCCAGTATTCTTGCCTGGAAAACCCCACGGACAGAGAAGCCTGGCAGGCTATAGTCTAGAGGGTCACAAAGAATCGGACACGATTTCGAACTAAACAACAAATGAGCTCTGACTGTGGTGTCCTCAGTGAACTGCAGACACTCTATAGGTAACCTTTTAGCCAGGTGATTAGCTTATGCCAAGAAGCCTGAAACCATCCCTGCAGCCAGATGATCTGTCCCCCTTGAAGTCTTTGCTCCTAAATCACAACCACAATCACATTAACAGCAGCAAAGCTCAAATGAACTGAGTATGTGTTGTCCGCCCGTGCCTTGGGTTGTTACGTCCAGTCTGGGTTTCTGGTCCTCCCCAGAACTGCTGCAGAGAAACTGGGGTCCATTGGCAGAAAGCTCCAGCATAGGATTAAAGCTTCTTTTACTCAGAAGCAGGAAAAGTAAGAGAAAAAGAACAGAAATGTGGCCCTAAGCCTCCCAACTTCACTAAAAAGTTCAGAAGGTTCATACAATTCACAGGTCAATGAGCTTTTTCTTCAGTGTAAAAAAATTCTACAGGAGAAACACACAGTCAGCCAAGGGTCAGAATTTGATACAGACCCTCTTTCTTTTCTCCCCCTAAGCCAGGCTGTGTCATTTGTGGACTTTTTCAATTTAAGATATGCCAGATATGAAAGTGGTTATGATGGTGAGACAGACAACAGCAGCTGGTTGAAAAATGTCACTTTCTGAAAGGAAGAGCTGTGATCTATTTTGTAGTACCAAATGGTTAGGAAAAATAATAATCCTCAATAATCTCCTGTGATTAGGGTTATGATACAAAGGATTTCATGGTGTCATTTTTTTATAGCTATAAATTTACCCTTAAAGGAGATGAAATTTCAGGAAATAATAAAAAAGTTTTCTAAAATCTTTCTTTCAAAAATTGAAAAAAAAAATAACTCATTTAAAATATGTTCCCCCTCTTTACATTTTACCTTTATCATTCTCTAAATAAAATCTGGTTATTTACATGAGCAATGCATGTAACCTATCTTGATGTTCTAAACTCAGGTGACTATAAACCTGTAAATGAGACTGAAATTAAGATTTTGTGCATTTTGTGCATTTTCCATTCCCACTACATTTTGCAGCTGTCGTATCCTCCATAAATTCTAAATTTGTACTCTAAGGCAGCAAAATTTCCAAAAAATCTATCTATCATCATAACTAAACATGAGAAATCCAGGACTGAATGCACATAAGTAAAGCAAAGATCTGATAAACTGTCAACAACAACAACAACAAAGCAGGGGTAGGAGTTGGTCATAGTCCAGATGCCGCCCAAATCGTGAGTGTGAATTTCAGAAAACGCAGGCTTTCTTTCCTGCCAGCATGGTCCTCCAAGCCCTGAGTAGATGATCAGGAAAGGAATGGTAGGATTGGATGAGGAAAGGAGGGAACTTTGAGGATGGCTGGTTGTTTAGGTGATATGGAACGGATGACACAGGAGGAAGATCATTGGGGAACTGACAAGCTCTGAGGTTCTGGGCAGTTTCCGAAGAGTCTCCTCGTCTATAAAATGGGAATAAGAGATCTTCATGTGGCTATGGTGAGGTTCAGAAATAATATGTTTAGGGCATATGTCCAGCTGGAAGCACTTGGTAAGTGGTAGCTCTCATGAGAGTTAATGACCCTAAACACAAGAACAAATCAATTCTGTCTTAGCCACAAGTTGCCCCAGGACCTTCCCTCTGAAAGTCCTGTTTACTCTAGCGCAGAGGAGATTGCAGGTCATTCTTAGACAATAAAATCTCTCAGGGCAGTGATTCTACCCACTTAGTTTATTAACAGTTGCTTTTCCCAGCAGCTTTTCCCAATGAGAGGGTGCTCAAAAATATACTCTTTGTAAATGGCAGCTAAATTTTACTTAATGAGTTTCTATACTATAAGGAAAGTGAGATACTCGTATGGACACATTCTATATGAACAAAACTTTAAAAAAAAAAAAAAACTGCTCTGGCAGCTATGGAGAGAATATGGGACTGAAGGAAGAGCTCAAATTTTCTGGGCATTGCCATCAGCTGTTAAGATACTAGGATGATAGTTTCCAATCTAACACAAAGACTGATGCTTTGCCTTTGTACCGTTCCCTTTAGTTTAGTCAGACCCTAAGTATGTCTGACCTGATGGAGCCTCCTATGTGATATATTAGGTCAAATAATACTGATAGGGATAGAGTAGGATAATCAAATAATCCATTTAGAAATCCCAGTAAGGGATTTAAGACAGAAAGGGAATTTTAAGGGAGTTTGGGAGACTGTTTCATGGTAATGATCACTCAAAAAAGAATCCAGTAACCAAGCAACAATCTATACTACTGTGAGGGAAGATGGGGTGCATTCAAGCACCAGACATACTCAAGCCACAAACCCTGATAGTTAAAACACAAGACAGTAAGTATGGGGTGTGAATCTTGTTACAGGAATTCAGAGTGTTAACAGTCCTTAAAGAGTAGCATTTTTGCATGTAGCCAAGAAAGAAATAAGGATTTGTGTATTTCAATTCCCACTACATTTTGCAGCTGCCTTATCCCCATAAATTCCAAATTTGTACTTCAAGGCATCAACATTTCCAAAAATATATCTATTGCCATAACTAAATGTGAGAAACTCAGGACCGAATGCACATAAGAAAAGCAAATGCCTTGAAAAAAACATCAAAAAGAAAAAAAAAAGGTGAAAGGGGAAAGAAACTAGGTGAAAGGGGACAATATTCCCAAATCCCCAAAAGGGTAATAATCCCAAGATAAATTACCACATTTTAGTACATATTACCACACTTTGGCTGATACACATATGATTTAAATAGCACCACAACAGATGTAAGCCTTGACATCTGCCCAAGAATGGAGAAGAAGGTGATCTTCTCCCTTCCCCACCACCCTGCCGGTCAGCTTGTATCTTTCACAGGCGTCCTAAGCTAACAAACTCACTCTTTGCTTGCCACTTTGCCTCACCTGAATTCTTTCTGTAAAAGAAAGACAAAAGACAAAAGAACCCAAGGTTCAGTAACAGGTAAGCAGTGTGGATAGGTTCAAGTCCTAGCCTGTGGATTCAAAATTGAGTCTGAGTTTTGGCTGCATTTGAGTCCCACCCAGGGAGGAGTGTGGTTTCAGGATCAGCCCCATTTTATAATAAGAAGCCAAGAGTCCAAAGGATTAACAGAATTTCCCAGGATCACACTGCGAACAGAAGCAGAGTTAGAACTCAAATTCAGATCCTTATCCTTCACAAGACCCTGCTCTATCTCTCAGATTTTAGCTATATGGTACTAGTTAATTTCACAGCTCAACACCCAAATCTAGAGATAGATTCAGTCTCTACCAATCTGTATCTTTATGCAAATCACTTATGTTCTCTGAAACCCAGTTTCTCCTTTCAGTGGGGATAAATGATAGCCTCAAAAATTATGAAGAGTAGAAGTAATAATGCATATGAAGTAATTAGTGCAATATCTAACACACATGCGTGCTCAGTTGCTCAGTTTTGTCCAACTCTTTTTGATCCCATGGACTGTAGCCCGCCAGGCTCCTCTGTCCATGTGATTTCCCAGGCAAGAATACTGGAGTTGTTGTTGTTGCTCATTCCTGTCCAACTCTTTGCAACCCCATGGACTGCAGCATGCCAGGCTTCCCTGTCCTTCACTATCTCCAGAGCTTGCTCAAACTCATATCCATTGAGTTGGTGATGCCATTTCCTTATCCAGGAGATATTCCTGACCCAGGGATAGAACCTGTATCTCCTGCATTAGCAGGCAGATTCTTTACCACTGCACCACCTGGGAAACCCTATCTAGCACAGAGAAAATTCTAAAAATTCAGTTATTAATTTTACTATTATTCTTGTTCTAGGCTTTGATTCCCTTCCCAGAACTATGAAGTCAGTGTAGAGTAGAAGACAGAGCACAGGACATGGCATGTGTCAGAAGACCAGAGTCTGAGTCCTGGCCTGCCTGCTTCTCAGCCACGTGGTCATGGACATGCCATTTACTGTTGTGGCTTAGTCTCTTCATTTCTGAAAAATGAAGCTATTAATATATACCTCTTGGAGTCGCTGTGGGAATGGAATGAAAAATAGCAATATAATCTTCAGAAGAACTCTGCAAAGGAAAGGCTGTGTGTAGCAGTAAGCAAAAATCCAACTACTGCAAACCTTCTCTACTTCTTCATATTTTAACAATGAAATATGTTGCTAAAGAGTAGCTAAGAACTTGGATCCGTCTTCTGTGATTCAAGAAAGCAGCATAAAACAAAAGATGTTGAGTTCAGTCATTCACTCTCCAGGTACCATCCTGAAAATCTATTAGGAGAGTGGCATAAGTACACCAAGCATTGGTTTGGAGCAATGGAGTAAGATGAAAGAGAAGAAGTGATAATTACCTGAAACAAAAACAGGCAGAATTTTCAGCAGAGTTAGCACAGGCTAATTTTGAGGGGGTCACCTCAGCAGTTAAAGGGAAGGGCAGCTAGCACTGATGTATGCTTGCCTAAGTTATGAATAATAGAGGGAGCATGACTGACAAGTATTACAAATGAATCTCTATGGCAAGAGATAAGACTGCTTAGAACACAGAAAGGCCCTAGGGAGTGGGATTACTTGATTTAGTGTCTATCAATATGCCTGGGAACTCGGGCAATTTTAAGAAGACACTCAGTTCTCTCTCTGGGAGAACATGTCCCATTCTTTGGCAAAACTGTGACCCCCCCAAAATATGTAGTCAATCTCTGAGTGAGATTTCTCGTATAAGAAAAGCCAAAGCAAAAAGAAATTGATTCTTCATTTGAGTTCATTTCCAAGTAGACGACTTTATATTTTGTTTTTGATTTTGGCTCTCCAGCAGGATGAGGCAAACCATTATCACTATTTTTGAACGTTGTGAAAAGAAAACAAACTCTTTTCCATCGAGCAGTTATCTGGGCTTTATACAGCTTCCCTAAGCAACCAGTGCTGGATCCAGTTTGGCAAATGCTTCTGATAAATATCATCTGACCAAGACAAGAATTGATTTATGACGGGAAATTTGGTTTAGTCACCTATTCACATTTATCTTGTTACTTCTCTCATGCTAATATTAGTAGTATCAGATTGTCTGAAATTTGTCTTGCTATCAGGACACTTTGACTTGCAGCAGCCTCATCAAATGTAAATTGTGTGTCTCCTTTTGCTCTGACCCAAGAGATTGGGAAAGTCCTTGTAAACCAACTCAGTCTAACATGAGCTTCTTAAATATTAGCTATGTTGGACTGCAGTGTGCCAGGCTTCCCTGTCCTTCACTATCTCCTGCAGTTTGCCCAAACTCACATCCAAAGAGTTGGTGATGCCTTCTAAACATCTCATTCTCTGTCGTCCCCTTTTCCTCCTGCCCTCAATCCTTCCCAGCATCAGGGTCTTTTCCAATTAAGGCGGCTCTTCGCATCAGGAGGCCAAAGTATTGGAGCTTCAGCTTCAGTATCAGTCCATCCAATGAATATTTAGGGTTGATTTCCTTTAGGATTGACTGGTTTGATCTCCTTGCTGTCCAAATGACTCTCAAGAGTCTTCTCCAGCACCACAGTCCAAAAGCATCAATTCTTCAGCGTTCAGCCTTCTTTATGGTACAACTCTCACATCCATACATGACTACTAGAAAAACCCTAGGTTTGACTAGATGAATCTTTGTCGGCAAAGTAATATCTCTGCTTTTAAATCTGCTGTCTAGGTTTTTCATAGCTTTTCTTCCAAGGAGCAAATGTCTTTTAATTTCATAGCTATAGATACAGATACATCTATATCTACATATAATTACAAGTATATGAAAATGTTGGAGATATAAAAATGAACATGAAGATGATAACCCTCCAAAAAGTGGACTAAATATCATTTTCCATGTAGGATGGGTGAGCATGATAAAACAGAATACTGAGGTCTTGGTACAGGCCAGTGCTTGTAGATTATTTCACAGATTCAAGCCATAGAAACCTTCTAAGACCAGTCTTGTACAGCCTCAGACATCTTGCTCTTACTCTTCCCTAGCACCAACCTTCGACAGTTATTCAGTGTCTGCTAAAACATTTCAGGGGAAAAGGAAGTGAATACTGCACACAGGAGATGCAGTGTATCACAGAACTAGTTAACTGGAAAGCTTTCCTTTATAATGCTAGATGTGTCCTGCTGTAACAATGACCATTGTTCTGGTTTTAACTCTAAAGCAATTCTTACCTTCTCCCACACAATAAATCTTTGATTTCCAGCAAATACTGATTCCTAGTAAGGTATTGAGAAGCTGGAGAAATTCGAAACACAGTAGCCAATTTGTAAAAATCACAAAATTTGAGTCATGTTGTAAGGGTATATTTAATACTTGGGCTTCCAAGGAAAATGATACCCTACTCTTTTGGTAAAGGCAAAGTCAGCAGACAGCCCTAAGGCCTGTTTGGATGTTATTAATATCAACGCACAAAGAGAAGCACTTGCAGGACCTGTCTGTCCGGTTTTGACTTCAGCTTATAGTCCAAAGTCTTTTTTATTCTTAAAACCAAACAACCATTATTTATCATGCACATGATATTCCTATTCGATTTTTAGTTTTTACCTTTCAGTGTCTTGGGTAGTAAATGCAATTGCAGTGTTTGTAGCATCTCAGAGGTCTCATGAAATCTGTTAATATTCCCTTGAGAGCTTTCTAGTACTTCTGTGCCCTTAACAGGACAAGGATGCCCAGTTCCACGTATCTGGTTTCCTATAGCCACAAAAGGGTAAAGGAAAAGATATCTGGAGACATGACTAGGGATTATCCTTCATTCTTTGACCCTGAGACCTGTATTATTACTTACATTAATCTTTTCAGTTAAAATTGACCAATTATCAAAACTGATATAGAAGGCTGCCTTTACTTGTCAACGCGAATATTAGCAGAACACAGATAAATGCCTAAAGATCTCTAGATCAAGAGAAGATAAAGTATGGTTAAAACTACAGACTCTGTAGTCAGATTGTCTGGGATCACCTAACTAGCTGTGTGACCTTGGACACATTACATAACTTCTTTATGCTTTAGTTTCCTTATCAGTAAGATGGAGATAATAGTAAGAGTACTCACCTGTTGCTTCTAATTGGTAATTTATATATTTCCATTAGGTGAAGTGAGTGAGTCACTCAGTTGTGTCCAACTCTTTGAGACCCCATGGATTGCAGCCTGCCAGGCTCCTCTGTGGGATTCTCCAGGCAAGAATACTGGAATGGGTGGCTTTTCCCTTCTTCAGGGGATCTTCCTGACCCAGAGATTGAACTTGGGTCTCCTGCAATGCAGGCAGATTCTTTACTATCTGCGTCACCAGGGAGACCCCTTCCACTGGCTGATCATTAGTCAAATCCAGTGTGGTGGCCACTAGTGTTTGGAGGAATAAGTGCAATCCAGCAGAGAAAACCACGCCTCTGAATCAAGAGACCTGACCCCAAATCTGCTACTAACTGTGGCTCCCCCAAAGCACAGATCAAACCACTTATTCAAAGCCCTTTACCATCTGACCCCAATCTACTTTTTTAGCCATACTTACTGTCACTTTCTACTTCTTTGTATGTTCTGCCCATCAGACTATTTGCAATTACCCAAAATATTAGGGAAATGAGAATCACTATTAAGTTTGTGCATGCCATTTCCTGTGTAAATATCCTCCTCTTACTCTCTTCCTGTTTCTTCAGTAACTGCCCCACTTCTGCCTGTGACTGTATTCAGCTCTCTCCTCCACTAGACTATGTGCTTCTGGAAGGTAGAGAGTGGTCACCTTTTCATCTTGGTGCCTAGCATAGCATCCAGAATGGTGGGCAGACAAGAGCTGACTGCAAGGGATTGAAAGAATGAATGAATATATTTTATGTTAGTCGTCATATATGAATGGTCATCATAATATGGCTCCTTTCTTCATTAGAAAAATACACAGGGACATCTGTTTGAATATAAACTAATAATGCAAGCTCTATTGACAGGCAACTTTGACTAATGACATGAATTCAATACAGCCTCAGGTCATTGTTACACTCCTTTGAAAGCCTGAAAAAAACATTCAAGTGGCAATTATTTTATGGGTCCCTGGAGATGTCAGTGGAAATTCCTCTGTTAATGGAGCATCTGTCCTCTGACAATCAAATGGGGGATGTTGCGTAACAACCCCATTCTTGGTTTTGTTCTTAAACCTGTTATAAATCCCCTGATGACTTCTCATTGTTAGCTGTGTCCTGGATAGACCCTGCCTTAAAGGGACAACTGAGTTAACTGCATCTTCCATCTGGCTCTGGAAGGAGCACCAGTCACCAGGCCACTTTGTTGACATGTTGCCTTATATGCCCCTTGTTTGAGAACAATCCTTTAAAAAAGACTGAGATGTCCTTGTCTACAGCAATAGAAAACTAACACAAAATAGATTCTTGTGGGAATAGAGGTTGGGCTTTTGGCAAAATATGGTTTAAAAATATCTTTGGGCACCATCAAATAACTGATTATGCCAGAGGTGATTATGGTCACAGAGGATGCCCTGCTCAGCAGAATGTGCTGATGGTGTCACCAGCAAAACCCACTAAGTTAGGGAGGGAACCAAGATTTCTTGAGCTCCTACCATGGCAAAGAGTCATTAGGTTATATCTGAAATCATCACAAGGAGTAGGCAGCATCCTATCGTGCCAAAACTTTGGGTCATTCTGCCATTTGTGGTCTGAAGTACTGAACACCACTCACGGAGTAGAGGGAAGCAGATGCCTACTAAATGACAGGCCAGTGGCTGGAGGTGTTAATGTAGATCTGATGGGGGCTTTGTGCTAGTCTGACAGCTTTGCTAATAACTTGTCAAACATTTGAGTCATATTGCGCTGTTGAACGCAGTAAGTTCCATGGAGTATTAATGGGACTAACATCTTGAATATGGTTTCCTAATAACAAAGATTCTCTTTCCATCTAGTGGACAAACATGGGAATTTTGAACCTTTACCAAGAGTTCAGAATGGTTATAGTAACTATTTTGGGCAGGTAGTTAATGTTTCTCTTCTTGGACCTTTCTCTTTGTTTGGTATCCTTGGTGTTGTAACCCAATATTGAGAAAGCTGAGACTGATGTTTTTGAAGGTCATGAAGAGAACAACACAGCTCTTGTTTTTACTAGTTGTGATAAGAAAGATCATCAAGATGAGGACATAGGACTTTCTTAGAAACACTTTTATAGAACAAAGTTTTCATGGTACTTTAGGGAATATAAATTTCAAAGGCTAATTGTGTGAAACTTTTCTCTCAAAAGGAGGTTGGAAATCAACATTGTTGTCTTACTTCTGGATAACAAAGTATCCCGGGCTGAGAGTATATAATACATATACTCATAAGCATGATGATGAAACACTTAGCAACACTTTGAATCTTATGACTGGGGTAATCTATTTCCTGAGGGAGCAGGTTTTGGGGATTTTTTACTGTACACAGCGAGGGTACCTACAAAATGCCCATAGAGCTGTGCTGAGTTTTAGTCTTAAGCTTCTGAGCTTTTAACTTCTTAAGTTTCTGATGGGTGGTAGCTAAGATGGTAAAAATCTGCCTGCGATGTGGGAGACTGGGGTTTGATCCTGGGTTGGGAAGATCTCCTGGAGAAGGGAATGGCTACCCGCCCCAGTATTCTGGCAGAGAGAATTCCATGGACAGAGGAGCCTGGTGGACTATAGTCCATGGGGTCACAAAGAGTCAGACACGACTGAGCAACTAAGCACAGACCAGCACATGTGTATAAAATAGAGAAAACATTAGTTGTTCATACAAACTTAGATTTGATTAAACTGAGGAGTTCAGTCAAGATTCATGGGGGAAATATATAGAATGATAAACTCTTAAAACTGGGTAGAACTTAAAAGGACACATTAGATTTCTGGAAAGATGCCCCTATTTTTGATTACTTACAAAGATATGAGGTGGAAAAGGGGAGAGAAGGAAAACTGAAAAACACCACAAACCAAAATGTACAGTCAGACTATAGCCAGAAACTTAAAAGAAATATCAGGATTAACATAATCCATGGTATTGAATTGAGAATCATCATTATTAAGCAACATGTGATTTGCTGCTAGAAACAAAGCCAGACTGTTGGCTTCAAATCAGGTAGGTGGGTTCTTTTCCATTAGCGCCACCTCGGAAGCCACTGATGGAGCTCTGTGTATTGAATTAGGACCACTGAATTAGATGACACACAAAAATGCCTCATCTTTAGAAGGTCCGTCTTCCATGGACTCTTCCTCTCTCCCCACCTAGCCTTTTCTTGCTGGATGTGTGTTCCATGATTCATTGTGCCACTACTCAGTCTTGTAACATCCAACTTCATTGTTTTCTGGGTATTGAGACTTTTATACAGATATGGAAGGGACACCCTACTGGACTGAAGATAGTTCTCTTTAGCAGAGGGATAGCTAAATGTTCCTATTTAGCAGAGGGGTCGCACAGAGTTGGACATAACAGACGTGACTTAGCACACACACCAGCAGTGGCATTCTTGTCAGGAGCTGATCTTGAACTAGGACATGTCATTCAGTCCTCCAGCTGTGGACCAGAAAACTTACAGCTCAGTGCACACTGAGCAGGTCCTGGAACACACTGCTCTGTGCTCACAAATATTGGGTCTAAGGAAATTGATTTTCACTCCTGGATGAGTTAACATGAAAAATAAATAGCCTAGCTAGTGAAAAAAGGGCATAACCAGGGAAGTGAAACATCACCTCAAAGACAATTTTAGAACTGTTTCTCAGCCTCAGTGTATGTGGAAAAAGGACAATGTGGAAAAGGTCAGGTGGCCACTGTGAGATAAAGAGATGGAAGAAAAAAAGGTGCTAGGTGAGATAAGGAGGGATTGTAGGGAAGCAAAAAATAGTAATAATATTGGGCTGACCAAAAAGTTTGTTTGGATTTTTCCCTAAGATGTTACAGAAAATTCCAAACGAACTTTATGGCCAACCAAATAGTATTAATAGATCCACTGAAGGCAATAAGAGGTGAAACTGACACTATAAGAAACAGAATCAGACACTCTCTATAGAAGCTGTGCATTGTACTCCCTCAAAGGAATAAATGAGGTAAGAGATGATAGATCCCTAAAATGGGGAGCAAATCAAATCAGTGTTAATTTGTACTCACGAAAAAGAGAAGAGTTATCACCATGAGACACCACTACACACCTCCTAGGACAACTGAAATGAGAGAAACAGCGCCGTATGCTAAGTGGTATTCAGGATAGCTGAAACTCACATGGCTGGCAGGGGTGTTTTACACAACTACTTTGGAAAATTGCTAGTAGCTTCTTAACAGTTAAAATTATTGCCATCTTTTGACTTCAAAATTCCAGCCTAGGTAATTAATTATCCAAAAGAAGTGAAAAATATGTCCACAACAACACTTACAAAAATATTATAGCTGCTTTATTCATAGTAGCCCCAAACTGGGTAGCCTTTCCCTTCTCCAGGGGATCTTCCGAACCCAGGTCTCCCACATTGCAGGTGAATTCTTTACCAGCTGAGTCACAAGGGAAGCCTGGAAATAGCTCAGATAGCCACAAATAGGAAAATCAATAAACATATGGCAGTGTATTCATAAAATAAAATTCTATTCAGCAATAAGTGAAATGAATTACTGATACAAGCAATAACATGGACAAATCTCAAAAAAAAGAAGTCTATACATAATACTGTAAGATTCTATTTATATGATATTCAGAATAGAAAAACTAATCCAAGTTGATAGAAATCAGATCAGTGGTTACTTCTGGTCGTGGGGTTGCCTTGGAAGGAACATGAAGGAATTTTCTGGAATGATGGAAATGTTCTGTATCTTACAGGGATTGGGTTACTTTGATATGTGCATTTGGCAAAACCACTAAAACTATACACTTCAGAGTGCTTGTATTCTATCAGATGTAAATTACCTATCTAAAAAAAGCATTAAAATTTTAAAAATATATTTTAAAAAAGAATAAAGATTCTTTTCCATTATAGGTTATTACAAAATATTGAGTATAGTTCCCTGTGCTATACAGTGGGTCATTGTTCTTTATCTATTTTATACATTGTAGTGTCTATCTGTTAATCCATACTCCTAATTTATTCTTCACTCCCCTTTCCACTTCGGTAACCATAAATTTGTTTTCTGTCTATGAGTCTGTTTGTAAATAAGTTCATTTGCATAATTTTTTAGATACAACATTGTAAATCAACTATGCTTCAATTTAAAAAAAGCAAAAAGAAAATAAAGAAAATATAATCAAAGGAATATTCAGAATTATTTAAAAAGTTAAAATAATCTCCCCAATACTCATGCAAGATCTGACTCTGGAAATTTAATAGATTCAGCAAGTACTATGCAAAATCAGTAAAAAGACTTCACACCTAGATACATTATGATAAAATATTTGAATTAAAATGTAAAAGGCATAAAAATCCAGGAAGAAAAATAGATGAATAAGAAACAATAATATGGAAGAGCTCAGATTTTTCTAGTATATGATTAAATACGAAAGGCAAGGAAGACAGTTAGATAAGAATTTTATACCCAGACAAATCATTATGTTGAAACCTGACAGAATTTGTTCAAGTTAAGCAAAGAATCGATATATATATATATGTATATGTGTATATATATATATATATATATATATATACACACACACATATACATATATATATAACTTACTTGCCCTGCTTACAATAATTCTTGAAGAGATTTCAGCTGCCTGAGAGATGAATTAAAATAAGTCAAAAGTAAGAAATTTGGCAAAAGGACAAGAGCTATGGACACAGATATAAAGTAATCATAGAACTGTCCAGTAACATACCATAAATATGATTGCCTGCCGAGTAGGTAAAATAATTCACAAAAGAGAAATCATGTAATATAAAATACTGACAGTAACTTGAATAAAAATGCTAAATTATTCTTATAAATACTGAGAAAAAGGCTGGAAGGATGTAAAAATGGATTAAATTTCTCATCTGTGAGGGGGTATTCAAACACACCATTTCATTCTGAACTTGATTAGAAAAGTAGGTGTTCATATCTTTAACTTTGGTAAGCATGCAGTATAAGTAGAAATGTTGTGAAAAATTTCAAGTGCAATCACTTGTAGAAATAAAGAGGATGACTATCTTCTAAATTATTGGAAAAAATTATTAGCAAAACCAAACCATAGTACCCATGGCAAAAGATATAGAGACAAGGATGCACAAAATATTGAAAAAAGTAAGATCGAATTAATATAATTTTGATTGTCATAACTGATGTAAATTTCCAAATGAGAGAAGAATACTTCTGTGGGCAAATGAATTTAAGAAATGCTCAAACTCAGGAGAATATTTCTTTACTGCAGATCTCAGAATCTTAATACACTAATACAAATTATGAACCCCTGGGGACAGGATTTCATTTGGAAGAGTAGATAAAGCAAGCTTATTTTATTAGCTCTCACAGAATATACTTTAAAATATGTTAAACAAAGAAGCAGTCTTTTTAAAATTGGTATTAAGATAGAAGACTCACTATTATCACTTAGTTACCAGAAGTTACAATCAGTTTTGTAAGACATCAAATAGAAATCAAAGGCAACTATTGGAAGGAGGGAAATTATCATTATTTACAGACACTATGATTACAAACTCTTATAATCAACTAAAAACTCATAATTAATTATAATGAGTTAAATAGATGGAAAAAATACACATATATTTCAGCTGTATCAGACAGATATTTTAAAAAGATCCATTCATACTGAGAAACTAAAATTATAAAATATATAAGAATAACCCTAATAAGAAATGTGAGCACCTGTATGAAAAAACTGTAATGGTTTGAAAAGAAATATAACAGATAATTCAAATAAGTTCAACGCTTCTTTATGGGTCGACTGAATACTAAAAAGAATGCCATTTATTCCACAGCTGACCTCTAGGTTCATCATGTGTGTGCGTGCTAAGTTGCTTCAGTCATGTCCCAGTCTGTGGGAGCCTATGGACTGTAGCCCGTCAGGCTCCTCTGTCCATGGGGATTCTCCAGGCAAGAATACTGGAGTGGATTGCCATGCCCTCCTCCAGGGGATCTTCCCCACCCCAGGACTGAACACGCATCTTTTATGTCTCCTGCATTGGCAGGTGGGTTTTTTTTACCACTAGCGCCACTTGGGAAGGCCAGGTTTATCATATTCCCAGTCAAATTACCAGTGGGATATTTTACGTGTGTGTACATGTATGTGTTTATACAAATGTGTGTGTATGGTGGTGGTGGTCTAGTTGCTAAGTCTTGTCTGACTCTTGCAACCCCGTGGACTGTAGCCTGCCAGGCTCCTCTGTTCATGGGGTTCTCCAGGCAAGAATACTGGGGTGGGTTGCCATTTCCTTCTCCATTGTGTGTGTGTGTGTGTGTGCACCCGTGTGCACACACACACATATACATATATATTTATACAGATGATATATATGCATATACTCTTATATTTTTCAAAATCATTTTGGAGTTTATCTAAGAGAACACATTGGCAAGAATAGATAAAGCAATTTTGAAAGTAAAAAGTGGTCAGAGAATACATGCCCTACTGGTTTAAACGTTTCGTAAAACTCAAAACCAGCATGATGCTGGCCCAAGAACTGACATGACATAAACCTAAGTAAAACATTCTGTAATAATATGATGTGCGTAAGAACTTAATATATATAATTAAAGCACTACTTATTGAATGAAAAGGCATGAATTATACAGTACATTCCCTGCACATGGTTACCTCTCTCCTGGACCTCAGCAACAACCTCCCCAAGGGTCCTCTGCTCAACCTATTGACAACTGCGCCCCTCACCCCATTGTGCATGCGCGTGCCCTCTGGGCACTCTGTGCTGTAGTCAATATCTAGCATTTAGGTGACTGAACCTGCACACATACTGTTTCCTCTATCCCAGTTCACACTGCCCTTGTCTCTTCATTCTCAGCTAGGAAGCTGCTTTCTTCTAGAAGCCTTCCCGTATCCCCAAAGTCCAGATTAATGTCTCATATCACTCTGTACTTCCTCTTGCACAGCTTATAATAAACTATATTATAATGGCCTGGGTTTGTTTGTATGTCTCCCTTATTAGGCTGTAAGCTCTGAGGAGGTGAAGTCATCTCTGTCTTCTTTTCTGTTTTATCCCTAGTATCTTGCTTGGTGGGCTTCCCTAGTGTCTGCGTGGTAAAGAATCTGCCTGCCAATGCATGAGATGCAAGAGATGAAAGTTCAGTCGCTGGGTTGGGAAGATCCCTTGGGAAAAGGAAATGGCAACCCACTCCAGTGTTCTTGCCTGGGAAATGCCATGGACAGAGAAGCCTGGTGAGCTACAGTCCATGGGGTCACAGAGTTGGACACGACTGAGTCAAGGCTATGGTTTTTCCAGTGGTCATGTATGGATGTGAGAGTTGGACTAATAAAAAAGCTGAGGACCGAAGAATTGGTGCTTTTGAACTGTGGTGTTGGAGAAGACTCTTGAGAGTCCCTTGGACTGCAAGGAGATCCGACCAGTCCATCCTAAAGGAGATCAGTCCTGGGTGTTCATTGGAAGGACTGATGTTGAAGCTGAAACTCCAATACTTTGGCCACCTCATGCAAAGAGTTGACTCATTGGAAAAGACCCTAATGCTGGGAAGGATTGCGGGCAGGAGGAGAAGGGGATGACAGAGGATGAGATGGTTGGATGGCATCACTGACTTGATGGACATGGGTTTGGGTAAACTCTGGGAGTTGGTGATGGACAGGTAGGTCTGGCGTTCTGTGATTCATGGGGTCGCAAAGAGTCAGACACGACTAAGTGACTGAACTGAACTGAGCAACTGAGCACACACGGATGCATCTTGCTCAGTGCCTAAACACACAACGCTGTTAGTTACTTGCTGAGTGAACCACTAAAAAGTAATCACAGAGGAAACATCTGATAGACTTCAAGCCACAAAACTTTACAAATTTGTTTGTAAAAATATTTTCAACAGAATTAAAAGACAATGACCAAATTGGAGAAACATTTATAACAAATATTACAGAAAACAGATTGATACCATACAAATATAAAGGATTCATTTTTTTAGAGTTAAGAAATGCCAAGAAAAATGAAGCAAATATTGAATCAAATACAAATAATAAATCAACTTGAAAGCATAAGTAACAAAGTAAGAAATATAGAAGGTATTAAATGTATGAAAAATTAGTTATACCTGCTAATTGAAGAAATAGAATTAATATTATTTTAATTAACATTTATTTAATTAATTTTATTAATTAATAATTAATATTATTTTAGACTTATTAAGCTTGTTTAAGCTCACATAATGTGAGCTTAAAAATCATGCTTTCATAAACTATTGACATAAGACTATCATAAAATATTGCTTTAAAATTATATTTAAAAAAGATATGCATACAAAGAATGAAACAGGAAAAATTTTCATCATATATAAACAATGTTTTTTTGGGGGGGTGGTTGAATTATGGGTGCTACCAATTTTCTTTATCCTATTTCATAATGCCAGAAAAAAGGTCAAAAATTTTAAGCCTATATAAAAATCCCTGTTTCTAACCCTTTGCCAACTTCAGGAACTCACTCTATGTATGAGAACAGTTTTCATATTCTCATTGTCATGCAAAATTACTCTCTCTATCTCCTTGTGCTGTGTTGTGCTTAGTTGCTCAGTCGTGTCTGACTCTTTGGGACCCCATGGACTGTATCCCACCAGGCTCTTCTGTCCTTGGGATTCTCCAGGCAAGAATACTGGAGTGGATCGCCTATCCCTTCTGCAGGGGATCTTCCTGACCCAGGAAGTCAGCCTGGGGTTTTCTGCATTGCAGGTGGATTCTTTACCAGCTGAGCTACCAGGGAAGCAAGGTACCAAATAAAATTAAAATTTCTTAGAATCCATTGATGGAGAAAGGATGCTTATCCTTGGGCAAAATGAGTGTTCAGAGGCAGGTCAATATAAAACAAACAAACCCTCAAACATCAACAGGGTACTTAACACCCATGGTTCAGAATTGACCAGACTTGAGGGGTAAACCAGTTAGTTGGTTTATTGCTGGAAACAATTCACAGAGATGGAAATCCCAAGAAGACATTAAGAAAAACTACATCATGCCTGCGATCCTGAAGAATTAACACTCATGGAGGGTGTCAATCAAGCTGAGTGGTACAACAGTCATTTGCACCTCTTCTTGAAGGAAAACATCTTAACTGTGTGACAGTACCAGGCTTGGGCCACCTACCAGTCTATAACTTAAAAATCATACTAGGCAAGCCAGTATCTTACCAATTGCCTTAACTTCTGAGTAAGTTCATAGGTATTTACTCTTGCCTCCCACAACAGGCTCCACAGAGTAGCCTGCATGGTTCTTGCTATTTGTCTCTTATTTTTTAAGTTTATTTTTATTTTTAAATTATTTTTAATTGAAGTATGGTTGATTTACAATGTTTCAGGTGTACAGAAAAGTGATTCAGTTACACACACACACACACACACACATATATATACACATATATATATATATATTTTTTCTTTCTCAGATTCTTTTCCATTATAGGTTATTACAAGATACTGAATATAGTTCCCTGTACTATACAGTAGGTCCTTGTTGTTTCTCTATTTTATATATGGTGGTGTGCATCTGTTGGGGCTTACCTGCTGGCTCACACGGTAATGAATGCAGGAGTCTCAGGTTCGATCCCTGGGTTGGGAAGATCCCCTGGAGAAGGGAATGGCAACCCACTCCAGTATTCTGGCCTGGAGAATTCCATGGACAGAGGAGCCTGGCAGACTACAGTCCATGGGGTCTCAAAAGGGCTGGACACAACTGAGCGACTAACACTGTTACTACTACTACTACTATGTATTTGTTCATCACAAATTCCTAATTCATCTCTCCTTACCCCAGTTCTTTTTAAAAATACCTACTGGGTCATGCTATACCTTTTCTTCAAACACCCCAAAGACTTCCTATTGCTCCTTGAGATTCTGCGTGGTCTGGCTTCTCTCTCTTTTTCCTCCTATTTTGTTTCATCTTGGTTCAGTCGCATGGTGTTTTTTCTGTACCCCCACACTTGGCATGCTCTCACTTACACCTTTGCAGGTGTGGTTCCTTTTACTGAGAAAGCTCTTCCTTCCCATTTTGATTTTAGGTCAGTCAGCACTTTCTCAGGGTTGCTCTCTTAAAGAGTATAAGTCCCCTCCTTTCCTGTCCTTACCATATTTACAAGTGCTCAGGAATTTGATTGACATCTGCTTCCTTGTCACATTATAAGCTCCACACAAGCAGAGACTATTATGTTCACTATGATTTCTCTGGCACCTAGCACAGTTTCTAAGGGGCTTGATAAATGTTTGTAGCATCCCTTCCAATGCTGATTATGATCAATTTTAACCTGAACGTTAGCACAGGACTTTCAATGATGACACAGTCCCTCTACAACTGATCTTGCTAAATTCAGGTTAACTTCCCCCACTGGATCAGGAGAGTAGAGGTGAGAATTCAATGCCAAGGCAGAACTTTTCAGATTAGCAGTGTAGTCCCGTCTGGGCAGCAGAGCCCATTTCATGGTGCTAAGGGAGATCCCAGATTTTCTCATCCCAGATCAGAAGTGTGGTTTGTGAAAACTCTGCATGATTAGTCTCCAAGAGAGACAATTCTCACCAGAGATCTTCACTGTAAATTACAATAGAGACATTCCTAGGCAAAGCAGGATGCTGGTTTTGTTCTTACTCTTTTCAACACTCCAGAAAGCTTAACTGTGGTCACAATGACAATTTAAGGAATTATGGAATGCTTTGGTAGCCAGTTCAGAGTGTTTTGCAAGAGGCAATGATTTCCTTTCATGTAGTCGCTTTTGCTCTTCCCCAAATCCTCTGGGCTTTCTCAGTTTCTTCCCTATTTTCACACTTCTTTGTTTATTGCTTGCTGCAGTCAAAAGGTACAGCTGGCATCGCTAAGGAAGAGCTGATGTGACCAACCTGGAACACTGTGTTCCAGTCCAGTCACTAAACTCGAAGAGTTCACAAAACCGGAAGAGACTCAATGATGGAGGCATAAAATGATTGAGGAGCCAAGGGAGGGGGGGTTTTCTGAGGATATATCATGAAGATCAGAACTACTCAGTCTGCGAAGATAAAAGCTATCTCAGGACATGGGTAATAGCAAGGAAGAGATAGGATGAATAGACTTATTCCCAACTCTGTAATTACGTAAAATCCCTTTGTGTCAGAGAAAGCTTAGGGATGAGCAAAGGATTTGCTATATTATCCAACAGATAGTTAACTGAAAATACTCTTTACCTCAAGATGTGTTTATTGTTGACTACAAATATTGATAAGCAAAAGTTAAAATAAATTTACATAGGACAGGACAACAAATTCATGATGTAATAGCATAACGTCTAAATATTAATAGATCAAATCAATGTTTAGATGAATTACTATGTGGTATGACAATAGATAAGGCTTCCAAGGTGGTCCGTGGTAAAGAATCCACCTGCAATATTGGAGACACAGGAAACGCAAGTTCGATCTCTGGGTTGGGAAGATCCTCTAAAGGAGGAAATAGCAACCCACTCCAGTATTCTTGCCTGGAGAATTTCATGGACAGAGAAGCCTGGTGGGCTACAGTCCATAGGGTAGCAAAGAGTCAGACACGACTAAGCACACCACAGCAGCAACATGACAACAGGTTCAGAAAATATTATATAACATGGACTAAAATATGACTAGGTTAAACAGAATTTTGCATAAATTAAATGGATAAACTAAATCTATGTTAGGGCTTCCCAGGTGGCGTTAGTGGTAAAGAACCCTCCAGCCAATGAAGGAGACATCAGAGACTTGGGTTCGATCCCTGGGTTGGGAAGATCCCCTGGAGGAGGGCATGGCAACCCACTCCAGTGTTTTTGCCTGGAGAACCCTATAGACAGAGGAGCCTGGTGGGCTATGGACCATAGGGTCACAAAGAGTCAGACATGATTGAAGCAACTTAGCTTAGCCTATGTTAAGACAGAGGACGGATACTGTGGCATTAAAAGACTATAGATCAAGGGTTAGCCAAATATAGTCCATGGGCTAAATCTGACTCATTGACTATTTTTGGTGATAAAGCTTTGTTGGAACAATGTCACACATTCATTCGTGTGTTGGCTATGGCTGTTTTTGTGTGATAAAGACAACAGTTGAATAATTGTGACTGAGAGTGTGTGACTTGCAAATTCTAAAATACTGACACTCTGTACCTTTACAGAAAAAACGTTTGCTGATTCCACTCTAGGACATACTAGCAGCAAGCTAATATTCTTCATATCTGAGGCCCACATTAAGCAGGATGAAAAAGATCTTGTAGATAACACGCTCTGGTAGGTGCAGAATATTGGCTAGGGCAGAAATTACTGCCAATCATATGAAGAGTCTGAAAAATGCATATTTACCAGTCATTTAATCATCACATCTTTGGGGGTTTGGTAATGAAGTTAAAGAGGCTTCCTGAATTTGAGGAATATGGTGAGAAAATGGGCTTCTGACTATATCTACCTGTTTTCAGTGTTTCTCAATTCTGGGCTCCTCATCTACCAAGAATCATGGAACTTTGGGAAAACAAAGTTCAGAAGTATGAAGTAATGTCATAAATTAGCTGGAACTAATATTAGGGCTTCTGATATTTAGATAACAATATTGCACTTTCCTATACACCAAATACATTAGCAGCATTTTACCCACAAAAAGCAAAACTCATAGTCTTCAGAATAGTGGCTTCCTTTTTTTCCTAGTGAAGTTCCCTGGTATGAAATCAATTTGTATACATGCATTAGGACATGACTTTGGTAATCCCAATAGTTCTGCACCAAAATGTTTACATAAGAACAACCTAGGAAAATGATTCTATCGTTCTGACTCTTTTGTTCCCACTATGCATAATGAAATACTTTCTGGGACGGATTTCCACTCATGCATCCCTCTTCTGATAACAGTGCTTAGAATACAGAGACCACTGATAAAGGTGGGGTTCACAGTTGAATCTATAATATTTGACAAATTGGTATCAATTAGAAGGCAGGGAGTTGCTATTTTTGGAGTTGGCATGATTAAGATCCTTTTCATTGTCTAAAACTTTGAATCCCTTAGAGAATTTAAATTTTCTATCAAAACAGAGGGGAAGAAAGCTTCATCAGTCAATGATCAGATCTAAATTTTGAGATACCATGGTTAAGCTCTTCAAGTACAAGGCTCTGATTCAGTTATCCCGTCCAAGTATGAGATTCATTATTTCATTTTCAACCTGTCATCCATAATAATCAGTGTCATTCTCCCACTCCCACTGGATGTTTGTCATTTGCTAGGCAAAATAAACCACAAAAAAGGAAGTCTTGATAGCAGCCATCTACCTACACAGAAGAAAGATTCCCAGAGAAGCTTAATGCTTTGCCACTGTTTAACGCCCTAGCTGCTTGGATAATCTGAGCTACCCGCAGCATTGTCAATAATCATGTCCTATCTGAAATTCATTATCTGTTTCCAGAGAAGTATCAGTAAGAAGGTCACAATCACTGGCCACTTTGTAAAGTAGGCCTTCATTACCACTGTAGGGAAAGCGGTTTTACCCTTGAACATGTATTTGTCAAGTTCTTACACAACACAGTCTCCTGATGACTCTGGTGAGAGATCATAAACATTGCTTATGCTCCTGTTGAAGATTTCACTAAGCTACATGTGATTTCTGTTTTAAAAGGAATCCACAACCTCTAAATTATTACATTTTAATCATGCCTGAGATTTCAAAGTATTCCCCATGTACATTATTGATGCTCACCTTAACAACTTAATACAGGATATTTTGGAGCCCACGTTATGCAGTTTCCACATCTGTTTTAGTCTCTTACAGATTTTTGCTATTGAAGTCTCACTATATACTTTGTTCACAAATGAATGTTTCCTTTTTATACCACTAATTACATTATGTTTAAGAAATTAGAAATAGGACTTCCTTGGTGGAGCAGTGGATAGGAATCTGCTTGCCAATGCAGGGGACATGGGTTTGACCCCTGATGTGGGAGGATCCCATATGCCCTATAGCCACTAAGCCCGTGTGTCACAACTATTGAGCCTGTGCTCCAGAGCCCAGGAATCACAACTAATGAACCCACATGCCACAACTACTGAAGCCCGCACACCCTAAAGCCTGTGGTCTGTAATAAGAGAAGCCACCATAAACAGAAGCCCTTGCACCACAGCAAAGGGTCTCCCCACAGGCCACAACCAGAGAAAGCCCACCCATAGCAATGAAGATCCAGCACAGCCAAGAATAAACAATACACAAAATTTTAAAAAATGAAATTCGAAATACATGGAAGGAACCAAAATTAAACAGCAAATAATAATAATAAGCCTCTAAACCTGACAGTTCCTTCTGGCACACACATAGCCATCCAAGTCTGAGGCCTCCTCCACGTGGCCGAAAGAAGCCAAACACTTTGCTTTTGCAATTGTTTGGCCCTCCAGGTGTGTCAGTGAGTCACAAACCCCATATCACTTCATCGCTCACAAATGGAAATGAGCCTGCTTTGTTAGGCTGATGTTTAATGCTCGGTGCCTAGGGCCCAGATCTTGCAGAGCCCAGCCCTTGACCGTTCAGGGCTTTGTTCCATCTGATAGGCTCTCCAGCATCAGTGGGCAGCAGTGTTTCTCCAGCAATATGAGTTTTTGCTGTCTTCCCCATTGTGCTTGCCAGTGGTGCTGATATATTTCTGAGCTTTTCCAAAATTTGCCTTTCAGAGGAAGAACAGGTGCTTCTGCCTTCTGCCCGTTTCTCGGAATTGCACACTGCCCAACCAGCTCTGATTCGTCTATGGCATCAAATATAGGGCAAATGGAGACAGTATATTCAGCTAATCTTCTAGCTTCATCTCTCTTGAGAAGTTTTCCTAAATGCTTATCAGATCTGGGTCCCAAAGGCTCATAACTTAGCTCCCTGGTTAAATATTTGGCAAAAACAATGGCCTTGAAAGTGTGCCGTTTGTGGTTGGGTGTACACAGCACCAAATCAACAAACTATTTGTTATCATTTCAGAGCTTTCCCTCCACATGTGATGCAATGTTAATCAACCACATTCATGGGGTCACAGGAGTAGGGAAAGAGCTTATTTTGAAGGCAAACTATAGACGAGGTGCTTCTAACCCATTATCTTATGCCATCCTCAAAATAATCCTGGAATAAAGGCATTAACTTCATTATCATGTTTTTACAAGTAAGGACACTGAGGCTCAAAAAAGTTTAGCAAACTTTCCACGAGTCACACACCAGCTCCAAGGCACAACATTGAAGCAGATTCAGCAGAGAGAAGGAATACGCTTTTTCTGTATTCAGAGAAGGTAGCTTCTTTGTAAGGGTTGCCAACCAGAAGTTGATCTGCTAGAGCAAGAAGGAAGGGGAATTGCTGGACTGAGTGGCTCACACGAGGATTTCTGAGGACCTTACAGGCTTCCGAATTCATACTAACCTCACACTCAACACTTTCTCCATGTCCTTGGAATTTTGCCTCCTGGACTGTGCATCTCTTGGTCTCCCAGTAAGCCATGAAGTCTTTGATGAAGGTGACACTAGCCCCCATGAACTGAGTGCTTCCTTGCTGCCAAGGAAGTTTTACATGCTCGACATTGTCTTATTCTCCCAGCTATCCTGGCATGCATGTTTTACTCTCCGCTCCTCACAGATGAGAAAGTAAGGTGAAGCCTCGCCCCTGAAAAGGCAGAGTTGAGATCTGTGCTGAGTCTGTCTGATTCCAGTGAACGCTCTCATTGGCAAGACACACACCAGACTAACCAAAAGGGCAAGTTCCAGATTCTTAAAAGGCCCTAGTTCATTGATGCATTAAGAGTAAGTGCTCTGGCACTTAGGACTTACTTTTTTTCCATAGCTATACATTCTTTTTTTTTTTTTTATTGCAGTATAATTGCTTCACAGTGCGGTGTTAGTTTCTGCTGTACAACAAAGTGAATCAGCTATTTGTATACATATATCCCCTCCCTCTTGAGCCTCCCTCCCTCCTGTCCCCGCCTCATCCCACTCCTCTAGGTCATCACAGAACAATGAGCTGAGCTCTCTGTGCTACACAGCAGCTTCCTACTAGCTATCTATTTTACACATGGTAATGTATATATATCAATCCTAATCTCTCAATTTGTCCCATCCTCCCCTTTCCACTCTTGTCTACATGTCTATTCTCTATGTCTGTGTCTCTATTTCTGCCCTGCAAATAAGTTCATCTGTACTATTTATCTAGATTCCACATATATATTTCCACATTGCCGGAGAAGGCAATGGCACCCCACTCCAGTACTCTTGCCTGGGAAACCCCATGGACGGAGGAGCCTGGTAGGCTACAGCCCATGGGGTCGCGAAGAGTCAGACACGACTGAGCGACTTCACTTTCACTTTTCCCTTTCATGCACTGGAGAAGGAAATGGCAACCCACTCTAGTATTCTTGCCTGGAGAATCCCAGGGACGAAGGAGCCTGGTGAGCTGCAGTCTATGGGGTCGCACAGAGTCGGACACGACTAAAGCGACTTAGCAGCAGCAGTGTATATATAGACACACAATGGAATATTGAAAGTCAAAGTGTTAGTTGCTCAGTCGTGTTCAACTCTTAGCGACCACATGGACTGTAGCCTGCTAGGCTCCTCTGTCCATGGAATTTTTCAGGCAAGAATACTGGAGTGGGTTGCCATTCCTTTCTCAAGGGTCCCGACCCAGGGATCGAATCCAGGTGTCTTGCACTGCAGGCAGATTTTTTATTGTCTGAGCCACTGGGGAAGACTGTGTGGTATATATATATGCATATATCTATATATACATATCTACAATATATATCCATATATCCATATACATATATAATATATATCTATATACACATATACATATATATATACACACACACAGACACAATGGAATAGTACTCAGCCATAAAAAGGATGTGGGTGGACCTAGAGTCTGTCAAACGGAATGAAGCAAGTTAGAAAGAGAAAAACAAATATCGCTTATTAAGGCATACATGTGGAATATAGGAAAATGAGGGCTTACTTTTAACTCAGGTGGATACCGACTAGCCTTCTCATAATTGTAATATTACATGTCAGCAGCAGAGGAAGTTACATGTGACTGGAGGTCTTCATCTGCCCCAAATATGTTTCCCCCACCTAGTTGTTAGTGGTTTCCACCAGTGGGGATGTTAGGTTCAACCATTGCTATTAAAATGCCAGTGCTGCTATTAAAATGCCAATGCTGGGAGTGTTCGTTTCCTGAACTTTGGGAGCCTGAACTGTTGACCAAGTTCTTTAACACTCTCTTAGGAACATCCAGTTCAGAGGAGGAAGGTGTGTGACAGAGGAAAGCAGACCATAGAGTGGGAGTGGGGACAAAAAATCGGGGGGCTTAATACGTGAGGGCATCTTAGTGTGGTAAGTGGAGGCAAAAGGGAATTCTTTCTGGAACAAAGTAAGATGATAGTGGAGGAGCGATGAAATTAGGAACTGAACTTATTTCTTAGCCTTTTCATGCTCCCCTCTGTGATTCCCTAGAGGTGATATGCATATTATGGGCATTAGTGAGTGATGACTATGGATAAGATGTGACCTAAGTCAACACAAAAGATGGCACTGAGGGTCAGCAGATGCTGGGAGGAGCTTACACTTCCAGCCCCTCTTAAAGTGGGTATGTGTAGCAGCTTTGGAGGCCCAACATCCTTATTTGTAAAATCACCACTGAAAACACACGTCCACCAATACCAAGGGTGCACATCTCATGTAATTTCACGTTCTCTATACTTGGGGCTTCCTAGGTGGTACTAGTGATCAAGAATCTGCCTGCCAATGCAGAAGACATAAGAGACGTGGGTTCGATCCCTGGGTCGGGAAGATCCCCTGGAGGAGGAAATGGCAACCCACTCCGGTATCTTTGCCTGGAAACTCCCATGGACAGAGGAGTGTGGCAGGCTATAGTCCATGGGGTCACAAAGAGTAGGACACAACTGAAGTGACTTAGCACTAATATTCTATACTTGGCAGATGAGATCTCCTCTGAAACTACTGCTGTCATCCTCTAGTAAAAAAAATTTGAGCTGAGATAGGAAGCTGCAGGCCCAATAAGGAATCAATGCTGGAAGAATTGGGAGGTCAGTAATACAGTACAAGTTCTGACTTCTCAGAGTCCAGCATCTCAGATGGGAAACAACTGAAAAAGGACATCTAACCCATATTTATATACATGGTGTCTTTTTGTAAAGGTACAAGATATTTTTTATAATAATCTAATAAGAGTGATTGCCTTTGGGGGCAGTGGATGACTGAGACAGGAGAGAGAGAAGGTCTATTTTTCACTGACTATTCTGTCATATTTTGAATTTTAAAGCATGTACAAAAATAAATAAAAAATTTAAAGTCACAGATATGAACAATGCTATGGTTTCAGTGATGTCCTCTGAAAAGTAAAATCAGAAAGGTTTGCTAAAGAGAAATTAAACTCTTCTGGTCAAACTCTTAGTGAAGCAATGGAGTCACCCCTGTGATCACATAGTTGCCGCTGCATTGCTCAGATCTTTGAATGACTTGGTTTTAGGGTGTATCTACATGTGATACATAGTCACTCTCACTTTCTGCTGAGTATTTAATCCAAACCATCCAACAAGGGAGGAGTTTACCTTATTGATTTGGAGATATATTTTTTTTAATTAGACTGTTTGTAAGATTCTGATCTATTTGAAGGATATTCAAAGACCCGAAATGGCTCAAGCTTTCTTTAATGAACTGATGTTCCACAGCAATCCTCCTAACTTCAATAAGATGATAGTCTAATACAGCTGTAACTATAATTGTTTCCTTTGTAGTTTTGAATTTGGGAGTTAATATAACCATAGGAAACATCTGCAATGTATAACATTTAAACATAACACTTTTATTGAAAATCAGTTGAATGAGCACACATGATGTGATTAGATAAATTCAACAATTCCCGTGAACGCACACCACTCTCCACAGAAAATTACCCTATGACAATTGGAGCAAAAGAAAAAAAGTGCTTTCTGTTTAATTAAAGTACCAGTCCATCCTAACGGAGATAAGTCCTGGGTGTTCATTGGAAGGACTGATGGTGAAGCTGAAACTCCAATACTTTGGCCACCTGATGCGAAGAGCTGACTCATTTGAAAAGACCCTGATGCTGGGAAAGATTGAGGGTAGGAGGAGAAGGGGACGACAGAGGATGAGATGGCTGGATGGCATCACTGACTCAATGGACATGAGTTTGGGTGAACTCAGGGAGTTAGTGATGGACAGGGAGGCCTGGTGTGCTGCGGTTCATGGGGTCGCAAAGAGTCGGACACGACTGAGTGACTGAACTTAACTGAACTGAACTGATAACAAGTCAAAACTTATAGCACAGAAGATGAATCAACACAATTACTGCCTTTATAGTCATTGCTGGAGAATTCATTAATGGAATTAAAGAAACAGTAATGAATTTCTTTGTATAAACTTCCATTCTGTTAAATTCATCATCATTACCTCCATGAGGAAGAGGTGAAGATCTGTTGTTTTCACATTGATTATTGGAAAACCAAGTTATTTGTGAGAAGGCTTTTCTGGAGCAGTTATGCAGTAGAAAGTGCAGAAGACAGAATGATCTACTCTGCTGCCCAGACTCATTCCACTTCTAATAATACAACTCTGGGGAGACTCGTCGACATGTTTAAACCAAAAATGTGTTAACTAAATTAAGGACTCTTTTTTGATTAGTTTCTGAATGCCATTCAGGGTTGATTTTTTTTTTTGCAGGAAAAAACAGTTTAATTTTGAAGTCTCAGCTTCAGTGATATAGGAAAGAGTGAAAAGGAGATCCATGGAAAGTGGTACAGCCAAGCTTGGCAACCAGACTCTTTTCAAAACCTGGCTTTGCTACTTTTATCAGCTCTGTGATCTTGACAAATGACTTAGACTCTTTTTTTTTGCCTCAATTTCTTCTTTTATAAAATGATAATAATAAGGATACTCACTAACCAGTGGCTGGGAGGAACAAAGCAATTAAAACACGTAAAATTCTTAAAACGACACCTTGGCTACAGTAAGTGCTCAGTTAATGCTTGTTATTATAATGTTAACATTTATATGGAGAAATTGACCAACTGCAAAAGGCCATGTATAACTGTCTGGCAGCATGAAGGGCTCAGTTAATACTAGCCCAAGTGTAAAAATAAACTAGCAATGTGAATGTCACATTTCTAGCACTTAGGAAAAGCATAGTAATCAGAAACATCAACTATCAAGGAGAAAAGAGGGAGGGTGGGAGGAATTGGGAAATTGGAATTGGCATATACACATTATTGATACTGTGTATAAAACAGATAACTAATGAGTATATATTGTATAGCACAGGGAATTCTACTTAATGTACTGTGGTGACCTGAATAGGAAGGAAATCCAAAAGGGAGGGGAAATGTGTATATGTATAGCTGATTCATTTTGCTATACAGTAGATGCTAATACAACATTGTAAACCAACTCTAATAAAAATTAATTAAAAAAAAGACAGAAACACCCCCACCTCATCAGAAGAATCTTATGAGACAGGATGAAACTTTTATGGTTAGTAGGTAAAAAAACAACAAACAGATTTCTCCTTGGACAGGAATTTGTTTTTCTCCCTGTGTAAATATGTTAGGGTCAAAATCCCCAAAGTTTTCAAATAACACTAGATGTTTTCCCACTTCGGTTCAAAATCAGTGGCCCAAGTCGAGATAGGGGAGGGGCATTGATCTCAGACAGGACGAGGTCTGGCCTTACTTTCACTGGCCTTATGCATCTAGAAGCTTTGCTGGCCCCACCTTCACATTCACTCCTGAATCTAACAGTTCTCCCCACTGCTACCCCTCAGCTGATGAAACGTCACCTCTGGCCAAACTCCTGGTCAACCACCCAATCTTTCCTTCTGCTCTTAGTCTATAATCCACTCTCCACACAGGAGCCCAGGAGAGCTCTAAAATGCAATGGAAGACACATTACTTCCTTACTTAAATACTCCCAGTGATTCCCTTAGAGCATTTAACCCTAATTTCACTCATGACCTCAGTCTCTCTGGGCTATTTTCCTGTTTGACTCCACTCTTTCCTTCCTAAGTGTCCAGGCACACTGGTCTTCTTTCTATTTTCAGAATATGCAAAACCTTTTTCAACCTCAGGGCTTTTGCTCTTGCTGATCCCTCTGCCGTTTTTTTTTTTTTTTTCCTGATCTCTGTGTGGCTTTCTCTTTACACGTTCTAGCTCAAATGTCATCTCTTCAGAGACAGTGACTCTTGTAAGCCTATTGAAAGCAGCCCTTGTCAGTCTGACCCCTTTATCTCACTTCATTTTTCTTCATAGCACCAACTAACTGACTTTATTTATCTTAGTATTATTCTTAGTACCGATAGCTGTTTCCTCTCACTGCAATGTAAACTCCACATGAACAAGAACACCATCTCTTCAACTCCAGCTCCTGAAGGGTCCCTGGCACAAAACAGTTGCTCCATAAATATTAGTTGAGTGGATAACAATTGCCAGTGCCCACGATGCTTGGACAACAGCAGACCTTTGCTCATCCTTCTCCTCGCAATCTCCTTGGCAACTTCTTATCTCCTAATCCTGCCATCTCAGCACTCAAGAAAAGTAGAGTGGCCCATCCTTTCAATCCCTGCCAAATCTAATACAAAATCTTGGTTACTTTTTGGTATTTATACAACTTTTTGAGAACAGCTGCCATCTTAGATTTAACTGGACCCTATTCTCAGACTGATCCTAGAATCCTTTCCCATACTCTAAGTTCTTCTCGATTTGGTATGACTTGCAATTGGTTCTTTCCAAACCCACATTCATAGCTCTTCTAGCCTAGCTTCTTGCTGGTAGCCTCTGCAACCCAAATGATCTCCTGAGCCTGAAAGAGTTTTACACAACCTAGTTAGTTCTTGGCCAATTCACCTCATAAAGTCTACCCAAATGACAGAGAACACTGCTATAATTATATTTTTAATAAGGGTGTGGACAGAAACGGGGTTAATTGGCTTTAAAATGGCTGAGACAGGAAAGCAAGTGTTGGCCGACTGAAGATCAACATAGCAATTGGGAAATTTAACACGTGGATGTCAGGGAGGCTTAATCTTTATCTTCCAATCTCATGATTATCAAGCTTCTGGTAACTTGATTTCCAAATTGCACATACAAGAAATTTTAGTCATGAGTTTATACAGGGTCACTCTGAAGATGGAGTTAGTTTATACATAGGTGGAAACCTCAATTTTATGCTAGAATCCTGCTTCCCAGAGAGTAGACTGATGAAGTTGCTACCCAACAAAAATATGATTTGGATGGTTCTCTGGGGTCCATGACACCTAGAACAAGGCAGAAGAAGAAACAGAAATAAATCATGAAGATTTGTACCTTCGCTGAGAAGTAAGGTCCATTTTTCCTGGAGAATTGTAAATAAATGTGATATGGAGCCTCCACACCCAGGATCTTGATTTAGTGGATTTATGGATAGGGCCTGGGCAGCTGTATTTTTTAAAGCTCCTAAGGTGATTTTCACGTACATTCAGTGTTGAGGACCACTGTTTTAGAGGCTTGCTTTTTGCTATAGTTAAAGATACTAGAAATTGTTTTTTAAATCAGTAACGGATTTCAAGACAGAGAAAAAGAAAAGAACCATTTTGGAATGGCACAAAACTGACCTATCCTCATATCCTAAAGAGGCTGTAGTGCTAAGACTCTAGCCTTTTTCCATTACCCTTCATAAAGACCTCTCAGCTTCACCACTGGCAATAAACCCAAACATTCTTGAGACATAACAAGAAATTCTTTAAAAACACAGCTGTAAAAATTGTTCGGCTTTCTTTTTTTTTTTTTTTAGACGTGTAACAGAAACCATTATCTTTTCAGTGAATAAAAGCTTCAGAGAAGAGAAATCAGAACAGCTTGAAAGCTCTGAGACTAAGGAGTCTTTATTTCCCACAGGTAGGAGTGCATAAGCTGTAAGTATGCACGGCCATGCTTTTGCTTGAACTCCAAGACGCTAGGGACGGGGCTCCTGGGACCACTCCTGCTGCCTCTGAGCTGCTGACACTTAAAATCACAGTGTTGCCAGCTCGGGCAATCTAGTCACCTTTTACCTATTGATCTGTAACACTAATTCATTCATGGAAGTGGTAACAGGGCTAGGTACAGAGTATTCTAACAGCAACAGGAGATGGGGCACCACGTGCTTTAAGAGCCAAATAAATATGAAGAATTCAGTGGCTGAGAATTCTAATTTCATTCTATCACCAGTAAGCCTCAAGGCCCAAGACCAGTAATTAAACTCCATTTCCTAATTTGGAGAGGTGAGGCAAGGTTACAGACTGTTATGAAATAGCTACTATGGCACTAATGGGCTCGATAATGAAGCCCTCTGCAATGATCACACAAAGCCTGGTGGATACAAAGAGCCATGAGACACCCAGTGCCCTATACTTAGACAGAGTTGACTACAAGGCACCCCCAAAGTACACAGAGTACAGGAATGGGAAGCTGGCTATACTTTTTAAGCACAACATCCAAGTCAACAGAATGATTACAAACAACTGTGAATGGAAACAACTGAGTAGAAATATCCATGTACATAAACCTGCTACAAAATAAAGACCGTGCACCTTAATTGTCCATTTCTTTCCCTTGAAAACATTACCCTTTTAATTTTATTGTCCATGATGGTAAGACAAAGACTCAGTGTGTTTGCTCAATGACTTTTAATTCTGACTGCATGTTAGAATGTTCTGGGGAATCACAAACAACAAAGAACAACAACAGCACTGGCCCCATGGCCCCATTCTTAAGTGAAAATTGTAGAACAAGGTGGGGGCACCAGTAATTTTTAAAAGCTTCCCTAGTTATTCTACATGTTCTTTTTCATACTGCCAAATACTCTGTGCACATTTCCATATGCAGGCCAATTGTGTACACATCCTTACTTGGAGTGCCTTCCTCTCCAACTCCCACCCCCACCCCCATGCCTGTTTCCACTGGTCTATAGCTTGGCCTGTGAAAGTGCCACACTCAACATGCCAACTAATTTGGAAAACTCAGCATTGGCCACAGGACTGGGAAAGGTCAGTTTTCATTCCAATCCCAAAGAAAGGCAATGCCAAAGAATGTTCAAACTACCGCACAGTTGCACTCATCACACATTTTAGCAAAGTAATGCTCAAAATTCTCCATGCAAGGCTTCAACAGTATGTGAACCGAGAATTTGCAGATGTTCAAGCTGGAATTAGAAAAGGCAGTGGAACCAGAGATCAAATTGCCAACATCCGCTGGATCATCAAAAAAGAAAGAGAGTTCCAGAAAAATATCTACTTCTGCTTCATTGACTATGCTAAAGCTTTTGACTGTGTGGATCACAACAAACTGGAAAATTCTTTAAGAGATGGGAATACCATACCAGCTTACCTGCCTCCTGAGAAACTGTATACAGGTCAAGAAGCAAAAGTTAGAACCGGACATAACAGCGGACTGGTTCGAAATTGGCAAAGGAGTAGGTCAAGGCTGTATATTGTCACCCTGCTTATTTAACTTATATGGAGAGTACATCATGTGAAGTGCTGGGATGGATGAAGCACAAACTGGAATCAAGATTGCAGGAAGAAATATCAACAACCTCAGATATGTAGATGACACCACCCTTACAGCAGAAAGTGAAGAGGAACTAAAGAGCCTCTTGATGAAAGTGAAAGAGGAAAGTGAAAAAGCTGGCATGAAGATCATGGCATCCTGTCCCATCACTTCTTGGCAAATAGACGGGGAAACAATGGAAATAGTGAGAGACCTTATATTCTTGGTTTCTAAAATTACTGCAGAAGGTGACTGCAGCCATGAAATTAAAAGACACTTGCTCCTTGGAAGAAAAGCTATGACAAACCTAGACAGCATATTAAAAAGCAGAGACATTATTTTGCAAACCAAGGTCCATCTAGTCAAAGCTATGGTTTTTCCAGTAGTCATGTATGGATGTGAGAATTGGACCATCAAGAAAGCTGAGCACTGAAGAACTGATGCTTTTGAACTGTGGTGTTGGAGAAGACTCTTGAGAATCTCTTGAACTGCAAGGAGATCAAACCAGTCAATCCTAAAGGAAATCAGTCCTAAACATTCATTGGAAGGACTGAAGCTAAAGCTGAAGCTCCAATACTTTGGCCACCTGATGCGAAGAACTGACTCATTAGAAAAGACCCTGATGCTAGGAAAGATTGAAGGCTAGAGGAGAAGGGGATGACAGAGGATGAGATGGTTGGATGGCATCACCAACTCGATAGACATAAGTTTGAGCAAGCTCTGGAAGTTGGTGACGGACAGCGAAGCCTGGCTTGCTGCAGTCCATGGGTTGTAAACAGCTGGACACAACTGAGTGACTGAACTGAACCAATAGCCTGGCCTTACATCCTTCAATGTCATCTCTTTTTCTTTTTAAGATTTTTTTTTTAATGTGGACCAGTTTTAAACTATTGAATTTGTTGCAATACTGCTTCTGTTTTGATTTTTTGGTCCCAAGGCATGTGGGATCTTAGTTCCCAGACCAGGGATAGAACTGGTATCCCTTGCACTGGAAGGCAAAGTCAACCACTGGAGCGCCAGGGAAGTCCCTCAATGCCCATCTCTTACCCTGTATTGTCAATGTACTTTAGGGCTATGGGCATAATGCCCTCTGGAATCCCCAACTCTAACTGTCCATTTCATGGAACACTTAGAGGATGTCATCTTATACTGCTCGTGGTGTTTCATGTTTGTGCCCATCTTCCCTGGTAGATAACATGCTCCTCTAGAGAAAGGACCTTGAGTTAAGATTTTTTTTTTTAAATTTTCCCCATGGACTCCGGCACAGACTTCTTGGCTTAGAAGATGTTGAAGAATAGGTATTACTGTTGAAGTAGATACACTAAAATTCACTCCTGTCAGCTTCTTACTGACATTTCCCCACAAGATGGAGATTTTGAGTGGAAATAAACAAATGCTATTTGTATATCTCAAAGAGCATGTGGTACAGGCACACCTCATCTTATTGCTCTTCACTCATCGTACTTTGCAGGTAGTTTGGTTTTTTTCTTTCTTTCTTTTTTTACAAACTGTGTTGTCAGATGGTAGTTAGCATTTTTTAACAGTAAAGTATTTTTCAAATTAAGATACGTACATTGCATTTTAGACATAATGCTTTGTTGTTGTTTAGTCAATAAGTTGTGCCTGACCCTTTTGTGACCCTAGGGACTGTAGCCCACCAGGCTCCTCTGTCCACAGGATTTTCCAGGCAAGAATACTGGAGTGGGTAGTCATTTCCTTCTCCAGGGGATCTTCCTGACCCAGGGATTAAACTTGCATCTCCTGCATTGCAGGGGAACTCTCTACCTCTGAGCCACAAGGGAAGCCCTACAACATGATGCTTACTGCACTTAGTGGACTATAGTGTAAGGTAAATCACTTTTATATGGACTAGAAAACCAAAACATTTGTGACTCATTTTATTGCAGTATTTACTTTATTTCAATGGTCTGGAACTGAACCAACAATATCTCTGAGGTCTGTCTGTATATCCTGTTTAAGCTACAGAAAAGAAACTCTTCACTGTAGGCAAATGTCTACAGTCCGTGGCCAACCATTTTCTAGAATATTTCTCCATTAGCCTGTTATGTGGCATTATCTCACCAATGCTGACCTTTTCTAGAGGATTTTTGAGGGAAGGAGGGTAAGGGTAACACACAAACCCATAGACAAACTCAAATGCAGGTCTGTGATACTCTAGGCCAGAGACTTCCTCTAACAACACCAGAATCTGAATGTCCTTCCCTTTGGCATACATCAAACCAATTGTATTTGTGTTTCACTGGCATAGTCAAGGACCACTTTAGCTAGTGGACAACAGAAGCCAAAATGGCCTTCTGTGATGTCCTTGAAACAGCCCTTCTGGAAACTTGGACTGCATCTTGTTCAAGCTGCTACAAGCAAAAGGATAGAGAGGGGAAAACATTTATCACCACAATAAGATGATTCATTTCATGATCTTTGTATGCAGACACAAAACTTTGGCTGTCTCCTAGGCTGATTTCACAAAGTCCCAGAATGTCAAAGACATTGTCCTAGGAAATGATTTTATGGTAAAAGCATATCTGAGTTTAAAATGACCGTTTGGTGATAGGATGCTTGAAAGCTTGAGGTTTGTCTGGGTGAGGGAATGGGTCCTGGTGATGAAAGTAACCACTGAGTCTATTTCATATAGTGGCATGATGTAGTGGGCTTTGAATGATCACCCACTCAGCAGAAAAATGAGGGTGGAGGAGGATAGAGAGAGATCCTTTTTTTCTTGTTTACTGCTTCACTGAGTAACTGAATTAGCAGACACACCTGAGAAGGAGTGTGAGCCAAGAATACAGGAAAAGTTATGTTAGGAAGAAGGAGGGACAATTCTCTACTCTATCTCTGTCAACTAATTAGTCTACAGAAGTGCTATATGAAGAAAATACAATTCAAGTCACATATGTGATTTTAAATTTTCTGCTGAACACATGAAAACAAATTTAAAAAGAAACAGATAAAATTAATTTTAATAATGTACTTCAGCTAAACCACTATGTCTAAAATACTATCATTCTAACGTACAGTCAATATAAAAACTCAAGAGATAGATACGTATTTTTTGGTACTAGGTCTTTGAAATCTGGGATGTACTTTACACTTACAGTACATCTCCATTTGCACATTTCTAGTGCTCAGTAGCCACATGTGGCGAGTGCTACCACACTGTGCAGTGCAGGTTTAGACATGCCAACTGGAAACTGGGACATCAGACAGAAATCACTGCCAGCATTGAGCTACCTAATAAACATTGGGTATTTCTTGCTGCTAGCTCTTTCACTATCCCCTAGAAGAGATGATCTCAAAGGCCACATGCTGTGCTAGCAAAAAGTTTTGGGTTTTGGTGCAGAACAGACTGTGGGATTCAAATACCAGCTTTATAACCTTGGGCTGGTTGGTTACCCTCTGCAAGTCTTGGTTTCTTTAACTATCAAATCAAGACAGAAAAGCTAACTCCCCAGATTGCTGAGAAGAATAAAAAATAAGATTGGTATAAAGTACACAGAACAGGCTAGACTAGTACAATAGGCATTCAAACAATGGTTTCCCCTTTATAAACCTCAACTTGATATCTTAGGGGCCATCTCATTGTATCTGGGGCCATACTGCTTTATTTATTCATTTTCAGAACTTTCCCTTGAGGTTTCTTCTGCTAAGGCAACCCTTTCCCCAGATTTTCATGGAGCTGGTTTCCTCTTATTATGCAGGTTTAAGTTTAAGGGTGACCTTCTTATGGAGATCTTCTTTGTTATCTTACTTAAAGTTGCCCTCAAGCCCTGTAACCCTCTAGGCCCCCAGCCTCTCTTTACTTTCTTTCTAATGTTTATGTACAGATGTGAGAGTTGGATCATAAAGAAGGCTGAGTGCAGAAGAATTGATGCTTTCTAACTGTGGTGCTGGAGAAGATTCTTGAGAGTCCTTTGGACAGCAAGGAGATCAAACCAGTCAATCCTAAAGGAAATAAGTCCTGAATATTCACTGGAAGGAGTGATGCTGAAGCTGAAGCTCCAATACTTTGGCCACCTGATGTGAAGAGCTGACTCACTGAAAAAGACTCTGATGCTGGGAAAGATTGAGGGCAATAAGAGAAGGAATGACAGAGGATGAGGTGGCTGGATGGCATCACCGATTCAGTGGACATGGGTTTCAGAAAACTCTGAGAGATAGTGAAGGACAGGGAAGCCTGTGTCCTGGTGTGCTGCAGTCCATGGGGTCACAAAGAGTAGGACACGACTTAGCAAATGAATAACAATAACAAAACATTTATCAATATCTGAAATGATCTGATTTATATATGTGTTCACCTGCCTCTTATACATCTCTGTAGCATAGAAGCTTCACAAGGGCCAAGGCCTTGTCTGTCATATTCAGAGCTCAGCAGTATTCATGGAATGAATGAATGTTTAACACAGGGAGGCAAATGGCAAGGTGTCCTGATTCTAAAGGTAACGAAGAATAAGAATTTCAGAGCTCTTTCCAACATAAACTAATTGCTCAGGAAATCAGTGGCCTAGAGCTAGCCTCACCTGCTGTGGGTAACTATTGACTTTACAGCTGGATTTGGGAAAGGGTGGGAAAATCACTCTCCATAGGTGATTTCACTGTTGCTGCCTGTTGATGTGTTCACATGCGAAGTGTATGTTCATGCCACTGAAATCACCCAGTAGATTTGGTGATTCCTGCCCTTCAAAAGAAGAACTAGATTGGGACCCAATTAGCATGATGCAACTTTCTGACCCCAGGGAGCCTGGCAGCACCGGTTAGTGGAACAAGAGTGGGTATCAAGATCAGACAGACCTAGGCTTATGCCCTGGTTCGGTTCTACCTTTTACTTGCTGTGGAGACTGGGCAAGTCATGTAAATTTCCCTAATCCTCAGTTTCCTTATCTGTAAAGCTTTATCTGATAATCCAAACCCTGCAGTGGGAAAATTAATTGAAGAGAGAATTCACTGAATTACCATGAGAATTAACAGAAGGAACATAGGGAAGTGCTTAGTATATCCTGAAGGCTCAGTGACTAGTAGGTATCAATACTATCATCTTCGCATTCAAGAATGCCTTGCCAGAATATACTCATCAGTCTTGGAATGGATACTTAGAGGGAATCCAATTTCCTTTTAAGATTCTGCTATTTCTTTCCCTTACTTCTATGTCATTTAATTTCTTGCAACTGAGGGGCCAGTACTGCAGAGAGAGAGAGAGAGAGAGAGAGAGAGAGAGAATGTACTAGCTGAGTTGATTAAATCTATTCCAAGCTGTGAAAGATGGAAATGAAGACATTTCTCTTTACAGAGACAGTTTGTGTTGTACCTGGAGATGGATGCAGCCATCAGCCCTTTCCAGTTTCTATACCGAGATTCATGCAGCTACAGGCACAGATCTAGCTGTTTTCTATTCAAGATTATAGGCCAAAAGAGAACTCAGAGAAAGGGTCAAGACTTCATGCTAGTCTGGACACATTTCACTCGCTGGCAACACAGAAAATTGCTCGACAAAGGTGAAGCAATAAACCCAACATTGTATTCTGAACCCACCATTCATCTTTCAGAATAACTAGATCAGGACCGACTGTACTCATTCTTTTGCTGACATAAGCCCCATAAGAGAGTAAACTGCTCTAAAAATGTAGGAGACTATTTAACACTGACTTATAAACTCACATTCATATCAATAATAGCAGTTTATCATAGACTAGGCATTTCATTTTCCTAATAACCGTGCAAGAAAGCAGTATTGTTCCCCATTTCACAACAGGAAAAGTGAAGCTCAGAGAAGTTCAGTGACTTGCCTGAAGCAAGGGAGCCAAGATTTGAAGCCTGGTTTGTTGGGCTTCAAAGCTCCCCGTGTCCTCTATTATACCTGCTGGCACTGCCAATGGAAGACCCAGGTCCTCCAAGGCACGGGAACCTAGTGCCTTAAAGGAAAAGTGCAGAGGTGCACAAGAAGACCATTACTATTCCTACTCAGCACTGGGAGCAAACAGCACTTCATTTCAAAACCAGACCTTGGTCCCAGTGTCTGACATCCAACCATGGGACCTGAAGAGCTCTCCTTAAGACAGTGACCCTCTGTAGGTGTTCTCCGATGCTGTCTGTAAGACTGAAAACTCCAGGGCTGAGGATGGTCACCTTAGGAAAACCATTGCAAGAGCTTGTGAAGAGTGTTTCCCACAAGGCAGAGACCGGTGAGGCTCCTGGGAAACAGTGTCCCAGGAGCTCACTCATGAAAGCCAGGCTCTCTCCTTTGGCAAGGCTGACTCCAGACCCCAGAGAAGGCTGCAGATGGCTCCCACAGCCAACCCAGCTGCCACAGAGGTTTGGCTGGATTGTTGATGCAGATCCTAGAGAGGAAGGCAAGGGATGTTCACTAGGGGCTCAGGCAAGGACTTCAGGGCGTGCCCACAACCTTCTGGGACTGCTTGCAAAACTTCATGAACATTCCATAAAAATGTTTTACCCTCTTGGGAGAGGACTCATAGCTCATTCTCAAAAGGACTTAATGAGCACCAATTTTTAAGAACCACTAAAATATACAATTTCATCAGTTTCTTTCTTATGTGATTCAGCAGCACTTTTACTCCATTAGTCTTAAATATATTCATATACAAGTAGTAATCTAAATATATATATATGTATGTGTATGTATATGTATATAGTATATGTGTATGTATACACACATATGTACACATTTAGGGCAGAATATATACACACATATATATTCATACATATATATACACACACAACACATATATCCTTAAATGTTGCACACACACATATACACACATGCAAAGTGCAACATGTGCAAAGAAAATCGAGGCCCACAGACCCCAAGGGTCTTGCCCAAGTTTGCACAGCAGGGGTGGAATGAGCAACACACCACTGACCAAGAAGCCTGAAACTCAGGTGGGAAATCTTAACCAACCAACTTGATGAACGAAAACAAGCGAATCCCTGTAGTGTCATAACAATGTTTTGCAATCATTTTCAAGTCCAGTTACCGAAAATCCTAAAATGCTTCTTATTAGGGTAAGGTGGGCTGGTTCCGCAGAACACAGGGAGAGGCCATTACAAGGAGGTTCTCCCACCCAAAAAGCTGCAACTCCAGCCTCCGCTCCGGTAGCACCCTGGCTGCCACCCCCCCACCCCACCCCCCACCCCCGGCCCCGTTACCTGTTTGCCCGACTTCCCCCCTCCTCGCCTCGGCTCTCTCGTCCTCTCTCCTCCAGCGGTTCCTGAAGCTGCCTCTCCAGCTGGAATTCCTTCGCTGAGGTCAGGCCGCCTCCCTTCGGCTGAGCTCCGAGTGACAGCCAGGAGGCTGCTTACCTGTCACTACCCCAACTGCCTCTGAGCGGGCGGGGAGCCTCACCTTTCGGGTCGGCACTGCGGTCGCTCAACTTTCCGCCGGATGCCCCGAGGCGGCCGCGGCTGATGCTGGGAGAATCCTCAAGCCCGCCGTCCGCACATCACCTGTCTGAGCTCCTTCCCCTTCCCGCTATTTTTTCTTTTCAATTTGACGTGAATAATGTATCTTCTGAGAATACCCCAGTCACGCCGAAACTCATTCTCAAGATGCTTTTTATAAAGACTAAGGTGTGCCGTCGTAAAAGCGGCGAGGGTGGGGGCGGATAGAGTCTTTTTAGTTCCTCTGGGAGGGGACCTCCGTGCTGTCAGAGTCCCGGCTCTGCCCCAGGCTGCCGCCCGGCGGCTCCGGCGGGTTTCTGGCGTCTTCCGGAGCAGCCCGAGCCCAGCCGCCGGTGCGCGTCTGCCCGCACTTGGCCTCGAACCCGCGGCCCCGACGCCGCCCCCGTGCCCTCGGCTCCGCCCGCGGTGGGTACTCACTTTTCCCGGGGAGCGAGGTCCGTGAGCACTTTCTGCACGAGGATGTGGACCTCCATCGTGCGTAAAGCTGTTTCAGGAACAGCCAGTAGAATCCAGAAAGAGGGAGAGGAGCGAGTTAGACTTAAAGGGAAAGGGGGCGGGGGCGGGGGCGGGGGCGGGAGCGGGGGCGGGGGTGGGAAGCCCAAGACCAGCAGGCTGGTGTCTGGGTATCCCAACCTGGCCTCCAGCAGCCCAGCGGCTCTGGGACAAGAAGCCCAGCAAGTGCACTTGTTCACTCTTTCTTCCTGAGAGGAGGAGTCAAGGTTGCAACATTTGTGTTCCTTGCCCGAGGCGAAACAGTGATTTTCTTAAGCCTGCAAAATGTCCAGAGCCGGCCAGCTTCACCAGGTGAAGGAAGGAGCTAGGGAAGCCGGAGCGCAGCAAAGAAGTGGCGAAGGAAGAACGGATTCACCCTAGATGGGTTTTGCACGGTAGATGGGGACCACAGGTCTTTCGATGAGACTGCATCACAAAACAGATTGGCAAAACAATAATAATAATAATAAAAATAGCTTCATAAATGGAACGACCTCAAAGCTGGTATTTCTCCTAGCAGCCAAGACGTGGAGTGTCTCCGTGTCAAATTTCTTTCCTTATTTCCGAATAATAGCTTGAACAGCAGCTTGACAGCACTGGAGTGAGGCTCCGGGGAATTGAATCTCACCTTCCCTCAGAAGAAGGAGGGGTCAGAGTGAAAGGGGCAAAAACAGTCAGTGACCCGAGAGAGCCAGAGAGCTGGTTTTGCTTTCTTTTTAGATACCCCAGTGCCTGTCTATTCTCTGCCCATGAGTGCAACACAGAAACATTGGTGGTGCTGAAATAATCCTCGCTTTCGTTCTTTTCCACAGATATACAATTCATGTTTTCTGTAGTCTTTTCTGTATGGGAGGGTCTGACTTTTTTTTTTTTCTTTTTCTGGCAATAACAAAACCATGCATAGCCACCACCTTTTCTCTCTGGCAAAAGTACTGAAACAAAAGTAGTAGCTGCCTGAATGAAATACTTATCCCTCAATTAGTAAGTTGTTAGTGTCTGTTTGCTGCTATTAATTAATATCTTATCTGCTTATTTAATTACCCAGAGGGGCACCATGGCGAATATTTTAAACAAAGACTATACATTCTCAACAAAGAATTATTAGAATTCTAGGTGTATTCCCTTTTGAGTGATGGACATTCTGGAATTACTGGCAAATGACATTCAGTAGTCAGTAGCCTGCTGAGTCTCCAGAAGACACTGAATATTCCAAGATGGTTTGGTGATCTTTTTGGACTGGAAGCCCAGGGGCACCTGTATAGACGTGACCACCTGATGCTTCCTGTTCAGTAACGTGACCTTGTACAATTAAAGTGTAAACCCCATCTGGTTGTCTTTGTTGTTGTTCAGCCGCGCAGTTGTGTCCGACTGTTTGTGACCCAGTGGACGGCAGCATGCCAGGTTTTCCTGTCCTTCACCATCCCCCAGAGTTCTCTTAGCTGATGGGAGAAGCTTCTTTTTTGCACACTTAGCTTGCTCATGGGGGTGCTGTAAAGGTATGCAACCCCTGTTTATTTTCAAAACCACTGGGTGATATGGGATTGTCAATGGCAGAATGCTTCTACATGACCTTTGCAAAGCAAAGCATCATCAGTTTTTTTTGAATGTTCTAATCAGATGATTTTAATAGTTGGTGGAAAAAACCTCACCCAAGTAACTCTAGACTGTCAGTTCTTGGAAGGTAGAGCCCTTGTTCTTCCTCTTTGTGGTTCCCAGTTAGCTACAGACAGCTCAGTTCATCAGTGCTCCTGGTTTCCAAATTGACAGATGGGTTGTTGAGTGACTAATCCACATCTCATTGGAAGGGAGGGGCTCGCCCTCCCTGGCTTTCCACTCTGTTGTGTAGCACACAGGTACCGTCCACGAACCACCAGCGTTAGCTCTCATGGAATTAATTACTTTGCCCCGGCTCTACTGAGATGATGTAGCAAGTCAACTGTGAACCTCAACCCCATTCGAAACTGTCTCCCTGACCCTTTTCTCTACAGACTCACAAGCCCTGCCCTTTTACTTGTGTTCCCTTTTTGCTTGTCTCTGGCTTGTCACTGTTTCAGTGGGTGTGTTCCTCCTTTTTCCTAAGCTACTCCTCCAACTGAGTCCTAGACCCCAGCCCTACCCGCTGCCTCCAAGATCTTACTGTATAGCCAGTACAGAGGAAAGAGCCCAGCTCTTTGTTGGCATGGATTTGGATCTTCAGTATTTACTTGGCTTCCCTAAGCCTTACTTGCCACATTGTAAATCCGACGCAGTAATATAGGCCTCAAAAATAGCAATAGTGATTATTAATTATCAGCAAAAGGAGCCATAATGGTGATAACATAAGTAAAATGCCTGACAAATAACATTTAGTTCCCCTCCTCCACCATCCCCTTCCTTTTCTCCCTACCTTCACCTCACAGTTAATGTTTTCTGCCTTATCAGCTTCTTTCTCAGCCTACAATATCCTTGCATCTTCCTTGACCCTGCTAACCCTTTTGGTGGCTTTATGATTTAATTCACTCTTTTCTTCATCTGTCAAGCTTGGTGAAAGAATGATCTATACTTCTCAGGTGTCCCTGATTCAGTAAGCTCTCAGCGCCTTCTCTCAGCGTTTCTTAACCCTGGCTGTACCCTGGTCATCTGAGGACGGTTTCAAACACACTGTATCTGGATGTCACTTGCAGAGCTTCTGATTCAGACAGTTTGAGGGGAGGGCCCTGATCTGTCTGTATCTATGAAGATGCCCTGGCAGAGTGGACAAGAGCTGCCTTAATCCCCCTGCACCCTGGCTTCCACCATTACTACTCAGCTGCTCTCTTTCTCTGGGCTGCGCCATCCCAGGGCTCTCTGCACCCCTTCACTCCCTCCTCTTGAGATCCTCACTGCATTGCTCTCAGGCCCTGCCCTCCTTCCCTGTCTGTCTTCAGTCTGTCTATGGCCCTCCTCTGTTGCCTCTTCCCATGGCCCCTCTTCTTTCTCCTCCTCCCTGAATGGGAACAGTTTTATCTTTGGTCCATTACACACACTCCTTCATCTGATCCCACCTCCAGAGGTGACCACCATTAACTTATTGGTGTGTAACTAGCTTTGACTTCCCAGGTGGTACTAGTGGTGAAGAATCCGCCTGCTAATGCAGGTGATGTAAGAGATGCGAGTTCAATCTCTTGAGTCGGGAAGATCCCCTGGAGGAGGGCATGGCAACCCACTCCAGTATTCTTCCCTGGAGAATCCTGTTTACAGAGGAGCCTGGCAGGCTACAGTCCATAGGGTTGCATAGAGTCAGATACAACTGAAGGGACTTAGCATGCACAACTCTCTATCCCACATGTATGTAGCCACATCTCTATATGTACATGCTTCTATTTTTTTAAACTAAAAACTAAATAATTTCTGTCACTTGTCTTTTGTGTCATGCAATTATATATTCTAGGTTACTATCTATAGAATTAGCCCAGTCTTTTTAACGGCTGCCTCTTCTGTAATTTATTCTACCATTGTTAGATCTTTGATCATGTTAATTTTTTACTGTAAAAAGTTCTGTCATGATTATCTTTGCCTGTACCTTAGGATGTGTGTGTGCGTATGAAGTTACTTTAGTTGTGTCTGACTCTTTGCAACCCTATGAATTGTGGCCTGCCAGGCTCCGCCGTCCATGGATTCTCCAGTCAAGAATACTGGAGTAGGTAGCCATTCCCTTCTCCAGGGGATCTTCTCGACCTAGGGATCGAACCTGAGTCTCTTGCATTGCAGGCAGATTCTTTACTGCTGAGCCACCAGGGAAGCCCTGTACCTTAGAATAGATACTTAGAAATGGTATTGTTAGGTCAAAGGGAATGAGAACTAATATTGTGTAAGATAACTGCCAGACTGCTCTCCAAAAAATGATGTAGAAAAAAGTCCTAGAAATGAGAGCACTAAGTAGGAACATTAAAAATTCTCATATGTATTGATAACTTTAAATTCTTCCCCAATACTTATCAATACAGATGTGTGCCAGTATACGTGTTTGCTCACATCCTTCCGAGGACTGAATTTTATTAACATAATTTTATTTAGTTCAATAAGTGAATTATTGTGTCTTAGAATTGTTCTAAGTCATAGTTCCCAAAATACTTGTGAGGGAAGGCATAATTCATATGTTTATTATCCTTTGAGATTTTTTTCTCTTAGGATTTTTATTTTCAATCCTATGCCTATTTTTTTTTCCTGGTATATTTGTTTTTCTAAAAAAAATGATTTTTATTTATTATTGTATATACACTAACATTTTGTTAAATATATTGCAAATATTTCTTAATGTTTGTTATGTTTCCTTTGATTTTATTTATGGGCTGCTTTATTGTACAAAAGTTTTAGATTTTCACCTAGTGGAATCTGTCAATTATATTCTATTAAGTCTCTGAGTTTTCTCTATTGTTTCTTTGCTTCTAATATTGTTAAAATTTTTTTAAAGATTTTTAATTATCTTAGAGATGGTTTTTAAATATTACATGAGATAGAGGATTAAATCAGTTTTCTTGAATGCACAGTCAATTATCCTATTAGCTTTTATTGAAAAAAAATCCACAATTTTCCCACTGATTTCTAGTGTCAAATGTTATACATTTCCATATATTTATATCTGTTCTGGACAATACTCTGCTTTGTTTGGCATGAGTATTTACATGCCAATGATGAACAATTTTTAGGAACTTCCATACTGTTTTCCACAGCAGCTGCACCATTTTACATTCCTACCAGTAGCACTTGAATGTTCCACTTTCTTCACATCTTCACCAACACTTAAAAAAAAATAATTACCACCTCAGCAGGTGTGAGGTACTACCTTGTTGTGGTTTTGATTCACATTTCCCTGATAATTAAAGGTGTCAGGTACCTTTTCTTACACATGTTGGCTGTTTGCATGTCTTTTGAGAAAGGCAATTTAATCCCTCTGGCCATTTTTAAATCAGAATATTTACGTTGTTATGTTTGTTATTGATTGCTTTTGAGTTGTAGGAGCTCCTTATATATTTTGGACATTAACTTCTTATTAGATATGTAGTCTGCAAATATTTTCTTGCATTCCATAGATTATCTTTTCATTTTGTTGATTATTCTTTTGCACGCAGAAGCTTTTTAGTTTGAGATAATTGTACTTGTTTATTTTATTGTTCTTGCCTATTCCTTTGCTGTCATATCCAAAAAGTCATTTCATGACCAATGTTAAGATGCTTTCCCCTCAGTGTCTTCTAGAAGTTTTATGGTTCCAAATCTTACATTTAAGTCTTTAATTCGTTTTGAGTAGATCTTTGTGTCTCTGTAAGATAAGGGTCCAGTTTCACCTTTTGCATGTGGATATACAATTTTCTCATCACCATTTATTGAGAGACTCTTCTCTCCACATTTTGTATTCTTGGCACCCTTCTCAAAGATCAATTGACAGTAAATGTGTGAATGTATTTCTGGTCTCTCAATTCTGTTCTGTTGGTCTATATGTCTGTTTTAGTGCCAATACCGTACTGTTTTTATTCTTGTAGCTTTATTATATAGTTTGAAATCTGAAAGTATGTCTCCACCTTTGTTCTTCTTCCTAAAAACTGATTGATTATTCAAAGTCTTTTGTGGTTCCATATGATTTGTAGAACTGTTTTCTTATTCTGTAAATAATGCCGTTGGGATTTTGATAGAGATCGCATCAAATTTGAACATTGTTTTGGGCAGTGTGGATATTTTAACAGTAGTGAGCCTTTCTATCCACAAACATGAGCTATGTTTCCATTTATTTGTGTTTTTTAAACTTCTTCCAGCACTATTTTATAGTTTTCAGTGGACAAGTCTTTCACCTTCTTAGTTAAATTTACTCTTGAATTTTTTGTTCTTTTGATGCTACTGTAAATAAGATTATTATCTTAATTTCATTTTGTATAATGTCTTGTTATGATATATAAATGCAACTATTTTTGTATGTTGATTTTGTATCCTGTAATTTTACTGAATTTGTTCATTAGTTCTAATAGTTGTTGTGTACGTGTGCGGAGTCTTTAAGTTTTCTACATACATGATTATGTCATTTGCAAACATAATTGTGTGTCTTTCTCTCTGGTTTAGATGCCTTTTATTTCTTTTTCTTGCCTAATGGCTCTGTTAAGGACTTCCAGTACTATGCTCAATAGAAGTGGCGAGAGTGGAGGTCCTTGCCTTCATTTTTCATCTTTAATTTTTTTTTCCATTCATTCATTTGTCAAAAATGCCAGGTTCATTTTTAGGTGTTGGTTTACAGCAGGACAAATGTAATTAGACTCAGTCTGAGATCTTGTATTGTATTCTGGAGTTTGGAGTAGGAAAGATTAAAAACAAACAAAGAAACAAATGTCAGGTGATGATGTATGCTAAGAAGTAAAACAAAGCAGAGAGGAAATGTGGATTAAGTCAGAGGGTCAATATTGGGCCTCTTTGATAATATAACTTGAGCTGAATCTTGAATAAAGACACTGAAGAACTTTTTTGGAATTAAGCTCCTTCTGGGAAGGAAGAAGGAAGCCATTGGAGTGTTGAGCAGGGTGCCAGGAGCTGATTTTTTATTTCAAATGGGTCACCATACCTGATGCCATGGAATGCTATTGACAGTTGTCATCTCTGTCTCCATCCTTTGTTTCTCTCTGAGATTTTTTGCCGTATGAACTTGTCCTGAAAGTTTACTTTCTTGATGAAATCTTTCAGATTTAGCTTTGTAAGCTGAAGTCATCCCTTCCTCCAAATGCCTCCTCTCAACTCCCTGGGGAAGAAGGAAAATACTAGACAAAGAAGCTTTCACTAGTGAGCTTTCACCATCTAAACAGCCTTTGGTGACAAGAACCTGTGGCTGGAGGCTACTGCTTCCTTTCTGGTTCAGAGTTAAGACTTCCTTGAACTTTGTCTTCCCTGAAGCCTAAATTGTGGGAACTAGGGCAAGTCTTAGAGTCTTTTCTCAAGCAAGACTGCCTTTCTGTCTTTGCAAAAGTTCATATTCCTGACTCAATTGAGAAATGGGGAAGGTGACTTTCTACTTTTGGTAACATAAGTAAAAGTTCTATTGATAAACAGTTCTCCTGGGGATTTGGAATCAGGAATTTTATTCTCTAGTTCTCCTTCATCAAATTCCTCCTACCTTCTCCTCCAGGCATTCCGTCCACACTCAGGATAATGTGACATGTTAGAAAGAGCACTGGGTTGGGGGCCAGAAGGCCTGAGTCTCAGTCTGGACTCACACTGAACTGGCCATGAGTTTTTTTAGTGAAAATCTTTGGACTTTAATTCAAAATAATGGAGAACTTTTGGTATAAACAAAAATTTCCCATCTTCCACTCTGGGATGTAATATTTGACAGTCACAAATGGATTTTCTTGTTTTACAGACTAGGAGATTAGAGCCCAGAGAAGTAAAGACTTTCATAAGCTCACAAGATGTGACAGATGTGGGTTTGATCCCTGGGTCAGAAAGATCCTCTGGAGAAGGGCCTGGCAACCCACTCCAGTATTCTTGCCTGGAGAATCGTACGGACAGAGGCGCCTGGAGGGCTACAGTCCATAGGGTCGCAAAGAGTCAGACACAACTGAAGCCACTTAGCATGCATGCATGGCAGAGCAAAGTGGTATGAACAGTATGATCTCCAGAGTCAGACTTGCTAGTCAGAGTGTCTGGCTCTACTACTTATTGGTTACGTGTCTTGGACAAATTGCCTAAGTTTTATGTTTTCAGTTGTCCTCATCTATAAAATGGGAATAAAAATTGTACCTATCTTGCCAGACTGCTTGAGTATTAAAAGAGATTCCTGAAGTAAAAGAACTTAGAACAGCATCAGGCATGTAGCAAACTTTATGGTTAGTATGACTGTTGACAAGACAATCATCGAAGTTATGTCTAAGTGCTAGAAATTGCATCACATGTGGAAAGTCCTGTAGACCTGATGATGTCTGGCTGAGTAGAAAGAAGCCAAATCAGTTAGTTTTCTTTAGTCTTTCAGGTTGTCACCTGAAAGAGGTACTTCTTTGAAGTTTCTTAGGAAGATCTTTGGACTTTAACTCAAAATAATGGAGAACTTTTGATACAAACAACAATTTCCTATCTTCCACTCTGGGTTGTAATATTTGACAGTAGCTGATGGATTTTCTTATTTTAGAGACTAGGAGATTAGCACTCAAAGAAGAAAAGACTTTCCTAAATTCACAAAATTGGGCCCAGGCGAAGTGGCCTGTGGCCTCATGGTACTTCATGAGTCCAGCAACTATTGTTATTTAGTCGCTAAGCTGTATCCAACTCTTTTGCGACTCTATGGACTGTGGCCCACCAGGCTCTTCTCTCCATGGGATTTCGCAGACAAGGGTACTGGAGTGGGTTGCTCTTTCCTTCTACAAGGGATCTTCCCAATCCAGGGACTGAACTTGGGTCTCTTGCATTAACAGGCAGATTCTTCACCCCTGAGCCACCAGAGAAGCCCTTAGAAACTATTAGATGTTGTTAATTTAGTTTATGGGATGGAGGTTGCCAACCTCCAGTCTCCTGAGCCAAAAGAAAGCAGATCCTTTGTAAACATATGGAAAGCCAAGTTGCAAAATCTGAGGACCTGGAGTTCTGTAGATGGCTGAGAGCCTGGTTGGTCTACCAAATGGCTTCAGAAATGGCAACCATCTGCCAGATCATGTGCTCTCCATGCAGTAGGATTAGCTGGCTTTGCTGTCTGAGTCTCATCATGAACCAGTCTCCCTAGGTCTGCTCCCTGGCCTGCCAGCACCCTTCAATGCAGACATAAAAAATATTGACACCAGGAAGTCCTGTTAAAAAAAGATCTTCTTAAACATTATCTTGATTTAATTTTTTTTTTTTCCATCTTGGAAGCGAGAACTTTCTCTGAGCCCGCCTCTCTCCTTGCCTGTCCTTTCCTCTCTTCTTTTGTACTTCCTACATGGAACGGAATAAATGGAGGGCATCTTTCCAGTGCCAGCATTTCAGGGCTGTGGTTCTAAGAGAACAAGCCTTCCAATGATTGTCATCTAGAAGGTGTTACGCAGATTTCCTCCATAACTTCGAGTTCTTTGCCGGAGCCAGAGAGAGACAAGGGGGGACAAAGGACTGGGCTGGCACACCAGAGCTTCGCTATCTGCTGCCTTCCTTTAACCTCAGGTCACAAAGAAACATTTGGGAATCTGGATTCCCAACCAGGACCATAGGCAGAGTGCCTGCCATGTAATTGCCTCTCAGGGCACAGTGTGGCTATGAGCAGGGCTTGATTTAAGGGGGAAAAAAGGAATCACAAGTTTGCAGGGACCAGAGGGGTCAGGCTGGGGCCACTGAGGAGTGAAAACACACTCTTCAAATGCTGTTTTTTTTTCTTTTTTTCAGATGTTATAAATCCACTCATCTTCAATGTTCCTGAGTGAGGAAAGGAGAGAGAGAAGGAAAGAGAGGTGGTGGGGAGAGAGATGGGGATAGGGAAATAGAGAAATTGAAGGAGAGTGATAGGAAAAGAGAGAGAGAGAGAGAGAGAGAGAGAGAGAGAGAGAGAGAGAGAGAGAGAGAGAGAGAGAGAGAGAGAGAGAGGGGGAGAGAGAGAGAAGGGGCAGGGAGGGAAGGAAAGGAGAAACCCAGGGGAGGAAAAACATATGTATGTTTGTCTTGCCTGTTGCCCTTGCTCCTTGCTCCTTCTCAGCTGGCTTTTTCAGCCTGGGAACACAGATCTGCTTTGTCACATACGCGAATGCTCAGTCCCAGCTTATTTACACTATGGCTATCCAACCAGACGGAGTCAGGTCTCCCCTGTGCCAAGGCTTGTCTTCGGGGTGAGAGATGGGGCAGTGGGAGCAGAGTCAGCAAGGGGAATAGAAATGGTTTCAGAGGCTCTGAAATCTTGTCATTCATATGCTGAATCGATCACCAGCCTCACTGGCCACTTAGCTGGAAAGTGAGAGAAGAGCTAGGAAATTATCCTGTTACCTTCTGGTCTTTTTTCTTTCTTTCTCTTCTTTCTTAATTTTAAAGGGGATGTGGATTCTCTGTCCAGCATATGGTGCATGGGACCAGCTGCTTCCTTGTGGAGTGAGAAGAGCCACCGGCCAGGCTGAGGCACAGCTGGGACACTTGGCAGGCTGGATGCCTCACCAGTTCCTGCCAAAGAAACCACAGCCAATGGCTTCTCCTACCGTTCTGGGTCCCTCTCCCACACCTGTGGGGTTCCTGTGTTGGCTGAAGGCATGAAACCAACTCTTGCCCCATGTGGGATTCATATCTCAGGATTCACCCCTGGAGAAAGAGATCAGAGGGGCTTGAGTCAGTGTGGCAAGCCATTGTCCCCTTCACCTTGTCTCCTGCTGCCTGTTGACTAATAGTGCAAGGGCAGGTCAGGCAATTCACAGAAATCCTATGTGCTAGTGCTCCTTTCGTGGGCAGGAGGTGGCTGCCAAGGTAAACACACCCCACTCTACTTAGGCTGAAAGGCAAACAACATCAGTCATTGTTTACGTGGTAAGGCAGACCTTAGCACCATCCATGGAGATGCATGGCACTGTCCTAAACTGTGTAAAGTGATTTGTTGTTTTTGTAGTTGGACCACCTGCCCTCCATCAGGCAGTGTTTCAACCAGTATGCACTGGTCAGTGCTCAGGCCAAATGGAAACAGCTCCTTTGCTTGACTCAATTGGCTTATTCTCTTCCGGAGTTAAAAAGTCCACGGGATGTAGATCGCCATGAGATCTTACACTCTTACTGGGAAGTGAGACTGCTCTGAAAATTGTCCTGATGTTTACTCTTCTCATAAATACTTCTCTGAAAAGGAGACTACGGACCTTTTCGTCAACCACACAATGCTTCTGGGAAATAATACATTTTGTCATGTTAAATCTCTAATACTGCCATTGAAATTTTAGCCAACCATGTCCTCAGGTTTCAAAGTCTTACATCATATCATTTCATTCATATATGAAACAGGCCATGCATAGCAGCCTTAGCCTTGACATTAAATGCAGCTCATCGACTTTTTTCACTAAAAATTGTGAAATATTACCATAAAATCCATACGTGCAGCATTTCTTGAAAAACACTATCTGTCCCCATGGGACACACGTCCCCCCTGTCATTAGCCCCATCACTGCGCATAGCCTCCCTCTTCCGTGGGTCCTCCTCTCTGCCTCACCCAGTCTGCTCAGCTTCCTCCATCTCCTATTGACCCTGAAGCCACCTGTCAGTTACTAGGTATTATTTCACTTGCATTGTTTTTCTTAGACTAGAAATATATTTTTTAAATGCCAGGTAGTTATTAAAAGTGAGAGGACAAAATTTGAACTGATAGAGGCTCATGTTTCTAGGGGACTGTATGGGAAGATGACAATTGTTAACTGGAAGAGAATTTTTTGTACCTAGGCTTGCTTCACTCATTCCTACTGCCTCCTGCCTGCTGTGCGAATTCATCTTTGTGACTCCTGTTTCCAACACCATCTCCACCCATTTGAAAAGTTAGCTCATTTACTATAGCTTGTCTTTTGTCTTCCCTCCATCCACTACATCATTCCTTTTAGAGAACCTCCAAGAAATGAATGTCAAATGATTTGAGACAATAAGAGATCAGTGGATCAAAGGTAAGATTAGAATCCCCTATGATCATCAGCAAAGGATGAAAGTAAAATTTGGAGATAATAGGAGATGTGGGTTTTTTCTTTTTGCGGGTTGGTTGGAGAAACAGACTATGTTTTGAAAAATCACTGTTGAGGCTCATAAAGGACATACTTTTCATCATGCATAGATATAATTTGCATTCAGTTCAGTTCAGTCACTCAGTCGTGTTCGAATCTTTGCAACCCCATGAACCATAGAACGCCAGGCCTCCCTGTCCATCACCAACTCCTGGAGTCCACCCAAACCCATGTCCATTGAGTTGGTGATGCCATCCAACCATCTCATCCTCTGTCGTCCCCTTCTCCTCCTGCCCCCAATCCCTCCCAGCATCAGGGTCTTTTCAAATGAGTCAGTTCTTCACATCAGGTGGCCAAAGTATTGGAGTTTCAGCTTCAACATCAGTCCTTCCAATGAACACCTAGGACTGATCTCCTTTAGGATGGACTGGTTGGATCTTCTTGCAGTCCAAGGGACTCTCAAGAGTCTTCTCCAACACCACAGTTCAAAAGCATCAATTCTTTGGCTCTCAGCTTCCTTTATAGTCCAACTCTCACATCCATACATGACCACTGGAAAAACCATAGCCTTGACTAGACAGACCTTCGTTGGCCAAGTAATGTCTCTGCTTTTTAATATGCTATCTAGGTTGGTCTTCTGCTTCTGTTAGGTCCATACCATTTCTTTATCAAGCCCATCTTTGCATGAAATGTTCCCTTGGTATCTCTAATATTCTTGAAGAGATCTCTAGTCTTTCCTATTCTATTGTTTTCCTCTATTTCTTTGCAGGCTTTCTTATCTCTCCTTGCTATTCTTTGGAACTCTGCATTCAAATGGGTATATCTTTCCTTTTCTCCTTTGCTTTTCTCTTCCCTTCTTTTCACAGCTATTTGTAAGGCTTCCTAAGACAGCCATTTTGCTTTTTTGCATCTCTTTTTCTTGGGGATAGTCTTGATTCCCGTCTCCTTTACAATGTCATGAACCTCCGTCCATAGTTCATCAGGCACTCTGTCTATCAGATCTAGTCCCTTTAATCCATTTCTCACTTCCACTGTATAGTCATAAGGGATTTGATCTAGGTCATCCTTGAATGATCTAGTGGTTTTCTCCACTTGCTTCACTTACAGTCTGAATTTGGCAATAAGGAGTTCATGATCTGATCCATAGTCTGCTCCCAGTCTTGTTTTTGCTGACTGTATACAGATTTTCCATCTTTGGCTGCAAAGAATATAATCAATCTGATTTCGGTGCCGACCATCTGGTGATGTCCATGTGTAGAGTCTTCTCTTGTGTTGTTGGAAGAGGGTGTTTGCTATGATCAGTGCATTCTCTTGGCAGAACTCTAATAGCCTTTGCCCTGCTTCATTCTGTACTCCAAGGCCAAATTTGCCTGTTACTCCAGGTGTTTCTTGACTTCCTACTTTTGCATCCCAGTCCCCTATAATGAAAAGGACATCTTTTTTGGGTGTTAGTTCTAGAAGGTCTTGTAGGTCTTCATAGAACCGTTAAACTTCAGCTTCTTCAGTGTTACTGGTTGGGGCATAGACTTGGATTACCGTGATATTGAATGGTTTTGCCTTGGAAACGAACAGAGATCATTCTGTAGCTTTTGAGATTGAATCCAAGTACTCCATTTCGGACTCTTTTGTTGACCATGATGGCTATTCCATTTCTTCTAAGGGATTCCTGCCCACAGTAGTAGATATAATGGTTATCTGAGTTAAATTCACCCATTCCAGTCCATCTTAGTTTGCTGATTCCTAGAATGTCGACGTTCACTTTTGTCATCTCCTGTTTGACCACTTCCAATTTGCCTTGATTCATGGACCTAACGTTCCAGGTTCCTATGCAATATTGTTCTTTACAGCATCGAAACCTTGTTTCTATCACCAGTCCCATGCACAACTGGGTGTTGTTTTTGCTTTGGCTCCATCCCTTCATTCTTTCTGGAGTTATTTCTCCACTGATCTCCAGTAGCATATTGGGCACCTACTGACCTGGGGAGTTCATCTTTCAATGTCCTATCTTTTGCCTTTTCATACTGTTCATGGGGTTCTCAAAGCAAGAATACTGAAGTGGTTTGCCATTCCCTTCTCCAGTGGACCACATTCTGTCAGACCTCTCCACCATGACCCGTCCATCTTGGGTGGCCCCACACATCATGGCTAAGTTTCATTGAGTTAGCCCAGGCTGTGGTCCATGTGATCAGATTAGCTAGTTGTCTGTGATTGTGGTTACAGTCTGTCTGCCCTCTGATGCTCTTTCTCAGCGCCTACCATCTTACTTGGTTTTCTCTTACCTTGGCTTGCTGGAGCAGCCGTGAAGAGATACCCCACATCCATAGTAATTTGCGTTAATTTTCTTCAAAATACCCATAGAAGATTCTGCAAAGGTTCCCAACATGTTAACTATAATAACCTTCATTTCTGCAAAAGCTTTTCCTTAGAGATTTTAGGAAAGTGCTTTGAGGTGAAACACAGTTTTCAAAACAAAGCCACAGTGTATCGATTTCTTCCTGTTAGTGAAAAACCAATGGAAGATTAGTGACCAGAACACAGATATGGTATTGAAAAAGGAGGATCTTCATTAAATGTCTATTCAGTGTCTACTGAAGCTCCACAAAAATGTTGCTGCTGCTGCTGCTGCTGCTGCTAAGTAGCTTCTTTCGTGTCCGACTCTGTGCAACCCCATAGACGGCAGCCTACCAGGCTCCCCCGTCCCTGGGATTCTCCAGGCAAGAATACTGGAGTGGGTTGCCATTTCCTTCTCCAGCGCATGAAAGGGAAAAGTGAAAGTGAAGTCGCTCAGTCATGTCCGACTCTTAGCGATCCCATGGACTGTAGCCTACTAGGCTCCTTCATCCATGGGATTTTCCAGGCAAGAGTACTAGAGTGGGGTGCCATTGCCTTCTCCGAGAAGAATGTTATAAATCCCCAAAGAAGTGTAGCCCGCCCCTTGCAGTGAATCCCAGGGATCTGTGATCCCTTCTTACCACTCACCCCAATAAATAGCACCTGAGAGAGTTGCTGCTGCTGCTGCTGCTGCTAAGTCGCTTCAGTCGTGTCCGACTCTTAGCGACCCCATGGACTGCAGCCCACCAGGCTTCTCCGTCCGTGGGATTTTCCAGGCAAGAGTACTGGAGTGGGGTGCCATTGCCTTCTCCGCCTGAGAGAGTAGAGCCCAGCAAAAGTAGGAAATCCTTTCTGTATCAGAAAAGTGTGATTCACCCAGAATGAAGATGGGAAAAAATATACAGTTTTTAAGACAGAGAAGCTGTGAGAAAATGAACTGTGGAGACAGGGGGTCCAGAAAGGAGGGAGTTTAGAACCTAGAGGAAAGGATTAATCTGTTTGGGATTTAAAATGAGAGTTACTTTGTAAGACTTTATTTACAAGTTGGTGTGTGAGGAAAATAGGGGCCAGGGAAAGAGTGAGAGGTAAATAACTGAATGGGGAATGCTTTCTAGACTGCAGAGAAAGAAAGAAACCTTCACACACATACATACACAATTACTTGACATTTGCAGTATTTTCTTTATCTCTCATTCTGTGTGAGTAAGTATAAAAATTGTCCCCAAATGTCCTGTATAGCTGTGCCTGTATATTTTCCTCAGACCAGAATTCATTGATGTTTTGCATCTGATTTTCCTGTCTCTTTAATCTTTATTCTATGACCATCACCCTGTCTTCCATGACACTGGTAATTGTGATGAGTTTATGTCAGTAGTCTTGGGTCTTTCTGTATTTTTCAGCTTTATCTGTGTTTGTATGTATGTGTTTGCTTGCATTAATAGGCAGATCTCATTGTTTAAAAGCACAGGCTCAGAAGCCAGATGTCCTTGGTTGTAACCACAGATCCATTAACGAGCTGTGGGACCTTAGGCAAGTTATTTAACCTCTCCGTGCCTCAGTGACATCTAGACAATGACTATAATAGTTACATGGGGCTTCCTAGGTGGCTCAGTGGTAAAGAATCTGCTTGCCAATGTAGGAGACGTGGGATTGATCCCTGGGTTGGGAAGATCCCCTAGTGAAGGAAATGGCAACCCACTCCAGTATTATTGCCTGGGAGATCCCATGGACAAAAGAGCCTGGTGGGTTGCAGTCCATGGGGTCTCAAAAGAGTCAGACGTGACTTACTGACTAAATGGCAACAACATCTTACTAGTTACATGGCTATTTGTCTAGTACTGTTTTTGTTGTTATTATTAGAGAATACATTCCAATTCAATCTTATAGCAGATGGCAGAGTTTTGTATGATTCCTGATATTTTTTGGTTGCAAATGACTTGAGAGTAATTTATTCTTAATTTAGAGTAACAACGATAATTGTATAATAATAACTGTAGTAACATATACTGACTTGTCAAGATAAAATTATGTGGCCTCTAATTACTGTATCTAAAAGTCCAGATTTAAGATAATGTCAGCATTATATATCTAATTATGGCACTGGCACACTTCATGATCCATATCTAAAAATTGTGTTTGTTAATACCATGAAGGCTTCAAGTTCTGGTGGTGCTGTCAGGCTCACGATGTCGATTTTTCTAAATTTCTAATTTTTCTCTGGAAAGCTCAGATTTTATCATTGGCAACAAAGCTGTCAGTTGATTTCCTTGATGTGACAGATGTACTTTGTTCATTCCTGAGATGTCTGTCAAATACCTAGTCTAAATAGCCATAGTTTGTCATTCATTTATTCTTACAAGTAAAACTGAAAAAGAGAAGAAAAGAAAAAGAAGCATCTGGGCTAGGTTGCAAGTCCATCACCTGATTTCTTTCCCTCTTACAACCCTTACACTTGGGTATGAGGAAAGGCATTTTGGTGAACTTCCCATTTCTCCACACAGTATAAAAAATTTGTACTCAAGGTTTGTGATCTTATAAAATTAGTACACTTTACTGCTTCATTAAAGAAGCTGTTAGGTAAAACTGGCTTCTTTGAATTTTCCCAGTGAATGTGTGTCTGTTAAAATATATATATATATATATAATGACTGTTAACACAGTGTGAGCCCCGTCTTGATTTATAGTCATGCAATTTTACCCACTACGTCTTGTACCAAAGTAAACATCAGCACAATAAAAAAAAAGAACAAATAACTCTCATTATTAACTTAAAATTATTATGAAAGTAGTTTCACCTTGTACACCCAGCTCTGAAAGGGTATTAGGTATCCCTGGCAGTCTGTGAGCTATAATTTGAGAATCATTGTGTTGAAGGATATGGGTCAGTTGAGTTTTTATTCTGCTGGTGTTCTTTCTGCTAGTCTTCAGGGTGAAAAGTGGATTATCTGAAACCTAGCCTTGGGGAGCTAAAAATCTGGTGGATAAGGTAGACATACATACCATTAGGTAAAAAACATTGCAAACATCAGGTTTTATGATGATGAGGAGAAAGTAATCCTTTTGATTTGAAGAGGTTGGGTACGTCTTTGCAAGTAGATCATGTGTCTTGGGACTTGCAAACTTTGTCAGATTTCCACGTTTCAAGCACAGGCATTAGCCCATACATGTACGTGTCTGAACACTTAGGGAATGGCAAGGGTCCTGGGTTGGCTGGATAATAGGGTGCCTCAGAGTGGTCCTATGAAACTGGAAATGTGGGGGGACTAGTTGGAGGAGACACTGAAGGCTTTGAGAACACATAATTTTTCAAGTTACACTGAGAAGTCACATTAATTTGGCCTAGAGTAGTAGTTCGCAAGGTGTTGTCCAGACCAGCATCATTGGCATCACCTGGGAACCTGCTAGAAATGCAGATTCTCAGGCCCCACCAAGGCCTATTGAACCAGAAACTCAGGGTAGGGCCAGCCACTGATGTCTTAGTAAGTTCTCATTAAGATTCTGATGCCTGCTAAACTTGGAGCACCACAGGCCTAGAGCCTAGAGTGTGATTCTTTCCAGAGAAATCCCACCTGCATCAGAATCACCTGGGGGGAGGGAGTGTGACACTTGAATGTCCCTAAGCCCTACTTCAGGGCTACAGAATCAGAACACCTGAAACAAAACCCAGGAACCTGGATGCTGGCAAGTCTGGTTGAAGTACAAGCATCACTGACCTAGCAGAGATAAGGCTGAAGGAAAACTGCTTAATTTTTACCAGAAATTTTATTTTGATAGAAGGAATTTCAGAGGAAGGAATACAAATATGCATTTCACCCAATTTCCATTGCAAGTCACTGTCTATGTGCATTTTGCCAGTCATAAGAGAACCATGAATTCTCTGCAGGATCACCAAGGAGATCCACCAGTTCTTCCTCCAAAACCTCTTCATACATTACTGATCTTTACAACTTATGTGTGGAGTTGGAAGGTGGGAGCAAAGTAGGTGACTAATTGCATAAGTCACAAAGCACAGTAAGATCTGGTGGAAGATCTGCCGGAATGAAGGCACACACATTATAATTATCTAACAAAAGTCTTATTTCCTTGTGGCTTACTAAGAGTACCTAGATATCGAGTTTTGTTTTCCTATCAGCTAAGCGACTAATACACACACACACAAGCATATATTAAGACTTCTGGATACTCACAACTTAATTCCCTTAAAGTACTCTAATCAGCTGTGTTATTTTCTCAATCTCTATAGAAAACTTGAGTTAAATATAATGTGGCTGGATGTTTAATGGACATTAATTTGCAAGGCACTTTAAAATTATAGGGTATCCCACTTAGATCTGTGGGATAGGAGGGAAAATACATTGAGGGGTTTAGTTGATGTGTGTGAGCCTAGAAAATGAACACTAGTCAAGGATTTTAACCAGCAAGTGCTCTTAGAGAAACCCCATGTAACCCTGTGTGAATGGGACTGGATGGGGGAGTGGGCAGAACCGGAAGAAAGGTGGAGTTTAAGGAGGAGAGGCTATTTGAATCTTGCAGTTCATTTTTTGTTTTATTCTGCCAAAAGGAAAATTAAAAGCAATTTAATGTGCTTTTATGTATAAACCTTATAAATGAAATAAGAAAAGAAAAGATTTTTTAAAAGAATTTGTATAACAATCCTGCTGTACAGCAGAAATTAACACAATACTGTAAATCAACTACACTTCAAAAAAAAAACCCACAAATGACTCCAGTGGTTGGCTAGTGTCTTTACTTTGAAAGTGGCTGGTGTTTTATTTTCTGTGTTTTAGAATGTGCTTTGAGACAAAAATTACCCTGAAACCTGAAAAAAAAATAAGATAGGACATATTATGTACTCAGTGTGTGAGTCTTTCTCCCTGCTCTATTTGCCAGAGATCATCTACATAAAAAGTTTTTTGTGATTAGATATACTTAAAAGCACTTTCCAGGTGGCACAGTGGTAAAGAATACACCTGGAGATGCAGGAGGTGCAAGAGATACAGGTTCAGTCCCTGGGTGGGGCAGATCCCTTGGAGGAGGAAATGGCAACCCTCTCCAGTCTTCTTGCCTGGAGAATCCTGTGGATAGAGGAGCCTGGCAGGCTACAGTCCACGGGGTCGCAGAGTCATACATGACTGAGTGACTGAGCACACACATGCAGATAAACTTAAAAGAAGTCCACTCTGCACTGGAGGGAAATTCCCCATACCCAGAAAGTCTTTTAAAAGTTCCAGCAAGTTGACTTTAATTTAAGAGAAAAGGTGTTATGGGCTTACAGGTAGAGGAAGAGGATTCTCAGACCCCTCCTCAAGGCACTTTGATCAGAAGTCTATGCTTCTTATAGGTACTCGCTGGTCCCATTTGTGTGGGGACATTAGTTTCTGAAGTGCTTGACAGAAAATGAAACTCCCTAGCCCTGTGCTGTAACTGATCCACAGGTGTGACAGGTTTGCAGAGCACCAGGAGCTGGCCCCAGAGCAAGGGGATGCTACCCAAAGGGACTACAAGAGGTCCAAGTGCAGAGTTGGGTCAGAAAACCTATTCTTGGCTCTAATCTAAAAGGAAAGTCTGCCTGTGACCATTTAGAGACACACACCCTTTTAAGAAATCATTTGAGAAGAACTTGCCTGTGTATTAATTGAGGAAATAAAGTTCCAGTCTGTTGGGTCTCTGGGATCTTCTTGGCTGTAGAACTGTCCATGTTGGTAATATTAGCTGTATTTCCCAAGTGGGAAGAAATACTATTTCTGGTGATAGACAGTTGCAATTTAACTGATGTTACTGTCTGTTTGGAAGGAGCAGATTAGGGAAGCATATACCTGAGGTATCTTCTTGCCCAAACCTGCAGTGATTGAATATCACCTTAATTTCATATCATTATGAATGCTTTCTCTCAAATTAAGCTAAACTTTATTTTGAGCTTTCCATATACAAAGCACTCTGTGTAATCAATCCAGTGGAAGGCTCCTCTAAAAAGATCTCTGGCTCCCATCTCTTGAGAATCTCTGATTTAGAGGAGGATAAACAAGTCTGTAAATACTGTTAATACGAAGCAGGTTCTGATAGGTGCAGTAAAGGAAGTAGAGAAACAGTAGATCCCAAAACATGAACACATGGAAACTATGCATACACACCCATTCACATGTATGCTGAGTGGGTTGTATATTTCTAAAGAGAGTCTTGTTAATTCATATTGTATATCTTCAGTATCTTTATCCCTATTTAACCAAATGAGAGAGAAGCACATTCTTCTGTGAATAGTTGTTTATAAAGGCTAGTTATAACATATTTAAGAGATTTGTTTATTATTCAGCGACACTAGAGAAATGCCATTTAAAACCTTGAAAAATTTCAACATACAAGCTTATGATCATTTAGAAATACTATTCCCCCAATCTAGATGTGAACTCTTTTTGTCTGCACAGAGGAGAAAAATACATAACACAAATGGAATTAAGTAATGTGAAGCATTCAATGAAATGTGAAGTACTGATGAAACCTAACGAGGTCAGCCTTGAGGTGGGAGTGAGATGAACAGGGGAGATGTGCCAGGAGGTGGAGACGTTCTCAATGCCAACACATAGCATCCCTATCTACTCACAGAAGCCACCCCCCCCCATGCACCATTATTGTTGTTGTTCAGTCACTAAGTTATGTCTGATTCTTTGTGGCCCCATGAACTACAGCATGCCAAGCTCCTCTGTCTTCCACTATCTCCCAGTTTGCTCAAATTCACGTCCATTGACTCAGTGATGCCTAACCACCTCATCCTCTGCTGCCCCCTTCTCCTTTTGCCTTCAGTCTTTCCCAACGTTGAGGACTTTTCCAATGAGTTGGTTCTTCACATCAGGTGACCAAATTATTGGAGCTTCAGCTTCAGCATAAGTACTTCCAATGAATATTTAAGGCTGATTTCCTTTAAGATTGACTGGTTTGATCTCCTTGCAATCCAAAGGATTCACAAGTGTCTTCTCCACACCACAATTCAAAAGCATCAATTCTTCAACATTCAGCCTTCTTTCTTTGTGGTCCAACTCTCACATCCATACACACTGGAAAAACCACAGCTTTGACTATACGGATGTTTGTGGGCATAGTGATGTCTTTACTTTTTAATAAGCTGTCTAGGTTTGTCATAGCTTTCCTTCCAAGGACAAATGTCTTTTAATTTCATGCCAGGAGACTGGGACATTCTCAGCGACAACAAACAGCATCACCGTCTACCCATGGAAGGCCTCCTGTTAGAGTATATATATTGGGAATACAAAGCAGCAAGATATGAAGGGCACTTTCCTTCCTGGATCTCCCCATATATTGGGGAAGCATCAAAATGTGACAAAGGACAGATGAATAATGTAGATAAGAAAAGCCCCAGGAGTCCAAAATAGGAGAACTTCCCCAAAACAGGGAGAGGTGGGAGATTCGGTGACTGTGATACCGTTTCTAGAAGAAGGTGGGATTTGAGTTGAGCTTACAGGGCCAGGTGGGAGAGAGGAGGCCCACTTTCCAGGCAGAGAAATACTCCAAGTACTTCTCTTTGTGCATGCACATTAAGGCTATATTTTGCCTAACACTTCAAGGGAGGTTATCACCCCCATAACATCCCATGGACCTTACGGGAGTCCACAGACCTGAAGCAAAGATACCCCGCTCTAATGCTTAAGAAATTGCAATATAGTATGCTAGTTGTTCCAAATAACATTCCTTCCCCTCCACCCCATAGTTATAGTAGGAAGCAGCACACAATACTTGGTGACTGGGAGAAATCACACACAATACTTGGATATCGGGTGGTACTCCTGCCACCCAAATTCCTCAGCTGTAAAAAATGATTACTGAAAAACATAAACAAAAAACCCTGCGTGTGCCCTGTTTGCTTTCAGTACTCTTTGCTTCTGAATATTCAGCTTTTGTGTATTTAAAAGCGATGATTGTGATTTGCAAAGCAAGAGTAGAGACACAGGTGTAGAGAACAAACTTAGGGACACCGAGGTGGGGAGGTGGGGGTGGGATGGATTGGGAGATTGAGGCCAATGTGTGTATAATATTGATCCTATGGACAAAATGGATAACTAATGGGAGCCTATTGTAAAGCACAAAGAACTCAACTCAATATTCTGTGGTGAGCTAAATGGAAAGGAAACCCAAAAAAAGAGGGGATATATGCATATGTACAGCTGATTCACTTTGCTGTTCAGAAGAAATTCACACAACTTTGTAAAGCTACCACACTCCAATAAAACGTAATTAAACAATAAAATAAAGCAATGATTGTGGTTCCACTTAAAACAAAGACGGTTGATTGCTTCCATTTCTTGTTATCAGACATCTCTGCGTGTTTTTCTTTCTACTCCTCAACAAGTGAAACTACAGGCATTAATAATTAAATTGCAGTATTTTGAAATCAGATATGGTTCAAAGTGAAAGTGAAAGTTGCTCAGCCATGTCCAGACTCCGTGCGACTCCTTGGACTGTAGACTGCCAGGCTCCACTGTCTGTGGGATGTTCCAGGCAAGAATACTGGAGTGGGTTGCCATGCTCTCCTCCAGAGGATGTTCCTGACCCAGGGATTGAACCCAGGTCTCCCACATTGCAGGCAGACTCTTTACTGTCTAAGCCACCAGGAAATTCATTTTTTATAAAATTATAGTGTTTCAAACACCTCTACCTAATTCTCACTGAATATTAATAAAAGAATGAAATGAAATCCATATAGAAATATTGTTCTTATAGGTTTAATGTTGGAATGTTTTTCAAGAGCAAGTATCTGTATTCTACTTCTCCAAGGTGGCACTAGTGGTAAAGAACCTGCCTGCCAATGCAGTAGACATAAAAGATGAGGATTTGATCCCTGGGTTGGGAGGATCCCCTGGAGGAGGCCATAGCAACTCACTTCAGTATTCTTGCCTGGAAAATTCCATGGACACAGGAACCTGGTGGACTACAGTCCATGGGGTCACAAAGAGTCGGACACAATCGAGCATGCGTGCACAACAACAAACAACATATTCTTTTGCCTCCTAATGGAGGACTATTTTTTTCTTTTTTTGCTTAATAGTTTTTCTTCAGTGATATTCTGGAACACATATCTAGCTTAGCTATCATGAACTTGAATTCACTAAGGTAAAGAAGGCGTCATATCTTCATCATTTGTCCAAGGTTATATCAGTCTCGTGTTTGCAATGTGAGTTGATTTAAGACATACTATGCAAAATCATGCAATATTACAATTAGCAGATACAGAATTCACCAATATGACAGCATCTCCACAATGGGACCCCACGTCTCCACTGAAGGAGAATCCACGTTTGAGGATCAGGGACATCACTTGTTTGGAATCAAAAGGAAATCTGTGTTTTAGACGCATAGCCATCACCTAGAGAAGGGCAAATTCTAGGAAGACATTAACATGACGGCAAATGATTCAGTGCAGTAAGAACCAAACCATTCTCCCCCACCCCTAAATCTTTGAGTTATATAAGAGACAGATAATCACACATTCATCAAATAACTCTTTCAGAACAGAGAAAGTTTAGAGTGTGCACAAGTCTAGCTACTTAATTTGCCAACCTAGTAAAAAATGAAAATGCAGGGCCTCTTGTTCAAAAATTATTGAGAATTTCAAGAGGACAGGAGCCAAGAATTAACCCAAGAAGCCTGGAGCCCTTTTAAGTGCAGTCTTGGGTGACTGCCTTGTCTATATCTGTAAAACAGTGCAATTGTTAACTAACCAATCTTTAGGGGCTTCCCAGGTGGTGATAGTGGTAAAGAATCCTTTTGCCAATGCAAGAGACATAAGAGGCAAGGATTTGACCCCTGGGTTGGGAAGATCTCCTGGAGAAGGAAATGGCAACCTACTCCAGTATTCTTGCCTGGAGAATCCCGTGGACAGAGGAGCCTGGAGGAATACAGTCCATGTGGTCACAAAGATGTGGACACAACTTAGCAACTAAACAACAGATTTATGTATTTATTTGGCTGCACCCTGCAGCATGTGAGACCATACTTCTCCCCCTGGGGATCAAACTTGCATCCGTTGCATTGGAAGGCAAGAGTCTTTACTGCTGGACCACCAAGGAAGTCCCAGGATGTGTTTTATGGATGGCTCATTCATGTGGCTGGCATGTGGATGCTGATTGTGAGAGCTCGCATTGTCCTCCCCACATGGGCCTCTCCACAGAGCAGCTTGAATGTCAACAAGCCATAGAAGCTTATTTCTCCAAAGTGAAGGATTCAAGCTTCAGGCTGAAACTACACTTTGGATCATCTAACCTCAGAAGTCACACACTATTCTTTTTACCATATTTTATTTGTTTGAATTGAGTCATTTAATTTGACCCACATTCAAGGAAGGCAGGATTAGGCTCCACATTAAAGGAAGGAGTGATGAAAATTTTACAAACATATTTGCAAACCATCACATCATCCTTTTCTCCACCTGCTGTAAGCCACCTTATATGTTCCTTCCATATCTACCTTCCTAAATCAAGGCTTTAGTTGATTCTATTCCCTGATCAGAAAATATAAGTGACTTTAAAGTATCAAAGACCAAATAAGAACATCCCTTATTGTTCCCAACACATCTGTCATCCATTATACTTCTGGACCTTGTCATCCTTTCCAGCCAGGCCTACTCACTCACCAACCTCAAACACAGCTGGATCCTTCCAGCTGTGGACATCTCACCCCTCCTCCCAGTTCCAATGGCTTCTGCTTCAGCATTTTCTAGTTTCAGAATAAAACCCATTCCAATTTTCTATGGAAAGTCTTCCAGAATTAAGAAACACACAGTGGTTTCCCTTTTACTTTCATTTTTTAAGCCATTCACTGGTAGTTTATTGGACATCTAAAATAAAATGTTCTAAGAGGTGAGGATATAAAGGTGGAATTGTTCTAAAGTTTGAAGTATTCCTATCTAGTGCTCATAAAATTTCCTTTTGAAAGAAGTCTTAGGAGTCCTTGTCAGTGAGCCTAGCTTGGTGTTAGGGATCTTCTGGTTATTCATTAAATATTCAGTGATTGAAGAAGCAAATACAGGTTATAATAGGTAAGGCTCTATCTATAGGTGAGGCTAATTCTCTCTATCAAGAAGTAGTATTTTGCTTTTTTTCCCTTAAAAAAGAGAGCTATTTTGAAGCTTTTGAGAGAATTAAACCAATTTTTGTCTTAAACTGGAATTACAATGTGTATGTATGTGCATGTGTGCATGCTTAATGGCTCAGTCGTGTGCCTGACTCTGCAACCCTATAGACTGTAGCCATGAAATGTCTGCCCATGAAATGTTCCAGACAAGAATACTGGTGTGTGTGTGTGTGTGTGTGTGTGTGTGTGTGTGTGTTACTCAGTTGTGTTAGACTCTTTGCTGATTCTTTACCATTTGAGCTACCTGGGAAGCCCCAAGAATACTGGAATTTGGGTTGCCAGTTTGTACTCCAGGGGATCTTCCCATCCCAGGGATCAAACCCTTGTCTCTTGGAGTCTCCTGCATTGGCAGGCAGATTCTGTACCACTGAGCCACTTGGGAAGCCCAAGATTGAGTAAGGGTTTTCCCTAGTGGCTCAGTGGTAAAGTGTCCACTTGTCCATGCAGAACACATGGGTTCAATCCCTGATCTGGGAGGATCCCACTTGTGGAGCAACTAAACACGTGCATTACAACTATTGAGCCTACTCAAATGTTAATCTGATTATAACAGCAAAAAAGCTAACAGTTGCTTGGTGTTCTGCTACCTTCTTCAGCCCGCCCCCTAATCATATATCTGGTTAGAATACTGTCATCCTGATGATCTATTTTTGATATTTAAATCAGTTCTTTGTGAATTCTGAATTGTCACAATACAGTCAATATGCCAGTATTCTTGGGCTTCCCCAGTGGCTCAGATGGTAAAAGAATCCACCTGAAATGCAGGAGACCTGGGTTCGATCCCTGGTTGGGAAGATCCCCTGGAGGAGGGAATGGGAACCCGTTCTAGTATTCTTTCCTGGAGAATCCCCATGGACAGAGGAGCCTGGCAGGCTACAGTCCATGGGGTCGCAAAGAGTCAGACACAGCTGAGCGACTAAACACAGTATATACACACAGTAAGCACAGTCAATATGATAAACTTTCAGAAGGGGCTTCTGAAAAGCTTTGTGGGACCCTACCACAACCCTCGATCTTACTGTCAGGTCCCCTAAATGCCTCTTGTTTTGATTTTCTATAGACACCTGATGAGACAAAGGAGCAAATCTTTAGAGTAAAACATTTTAGCTACCAGAGCTCTGCCTGCGTAAATGTTCCCTAAAAGCTTAGAAGCTAGTCATCAGTCTGACTCCAGGAAAACCTTCGGCCACATGGGTCTGAATCACTTCTCCTAAGAGACAAAACAAAGTGCCAAACAAAAATTGCCTGGGGCAGAAGGAATGTGATCTGTGATGTCATGCCTTACGAACACAAGGGATCTGCTGTTGGGTAGACTTGGATTTTGCTTTTTAAAATCATACCTAAGATGAGCATCATGAAGTGGGGGAACTTGACCTCATTTGACCTAAGGGAAGAAATAAAACTAGAATCAGGGCTAGATCTCCAGGCAACTGTAGAAGGAATCCTGTTCGACTCACTAGATTAGCAACTAGATTAACTATTTGAGTCCTTATTACTAAGAGAGAGAAATGTAGAGATCAGGATCATAGATACTTCTGAAATTAAAGTTTGTCCACCAGAGCCAAAGACAGCTGCTGTGTTGTCGCATTTCCTCACTGGGAGGTGTTGTGTGGCTAGCTGATCCATATGAAGCTTTATCTTGTTAAGAAATCAACCGTCTAGGAAATGACTTATTATTCTCTTCATATTATATCTCCACAAAGACAGTGTGGAGTTGAGTTGCTTGGTTTCCAAATGCATAGTTTCAAGCTTAAGCAGCCTTAGAGTTGGGTACAGAGTAAACTTCTTGACTGCATATGAGCTGAATATTGGAAAAATTGGAAAATTGGGTTTTGAAGATCTTAAAACTAATAAACTGTAATGGAAAAGTTTAGGAAAAAAGAATATAGATAGATATCTATGTATGTATAGACATGTGTATATATAACCGAATCACTTTGCTGTACACCTGAAACTAACATGATATTGTAAATCAACTATATTATGAAGATAAAGAAAAAAATCTTAAAAATGAAACAATATATGGTAGAATTTCATTAAATGGGAAAGGTTACCAGACGGTTCTTTCTGGAGGTTGTGGGAATCACTCAAAACTTCTTTCAAAATATTCAGAGCATCTGAAAAGTGACCAGCCTTGCTCCATTTTTAAGAATATGTCATAATCCCCATGGATTTTCTTTTTATCCAGAGATGGATTGTCACATGCTGGTTATTTTCTGAGTTGTCTGAATGTTCCAATGACCAGATGACCAACTTTAGATCATGCTACAGAACTACAGCAAGCACCCTTGCAGGCCTTATATAACCAATCTTGTAACCCAAGGACAGCAGGACATTCCAGGCAGCACTTTCATTCTCAGCTGGGGAGGCAGGAGCTGGGCCTCTTGGAAGGGCATTGCCCACAGTGCCTCTGGGGGACTGGGAAGCTCTGACTTCTTATCTTGGGATCCAGCCATGGCTTCCTCCTCCCCCCACAACGTTTGACCAGAGAGACAATATTCCCTATGGACACAAGGCGAAGTTCTCAAAACTTTCTCAAACTTTTTTGAACTAATGGATGAGGGGAAAGTCACCTGGGAATTCACAGTTAGAATAGATCTATTTTTAGTTGGTTGCAACCCAGATAGAGTTTGTGAGAAATTGGAGGTGTGGTGTAGCTATTACTTCATTCTTCTTCCTCCCACTGATCTGGGTCACAATCACCTTCTTGAGAATCCTCACTAAGGAATACATCAAGATTTATGTCAAGATCCCAGAGACCTGGGGTGACCTGGGTGATGCAATGAAGTGGGATTCTGTGGTTCCCTTGACACTAATAATCACTAAATACTCATTCACTATAATAATCTTGAATGAAGTAGTAAAAGAATATTGCAAGAGGAACACACTATGGCTTCCACATCATGGGGAGGAGATGTCTATTCCCAACTCTGGTACTTGCTATTTGACATTGAGTCTAATTTAATCTGTGGCTCATTTTCCTCCTTCTTAAAATTAGGGAATGGGCAAGATGACCTCAAAAGTCCCTTTCCTATAATCTTGTAAATTCACATAAAGAGTTTTTACTTTTATAGCCTTTGTTTTTCATGATTATTAAACTAATTTTTCAATAAAGAAACATCCCAACATTAAATTTTAAATCTCTTAATTTTACCATAAAGCATTCTAAGCATTACTTTTCAGAAAGATCAAAGTAAAAATAAAATGAATCCCATCCCAGTGGAATAAAAGAGGATTAAATAAGGGAATACACATAAAGTGTTTCACACAGTCTCAAGTTCTTAGTAAATTCTCAATAAGTAGAAACAATTCTTATTGTTAGTATCATATAAGCATTTATTCATTCATAAATCTTAGCGTGTATACCAGCTCATGGTGACAGAAAAATGTTGAACAAGAGAGACAAGTTTATAGTCTTCACTTTCACTATTGGCTGAGACTTATTGATTCCTAAATTGACCCAAGCCATTTTAGAACTTGATGAACAAATGTTCATGCCAGGAATTTGGTCCTACCCTGTTAATGACTAAGGATGGGGTAGGTCTGGGAGGACTACATCAAGGGAAAGAACCCTTTCTTGCTCTCATCTGCCAACTGTTCACACAGATAGTTTTCCATGTTTCTTACTTCACAAAGTCCACTCCAAGCTTACGTCTTTGGTCTTTTTCCCATTACAAGGTACAACAGCACTGTATCACCTGAAGTCATGTGACTACCTTCCCATCAAATCATTTACCTGTGTTTTTAAATTCTCTTTAAGAGCTAAGCAATAATCAAGAATGCAACAAATATTGCTGGGAAGTCTTGTGGATTCACCCTGGTTAATCATTCTGTAATTCCTGGATGCAAGTTATACACAAGGTGATCTCTCCACCCCCCCCCCCATTAAAAAATTTTTTTTAATTTGGTCACCTCAGGAACTGAAAATTTCACAGGGGCCGATCCTTAATGCTCTTAGTGACAAAGTTGCCTAGGTTAAGCTGATTCTCCTGTCTTTGTTCAGTTTTCCATGTAGGTCTTTGAAAGTTCAAAGCAGCCAATTTATCCTTTCTTTCCTGGTGAGATATTCATCAAAATTTTTCTTATCATTTAAAATGTGTTGACTAACATGCAATAAAACATTATTTTTCAACTTTCCTCCCTTCAACATAGACGCATATTTGGCCACTTATGATGGAATTCAGTTCCTGTGTGCATGCTAAATCACTCAATCATGTCTGACTCCTGCGACTCCATGAACCATAGCCTGCCATTCTCTTCTGTCCATGGAATTCTCCTGGCAAGAATACTGGAGTGGGTTGCCATGCCCTCCTCCAGGGGATCTTCCCGTCCCAGGGATCGAACCCGAGTGTCCTGCGGCTCCTACAATGCAGGCAGATTCTTTACCTCTGAGCCATCATGGAAGCCCATTTAGTTCCTAAGAGCAGCCTAATCCAGTTAGAAGACTTTGTGGCAGCATACATGGGCTCCAAGTCATATTGAACATGGTTGTTTTTCTATTCTTTCCAGTTATAAACCTGTGAAGAATGGGAATCTGGCAAGGGAGAGGAAGAATTTTTTCCCTTCTTTGCTGCAAATAATGCCACTGAAAGGTAAGAAAGACTCTGTGAATGACATTAAGTGATTTTATTAACAGAAAGAAAACAGGAAAAGTTTATTTTTGTTGTATACAGATACCCACTGTGATTTTAAATACCTTTCTTTAAAAAGGACAAACATATTAGGTGAATGATGACCATTCTAGAAAAAGTATAAAAGTCAGACTTTTTTATTAGCATGTCCTGCCTCTCATCAAAGTATCCTCAGTTACTCAGTCAAAGCTGCATCACACATCACACATCTTACTACAATTGAGTCATGCCATCCTCATGATTTAGCCTCTGCCCGTCTCCAAGACCCCAATATTAATTAACTCTGCTGTTTACTGGACTTACCTTTTAATATTTTTTCACATAGATTAGTCATTAATTTCAAGGAGCAAAGAGGAGTTATGCTTTGGGGGGAATGATAGAAAAAAAAAAGAATTCAAAAGATACAGAGGAAAAGGTCCTTGAACCCGGGCGAATGTTGCTTCTTTTCATGCCCACCTCACTACTGTCTTGTCATTGATCACTCATTTATTGAACTTATGGTTTGTCGTATACTGTGAAGGATGAAGAAGATTAATCAAGGAGGGTAGATAAAAATGCAAATAATAATATAACATTATTTCAATCACATTCATTTCCAAACTTTTACTGAATTCTTACTATAAGCTATTTTCTCTGCTAAGTGCTAGCAATATAAAGATTAAAGACATTGTTCTAACTTTCTATCATTAAAAGTATTAACAATAACACAGACAAAGTGCCTTGGAATCTTAGGAAGGAAAAAGAGTATACATATCAGAGAAAAAACAAATTAAAGGCAGGCTGCATGCTGATAAGGGTAATAAAATTGTAAAGAGGCCAATGCAAAGATTATATCCAAGCCATACCGCTGCTGCTGCTGCTGAATCGCTTCAGTTGTGTCTGACTCTGTGTGACCACATAGACGGCAGCCCACCAGGCTCCACCGTCCATGCGATTTCCCAGGCAAGAGTACTGGAGTGGGTTGCCATTGCCTTCTCCACAAGCCATACTAGACATAAAATAAATATTTACTGAAAATAAAAGCAAGAATCATCTTTTTTTATGGAAAAATAATTTCACTTATACTTTTCCCACAGAAGAAGATGGAATTTTTAAAAAAATTTACCAGCTATAGAGAAGCTATGGATAATAGCTAAGTGTCTCAACCTAAGTAAACAAAGGACATAATACGTAGAAATGAGAAGGCAACAGAAATACTTGCAAATCTTAACAAATCTCTGTGAAGTAAGACGAAATAATAAAATAAATTTACATAATGGTTACAAACAGGGGCTTAGTGATGGGAGAAAAAAAACAACTAGATTTGCCTATAATTAAGCCAGATAAACTTCCCTCTCTTTTAAACAAATTGTTAATTTAAATAATTAAACCTTTTCTAAAGGAGTTGGATATAAAGGAAACCAAGTAATACACTCAAAGAATACCTGAGAGAAGAGACTCTTAGAACTCTCTCCCAAGTTCCCCGTCCCACTCTGCCCTGCATGGAAGAGCCAGCTCCATTGGACCTATCACAATCCGACCTACTCAATACTAGAAAAAGTCTAATCCTAACACTTTTAGAAAAGATAATTACTTTCTGGTACAATTGTAGTTTTGTTTCTGACTGTCCAAAGATGGACAGCAGTCCCACAGGCCTGGTTTTGCCCAGCAGGTTGCATGCTGCATCTCTGTAAATCCCTTGTTCTCTATAAATGGGAAACTGTGAGATCCAGCAGACCTCGTGGCTCTTGGCCTCTCATTGTCTGGACAATAAGATTGTTGGCATCAGCAATGGGAAAAGCTAATTAAGCCATTATCCAACTCTCAGGTAAGAATGGAATTACTCTTACTGGTTATAGCATTGTTATGTGCATTATTACCTCTTTGGACTAGAGAAATAACATTACAATTATTTTGTTCTAAATCCGGGGTCTCTGTCTTTCTCAAGCATAGGATATATATGTAGGATACATATACATAACTTATTTGTATAAGTTATATGTAATTTATATGTATGATTTAAAAGCATGTTTATAAGCTCTCTTGCTCCTGGTGTCTTTTTTTTTTTTTTCTCTTGATGAGGGAGAAATGGTTCAAGTGACCACAGGAAGTAGAAAGGAGAGGGACTGAATAAAAGATGATGGACAAATTGGTATCTGGCCCCTGAAATTGCACTTTGACTTTGAAAAATGAATGTTAGCAATATTCCATCCAATTGGTTTGCATCTCCTAGGCTTAAAGTGGAACTTAGAGCACACAGAGGATGGTCCTCCTACCATGTACCCAGGGTATTTTGGTCACTATGACATTTACAGATTTATATTTGGAAAGATCTTAACTGACCTTTAACAGTGCGTTAGTATGGTCTTTGGAACTGACTTTAAATGGGAATTAAGAAAGATCACACTTTTTGTTAAAATTTCATCTTAAAAATATTCAAACTTAAATATGGGCCCCACTCTCTACCTGCTGTGATAATTTTCTCTGTTAAAGTGATGTGTCTAAGAGTGTTCCAGAAAACTCTTAAAGAAGCTAACAAATTTAGTAGTTATTCTGATATATCTCACTTAAAGCAGGTGCTATTTCTGGATTAAAAAAGCATAAATAAAAAGATTATACATTTTACAGATGTTTCCACTAGATTATCTTATTAAATACATAAAGTCCTCTTATGTGTTATGAAGACTGTTCAGACTTTTAGAATTAATCTCTAGTTTAAAACAAGTCTGAAACCAACTAATTAAAACTTCAATTAAATTGTTTATTTTTTCTCTACACTCTACTTTTATAACAAAGAGTCAAATCACAAGAAAACCCTCCACTGATTTCAGGACTTTATTTTTGCACACAGGTATTCACATTTATGCATTTGTTTACCCAAACAGGTGGCATACGGCCAATCTTCTTCCTTCTTCTGCTTTCCTTCTTCCCTTCTTCTTCTGAGCTCACAAATATTTACTGAATACCAACTGTGTCCCAACCTTTTCCAACTGCCAGAAAAACAATAATGAGCAACAATAATGGGCCAGGTTCCAGGCCTGATGGAAGTTACAGTCAGCTGGTAGCATAAAAAAGCAAGCAAGGAATTCCAGTACAGGCCTGTGATGGGAAAGCCCTGAGTGCTTGAGGACCACAAGGGAGAGATGCTTTAATCCAGTTTGGAGGTTAGAGCAGTGACATCCAAGCTGAGATCTGAGGGGTCAGTAGCAGCTGCCAGTCAAGGAAGGCAGAGCAGTCTTCTACCGGGAAGGTACAGCATGTGTGGAGGCTCAGGTGTAAGGGAGAGAGAGAACAGTCAGGGGCCTCCCAGGTGGCTCAGTGGTAAAGGACCCACCTGCCAATGCAGAGGATGCAGATTCAATCTCTGGGTCAGGAGGATCCCCTGCAGAAAGAGATGGCAACCCACTCCAGTATTCTTGCCTGGAAAAGTCCCACGGACAGAGGAGCCTGGCAGGCTACAGTCCACAGGGTCGCAAAGAGTGGGGCATGGCTTAGTGACTTAACAACCACAACCAGTGGTAGGGGGGATGGAGCATAGTAGATAATTTTCAAAGCCATTTGAAAGGTAGGGTCAATAGGTGGCTTTGAACAGTTATGTGTGTGTGTGTGTGGCTGCGCAGGAAGAAGAGAAAGGAAAGTGTGGCCACAGAATTTCTGGTTTTGGCAGTTGCAACAGTATGATGATACCTCAGACCCAGAACACAAAGAAGAAAGAGTGTGAATTTAATTTAGTGAGAAATTAGAGTCAAAGTGGGGTTTCCCTGGTGGCTCAGATGGTAAAGAATCAGCCTGCAAAGCAAGAGACCCAGGTTCGATCCCTGGGTTGGGAAGATCCCCTGGAAAAGGAAACGGCAACCCACTTCAGTATTCTTGCCTGGAGAATTCCACAGACAGAGGAGCCAGGCAGACCACAGTCCATGGGATAGCAAAGAGTTGGACACTACTGAGCGACTAACGCTAACACTAGAGTCAGGATGACTTATAGACAGCTGGCTATACCATTCTGAGAAAGAGAAGAGACCTCACAGTTGCGGATGCAGAACTAGCAATGTAAACATGATTATTAAAGCCGTGAGAGTGAGTGAGACCACACAAGAAACATACCAGAGATTAAGACTAGAATTTAGATGGATATCTGTCCATTGTGCTCGTAAGTGAACAACAATCTTGGATACAATGAAGTTAATGTGTTCTCGCGGCAGGGGTTGGTGGGGGTCTCTTCTCATCTGTAGAGATTTCAGATTATGACTCCCCTCAGGACCTCCTATGACATATGGTAGGAAGAGTTGCTTGGAAGAACCAGTTTCTGGGTGCCACAGAGGAGAAGATAGTTGTGGGAGAAGTCAAACTATTTGGATTCAAGCTGTTTTAAAAGCTACCACTTTTCCTATGCATGGTTATACCAGTCACTTTCAGGTATCTGGTTTTAAACTAGGGAGAGAAGGTAGGATTACATCTGCCTCCAATCCATGTAGAACAGTCCATCCTTTTACATTTCCCTCTCATAGTTTGTGAACCTTTAGTACAGAGTGCCAGACTTTTCATCTAAAAGTAGACATCAAATTGCTCTTAACAAAAACCCCAATGGCAAAGGTGTACGTGTATGATGGTGGGTCTCTGTGTTTAAGAAGATGCAAAAAGGAAATGGCACTTGCTAAGTATAAAATCGAGCAAGTTATACAGAATAATAAGTAAGATTCAGTTCAGTTCAGCTCAGTCTCTCAGTCGTGTCCGACTCTTTGCGACCGCATGGACTGCGGCACGCCAAGCTTCCCTGTCCATCAGCAACACCTAGAGCTTACTCAAACTCATGTCCATCGAGTAGGTGATGCCATCCAACCATCTCATCCTCTGTCATCCCCTTCTCCTCCAGCCTTCAATCTTTCCCAGCATCAGGGTCTTTTCTAGTGAGTCAGTTCTTCGCATCAGGTGGCCAAAGGATTGGAGTTGCAGCTTCAGCATCAGTCCTTCCAGTGAATATTCAGGACTGATTTCCTTTAGAATTAACTGGTTTGATCACCTTTCAGTCCAAGGGACTCTCAAGAGTCTTCTCCAACACCACAGTTCAAAAGCATCAATTCTTTGCCAGTCTGCTTTCTTTATAGTACAACTCTTACATCTGTACATGACTGCTGGAAAAACCATAGCTTTGACTAGACAGACCTTTGTTTGCAAAGTAATGTCTCTGCTTTTTAATACGCTCTCTAGGTTTGTCATAGCTTTTCTTCCATGGAGCAATCGTCTTTGAATTTCATGCCTGCAATCACCATCTGCAGTAATTTTGGAGCCCAAGAAAATAAAGTCTCTCACTGTTTCCATTGTTTCCCTGTCTATTTGCCATGCAGTGATGGGACCAGATGCCATGCTCTTAGTTTTCTGAATGTTGAGCTATAAGCCAACTTTTTCACTCTCCTCTTTCACTTTCATCAAGAGGCTCTTTAGTTCTTCTTCACTTTCTGCCATAAGGTTGGTGTCATCTACATATCCGAGGTTATTGATATTTCTCCCAGCAGTCTTGATTCCAGCTTGTGCTTCATCCAGCCTGGCATTTCACATGATGTACTCTGCATATAAGTTAAATAAGCAGGGTAAGAATATACAGCCTTGATGTACTCCTTTCCTGATTTGGAACCCCACCTTTATTTCTTGAAAAACCTATGTGCTTTTGGAGAACACTTAAAACTATTGAAAAGAAGAGAAAGTTTCATTAGAAACACAGCTGAAAATGTCAATCAAAAGAAAGTGTGGTCATCGACGTTTCATAAACTTTCTAGACAAATCCCAGGTGAATGTTTCCCTTGGGACTTTTGTCCCAACTAGAGTTTAGAAATTCATTTTGGGGCAAATTGCTTGAAAATAATGTGAGCACTATAGCAAAACTGTGCAATTCAGGTTGGTAAAATAAGTACTCAGAAAGGTACACAATTAAATAAGTTGAAAGTACATGCATTTGATGAAATTCTCTGGGGACAACTAAAAGCAAAGAGAAAAAAACCCCAGAAAAACTGGTTATGTCAGAAAATGGCCAGAAAACTGGGATTCTGCTTGCATGATAGTGAACATCAGTATTTGCATTACCTTGCCTATTGACTTCCTGTCTAAAGAGGAAAGAAGTTCACGCATACAATAAAACTCTGTGAGGATTAATGAGTGTGTGTTTAAAGCCTTGCAAAGAATCCAGATGAAAGACATTGTACACAAACAAAGCATTTGTATCGTTTAATCTAACCGTGGCTATAAGCCCGGCAATACCATAAAAAAACATCCTTCCACATGCAGGAACTTGAACTTCAAAGAAAGGGAGAAAAGTGCCCAGCATCACTGACATATCCTAAATTTTCCTCCTCCAGATTCTCTTGATGGTTGTGATTTTTCTCTTTTATAATTCCCCGAATTCCAAACAATTAAAGAATGTACTTTTTCTTACTACACTGGTTTCTTCTAAAGTCAGAACAGGGTTCAACTTTCCCCTTCACGTCTATGTGATGCAACAGCACACTCATTAGGAACCATGTAGAAGTTCAGGGTGTTGCCCAGACCATCCTCAGGCATATCTAAAGCACTCAGATTCTTATGTGGGGATTATTAACAGTAGAATACAAAACAGAAGAGTTCAGAACACCTTAGCACAGACATAGAACATTAGTGTTGTAATAACCAAAAGTTTCAACATTTTAATTTATAATTTGTCCAAGGTAGGATTTTTTTTCATTGTTTAAAAATCTGTTTATTTTTAATTGAAGGATCATCATTCTAAAATATTGTGTTGGTTTCTGCCATATATCAACATGAATCAGCATGGCCATACATATGTCCCCTTGCTCTTAACTTATTCCCAGCTCCCACACCATTCCACCCCTCTAGGTAGTCACAGAGCACCAAGGTAGGATTATAATGTGGGATTGATTCCACATTACAATTCCATCCACCTGCTACTTGGGCACAGAGTGATTTATCAGTAATAACATTGGCCATTACTGGAACATGTTTATAATACTCTCCAAGGGCAGATATGGGTGCTGGCTAATGTTCTCAGTTCAGGTTCCAGATAGGAAGGGACTCCTTCTAAATGTAGTTTACCCAGACTAGTGGAGGAATCAGAGATAATATACTGCTAAAAAGAACATGCCTCCAGAGAGGGTGTAGGTAGAAAACATTTAGGCTAGAGAGAGACACAGAACTGAAGAATTACAGATGACTTTAAGATCTCTGAATCAAGAAGAGTATGTCCTCGCAAGATGGCCTCGCAGAGGAGAAGAGGCATTACTAGATTCTTGGGGGAAAGAAGGAAAAACTGATATAAAACTCCCTTTAAACTTTAAAAATGATCACTTTTAAGTTTAGATCTTGACAGAGAGTGTGGTCCAGATATTCTCATACATCTATTAAGATACTTTTTAAATACAAGGACATGAACTAGGTGGTCACTCCTCAGTTATTTAAAGATTGTGGTGGCCAGTGGAAAGATGTTCAGGTGAGAAACACCCTTATGATGTACTGGTTAGTGAGGTATTATTGTTGTTCAGTTGTTAAACTGTGTTCAACTCTTTGCAACCCCATGGACTGCAACACACCAGGCTCCTCTGTCTTTCGCTATCTCCCGGAGTTTGTTCAAATTCATCTCCATTGAGTCAGTGATGCTCTCTAACCATCTCATCTTCTGCTACCCCCTTCTCTTGCCCTTAATCTTTCTCAGTATCAGGGTCTTTTCCAATGAGTTGACTCTTCATAGCAGGTGGCTAAAGTATTCTGACTGGAGCTTCAGCATCAGTCCTTCCAATGAATATTCAGGGTTGATTTCCTTTAGGATTAATTGATTTGATCCCCTTGCAGTCCAAGGGACTCTCAAGAGTCTTTTCCAGCACCACAATTGGAAAGCATCAGTTCTTCTGTGCTCAGTCCTCTTTATGGTCCACCACTCACATCCAAACATGACTACTAGAAAAAGCAGAGCTTTGACTGTAAAGACCTTTGTTGGCAAAGTAATGTCTCTGCTTTTTAATATGCTGTCTAGATTTGGCATAGCTTGTCTTCCAAGGAACAAGTGTCTTTTAATTTCGTGGCTGCAGTCACCATCTGCAGTGATTTTAGAGCCCAAGAAAATAAAATTTGTCATTGTTTCCACTTATTCCCCTTCTATTTGGCATGAAGTGATGGGACTGGATGCCATGATCTTAGTAGTCTGAATGTTGAGTTTCAAGCCAGCTTTTCACTCTAGTTCTTTCACCTTCACCAAGAGGCTCTTTAGTTCCTCTTCTCTTTCTACCATTAGAGTGGTATTATCTCATATTTGAGGTTGTTAATATTTCTCCTGGCAAGATTGAATCTAGTTTGTGATTCATCCAGCCTGGCATTTCACATGATGTGTTCTACATAGAAGTTAAATAAGTAGGCTGACATTATACAGCTTTGTCATACTCCTTTCCCAATCTTGAACCAGGCAGTTGTTCCATATTCTGCTAACTGATGCTTCTTTACTTACAAACAGGGTTCTCAGGACACAGGTAAGATGGTCTGATATTCCCATCTCTTTAAGAATTTTCTACAGTTTGTTGTGATCCACACAGTCAAAGACTTTAGCATAGTCAATGAAGCAGAATTAAATGTTTTTCTGGAATTCCTTTGCTTTCTCTATCATCCAACAAATGTTGGCAATTTGATCTCTGATTCCTCTGCCTTTTCTAAATCCAGCTTGTACATCTGGTTCACATACTACTGAGGCCTAGCTTGAAGGATTTTGAGCATAAGTTTACTCGCATGTGAAATAAGTGCATTGGACAGCAGTTTGAACATTTTTGGCATTGTCTTTTTTGGAATTGGACTGAAAACCCACCTCTTCCAGTCTTGTGTCCACTGCTGAGCTTTCCAAATTTGCTGACATATTGAGTGGAGTACTTTAGCAGCAGCATCTCTTAGGATTTGAAATAGCTCAGCTGGAATTCCATCACCTCCACTGGCTTTGTTTGTAGTAATGCTTCCTAAGACCCACTTGACTTTACACTCCAGGATGTCTGGCTCTAGGTTAGTGACCACACCATTGTGATCACCCAGGTCATTAAGAACATTTTTATATACTTCTTCTGTGTATTCTTGCCACCTCTTCTTAATATCTTCTACTTCTGTTAGGTCCATATAATTTCTGTCCTTTATTGTGCCCATCCTTGCATGAAATAGTCCCTTGATATCTCCAGTTTTCTTGAAGAGATCTCTAGTCTTTCCCATTCTATTGTTTTCTTCTCCTTTTTAATTTTTTTTTTTTGCAGCATTCATTTAAGAAGGCCTTCTTACCTCTCCTTGCTATTCTCTGGAAATCTGAATTCAGTTGAGCATGTCTTTCCTTTTCTCCCTTGCCTTTCACTTCTCTTCTTTCCCCAGCTATTCGTAAAGCCTCTTCAGACAACCACTTTGCCTTCTTGCGTTTCTTTTTCTTTGGGATGGTTTTGAATCAAGAGGGAAGGGGGCAGGGCACAACTGTTAAAAGAACAGCATAGCCTAATGACACAACCTAAACCTATTAGAATCAAATGGGTCCAAGATGGTAGACAAATCAACTTTGACTAGACCTTGATCCTCAGTCAGCAAGCTAAATGACACACTCAGAAGTGCCATGACAGTTCCAAGGCACCATCAAAGTGGTGGTGGCACAATTGCTGGAAATCTCCACCCCTTCCCCAAAATAGTTAGAATAATCCTCCCACTTATTAGCCTATGAAATTACCCAGCCCATAAAAGCTAACCATGCCACATTTTGAGGCTGCACTTTCCCTCTGTGATGGCCCACACTGTCTGTGAATTGTGTTTCTCTCTGAATAAATTCACTTTTCACCTATCAGTTTATCTCTCACTGGATTCTTTCTGAGATGAGACATCAAGAAGCTAAGCTCCATTAGGTCATGAAACCAGGTCTGTGATCTCATTTGGAAGACTGTGGGTTTTGACTGGGACTGAGTCCCAGCACATAGGTTCAAGCCCCAGTCTGAGATAAATGGTTTCCATTTTGGTCACTGCCTACTAATGTGGTATGCTTATGACCAAAAATCCCAAGTTTCAGAAAGGCTCCACTTCACTTCTGTTTTCTCATTTGTAAAATAGTCTTCACATTGTATAAGGATCATGAAGATCAAAAGAGAAAATACACATTAAGCCTAGCAAAAGATGAATGCTTAATATGTCATTATTCACTGTCACCTCTCACACACAGGAGTGGCTGTGTGCACCCCTCTTCACAGATGCACAAACTCTCACCTAGTTTTTAAAAACAAGAGTCCTGAAAAAGAAAACAGAGATCAAAATGAAAGTATAATTTTTTTGAAAGAAGAGAACATTTTTATTCTCCCAACGTACACCATATTGCATTCAACAAAAAAAGGAATACTTCAGAAATATTGTGGATTTGTTCTAGACTATGGCAATAAAGTGAATGTTACAAAAAATTGAGTCACATGAATTTCTGGTTTCCCAATGCATATAAATGTTATATTTATACTATACTATAGTCTATTAAATATGCAATAGCACTATGCCTAAAATAATTATGTACATACCTTAATTAAGGGCTTCCCTGGTGGCTCAGTGGTAAAGAATCTGCTTGCAATGCTGGAGATCTAGGTTTGATCCCTGGATTGGGAAGATCCCCTGAAGAAGGGCATGGCAACCCACTCCAGTATTCTTGCCTGGAGAATCCCCATGGGCATAGTTGTCTGATGGGCTACAGTCCATGGGGTCTCAAAGAGTCAAACACGAATGAGTGACTAAGCACAGCACACATTAGTTAAATATAATTTGTTGCTAAAAAGTATTATCTCTCATCTGAGCCTTTAGTTAATTGTCACCTTTTTGTTGTTGGAGGGTCTTGCCTGGATGTCTGCTGACTGATGAGGGTAATGGTTGCTGAAGATTAGAGTGTTGTTGTTCAGTTGCTCAGTCGTGTCTGACTCTTTGCAACCCCATGGACTGTAATACACCAGGCTTCCGTATCTTCGCTATCTCCCAGATTTTGCTCAAATTCACGTCCATTGAGTCAGTGTTGCTATCCATCCATCTCATCATCTGTCACCCTCTTTTCCGCCTGCCTTCAATCCTTCCCAGCATCAGAGTTTTTTCCAGTGAGTCGACCCTTTACATCAGATGGCCAAATTATTGGAACTTCAGCTTCAGCATCAGTTCCTCCAATGAATATTCAGGGTTGATTTCCTTTAGGATTGACTGGTTGGATCTCCTTGCAGTCCAAAGGACTCTCAAGAATCTTCTTCAACACCACAGTTCAAAAGCATCAGTTCTTCGGTGCTCAGCCTTCTTTACGGTCCAACTCTCACATCTATACATGACTACTGGAAAAACCATAGCTTTGACTAGATGGACCTTTGTTGGCAAAGTAATGTCTCTGCTTTTTAATATGCTGTCTTTTTTAATCTAGCTTTTTTCACTCTTCTCTTCACTTTCATCAAGAGGCTCTTTAGGTCCTCTTAGCTTTCTGCCATGAAGGTGATATCATCTGTACTGGGTTTTTTTTTTTTTAATTTTGAAGAAAAAGTTTCTGCCTTTGAATGATCTCTGACTAATGTATGAATAAAAGCATTATTATTTATGTATTTTTCATTTATAGTGAGTCTATCTCTTGGCAAACCTTATAAAGAAGTTAGTAAACATTCCTATAAGACAAATCAACTCTAAGATTTATATTTTGGTGATGTTAGCAGTAATAAAACATTTTTCAGAACGTGTTACTCACATCAGACATGACTCTTAAAAGCCTATGCCCAGCTGTAGTGAGAAAGCAATAAAAGTCAGAACTAGAATGGAAATGTTTTGTATTCATCAGGCTGCCTCCTGTCTTTCTATTGATGCTAATGACTGCTGGTAAAATCTTTACTTTGTCTTGTTTATTAAGTATGATTCAGTCTTCAGTTCAGTTCAGTCACTCAGTTGTGTCCAACTCTTTGCGACCCCATGAATCGCCAACTCCCGGAGTTTACTCAACCTCATGTGCATCGAGTCGGTGATGCCATCCAGCTATCTCATCCTCTGTCGTCCCCTTCTCCTCCTGCCCACAATCCTTCCCAGCATCAGGGTCTTTTCCAATGAGTCAGCTCTTCGCATCAGGTGGCCAAAGTATTGGAGTTTCAGCTTCAACATCAGTCCTTCCAATGAACACCCAGGACTGATCTCCTTTAGGATGGACTGGTTGGATCTCCTTGCAGTCCAAGGGACTCTCAAGAGTCTTCTCCAACACTACAGTTTAAAAGCATCAATTCTTTGATGCTCAACTTTCTTCACAGTCCAACTCTCACATCCATACATGACCACTGGAAAAACCGTAGCCATGACTAGATGGACCTTTGTTGGCAAAGTAATGTCTCTGCTTTTTAACATGCTATCTAGGTTGGTCATAACTTCCCTTCCAAAGAGTAAGCGTCTTTTAATTTCATGGCTGCAATCACCATCTGCAGTAATTTTGGAGCCCCCCCAAAAAATAAAGTCTGACACTGTTTCCACTGTTTCCCCATCTATCTGCCATGAAGTGATGGGACCAGATGCCATGATCTTAGTTTTCTGAATGTTGAGTTTTAAGCCAACTTTTTCACTCTCCTCTTTCACTTTCATCAAGAGGCTCTTTAGTTCCTCTTCACTTTCTGCCATAAGGGTGGTGTCATCCACATATCTGAGGTTATTGATATTTCTCCCAGCAATCTTGATTCCAGCTTGTGTTTCTTCCAGCCCAGGGTTTCTCATGATGTACTCTGCATATAAGTTAAATAAGCAGGGTGACAATATACAGCCTTGACATACTCCTTTTCCTATTTGGAACCAGTCTGTTGTTCCATGTCCAGTTCTAACTGTTGCTTCCTGACCTGCATACAGGTTTCATGAAGGTGAAAGAAAAAATATTTTTTTCTTGTAATTAGAGCTCAGAATTTACTCTCCTAACAATTTTCATGTTTCATAACATAGAGCAGTATTAATTCTATGAGTACATCACATCCCTAGCATTTATTTACCTTGTAACTGTAAGTTTATATCTTTTGACCACCTTCATTAAGTACACCCTCCTACCACTCCTCACCTCTGGTAACCACAAATCTGATTTCTTTTTCTACTAGTTTGTTTGTTTGTTTTGAAGCATAATTGATATACAAAACTATGTTAGTTCTGGTGCACACCATAGTGATTTGATATTTCTATACTTTCCAAAATGATCACTATGAGTAATAGTTACCATCTGTCACCTTACAAAGGTATTAAGTTACTATTTACTGTATTCCTCTCCTGGTATATTCCATCCCCATGACTCATTTATTTTGTAGCTGAAAGTCTATAACTCTTAATCTCCCTTGCCTATTTCTTTCCTCTCCTGACCCACTTCCCTCTGGCAACCACATGTTTGTTCTCAGTATCAATGACTCTGTTTCTGTTTTGTTGTTTATGATTTGTTGTTTTTTTTTAAATTCCATATATAAATTGTAATACAGAGTATTTGTCTTTCTCTGCCTAACTTATTCCACTTAGCATAATATCTTCTAGGTCATCCATGTTGTAGCAAATAGCAAGATTTTATTCTTTGTTATGGCTGGGTAGTGTTCCATTGTACATATATTCTACATCTTCTTTAATCCATTCATCTATGGATGAACATTTAGGTTGTTTCCATGCCTTGGCTATTGTAAATAATGCTGCAGTGGACAAAAGGGTACATACATATTTCTGAATGAGTGTTTTTGTTTTCTTCAGATAAATACCCAGAAGTGGAATTACTGGATCCAATGTTAGCTCTATTTTTAATTCACTTTTAGAAATCTCCAGAGTTATTTTTCATGGTATCTGCATGAATTTACATTCCATCAGCAGTGCACAAGGGTTTCCTTTTCTCCACATCCTCTCCAACACTTCTTACCTGTGGTCTTTTTGATAATAGCCATTCAGACAGCTGTGAGATGATATCACATCATGGTTTTGATGTGTATATCCCTGATGATTAGTGATATTGAGCATCTTTTCACATGCCTATTGGCCATCTGTATGTTTTCTTTGGGAAAATGTCTATTCAAGTCCTCGGCCCATTTTTTATTTGGATTATTTGATTTTTTTTGATATTGAGTTGTATGAGTTCTTTGCATATTTTGGATATTAATTCCTTATTAGATTTCATTTACAAACATCTTCTCCCATTCAGTAGGCAGCCTTTTTGTTTCATTGTTTGTTTCTTTCACTGTGCAAAAACTTTTTAGTTTGATGTAGTCCCATTTGTTTACTTTTGCTTTTGTTTCCCTTACATAAAGAGACATATTTAGAAAAAAAAAAATTTTTGCTAAGACCAACGTCTGTCCTTGCTTACTAATTCTATCATCTGTGTCATTTCTGGTTATACTTATACTGATAAATTTTTCTCATGTTTATGAGTCATATTCAACTGCTTGTTTGCTGAGTAATTTTTCATTTGACATCAAATACCAGACATTGTGAATTTTAAACTTTTGGGTGCCAGATTTTGCTGTATTATTCGTTTAAAATATTTTGATTATTCAATAAAATATTTTTAAAAATGTTTTTATTAAAGGAAATCAGTCCTGAATATTCATTGGAAGGACTGATGCTGAAGCTGAAACTCCAATACTTTGGCCACCTGATGCGAAGAATTGACTGATTGGAAAAGACCCTGATGCTAGGTAAGATTGAAGGCAGGAGGAGAAGCGGACAACAGAGGATGAGGTGGTTGGATGGCATTACCAACTCAATGGAGATGAGTTTGAGCAAGCTCCAGGAGTCGGTGAAGGACAAGGAAGCCTGATGAGCTGCAGTCCATGGGTGGCAAAGACTCGGGCATGACTGAGTGACTGAACTGAAGTGATTTTGATATTCTGCTCTTACATTTAGTTTATTTACTTGAAAACAGTTTTATCCTTTCAGTGCTTACTTTTAAGCTTTGTGAGATGTGCCAAAAAGAACTTTTAGCCTAGAGCTAATTTGATATCGTTACTGAAGCAATACCTTGTTCAGGACATGACTTGTTGCCTTGCACACTAGGAGGCATTTCACTTCGGCTACTGGAAACAAAACAATTCTCAGACCCATATGTGAAATTATTTCCATTATTCTCTCCCTGTTTCTTTTCTGTAATTCTTTCAATTCTTAGTTTCTTTATGTGCATGCACTGATCAATACTCAATCAAAGACTTGAGTGGGACCCTCACCTGCAGAGTATTTTGTTCTCTCTCTCCCCACTCTTCCCACTTGCTCCTCTTCTTAAAGTTTCCTCTCTGGTACCTTGCCTGCAAATCCTAGCTATCTTGGTTTCTGTGAATTCACACTTTTCCTTCTCAACTTGAGGAGATAGTTGGGCTATCTTTGAACCTTATATTCTAGCCTGGAAATTCTCTGTAGGGAGTAAGCTGGAGCAGTCACAGGGTTCACCTCTTTGGTGTCCCGTTTCTTGAGAATTACTGTCATGCACTGCCTACAGTCCAGCACCTAAAACTGTTGTTTCATGTATACTCTATTGCCCTCTACCCCTCTACCACTTACTACTGTCATTATCCAATAACATTACAGGAGAGATTGTCTTGTATATGTTTCCAAAACATAAGTGATCAGGAATAGACCCCACCCTGGAGAATTTTACATCTAATGTGGCTGTCATTGAACAAACTCCACAGGTTAAGCTGGATAAATTCTCAAGTCCCCAGATTTCCTCCTTTTTAGAAGGAGAAAGTTTATGTAATTTCTGCTACCAAGAAAAAGGCAGTTGCTACCAGTCTTGCCTTGTCTTGCAGACAGATGTAATATAAGCTGAGGTGGAAAACAGCATCATGACTTGGCAAAATGCACGCAGTTAATTAGTAGTAAAAGTGAGTCTAAAATCCAGCTGTCATGACTCTCAGTTGTCACTGTTTTTTCTTCATTATTCCCCCTCGGTGTATTTATCTGTCACTTATAAAACTGAGCAGTAATAAATCGCTGTTCCCTCAGTCATAAGATCAAGGGGATGATGATTCAATTGGGTGCTGAGAAAATACCGATATTGAATTGTTGTTAACAGTTGTCCTGGCTCACAAGCAGAACTCAACCCACGACACTGGAATGAGTATCTGTGCCAGCTCCATGGCCCTCCAGAGCTTTCTGCGGCATTTATGGGCAGCATCCAGTGGTTGAACGTACACACACAGGTTCTAGACTAGACTGACTTAACATTATTTTCCTTCTCTACTTCTTGCCAAGCTATTTCCTCATTTATACAATGAGGACAATAAAACTACCCTCATGGTGGATGTGTCATAAATCTGAATGATTCAGTGCACTGAAGTGCTTAGCATTTATTCTGAATCTTAGCAAGAAATTAATAAATGTTCATTATTTGCATAATTTTGTTATGTTTCTAAAGCATCTTTGTCTTTAACAATAGAAGCTGACAGTAGTCTTCCCTTGAGAACCAAAAACATCCCATTATTGTGTAGCCGCATTTAATTTGGCTTAAGAAAGGCTCTGTGAAATCAAATCATCTTTTTCCACTAAAATGACTATTAATAAAATTCTCTTTATACCTGGGTGCCTATGAGTTCACACTCATATGGAATGCAATGGGAATGCAATGCTTTTTTTTAACTGAACATTATAAAAATCTGCAGAACCCTTGCAAGAAATGCAGAAAATTAAGTTTAACACATAATTTCACAGGGAGAAACAACAAACAGGTTGACTGTAGGCTGAATAAATGTTCACTCCTGGTGATGCTGATTTTGTTAGGTTTCAAACAACTTCTTTTTACCACTTGCTGCCCTTTAATTAAGTCAGCTGACCAGATTCCTTCCTAGCTGAAAAACCAGGCAAACACTATAAATTCAAACTCAGACATTTTCTGTTGTCTTCAACACAAGTTGAATGTTTGGGTTATTTACTGACCATTCACAAATGCACACATGAAACTGCTTCAGCATTTTACCAAAATCCACTTTGAATCATTGTCCATTAATACCAGTTTGGAAATGTTCTTTTGATTCATACCTGAGAATGACAGCCAGCAACCCTTTCAAACTCTTCATTTCCAGTGGGTATTTGAATAAGACAGGTGGAATATGCTGGGTAGATATATTCTGCTTTCAAGAATAGTCCTAACACTGTTAACTTACTATGCCCTGAGCAACCCACTATCCAATTCTTGCTAGGAAAGGAATGAATAAGGAAACAATTTGTAGGACAAAGCAGCTACCTCCTACTCCTAACCATTTTCCCCAGCCAATTTAGTAGGGAACATAAAGACTATAATTGTTTCTAAGTCTGTATTGTACCTGACTTTATATTTAGCAGAAAATCAGAGAAGAAGATGAAAGATTTGATAATATAGATGTGGTCTTAGTGAAAACTGGTAGAGTATGATTATACAGTGGAAGTGAGAAATAGATTTAAGGGACTAGATCTGATAGACAGAGTGCCTGATGAACTATGGACAGAGGTTCGTGACATTGTAAAGGAGACAGGGATCAAGACCATCCCCAGGAAAATAAATGCAAAAAAGCAAAATGGCTATATGAGGAGGCCTTACAAATAGCTGTGAAAAGAAGAGAAGCAAAAAGCAAAGGAGAAAAGGAAAGATATACCCATCTGAATGCAGAGTTCAAAGAATAGCAAGGATAGACAAGAAAGCCTTCCTCAGCAATCAATGCAAAGAAATAGAGGAAAACAATAGAATGGGAAAGACTGGAAATATTTTCAAGAAAATTGGAGACACCAAGGGAACATTTCACGCAAAGATGGGCTCCATAAAGGACAGAAATGGTATGGACCTAACAGAGCAGAAGATATTAAGAAGAGGTGGCAAGAATACACAGAAGAACTGTACAAAAAAGATCTTCATGACCCAGATAATCACGATGGTGTGATCACTCACCTAGAGCCAGACATCCTGGAATGTGAAGTCAAGTGGGCCTTAGAAAGCATCACTACAAACAAAGCTAGTGGAGGTGATGGAATTCCAGTTGAGCTATTTCAAATCCTCAAAGGTGATGATGTGAAAGTGCTGCACTCGATATGCCAGCAAATCTGGAAAACTCAGCAGTGGCCACAGGACTGGAAAAGGTCCATTTTCATTCCAATCCCAAAGAAAGGCAATGCCAAAGAATGCTGAAACTACTGCACAATTGCACTCATCTCACATGCTAGTAAAGTAATGCTCAAAATTCTCCAAGCCAGGCTCCAGCAATAGGTGAACCGTGAACTTCCAGATGTTCAAGCTGGTTTTAGAAAAGGCAGAGGAACCAGAATTCAAATTGCCAATATCTGCTGGATCATCGAAAAAGCAAGAGAGTTCCAGAAAAACATCTATTTCTGCTTTATTGACTATGCCAAAGCCTTTGACTATATGGATCACAATAAACTGTGGAAAATTCTGAAAGACATGGGAATACCAGAGCACCTGACCTGCCTCTTGAGAAACCTGTATGCAGGTCAGGAAGCAACAGTTAGAAGTGGACATGAAACAACAGACTGGTTCCAAATAGGAAAAGGAGTATGTCAAGGCTGTATATTGTCACCGTGCTTGTTTAACTTATATGCAGAGTACATCATGAGAAACGCTGGGCTGGAAGAAGCACAAGCTGAAATCAAGATTGCCAGGAGAAATATCAATAACCTCACATATGCAGATGACACCACTCTTATGGCAGAAAGTGAAGAGGAACTAAAAAGCCTCTTGATGAAAGTGAAAGAGGAGAGTGAAAAAGTTGGCTTAAAGCTCAACATTCAGAAAACTAAGAGCATGGCACCTGGTCCCATCACTTCATGGCAAATAGATGGGGAAACAGTGGAAACAGTGACAAACTTTATTTTTTTGGGCTCCAAAATCACTGCAGATGGCAATTGCAGCCATGAAATTAAAAGACACTTACTCCTTGGAAGGGAAGTTATGACCAACCTAGATAGCATATTAAAAAGCAGAGACATTATTTGGCCAACAAAGGTCTGTCTAGTCAGGCTATGGTTTTTTCAGTAGTCATGTATGAATGTGAGAGTTGGACTGTGAAGAAATTTGAGCACCGAATAATTGATGCTTTTGAACTGTGGTGTTGGAGAAGACTCTTGAGAGTCCCTTGGACTACAAGGAGATTCAACCAGTCCATCCTAGAGGAGATCAGTCCTGGGTGTTCATTGGGAGGGCTGATGTTGAAGCTGAAACTCCAATACTTTGGCTACCTCATGCGAAGAATTGACTCATTGGAAAAGACTCTGATGCTGGGAAGGATTGTGGGCAGGAGGAGAAGGGGACGACAGAGGATGAGATGGCTGGATGGCATCACCGACTCGATGGACATAGGTTTGGGTAAACTCCGGGAGTTGGTGATGGACAGGGAGGCCTGGAATGCTGTGATTCATGGGTTCGAAAAGAGTCAGACACAACTGAGCGACTGAACTGAACTGAAATGTGTCTCCATATGATGATGGATGTTCACCTAACTTACTGTAGTAAACTTTTTATGGTGTATGTAAGTAAATCATTATGCTATATACCTGAAACTTATGCAGTGCTGTATGTCAATCACATCTCAATAAAAATGGGAGAAAAAACAGCTATTTTAAACATAGTTCATATATCAAGAAGGTAAAATAAGATAGGAACATTATGAAGGAAAAGATAATACAAAAAATATCTGCATTAAACTTGCAGAGAAACAGGTAGTGCCTGCTTTATCCACATGCTGCATGACTGAGAAATAAACCTGCATTTATTTCAAGCTACTGAGATTTTGAATTATTTACTTTTTCATTTTAACTTTGCATATCCTACTTGATACAGAATGTAAGAGAGATCTAAGAACAATTCCAATAAAAACATAGATGCTTGGGGGATTAAGGAGTATTAGGAAGGTCAATGTGATCGGAGGGTAGAAGCATGAAGCAGAGTGACATGGAAACAAACTGTGAATGACAGTGAATGCCAAGTTAAAGCATCTCAGCAATTTTTCTTTTTGACAATGGGAAGCCATTCAAAATTTTAATAAGAGGAACAAAATTAAAATAAAAGTTTACTAGGGGTGAGTGTTCAGAATGGACCTAAGGGGAAAAGAATGGTGGAATATCATTCTATATAGTAAGTTGAAAGATACGAATGGGTTGTGTGTTTGTTCGTTATCATTTCCAGGTTCACAAGAATTTACATGTACATATGCCTTTAATATTCTATAGATTTTCTATTCATGCCTATTTGATAATGCATAAATGTTTTCTATTTTTACATTCTTTGTGTGTGTGTGATGATGATAAAGTTGAGATTTAAAGCCCATTTCTCTCATGTCTCAGAACCGTAGCAAAATTTAATACTTCTCTCTGGTATTATCAGTTCAGTTCAGTTCAGTTTCTCAGTCATGCCTGACTCTTTGCGACCCCATGGACTGCAGCACACCGGGCTTCCCTGTCCATCACCAACTCCTGGAGCTTGCTCAGACTTATGTCCATCAAGTCGGTGATGCCATCCAACCACCTCATCCTCTATAGTTCCTTTCTCCTCCTGCCTTCAATCTTTCCCAGCATTAGGGTCTATTCCTCTAAAAAAACAAGTAAATCACTCCAAAGTATTGTTAATGGCTGAAAGTATCACTTACTGCCAACTATAAAAGTCAAAAGATATGTGATATACGTATTTCTGTATGTATCTACATATCTAGATAGATAGACGATAGATGTACTATGTTCATTTATAGTTTCTTCTGAGCAACTCAGCTCTAGATAATTCCTCAGAGATTTGTTGTTGTTCAGTAACTAAGTCACGTCCAAATCTTTGCAACCCATGGACTACAGTACTCCAGGCTCCCCGTCCTTCACTGACTCCTGGAGTTTGCTCAAATTCACTTCCATTGAGTCAGTGATGCTATCTAACTGTCTCAACCTCTGTCGACCCCTCCTCTTCCTGCTCTCAATCTTTTCCAGCATCAGTGTCTTTTCCAATGAGTTGGTTCTTCGTATCAGGTGGCGAACGTATTGGAGCTTCAGCTTCAGTATCAGTCCTTCCAATGAATATTCAGGGTTGATTTCCTTTAGGAATGACTGATTTGATTTCCTTGCTGTCCAAGGGACTCTCAACAGTTTTCTCCAGCAATGCGTTTAAAATGATACTTTTAATTTCTCAGTGTCTTAGTTGTTTCATTCAAGAGAGTCACTCAGGGTATCTAGTGTGTTGTATTACTGGAAACAGGAGTCCACTATAAAATTTTAAATTATTTAGTATATTCTTAGCCATACACTACTTAATTCATATCTATAATGGCCCATTAAGTGAAGTCAGGAAGGATTAGGTGTAATCAAGTTAAAATAAAACTTAATGAAGAATATAAAACTGATTACATATCTGCAGCTTTACTTCAAGATGCCTTTTAATAGCTCTATCAGTTGTATTCATTTGGTGAATTAGTATATTGACCAAATATTTCTCTAACGTTTCAAAAATGTACATCAAAGAAAGAATGAGAAATAAATGTGATTTGGCTTTTAATTCAATGGTAGCAAATGTTATTTATATCTTTAATGCACTGTCTACAGAAAAGTGGTTGAAATTTTTAAGTCTCATCTTGTCATTTGGAATAGGTGTATAATGAAATAATTCAAGGTTAAGGTAGAATTTTTTCTTCGTTTCAGTGCAATTTGTTGTTGTTCATTCTGGTCGCTAAGTCCTGTCTGACTCTTTGTGACCCCATAGAAAGCAGTATGCCAGGCTTCACTGTCCTTCATTATCTCCTGGAGTTTGCGCAAATTCATGTCCATTGAATTAATGATGCTATCTCACCATCTCATCCTCTGCTGTCCCCTTCTCTTTTTGCTTTCAATCTTTCCCAGTATCAGAGTCTTTTCAGTGCAATTACCACTCAAATTTTCATCTTCATACCTAATATAATACAACACACTTTAAAATAAATTTGCTGATAAATCATGCATATCTCTTAAGCGGTTTAAATCACATAAAACCATAAACATCTCTAATCATCTCTGAGAAAAGTCATGTTTAATATCCTTACATATCATAAGATTCATTTGTGAGTCCTTACTTTTAGAATCTAGATACTTTTGTTTAATCACATTTAATTTTATTGCAAACAGACATGATTAAAACAATTCTTAATGTGGTTGGCAGGATTATAAATAACAGTGAGAAGAGTCTGGCAACAAAAAATGGATGGAAAAACTGCTGTGCTTGAGAGTCCCCACCAGCACCAATGAGAAGAAATCTTTTTTTCTGACAGAGTCAGAAATTGAGCCACAGGGAAGTTGAATGGAGCTGATAAGAAGCAGCAAGGAAGCAGGGAGTAGGCTGGTGAGTCACTGGAAAGGTGGGAGGTGAAACTATCTTCACACCCACAGGGACAAGGTGATAAGGCAACTGCTAGAACAGCATCGACTGCCCTGTATCTTGATCTACTCTCTTGCCCACCTGGACTTTAGCTCCATACCGGGAGAGGTGGGAACTAGTCAAGCATCTGATATGACTACCCTCCTTATTTCTACTCTTTGTAGTGGACCCCATGACTTTATTTTCCCTTTCAGCTTTATTGAGATATGGCTGACATACAACACTGGGTAAATTTCAAAGCGTGGGATGTGATGTGCTGATACACTTATGTATTACAAAATGATTACCACCATCGCATTAGCTAACACCTTATCATGTCATATAATTACCATTTTTTTTTTTGCTGAGACCATTTAAATTCTACTGTCTTAGCAAGTATCTGACACAGTATTAGTTAACTATAATCACAATGCAGGGCATTGGATCCTGAGAGCTTATTCAGCTGCTGCTGCTGCTGCTGCTGCTAAGTCGCTTTAGTTGTGTCCGACCCTGTGCGACCCCACAGACTGCAGCCCACCAGGCTCCTCTGTCCCTGGGATTCTCTAGGCAACAATACTGGAGTAGGTTGCCATTTCCTTCTCCAATTCATCTTCTAACAGCCCCCAATTCTTCTATCCCCGATTCCCTGTAACCACCATTCTATTCTTTAAGTAGGTGAGTTTCTACGAAGTTTGAATTCTACCCATGAGGTCACACAGCACTAGTCTTTCTCTGCCTGACTTATTTAACTTGGCATAATGCCCTCAAGGTCCATCCATATTAGACCCCATTACTTTAAATTAATTTGGAGAAGACTCTTGAGAGTCCCTTGGACTGCAAGGAGATCCAACCAGTTAATCCTAAAGGAAATCAGTCCTGAGTATTCATTGGAAGGACTGATGCTGAAGCTGAAACTCCAATACTTTGGCCACCTGATGCGAAGAACTGATTCACTGGAAAAGACCCTGATGCTGGGTAAGATTGAAGGCAGGAGGAGAAGGGGATGACAGAGGATGAGATGGTTGGATGGCATCACCAACTCGATGGACATGAGTTTGAGCAAGCTCCAGGAGTTGGTGAAGAACAGGGAAGCCTGGTGTGCTGCAGTCCATGGGTTGCAAAGAGTCTGGCACGACTGAGTGACTGAACTGAACTGACTTTAATTTAACCCAAATGTGACTGACTTTTAAAAATAAATCTGAGAAAAGCTTAGTAGAGGTTAAAGGAATAAGATCTAGGTAAAAAATTGAAAAAGAGTCCAGAAAATAGAAAAACCATGAGACAACCAGCCTGCTTACATCACTCATTGATTAATGGTTTAGTCAAAGGTAGGACTCCAGGATGATAGCACCTAGCCTGGAAATGCATGACCATGGACAACAGAGTTCTTTTCTTAAGCCAAATGATGTTTCAATGAGACCGCCAAAGGAAGAGTAAGGCTTATTAAGTCTTCCACCTCAAGAGCATAGCGCAGTAACAATTGTTTCTAATTATGTAAATAATGGGCTTCCCTGGTGGCTCAGTGGGAAAAGAATCTGCCTGCAATGCAGGCGATGCAGGTTTGATCCCTGGGTCAGGAAGATCCCCTGGAGGAGGGCATGGCAATCCACCCCAGTATTCCTGCCTGGAGAATCCCATATACACAGGAACCTGGCAAGCTAAAGTCCATAGGGTCACAGAGAGTCAGACATGACTGTAGTGACTGACACATGCATGCACATGTAAATAATACAAATTTACTAAAACTTGTCAACTCTATCATGTACACAGAGTCTGCTAAGGGTGCCCACCTGAACTTCTTTTGCCTGTTTACCAATTTTCTACCGAATGTTAAGTTGTGCCAATCTGAAGATAAGCCATAGATCACTGGGGGATCCTATTACACTTTTTAAAGGCCTAATTTGTTCTTTTAGGATAGTCAGGGAAAAGAAAGAAGAGAATTTCCCATTTTAAAAATGTACTAGTGTTTAAATATTTTTCTATATTCTTTACATTGTCACATTGAAATAGGAGGGAAGGGGGCAAGGCATGACCTTAAAAGAAGGATATAGCCATTGAGGCTACAACATAACTGGTTAGAATCAATTAGGACCGAGATAACAGAAGAATTGATTTCAAGTGGATCTTGGGACTCCTCACACTCTCACTGTAATACATTAGCATGTTAAATGACACACCCACAGACACCATGACAGTTCTGAGGCCAACCTTAAAAGGCCCAAATGTACATGGTGGCTCAATTACTTGAAATCTCCACCCCTTCTCCAAAACAGTTGGAATAATTCTCCCATTCATTGACCTATGAAATTACCCAGCCCATAAAAACTAACCAGCTCATATTTCGGGCGCCTTTCACCTTCTGAGATGGCCCATACTCCTGTTATTTTTCTCTAAATAGATTTTTAAATTTTTAATAGGTAGAACTGCTTCTTAACAATTGCAGTAGACCAACAATTCGGTCAGCAAAGATGTCCCCATGGGGACAGTACACAAAATCCCATTGCCAGGATTGGATGTCTATGTTAACCCAAAATAGCTGGACTTATCAAACAAGAATAAGAAGAAAATGTCTGAAGCCAAATTGGCTATATGCTACTTTTGTGTTGGGTGAGACTTAGGAATCAGGTGTCTGCAGTCTGAACTTTCTCTTGAAATGGAGTCTCCCTAAAACTGAATTCCTCTGATGAGATTATAATTAGCCTTTCTATTAAAAACTTTGCTCCCTCTCTTGTCCTACCCTTGTTCCCCTCAGGACTGAGCAGTATCAAAGAAAAGAGAGGATGAAACCCAGCAGGACCCTGCAGGGCCCTCCGGGGTACAGAAGCCCTTTCATTTGCCCCATTTCTTATTTTTAGAAAAAAAGCTTTAGTCTCCTAGGCATTCCCAGAGTTCCAAAGAGCAGGTAGAGGTAGTTACTAATTAGGAAAGGGAGGAATACAGAACAAGGAAAAGCAGTTAAATAAGAAAAGTAATGACAATAGTTCAGCAATAAGAGTCCCCATTCTTCTTCAAGGGGTGTGGGTACAATACAATGGATATCTTTGACTTGTTCTTCAGGAACTAGGATCCGTCCCCACCTCATGTCTCCCCCCTGCCCCTTGTTTATACCAGAAGTTTGGCATCTCTGACTTCATATTCTATCTGCCTCTTCTGCTATTTAACCTCTAAGTCATAAGCCTCTGCTTAACCCTGCATGAATGCATTAATCACTAAGAGATTCTGCTTACAGTTTATGATTCATGCAAACAGTCCCTGACCAAAACTTGCTTCCTTCAGGCATTAAAATATATGAACAAAAGTAATGATTATTTTGTCAAGATTTACAGGAACATTGTGACCAGACTCACACAAACTGAAGTCAACTGACCAAGAACAAAGAGTTTTCACAACCTTCCTTGGACCTTTGCTGGTGCCCAGATAACTATGGTTGTCCATCATTTCCAGATCTTAACCCCATCCTGCTTCCCCATTCTTTAGCATAAAAGCAGCTTGAATTTTACCCCAAATTAAAATGTTTCTTAAGGCCATAGTTCACCATCTTCTTGGATTGCTGGCTTTGAGAATAAAGTCACTTTTCTTAGCGCCAACACTTTGTCCCTTGACTTATTGCCCTGTCCTATGGTGAATAGTACATGCTTAAATCAGTAACACTCTCACCTGGGGAAACAAAAGTTTCTTCTAGGTATTCAAAACCCAGAATCTAGGCCACTGCTGTTGAATAGAAATATAATGTGAATTACATATGTAATTTTACATTTCCTAGAATCCTCGCATAAAATAAAAAGAAATAGAAATTGATTGTAATATTATATTGATTTTACTCTACTATATCTAAACATCATTTCAACATATAATTAATATAAAAATATTAATGAGATATTTTACACTTCATTGTGTGCCTTATCTACCTTACATTTACAGCCTATCTCAGTTCTAACTAGCCCATTTCAAGTGTTCAGTAGACACATGTGGCTGATGGCAACCATATTAAACAATACAGCCTAAACCCTGAACTCAAGATTTCTCTCCTACAAGTTCCAGGGGAATCCTGATGGTCCCGATTTCCTTCCATCAATGAGACTTCCAGTTCACTGCAGGGAACAGCTTGCCCCTCTGAAGTAAGCAGTGAGTTTCCTGCTCAGAGGGAGGAAAAGAGCTTTTAAGACAGAGAACCATGAGATGTGGCTGAACCAGTAAGCCTGCACCACTTCAGTATGAAAGGAGTCAAAAGCCCATAGTCAGAGGGCACAATGAACGTTCACATGTTTCATTTTGGAGCTGGGGTAGTTGAAGCTTTAAGAATTCCCCTGCCTAGCCTCCTCTCTCTACCTGTCTGTACCACTGCGCTAGATTTCCTGTATAACTGACGCCATGTTTGTGCCTTCCTTGGGGCTCTCTAATTTGTGTGACTGTCAGATTCAGTCTGCCTTACCTTGATTCCTTACTTTTGGGGGGCTGTAACCGAGCTGTCTTGCATTACAACCTCAACTCTTGCTAATTCTTGGCTTTGGGGGTCAGATTTCTAGCATCCAGAGGCCACCTCTGAACAATTCCCAAAGAAACTACATTGGGGTTGACCATTTAGCTTCTCTGTCTAGGTTGGTATAACACAAGAGATAAATGTAGATAATCATGTTTATTAGATTTGGCAGCCTGAAAGCCTTTAAGCCAAAATGTCCACCAGTGGCTTAGATAAGATAGAAGTTCATTTCCTTCTTGTGTAACTTTTTCACTTCACTTTCACTGTATAACATTCAGAAGTAGGTGGTTCAGGGTGGGTATAGTGGCTTTAATTTATGAGAATGTAAGAAACTTTTTTGCTGTTCTATCATCTCTAGGGTACTGGCTTTACCTGATGGCCTAACATGGCTTAGCACCAGGATTATTTTCAAGAGCATCATGGAAACAGGGAGAGGAAATAGAAATGGCTTATCCTTCAAAAACACCAGTTGGAAGTTGTTTCCACAATTGCTTCTCACATTCTTTTGGCCAGATTTTTGTAACAGAGCTATACCTAGCTACACTGGAAGATGGGATATGTGATCTTCATCCCAAGTAGCGTTGTACCCAACTGGAAATAGGGAATTCCACTATTTCTCAGAGAGAAGAATGGTTGTTAAGGGACAACTAGTAGGCTCTGCCTTATGTAAGGAGATGTATTCTGTCATAGGTTAGCTGCTAATATAGCATGCAGAGCACTTTTCAAAATTATAGGTTAGCAATATTCTCAGATGATGGGGAAATCCATGAAGAGATGCAAGATATTAATGAAAACAGTGTGCTTCCTTATGACCACTGGAGTTTGAATGAGTGGGATAGAGAAAGACCGAAATGAAGGCCAAAGAGATTTTAATTTGACATAAGAAAATTCTCATTGACCATGAAGTGTGACACTGCAGTGGGTTAAGAAAGAGTCCAGTCAACCATGTGTCCTTGGCCTTCTGAGGTAAATTCTTTTTAGTGGTATCCTTCAAACTTCTATTCTAGTACATTCAGGGGTACTTATGTATTGTTTTCATCACCATAATCTTGGTGAAGAGAGCTAAATTATAATAAAAAGAGGTAATTGATGGTGATAGAAAAGAGATGAGAGAGGAAGTTGGTGGCGGTGAATAGCTGAGAGAAAACATGAAATTTTCATCTTAAGAAAAAAAAAAAGCTGAAACATACTGTTGAATCAGAGTACTAATATTTTGTGGATCAAGTACTCCAGTTGAATTTTCCTAAATAACAATCCTGTATTGTGTTACTGTCTGTCTCACAGGAGCTTTGCTTGTCACTCTGTTTCCAGCTTCTCAGGGTGAATGAGGGGACAGAAATGAGAGTTGCGCATTCATGAAAAAGAGACAACAGATGCATGCTCTGGTCCTCTCTAGATCCTATGATCCTGTGGTTCTAAATATGATTTGTTTTCCTAATGGAAGAGATGCCTGTCTTTCTTAAGGAAGTTACTGCCTTAAAGGAGTGTCTTCCCTGGGGACTAGGGTCAGAAACAGGTCTTGAGGGCCCCCTTCTCCAGAGTGGGCTCTCCTTGTGGGTCTCCTCTCAGCCTGCCTGAATGGTTCTCCTTGCTCCCCTCCTACAGCCGCTGTGGTTGCCATGGCACTGCTGGACCCTCTCCACTCCTGGTTAGATTAATTCCATTGCAGTGGCAGAGCTAACAGCTTCTATGGCCATCTTGCTGAGGCTGAAACCCTTAAAAAAGGCTCTTCTCTTTTACTAGATGTAATGAGTTGGAATGATGCCCTAAATCCTCTTTCCTTGGTGCTTAGGGGTTTTGTTGTTTTCTTTTTCCCCTAAATTGCATTTAGTGGACTTGGAGCCTTTAATATGTTACTCTGCCCTTCTGCTGATCATCTCGGTTTTCATCAGTTTGGCCCTCTGATAATGAAAGGAGCCAAAAATAGCAGTTGTGAAGCATAGGTTTTTGATGTTTACTTGTACACTGCAGCAGATTGCAGATTGAATGGACTCCAACATAAAATGTCTGTCTTTTCTATATTACTTAACCACATACTCAGAAAGCAAAATCTACTGTTACATTGTACCTCTCTGTTCTTGGGGTGTGTTGCATCTGTGGAACTCAGAACAGTTCAACACATACTTCATCGTAAAAATACATTTTGGATATCAGTCTCCCCCAATATATCTGAAAGCTTCCTGCATTTCATCTATTAACTTGCAGAAAATCTTTAATATCTACTCTCTTGAGCCTGTTACTCACCATTTAGCAAGATGAAGTCAGTTATTAGCTTAACTCAATTCCATTTAGATATTCTTAATGAATACATTTGGAGGTTTTTTTCTTTCTTTTTTTTTTTTTTTTGGTTTAGGCTATATATTATCCCAGTCTGAGTATTATGATTCTGTTTAGCACAATTCCATAAAAACAGAGACTTAAAGGTTCAAGGCAGTGCTCCTGAAATCAATTCTACTGTGAATGTGGCTTGTCAGTTTAGGTCGAAGACCACACATCCTCCAGACTGGCAAATTCAAATATCCTCAGAGAGAGTGGTAGACTGTTTGGATAATCTTACCTCTCCAAGGGACGTAAGTCATCAGGTTTGGCCCATTCTTAAAGAACAGATTGTCCTGGGATGTCAAAACTAAAATATATCATTTAAGTTAATAATAATTCCGATGACTCAGTTGGATGACATCGTTTATTGTCCAGTGGAAAGTTACTCAGTCACCACATCTCTCTCACTTAAATCATTAGATCGTCAGAAGTCAAACTAAAGCTCTTTTATCAGTCATAAAAGTATTTTATGTTGTTACCAATGTTTGGCATCACCTCTCTATATAACAATCTTATTACGTAATGAAAGCATAAATCAATGTAGAGGTTTTGTTAAAAACAAGAAACTATACATCCAAACAGATTTTTCATTATGTTTGCATTTTTAGGGGGATCCCAGGTTAATAATTTTCTACTTTTTTCATATATTATATTTTGCTCAGCTGAAGATACTGCAGGAAGATAGAGCTTTAGGCTGCCGATCAGGAGAATGGGGCTTCCCACTGTTGGTACAGAGTAGGGCCCTCAGTACCAGGCCTTCCCAGGTTTCAGGAGCAGAAAGCATGGTGGGAGGTAGATGAATTCATAAACCCCATTACTGCCCTTTACCAGCTGTGTGACCTTGGGGAAATCACTGAATCTCTCTGAGTCTCAATTTGCTTTTGCATTGACTGTTTCTAAATCAAGTCCAGAAAACAGCTGAAAATAAGGCAGAAGAGAATGTCAAAACACAAATCATAGAGGCCAAAGAGTCACATTCATGAACTTCAAATTAGGCAGAAGGGAACAGATAGAAAAAATAATGCAGGTGGGATAAAAGTTATGTCTGAGAAGACCATGTGCCAGAACTGAGGGATCTAAAAAGTGGTGGGAAGCCAGACTGAGGATCTCAAATAGAAATGAAGTCAACCAAAGAGTAAGAGAAACAAAGGGCAGCATCTGGGCATAGGTCCAGGTATCAGGTACGAGACACCAGCAACCTGAATAAACATCACGCTATCGTAAGACCTGGGCTCTGTACTCGCTTGAAGGAATCTTGGCGAGCTTGTGGGTCTGATTCTACAAAAGATAAGAAAAGCCCAGAGAAGGTTGGAGTGACCTTCTGATGAGGCAGTTCCTGACAGTTATGGAAGAAAAAATACTTTTCAGATGCTCTCTTCTCAGAAACAAACTCACTTTTAAAGTAGAGGCCAAAGTGGGTATTTCCCATAAAAAATGAATAATAAAATAGCAATAAATTAATATGTGTTGAAAATACATCCATCTAGCTAAATATTTGGTAATATCAAGGATTTGTTACTTTAAATAAAGTTACATTTCTATAAAAATGTATGAATATCTATGACTTTAATCAGGATGTTTTTCATCGGTATGTTATAATTTGGGGATAGCTTTGTCTCCCCTTTGGATTGTTCTTAGTAGGCAGATGAGGCAAATAAGTTCTAAGTTGTTCACCCAATGGTCACGAGTTTGGGCAAACTCCAGGAGATAGTAAAGGACAGGGAAGCCTGGTATGCTGCAGCCCAGGGGGTAGAAGAGTCAGACATGAGTTAGCTACTGAACAACAACAAAGTTATTGAGAATCATTGAGCATAGAACAAGCAAATTAGGTTTGGTAAACATTTTATATGTACTTTTACTGTTAACCCCTCATCCAAGTAAGGAGCAGTGGCTGTGCTTTGCTGGAGCAGCTGTGAAGAGATACCCCACGTTCAAAGTAAGAGAAACCCAAGTAAGACAGTAGGTGTTGCGAGAGGGCATCAGAGGGCAGACACACTGAAATCATAATCACAGAAAACGAGCCAATCTGATCACACAGACCACATCCTTGTCTATCTCAGTGAAACTAAGCCATGCCATGTGGGGCCACCCAAGACAGACGGGTCATGGTGGAGAGGTCTGACAGAATGTGGTCCGTTGGAGAAGGACATGGCAAACCACTTCAGTATTCTTACCTTGAGAACCCCATGAACAATATGAAAAGGCAAAATGATAGGACACTGAAAGATGAACTCCCCAGGTCGGTAGGTGCCCGATATGCTACTGGAGATCAGTGGAGAAATAACTCCAGAAAGAATGAAGGGATGGAGCCAAAGCAAAAACAACACCCAGTTGTGGATGTGACTGGTGATAGAAGCAAGGTCTGATGCTGTAAAGAGCAATATTGCATAGGAACCTGGAATGTTAGGTCCATGAATCAAGGCAAATTGCTGCTGCTGCTAAGTCGCTTCAGTTGTGTCCAACTCTGTGCGACCCCATAGATGGCAGCCCACCAGGCTCCTCCATCCCTGGGATTCTCCAGTCAAGAACACTGGAGTGGGTTGCCATTTCCTCCTCCAATGCATGAAAGTGAGAAGTGAAAGTGAAGTCGCTCAGTCATGTCTGACTCTTCACAACCCCATAGACTGCAGCCTACCAGGCTCCTCCATCCATGGGATTTAGGCAAGAGTACTGGGGTGGGGTGCCATCACCTTCTCCACAAGGCAAATTGGAAGTGGTCAAAGAGGAGATGGCAAGAGTGAACGTCGACATTCTAGGAATCAGCGAACTAAGATGAACTGGAATGGGTGAATTTAACTCAGATGACCATTATAGTCCCTTGGACTGCAAGGAGAGCCAACTAGTCCCTCCTAAAGGAGATCAGTCCTGGGTATTCATTGGAAGGACTGATGTTGAAGCTGAAACTCCAATACTTTGGCCACCTCATGCGAAGAGTTGACTCATTGGAAAAGACCCTGATGCTGGGAAGGATTGGGGGCAGGAGGAGAAGGGGATGACAGAGGATGAGATGGCTGGATGGCATCACCGACTCGATGGATATGAGTTTGGGTAAACTCTGGGAGTTGGTGATGGACAGGGAGGCCTGGTGTGCTGCAGTTCATGGGGTTGCAAAGAGTTGGACACGACTGAGTGACTGAACTGAACTGAACTGAACTTTACTGTTAACCACTGTTTAAAGAAGGGAATATGAATTTCTCCAAAAGACTTTTTTGAATTAAAAGCAAAAATAAACAAATGGGATCTAATCAATTGTAAAAGGTTTTGCACAATAAAAGAAACCATAAATAAAATGAAAAAACAACCTACGCACAGTGAGAGAAAATATTTGCAAATTATGTGACCAAAAAGGGCTTAATTTCCAAGATATACAAGTGGCTCATGTAACTCAATATCAGAAAAACAAACAACTCAATCAAAAAAATGGGCTGAAGACCTAAATAGACACTTCTCCAAAGAAGACATACAGATGGCCAACAGGCACATGAAAGATGCTCAACATTGCTAATTATTAGAGAAATGCAAATCAAAACTATAATGAGGTATCACTAGTCAAAATGGCCATCATCAAAAAGTCTACAAATAATAAACTCCAGAAAGGGTGTGGAGAAAAGAGAACCCTCCTACACTGTTGGTGGGAACATAAATTGGTGCAGTCACTATGGAAAACAGCATGGAGTTTCCTCAAAAAGCTAAAAATAGAATTGCCAAATGATTTAGCAATATCACTCCTGGGCATATATCCAGAAAAGATGGAAGCTAATTTGAAAATGTTTATAACAGTGTTATCTACGATAGCTAAAGACATGGAAGCAACCTAAGCATACATCAACAGATGAATGAATAAAAGATGAATTGTATATATATTCAACAGAATATTACTTAACCATAAAAAAGAATGAAACAGTGCTTTTTGTAGCAGCATGTATGGACTTAGAGTTTATCATACTAAGTGAAGTACATCAGAGAAAGACAAAAATTATACAGTATCATTCATTATGGGAAATCTAAAAAATATACAGATGAACTTATTTAGAAAACTGAAACAGACCCACAGACATAGAAAACAAACTTATGGTTACCAAGGGTGAAGTAGGGGGAGGGGATAAACTAGGAATATGGGATTAACAGATACACACTTTTTAATACTTTATATAAAGTAAGCAATTATGATTTACTAGATAGCACAGAGAGCTATATTCGATATCTTATAGTGATCTACAATGGAAAAGAAGAAAAAATATATATAAACTGAATCACTTTGCTATAAACCTGAAACTAACACAGTATTGTAAACCAAATATTCTTCAATAAAAAATACTTCTGTAAAGGAAATGATACCCCACAAAAATCTGATTTGTAAATTTGTACACTCACATACCCGGTGAAGGATTATTTGTGAATGCATTCCCACTCAGAACATTTAGTTCTACAGGCAGCATTATATCAAACTTTGAAATGATCAGACTACTGAAATAGGAAGACACTTGTCTCTAGTCTTTACAATAAATGTCTTATCCTTTTTGAACATCCAAAAACTGTTTGTTTGTTTTATGTTAACTATATTGTTGTTTTTATCACTAAGTACCTGAGGGACTCCATGGACTGTAGCCAGGCAGGTTCCTCTTCATGAGATTTCCCAGGCAAGAATACAAGAGTGGATTGCCATTTCCTCTGCAGGGGATCTTTCTGACCCAGGGATTGAAACTGCTATGGCTGACCCTTGTTGATGTTTGACAGAAAACAACAAAATTCTATAAAGAAATTATCCTTCAATTTAAAAATAAATTGATTAAACATTTTTTAATTTTTTAATTACAATATTGTGTTAATTTCAAGTATATAGCAAAGTGATATATATGCACATATCTATAGCTTTTTAAAACTTCTTTTCCATTATAGCTTATTACAAGATGTTGAATATAGTTGCCTGTGCTATACAGTAAGTCCTTGTTGTTTATCTGTTGTATACACGGCGGTGTGTACCCATTAAGCTGCTAACCATACTCCCAATTTAACCTCCCACCCACCTCCCCTTTGGTAAAAATAAATTTGTTTTCTATATCTGTGAGGCTGTTTATGTTTTGTAAATAATTTGTACTATTTTTTAGATTCCACGTATAAGTGATAATCATATGATACTTGTCTTTCTCTATCTGAGTTACTACACTTTTCTTGCTGCTAAGTCGCTTCAGTCGTGTCCGACTCTGTGCGACCCCATAGACAGCAGCCCACCAGGCTCCCCCATCCCTGGGATTCTCCAGGCAAGAGTACTGGAGTGGGTTGCCATTTCCTTCTCCAAGGCATGAAAGTGAAAAGTGAAAGTGAAGTCGCTCAGTCGTGTCCGACTCCTAGCGACCCCATAGACTGCAGCCTACCAGGCTCCTCCATCCATGGGACTCTCCAGGCAAGAGGACTGGAGTGGGGTGCCATTGCCTTCTCCTACACTTATCTTAGGGAGCATTTAACAGGAGACTTCCTGTGTGCTGATCTGTCATGATTCCTCTGTTCCTTATTAATCCTTGAATATTCAAGGATTAAGAGGAGCTGGCAAGCTGCTCCCGGGGACTGAGGAATGCATGCATTTCCTTCCTTAGCTTTTCCATATGGTGAAAGTAACTATTTATGACCCTTTTCCTTTCTGATATGGAAAGTGATTATTTACAACCCTTTCTCTTTGACTTGGATTCTAGCCTTATGTTTCCTTGGTAATTTGTAAGATTTTTGATCCTTATCTTTGCTGAAAAATCTACCTTGTAAGACAGTCTATATACCCACACTATGTTGAAGAAAACACCCTTGTTCCATCAGAGCTTGGGTTGCCATGTCTTTCTTCATCTCTCTCTTCTCTCTCTCTCTCCTTCAGGCTAGTTCTTTGGAGTGCAGAGGCCCACCGAAGCTTACTTACTCATCCAGGCTTTCAAGACCTCCTCGAGAGGGTGCCCTGAGCCCAAGTAAGTGGTGCAAACCCTTTGTCTTAGGGTTTTATTGGTTTTCTGCGTAAACCAGGGACTATCAGCCTCTTTCTTTCTTTTACTTTCTTATCGTCGACTCCATACCACCAGGTTCCGGTCCATTAAAGAACCCCAACAAGTGGCGCCCAAACAGGGACTTGGTACACGTGGCAGTTCGGGCAAAGTGACTCGGAAGCCTACTGAGGCTGGTAAGTACTAAAGACATGGGTATAACGGCTGGAAAGCCCCATCACTTTTCTACTTTACTTTATTACTTATTTAAATTTCAGGGACTTTCGCTTTCGCGCCAGTGAATAGAGGCTTGCCTTCAAACAGTGGTTGAATGTAACCCTTGGTTCCCTGATGAAGGCAGTTTTGACTTAGAAATTTGGCACCGGGTCAAAGAGAATGCTGAATGAGCCGCCGGACAGGGAAAAAATATTCCGGTAGATTTCTGGCCCTTATGGGCTCTTATTAAAACTGATTCTGCCATTTCAAGGTAATTCTGGCCCTCCTGATATTCAGCAACAGGCAGAACACTTATTACAGGAATATGAATTAAATGATGAAAGCTTACAAAAGGCCCAATTAGAACAACATAAAGTATTTCAGAATTTTCCTACAAACCCTGCCCCGGTTGCTCCAAGCGATCCTCCTCTGCCAATAGGCGCGAATAATCCACAAGTCTCTCCGTTGCTAGAACTTAATGATTTTGGCAACAACTCCCCTAAGACACCTTTTGACATTAAAATTCACAACACCTTTCTGAATAACAATGATGAGGTTTTACCACATACTCTTAATTGTAGAAATTTGCTACCTAACCACTCTCTTTTGCAACAAAGGCTTTCTGAGTTGCTGGCTTTGCAATCGCAGGTCTCTGAAACCTATGGTTTGTCCGCCTTTCCAGTTTTAAGAAATCCTGACGCTCAAGGGCACATAATACCTCATTATGAGGCTATTAACTTTTATCATAAGCGTGGCGGCTGCAACGGACCGTGCAGAAGCTGGCTGAGAGGAGCTACCCCGCGGCTAAGGCCGGGGGCAGCGGCCGAGAGGAGCTACCCTGGGCCGGAGGCCAGGGGCGGTGGCCAAGAGGAGTGACCCTGGGCCGGAGGCCGGGGGCGGTGGCCCAGAGGAGCTAGCCCATACCAGAGGCCGAGGGCGGCTGAGAGGAGTCACCCCAGGCCCAAGGAGTGGTGGCTGCATGGGCACAGGAGGGCCGAGAGGAGTTACTCCACATTCAAGGTCAGGAGGGGCCGTCGTGAGTGGCCGCACTTTGCTGGAGCAGCCGTGAAGAGATACCCCATGTCCAAGGTAAGAGAAACCCAAGTAAGACCATAGGTGTTGCGAGAGGGCATCAGAGGACAGACACACTGAAACTATAATCACAGAAAACTAGCTAATCTGATCACAAGGACCACAGCCTTGTCTATCTCAATGAAACTAAGCCATACCATTTGGGGCCACCCACTATGGATGGGTCATGGTGGAGAGGTCTGACAAAATGTGGTCCACTGGAGAAGGGAATGGAAAACCACTTCAGTATTCTTGCCTTGAGAACCCCATGAATGGTATGAAAAGGAAAAAGATAGGACACTGAAAGATGAACTCCCCAGGTCGGTAGGTGCCCAATATGCTACTGGAGATCAGTGCAGAAATAACTCCAGAAAGAATGATGGGATGGAGCCAAAGCAAAAACAATACCCAGCTGTGGATGTGACTGGTTATAGAAGCAAAATCCGATGCTGTAAAGAGCAATATTGCATAGGAACCTGGAATGTTAGGTCCATGAATCAAGGCAAATTGGAAGTGGTCAAACAGGAGATGACAAGAGTGAACGTCGACATTCTAGGAATCAGCAAACTAAGATGGACTGGAATGGGTGAATTTAACTCAGATGACCATTATAACTACCACTGTGGGAAGGAATCCCTTAGAAGAAATGGAGTAGCCATCATGGTCAACAAAAGAGTTTGAAATGCAGTACTTGGATGCAATCTCAAAAATGACAGAATGATCTCTGTTCGTTTCCAAGGCAAATCATTCAACATCACGGTAATCCAAGTCTATGCCCCGACCAGTAACGTTGAAGAAGCTGAACTTGAATTGTTCTATGAAGACCTACAAGACCTTTTAGAACTAAAACCCAAAAAGATGTCCTTTTCATTATAGGGGACTGGAATGCAAAAGTAGGAAGCCAGGAAACACCTGGCGTAACAGGCAAATTTGGCCTTAGAGTGTAGAATGAAGCAGGGCTAATAGAGTTTTGCCAAGAGAACGCACTGGTCATAGCAAACACCCTCTTCCAACAACACAAGAGAAGACTCTACACATGGACATCACCAGATGGTCAACACCGAAATCAGATTGATTATATTCTTTGCAGCCAAAGATGGAGAAGCTCTATACAGTCAGCAAAACAAGACCAGGAGCTGACTGTCGCTCAGATCATGAACTCCTTATTCAGAACTCCAAATTCATACTTAAGTTGAAGAAAGTAGGGAAAACCACTAGACCATTCAGATATGACCTAAATCATTTCCCTTATGATTATACAGTGAAAGTGACAAATAGATTTAAGGGACTAGATCTGATAGACAAGAGTGTCTGATGAACTATGGATGGAGGTTCATGACATTGTACAGGAGACAGGGATCAAGAACATCCCCCTGGAAAAGAAATGCAAAAAAGTAAAATGGCTTTCTGAGGAGGCTTTACAAATAGCTTGGAAAAGAAGAGAAGTGAAAAGCAAAGGAGAAAAGGAAAGATATACCCATCTGAATGCAGAGTTCAAAGAATAGCAAGGATAGACAAGAAAGCCTTCCTCAGCAATCAATGCAAAGAAATAGAGGAAAACAATAGAATGGGAAAGACTGGAAATATCTTCAAGAAAATTGGAGACACCAAGGGAACATTTCACGCAAAGATGGGCTCCATAAAGGACAGAAATGGTATGGACCTAACAGAGCAGAAGATATTAAGAAGAGGTGGCAAGAATACACAGAAGAACTGTACAAAAAAGATCTTCATGACCCAGATAATCACGATGGTGTGATCACTCACCTAGAGCCAGACATCCTGGAATGTGAAGTCAAGTGGGCCTTAGAAAGCATCACTACAAACAAAGCTAGTGGAGGTGATGGAATTCCAGTTGAGCTATTTCAAATCCTCAAAGGTGATGATGTGAAAGTGCTGCACTCGATATGCCAGCAAATCTGGAAAACTCAGCAGTGGCCACAGGACTGGAAAAGGTCAGTTTTCATTCCAATCCCAAAGAAAGGCAATGCCAAAGAATGCTGAAACTACTGCACAATTGCACTTATCTCACACGCTAGTAAAGTAATGCTCAAGATTCTCCAAGCCAGGCTTCAGCAATATGTGAACCATGAACTTCCAGATGTACAAGCTGGTTTTAGAAAAGGCAGAAGAACAAGAGATCAAATTGCCAACATCTGCTGGATCAGTGAAAAAGCAAGAGAGTTCCAGAAAAACATCTACTTCTGCTTTATTGACTATGCCAAAGCCTTTGATTGTGTGGATCACAAGAAACTGTGGAAAATTCTGAAAGAGATGGGAATACCAGACCATCTGACCTGTCTCTTGAGAAACCTGTATGCAGGTCAGGAAGCAACAGTTAGAACTGGACATGGAACAACAGACTGGTTCCAAATAGGAAAAGGAGTACGTCAAGGCTGTATATTGTCACCCTGCTTATTTAACTTATATGCAGAGTACATCATGAGAAACGCTGGGCTGGAAGAAGCATAAGCAGGAATCAAGATTGCCAGGAGAAACAGCAATAACCTCAGATATGCAGATGACACCACCCTTATGGCAGAAAGTGAAGAAGAACTAAAAAGCCTCTTGATGAAAGTAAGAGAAGAGAGTGAAAAAGTTGGCTTAAACTCAACATTCAGAAAACTAAGATCATGGCATCCAGTCCCTCACTGCATGGCAAACAGATGGGGAAACAGTGTTAAACTTTATTTTTCTGAGCTCCAAAATCACTGCAGATGGTGATTGCAGCCATGAAATTAAAAGATGCTTACTCCTTGGAAGGAAGGTTATGACCAACCTAGATAGCATATTAAAAAGCAGAGACATTACTTTGCAAGCAAAGGTCCGTCTAGTCAAGGCTATTATTTTTCCAGTGGTCATGTATGGATGTGAGAGTTGGATGGTGAAGAAAGCTGAGCGCCGAAGAATTGATGCTTTTAAACTGTGTTGCTGGAGAAGACTCTTGAGAGTCGCTTGGACTGCAAGGAGATCCAACCAGTCCATCCTAAAGGAGATCAGTCCTGGGTGTTCATTGGAAGGACTGATGTTGAAGCTGAAACTCCAATACTTTGGCCACCTCATGCGAAGAGTTGACTCATTGGAAAAGACTCTAATGCTGGGAAGGATTGGGGCAGGAGGAGAAGGGGACGACAGAGGATGATATGGTTGGATGGCCTCACCGACTCGATGGACATGGGTTTGGGTAAACTCTGGGAGTTTGTTATGGACAGGGAGGCCTGGCGTGCTATGATTCATGGGGTCGCATGGGGACATGACTGAGTGAATGAACTGAACTAAACTTTTATCACATGTAACAAATAAAAATGGCTTTAACTATGTACGGCCCACATTCACCTTTTACTAAAGTACCTCTAAATTCTATAACATCCTCTATTGGAAATTTTATTCCCCATGATCGGAGAACTTTAATAAAGGCTCTCCTTAAACCAGGAGAATATCTTCAATGGATAATGTGGTTTCATGATATAACCAATGATCATGCTAACAGAAATGCTCGAGGTGGCCCCCCCCCAAATCAAATTACTTTTGAGATGCTAACTGGTACAGGACAATTTGATGCTACAGAAGCTCAAATACAGTTCCCTCCTTTGTTGCAAGAACAATTAAAAACAGTGGCCCTTGAAGCTTGGGATAGAATTACTCCTCAAGGGGAGCCTACAGGTAGCTACACTAAAATATTCCAAGGATCTAATGAAATGCATGCTGATTTTTTAGCTAGATTAGAAACTGCTATTTCCCGTACTGTAATCAGAAAAGAAGCTAAAAGACAACTAGAGAAACTACTTGCTTATGAAAATGCAGATCAGGAATGTCAAAAGGCTATAGCTCCTATTCGAGAGACAGGGACTATTATAGATTATTTGAAGGCTTGTCACAATCTAGGATCAGAAACTCGGAAGATGCAAATGCTAGCTGAAACAATGGTTGCTGCCCTTAAAAAAGGAAATGAAGGATGTTTACATGTGGAGATAAAAACCATTTAAAATGGGACTGCCCTAAGAAGGCTAATAAAAAACCTCCCAAAATCTGCCCTTGCTACCGTAGAGGAGTGCATTGGACCAAAGATTTTAAATCTAAATTTGACATTGAAGGGAGATCTATTCCAGGAAACTCCAAGCAGGGGAACCCCCAGGTCCTCTTCAACAAAAACCAGGGGCAAATTCCATCTTTTCCCTAGAACCTTCACCATCCAGCAGTGCTGCCGGCGATATACCAGCCCTAAATGACTTTCTCCTTTACCCTCAAGCAGTCCCCTCTAGGATACCTACTGGACATTTTGGACCCCTGCCCCCACAAACTTTTGATCTTTTACTTGGCTGATCTAGTTTGATTTCTAAAGGAATTACTGTCCACCCTGGAGTAATTGGTTCAGATTATAGAGGAGAAATTCAAATTATGGTGTCATCTCAGATTTTATGGCAACTCAAAAAGGGGGACAAAATTGTTCAGTTACTTCTTTTACCTTACATTTCTATTAACTCCTCTAAAGATGTACGGATGGGTGGATTCAGCAGTATGGATCAAAAACAATTCTTGTGGACATCATTAATATCTGAATTTGCCTGACGGAATATAAATATCAAAATTAATGGTAAAAATTTTTCTGGTCTCCTTGACACTGGATCTGATATTACTATTATTTCCAACCATTTACGGCCCAAATCCTGGCCTATGCAAAAAATTTCTTGCCAAATTGCAGGGATTTCTCAAACTAAAGTACAAGAGGTTTATCAAAGTACTCAAATATATCCATGTGAGGGACCAGAAGGCCAACCTGCAACATTAAAACCTTATGTGATAGATGCACCCCTTAATTTAATAGGGAGAGACTTACTTATGCAACAGCAGACTCAAATTCACATTCCACATTTTTCCTAGGGGCCACTGCTCATTTAACAAACAATGCAATTATTAAAATAACTTGGAAGAATGACGAGCCTATTTGGACAGAGCAGTGGCCCCTCACAAAAGAGAAATTACAGGTGGCTAAAGAACTTACAGATATACAACTAGAATTAAAACATATTGAGGAATCTTGTTCTCCTTGGAACTCTCCTATTTTTGTTATAAAAAAGAAATCTAACAAATGGCGTCTCCTATCAGACCTTAGAAAAGTTAATGCATCTATGAAACCTATGGGTGCATTACAACCAGGAATGCCATCACCTACCACCATTCCTCAAAATTGGCACATTATTATTATTGATTTACAAGACTGCTTTTTTTAATATACCTCTACACCCTTTAGACCGAGAGAGATTCACCTTCTCTCTCCCTTAATCCTAATAATATCGGGCCTCATAAACGGTACCAATGGACTGAACTGCCACAAGGGATGATGGATTCTCCCACCATGTGTCAGCACTATGTAGCTAAAGCCCTTGAGCCTGTGAGAAAACAATCTCCTAACTTTCTTGTTATTCACTATATGGATGATATATTGTTTTCAGCTCCATCTATCTTAGAAACTCAACACGTTTGACATAGCTCAATTATGCTTAAAAAACTCTGGATTAATCATTGCCCCTGAAAAAATTCAAACCTCTACAACTTACCATTATTTGGAGTTTGTTGTTAATCGACAACATATTACTCCCCAATTAACTCAGATATGTACTGATTAATTATCAACCTTAAATGATTTTCAAAAGCTCTTAGGTGATATAAATTGGATTAGACCTTCTCTAGGCATTGCTAATTATCAACTGAATAACTTATTTAATACTTTAAAAGGAGATCCTGATTTAAATAGCCCTCATTCACTTTCTCGGGAGGCTTGAGAGGAACTCTATTTAGTGCAAAGTAAATTACAAAAACAGTCTCTTACTCACATCAGACTAGATTTACCTCTAGAATTATTTATACTCCCCTCTCTCCGTTCTCCCACACTACTTCTTGCCCAACAAAAACACCCAATAGAATGGATCTATACTCGTTTTAGGGGAATAAAGTCACTTACACCCTACCTTGATTTAATTGCTCTAAACATTATCAATGGTAGAAATAGGACTAAAACTCTAATTGGCTCTGATCCTCATAAAATTGTAATACCAATCAATAAATCTCAATTTGAGAATGCATTACAAACTTCTACTGATTTCCAAATAGCTTTTCTGGAATATTTTGGAGAAATTTCATTTCATTATCCTTCTGGTAAGCTGTGGAATTTCTTCAAAAATACTGAATTTATTATTTCCTTCATTATCAGCTCACAGCCTATACCACAAACTGAGGTCTTTTATATAGATGGGACTAAAAACGCCAAAGTTTCATTCTGGTCTCTTAAGGAATATAAAGTCTTTTATACTAAATTTCATTCTGCTCAACAAAATGAATTGTATGCTCTTACTCAAGTTGTTTGTCTACATCCTTACCCCATTAATATAGTCTCTGATTCCTTATATTCAGTTTTTATATTAAAAAATATAGAAAACTTCATCATAAACTCCAATCAACTGATTATTCAACAACTTTTTTTCGAACTGCAATCCGTTATTAGAAACTGCACTTCTCCCATTTATATTACCCATATTAGAGCACACTCTTGTCTTCCCGGCCCTATGACTCATGGTAATGAACAAGCTGATAAACTTATTTCTTTTGCTACTCTGGTGGAACAGCATGCTCTATTGCAAAACAATTCTGGCTCCCTACACCAGCTATGGAAAATCCCATACTGTCAGGCTAAAGAAAGTATTAATAATTGTTCCACTTGCAGACCCTTACATCTTCGACCCATCACACAAGGTATTAATCTTCGCAGTTTGCAACCTAATGAACTATGGCAAATGGATGTGACTCATTGCCCTGAACTTTCTCCCTCTTATTTCTTACATGTCTGTATTGATACCAATTCTTCCTTTATTTGGGCCACACCTCTTCACAGTGAAGCTGCACAACATGTTATAACTCACTTACTAGCTTGTTTTGCTGTAATGGGAACTCCTAGTTCTATTAAAACAGACAATGGCCCTGCCTATATTTCTAGACACTTTAAACAATTTTTACAATCATTTTCTATTAAACATATTACAGATATTCCTTATAATCTACAGGCACAAGGCATAGTCGAACGAGCACATCACACACTAAAATTGCAAATAAAAAAATTAAAAAAGGGGGATTACACAGGAGCACTATTGTCTTCCTTATCTAAAGCAGATCTTACTAGATTCCAACATAAGGTATTTTCTAAACCTATAACTGTTGTTAATACAGCTTTATTTGTTTAAAATGTTTTAAACTTACCACAGGGAGATATCTTAACAAGAGCAGAAAAACATTTCGAGGAATTGAAGGACACTTCTCTTCCTCTGCCCATTTGGACCGAGATGGGTTAATGAAACAGTGGAAATCTAGGAAACTAATCTTACAGGGAAAGGGGTATACTTGTATTTCCCCAGATGGATCCAACGAACTCACATGGCTTCCTCTTTGGAAGATTCGACCCAAGGGGGCCTCCAGCCTTCAAAATAGAGACAAAACAACAAAAACTCCAGGAGGAAGAAATTCCAATATGGGCCATGGCGGCTCTAAAGATCTCCAGGAAGCACTTCCCTTGGTGGCATCAACCTTATGATCTCCCCACTCGGGGACAAATTAAAACCCTTACTAATTGAGCTGAAAATTTGGTCTTTCAACAGGGAATGCCACGGAATCCTGAATACATTTTCCTGTCAATGCTCAGTCTGCGTGCCTGTGCCTCCCCCTCCCCCGCCCGAGCGGAACTAATTAATCATACCCTACCCCCCTTTACTACAGGTGGTAGAATGGAGGGAGAGAGGACCAATTGTATCCACTAATGACTCTATACATATGCCTTCTCCCTGGAGCATTAAAGGGCCCTCACACCCTGAGGTAGAAGGGAAACTAATTAATATTTCTCTAGGTTATGAAGTCCTTCCTTTGTGCATGGGCCCAGCAGAATTATGCATAAACGTTAGCCGACAAACTTGGGCTTTTGTCCTGCCTCCCAAAAAGGACTTTCGGACGTTGCTTGGATTGTTTACAGCTCTTTCTTTGTCTGTGAACCATGTTTATACTAAGGAGACTTTAGGGGAAGAGTTAGGGCAAGAACAAAAAACATTAAAGCAAAGGGTTCCCTGTTCGTTGGGACAACTGTCAAGCCAAATCAGGAAAATTAATATTTGTGGCTAATTATACTATTGCCGATTGGAGACCCCTTGGTATGTGGTTATCTAACTGCTCAGATGATATTAACAGCACTGTGTATGACTATGCTACTCAAGTCACATGGAAGGTTACCGACAATACAATGGACCATTACCATGACAAAGGACTTCTTGGGTGGCTTGACGGAGAAATCTCCCCACTTCACCCTCAAATCGTCCTCAATAAGCAGATTGGGCCTGAACAATGGGACGTCTGGAAACTTGCTGCGAGCACCGAAGAGCTTGAGGCTTGGAGCAGACATTTCACAGGGACCAGCTGTGGTTTTAGCAACTATTTCTTTTGCTATAATCAATCCTGTTTTATACATGCCTGTGTCCCACTTCCTTTTGTTATAGCCATAGGAAACTTACAATTTAATAAGACTTTATGTTCTGGAACTTGTACTAATTGCAAACTATATACTTGTCTTACTCAATTTTGTGTTACTCCTGTTCAATTTAATCATAGTGCCTACAACTGGGAACAAATCAAATTTCATTTATAAAATATACATGATAATGCCTCTCTGAATGTACAATTACCGCAAAAAGAAATCTTTGATACTATTTCTAAATGTCTGCCTTCTTCCACTAATTTAGAAACTTTAGCTGAACAACTAGCTGATCAATTATCTGGGCTATACCCACGAGGTTGGTTTCAAAATATTGTTCACAGCATCGGGTCTGGAACTGTAACTTTGGTGGTTGTCTTGGTGATTATATTTGTTGTTTTCCATTGCCTTTCTATAAGAATGGTTAATACTAAACAAACTCAATGGTCAGGACCTTTTTAACAAATATAATAAAATAGGGGGAATTGTTAGGGAGCATTTAACAGGAGGCTTCCTGTGTGCTGATATGTCATGATTCCTCTGTTCCTTTCTCTCTCTCTTTTTTTTTTTTTAATTTTCCGATTTTTTTTTTCCCCAGTGCTTTTTCTTTTTCCTTCTCTCTCTCTCTCTTTTTTAATTTTCGGATTTTTTTTTTCCCAATGTTTTTTCTTTTTCTTTCTCTCTCTTTTTTTCCTCTGTTTCTTATTAATCCTTGAATATTCAAGGATTAAGAGGAGCTGGCAAGCTGCTCCTGGGGACTGAGGAATGCATGCATTTCCTTCCTTAGCATTTCCATATGGTGAAAGTAACTATTTATGACCCTCTTCCTTTCTGATATGGAAAGTGATTATTTACAACCCTTTCTCTTTGACTTGGATTCTAGCCTTATGTTTCCTTGGTAATTTGTAAGATTTTTGATCCTTATCTTTGCTGAAAAAGCTACCTTGTAAGACAGTATATATACCCACACTATGTTGAAGAAAACACACTTGTTCCATCAGAGCTTGGGTCGCCGTGTCTTTCTTCATCTTTCTCTCTTTTCTCTCTCTCCTTCAGGCTAATTATTTGGAGCGCAGAGGCCTGCCGAAGCTTACTTACTTGCCCGAGCTTTCAAGACCTCCTCGAGAGGGCGCCCTGAGCCCAGGTAAGCAGTGCAAACCCTTTGTCTTAGGGTTTTATTGGTTTTCTGCATAAACCAGGGACTATCAGCCTCTTTCTTTCTTTTGCTTTCTTATCGTCGACTCCGTACCACCAGGTTCAAGTCCATTAAAGGACCCCAACACACTTATGATAATCTTTAGGTCCATCCATATTGTTACAAGTGGCATTATTTTATTCTTTTTTTTTACGGTTGAGTGATGTCCCATTGTATATATGTAACACACCTTCATTATCCATTCATCTGTCAATGGATACTTTGGTTGCTTCCATGTCTTGGCAACTGTAAACGGTGCAAACACTGGCTACATTTCAAATGCTCAAAGGTCATATATGGTTAGTGGCTACTGTACTGCACAGTGCTGATATAGAATTTTTCTATCACTGAAGATAATTCTATTGGACTGTGATAGTTTTATGACTCTAGTTTTATGGCCATATGACATCTGAGCACATTTTAGACCTGGAGTCTCATCATTAATATGTGTGCATTTTTGGTGGGCTCTTTCTATTAACAATGCTTTTTTGAAGACTGAATCCATTGGGCTCATTGCTTGGAGGTTAGTGAGACTTTGAGGGTAGTTAACTCTTTGAGGAACAATATATTAAAAATTTAAGATGACTGATGTTCAAAAAGTAGATACAAAGTAAAAAATAAGTTTTAGGGAAAAAGTTGTAGAGAGAATCTAAACTTTTATTTGGATTAAAAAACAATCTAAATTTTAAATAATTGAAGCTGTGTAGGATAAACCCACTGGTGGTCATTATCCTGAATTAGGGCTTCCCAGGTGGAACTAGTGTAAAGAACCCACCTACCAGTGCAGGCCTAAGAGACTCTGGCTTGATCCCTGGGTTGGGAAGATCCTCTGGAGGAGGACATGGCAACCCACTCCAGTATTCTTGCCTAGAGAATCCCATGGACAAAGGAGACTAGCAGGCTACAATTCATAGGGTCACAAAGAGTTGGCGATGACTGAAGTGACTTAACACACGTGTATGACCTGAGTCAGAGACTTGAAATATTGTGCTCTTTCCTCTTTTTTTTCTTTGCTCACAGTATATACTGACAAAGCATATGGAGGTCATTAATCCATACTGGACATGCATCTCTTCATCTTAGATGCAAATAGATTGGCTCAAATCTGTGGCCTTTCTCCATCATTGACTATTTCACTTGACAAGAAGAAAACGTTGAATAAAGAAGTGTTATGGAGCACAAATAGTCTAACTTATTACACTTACTGGAATTTTTAATTAACAAAAACAGAATCATGGGAATAAGCTGCATTTTTCTTATTTTCTTATTAGTGATGGTCATATATTTTCATTAGAGAATTATTTCACAAAGTCACAAGGAAGTTTACCAATGATCATTTATGTATAAAAATGAAGATCAATTTTCTTTTCAGTAAACAACCTGAAATCACAGAGAGATCCCACTGGGAGACTCCTCAAATCATTAGCCTCTGGTTAAGAGCTGTTTTGACTGTAGAGGTGGTAAATTTGATTTGCTTGAGTAGAGGATTAAAAATTAGAGGTCCAGGGCCACACTTCCTGTCTTAGGATATCTTAAGTCTTTGGGAACTTGGTATTGTCAGCATGTTTGGAAAATATTGCAAGATTTAACAGCAGATTTTCAATTCACAAAACCTTTTCTGAGAGTCAGCTTATTTAGCTGCAATGAGGATTTACCAGGGAGACATGTCAATGAATAAGTAATGCTCAGTGTTTTTCTCTTAGATGAGGAGAAAACTGGCACTGAAAGGTGCTTAAACACTTCATTTTCAGGTGCTAATAATTTGTGGAGGAGAAAGTACAGTGGTTTTTCTACTTCAAATAGTTAAAGCATTAAGACAAATTGCTTTCTCAATCCCAGCTTAGCATCTTGATAAGATTTATGTTAGCAAAATCAATGAATTAAACATATAATTACGTGTCTGTGTGTGACTCAATACTTAGAGAAAACCTGTGTGGGAAAACCTCTGTAGATAAAAAACTAGTGTTTTCCAGTGTGTATCCTTGGAATAAGATCTTTTATTTTATTTGGGTTGGTTAAAAAACTTTTGAAGTTGTACTTTTAGAAAACACAAGAAGTTACTTTGGAGTATATAGGCTTAGGGAAATAAATGATTAAGCAGCAACCTTAAATCATTTAAGATCAGAAAAGAGTGTTGTTTAGTTTATCTATTGCGTATAACAAGTTTCCCCCAAACCTTCTCACTAAAAACAACACATACTTATTATCTTATAGGTTTTTATGAGTCAGACATTAGGGAGAAGCTCAGTTGGTTGGTTCTGGTTCAAGGTCTCTCATGTTAGTGTGATCGAGATACTGACCATGACTGCAGTCATCCAAGGCTTAATTGGATGAAAGGATCTGTTTCCAAGCTCATTCCTGCAGATGCTGGTAGGACTCCTCAATTTCTCACTGGCTCAATTCCTTAACTGGTTGGCCTCAGTTGCTCTTCACAAATGGGTCTTTCCATGAGGAAGTTTAAGTGTTTTCAGGAAAGGGCAACTACCTTCTTCCAGAGCAAGTGATCAGAGTCTTTTATAACTGACCTCAAAAGTAACATTCCATCCTTCTTGCCATGTCCTGTTGGTCATGTAGACCAACCCAGCTAAAACATAGAAGGAAAATAAATACACAAAGGTGTAAGTTCCAGGATTTGAGGACCATGGGGCCATGTTGAAGGCTGGTTACCAGAGAAAGAGTGATCTAAAGAAACCAACTTTATTTTAATAGGTGTAGGATAATCTAAAATATTGGACTATAGAACTATGATTTGAAAAATTGAGTCAGACTCTCATTTCTTTTTCATATCCCAAAGAACATACTCATGGATTGAAAATTTCCTTGTACCTAAACCAATAGACGTGAAAATGTTATCATTCTGTTCCCCTACTTCACAAGAATTATATAAGAAATAATCATTCCAGCAATTGTTGGTGCTATATAGTAGGGAGATATAACACAGTTTTCCATTTTAAGTCTATGTGTTGAACAAGTTCAGGTACCCCTCATGACTTGGCATGTGCTGGCTGTCAGCAATACCCTAATTAGGGGTTTGGTTATTTGCTTCATTTTGAGTGACTATTTCTTTATAGACCCCTTGAGGATTGAGCACTTGAGTATACTTCAGTAGCCTCAAGGATTGAGAATATTGACTTTACATAGCCCTTAGGTTTTTTTCTGAAAATTCACATAATATGGGGATGACAGTGAATGTTCTAAATCAGAAGATGTGGTCTTTCTCTAAGTGAAGAGTTATGTGAATCGGTTTCTAAGTGTCTGGCATTGTTTTCATAATTTCCAAAGCTGGGAAATTAGATGGATATAAATTCCAAACAACATATCATTTAAAAAAGAAAAAAAAATAAATACAAACACAGGCATCAAAGACTAACCCAGGGCAGTTTACCTTGTATTGTCACTCATGACTAGCTCGTGGGAACACATATTGATCTTCAGCCTTATTCCACGCTGTCTTGGAAGCATCTAGTGAGATGCCTGGAGTCCACATCTACTTCTCTTCAGGGACAGTTTCTGTCTCAACATGGTAGAGTTTTCAAGGCAGAGTCTAGATGTGATCCAGAGATGATCACAAGCTATCAAACCAACTCCGATTTTTTACCCTAGCCCTCAGAGCACCCTTCTTTTCTCTGTGTTTAGGTCAGATTTGCTGAGAATTTGCATGGGTTCCTCTACTTTCTTTAGCTTTCATATACTTTCTGAGGATACTACCCTGTACTTGGCTGTGGCAGCTGCTGAATGAAAGACTTTTGTTGGAAATCTATTTAATATCCCAAATCTAATGGCTCTATTTGGGGGTCAAAGAGATGGTTCTATCTTCAGCTGACCAAGTGAGAAATGGAGACAAAAGAAGTTGGAAGAGCCAGGCTTTCTTGGTTCTGTGGAGGCACCAGAAGGACAGAGAGTTAAACCACTGAATTGCTTTTTGGAGGAGGGCAGGTTACCCACCACTTTGCCTCAAGAACAGTGATTTTCACTTTCTTATTTACTACAGAATTAGCTTCAAGTTGAAACTTTTATAACTACAGCTCAAAACAATGAACACCTTCAGAAAACTCACCGAGGGCAAGAGAGTTACCAGCAAGCCTAAGAGGAGGAACTGAGAATTCCCCTGACAGTTTCTCTAGACTGTTCTTGGAAAGCCCCAGGCTGGTGCTGGTCATATTGCTTTATATTCAGAATCTTAAGTGCTGAACCATGAAGAGGACAATTTTGAATTTTTCAGGAGCCCTAAAGCACCAGAAATTACTGGGGTCAGTAAGTTTGTAGATGAGAAAACCCCACCAAATACCTAAAACTAAGAAGTCCTATAGAATTGAAAGAAGTATTTGGGAAAATTTGGGTTATATTGTAATTATGTGATTAGGATATTTTCTATACATCCTTCAGCTGCTGTGTTGAACAAAAATTTTTTTGCTTTTATTCTTTTTTGACTACTCCCAACTGTGGGAAAAAACCTGACAGCAGATATTCCTCAAAGCTGCATTGAGAGGAGAGTTTTCTCATCAAAGTCCCTCAGCAAGATGTTATTTTATTTTATTTTATTTTATTTTTTATTTATTTTTTATTTTTTTATTTTTTATTTTTTTAATTTTAGTTGGGGGCTAATTACTTTACAATATTGTAGTAGTTTTTGCCATACATCGACATGAATCAGCCATGGATTCACATGTGCTCCCCCTCCCAAACCCTCCTCCCACCTCCCTCCCCCTCCCATCCCTCAGTGTCATCCCAACGCTCCATCCCTGAGCATCCGTCCCATGCATAGAACATGGAATGGTGTTCTGCTTCACATATGACAATATACATGTTTCAATGTTATTGTCCCAGAACGTCCAACCCTCACCTTCTCCCTCAGAGTCCACAGGACTGTTCTATGCATCTGTGTCTCTTATTCTGTCTCATATATAGGGTTACCATTACCATCTTTCAAATTCCATATACATGCATTAGTATACTGTATTGGTGCTTTTCTTTCTGGCTCACTTCACTAAGATGTTATTTTAAATGAGAACATTAGCTCTCTCTGAAGGCAATACACACTTGAGGAAAAGATTGCCCATACTTTGTAAGGCCAGCTTATTAAAACGTTCTGCAATGACAAGATGGCATTGTGGAATGACTTTTTAAATTGTTTTTCCAAGTAATTGGTAATGTTTAATCAGGCTTCAGCTAACAGACTTTAAGTTAATTAAGACAAATGGCTCTGCTGTGGCTAATTGCTAGAATATGCTGATCTGGGAGCATCTGATGATGATGGGAATCTGTCCTGTGTACTTATCCTGAGCATCGCTGAGATGACACAAATAGGCCTGTCTGTCCCTGCTTGGAAATCATTTGTTTGGGGTGAGTCATCTCACACTGCTGGAGTTGACCAGAGTTGACCATACTCCAGAGTTTGAGCTAACGTGCTACTGATTGAGAATTTAGAATTTCATTATCAAATGAATCAGTAATAGCAACTTGTATTTATTAGTGGTAAAGAACCTACCTGCCAATGCAGGAGATGTAACAGGAACAGGTTGGATCACTGGGTCAGGAAGATTCCCTTGGAGGACATGGCAACCCACTCCAGTATTCCTGCCTGGAGAATCCCATGAACAGAGGAGCCTCGTGGGCTACAGTCCATGGAGTCAGGAAGAATTGACACAGCTAAAATGACTTAGCATCCACAGGTTTACATCCCTTGCATCAGATTCCTTCCCAAATTCACATTAGGGCTGGAGTGGACCTCTGAGAAGAGCTGTGCCAGTGCCTGAAGTCTGATAGAAGCAAAGGACCAGAAAGGAGGAAAGATTTACCCAAGGCCACCCAGACTTTAGAACTGGGATCTTCTGCTTGTTTCCCTCTTCTGCCCTCTTCCTACTCAACAAATTGTATTCAATTTACCAGTTAATGCTAACTCTTTCAGGACAGAGGTCAGAGAGGATTTGCAGCTGGAAGATGGGAATGAGCATTTTTAACTGGCTGCAATGTCCAGCTTCCGAACCCCTGACAGCACTGGCTGTGGGTGGCCTGTCTCCTGTCCTTCTGCTTCCAAGGCTCAGTTCCTGAGAAAGCAGGGCCTGCAGACTGGCAACAGGGGTCATTTACCATGGGCATCCTGCCAACTGAAAACAACACCTGCCATGTTGAGAGGACAGGGAAAGACTTTGTAATACAGTTTAATGAAATAAAGGAACACTGGCGCCTTGGCCTGAAAGTTGTGCTTCTAACTACTCACTCTTCTTGAGGTTTCTGTCTCCATTTTCGAAGGATGAATCCTTTGACTTTCTTATTTTCAGTCACTTCCTGTCACTCATCACCTTCCTGTCCTCTTCCCACCCTCCACTTGCCTCTGCTTATTTCCTCATGTTCATTTACCTTTGCTTCATGGTGGTGACTCTCTTGAAGTTCTCACTTCCTTCTTGATGTTTCAACATCTTCTCCATTTGCAGCTTAAACTGAACAGTTTTCTGATTTTCCTAAGCTGGTATTTGATTGAGTTGAAATATATGAACATCCCAGAACAATGGCTGATGTATAACAAGCACGCCCCAAGGTGTAGCTATTTTTTCCTTATTATCAATCCATTTGTTTTCTTATCTTTCTCTTGTTCTGCCAACAGTTCTATTTTTATAATATGCTTATTCTCTTAATAAACTCTTACTATCTCCTATCACTCAGCTCTTCATTCGACTTTGAATGTTCCCTCCATGTTTACCCTCTAGACCTGACATAATCAAGGACAAGCTGCTCTACCAAGGGGATTTTCACCTCCTTGATGAAAAAGTGAAAGCATATGCCTTTAAGATGTTATTTCAAAAATTCACATTATATACCCCAATTATAAGCTATTTTAGGATAGCTGTTTTGTTGGAGTTATGTACTTTATTCAGCACTGGTAACTATTGTAAAAATTAATTTTAGTCTTCTGAAATTTTTAGTTTGTAGAATAGAGTTCTTAAAAGTATAAATCTTGAAAAAGTTGCAAATCTTTGGGGAAAAAAAATAACAACAAAAAACGAGCAGAAGTTGATCTGAAGGCAATAATCAAAATGAGTAATGACCTTGTCAGTGTAAAAATTTTGCATGGAGAGTAATAATAGAGAGTCACTTCAGATATTTGTCATAATGGGAAGCTAGGCTGTTTGTCAGTTATTCTAACAACTGATGAGGTAATAAACATTAAAAAAAATCTGCGTGAAGATTAAGTTTTTCTTTAACAGACAGATTAGATTGACATTAAAAGAATAAATATGTGATTTGTGGTGTATGTAAGAAAAAAGAAGGCAAACAGCTAGAACACATGTTGAATATATTCAGTTAAAGTGTTATAGTTCACAGTAATTTCACTGTCCTAGTTTTCCATCCTATACATTGTTGGAAACAGGATAAATATTCTACATAGATTGAGTCTGATTAAAGACAGGATTTTGTGTGAACCAACTGCCACAGATAGTTTCAACTGAAGCCCAAAATAGAAATGGCATGGTTTAGAATTTCACAATTATTTTCAAAAGCAATGCAGTTTCCTTTTTCAAACTGTAAAGCCAAACAAAACAAAATGGTGCTACACTTGTTGAAACACTTTTGCCACTTGTCTTTAACTTTTGATTGCTAGTAATATTTTAGATTCATAGTTAGTATCCAGAAAAGAAATATAGGCCACCAAATCAAAGAAAACATGGTTTTACCTGATATAAAAGCATACCAATGATAATGGGAAACTTGTTAATTGTGCCCAGATGGATGTTTTAAAAAACTGTGAAAAAGGAAATTCAGGAGAGGCTGGGGAAAAAAATGAGAAAATATGTCATTCCATGTACCATAACAAGCTTGACCCTGGACCTGTCTTCTAGAGGGTTGAAGTTTAGATGTTTTTCCAGCAACAAAACTCAAAGGCCATGTCAGTTAAGTCCTCTGTGGTCATACTGATATCATTTGGTAATTTCCGTCTTCCTGATTGATTTACAAAAGATGAAAACCCTGCTTTCTATATAGCAGAGATGAACATGGTAGCCAAATCCTTTGATTCAACTGTGGGTCAATTGGACCACGAAAAGAATTTCTATGCTCTGGCATACAAACTTAACTTTGTTGGTTTCTCTGTCCTTTCTGCCTCACTAGACAAAACTCGGGGTTACTTTGCTAGCCAAAATATCCTAATCTTTTCCCTCAGGAAGATTATAATTGGTGATAAAAGTGGAGTTCTTTGTGTGTGGACTTGGATCAGACTTTCTGGTGGAATTTGGGCTCTACCTTTCTCTGTGACTTAAGTAGGTTAGATCACCTATCCATGTCTCACTTTTCTCATCTATCAAGCTGAGGTGAATATTAAGAAAGATAATATCTGCAAAGTGATGACACAGTGCCTGGCGTGCAGTAAGAGCTCTCTATAGTTCATTTGAGATGGTGGTGATATGGGGCCCTTCACAACCTCTCAGCAGTACCCTTGGCCTCACTTAGGACAGTACTCATCATGCAGTGTTGCTATTGCTCACTTAACTGTTTCCCTTCACAGACCATAGGCTCTAGGAGAGTGGGGACCATGTACATCTTATTTCTTGATTGATCACCAATCGATTCCAGCACCTACCATATTGCCTGGCACTTAGTAGGTTCTCATCAATAGTCTTCAGTGAAGGAATAATTGATATATGGCACTTTACAAAGATTTACTCACTGTGGGATTCTGGGAAAGTCACACCATCTCTTTGAGGCATATGTCCCTCAGCTATAAAATGGGGATGAGAGATTTGAAATTACCATGAAAGTGCTTTTTAAAGTTTTGTTTTATTTGATTTCCATTTTACAAAGGTACAAAATAGTTAGCAAGTGCAAGTACAGCAAAGGGAAAGTAGTTATGATTGATTTCCAGAAAGGTAGGGCGATCGAGTAGTAAACAAACTTTGCTTAGTCCTAAAGCCTAGTATGGTTGTGGCCTAACACATACTCATCTGTCCAAAGACTTGCACATCTAAAAATAAAGTCTTTCTAAACCTTAAAAGCCTTCAGATACTCCCCATTGAGGGAAATCCAGATTCAGACTACTCTGAAAGACAATTCAAGGTCCTGTACAGTGTACACTGACCAGTAATGAGAACCTGGGGCTTGTGCACGGGATGCTTGGGACTCTCAGATGATGGACACTTGCCAGGCTAATCAGTGGATGTGTTTGCATGGCAGGTCTGCTCAGCAGATGTCATCTTACTGACAGCTTACGGTGAACAATGTCGGATCTGTGATCTCCAAAGATTTAGCTTCGGGACCAGGGACCAGGCTTGCTCACTCAAGAGCTTTTGTGTGGCAGAGTTTTATTAAAGTGAAAAAGAGACAAGAGAAAGCTTCTGACATAGACATCAGAAGGGGGATGGAGAGTGCCCCTCTCACTAGTCTTAGCAAGGGAACTATATAATTTTTCAATTGGTTATTACAATAAATCAAAAGAAGGTCTCAAGGTTGTAAAAATTTTATCAGACCCACTCCCACAATATACATTTTAAGATAACAGGTTTATTCAGAAGGTTTTCAAGAAGGAGAAAATGTCCTCAACCAGGATACATTGTTATTATATAATTCTTACTAAGGAATGTAGAAAAAAGTTTGTCCTGTACTCCTCCTTGAGAATTCCAGATGCCTGTCTCCTCCTTGAGAGCCCCAGACCCCTTTCTCCGCCTCAGGGACCCCAGACTTCTTATCAACCTGCCTAGTAACTGACTTTCTCATTTCCTTGTCATTTTTTCTTCTGGGAAGCTCGACTCCCGTGGTGAGATAGACAGAATAGTGCGGGCCCGTTTATTCCTACTCCCAAATCCTTTCAGCAAGATGAACAGGCTGATTCCCCATCTCTTTAGCTATACTCCTCTCTAACGATGTGACCCTTTGGGGGGGAAAAAAAAATCACTGGTTATCATAAAGTCACTGACTACCATAAAAGGCCAGTGTCTCGAGGCTATGTTCTAAATTGAACATAAGATTAAAGAGGTAAATATTACTTACAAATTAAAGTCCCTGTAATGTACCACAGCTTCCTTATCCATTTGTCTGCTGATGGACATCTAGGTTGCTTCCATGTCCTGGCTATTGTAAACAGTGCTGCGATGAGCATTGGGGTACACGCGTCTCTTTCAATTCTGGTTTCCTCGGTGTGGGGAGGGAGGTGGGAGGGGGGTTCAGGATGGGGAACACATGTAAACCCATGGCTGATTCATGTCAATGTATGGCAAAAACTACTACAATATTGTAAAGTAATTAGCCCCCAACTAAAATAAATAAATTTATAAAAAAATAAAATAAAGTCCTTGTAAAAGCAAGAGGTGTTTACTCTAGGCAACATAAATATTTTAACCCTGTTCTCCTTGGCAGTTTCACAGAATTTATTCTTCGTCCAGTCTACCAGTATACCTACAAGAGGTGTAGACCACGCATGTTGTTCATAGTATACAGCAGTCTTGCAGGAAGCAGAAGATCATTGTAAAATAAAAGATTTCATAAAAACAACAACAAAAAAGTCAATTGCTTTAACACTTGACGGTAACACACTTATACGCCCAAATGAAGTAATGACACTACATCGATGCCCTTATGTAGTTTATACTAACGAGAGTACATTTGAGAAAAATAGAACGGTAAATATCTTGAAATGCTACAGAGGTTGCAGCAATCTACTGTAATGAAACTTCATTGCAATACTAAATTTCATACTGAAAATTCATCCTCACTTCATGATATTTCTCTGACAAGAGCACTTTGCTTCAAACAGGTAAAGAAAAATCTTTCACCTACTGGTAAAAATAATCCCTTGGAGACGAAATTTAAAATACAAACCACAATCCCCTTACTGGATAAAGCATGTAATTTTCCTTCTTAGGTGCATGGATTTAAAACAGCTGCCAAGCCTACTTAATTATGGGCCCTTAGAGTCAACACAGAAATGATGGATTTTCATTTTTATAGCGACCACATTGGGTGTTTATTTAGCCAGTGTGGGTAATTATTCCAGTTCTTATTTGAAAATTTTCTCCAAAATCGGTTGCATAGTGTTCATGAAAGGCTGTGATCTCAACACTCAGCATTTTAGGGCCTCTCTTTTCTCCTCCTTTTTTTTTTTTTATTAAAATTTTCTCTGAATTTAGAAAGTGACTTTTTGCCTACAGGTACACAAACATTAATTCCTTCTCCAGAAAATGAGCAGTACTAAAGTGTTGTATGGAAGTACATTTTTATGTTTCAGGTCAGAGGTCTGAAAGTAAAATGGACCGGTCAACAACTCACGGGGCCACTTTTATGGCCAACATTTTTCATTCCAATTCTTTAATCCTTTACTGTAAAGCACTGAAGCCAGGGCAATGGTTCAAGGAGGCCCTTAATTTATGAAAGGTAAGATGTGGAGGTATCCACGCTCTATCTGCTGATTTCAATTGGTTTTCTGAGTAAGAAATAAGGCAGAACTTCAAGCTCCTAAATCCAAAGCTATAAAAACAACAACTTTCTACCATGATAGCGTTTATGTATTTGGGAAGTATCTTCGCTTCATTTTTCTTGTTTTAGCATCACAGCAATAATAGAAGGTCAATAGGAAAGATATTCTTATATCTGTTTTTAACTGATAATGAAACAGAGTCTTAGAGTTGTTAAGTGCTTTGATTAAGTCAAACACTTATATATAGCATGGAAACATATATGCTACCATACGTAAAATTGATAGCCGGTGGGAATTTGCTGTATGTCTCAGGGAACTCAAACCAGGGCTCTGTGACAACCTAGAGGGATTGGATGGGGTGGCAGGTTCAAGAATTTCAAGAGGGAGGGGACATATGTATACCTATCTATCACTGATTCATATTGATGTATGGCAGAAACCAACACAATATTGTAAAGCAATTATCCTTTAATTAAAAATGAATAAATTAAAAAATAACCAAAACCACCTATATAGTATATTGGGTGCTCAGAACTCAAGGTTCAGAACTGCTAGTGCAGGTTCTTTGCAGGTATAGCCATTTCTTCTTGTATCTTGATGGGGTGGATGAGAGGAACCTAGAAGCTATCAGAAGAAGGGCTCGCAAGAGCCTATTTTAGGATTACCGGATAAAACAAAGGACACCCAGTTATAATGAGTATTTAGGGTTAATTTCCTTTAGGATTGACTGGCTTGATCTCCTGGCAGTCCAAGGGACTCTCAAGAGCCTTTTCCAGCATCATAATTTGAAAGCATCAATTCTTCAGCACTCAGTTGTTCATTATGGTCCAACCCTCACATGCATACATGACTACCGGAAAACCTATAGCTTTGACTCGATGGGACCTTTGTCGACAAAGTAATGTCTCTGCTCTTTAATATGCTGTCTAGGTTTGTCATAGCTTTTCTTCCAAAGAACAAGTGTCTTTTAATTTCATGGCTCCAGTCACAGTCTGCAGTGATTTTGGAACCAAAGAAAATAAAATCTGTCACTAAGTTTCATATAAACAACCAATACATTAAAAAAAATTTTTTTTAATCAGTTTATTTTCTATTTTTTAACTTTACAATATTGTATTTGTTTTGCCATACATTGGCATGAATCCACCATGGGTGTACATGTTTTCCCCTTCCAGAACCCCCTTCCACCTCCCTCCCCATCCCATCCCTCTGGGTCATCCTGGTGCACCAGCCCCGAGCACCCTGTATCATGCATTGAACCTGGACTGGCGATTCGTTTCACATATGATAATTTACATGCTTCCATGCCATTCTCCCATATCATCCCACCCTCGCCCTCTCCCAAAGAGTCCATAATACTGTTCTATTTATCTGTGTCTCTTTTGAAGTCTCACATACAGGGTTATCTTTACCGATTGACTAAATACCGTATATATGTGTTAGTATACTGTATTGGTGTTTTTCTTTCTGGCTTATTTCACTCTGTATAATAGGCTCCAGTTTGATCCACCTCATTACAACTGATGATACATTTTTAACATAAGTATGTCTCATAAAATATTTGGGACATACTCCTACTAGAAATTATGCATCATTGATCTACAATTCACATTTAACCAAACATCTTTTTTCTTCTAAATCCGGCAGTCCTATCCTATCCCTCTCTGATTGGGTAACCCAGGTTACAGCTTTCAGTGTCAACAACCTTCAGTCTAACCTAGTGTTATGGGTTGAACTATGTCCTCTGAAGAGAACATTCTAACCCCTGGGACCCCAGAATATGACTTTATGTGGAAATAGGGTCTTTATAGAGGTCATCTAGTTAACATGAGGTCATTAGGGTGGGTCCTAATCAGTATGTCTGGTGTCCCTATAAAAAGGAGACTTTTAAAATTTCATTTTTATTATATATTGGAATATGGCTGATCACAATTTTATGTTAATTTCAGGTGTACAGCAAAGTAATTCAGTTAAATATATACATGTAGTCTATTCTTTTTCACATTCTTTTTTCATTTAGGTTATGAAATAGAGTTCTACTCATAACTCATTAGATTATGAGTAGAGTTCCCTGTGCTATATAATAGGTCCTTGTTGGTTACTTATTTTATATGTAGTTGTATGTATATGTTAATCCCAACCTTCCAATTTACCTCTCCCCCCCAAAAAAACAGGGACATTTGAACACAGAGACAAACACGCACAGAGGGAAGACAATTAAAGACACACAGAGAGAAGACAGCCATGTGACTGGAGTGATGCATTGACAAGCCAAAGAAAACCATTCATTGCCAGCAAATAGAAGAGGCAAAGGAGAATTCTCCTCTGGAGTCTTTAGAGGGAGCACGGTCCTGCCAGCATCTTGATTTCAGACCTCTAGCCTGCAGGACTGTGAGACAGTAAATGTGTGTTGTAAGTCACCCCATTTTTGGTATTTTATGATGACAACCCTAGGAAACTAACACACCTTGTATAAGGTGGCATACAATTTACTTCTCTTACTTTCACATTCTTATAGGCCAGTGGCTCTGAAGTGCTCTTTGCACATACTCACCGTGTATCTTTTCATTTGGGGACCTATGTGGATGCTGTAAAGGTCTATGCCTTGTGGTAAGTACTCTAGCCATGTTGAATCACTGATTTTACAGTTATTGGTGTCCCTGAGGTCTTACTGGAGCTTCTGATTCTCCTCATTTTGTGTACCCAAAGGTGAAAAATTCCTCTCCTATCTGAGAGGAACATACCACAATGTGTAAATGATAGATTAATCAGAGAAAATTACTAGCAAATAAGTTTGGTCACTTCTTCTTCGTCTAAGTCGCTTCAGTCGTGTCCGACTCTGTGCGATCCCATAGACGGCAGCCCACCAGGCTCCACTGTTCCTGAGATTCTCCAGGCAAGAATACTGGAGTGGGTTGCCATTTCCTTCTGCAGCAGAGTTCCAGGGAGCTCTAGGAAACTGAGACTCTGCTCCTTATGAACTTGCAGACAACCTTGCTTGTTTCCAGTTCCAGAGAAGAAGCAGCAGGTTAAAAACTGCCTGGTACTCTGATCAGCCTGCCAGGATCACCTCAGTTTTTCTCCCAGCCCATACCAGGCTCCTGCTCCAGCCTCTTCTGGTCTGGCACTACTCCCAGCCAAGGGGGAGATCACTATCATGCTGAGGATAAGTGGAGCTGGCTTAGATTTGCAGATTTAGCCTCTTGGACCTCAGCTCCACTCCTGACCAAGACAACTACTGCTGCATCAGGGAGAAGTGGAATTAGTTCAGATTTTTGGCTCTAGCCTCTGGGGGGCTCTGGCCCCAAACAAGGCAGAGACCAACATTGTCCTGGGGAAAAGCAGAAGTAGCTGAAATTTGTGGTTCCAACACCTCGGGCTTTGGCCCTACTCCCATCAAGGCTGAGACCACCATTGTGGTGAGCAGAAGCCCAACTCATTCAGGGCTCTTACTCCAGCCCCTTGGGCCCCAGCCCCTCCACCTTTAGGGTGCCAACTGCCATCAAGCCTGAAAGAAGCCCTGGCTCACACCTGGCTCTGGCTAGAGCCCCTCCATCTCCAACCTTATGCCCCACCGAGGTGTCAGCTTCCAGTGCACCCTGGGAGAACACACAGCCTGTCCTCACTTCAAATTCAGCTTTTGCACCAAAGCCACCGGGCACAGGTAGACTGTGTGAGGTTACATTCACATAGGGACAACACCTTCAAGACCAGGACAGGAAACTGTTTTGCATAGTTGCATAGAGACAAACAGAAAAAGTCAAACAAAAGGAGAAGAAAGAAGAGAGTGTTCCAAATGAAAGAAAAGATAAAACACCAGAAAAAAACCAGCTGAAACAGATGAATAATTTACGGAATGAAGAGTTCATGCAATAGGAATAAAAATGCTCACTGAATTCGAGAAAAGAATAGACAAAGTGAAACTTCAACAAAGAATAGAAAATATAAAAAGGGACATGTCAGAACTGAAGAATACAATAACTGAAATGAAAAAAAATACACTAGAAGTAATTAACAGCAAATAGGTGATACAGAAGAAAGCCTAAGTATCAGAAAGAGAAACCAGGAAAACAATCCCATGTACAATTGAATGAAAAACAATTAAATACTTAGGAATAAATTTAACTGAGGAGGTGAAAGACCTGTACTATGAAAAATGTGACACTGATGAAGATGATAGAAACATAAATGGAAAAATATATCATGTTCATGAGTTTAAAGAGTTAATATGTCCATACTGCCCAAAGCAATCTACTTATTTAATATATATCCTATCAAAATATGGAGCTTCCCAGGTGGTGCAAGTCGTAAAGAATCTATTTGCCAATGCAGGAGACACAAGAGACACGAGTTCAATCGCTGGGTCAAGAAAAGCTCCTGGAGAAGGAAATGGCAATCCTTTCCAGTATTTCTTGCCTGAAAAATCCCGTGGACAGAGGAGTTTGGTGGACTACAGTCCACGGGGTCACAAAGAGTCAGACATGACTGAGTACACATATACACACTATCATAATATCCATGGTGTTTTTCACAGAACTAGAACAAATAACCCTAAAATTTGTACAGAATCACAATTCCAAATAGCCAAAGCAATCTTAACAGATGTTTAAAACTGGAGGTATCACATGCCCTGACTTCAGACTATACTGCAAAGCTACAGTAATCAAAAGAGTATGGTACCAGCACAAAAACAGACACATAGATCAATGGACTAGAAAGGAGAGTCCAGAAATAAACCCATACACCTATGGTCAATTAATCTATAACAAAGCAGACAAGAATATACAAAGGGAAAAGATAGTCTCTTCAAAAGTTCTATTGGGAAAACTGGACAGCTACAAGTAGAAATATCAAACTAGAACATTTTCTTTTACCAAATACAAAAATAAACTCAAAATAGATTCAAGACCTAAATGTTAGATCTTAAGCCATAAACTCCAGTATGCTCTTTGACATTGGCGTTAACAATATATATATATTTTTTAGATGTGTCTTTTCAAGCAAGGGAAACAAAAGCAAAAATAAACAAAACCAAACTTAAAAGATTTTGAATGGTGAAGGAAACAATCAACAAGATGAAAAGACAACCTACTGACTGGGAGAAAATATTCTCAACAGATTTATCTGAGAGGGGTTCAGTTCAGTTCAGTTCAGTCACTCAGTTGTGTCCAACTCTTTGTGACCCCATGGACTGCAGCACACCAGGCTTCCCTGTCCATCAGTAACTCCCAGAGCTTGCTCAAACTCATGTCCATAGAGTCAGTGATGCCATCCAACCATCTCGTTCTCTGTCGTTCCCTTCTCTTCCTGTCTTCAATCTTTCCCAGCATCAGGGTCTTTTCTAATGAGTCACTTCTTTGCATCAGGTGGCCAAAGTATTGGAGCTTCAGCTTCAGCTTCAGTCCTTCCAATGAACATTCAGGACTGGTTTGATCTCCTTGCAGTCCAAGGGACTCTCAAGAGTCTTCTCCAACACCACAGTTCAAAAGCATCAATTCTTCAGCACTCACCTTTCTTTATGGTCCAACTCTCACATCCATACATGACTACTGGAAAAAGCATAGCTTTGACTATATGTACCTTTGTTGGTAAAGTAATGAGAGGGGTTAATATTCACAATTAATAGTCAAACACCATGGACTTGGTGTGTGTTTGTTAGTAATTCAGTCATGTCTGACTCTTTGTGAGCCCATGGACTGCAGCCTGCCAGGCTCCTCTGGCTGTGGAATTCTCCAAGCAAGAATACTGAAGTGGGTAGCATTTCCCTTCTCCAGACCCAGGGATCAAACCCAGGGGTTGTGCATTGCAGGCAGATTCTTTACCACCTGAGCCACCTGAGTTCATGGACTTGGTAACTTATTGATAATTTAAAGTCTTTTGCAAGTTGCCACATTGCTGATAACAAAGCTCTCAAGTACTTTGCCCTTCTTGATTTCATACTAATCACTGGTATCCTATTATTAATCAGCATAGATTCACCATAGGGAAAAAGAGATATTTGGATTGTGTGGCCCAGTTCAGCCTTGAAGGAATTAAGATTCAGATGCCCAGAACAGTCAAGAATATACTGACTATTCCAACTATTTCCTTAGCAGCCCCAGTTGTCAACTATTTTTATTTTATTTTTTTTGTGAAGAGGGACTAAAGATTCATGTAACATTCTTTGAAGTTTCATAATTTTATGTATTTTAGGGTCTTGGCTAACATGTACTTCATATTATGTGATAATTTAATAAGAAATTTAAGTAAAGAGTTTATCATCGTGGCTAGTCCTTCTTGTTGAAACTATTCTATTGGCTACATTTCCTTCTCATCCTCCCTTACAGAAATATGTCCTTCTGAGTTTTTCCTTTGAGTGCATTCTGTATTACACAAGTGAGGAACAAATTCGTGATTTATGTTGAAAAGGGAAGATTTTGAAACACTTGCCGTTAATTAGTTTTATGATTTTCCACCAGTGTCAGTGTGTTCCATAAAATCTCTCCAGCCCAGTGTGTAGAGAAGTCCCTAGGAGGATTAAATCCTGATCTTAGGGCATGGAGTCAAACACTAGGTTAGCTTAGAATCTGTTACAGAGTTCAAATAACTTATCAGACATGTGTTAAAATGATATTTTAGGTTTGACTTAAATTGTTTTATAATAAAGCATGTGCACAAATATATCCCTTTTAGAAATGTTATATTATGGAAGGTGGTAAAGAAACCCTAAATGTCTGCTGTAGCATCGACACCTCAGGGTGTAATAAGAAAAAAGAAGTAAAATATTCAGCTTTAAATATGTGTATATATATATACATATATATATATAATATACTACATATATATTTTAAAACATAATACATATATATTTATCTCAACTATCTTCTCACATCAAGGCTTTGAAATGTCTGCACTGCTCTTAAAACCAGAGTTGTGGCTACATGACTGTATCTTTTGGTTAAAATCATTGATTTAAATGAAGTCTGAAGTGGAAGGCAGATGGCAAACTTCCTATGGCAGAAAGTTCCAGGGGCTTTGATAATCCAGTAGTAATGCCCAATCGCGTTAGGCTTGGGCATCTACCTATTAAATAGCTCTCAGCATCCAGTTTTAACACACCAGACTCAGTCACCCCAGCTGTCCATTGTTTTGCATACTTTGAGGGATAACTCTAGAAACATTCCTGAGATGAACATCTGCCTCTTGAGAAGCTGGCAATCTGAACAAAGTGCTATGTAGGGACATGAAAAGAGAGCGAGATGATCTGTTGACAAGTAAAGACAAGGCTGGTGCAGAGTGCCTGCCTGGCATCTTAACTGAAGTAAAGAGGTCAGAAAGTCTTCCAGCAGGAAAAGAAGAATGCAGGCCATGCCTATGCAAGTATCCTCCTGCCTGGAGAGTCAGAAACGGGATCAGAATGTCATTGCTTAAATATAAACTTCTATCTCCAACCTTGAACATGTATCTAATTCTACCCTGTGAGCAACTTGAAACATGGTGCTACAGATTCTATTGCAAATTCACCTGGTAGTAACAGTAACCGACGTTTACTCAACAGCTCACTTCTTCAATAAACCTCTCAATAATCCCATGAAATAAGCACTAATTACTTTCAATTTATGCCTGAGGTTACTGATGTTTTCAGAGCTTGACTAATTTGTCCAAGGTAGTCAAAACACTTAGGAAATATAGAACTGGGATTCAGATCCAAGCAGCCCAATTCCAGACTCCATGGCTTGATCACTATTCTCTAATTCCACTGGCTTTAGGGGAAAATTTAACCACCAGATGTCATAAAATTAAGTCAAATGTTTAAAAACAATACTCAGAGGGATAAATCACATGTTGTAAGTAAAAGAGAAAGAACTCATAATGAATCCTCTGAAATCATTTTAGTCAGTTCATTTAAAGCCTGTATTTTGATGGAAAGTACATAGCAAAAAGGAAACTAGACTGCATGTGCCAACAAAAATAACCCTAGTAAATGCTCAGAATTCTCACTAGCAGCCTCTAGAGACAGTAGTTTGACATTAATAGTTAACTTAGTGAACATACACTGTGAGCAAGTCATTCCTCCAAGCACTGTACATGTGTTAACACATCATTCGTAAAATCTTCCTGAATTGAGCATTATTATCCCTATTTTACAAATAAGGACCTTGAGACACACAGCTCACACAAGCCATTAGAGGCATAGATTGGACCGGAGCCCCATAGTTTGGCTTTAGTGTCTATGTGCCAGATCACTAAGCTCTGCTCCCTTGTAAGAATCTTGAGTGGTGTCTATTTTCTCTTGAAAGTACCATTAACAACAATTTTCCACAGCCTGATCATGAGCTCAGTATTTACATCTGTATACTTATTTCTACCCAGTGGATGCAGACAAGTTTCACATGCCATATGCTATTTATTTGATACAACATCACTATAAGGAAGCAGAGCTGTTGCTACCCACCATCTCTGTTTTACAGATAATGAAAATACAAAGCCAGAAAGAGTAAGTCATTTGCCTAAGGTTAGACCGCTGAAAAAAAGTCAAGAATGAGACTCAGAAACCAAGTTGACTGGCTCCTGGCCCCTGTTACCATGTTACTTGAACGTGGCTGACAGCAAAATAGCAGTCATTTAGAGTTCACATACATCTAGTTTTGAGAACAACCATATCCTAACTCAGGGGAACTGTCTCACTGCTAAAAGTTGGGGCAGGAAATCCGTACACAGGCTAGTTGCAGAGGCTCATTAGCAAACATGAACAAATGCCTTGGGTCTAAGTTAAGAGCATACTCTATGATTGATTTACAGATAGATGAAGAAAGAGTAGGTTCATTTACTGGGTTAGTTTCTCATTTTTTTCTAACTAGTGGAATGTTTCCAAAATTTTAGTCATTCGCCTGCACACCATTATGACTTTTTTCTTACCAATATATCACCTAGGCTTATTTGCATAGTCTATGTTTCCAGTAGGCTCATGATTTTTATTTAGCCCAAGAAGTACAATCTGAAATTACAGGTTTGATATGTGAGTTACATTTTATTAAGAATATTCATCTGTAAAGCCCTAACATCATCTTGCATAAAAGCAAATATTTATTGAGCACTTACTAGGTGCCAGATACACTTTAAAATACTTTTTATATGTTAACCACTTAATTCTCATTACTATAAATAGGTATTTGTATTATCCCCATGTTATAGATGCAGAAACTGGGGCAAAAAATGTTTTGGTAATCTGCATTAAAAACATGGAATTGGTCAGTGGCAGAACTAGAGTTACAAATGCAGGTGGTCTGGCTTCAGAATCTGGGACTTTAAGAACTGGTGGCCTCCATGTTGGATAAACTTGAATTATGTGAAAACAAAACAAAACTCAAACTCCTGTAGCATCCTTGGACTACACCATGACTGTAAAAACCCAAGTTTCTACTTGACAACACTTCTATGATGAAGTGTGTAAGGAAAAAGATATTTTCCAACTATACAAGTCCAAATTGACTGATGCTTATGATTTATTATGGGAGAGAATGGAGAATCGCTGGTTGAAGTCCATTACCCAGGAATTTGCCACGAACTTGAAGCCAAGGAATAAGAATTTTGAGGTGGAGCAGGTGAAGGAGAGGAATGTAGCATAGTAACTCAAGGTTTCTGATGTCCTGTCACACTCTTAATGTTTATTTGCCCAGATATTAAGAAACAAAGCTCTCTTTCTTCTTGATAAAGGTCACTGAGCTAGAAGGAAAGCTTGAATTGTGCAAGACAATATAGAAATGTGGTCAGAATTCATTACAACAATCAGGGTCAGACTAGGAGCATCAGAAGTGGCAAAGTGCTCCATAAACATAAAATTGAACCTTAGCTAAAGGACAGGGGAATCCAAGATTTTGCCAATCCTTTTGCCTTGCAATGCGAGTCACCAGGGGGCATTGGCTGCTGAATTTTCAGAGTGGTGTTGGGATTCTCCACAGGCATTTTAGAACTAAATTGTAAACCTCTGCTACATCTGCCTCCCAGTGTTCATCTCATCATAAAGCTAAGCATAATCCTCATTTGAATTCTGGACACAGAAACTGCAACAGACACACAAGTAGAGGATTCCCAAAATGTAACCTCTGAAACTAACATTCTGTTTCATCTAGCTAATGTCTTGATAGTTATTCCTCTATTTCCCATTTTTATGTATTCCCATTATCTATAAGTGCACGCATGAACATCATGTAATTTTCAAGGACTGAAACATTATTTAATTTAGTTTAATTATTACAATAACCTATCAGTGATGTCATCTCCTTTTTGTGAAAGGGAAAATAGGCTGAGAGGTTTGGAAACATGCTCTTAGCTAGAAAATAGTAGAGCTGTGATTTGAACCTAGGTCTGTGGAACTGATGAAAGACAACCACAAAATCTTTTTAACTCCTTGCGTTGAGAGGTGGAGTCTAATTTCCTTTCCTTGAGTTTGGACTACTCTTAGTGACTTTATTGATGAATAGAATGCAGTGGAAGTTGGATTCTGGAATCTGAGGTTTGATCATAAAAATGCAGCTTCTGCTTTTGTCTTTGAGAAACCTTACTCTCAGGAAATTTCTTCTAAAGATATTCCCTCTTGGAAGCCAGCAACCATGCTTTGAGGAAGCCCAAGGAGCCCCATGGAGAGGCTCACATATAGACTAATTGAAGCTTCAGCTGATAATCTTGGTTGAACTCACAGCCAACAGCCAGAACCAACTTGCCAGTAATGCCACTGACTCATCCTCAATGACTTCTAGCCTAGCTGAGCCTGCAGATGTTTGCAGTACTAGCTGATATCTGATTACAGTCACAGGGGAGACTGTTCACTTCTTTGGGCTGCTGTTACAGAGTGCCACAAACTAGGTGGTTTAAAACAACAGAAATGTGTTCTTTTATAATTCTTGAGGTTAAGGGTATGAAATCAAGGTGTCAGAGGGGCCATGCATTTTTGGAAGTCTCTAGAGAAGAATCCCTACCCGCCCCCCCACCCCCCCTTTTAACTTTCAGTGTGTTCCTAGGCTTGTGGTAGCATAAGTCCAAACTCTGCCCACCTTTACCTTCATATTATCTTTCTCTCTCCATGTGTGTCTCTCTAGGTCCTCTCCTCTCCTCACAAAGACGTCATTGGATTTAGGGCCCACTCTCAATCCAGGATGATTTCATCTTGAGATCTTTAACTGATTACATCTGTGAATAGTGTGTTAGTTACTCAGTTGTGTCCAACTCTTTGTGAGCCCATGGACTATAGCCCTCCAGGTTCCTCTATCCATGGGATTCTCCAGGTAAGAACACTGGAATGGATTGCCATTTCCTTCTCCAGACATCTGTGAATACGCTGTTTCAAAGAAGGTTACATGCTAATATCCTTGGTGGATATGACTTTGAGGGGACACTGTTCAATCCTACAGATGTCAAGCAAGAAATATACAGTCAAGCTCTTTCTGAAATCCACCCACAAAATGATTGTCCTTAAAAAACAGTTTTTCTTAAGCCACTAAGTTTTTTGCAGCAACAGGAAACCATGTCATTCTATCTTACTACACTGCCTCTTTTCACAGAACCTGCAATGTTGAAGGTTTGTAATGCATATTACAAACAATAGCTATTTTAAAAAATATACTTGAAGCTTGCAAATACTTGCATTCTTTATTCACAGAAAACTTGATTTGTGATCTACCAAGCACATAACCTCACACAACCTCAGCAGTTTGTGGTATTAATATTTCTAGAACCACAAAGATTTATTTGAATGCATCTTCCCAGACAGAAAATCTTAATCTTGTGTCTATATATGAACTAAGTCTCTAAATATAAAAGATTGTTTTCTTTATGTTTGTGCTTTATAATTTCTTGGGACCACTCCAAAAATTTAACTTGGCATGGAGTATGAGAACACATCCTGAACTATAAAAGGATAAGGCTAACTTGGCATCAGTCATGCTACCAGGTTTGCCAAAAGAAAGGCATCTTTAGTGTGTGTCTGTGGGGGTGTGAATGTGTGTATGCACACTGCACTACTATGCCATTATATCAACAACTGTGTTCTCTATTATAGTTTTCTTGACTAAGGCAGAGATGGGAAATAAGCCTACTGAATATATCTGTCTTGGACTTGATATCTAGTAAGTTGACCTAAAATTGAATTTAAGGGATAATATTCTCTCATTGCTTTTGGATGTATCAGATAATTTTCCAAACCTAATAGTGTCTCATTAAGAACAGAACATCCGGAGGATTAGGGCTAAAAAGAAGTTAGAGAACTAAGAACAGTGGTGATGTTGCCAATTTCAAACCACAGAAAAACCACAGAAAAGAGTAAACATTTTCCAAACCCATGACGCACGTGAAGAGCAGCGGAGAGATGAAAGTTTAGAAACACCTAAGAAAGTGCTCAGTCATGTTCTTCCTGTCCAGCTTCTCGTGAATTTTCCCTGTGTTTGTCTTCCTTTCCTTCTCAGTGCTGTGTCTCCGCATTTGATTTTTCCTGCCCTATCCTATCCTTGATCTGTTATATTTTTTCCCAGTGACTTTTGCCCTTTTCATTTTTCATCTTAACCCACCGGCAATTCACAAGCAATCGAAATGCTGTTTATATACATACAGAATTTATTGAATGACAAGTTTTATAATTTTTAATTATTGGATGTTTATCTCAAACAACTATAAAATCACTGAACCAAACTGCATTATTATTTACTTCTCTCTGTCAAATAGTTTCAATAATTTATTTTGCCTCTGGCTCACTACTTCTATGATGCTTTTGATTACGTGCTTAGTTATGTCTTATTTTTAAAATAACCTTTCCAATAAAAGAGGACATTAAATACCGTATCCTTTCTAGAAGGAGAAGAAACTTCATTAATTGCTGTTAATTTGGAAAAATTTATTTTTAATTACTGTGGAGGTTCAATCAAAAATGTATGTAATTTTCTTCCATGAAGTTTAAAATGTTTAGCTCAAGAAGAGAAAACTGGCATTAGGCTACACTCTCACTTAGTAGAGGTCTTTAGAGACCTGCTTTGGAGAAGACTCTTGAGAGTCGTTTGGACTGCAAGGAGATCCAACCAGTTAATCCTAAAGGAAATCAGTAATGAATATTCACTGGAAGGACTGATGCTGAAGCTGAAACTCCAATACTTTGGCCACCTGATGCGAAGAACTGACTCATTGCAAAAAGACCCTGATGCTGGGAAAGATTGAAGGTGGGAGGAGAAGGGGAGGTCAGAGGATGAGATGGTTGGATGGCATCACCAACTCAATGGACATGTTCAGTTCAGTTCAGTTCAGTTGCTCAGTCGTGTCTGACTCTCTGCGACCCCATGAACTGCAGCATGCCAGGTCTCCCTGTCCATCACCAACTCCTGGAGTTTACCCAAACCCATGTCCATTGAGTCTGTGATGCCATCCAGCCATCTCATCCTCTGTTGTCCCTTCTCCTCCTGCCCTCAATCCTTCCCAGCATCAGGGTCTTTTCCAATGAGTCAGCTCTTCGCATCAGGTGGCCAAAGTATTGGAGTTTCAGCTTCAACATCAGTGCTTCCAATGAACACCCAGGACTGATTTCCTTTAGGATGGACTGGTTGGATCTCCTTGCAGTCCAAGGGACTCTCAAGAGTCTTCTCCAGCACCACAGTTCAAAAGCATCAATTCTTCAGCGCTCAGCTTTCTTCACCGTCCAACTCTCACATCCATACATGACCACTGGAAAAACCATAGCCTTGACTAGATGGACCTTTGTTGGCAAAGTAATGTCTCTGCTTTTTAATATGCTGTCTAGGTTGGTAAACACTTTCCTTCCAAGGAGTAAGCATCTTTTAATTTCATGGCTGCAATCACCATCTGCAGAGATTTTGGAGCCCAGAAAAATAAAGTCTGACACTGTTTCCACTGTTTCCCCATCTATCTGCCATGAAGTGATGGGACCGGATGCCATGATCTTAGTTTTCTGCATGTTGAGCTTTAAGTCAACTTTTTCACTCTCCTCTTTCACTTTCATCAAGAGGCTCTTTAGTTCTTCTTCACTTTCTGCCATAAGGGTGGTATCATCTGCATGTCTGAGGTTATTGATATTTCTCTGGGCAATCTTGATTCCAGCTTGTGCTTCTTCCAGCCCAGCGTTTCTCATGATGTACTCTGCATGTAAGTTAAATAAGCAGGGTGATAATATACAACCTTGACATACTCCCTTTCCTATTTGGAACCAGTCTGTTGTTCCATGTCCAGTTCTAACTGTTGCTTCTTGACCTGCATACAGATTTCTCAGGATGCAGGTCAGGTGGTCTGGTATTCCCATCTCTTTCAGAATTTTCCACAGTTTGTTTTTATCCACACAGTCAAAGGCTTTGGGATAGTCAATAAAGCAGAAATAGATGTTTTTCTGGAATAGATCTTTTTCTCTGATCCAGCATATGTTGGCAATTTGATCTCCTTACTTGATTTCAATCCTGACTTAAATATTATGAAGAACTCTTTCTGAAAGTATAGAGTGCATCCATAATATTCTTAAAAGAAACAGGCACCACCAACTCTTCCATAATTCTGTGAAACTGTATGTGCAAATATATTTATACAGTAAATTAACAAATTCCCCATAAGTATTATAAAATATGATGGCTTTCTTATGAGTTCACGTAGAATTTCAACTTCAAGGATATTAAAGATTTTAAGATATCCAAGTTATCCTCTCTGCCTCCCCCTAATCTATCGAGCTTCTTCTGGCCTTCTTTAAATGATAGGGGCAATTACCTACAATGTCTTTGTAGTAAGTGAAACAGGAAGAGTGCTTACAATTAAATCTTTATGATATAAGAAATTACCAGATTAACGTGTTTTATAGTTACATTAGAATATTTCAGGCTCAAGTCAGTGGTTGCCATAAGATAACATAATTGGTAAGCATAACTTTATTTCACACTGCACATCATTACCCCATACATACACACGTGAACACACTTAATATGAAGAAAGCTAACACTAATTTTACAAGAGCTACTTCTTTGGCTGGGTTCTTGCTTATCTTTCTCATCATAAGTGATCTTATCAAAAAATATTTAGCATAAAACTGTGCATTGTCAGGTTGAGTATTTTGCAGTCAGGACCTTCTTTTTCAGCCTAAGTGTTATAGGCAGAAAGACAACTCTAGAATCTTTCTAAATTTAGCTGGGCAGTGGACTCTCTAACAGATGTCTTTATGTGATCTTTCAGCTGATTAGAGTAACCCACAGAGACCTCATTACAATGTTGCCACTGAATGCTGTATGCTTGGCTCTGGTGGTTTTCAAAGGAGTCAGGAATACCTAAACTTTAAATTTAGTTCCCTTCCAGCCACACTGTTTCCTGAGGGGGTTGATAAAGATTTTGACTTTTATAATAACCCACAGGAATCTGCTCAAGGCTCTTCAGACTCACCTCACCAATAAGCTTCACATGCCCTGGGATTGAAATAAGAACTTTGCCATTTCCCAGGGGCTTTGAGTATGGAATATTTTGAAGGAGGAAAGTGAACTATGAAGAGGCAAAGCCTTGACATTTGAAAAACCAGCAGCTTCATTTGGCCAGATGACATCTGTGTTGCTCCTTCAGTCATTGTTTCTCTGTAAATGTTGTAAATGTCAGCAAGGGGCCAAAAATCTGGTTCATAAGATGAATGAGCAACAGCCACAGAGAATAGGGGCTACTGTGGTGTCAGCAGCAGCGAGAGCAGTGACAACACAATTTTGACCATTTCCTGGTGCTGCTTTCAACTGTCTATCTTCTTCCATACTGTCCAGAAGAACCTGCACTATCTGAATGGTGACCCCCAAAGAGGACTATCCAACATGAAGAGCTCAACTCTGGAAATGAAAACAAGACAGCCTACAATCTGAGGTGAAAGACAGGACATATCCTAGGCGCATGGATTAGATCTTGTGGCAAAGACTCGTCAATTTGGTCAATAGAGAGAGGTGAATAGCAGTGCTGCAGGCAGAAATCACTTGGGTCAGGCTCTTGTGATCTGATTCTCTTGCTTACCCATGTCATGCTGCCCCAAAGAGCACAAAAGCCTGGAAGGACAAACAGGGGACTGTGCTGGGCAGATTCCAGTGACATTATCTTGAGGCAAAGGGGAGAAGAGAGCAAATATTGAAAGAATAAGGAAGTATATAGCCCATAGCAGATACCTGCCTACTTGCAGACATACAATACATGCTGAAAGTATGTGGGTGACAGTGACCTATAATGACAGAACAAAGCAAACAGATGCGTCTGTTGTTTTAACTCTTCATCTATTACCCAGTCATACCTCTTCTTTCTGCTGGGTTCTAGGACCTTTCACTTGTTTGTGTGGTCTTTAGTATTTAGCAGTATAAACCCTTCCCTTTCTTAAAGGGTTTGAAATTAGTCCATTTCCACACCTTCCAGTTTGCTTTTTGATATGTTTTTTGGGTAACCAACCTTATTCATCTAATTGGACTTTACATGTGACTGGTTACCTCTCCATCAAACTGACACACACTGGATTCTAGCCTCTGCTTGACCCTTGGTATCCAGAATACATTCATGCCTCGCTTCTCCACAGGAGGCCCGTCCAAACTGGATTGTCTTGATTGTATGTGGCATCCCACTCATTGTACCCTTTAGGTATGCCCTGCCCTTCTGGTGCTCCCCACTAAAGTTGGGTTTTCCTGGCCCACTTTTCTTGTTGATCTGTGTCACTCTTACTGACTTCAAGCAATTTCTGAGAGGCAGACTCTGAAAAAAGGATATTTGCAAGGAATTATTAGGAAAAATCAACAGGACAGGGCACCAGTAGGAAGTGATAGAGGAAGAGGAGGAGCCCCCCTCCGCCCAAAAGGTGAGCCATCAAACAAATAAGCACCATGGTCAACTGTGTCTGGATTATAAATGTGAGAGAGTGTAGCATATATACCAGAAAGTTATCCTGCTTGAAGGACCTAGGATACTTACCCATCAGCTCCTTACTGACATTGTTTAAAGGCTGTTCCCCAGGCTGCTGATTCTTTAGTGCTTCTTGTTTGCCTTACATGTAGGTCGAGGGTGCTCTGGTGGGCAATGAAAGTCCTCAAGCAAAGGGCTGTAGAGGATGACAATGAAAGTTGGCTCACTGCATGGAAATGGTAAGCTTCAGGAAAGGTAGGCATCTGTCTGTCCCCAACCATGGATCAAAACACATCTGCCTCTCTTCCTCACAATGTGTCTTTTCTTATACTCTAGCCATTCACATCTCTATTTCTAGCTTTGACTTTATCCTAGTTGTACACTTATACTACCCAAGGTCAAAGTGAACCATGACATATCATTCATTTGTTCCTCACACATGGTTTGAACCCATCATCTTCCTGATACTGTGCTAAGTGTTGAAGATTCCAAAATGAATGAGATATGGCTTTTATCTTTAAGGAGTAAACTGTATAGAGCTTAAAATGATATCCTCCCCACTTCTGCCTGACTAAAGAAGCCTGCTTCCCAACTTCCTTTATTCATTGTGTCCTCTTTCGTAAGACACCCAGGTTCACTGCTGCTGCTGTTACTGCTAAGTCACTTCAGTTGTGTCCGATTCTGTGCAACCCCATAGACGGCATCCCACAAGGCTCCCTCGTCCCTGGGATTCTCCAGGCAAGAACACTGGAGTGGGTTGCCATTTCCTTCTCCAGGTTCACTACTGTGTTTCTAATAGGTCTTCACTGAATCCATCATCTCCAGGTAACTTCTCTTTACCATGAACCAATAAACACTTTCAATCCTTTTATTTTTTAATGCTTCCAGCCTGTTTATTCCATACCATTCTAACTGCCAGTATCCAAACAGATCATATCAATATCAACTTGTTTTTTTGTGATAACCTCAGATAGCATCCTTGCTTCTCCACCTCTTAAATCCCTCTGTGCAAATAAAATTTATACCCTACACTACAATGATGTGATGAATCTTCCTACAATGTGTCCTTTTCCTCTGAAATGCCTTTCCATCCCTTGCTGTTTCAGGAAGATTTAAGATCTTCCCCAATTTTTCTTCTACTGTTAACTTACATGGATCCTCTGAATAAAGCAGATTAATTTATTCACTGTCACCCAGCAAAACATATATATGCAGTCTTTATAGTCACTGCTCATCTCACTATCCTATCTGGTATGATCTCTCCTCTGTACCAAATCCTACTACTGAGATTTTAAGGTAGAATTCAGGTTCCAGAGCCAGACATCCTGGAATGTGAAGTCAAGTGGGCCTTAGAAAGCATCACTGTGAACAAAACTAGTGGAGGTGATGGAATTCCAGTTGAGCTATTTCAAATCCTCAAAGATGATGCTGTGAAAGTGCTGAACTCGATATGCCAGCAAATCTGGAAAACTCAGCAGTGGCCACAGGACTGGAAAAGGTCAGTTTTCATTCCAATCCCAAAGAAAGGCAATGCCAAAGAATGCTCAAACTACCGCACAATTGCACTCATCTCACACGCTAGTAAAGTAATGCTCAAAATTCTCCAAGCCAGGCTTCAGCAATACGTGAACTGTGAACTTCCAGATGTTCAAGCTGGTTTTAGAAAAGGCAGAGGAACAAGAGATCAAATTGCCAATATCTGCTGGATCATCGAAAAAGCAAGAGAGTTCCAGAAAAACATCTATTTCTGCTTTATTAACTATGACAAAGCCTTTGACTGTGTGGATCACAAGAAACTGTGGAAAATTCTGAAAGAGATGGGAATACCAGACCATCTGACCTGTCTCTTGAGAAACCTGTATGCAGGTCAGGAAGCAACAGTTAGAACTGCACATGGAACAACAGATTGGGTCCAAATAGGAAAAGGAGTATGTCAAGGCTGTATATTGTCACCCTGCTTGTTTAATTTATATGCAGAGTACATCATGAGAAATTCTGGGCTGGAAGAAACACAAGCTGGAATCAAGATTGCCGGGAGAAATATCAATAACCTCAGATATGCAGATGACAGCACCCTTATGGCAGACAGTGAAGAATAACTCAAGAGCCTCTTGATGAAAGTGAAAGAGGAGAGTGAAAAAGTTGGCTTAAAGCTCAACATTCAGAAAACTAAGATCATGGCATCTGGCCCCATCACTTCATGGGAAATAGATGGGGAAACAGTGGAAACAGAGTCAGGCTTTATTTTTGGGGGCTCCAAAATCACTGCTGATGGTGATTGCAGCCATGAAATTAAAAGATGCTTACTCCTTGGAAGGAAGGTTATGACCAACCTAGATAGCATATTAAAAAGCAGACACTTTACTTTACTGACAAAGGTCCATCAAGTCAAAGCTATGGTTTTTCCAGTGGTCATGTATGGATGTGAGAGTTGGATGGTGAAGAAAGCTGAGCGCTGAAGAATTGATGCTTTTGACCTGTGGTGTTGGAGAAGACTCTTGAGAGTCCCTTGGACTGCAAGGAGATCCAACCAGTCCATCCTAAAGGAGATCAGTCCTGGGTATTCATTGGAAGGACTGATGTTGAAGCTGAAACTCCAATACTTTGGCCACCTCATGAGAAGAGTTGACTCATTGGAAAAGACCCTGATGCTGGGAAGGATTGGGGGCAGGAGGAGAAGGGGACCGCAGAGGATGAGATGGTTGGATGGCATCACTGACTCGATGGACATGGGTTTGGGTAAACTCCGGGAGTTGGTGATGGACAGGGAGGCCTGGTGTGCTGGGGTTCATGGGGTCGCAAAGAGTCGGACATGACTGAATGACTGAACTGAACTGAACTGAACTCAGGTTCCATTTGCCCTGAAGCTTCTGAATATCTCAATCCATCATTATCTTCCTCCACAGAATCTCTTCTCACATATACTAATCATCTGATATTTTGCAATATGTGTCTGCAATATGTGACATTGTTGTTGCTCAGTGGTTAAGTCATGTCCAACTCTTTACAACCCCATGGATTACAACATGTTGGCTCTTTTGTTCACCACTATTTCCTGGAGTTTGCTCAAATTCATTGAGCAAATCACTCAGTCACTATTGAGTCAGCGATGCTTTCTAACCATCTCATTCTCTGCCGCCCCCTTCTCCTTTTGCTTTAGATGTTTCCCAGCATCGGAGTCTTTTCCATTGAGTCAGCTCTTCACATCAAGTGGTCAAACTATTGGAGCTCCAGTTTTCACATCCATCCTTCCAATGAATATTCAGGACTGATTTCCTTTAGGAGTGACTAGTTTGATCTCCTTGCAGTCCAAGGAATTCTCAAGAGTCTTCTCCAGCACCATAGTTTGAAAACGTCAATTTTTTGGCTGTCAGTCTTATTTATGGTCCAACTCTCACATCCACACATGACTACTGGAAAAACCATAGCTTGGATTACACAGCCTTTTGTTGGCAAAGTGATATCTCTGATCTTTAATATGCTGTCTATATTTGTCACAGCTTTTTTTCCCAAGGAGCAAGTGTCTTTTAATTTCATGGCTGCAGTCACCATCTGCAGTGATTTTGGAGCCCAAGAAAATAAAACATCTCACGGTTTCCACTTTTCCCCCTTTCATTTGGCATGAAGTGATGGAACTTGATGCCATGATATTCGTTTTTTGAATGTTGAGTTTCAAGTCAGCTTTTTCACTCTTCTGTTTCACTCTCATCAAGAGGATCTTTAGTTCCTCTTCAATTTCGGCCATTAGAATGGTATCATCTGCATATCTGAGGCCATTGATATTTCCCCCAGCAATCTTGATTCCAGCTTGGGATTCATCCATCCTGGCATTCTTCATGATTTACTCTGCATAGAAGTTAAATCAGCAAGGTGACAATTTGCCTTGCCACATCCCTCTTCCAATTTGGAACCAGTCTGTTGTTATATGTCCAGTTCTAATTGTTGTTCTTGACCTGCATATACATCTCTCAGGAGACAAGTAAGTTGGTCTGGTATTTCCATCTCTTAAAGAATTTTCCACAGTTTGTTTTTATCCACACTGTCAAAGGCTTTAGCATAGTCAATAAAGCAGAAGTAGATGGTTTTCTGAAATTCCCCTGCTTTCTCCAAGATCCAGTGGATTTTGGCAATTTGGTATCTGGTTCCTCTGCCTTTTCGAAATTCAACTTGTACATCTGGAAATTCTCAATTCATGTAGTACTGAAGCTTAGGTTGAAGGATTTTGAGCATAACCTTACTAGCATGAGGAAAGTGAAAAAGGAGAGTGAAAAAGCTGGCTTAAAACTCAGCATTCAAAAAATGAAGATCAAGCATCCAGTCCCATCACTTTGTGGCAAATAGATGGGGAAACAATGGAAACAGTGACAGACTTTATTTTCTTGGGCTCAAAAAATCACTGCAGATGGTGACCGCAGCCATGAAATTAAAAGATTCTTGCTCCTTGGAAGAAAAGCTATGACCAACCTAGACAGCATATTAAAAAGCAGACACTTTACTTTACTGACAAAGGTCCATCTAGTCAAAGCTATGGTTTTTCCAGTAGTCATGTATGGATGTGAGAGTTGGACCATAAAGAAAGCTGAGCACTAAAGAATTGATGCTTTTGAACTGTAGTGCTGGAGAAGACTCTTGAGAGTCCCTTGGACTGCAAGAGATCCAACCAGCCCATCCTAAATGAAATCAGTCCTAAATATTCATTGGAAGGGCTGATGCTAAAACTGAAACTCCAATACTTTGGCCACCTGATGCGAAGAGCAGACTCATTTGAAAAGACCCCGATTCTGGGAAAGATTGAAGAGAGGAGGAGAAGGGGATGACAGAGGATGAGATGGTTGGATGGCATCACTGACTCGATAGACACGAATTTGAGCAAGCTCTGGGAGCTAGTGATGGACAGGGAAGCCTGGTGTGCTGTAGTCCATGGGGTCGCAAAGAGTCGGGCATGACTCTTTAAGTCATGAACTGAACTGAGTGACTGAACTGAACTGAACTTACTAGCATGCGAAATGAGCAGAACTGTATGGTAACTTGAACATTCTTTGGCATTGCCCTTTGGGATTGGAATGAAAACAGACATTTTCCAGTCCTGTGGCTACTGGTGAGTTTTCCAAATTTGCTGACATATTGAGTGCTATACTGTAACTATATAACCTTTTAGGATTTTAAATAGCTGAACTGGAATTCCATCAACTCCACTAGCTTTGTTCATAGTAATGTTTCCTAAACCCTACTTGACACATTCTCAGATGTCCAGCTCTAGGTGAGTGACCACACCATCATCGTTATCTGGGACATTAAGGCATTTTTTGTATAGTTTTTCTGTGTATTCTTGTCACCTCTTCTTAATCTCTTCTGTTTGGATCACAGCCTTGTCATGGAGAAGGGGACTGCAAAATTCAATGCAGCTATGACCCATACCATGCAGGAACAGTCAAGACGGAAAGGTAACAGTGAAGTGTTCTTACAAAAAGTAGTCCACTGAGGAGGAAATGGAAACCCACTCAGTATTCTTGCCAAGATAACCCCCATGAGCAGTATGAGAAGGCAAAAAATATTTGACACTGGAATATGAGCAGCCCCAGGTTGGAAGGTGTTTGATATGTTACTAGGAAAGAACATGGGGCCAATTACTAATAGCTCCTGAAAGAATGAAGTGACTTAGCCAAAGCATAAGCCATGCTCAGTTGTGGATGTGTCAGTGGTGAAAGCGGAGAAGGCAATGGCACCCCACTCCAGTACTCTTGCTTGGAAAATCCCATGGAGGGAGGAGCCTGGTAGGCTACAGTCCATGGGGTCGCTAAGAGTCGGACACGACTGAGTGACTTCACTTTCACTTTTCCCTTTCATGCACTGGAGAAGGAAATGGCAACCCACTCCAGTATTCTTGCCTGGAGAATCCCAGGGACGGGGAGCCTGGTTGGCTGCCATCTATGGGGTCGCACAGAGTCGGACACGACTTAAGTGACTTAGCAGCAGCAGCAGCAGCAGTGGTGAAAGTGAAATCCAGTGTTGTAAAGAGCAGTATTACATAGGAACCTGGAATGTTAGATTCACGGATTAAGGTAAATTGGATGTGGTCAAGCAGGAGATGGCAAGATTGAACATCAACATCTTGGGAATCAGTGAACTAAAATGGACAGGAACAGGTGAATTTAATTCAGATGGCCATTATATCTACTACAGTGGGCAAGAATCTCTTAGGAGAAATGGAGTATCCCCCATAGTCAACAAGAGTCCAAAACGCTCTTCTTGGGTGCAATCTCAAAAAGAACAGAATGATTTTGTCTCATTTCTAAGGCAAAACACTCAATATCACAGTAACTGAAGTCTATGCTTCAACCACTAATGCCGAAGAAACTATAGTTGCCCAGTTCTTTGAAGACCTACAAGATCTAAAACTAACACCAAAACAATGTCCTTTTCACCATAGGGGATTAGAATGCAAAAGTAGGAAGTCAAGAAATACCCAGACAACAGGCAAGCTTGGCCTTGGAGTACAAAATGAAGCAGGGCAAATGCTAACAGAATTTTGCCAAGAGAACACACTTGTCATAGCAAACACCCTCTTCCAACAACACAAGAGATGACTCTGCACATGGACACATTGACCAGATGGTCAATACTGAAATCAGATTGATTATATTCTTTGCAGCCAAGGGTGTAGAAGCTCTATACAGTCAGCAAAAAACAAGGCTGGGAGCTGACTGTGGCTCAGATCATGAGCTTCTTTTTGCAAAATTCAGTCTTAATTTGAAGACAGTAGAGAAAGCCACTAGACCATTTTGCTATGACCTAAATCAAATCCCTTATGATTATACAGTGCAGGTGACAAATAGATTCAAGGGTTTGGATCTAGTAGACAGAGTACCCGAACAAATATGGATGGAGGTCCATAATATTGTATAGGAGATGGTTACCAAAACCATCCCATGTGACATTTGTTTATAATTTATTATATGTGTTTTAGAAATTGTAATATCTGTTATTAAACACATGTGCCAAGATCTTTTAAAACATTTTCACCAATTTTAATTTCATAACAACACTATGACATTACTATTGCTTTCCCTATTTTAAGATGAAGAAACTGAGCATGAGAAAGGATGAGGAGTTTGTCCAAGGGAAAGAGTATAGAGAGCTTTTTAGAATTAGAATTTGAAACCAAATCTCCTTGACTCATAACGCTTACTGTATCTTCATAACAAAATTATAAATTCATCAAGAACAAGGATTGAGCCTATTCTCTATAAACAACACTTTGTATGTAGAAAGAGTTCAATGAAGTTATTTGGTTAAATTTGGGGGAATTTTCTTTAATAACTTTGAAAAGCTGAGAGCTCTAAAAAACTGGCTTTGTCCCTATTTGGCAAATCCACAAGTCTGTAAACTCCATTAACATTGTGCTTTTGTTCATCACTATGTTTCTGTAAAAATTAATTACTGTAAAAATTAATTACTTGTTGGATGAATATTTTGGAATTGATAAGCTCATATACAGGTAAGCTTATCTTAAACAAAAATAAACTTGCTTATTAATAATAATAACTATTATATAGCAATATAGCAAAAATAACAAAAATTAGAACAATAGGTCATGATATAAAGGTATGAGAGAATCTTAAAGGAATTGATATTGTAAATACTCAGAAGTGAATCACTTAAAGCAGAGAAAACAAGATGTCCTCTTTGCCCTGGGCATTTGACTTTTGACTCGGCATCTACTGACAGCAAAAGGAATTCAAGGTAACTTATGTTCACATGCAACCTTCTTCACTGAACAGAGCAATTTACTTGGGATGAAATAATCTAACAATCATTTCTCAATTCTCTAATGATAGCTATATCAAACAGCTTTCTCCTTTATCAATATCAATACCTCAATATCACTCAAGACTGGTAGATAACCAGTCACTGGTAATTTATGCTTCTTTATGTCAGAATTTCTTAAACTGGAGTCCATGGATCATCTCCAAAGGTGCTGTGGACACTTTAATTTGGCTGCAAATGCTAGATGCATGTGCATACAATATTCTGGGAAGACACGTCAAAAGATTCCCAAAGCTTATAAAAAAAATACATTTGAATCGGTTCTATTGAGATGGATGAAACTGGAGCCCATTATACAGAGTGAAGTGAGCCAGAAAGAAAAGCACCAATACAGTATACTAATGCATGTATATGGAATTTGAAAGATGGTAATGGTAACCCTATATGTGAGACAGAATAAGAGACACAGATGCATAGAACAGTCCTGTGGACTCTGAGGGAGAAGGTGAGGGTGGGACGTTCTGGGACAATAACATTGAAACATGTATATTGTCATATGTGAAGCGGAACACCATTCCATGTTTTACGCATGGGACGGATGCTCAGGGATGGAGCGTTGAGATGACACAGAGGGATGGGAAGGGGAGGGAGGTGGGAGGAGGGTTCGGGAGAGGGAGCACATGTGAACCCATGGCTGATTCATGTCAATGTATGGCAAAAACTACTACAATATTGTAAAGTAATTAGCCCCCAACTAAAATAAATAAAAAAAATAAAAAAAATAAAAGCTAAAAAAAAAAAAAAGATTCCCAAAGGAATTCGTGACCCCCGCAAATAAGTTAAGCATACTTGTTCACTGTAAACTAATGAATTGCTATCCAGCTTATGAACTATTTATTAGCAGGATGCTGTATTCTGTAAATTTTTTTACTGTGTCCCACATTCCTGGCACAGTGGTAGGTGTAATGAGAGATGCAAAAATTTGCAAGTCAGTTTGTTAAAAGTTTCAATTTAGAAAATAATCTTTGAATTTGATCTCCTTCAAGTTAGTTTTCAATTAAATTTCTAATCTATAAAGCAGAAACTTTATTTTCTTGTCCAGAAGTAACCTTCTTCTGGGCTTCTCAGCACCATAAACCTTGAGAGATCTCGTCTACAAGTTCACCTTCTAGAGGTGTGGTTGCAATGCCAAACCACAGTACTGAGTACCTGAGTACAAACTGTCCTTCATATGTTCTGATACCAGGAACCCTTGTTTTGCTGTTTATTTGCATGAAAATCAGATTTACCATTAACTATCCACAATCTCATCAAGTCACCTGTAGATTAGGAGCGTCTAAAAGCAAGGTGCTTAATTAGGGTTAGAAGTAAGGACCTCCTGTATGACATGGGGAATGCTGTTCAATATTTTGTAATAACCTAAAGAATCTGAAAGAGAATAGATGTGAAAAAGAACGTATATTTATAACCGAATCACTTTGCTGTATACCTGAAACTAGCAAACATTGTTAATTAACTATGCACCAATATAAAATAAAAGTTTTAAAAATAACAGTACGAAAATATAAGACAACAGTGAAAAAAATGGTTTTTGAACACTGTATTTATATTCACAGAGAATGGATATAATGAGTTCAGCTTTATTAAAAAGGAAAAGGTCAATGGCCAAGACCTCGCGGGGGACCAACCATCACATAAAATGGAATCTATATGTTTAGCTTTCTAGTACTAGATGCCGGGCTATACATTAAGATAACTGTGGTCTTGGACACCTCTTCAGAGGTGTTGTACTTCTATGAGACATTTATCAAAAGAATTATAAATTCAAATTTGGTAATATTGCTAATTTTTAAACTATTAGGTTTGAGGAACCCAATTCCTCTTTTTTTCCTCTACTGCTGAATTATATTTCAGCATCACTCAGTACATTTATTCCAGTGTAATAACTACACCACAGTAAAGAAACACTGTACCTAGTAGGAAATATATTTCTCTAATTTTCCTGTAATAACTGTAGGACTAGAAAGTTTTTATCACAATTTCCACAACATCCCATCTCCAAGTTTTTAGTGTCCAAACCTTAATTTTTATTATTTTTCCTCCTCCTCTTCTTTTCTTCCCCTTTCTTTAGGATGTTTAAAAAAAAAAGCCTTAACAAGAAGCTAACATAAAAGAATTTCACTTTCCTATTATCTTCCTTAAGGTTGCTGTCACTATCTTGTCATCTGATTTAAGTTATGGATTTCTTTTCATGTAAACCTTCTGTGCTGCAAAAAACAAAAATAAAAGAACTAACTTGTCAGAGACCATTTCTTCCTATAAAAACCTCTCATTTCAGGATACTGGAGCAGAAAAATGGGCAAAATAAATAATCTGAATGAGTAAGGAGGCATCTTGTCTACATTCCCGGTGATACAAAAGGAGACCACAAAGAAGCCTGGACTTGTTTTATGTCCAGAAAACTGTTTCCTTTGAAAAACATGTTTGGATTTAGAAAAACTTAAGGATGTTTTGGTTTGCTTTCCTAGTAAGACACTGAAGATCCCAAGTCAGTTCACCTTGCACCCCCTGGTGGGTTAGAGGCTAGACACCCATTAGATTGTTTTTAAAAGCTAATTTATGTTGCTATGGTAAAACCTAAAATTCCAAAGTTTCCTTGTTTTTGAAAAAAAAATTGTAAGTCTTCTTTAATGTTCACCAAGTTAAAAAATCTTACTGTTAGAAAATAAGCCGGTTTTTTTTTGAGCACATTCTTTCAAGGAGACTTTTTGCCTACATATCAGTTAACTGTCAATCCCCTGTGAAGCAAAAAAATTCCAGGAAGAACAATCAATGTGTTTTGGAGCAGGCTGACTGGCTATAAATTTTAGCCAGAGGCAGAGTGGAAGAGCAGAAAAATATGAACTTTGGAGCTGTAAGGAGCTCAATTCAATTTCCAATTTTGCTACCTAGTAGTTATGTGACCTTGGATAAGTTACTGATCCTTTTGGACCCTTAATTTTTCAACAGAAAAAAATTGAAATATAAAATGAGCCTCTCTAGATATTTTTAGTAATGAAAGATAACTCACGTACATTGTTTAATATAATGTGAAATTCAGTTAAAGGCTGAATTGTATCCTCCCAAAATTCATATGTTGAAGTCCAAGCCGCTCTCAACCTCAGAATGTGCCTACATCAGAGATAGGTTCTTAATTGCCTTGAGAGGTAATTAAGGTTAAATGAAGTCATATGGATGAACCCTTACCCATATAACTCAGTTCAGTTCAGTCGCTCAGTCATGTCAGACTCTTTGCAACCCCATGAATTGCAACACGCCAGGCCTCCCCGTCCATCAATAACTCCCAGAGTTTACCCAGACTCATGTCCATCGAGTCGGTGATGCCATCCAGCCATCTCATCCTCTGTCGTCCCCTTCTCCTCCTGCCCCCAATCCTTCCCAGCATCAGGGTCTTTTCCACACCCAATATAACTGCTGTCCACCTAAACAGAGATTAGGAAGCAGCTATGGCTGCAACTAAAGGAAAGACCATGTGAGGACACAGTGAGAAGGTGACTATGTGCAAACAAAGGGGAGAGACCTCAGAAGAAAACAACCCGGCAGACACCTTAATCTTGAACTTCTAGCCTCCAGGACTGTGAGAAAATAAATTTCTGTTGTTGAATCCACTCAGGCTGTGATATTTTGTTAGAGCAGTCCTAGTAAGCTAAGTCAGGCCCTTAATAGAATTTTGATGAAAGTTATTATTATTAGTTTTTCCACTGAGACATCAGATATCAGTGACTAAGTTGAGTAAACAGTACTGGCTCACAGCTGACAGTGACCAACCAACCCCTGAAGAAATTAAAAGCCATACAGTGCAGGGTATGAACTCTTAAAATAGCCCCAACCAGCACACCACAGTCCTAGAAATTCCTAGTTCAGTGAGGTTAAAGTACTAAGGAGTCTTTTTAAGATGCACATTAAGCCATTATCCTCCGTTAATGCCTTTAGAAAAATAATCTAGAAGATTATAGCTAGCCTTAGATGTCAGCATCTTGAGAACATAATATCTGGAGGAAAATAAGCTTTCAAAGGAGAGAGGGAGGTTGAAAACCTGAGGGCAGAGTCACTGTGGGTGAGAAAACGCCTCCCTGGAGATCCCAAAGGACTACAAAGCTCTGGTGCCACACAGTCACTGAGTTCAAGAGAGACAATCAAAATGAAGGAGGCAGATGGTGCTAGTGATAAAGGATCTTCTTACAAACACAGGAGAAAACTCAAGAGACGTGGGTTCGACCCCTGGGTCAAGAATATCTCTTGGAGAAAGGCACGGCAATCCACTTCAGTATTCATGCCTGGAAAATCCCATGGACAGAGGAGGCTGGCAGGCTACAGTCCACAGGATCACAAAGAGTGGACACGATGGAAGTGATTTAGCATACATGCATGCTGATAAACAGACACTGAGGACCAATTTTCACAAACCACAGTTTGCTTATAGAGGAGATTTGTCCCTAAGAGACAGCATCACTGTGTTTGTAGTGTGCGTATATGTGTGTATGTGTCTGTATGCATGCATTTTCTCACACAGAAACACACAGAATCCAACGATGACACACAGGACCATGAATTTATGCTCTTGTTTAGATGCTGAAGATTAAATGATGTCTCAGCTTGGCAACCATTAAGACATTCATGAGAAGAAGTATGAGTTTGTAGAAGACTAAGAAATTGAAGAAGGTGAGGAAATAAACTGAAAATGTGAAGGTATATGGAGACCAGACACAGTAACAGGGAAAAAGGAAATTCTAGATGCAGAAGAAATGATAGACTCAAAAGGTTGAAAATATTTCTTAAAAAGCCCATTATCACTGTTCTCCATTTCTTTCTCATATTTAGCTTAAATCTCAATCAGTGCAATTTAAGATGATCTCACCTCTAGAGAATACTAGATAATGGCTGTCTGTTTGTCTCTTAATAGCTCTTCATACTATTTGGACCATCCATTGACTTGGCAGAAGCTAAAATGAAATAAACTGAAGAAGAAAAATAGAGTGAAGGGAGGAAAAAAAACTAAAGTAAGTAAATCAAAAGAATCCTACTAAAATCAGACAACTTTTATTTGCAAGTCCACACTGCTGTTAACCAGTCAGTTTGGTTGTATTGTTAAGAAATAGTTAAAGCTGAAATTTGAAACTGGAAACTCAGAGATACCAGTTTCCCTATTTTCAAAATGATGGAGTTTTTCTTCCTGGAGCTCATGTCCATTTCAGCCATGTTATTTTTGTGATTCTGTAGCAAAGTAACTTTCTTTAAATTTTTCTGCTTATCAGATGTTGGCAAAGATCACAGTGGCCAAATGAGGATAAAATTAAATAATATGAAATTCATAATTATTATAAATTATCAAAAGGACACAGTGGTAAATCAGATCATTTTCCAAATAATAAATTCAAGGTTCTCAATTTGACTTTTATTTTTCATACAACCAGCTGAAAATTTAGGGATGAAGTCATTTCTTGGACAATGACTTCTTTTAAGTTTGGTTCACCAAATCTGAGTTTCATTTAAAGTAAAAGTCTATTGCCTGTTTATGACAGTTCCAAGATATTCACCAACACCACCTTCTTCATTGGTACAGACTATGGAACAAAGGATGCCACAAAGCAAATAGCTGTGATTCTCCTGACAGAAAAACACTTCCAATTCAGTAAAATATTTAAGATATTATTTTGTAAACTGGTGATAAAAATAAATTCTCAGCCACAGCACAGACATGATTGCAAAATGCTGGTAATGAAATGTATCTCAAACACAATAGCTGGGTTTAAATGTTTCAGATTTTAGAGTTAGCCAAATAAAAACAGCAAAACAAACACACGAACCCACAAAAGTCAATGAAGACTAAATCTACAGTTCTCCTTTAGGTTTTGTTGGAAATGAGGAAAGGAGAGTTCATGTCTTCAAAGTATTGTGTTAAGATGACTACACAGCACCAAAGATGATCCATTTCAGTCAAGGCTTGTCGGCAACTTTCTTGAGAGCAAGAACCATTTCGTGTTAATCTTTGTCCCTTCAATGGCATTTCACATAACAGACGTTTATATACATTAGTCGAGTCCATGAGGTAGAATTCCTCCTGTGAATTGTGACAGTTTAGAAGCCTTAAAAATTTACCTAACTAGAGCTAATTTATAAAGGATAATTTTCCTTGAGGAGCTTTTGCTTTATCCTGGCTTGAAATGGAAACACTAATAGAATGAATGAAAAATTGACCTAAAAAAAGAGATCAATGTATTTCAAAATGGATTAAAACTTGACATTTTGAGCTATATTTTTGATACAAAATATGCTATGCAGGGCAAAACAGTTCAGGTGAACTAGAAGAGTTAAGTAAATATAGTTGGGAACTAGAAGAATTAAATAAATACAGAGTTAAGTAAATACAGTTAAGTAAATACATTTGTTTTTTTATTACACATTTGATATGAGGTTATGCAATCATATATAATATATCCATAAACAGGGATATAGGAAAGCTTAATTGAAAGAGGAATTCTCTATGTACTTTTAATGAATGAGTTGCTTAGCCCTGGCACTCTAGTTGAATATACAGCTTTTAGGCCTACAGTTTATTAGTCCAGTTTAAGGAAAGACGTATTCAGAGGGAGTCTTAAGCCTTTCAAAGATATTGTAGGCCAGGTGTAGGTTGAGTTTATTATTGGTTTCTTGCTACTGCAATCTCAGCTGCTGCTGCTGCTGCTACTGCTGCTAAGCCGCTTCAGTCGTGTCCGACTCTGTGTAACCCCATAGACAACAGCCCACCAGGCTCCCCCGTCCCTGGGATTCTCCAGGCAGGAACACTGGAGTGGGTTGCCATTTCCTTCTCCAATACACGAAAGTGAAAAGTGAAAGGGAAGTTGCTCAGTCGTGTCCGACTCTTAGCGACCCCATGGACTGCAGCCTACCAGGCTCCTCTGTCCATGGGATTTTCCAGGCAAGAGTACTGGAGTGGGTTGCCATTGCCTTCTCTGGCATGACATATTAATTTGAAATATGACATTGTTCCTTATTACCATTTTGCATGAGAGGAAAACATTCAGCAAAACAGATGAAAATCATTTGCCAGCTCCCCTGGACTTTTCTGATTGGTGTCATTGAAGGAAATGACGTGTTTTACTCCTCTGAAACATTTAATAATCACAACAGTTACAACATACGTGTTATATGCTCTACTTTCATAGCAATGCTCCTTGGTAATTGAAATCAAAAATCTAGTTTTTTTAAAAAACAAATTGACATTTAAGCTGTCAAACCAGAATAAAGAGTCACTTGTTTGAATAATCCAAGTATGGCATTTAAATCATGTACATTATGCACAATTTTCCCTCCCTACTGAGGGGCACGTGTGCTTGAAAGAACAGGCAGATCTTGTTCCACCCTGATAAGGTCAGAGAAGCTTAGGTAGAATGAAGTGATGCTTAAAGCTCATTGGTTTTGCCTCTGAAGCACAAGGCTGTTACCATGACTACAAAGCTACTGTTGCTAAGGCATCCACAGGCTCAACTGATGTCAAGGATTCCGGGTGGCCCAGCAACAAAAGCTATTACTTTATGTTGTTCAGTAGAAGTTTTTGAACAGTAGTACAGCGACAGAGTAATTCCAGGTAAACATAGTTTCTTATATTTTCCCATGTAAACATAGATTGTACTTCAAAATGCGAGTAAATGATTGGAAACAGATCCATTTCTTCCAATTAGTTCATCAGAGAAATAGATTGAAGGGAGTTGAAAGGAGAAAAGTGTGCACAACCAGTATTAAAACACTGCTTTACTTTCCACTTTCTGAATATAGATTTAAAAGCTATGATGAATTTTAAAATAACCTCATAGATCTGTAAATCATTTATGTTGCAGACCACAACAGCCAACTCACTGTTTGCTAGGAAGAATTAGAAAATTAGGAAAACAGACGATCAAAGAATGTACCAGAAGGGGCAACTCATCTACAATCTTGCCTCTAGAATAGACAGCAATGTCAATTCTTTGTTATTTGTTTGTTTATCACAGCTTAACTGAGGTATGATTGACCAGTCATCACTGAAGATATTTAAGGTGTACAATGTGATGCTTTGATACATGTATACATGGTGAAATCACACCTCCAGTCAAACTTTTAAATCTTTGTGTACGTGTATGCATGTGTGGTGAGAGCACTTAAGATCTACTCTCTTAGCAAAATTCAAGTGTACAATACATTGTTATTAACTATATTGCTACTATTAACTATAGTCACTATACATTATACACTATCATGCTGTACACTAGATCTGTCAAATTTATGAATCATAAGATTAATTAACTGAAAATTATTTTTTTTTCCTAAACACCTTTTCTGATACTCATAGCAGACTGCTTCTTTACGTTATAAACTCCTAGACTGCTCTGTTGTTCTTCATAGAACTTGAAACACTTGTAATGAAAGTCAGTCTTTTCTTCCAGACTCTACAAAGTGCAGGTTTGTTATAGCTCCGTCACCCAACACAGTGTCCATAGCAGTGTCCAGTGAATATGTGTTAACGAGCTTAAAAGAAAATGTGAAGCTTGTTTGGAATGCGACAAGTTGCTCAAGTACTTGACTTGCATATCAAGTACAGGGTTCATGAGATGAAATAGTGGGAGGTAAGTCTGGGGTTATAGTTTCTAGAATTTTCCAAATAAGACTGAGGTATTTATATCTGAGTCAGTAGATAAGGGAAGCCAGTATAGGACTCTGAGGTGAGATGTGACAAGGTCAATGTGGAGTGTATTTCCACTGCTTCCTGCTTGGAACTGAAGGCCACCCAGCCCAGGAACCATGTTCCACTGTTTTATCTTGATTACAATGACAGGTCTCCAGAGTCATGGCCTTTGATGCTTATAAATGCAGACTTGCTTATAGTAGCGTTTCAGGTCCAGGGTTTCTCCATAATGTGATTTACAAATTCAGTCAATGTTACCTGACAACACAGAGTTATGAAATTTTGTTTTTCCTGATGCCACCATGGGTTTGCTGCCAACTTGCTCTGGAACAAGAAAGACCAATTTAAAAATAACTCCAGGAAATGTTATAAAAGTACACAGCTCTGTTTGGGCACAGGTGTGTTGTTGCATGGGGAACAAAAGCACAGCTAACTCAATAGCAGTAACATTTTTCCTATTTTCTACTTAAAGAAAAATAAACAGCATCATTTTACAAACGTCAGCTGCTCTGAAGAGCCGGATCATAGATGACAGCATAAATGAGATGAGAAAGCAGACAGAAAAAGGCTGTATTTCTTTGTGGCCCTTTTTTATTTTTTCTTCTTTGAAGCAAATCGTTTATTGGCAATTGACTGGCCTCTAAACATATCTTTTCTTATGAAATCTCATCCCTGTGGGATTGTGAGTTCATGATTGTCCACTCATCCTCAACAAACACAAACCCTTCTTTTCTGAGCCTTGTCAGATCTTCGTTAAGTATCTGGTCCTGTGCCATAAGCACTCAATAAGCAGTAAGCAATGAGAACAGTTGATATTATTTTAGGGAGTTTTGTGAAACAAGATAAAATGCATACTAATTGTTAGCTAAATGTAACAGGAAGTCTACAATCTGATTTGGGATAATCACTGGGGCATTTTAGTTAAGATACAAGCTTTGGAGTCTGAACAGAAATCCAGGATCTGCCACCTCTTAGTTGTGTGACCTTAGGCAAGCTATTACTGAGTGATTTGCTCAATCTCATGACATATAAGCACTGACTATGTGCCAGCTACTTTACCCTGAACTAAATCCCGTCATTATCTCCATTTTTCATGCAGGAAACTGAATCAGAGAGTTTAATTACCTTGCCCAAGTTTGTAGAGCCAATAAGTGATGTATCCAGAATTCTAACTCCAGCAGCCTGAATTCTAGACCTTGATCTTATGCTGTAATCTCTAAGCCTTAGTTTCTTCTCTGAAACAGTTGAAACAATACTTACCTTCTAAGGCTATTAAGGATCACATAGTTCAGTTCAATTCAGTTCAGTCGCTCAGTTGTGTCCAACTCTTTGCGACCCCATGAACCACAGCACGCCAGGCCTCCCTGTCCATCACCAGCTCCCAGAGTTTATCCAAACTCATGTCCATTGAGTCGGTGATGCCATCCAACCATCTCATCCTCTGTCATCCCCTTCTCCTCCTGCCTTCAACTTTTCCCAGCATCAGGGGCTTTTCAAATGAGTCAGTTCTTCACATCAGGTGGCCAAACTGTTAGAGCTTCAGCTTCAGCATCAGTTCCTCCAATGAATATTCAGGGCTGATTTCCTTCAGGATTGACTGGTTTGATCTCCTTGCTGTCCAAGGGACTCTCAAGAGTCTTCTCCAACACCACAGTTCAAAAGCATCTATTCTTCGGCACTCAGCTTTCTTTATAGTCCAACTCACACATCCATACATGACCACTGGAAAAACCAAAGCCTTGACTAGATGGAGTAGCTCCTTATTAAATGCTGGTTATTGTAATTAATAATTTGTGAGATCTATTCTCTTAAATATTATTAACTGCATACTCAAAGACCAGTTATCCATGTATTACTTTTTTTTCTTTTCTGAGTTATCCATGTTTAATCTTGGTCTTAAGCTAGATTTTTTCTTGTAATGAGTATAACCCTGGGACATTGCCCCTTCACTTGGTTGATAAATGTTTAAGGAATATTTGATATTAATATGGTGCATTGTTATCCCAGATACCAAGACTCAGCAGTGAATATTTACTTTTTAACTATATCTTTTTTTTTTATTTTAGTTGGGGGCCAATCACTTTACAATATTGTAGTAGTTTTCGCCACACATTGACATGAATCAGCCATGGGTCCACATGTGCCACTCATTTATACTCACTGATGGATTTATATCTTTCTTCCACTTTTAAAAAATATAAATCATTGCTCTAATCAGATGGACATATACTAAAGCCCAGAGGTAAAAGGTGTGTGCTAAGTACTAGACATATGAATATCAAACACAGATGAACAGAAATATTCAAAAATAGTTCGGAAAAAAGGACTACAAGTAGAAAAACCAGAACAGCCAGAGGGTTGGGAGGAAATCTAGATATTTACAGTATAATGAAAGTCAAAGGAAAAGGTGGTTATTGGCTTAGAACAGACCACTAAGTTTTGATCTGAGGATCAGCAGAGGATTTTTATTGCAAGTATTTTCTCTTTCTGGGTATGGGGTAAGGCTGAATGCTAGGATTTGGTTCAGCTACAGGGCCATTGAGGTAGAAAAGAAGGTAACAAAGCTTTTACAAGTCACTTGCTGTTACTAGGACAATACTGAAAAAATGAAAGGTCTCAAACATCTGGCGTTTACCTACACAACATACGTATTTAATTTTAAACTGCTTGGGAAGCTAACATCCAAAGCCCCTGGAAAACAGAATGAAATCTTTCACAATCTCATGAAATAATGATCCCTGTGAAAGGATGCTTGAACTATGTCACCTGCAGAATTTCAAGGTGAAAGAGTTAAAGACCACTAGACTGTCAGTGGAAGTCCTGGAAGCTAGTACCAGTGTCTTAGGAACAGTGAAGAACTTGAATTAGACTGAAGCTTAGCAAAACTGTGACCCAGGCCTGACCCAGCTTAATCCCTGATTGGATTACTGTGATATATGATATGCTTTCTCTGTCTACCAGAAGAAAGGTTAAACCTCATCTGTGGGAGGATAATATCATCTGGAAACTATAGTTCTTTTGTAATCAATAAATTTAAAATACTTGACATGAGATAAGGCAAGAACATTTGGTTAATAACCAATAGAAAAAAAAATAGACAATGGAAACCTACCCAAAAGTGATTCAGAATTTGAGGTTAGCAGACATGACCTTGAAAATAACCATGATTAATATGTTAATAAAACAGAGAAAAAGATGAAGAAAATACATGGAAAGATAAAAGATTTCACAGAATTGAAATCTATGAGAGAACCAATGCACATCCTAGAAAATATTTTAATTAAGAATTTAGTGAGTGCATTTGATACTAGGTGGGATACACTGGAAGACTGCTAAGCTGGATAGTAGATAAATAGAAAATATGCAATGAAGTACACAGAGAAAAATTATGAAGAAGAAAGATGAGTAAAAATGTAATAATCTCTACAACCCATGGACTGTAGCCCATCAGGCTCCTCTGTCCATGGAATTCTCCAGGCAAAAATATTGGAATGGAGGAATGGAATGCCATTTCCTTCTCTGGGGGCTCTTCCCTACTCAGGGATCAAACCTGGGTCCCCTTCATTGCAGGTGGATTCTTAACTATCCAAGCCACCAGGGAAACACAATAATTGGGTACAACATGATAATAAAATTCTAATGTTGTATGGAAAAGTGAAGTTGCTCAGTCGTGTCTGACTCTTTGCGACCCCATGGACTGTAGCCTACCAGGCTCCTCTGTCCATGGGATTTTCCAGGCAAGGGTACTGGAGTGGGTTGCCATTTCCTTCTCCAGGGGATCTTCCCAACCCAGGGACTGAACCTAGGTCTCCCGCATTGCAGGCAGACGCTTTACCGTCTGAGCCACCAGGGAAGCCAGGGAAGAAGGTTGTATAATTGGATTCAGAAAAGTAAAAATGATATAGACTGAGACAGAAGCGATTTTTGAACAGATAATGGTAAAGAATCTCCCATAATTGATGGAAAAATCTCAAACCAGAGACTCAGGAAGCTTAGAGGACCCCAGGCAGTAAAAATTTGAAAAATCATACTAGGCACATCATAGTCAAACTGGCTGAAAATCAAAGACCCAGAGAAAATCTTAAAGGTGACAGAAAAGAAGAGACACTTAACCTTCAAATAACCCACATTGACAGTTGACTTCCCACTAGGAGTGATAAAAAGACAGAAGAGAGTTGAATCACATATTTAAAGTGCTGAACGAAAACTGCCAAATTTGATTTCTATACCCAAAGAAAACATCCTGGTAATGACTTCTGAATTATTCTGTCATCAACAGACTGTCTAAACAAACAAAAACAATAGAAGTCATTCTATAGGCAGAGAGAAATGAGCCTAGATAAAAACAGAAATGTCAGTAGGAAGAAAGAGCATGAGAAAGAATAAATATATAGATAAATATCAATGAAATTGATCATATAAAGCAATGCAGATCTTTCTTGACTTAAAATGAGGTTATGTTTCTGTAAACCCATCATAAGTTGAAAATAGAATAAGTTGAAAATTCATTTAATACATCCATTGAACATCACAGCTTAGCCTAGCCTACCTTAAATATATTCAGAACACTTGCATTAGCTTATAGTTGGGCAAAATTATCTAACACAAAGCCTATTTTATAATGAAATACTGAATATCTCATGGAGTTCATTGAATACTATGCTAAAAGTGAGAAACAGAATGATTGTATGTGTACAGAATGGTTGTATGTGTATCATGAATCATGTGGCTGAGTGGGAGCTAAGATTCACTACCCAGCATCACAAGAATATCATGCAGCATGTTGCTAGTTCAGAAAAAGATCAAAATTTAGAATTTGATGTATGATTTCTTCTGAATGTGCGTTGCTTTTGGACCATTATAAAATCAAAAAAATCATAAGTGAAACTATTGTAAGTCAGGGATAGACTATATGATATTATGCCATGGAGTTAAAAAATCTATTGCACTAAAATGGATGCAAAATAACAACATGAAAAGATGGTAAGTAGATGTAAAATATTCTAAGATTGTAGTGTTATGACATAAGTGGTAAAAGCAATACTTTGTGTTATTATCAAGGATGTATGAGGTTAACTCTGAATTTCCTTTTCCTGAAGCCTAGGCAATAGCTGATGATACTTAGTGTTAACTTCCTTTGATACTACAAATCCACTTTCTTGCAAGGATCCTTCCACTTCCATATCCTCTGTAAGCTTTCCTTGACCAAAGTTAGGGCTAGAGTAATCCTTAATCTCATTATTTCCTCTATCTCTGTATATTTAGCAAGTCAAGAATCTGTTGGTCCACTGTCTTTTAGCAGAGAAAGTCTGCCAACTGGTGTCTAGACGTGCATCTTTTTAATAGTTTGCCTCTCTAATAAGCACCATTAAGGTCTTTTTTTTTCCCCCCTGGCCAGCCAATTTGAAGTTATGTTCCTTTGTTCTTACCTCAGTGTGTTTTGTTTCCTCTTCACTTTGCAGATCTAAGGAACAAGCATGTCTTACTTATTTCTATTCTTTCTCTCTGTCAATTCAATCTGTGGTTTTTTTTTGAATGAAGAATATTTTAAATACCTTTCCCAGGACACTTTATCATCCGAGTCCAATAAATCTATGAGTAGTTTTGAGCCTCTGTTTATATTTATTTGTTGCCATTTGTATTTTATCTTCTTACTTTAACTTTGTAGACCAATCACCTTGTTCCTACCATCTTTCCTTTTGTTTGCTCCCATAAATTTCAATTTATTTCTTTCTCTTGACTATAATGTAGGTAAAAATATGGACTCTGGGGATAGACTGCCTTGCTTCAAAATCCCAGCTCCCGTAACTTCTGGATAACTGTGGAAGTTTATCTTAACCTTTCTTAACTTCTACGATGACCATGAAGGTAATAGAATCTTCTATTACTTCGGATTTGGGGGGTTTGTTGGAATTAATATAAATGAGGCTCTATCATTTGTGCTGGACAAATGGCAACACATAGAAAATCAGTGCTAGCTATTGTTCTTATGGTTCCTTATTTGTTATTCCTATTTGATGTCCTAGTTTACAGTTATATGCGATGATTTTTATTGCTTTCACACTGTAAGTTTAGAGTTATTTACAATCTTTATTGAAATCTGATGCTAATTTTAGCAGCAACAAAAAATTATTCTTGTATTGATCTAAACCTTCCTGTCTTCACACGTACTTTCCACTGGTGGCTCTAGTTCTGCCTTTTGTGCTTAGTCACTCAGTCATGTCCGATTCTTTGTGACCCCATGGACTACAGCCTGCCAGTCTCCCCTGTCCATGGGGATTCTCCAGGGTTGTCATGCCCTCCCCCAGGGGATATTCCCAACAGAGAGATCAAACCCAGGTCTCCCATATTGCAGGCCGATTCTTTACAGTCTGTGCCACCAGGGAAGCTCAAGAATATTGGAGAGGGTAACCTATCTCTTCTCCAGGGATTCTTCCTGACATAGGAATCAAACTGCAGTCTCGTGCATTGCAGGCGGATTCAGAAAACAGAACTGTTAATTTTTCACACGTCAGCTCTTCTGAAGACAACCATGTTATCCCCTCTGAGTGGTCACACACGTAAACTAAATGTTTTCATTTCACCTCTTCGTTTCTCCAAGAAACATTTATATTGCTGATCCTGTTCATGACGCCAGTTGTATTGCTGTTTGCACAGTTTGCTGAGCCCAAGATAGGCAAGGCGCGAACTAAGAGGCTGGAAGGAGACTCTAGGAGCCATAGGAACTACACACGTAGTTTATTCTCCCCTGGCTGGCACTGCAGCCATAACATATCCTAATACAGCCAAAACATAGGCATAACATAACCTCATCTAACATAACCATGATGTCTCTCCAGGGTAGCCCCAAAGCAGCAGCAACCAGGGCTTTCAGGGTGAAGCTCATGCAGGTATAAACCACACAACCTGTGACCAAGCGAGTACCTTGTGATGCACATGTGCAGTGCTGTGATTTTAGCTGTTATATAACCCAGCAAAGTCATTGTTTACAGAGCATGGGGTGAGAGGTCATGAGAGAGCTGACGGGCGCCGTCTTGTTCATTTCCCCACAAACATTCCTCTGTTCTTGTCATTTTCTTTGCTATCAAGAAAGGTGAATTGTATCTTCCGTGCTAATCACTTGGGAACAGACAACACACACTACCGAATGCACATACTGTATTTTGCAGTTGAATGTAAGCGACCACCAACGTCTTTGTGTTTTCGCTTTAAGAAGCTACCATTTTCTTAGATCAAGAGGTTCTCATCTCTGAGGTACACATCTCTGAAGTCTTTAGCCCCAAAGACTAAAAACTAAACTTTGTATTGCCCATATTTCAAAAGGTGATGGGAAGAATAGTAGAATGTCTGAAGCGCTGACTCGCCCTGGCTAACCAAGCATTCACCTACACTCCACCAGGTAGTATAGTCAGCAGGCATAGCAGCTGCAAAGGAAAAACAGGGCAGAGATGGGGAAAGCTGGAAATGAGGATATAGAGGGCCAAAAAGGAGAGACAAACTGGAATGAGGCCAAGCACAGGAGACAGATGCTGTTTTCTCATACTACCCAGGAACTAGCCTTAGTCCATGAAGTTACCTGAACACACAATGGGAGTGACTGATTCAGTTAGCGACCACTTCAGACACTATGATTTAAATGTGAAGGATTTAGTTTGGTAAATCAAAAACATTGTAACAAAATACTTCTACCTCTCAATGTTTAATATGTCTGGAGGGTTTTGATACTTTTTTATTTCCTTCACCAAGTTTCTCTGAAGAGCCCTTGGATGTTAAGAAGGTCTTTCTATGTGAGTTGAGAATATTCCTTTTTCTTGTTTTCTTTCTGAGAAACAGAAAGTTATACACTTTCTCTGAAGTAAGCAAGTCAGAATGGCAAAGGGTTCTTTTCAGTTCACAACTTCAGTCCCCCAGGGAAAGCAGACACCTCTACAACTCCATCCTCCACGGTACAAAGCAGGTCCATTTAGCAAACACTGAGCTGTTTCCTTCTTGCCCCTGGGCAGTAAGCTACTTCTGTAGTTTAACTAGAGTTAGTGTGCTGAATGACAGACTGAGTCTTGTTTTGATGCACAACGTAAGATTGACTTAACCAATTTTCCTATATCAACTCACCAACTTTAAGCTCCAAAATTAGATAACTTCTAAACCATTATAAAACAAAGCAAAAATATTTCTACACAGACACACACACAATCACTTTGTATGTTGGGAAAGAGCTAAATATTATTTAATATCCATCTGAGATGGGGCTTAAATAAGAGACTTAGTCATATTCTTTATTTAAAATACTATTTGAATATGCATCTAGTTGAGGACAGAGTAGAGAGTAGTCATCTGATTCTCAGAGGAGTATTTGAAACTATTAGATAGCATAAACCAGGAATGCTGCAGTAACAAATGAAGCCTAGTATATCAGTAACTTAGAATATCAATGTTTATTTCTTGGTCTCGAGTATATATGCATTGCACTTTGGGGAAGGAGAGGAGTAGAGGACTTTGTTTCTCACAGTCACCCAGGGATCCAGGCTAATAGAAAAAAAAATCATGGCCTTCTTGGTTACTATGGCAAAGAAAAGATAGCATGGAGACCTCACACCTCTCTTCCCCATGTTTCTCCCCAGAAGTGACATGTGTCACCTCCATTTATTTTAGTCCTTTGATGACAACCAGTCACATTGCCCCACCTAACAGTAGTAGGGCTCGGAAGTGTAATTTTTTATTTTATGTCTAAAAAGAAAGGAAAACCAGACACTGATTTTGCACGAGAAATTTCTACTGTGGACCCTAAAGAGATCTGAATTGTACTAGAGGCTTATCAAATAGTTTTATAAAAAATCAGTGCTTCCATTTGATAGCTGGGACTCTAAAGGACAGGAGCAATATTACCTATATATGATTGATAAACAAATATGTCAAGGATTTGGAAGTTAATTGTGGAGCTTTTGGAGTTATGTTTTATAATAATATTTGTACTTGTGAACTGAGAAACATTTAATTGTGGGACAGGAAGTACTATCAATTATGTCCTTGGTAACCTTCCATTTAGGAAGATATAAATGCTTTTAACAGTCCAAAAGAAACTCAATTTCTTTTGGGCAAAAAAGCATTAAATTACTGGGATCTCAGAGTCATAGTATAAATAGATTGCTGGCATATGGAACTGTTTCAGAATTACACTTGTATCATTTTGGAATTAAAGCAGAATTGAGTATGCCAGGAGAAGGGATTTTCAGGTCCACACATCAGGGAATTTACCTTTGTTTTGCCAGGTTCATTCTACACACAAGCCCTAGGGTTACTTGTCTCACCATGTTCCTGAACAGCTCAAAACCTTCCAGCTCCCCGTCAAGCTCAGAATCAAGTACAAATTCCCCAGCACACACTATAGGATCCTAGATCATTGAGTCCTGCCTACTTACATTTAAAGCTTTACTATCACCAGTCACTTATTCCATTCTCTTGGAATCCCAAACTTCATCACCTAGGCTATGATCTGTTGGCTTTGGGTATTTTATATGTATTCACTATGGAGGAAAATAATTAGCAAAAACAATTATTAGAACATTCTGATTACAGCCCTGGGGTCACAGATAAACTTTAACTGAAATATGTTTCCTTATTTTAAGAAGAAAGAAAGGAAAGAAGAAAGGAAGGAAAGGAGGGAAATAGCCAGGGAGAAAGGCAAATATAGGCTTGAATTTTCACAGATACATTTGGACTTTACATTCCATTTTTTCTTAAAGCAATAATATATGCTTATTGATATAATAGGCAAAGCTCTGGATCTTTTCTAAGTTTAGGTTTCAAATTTTAATCATGCTAACAATAACAAATGAAATCTGAAAGTATATTCATATTTTTATTAATAATATAGTAAATATGCATAATAACATTATACTAATGTTATAATTAGTAACAATTTAATTTTCCTCTCTCAACTCCCTCCAGTTCCACCCCTTTAAGTAATCAGTAAAAACATCTTCCATTCTGTTATTCCCCACCTTTTTCTATATTCATGCTACCAAAAGACATAAATAAGGACTTTTTTTTTTACAAGTACAGAAAACTCAATCCTAATTTTTTTTTGATTAGTTGAATGGAGTCAATTTGCTAGAAAGATTTGTTTAAATATAGTTAAATTATTCTTTTCCTGCCCCCTTGGAATTTTCCTTTTTGGATATTAAGTTTCATTTATATATTTGGATCTGTTTCCAGAGTATTTTATTCTATTTTACTCATACTTTTCTTGTTTGTACCAATGTCATACTATTGTGATCACAGTAGTTTTGTGGTAAGTACAAATAAATGTGCCGTAAGGCAGTTTCTCCTAAATATTCTTTCTAAAAGATTTCTTAGCTCTTTTTGGACATTCTTCTAATATGAATCATAAATTAGTTTTGCCATTAAATCCCTCTAAATACATACATACAAACTCAATAGTCTTAAAAGTTTAGCTGTTTCTAGTGGGTGTGCAGTTATAGTTTATTGTTTTTAAACTTCATCTCCTTGATATATAATTATTTGAATATCTCTTCATGTGCTCATTGGCCATGGGTATATATTCTTTTCTGAAGTTTTCGTTACAGTTTTGTAAATTTTTTATCGGGTTGTCTTCTTATTAGGGACTTCTCTAGTAGCTCAGCTGGTAAAGAATCCACCTGCAATGCAGAAGACTCAGGTTCGATCCCTGGAATGGGAAGATCCCCTGGAAAAGGGAATGGCTACCATAAGAAGTGTGTATGTGTGCGCGCTCATGGACTGTAGCCCGCCAGGCTCCTCTGTCCATGGGATTCTCCAGGCAAGAATACTGGAGTGGGTTGCCATGCCTTCCTCCAGGGCATCTTCCAGACCCAGGGATTGAACCTGTGTCTCTTGTATCTCCTGCATTGGCAGGCAGATTCTTTACCACTAGCTTCACCTGGGAAGCCCACCACCTGGGAAGAATTTTGTGCATATTCTGAATTCAGTTCATTTGTCAAATATACATATTATGAATTGCTGCTTGCAATTTCATTTTCTTAATGGTATTTTGAAGAGCAGTACTAAGTTGTAATGAAATCCAACTTGTCATGTTTTTCTTTTATTATGAATCATTTTTGTGTTTTGTCTAGTAATTTTTTGTTCACCTAAGTTTACGAAATTTTTTGTGTGTTTATTTTCTAGAATTTATAGTTTTAGTTTGCATTTTAACCTCTGATCCTCTTTGAATTGCTTTTGTGTATTATAAGAGGAAAATTCTGGGACAACAAATTTCTATCTGTCCTTGTGCCCAAGTTCAGTTTGAAAATTTGCCTTGTATTGTCAGACCCTCTAGAACTAGAATCTGTCTTTTGTTGGTCCATACATTCCCATCCCTTTCCTGACTTCGAAACAGATTTTTAGAGATGAATCCCTGCCCAGCCCCATTTTACTTAGATATCCTGAGGGTGATTGCTCATTTCCAGTTCATGCCTGCTCCTTGATTCCTCTGCCCACATTGCATCTCCTTCCTTTCAGCACACCCTGCCACTGCATGCTACTTGTTTTTGCTGCTACTTGCAATACTGCACTAGCCCCATTATCCATTGTCCACTTCTCCAGCTGCAGTGAATATCCTCAGAACACCTTCGTGCAGTCTTTCCTTCTAAAGCCTTCTCTGCTTCAGACTGGACATCCGATTCCAAGAGTGGCATCTTTCAGTCTATGCCATTTGGGCAATTTAAATATACCATGTCCAACCATTTCCAGAATTTTAACACTAGTTCTTTTCTTTCAATTTTTATTGAAGCATAGTTGCTTTATAATGTTATGTTCATTTCCACTGTACAACAATGTGAATCAGTTAGGCATATACATATATTCCCTCTTTTTAGATTTCCTTCTATTTAGGTCACCAAAGAGCATTGACTAGAGTTCCCTGTGCTATACGGTAGGTTCTCATTGGTCATCTATTTTATATATAGTAGTGCTTCCCTGATAGCTCAGTTGGTAAAGAATCCACCTGTAATGTGGGAGACTCCAGTTCCATATCTGGGTTGGGAAGATCCGCTGGAGAAGGGATCGGCCACCCACTCCAGTATTCTGGCCTGGAAAATTCCATGGACTGTGTAGTCCATGGGGTCACAGAGAGTCGGATCTGACTGAGCCACTTTCACTTTCAGCGTATATATGTCAGTCCCAATCTCCCAATTCATCCCACCTTCCCCTTCCCTGCCTTGGTATCCATACATCTGTCCTCTACATGTGCCTCTATGTCTGGTTTACAAATAAGTTCATTTGTACCATTTTTCTAGATTTCAATTTAAGTGATATTTTATGATATTTTTTTCATCGTTCTGACTTATTTCACTCTGTAGGATAGTCTCTATGTCTAGCCACATCTCTGACTTATGGCTGAGTAATATTCCATTGTATATATATATATACACATCACATCTTCTTTGCCCATTCCTCTGTTGATGGACATTTAGGCTGTTTCCATGTCCTGGCTGTTGTAAACACTTCTGCAATGAACACTGGAGTTCATGTACTTTCTTGAATTATGGTTTTCTCCAGGTATATGCTCAGGGGTGGGATTGCTAGAACATGCGGTAGTTCTAGTTTTAGCTTTTTGAGGAAACTCCATATTGTTCTCCACAGTGGCTGTACCAGCTTACATTCCCACCAACTGTAGGAGGGTTCCTTTCTCTCCATATCCTTTCCAGCATTTATTGTTTGTGAATTTTTTGATGGTGGCCATTCTGACTGGTGTGAGGTGATATCTCATTGTTGTTTTAATTTGCATTTCTCTAATAATTAGTGATGTTGATCATCTTTTCATGTTTTTTGCTGGCCATCTGTGTGTCTTCTTTGAAGAAATGTCTATTAAGATCTTCTGCCCATTTTTTTCAGTGAGTTGTTTGGAACATTGAATTGTATCTTACCCATTTCTATGTATCTCTGATCTCAACTATTGTGTTTAATTTTACATGTCATTTTGACTGGTTCATAAGGTGCCCTGATATTTGGCTTAATATTACCTTGAGGTGTGTCCATGAGGGTGTTTCTGAATGAGGTGAACACTTGCATCCATAGATTGAGTAAAGTGCATTGCTCTCCCCATGTCGATAGGCATTATCCAGTCTCTTGAGGGCCTTCATAGGACAAAAAGGGGAAGAAAGGGAGACCTCTCCCTCTCTCTCTGCTTAACTATTTGAGCCAGGACTTTGGTCGTCTCTTGCCTTTGGACTAAGACTTACACCATCAATGTTCTTGGTTCAAAAGCAAAAATGTATGTCCACAGTTGCACACACATTCATTCGTTCAGCACCCCAGGAACTATTTCTGTTCTTTCCATTGCCTTCCTCTTTCTCTATTGGCCCCAAACAAATGGGAAAACAAACATTTTGGAAAAAAGATAAATTTGCAAATAAGCTTAAGTTTTATACAGAATTTTTCTAAGACATTAAATGCTTGACAGAGTCTTCCTACAACGAACATGAACAGTATAAAGAATAATCTGTGAGACAGATTGTGTGTCCGAATTGAGGTAAATATGTAGTTGCTCACAGGTTGATTTGGTTTGAATACCATATATTTCCTTTCAGATAGTAGTTTTATGGCCTGTGTTGCGACTGTCTGGTCAATTCAGAAATTCAAGAGCAGCTCAGACTTACTCTTTTTGACTAGGGCAAGACAACCTGCAATTCCTTGTTCTCAAAGGGCAGTACATTGCATTGTATTCATTATCCCGAACCTGGCTGTCAGATGTTATAAAGAAATACATTTTGCAAGAAAGTTTCCAAACCCTTCAACTATATAAATTACCTAGACACTTGCTCTCTACTTAGGAACCAATCTTATTTCCCCTCACAAATCAGACTACCTTTTCTGATGCATTTGATTATGTTTATTTGCTTGCTTGTTTAATTTTGGAATAGTTATCCAGTTCACATAGATCAAAAATTTTAAAATATCCATAGAAGGAAATAATGCTCTTCAGTCTCAGTCTTCCATCCAACCCTTCCCCACCAGCCCCACTTATGATAAAATAGGCCAGCACTATTGTTACTTTCTTGCACATCCTTCTGGAGGCTTTGTATGCATAAACAAATGAATGTGAACTCACATTCCAATCTCACATCTGCTAAAGAAAAAGGGAGCTGAACTTCGGGGGACCACCAGTGCCTGTTAGCCCAGAGATTTATCGATTTTAGCACTGAAATTTCTGTGTCTTGGGAAACTCCTTAGCCCTGGGATGATAGGCTGCCATAGACTTTTATACCCTATCTGGCACCAATGTATTTTTTGGAGATATTTTCATATCAGTTCTATGCAGTCCATGGAATTCTCCAGGCCAGAATACTGGAGTGGGTAGCCGTTCCCTTCTCCAGGGGATCTTCCCAATCCAGGGATCAAACCCAGGTTTCCTGCACTGCAGGCAGGTTCTTTACCAGTTGAGCCACAAGGGAAGCCCACGAACACTGGAGTGGGTAGCCTATCCTTTCTCCAGTGGGTCTTCCTGACCGAGGAATTGAACCAGGGTCTCCTGCATTACAGGTGGATTCTTTAGCAACAGAGCTATCAGGGAAGCCCATATCAGTTCCAAGATCTTCCTTATTCCTTCTCATTCTTTTCATGGCTGCATAATTTTGTGAATGCATCAGTATTTTAGTATCTCCCTATTGATGGATCCTTGTGTTTTTGTTGGTAATCTTTTACCAAAACAAGTTGTGATAGAATACTGCAATGAGTAAGCCTGTTCATAAATGCACTAACATATTCTAAGATGTAGAACTGTTAGGCAAAAGGGAATATGCATTTATGATTTTGACAGATACTGCCAGATTATTATCTGTAAGTGCTGTGCCAATTGACACTCCCATAGAAATGCATGAGAATTCTTCTTTTCCTGAAGTCTTGCCAACAAGACTTATCAAGTTAGCAAAAATCCACAAGTTTGACATAACTGCAGAATTTGAATTTTCATTTCCTTTTTTTTAAAATAGGTGATATTGAGCTTTTGTTGATAGAGAACTTTTTGTGATTTCTACTCATTTTTATTTTGTATTGAGTTTTTGCCTTATGAGAAAAACATATTACATACATTAAGATAATATGCCCTTCTTCTTGTGATGTTCAGCTGTTTTTCTCACTTATCCTTTGTGTATTATTCTTCTCACTTATGTTTTGACTTTGATTTTCTTTTAATACAGTTAAAAAAACGTTTACATAGTCAAACTTTCCTTTATGACTTATAGGTTTTGGATCATAGAAAGGCTATCTTTACTTCAAAATCATAAAGAAACTTTCTAATTTTTAAATTTAGTGTTTCATGGCTTTATTTTTTATAATTAAATGTCTGATCCATTTGGCATTATTCTCATGAAGGGTGTGGATATAGTCCTAACATTATTTCTCTCAGGCAGCTACCTGATTTGAAATATTTTCTAATTATAAACTAAGTTTCTAGATGTGTTTGGATCTTTTTCAGAAGGAATTTTCTGTTCCATTGTCCTGTGTATCTGTTCTTGCATTGATATGGTATGGTTTTAATTATTGAAACTTTACACTATACCCTAATATCTCGTAAGGCTATTCTCATCATTACTGCTTTGTTTTTCCAGAATTTAATGGTTGTTATTGGGTCTTTATTATTTATAGAAACATTAAACATAGCTATATACATTTTAAAAATTTATTCTATTATAATTATATAATCAAGGTAAAATTATAATTATGTTTGTGCGCCTGCATGCTAAGTTGCTTCAGTCATGCTGACTCTTTGCAACCCTATGCACTGTAGCCTGCCAGGCTAATCTGTCTACAGGATTCTCCAGGCTAGAATACTGGACAGGGTTGCCGTGCCCTCCTCCAGGGAATTTTCCCAACCCAGGAATCAAACATGAGTCTCTTGTTTCATGCTTTGGCAGGTGGATTCTTCACCACTAATGCTACCTGGGAAGTCCATAATTATGTTTGCTATATTATAATTATTTTCTTATTAAAATAATATATATTTACTAAAACCTATAATGCTGTATATATGTCTTATTGTTTATGTGTGCGAAAACAATGGATTTTGTACTACCAAAACTTATCCAACATCTTATTTCTTAAATATTTTTTATTTTATAATTTTGGGTTTTCTGATTATATAATAATAGCAACTGCAATAGGGAAACAGTCATTTTACCCTTTTCAAATTTTGTACCTTTGATATTTTTCTGCTGCTTAATTGCTTTGACTTTTTACCTGTAATAAGATGTTAAATAAAATAGCAGTAGTGGAACTCCTTTTCTTGTTCCCAGATTTAGTATTTTCTCTTTAATCATGATTCTGGAATTGACATAGAATAGTTTGTTATACTGACTATTCATCTATCCTTATTTTCTTCTTTCTTTTTTATATCTCAAGAATCTTAAATGTTGTCATATGCTTTTTAAATTTGCTTTGAAATGATCACATCATTAGTATCCTTAAATATAATAATATATTATCCCAATTAATTTCCTAACATTGACACAGTATGACATACCTGGCATTAAACTGCACTTGATCATAATGTATTATTCCTATAAATTGCTTCGGGATTTTTTTTTGTTGTTGTAGTTGCAAATATTTCATTCAGAATTTTGGTTTGATAGTTTTGCTTTCCCAGTATTATTATTGCATTATTAATGTTACAGATAGTAATGTGGGTATCAATTAAAAATTTTGGAAAATTTCCATTTTCCATTAAAAATTTCCATTATTCAATGCTTTCAGTCATTTAATAACATGGTAATTTTTAGGATTTGGGACAAGGTCCTCAAGTCTGGTAACAGCGAGGTTGTTTCTTTGAAAAAAATTCTTTTTTTTTCCTATATAAAATGTCTTTTAAGATTGTGTATTTCATCTGAGATAAATTTTAAGTTATATTTTTTCTAGAAAATTATTTGTTTAATCCAAATTTTCAGTTTATTTGTATGAAACTGTACAAAAACTTTCTTATGATTCTTTAAATTTCCTTTGTTGTTATTATTATTTTTTGGTACAGTTATACCTTTTTCTCTTTTTTCCTCTGAAAGTAGTTAATTATTATTTTATTGAGTTTCTCAAAAAAACTGCATTTGGATATATATTTTTTTTAATTTACTCTTTAAAATTTAAATTTTGCTCTTTAAAAGCCACTCAAGTAGCTCAGTTGTAAAGAATCCACCTGCTAGTGCGGGAGACATAGGAAATGTGGGTTCAAACTCTGGGTCAGGAGGATACCCTGGAGAAGGAAATGGTGACTCATTCCAGTATTCTTTCTGGGAAATCCCATGGACAGAGGAACCTGGTGGGCTACAGTCCAGGGGGTCAAAAAGAGTCAGACGTGACTCAGTAGGCACATTTAAGGTTGGGTATTTTTTTTTTTTTTTAGTTCTATTCTTTTTCTACTTTCTAATCTATTAATTTCTACTTTCATTTTTAAAGTCCTTTTACATTTTTACAATGTATTTTATTGTGATTTTTTTAACATACTAGTCACAAATTTATTAGTTCCTTTTAAAATTTCTTCTTTTATTGACTAGTGTATAAGACTATTTTTCTCTTGGTATCAGTTTTCTTGATTTCTATAAATTTGATTGTTCTCTAAAAATTCTGTAATTTTAGCACATGTTTCCTCCATTAGTAAGGATTGATGAGATAAAATTAAAAAAAAAAATAAAGCATTTGTTTTTATTCCTATAATCAAGGCAAAATCTGAACACAATTGGCATTGATAATAGAAATATAATCAGAACCATTATTCATGGGTTTACAGTTGATGAGGTTTTTATGTTTCCAGTTTGAAGATCACTTTTGCAAGAGGTTTAAACAGGCACTTCACCCCCAGGAAACACAAGTAGTCAATGTACCTAGGAAAAGAGTTATAACAGTATTGCGAATTAAGGGAATACTATCATACACCTTGGGCTTTCCTTGTGGCTCAGCTGGTAAAGAATCCGCCTGCAATGTGGGAGACCTGGGTTTAATTGCTGGGTTGGGAAGATCCCGTGAGAAGAGGAAGGCTACCCACTCCAGTATTCTGGCTTGGAGAATAGTCCATGGGGTCACAAAGAGTCAGACACGACTGAGTCAGGATGACTAGTATTCAAATAAAATGACCAAAACAACCAGAGTTATGGGGCAGTGGGAATTCCCAGGTGACTGCTGTAAGCATAATATCTGATGCAATCATGTTAGAAAGGAGTTTGGCAACATCTACTAAATTTAAAAATATGCATACCTGATAAACCAGCAGTTTCACTTACAGTTCAGAGAAGGCAATGGCATCCCACTCCAGTACTCTTGCCTGGAGAATCCCATGGACGGAGGAGCCTGGTGGGCTGCGGTCCATTGGGTCGCTAAGAGTCGGACACGGCCAAGCGACTTCACTCTCACTTTTCACTTTCATGCACTGGAGAAGGAAATGGCAACCCACTCCAGTGTTCTTGCCTGGAGAATCCCAGGGACGGCGGAGCCTGCTGGGCTGCCGTCTATGGGGTCGCACAGAGCTGGACACGACTGAGGTGACTTAGCAGTCACTTATAGTTATACCCACCAGAAATAAGCACCAACCATGAATGAGAATATTCATAGACATTAGTAATATTATACATAGAAGCCCCAAATAAAACACATCAGAAATGTCCACCACAGTGGAATGAATCAACTATCCATTGAATAGTATACAGCACTAAAAATTAATGAACTACAGCTATATATTAAACATGGATAAGCCTCACAAACATAACACTGCCCCAAAGAAGCTTTATGATCCCAGTTATGCAAGATTCAGTAGCAGTCAATGTTTAGGATTATTTTAAGATGATGAAATCAAGCAAGTGATTGCTTAATAATTCAGAATATCAGTTACATTTAAGAAGAAACAAGAGGGTTACAATTAGGAAAAAACATGAGAAGAGATTCTGAAATGCCAACAATGTTGCATTTATTGTTGAGACTGAGGGTTCCATGGGTGTTTGCTTTAAAATAATTGTTCTCTGCATCGTGGTATACATGTTTCAGGATAAATACCTTCAACACTTATGGAATACCTAATGTCCCAAATACTTTGCTAGTATCTGGATAGACAGACAGACAGACAGATAGATATGAAGGCACAGATATTGTGTGAGAAAAGTCTATGATCTGTTGGGATGCTGGTTTGTAAAGAGACAGAATGTGGTGAGTATTATAAAAGAAGTGTCGAATGCTGCGTGAGCACTCTTCTTTTTTGTGTGTGATTAGTTCACTACCAAAGGAATTTGTGAGGGTTGTATGGAAAAGATACAGACTATGAGCTGGACTATGAACACTGAGGAGATTGCATTATTTTTCCTGATTGTGTATCTACACAAAAATCCTGAAGAATCACTGGACTATAAACTGGACTATGAACATTGAGCTGGACTATGAACATTGAGGAGATTACGTCATTTTTCCTGATTGTGTGTCTACAAAAAAGCCTAAAGAATCAAACACACATAAAGCAGAAGATAAGAAGCACCTATCATATCACCACTCAGAGACGGGCACTTAAAAATAAAATCTGGTGCATTTTCTTCCACTCTTTTTTCCCATGCATTTGCCCATTAGTCATTGGCCAACCAACAATATTCTATTGTTGAGACAGAGATTCAGCAATGATAAAAACAGCTAATGAGTGTCTATTATATCGTGTGTACTGGGGGTAGAGCATGAGGAATGATAGGCAATAAATATTTAAACAAAAGGACCAAGAACATTTTAGATACAACAAGTGGTAGAAAAGATGAAATAAAGTGCTGGCTCCTGGAGGTAGGTGTGAGGAAGGTTTGCTTTCAACAGCGGGCTGTGGAAGTCATTTTGAGCCAGGAACATTTGCAGTGAGATTTGAAAGATAAGGAGGAAGCCATGAGAAGATCTTGGAGAATAATTGTTGCTGTTTTTCAGTTGCTCAGTTGTGCCCTACTCTTTGCGACCCCATGGACCGCAACACACCAGGCTTCGCTGTCCTTCAGCATCTCCCGGAGTTTGCTCAAACTCATGTCCATCAAGTCAGTGATGTCATCTAACCATCTCATCCTCTGCCATCCCCTTCTCCTCCTGCCTCTGTCTTGCCCAGCATTAGGGTGTTTTCCAAAGAGTCGGCTCTTTGCATCAGGTGGCCAAAGTATTGGAGTTTCAGCTTCAGCATCAGTCTTTCCAATGAATATTCAGGGTTGATTTTCTTTAGGATTACTGGTTTCATCTCTGTACAGTCCAAGAGACTCTCAAGAATCTTCTTTAAACCACAGTTGAAAAGCATCAATTCTTCAGCACTCAGCCTTCTTTATGGTCCAACTCTCACATCCATACACGAATACTGGAAAAAGTATAGTTTGACTATAGGATCTTTGTAGGCAAAGTAATGTCTCTGCTTTTTAATCTGCTGTCTAGATTTGTCATAGCTTTTCTTCCAAGGAACAAGCGTCTTTTAATGTCATAGCTGCACTCACCATCTGCAGTGATTTTGGAGCCCAAGAAAATAAAATCTCTCACTGTTTCTATTGTTTCCCCATTTATCGGCCATGAAGTGATGGGACCGGATGCCATGATCTTAGTTTTTTGTATGTTGAGTTTTAAGCCAGCTTTATCACCCTCCTCTTTCACCTTCATCAAGAGGCTCTTTAGTTCCTCTTCACTTTCTGCCATAAGGCTGGTGCTATTTTCATATCTGAAGTTATTCATATTTCTCCTGGCAATCTTGATTCCAGCTGTGTTTCATCCATCTGGACATTTCACATGATGTACTATGCGTAGAAGTTAAATAAGCAGGGTAATAATATATAGCCTTGAAGTACTTCTTTCCCAATTTGGAACCAGTCTGGTGTTCCATGTCCAGTTCAAAACCTCTGTCTGGTTTCTCTGCCTTTTCTAAATCTGGCTTGTACATCTGGAAATTTTCGGTTCATGTATTGTTGAAGCCTAGCTTAGAGAATTTTGAGCATGACCTTACTAGCATGTGAAATGAGTGTAATTGTGCAGTAGTGTGATCATTCTTTGGCATTGCCCTTCTTTGGGATTGGATTTAAAACTGACCTTTTCCAGTCCCGTGGCCACTGCTGAGTTTTCCAAATTACTGGCATATTGAGTGCAGCACTTTCAGAGCATCATCTTTTAGAATTTGAAATAGATCAACTGTTATCCCATCACCTCCACTAGCTTTGTTTGTAGTGATGCTTCCTAAGGCCCACTTGACTTTACACTCCAGGATGTCTGGCTCTAGGTGAGTGATCACAACATCATAGTTATCTGGGTCATTAATATCTTTTCTATATAGTTCTTCTGTGTATTCTTGCCACCTCTTCTTAATATCTTTCGCTTCTCTTAGGTCCATACCATTTCTGTCCTTTATTGTGAACTTCATGGCAAATAGATGGGAAAACAATGGAAACAGCTACAGACTTATTTTCTTGGGTTCTAAAATCACTATGATCGGTGACTGCAGCCGTGAAATTAAAAGACGCTTGCTTCTTAGATGAAAGGCTATGACAATATAGACAGCACATTAAAAAGCAGAGACATTACTTTGCCAAAAATTGTCCATCTAGTCAAAGCTGTGGTTTCTCTGGTAGTCATGTATGGATGTGAGAGATTTCAGCACGTGAAAGCTGACCACTGAAGAATTGAGGCTTTTGAACCGTGGTGTTGGAGAAGACTCTGAGAGTCCCTTTACTGCAAGGATATCAAACCAGAAAATCATAAAGCTATTCCCTTCTCCAAGGGATCTTCTCAACCCAGGGATCGAAGCCAGGTCTCCCCCAACATTTCAGGCAGATTCTTTACCAGCTAAGCCATCAGGAAAGACCTGGGAAGGCCTAAACTAAACCTATATTTCTGTAATTTTCTGCCAATAGTAACATTTTCTCCTTCATTTACAATCAATAAGAAGTTTGCCATGGATTTCTCTCACCCCATTCTTTCCCCTTCTTCATTCCTCAGTATTATTTGTTTAATGTGGAGCTGTGAGTCAGCTTACACTCTGCATTTTTTTTTTTTCCTCCATAAAATCATCTTTAAGAATCAGTTTGGCTGCTTGCATTCAGAGTTCTAACCAGCCTGCAGTGCCCCCTGTCTGTGGCACTTGACATTCCCCTGGCTGTAACCACTGCCCCATGCTCCTGGCTGACCCTCACGTCACAGGCCACACTTCAGGTCCCCAAGGCTGCACAGGGGGCTCTGCTCAAAATCCAGGCTGGAAATTTGTCTGAATAACCCACTCCTGAAGTTCTCAACAAATGGCTGGTGAGCACTGATGTATAAACAGCCCAGCTCTCTTGCCCCTTGGGTTCCATAACTCTGGGACATGCAGTTTGCACAGTTTGTGGGATTAAACTCCAGTCACCCTCAAGGTAACTGGCTTGTTGACTTGTCCTATACTGGCTACTTTCATTTTCTTATTCCTCTACATGTTTATTAGCATCCCGAAGAAAATACTTGCTCTTAAATCCATGTCTCAGGCTCTATGTCTGGGGGAACTCTACCTAAACAGTTATTTTTAATGATTATTTATACTTAACTCTATTTTTAATGTCTTTTGATATTCACTCATAGACTATAATGCAGAAGGAAATGGCAACCCACTCCAGTATTCTTGCCTGGAGAATCCCATGGACAGAAGAGCTTTGTGGGTTGCTGTCCATGGGGTCACACAGAGTCAGACACGACTGAAGCGACTTAGCATGCATGCATGCACTGGAGAAGGAAATGGCAACCCACTCCAGAATTCTTGCCTGGAGAATCCCAGGACAGAGGAGTCTGGTGAGCTGCCGTCTATGGGGTCGTACAGAGTCGGACACGACTGAAGCGACTTATCAGTAGCAGCATAGTCTATAAATAAAACAATTTTCACATTCTTTTAAAAAATATTTATTTATTTTTATTTATTTGACAGTTCCAGGTCTCAGTCGCAGCATGTGAGATCTAGTTCCCTGACCTGAGATCAAACCCGGGTCCCCTGCATTGGGAGTGTAAAGTCTTAGCCACTGGACCACCAGGGATGCCTCAATTTTCACATTCTTGATACTTTGATTTTGGTTAATTTCTTAGCCAGATAGAGCACATTTTAAATAGTTACCCCTGTCACCCCACTCCAAAGAATAAACAAGCATGTTTGAATGGATTCCTCTTGCTTTGGCAGACAACATATTAACCAGGAATAGGGGTCCCCATGTTTCCCCACAAACATCCATTAACCATATACTGGAAAAATCTTCCATCTTTTAGTGTTGGTGACTATCTAAAATCAGAATGATTTTTGTTCCTTCTGCTACAACTTCAAAAAATTATTTTTATATCTAGATTAGTATAGGAATTTTCTTTAATCTTAGTTTTTAAGATTCCCAGTATACATTTAAGTTTGAAACTCTTTCCATTCATTTTTTTTTAATAGAACTGTGTGTGGCCATTGTTTACCTTTTTTAGTCTTAAAAATGCTTTTACATGGATAGTAAAGTTGATGGAACCTTCTACTCTGAGCCTTAGGCCTCCTTCCCCCTCCTGCCTTTCCCCTTAACATTCTGTTGCAGTTCTTTGGTGGGGGTGCAGGATATCTTTGCTGTTGTTTAGTCACTAAGTCATGTCCCACTCCTCTGTGACCTCATGGCCTGTCACCCATCAGGCTCCTCTGTCCATGGGGTTTCCCAGGCAGGAATACTGGAGTGATTGCCATTTCCTTCTCAAGGAGATCTTCCTCACTCAGGGGTCGGAAGTCGCCTCTCCTTCATTGGTAGGCAGGTTCTTGACCACTGAGCCACCAGAGAAGCCCTAGAAGGGTATCTTTGCTTCCATTTTAATGAGAATTGGGAAGAAGTCTTCCAAGAAGAAAAGCATTTCTTTCTGGAAGAAAAGGATTTATCTATTCAGATTTTGATTAAAGCTCTTTTCTTTCCCCACCACCACATTCTGACATAACAGTGTTCACAGACTTTTTGTTAAACACTTTAAGCCAAAAGATTCCTTGTCACTTTTGTCACTTTAAATTGGTGGTCATCAGAGTCCCTAACTATGCAAAGTGGTTTGTATTCCCAAGCCAAAATTATTTGTTTTTGTCTTGACAAAAGATTCTGTTTCCAGGTGTTTTCATGCTTCTAGAACTTTTTAGTTTTGCTTTAAAGGTCTTCCACTTTTCCCCCTTCTATTTCCCATGAAGTGATGGGACCGGAGGACTTTCCAGGTGGCAATAGTGGTAAAGAACCTGCCTGCCAATGCAGAAAAACAAAAGAGACATGGGTTCAAACCCTGGGTGAGGAAGATCCCCTGAAAGAAATAATGACAACCCACTCCAGTATTCTTGCCTGGAGAATCCCATGGACAGAGGAGCCTGGTGGGCTACAGTCTATAGGGTGGCAAAGAGTCAGACACGACTGAAGTGACTTAGGACATATGCACGATGGGACTGGAAGAAGAGGAAAAAGTGGAAGCAGTGACAGATCTTTTCTTGGGCTCCAAAATCACTGTGGATGGTGACTGCAGTTTGAAATTAAAAGAAGCTTGCTCTTTGGAAGGAAAGTTATGACAAACCTAGACAGCAGCAGAGACATCACTTTGCCCTCAAAGGTCCATATAGACAAAGCTTTTTCCAGTAGTCGTATATGGATGTGAGAGTTGGGCCATAAAGTTTGAACACCGAAGAATTGGTGCTTTCGAACAGTGGTGTTGGATAAGGCTCTTGAGAGTCCCTTGGACTGAAAGGAGGTCCAACCAGTCCATCCTAAAGGAAATCAGTCATGAATATTCATTGGAAGGACTGATGCTGATGCTGAAGCTGAAACTCCAATACTTTGGCCACCTGATGCAAAGAGCAGACTCATTTGAAAAGACCCTGATGCTGGGAAAGATTGAAGGCAGGAAGAGAAGGGTACGACAGAGGATGAGATGGTTGGGTAGCATCACCAACTCAATGGGCATGAGTTTGAGTAAACTCTGGGAGTTGGTGATGGATAGGGAGGCTTGGCATGCTGCAGTCCATGGAGTCAGAGAGTTGGATATGACTAAGTGACTGAACTGAATGGAACTGAACAGTGGTGCTGGAGAATACTCTTGAGAGTCCCATGGACAGCAAGGAGATCCAACCAATCAATCCTAAAAGAAAGCAGTCCTGAATATTCATTGGAAGGACTGATGCTGAAGCTGAAGCTCCAATACTTTGGTTACCTGATGCGAAGAGCTGACTAATTGGAAAAGACCATGATGCTAGGGAAGATTGAGGGCAGGAGAAGAAAGGGGCAACAGAAGATAAGAAGGTTGGGTGGCATCAGCAACTCAATGGACATGAATTTGAGAAAACTCTGGGAGATAGTGAAGGACAGGGCAGTCTGGCATACTGCAGTCCATGGAGTTGCAAAGAGTTGGATGCAGCTTAGCAACTAAACAACAACAACAAAAGATATACATCATTATTTAATAGACATATAGCCTGACAGCATATTAATAATTGGGATATGACCAGGCAATCCTTCCAATGTGAACCTGGGATGCAAATTGAAACACTGGTAGGGTAAGATTTCTAGGTTTGTTTTCAGCTTTATTCCCATGTGAAGTTCTCTGTGACTAAATAATCTAAAACATTTTTCTATTATAAGTTAGAAAGCAACTTGGCTCATTTAGCTGAGTGGATGTATTTAGATCTGTTAGCACTGTGACCCAGCTTACTTGGTGTCATTTTTTTCTGCAGCTTCAAATGGGCCAGATATTTGGAATTAGACTACTCTCACTCCCTACATAATTGCTGAAGCAATAGAACATACTATTATAGAGGAGCTCTCATACTAAATGGATTTTAATGTATTTATGCATTATCTATGGAAAAGGGCAGAGAGATGAGCAGGGAAGTGATCTAAGTACCTACATTTATTCAGACTGAATTTTATAGTTTTATCTTTACACTGGAATTTTCCAGTGTCACAGAACTGCCAGATATGTAGTACAGTCACTGTCATTGTAGAGGATTTCTTTGTGATTCAAATGATCTGGGTAAGATAGACTTAAATGTATTATGTGTATTAAATACTCCTTTAAACATAATTTATTATATTTAAAAATAATTACACCATCATCCAGTTATGTCATCAGCAATTTATACTTCAGTTAACACAGCAAAAGCAGTAGCTCAGTGGTGGAGAAATACAAACAACAGCATGGAACCTGAATTAGCCTACAATTCACAGTCCTAGGCTGCAAACTACTAGTGCGATATTATTCTTCTAGAAAAATTCCAAGAAAGTGTTGAATGAAAACATAATTAAATATCTTTGTATTTAAATTCATATCTACATGTTATTACATCTTATATAACTACATTTTAAAAATCACACTCTTTGAATGTTTATCTCTATGCTTTATTCATCCTTGCATCCCTAGTGGCTAGCAGAATACTTAACGTATATTGTACATGATATATATTTGAATAATATAACATGATTTAAAAAGTACTTTGAGATAAACTGGGTTTCCCTGGTAGCTCAGCAGGTAAAGAATCCACCTGCAATGCAGGAGACTTAGGCTTGATCCTGGTTCAGGATGATCTGGAGAAGGGAATGGCTACCCACTCTGGTATTCTTGCCTGGAGATTTCCATGGACAGAGGAGCCTGGTGGGCTACAGTCCATGGGGTTGCAAATGACTTACACTTTGAGATAAACTAGCTTCATCCTCACAAAGCCATGTAAATAGATTCTTATGGTATTATGCAGTCATCATTTTACAGATGGGGAAACTCAACATTAGAGAAGTTACTTTATTTTCCCAAGGCCACACATAGTAAGGGGGCTTCCTAGGTTGGGCAGTGGTAAAGAATCCGACTGCCAAAACAGGAGATGCAGAAAACTCAGGTATGATCCCTGGGTCAGGAAGATCACCTAGTGAAGGAAATGGCAATCTGCTCCAGTATTCTTGCCTGTACAATTCTATGGACAGAGGAGCCTGGCAGGCTGCAATACGTGGGATCTCAAAGAGTCAGACATAACTGAGCGACTGAGCATGTACACACAGCACACATCGTGAGAAGGGGATGGGATTTGACCATTCCAAATCTTCCTGTTTCTAGCCACAGCTTTTCTTTTCTTAGAGGTCGGGGGAAGGGGATAAAAAGCACATTCCCAACTAAAATGAAAATCAGTTTGAGTCAAGTAATTAAAGACAACATTTGTTTTACCTCCTATGAACATATTTGGGACTAGTGCCAAATCAGTCAAAGATTTATCTTTCAACTTGTGATTAACACGGTCATTTCCCCTGAAATAAGCCTTAAAGTTAAAAACAAACTTTATTGAGGTATAATGATCACACAAAAAATATACAAATTGCACACATACAGCTCAATAAAGTTTGGAAAAATTTGCCAAGTGTGACCAGCACCTGCATCAAGAAACAAAACGTTACCAGCATCCCAGAAGATTCTTCATGTACCTTCTGTTGTGCCCATTGAGCTTTTCTACTGCTTCTCAGTAGGAACACTTTCTACCACATGCTCTGTGGAATAGAGGAGGCTCAAGCCTTGTGATGGAATAGTAACTCTCCTTGAATTGGTGAACTAACTCCACGTAGTCTGATCATAATCTCAGAGCCATTTTTTAATTTTTTTCTCATTTTTTATTTCTCTTTATCTTCATCTTCCTTACCAAATCAGTTGCCAAATCCAATGAATTCTTCTTTCTAAATATCTTTGATAATTGGACCTTCTTATCATGATCATTGGTTCACCTTAATTCAGCCTTCATTATATTTCCCTGAGATGAGGTTAATATTCTCCCTACCTATCTCTGCTTCTAGGATTTCACCCATCCTTGTCTTTCATTCAGTGTCTAGTACTTCCTAACCAGGACACTAGGTAACAAAGAATCACAGGAAAATAAGGAACATCTCTGACCTTTTATAAAATTTCACTGTCTAGAAGAGGAGACAGTGAACACAGAAATAGATCGTTTTAACCTAACGTGGTACTAATGTTGTAAGTGCAATGACAGAAATACGCATAATGTGCCATCAGAAGGCAAGCGGGTATCTTAAGATTGCTACCAGGGTTTTCTCTCCAAATCACAGATTTGGCCTTAAAACTCTTCAATGGTTACCACTTGTTTACAGCAGAGGATGCAAACACAAATACCCATGGAAGTCCAGCAGATATAAATATTTCTTAGGTGGGCAGATATCTTAACAAGAGTGAGTGCTGGAGAGTATGGAAACTGTAGAATGGCAAGAACAGGCCTAGACTATGGTGTCAGAAACCACTCAACTCTAACCATTTGTGGTCAAATGAGGTCAATTGTGGTCAAATCATCTGTTTCAAATTTTTGCTGTTATTTTTTTTCCCAAGTGAAGCCGGATGTCTAGAACTTTATGTTCTCCCAATTTTAAAAATGTTTTTAATTTTGTAATTCAAATTATAAACAAAGCACAATAAAACAAAAAAATCCCTAGTACACACAAAAATACTCTGAGACCCCACTAAAATACCTCCACAAGCTTCTAGTTTGTGACCTTTGGCCTGTAAGAAAGTCAAAACATTTTAGGAAGATATCCAAGACTTTGCATGATCTAGACCAAACCTACTTTTCCCTTTCAACTTGTAGGTCACCCCACACAAAGCACAGTGTAGTTTCTGGAACATACCTTCCACACTCATGCCAAATGTCTTTGGTCTAGGTCTTCAATGCCCTTCTGCCTTCCTCACTAACCTGGTGAAATTTCACTCTGGTTTCCAATTTACATGTCAAGGAAGTATGTTAGGCTCCCTTTCATACTCAAGGTGTAACTCACTTCTTTCTTTTCTCTGCTGAAATATTTTATTGCCATTACCAGTAGAATACTTGTGTCTGCTTCAAAATTCTACCAGTTTTGAGTTTTTCCCACTGGTTTTAAATTCTCTCTTCATATCTTCCTCCAAGTGATTTAATTTTCTTTCCATTATAGCTTGTTATATATGTTGTTAATGGTCTGTGGTGTTGGATAAGATTTAAGAGTCCCTTGGACAGCAAGGTGATCAAACTAATCAATCCCAAAGGAAATCAACCCTAAATATTCACTGGAAGGACTGGTGCTGAATCTCCAATACTTTGGCTACCTGATACAAAGAGCCAGCTTATTAGAAAAAACCCTGATGCTGGGAAAGATTGAAGGATTAGTTTTCTATTGCTGCCAAAGCAAATTATCTCCAAATTCATGGATTTACACAGATGTACTATTTTTCTAAGTCCCACAATGGTCTTGAAGTGAGTGAAAGTCACTCAGTCCTGTCCAACTCTGCGACCGCATGGACTATACAGTCCAGGGAATTCTCCAGGCCAGAATACTGAAGTGGGTAACCTTTCCCTTCTCCAGGGGATCTTCCCAACCCAGGGATAAAACCCAGGTCTCCCGCATTGCAGGCAGATTCTTTACCAGCAGAGCCACAAGGGAAGCCCCACAATGGTCTTAATGGACTAAAGCAAAGATGTCAGTAAGGCTGTATTCCCTCCTGAAGGCTCTAGGGGAGCCTGTTTATATGTGCCCAAATTGTTTTTAGAAAAATTTTATTGGAGTATAGTTGCTTTACAACGTGTGTCAGTTTCTACTATATAGCAAAGGAATCAGCTATGCTGCTGTTGTTCGGTTGCTCAATTGTGTCTGACTCCTTGGGACCCCATGGACTGCAGCGCACTGAGCAGCTGCAAAGCAGCTATACATGCACATATATCTCCCCTCTTTGTTAGCACAGAGCATGAGTAGAGTTCCTGTGATACACAGTTGACTCATGGTTCACTTCCTCTGTGTTTAGGGTTGAGTGGTTCTCTTGTGGCAAGACTCTAACTTCCTTTTTTGTCTCCCTCTTCCACTGTTAAGTACCCCTGTGATTACACTGAGACCATCTAAATAATCCAGGATAATCTGTTTAAAGGTCAGCTGATTAGCACCTCTAATTCCATCTGTATCTTTAATTTGCTTTTGTCATATACTGCACATATTCATAGATTCTGAGGATTAGAACATGGACAATTTTGAGGGGCCATTATTCTGCCTATCATATTGTGCTCTAATGGAAATTTATTCTAACATCAAAGAAAATACATTAACCTCCTATCTTTATGAAACTCAAATCAATAAGATAAAGAAATGTGGTTTGTTTCCCCAACTGACCTTTGTTGAGCCTTACAGATTAGGCACATATAGAAAAGACCATAAGTCCATGCATGTATCTTTTGTTGTTGTTGTTCAGTTGCCAAGTCACGTCCAACTCTTTGTGACCCCCTAGACTGCAGCATGCCAGGGTTCCCTGTTCTCCACCATCTCCCTGAATTTGCTCCAGTTTATGTCCATTGAGTCAGTGATGCTATCTAACCATCTCATCCTCTGTCACCCTCTTCTCCTTTTGCCTTAAATCTTTCCCAGCATCAGGGTCTTTTTCAATGAGTCATCTCTTCAAAGAAGGTGGCCAAAATATTGAAGCTTCAGCTTCAGCTTCAGCATCAGTCCTTCCAATGAATATTCAGGACTGATTTCTTTTAGAATTGACTGGTTTGATCTCCATCTATGACACCAAATAAATCTCGGTTCAAAAGAACAATTGACATGAACATACCTAATTTTAACACTTTATTCGTTTCCCACTTACACATACATTTTTTTTTGCAACTTATAAGTAGAAAAACTCACTCAAAACACAAAAATCTTTTGTATTGAATACATGATCGTAGTATTCATCTACAAAGAAATTTGACATGTAAACCATTTTTTGTATGCTTTAAGGAAATATCACTAACTTTATTGATCATTAGATTTTTCACATGGTTTATCCTTATGTCCATAATGTCTTTTGCCAAAGTCTCCAGACTGTTACACTCCTTGCTTGTGTCTGAAAAAAGTTTCATCTTTTTCAACATCTCTGAGACTACCCTTAATCACCAATAACTGACAGTATATAGTCCTTTCCATGCTGTATATTTTATGACTTCAGTAGACGAGGAATTTGAGCCATTGCTAAAAAAATAAAATTGGGGCAAAATTATGTGAGGTCTAGCCAAATCAATACACTAAGATAATAACTTTGGCTCCGCTGATTACCACTGTCTACAACAAAAGGCAAATATTAGGTCAGCTACTTTGAGCCAATGGAGATGGAAAAGTGTCTGATTAAAGTTTCTACTTTGCATCCACTTTTTTCCTTCTTGTAGAAGGAACCAAAATAAATTTTGTGGATCCTGCAGATTTCAGATGCTCTAAGGTTGGCCCATGAGACAATCAGCTGACATTGGCTGCTATAATTTAAAGCAAGGAGGCAAAGTGCTAAGGAACAACCTTCTAACTGGTGATGCATTTCAAAAGTCCATCCTGATCCAACTGGAACATGCTATTTTTGATGCCAGGCTAATAAAAACAAAGTAGCTGATAAAGTGCTGCAATGCTTCTTCATGTAGGCAGCTGTAGACATGATAAACACCTGGATACAGAAGAAATCAAAAAGTTGGAATCAGCAGCTATGCTTGATTTTGGTTACTGAGGTCATGTGTGGCTCTGGCATCTTCATTTAAATGTTCCATACGAAAATATAGGCAGGCTCAAAGTCTCATGCAGAATTTAAGCTGATCCTCCCCACTAGATTTATGTTTTTGGTTTTTTTTAAGTTAAAAGCCTCAAACTCCTTCATAGCACTAATCTTTTTAAGGCAGCTACAGAATGTCTTATTCGACATGGGCTCCAGAGAGGGGAAAGAGAGAAAGGAAAAAAGCAATCAAAATCAAATCAAAGTTTTATTAAGAAAGAATTGTCAAATAGTGACAACAGGCAGGTGATTTCAGTACATATTAACCAAGTGTCAATATTGTGTTAAAATCGTATCAGCTCTGACTTACTGACCATCAAGGCAGCCTTGAGGCTGATGTGGTAGAGACTTCCCAAGCCTGAGTCTGTATGTTTGCATTTACAAACCTGTTTTGTCCATGAAGTTGATAGAGTTAGGAATAAGTGGCACTGAATGTACTGAGGTATTTTCTCTTAACTTTTAAGAACACTGTTCATTTATGTTTTGACACTTTTCTCAGCAGAATTTTTCTCAGAAAAATAAGAGCATTCTCTCTCTCCCCTTCCCACACCCTTTCCCTCCCCGTACTGTCTCCACTTCATTTGCTTCACTTTCCCTTATAACTTTCCTCCTTCCAGGTTCCCCGACAACGAGAAACTCTATGTAATTTCCCAATTGCTCCATTCACACTGCTTTACACATGTACTTCTTCCATGAGTTCTTTTTTTTTCCTTAAGTAAAACTACAAGTGACTTTCGAAAAATTAGAGGACTTGAAGAGTCCTTCAGAGACCATTTGGTGAAGTCTATGCTTGTGCCTGAGGCCTTGCTACGCACATCCTATTGCATTCAGATGAAGAGCTATTCTTGTTTGAACAACCTTCAGAGAAGGTAATTCTATTTACATTTATTGATGCTAGCTGCTTATCAAGCGCATGTTCCCTTGTTCTTTTTAGGGCTTCCCTGGTGGCTCAGATGGTAAAGCATCTGCCTGCAAGCCAGGAGACCCAAGTTCGATGCCTGGGTTGGGCAGATCCCCTGGAGAAGGGAATGGCAACTCACTCCAGTAGTCTTGTCTGGAGAATTCTATGGACAGAAGAGCTTGGTGGGCTAGAGTCCATGGGGTTGCAAAGATTCAGATATGACTGAGCGACTAACATGTGTTCTTTTTGGGCAAGCATATATTTCTTACTTTCTCTTGCAGTGAGGTGTGTCCCTGTGACTGACTTTAAGCTGGGGAATATAGGTGGAAATCAAAACTGCTCATAGGCCTGGACCATGAAAACTTTTCACACCTACACCTCTGTAATCCTCCTCTTCCTTCTGGCAAGGATAGAGACGAGCCCCAAGATGACCCTGGAAATAGTCTGTTGATGATACAGGAGCTTCCGTCATCCTGCATCTCTGAGTGACTGTGTTGAAGACTCTCAACCAACCTCTGTTCATCCCCTACTAGTAGACATCAGTAAGAAATGCATTTCTAAGTGTCCATCAGCAGATGAATGGATAAAAAAAGATGTGTATGCATATACATATACGTAGAGAGAGAGAAAGAGGAATTTTACTCAGCCATAAAAAAGTAAAAATTATGCCACTTGCAGCAACATGGATGGACTTGGAGGGTATTATGCTAAGTGAGGTAAGTCAGGCAGAGGAAGACTACTGTATGACATCACATATGTGGAATCTAAAAAATACACAAATCTGGTGACTATAACAGAAAAGAAGCAGACTCACAGATATAGAGAAAAAACTAGTTGCTACCAGTGGGAGGAAGTGATATAGGGGTAGGGGAGTGGGAGATACAAAGCAGGAGTGGGTGTAAGATGCACTCAAGGATGTATTGTACCACATGGGGAACGTAGCCAACATTTTGTCCTATCTGTAAATGGAAAATAACCTTTAAAAACTGCATAAAAATAAAAATTTTTTAAAGTACATTTCTGTTGTTTTCAGGCCATTATACATTGCTGGTTTTATTTGCTGTAGGAACATTATCATAAGTAAAACAATAGTATCTTAAAAGTAAAACTGTCATGCTGTGAAGCATGTGTATCATTTTACTCCACTAACCCAAGGTTAAGAAACCATTGCTATCTCTTTGAAATCCTGGATATTTTGCTGATAGTTTAACAGGCTTTGTGACCCTCTTTCTTACTATCCTAACTTCACTTTTACTTTACATATGTGTTTTAACTTCTGTACCGAATCCACTTTTTTCCTACTGGACTCCCTATTTATTATTTATTTCAAACTCACCGCTGCTATGTCCTTTTAAGAATTTCTCAGAGGTATTTGGATTTATTATACATAATTAAATTATCTGTTTTTTCATTTGTATGTTAGGGTTGGATAAGAGAAGCATGAAGGGTAACTTTTTTTCATGTGGAATCATATGTATTTATGCTACATGACTTGAGATAGAAAAATCTGCTCACTTTCTTACTTGACCAAGATATTGCAACCAACATTTGATTATATATACAGTATCTTGTTTAAAAAATTACAATATTATATCTCTTTTCCCAAATGCAGAATACTTCTAGGCTGCCTTCTTCCACCCTCTGTCAGCAAGGGTGCCTTAAGATTATGCCATTGCATTTATTGATTTTTTTTATCATAAAAGTAAGGTACTAAAAGCCTTGGTATAAAGATTTAAACAACATAGAATTCAGGAAAGTAGAAGTGAAATTTGACTTCCTCTCCTGAGACTGAGCTGATGCACAGTCCAATGTCTCTTGCTCAAATGACGTTAACTGCTAGATTACATGTAACAGAGATATCAACATAAGACATGGTGATAGCTCTAGATGGAAAACAAAGTGGCAACATTCTTCAAAGTCCGATTGGTTTCTTTAAAGAAAATCTGATTCTTGGTCTGAGACTGAAAGTTTGCCCTCAGGTGTGAGAACAGTGTGAACAGACTCAAGACTTGCATTATAGATCCTTTGGTATCTGCAAGAAGGGGACATGAAAGCTTGCTTTGTAGTTGGAGATCAGTAAGGCCTGGATAAGGCCAGAAAGCACAGCTATAAAGACTGCTCCTGATTTGTATCTGCCAAGAGTGGGGGTGGGAGGCACAGGGGAGCATTACATTGGGAGGTTGGGACTAGCAGATGCAAACCATTATACATAGAATGGATAAACAACAAGGGCCTATTGTATAGCACAGAGAACTATATTCAGTATCATAGGTCATATTGAAAAAGAACATGTATATATACATATGTATAACTTTGCTATACAGCAGAAATTAATGCAACATTGTAAATCAATTATACTTCAATTAAAAAAAAAAAACTGCCTCCTGAAGTTCTTGGTTAAAAGGAGAGAAGATACATCTTACTTGAGTCTGTGGACTCAGAATTTAGGTCCAAGAGGCCCATAAATATGATGGTCACATGCTTATCAGGGTCTCCCAATCATGAGGCAAAAAGACATATGTATCAGAAGGATGCAGGTGCAAGGCAATCAGCTGGGGATCTGCTGGAATGTGGAACCCAGTCTCAGAGTCCAGCAGTACCCAGGGAGCAGCTATTTGGGATTGTATCTTGTCACTAGGACATGTTGGACCTCACTCTCCTGAGATCTAGACAAAGACCTGGGTCAGTAGTGATGATCAACAGAAGTGGGGTCATAGATTCATGACCACAAGTGTCAGAGTCCCCATGTTGCTGTTCAGTCATTAAGTGGTGTCCAACTCTTTGTGACCCCCATGAACTGCAGCACACCAGGATTCCCTGTCCTCCACTATCTCCTGGAATTTGCTCAGACTCATGTCCATTGAGGCAGTGATGCCTTCCAACCATCTCATCCTCTGTCATCCTCTTCTCCTCCTGCCCTCAATCTTTCCCAGCATCAGGGTCTTTTCCAATGAGTCAGCTCTTCGCATCAGGTGGACAAAGTATTGGAACTTCAGCTTCAGTATCAGTCCTTTCCCATGAGAAGCAAATTGTAGCACAGAAGAACACAGTTAACTTATGATAGACGTCCTCCAACAGCAATAGCAGGATGTTAGCCAGAGGAGGAGAGTCAGGGGTGAGGCATGACTCCTCTTCCCTCCCACTCCCCCACCCCCCCATCCCCAGATGTACACATTGCTGTGCAGTGGAGCCACACATTTGCCTCAAAGGGAAGGGGCAGCAGTGTGCTGGTGAATGTTCTCTGGGAGGCAGTGGGTGGAGAGTGAGTGCGATTTGCAGTGTTTGATGATTGCCATAGTGTAAATACTCAGATCATGGCCAATTTTAAGCTCCAACAGATGTCAGTACACTTGGAATTGGGAAGAGATGTGTCTGGTGGACTCTGTGAGTCAGTGAGAGTTTTACATGTGATGGGAGATTATAATTCTACAATGGAAATATTTAGAATTAGCCAACATGAGATTTTTCATTTGAAAAGTGATGGCATCTGGTCAAGGAGGTGACAAGGTTCCTGATAGATACCTAGTGGGAAAGAGGACTGGCTAGAACACAGTTGGTGGCAGTTACTGAGGTATAGCAGTAAAAAAAATTCACCTGCAATGCAAGAGACGCTGCAGATACAGGTTTGATCCCTGGGCTGGAAAGAGCCCCTGGAGAATGGAATGGCAGCCCACTCCAGTATTCTAGCCTGAAGAATCCCATGAACAGAGGAGCCTGGCAGGCTACAGTCCATAGGGTCTCAAAGAGTCTGATATGACTGAGCATGCATGCACACACACACTGAAAAAACAAACAGTTTTATGTTTATAACTGAATGAGCAGGGATTTTTAATTAACTCAGTCTTAAAATTCTTAGATACATAGCCAAGCAGTAAACTAAGAGAGAGAAACCCTCAAACAAACAGGGATCTCAAAAGAAGCATAGTTTGTGGGAGCTAAATCTAATAATTGACTAGTGGTTGGATCACAGCCTTAGTGGCTGTTGCTGGGGTTCAGTCCTTCATGTGTGGCAGTAGGGGAGGGGTACAGACACAAATCCTTTGCATGTGGGAACTATCAAACCTGAAATCAGCTATTTCTGATTTTCTGAATGGCTGGTCTATTACTAGAATTCCATGGACAGAGGAGGAGTCTGGAGGACTACAGTCCAGGGGTCACAAAGAGTCAGCCATGACTGAGCAACTAAACAACAACAATAATGAGGAATAATTGGTAAGCTTGGGCTTTTCACATAAAAATTCATGTAAGACTGGTGCATCCCTGGAATCTAGGTGAGGTAAAGCAAAAATAAACAAGCAAAATGATTGCAGAGAGAAATGTCCACAGGCCAGAGCACGTGAACTGACCACCAAATGCAGTGATGATCTCACAGACACAGCAAACAATCAAGGAACTAAATCACTCTGAAGAATAAACAGCAAATGGAAGGAAAAGAAAAGAGCAATTGCAACTCAAGAACAGAAAATTTTAAACATCTCGAGAGGGAAGTGATATACATATAATTATGGCAGATTTACATCATTGCACAACAGAAACCAACACACTATTGTAAAGCAGTTTTCCTCCAATTAAAAAATACTTTTAAGAAAGAGACCTCAAATGAGCAAAGTTTAAATGTTTGAAAAGATGAAAGAAGGAATAAAACAGTCAAGAAGAAAATCTAAGGACAGAAAGATCTTATAGAAGAATTAAATAGAAATTGTGGAAACAAAAGTATAGTCACTGAATTTTAGGGAAAAAAGCTCTATGAGCATGTTAAATTGTAGATTAGACACAATTATGCAATTGTGTTCTATGAAGACCTAAAAGACTTTCTAGAACTAGCACCAAAAAAAGATGTCCTTTTCATCATAGGGCTGGAATGCAAATGTAGGAAGTCAAGAGATACCTGGAGTAACAGGCAAGTTTGGACTTGGGGTACAAAATGAAACAAGTCAAAAGCTAGCAGTTTTGCCAAGAGAACATGCTGGTAATAGCAAACACCCTCTTCCAAAAACACAAGAGACCACTCTACATATGGACATCACCAGATGGTCAATGCCGAAATCACATTGATTATATCCTTTGCAGCCAAAGATGGAGAAGCTCTATACAGTTAGCAAAAACAAGACTGGGAACTGACTATGGCTCAAATCATGAATTCCTAATTGCAAAAGTCAGAATTAAATTGAAGAAAGTAGGGAAAATCACTAGGTCATTAAGGTATGACCTAAATCAAACCCTTATGATTATGTAAGTGACAAACAGATTCAAGGAATTAGATCTGATAGAGTTCCTGAAGAAATACAGATGGATGTTTGTAACATTGCACAGGAGGCAGTGATCAAAACCATCCCTCAAGAAAAAGAAACTCAAAAAGACAAAATGGTTGTCTGAGGAGGCCTTACAAATAGCTGAGAAAAGAAGAGAAGCAAAAGGCAAAGGAGAAAAAGAAAGATATACCCATCTGAATGCAGAGTTCCAAAGAATAGCAAGGAGAGATAAGAAAGCCTTCCTAAGTGATCAGTGCAAAGAAATAGAAGAAAATAATAGAATGGGAAAGACTAGCAATCTCTTCAAGGAAATTAGAGATACCATGGGAATATTTTGTGCAAAGATGGGGACAATAAAGGACAGAAACAGTATGGAGTTAACAGAAGAAGAAGATTTTAAGAAGAGGTAGCAAGAATACACAAAAGAACTGTACAAAAAAGATCTTAATGACTAGATAACCAGGATGGTGTGATCACTCACCTATAGCCAGACATCCTGGAGTGCAAAGTCAAGTGGGCCTTAGGAAGCACCACTGTGAACAAAGCTGGTGGAAGTGATAGGATTCCAGCTGAGCTATTTTAAATCCTAAAAGATGATGCTGTTAAAGTACTGCACTCAATAGGTAGCAAATTTGGAAAACTCAGCAGTGGGCACAGGACTGGAAATGATCAGTTTTCATTCCAATCCCAAAGGCCAATGTCAAAGAATGTTCAAACTACTGCACAGTTGCACTCATTTCACATGCTAGCAAAGTAATGCTCAAAATTCTTCAAGTTAGCCTTCAAGAGTACATGAACCGAGAACTTCCAGGTGTACAAGCTGGATTTAGAAAAAGCACAGGAACCAGAGATCAAATTGCCAACATTTGTTGGGTCATAGAAAAACAAGACAACTCCAGAAAAACATACACATCACTCCATTGACTATGCTAAAGACTTTGACTGTGTAGATCACAACAATCTGTGGAAAATCCTTAAAGAGATGGGAATAGTAGATCACCTTACCTGCCTGCTGTGAAATTGTATGCAGGTCAAGAAGCAACAGTTAGAATGGGACATGGAACAGTGGACAGGTAAAAAGAGTATGTCAAGGCTGTGTATTGTCATCCTCCTTATTTAACTTACATGCAGAGTACATCATGGGAAGTGCTGGGCTGGATGAATCACAAACCGGAATCAAGATTGCTGGGAGAAATATCAATAACCTCAGATATGCAGATGACACCACCCTTATGGCAGAAAACCTAGAGGAATTAAAGAGCTTCTTGATGAAGGTGAAAGAGGAGAGTGAAAAAACTGGCTTAAAACTCAGCATTCAAAAAACTAAGATCACGGCATCTGGTTCCATCACTTTATGGCAAATAGATGGGGAAACAATAGAAACAGTGACAGATTTTATTTTCTTGGGTTCCAAGATCACTGCAGATAGTGACTGCAGCCATGAAATTAAAAGACGCTTGCTGCTTGGAAGAAAAGTTATGACCAACCTAGACAGCATATTAAAAAGCAGAGACATTACTTTGCCAACAAAGGTCCATGTAGTCAAAGCTATGGTTTTTTCTGGCAGTCATGTATGGATGTGAGAGCTGTACATAAAAAAGGCTGAGCACTGAAGAATCGATGCTTTCAAGCTGTGGTGCTGGAGAAGACTCTTGAGAGTACCTTGGTCTGCAATGAGATCAAACAGTCAATTCTAAGGAAGTCCACCCATAATATTCATTGGAAGGACTGATGCTGAAGTTGAAGCTCCAATACTTTCATCACCTGATGCAAAGAACTGGCTCATTGGAAAAGACCCTGATGCTGGGAAGGATTGAAGGAAGAAGGAGAAGGGGACAACAGAGGATGAGATGGTTGGATGGCATCACTGACTCAATGGACATGAGGTTGAGCAAACTCCAGGAGGTGGTGATGGACAGGGAAGCCTGGCTTGCTGCAGTCCATGGCATCGCAAAGAGTCAGACACTACTGAGTGACTGAACAACACCAAATGCAATTGTATCGGGCTTCCCAGGTGGCACTAGTGGTAAAGAACCTGCTTGGTAATTCAGATGTGAGAGATGTGGTTTCAATTCCTGGGTTGGGGAGATTCCCTGGAGAAGGGCATGGCAACCACTCCACCATTCTTGCTTGGAGAATCCCATGGACAGAGAAGACTGAAGGGCTATAGTCCACAGGGTCGCAAAGAGTGGAGCATGTTTGAAGCCACTTATCACACATGCATGCATGCTATTTTATAGATTTGTGAAAATTATCCAGAATACAGATTAAAAAAATAATAAAAGTAAAATATGAACAGTCCAGAGGTATACAGTCTAAAAGGAGAGTATCTGATAAATAGAAGTCCTGGAGGCAGAACATAGAAAGAGGAAAAGCCAGCTGATGAACAGAAGAATGAACAAATATTCATAATTCCCAAGAGTAGGCTGTGCTGGAACAATTGGTCCCCTCCTCCTCTCTTTTTACTTCTCTCTCTCTGGTGGTGACTACGTTAATTACCATGGTTAGAAATACAGTCTATATGGTAGTGGCTCGAATATGTTTTCTCTTGATCCAGCCATCACTTTTGAATTCCAGACTCATATATCCACTTGATTATATACATTTATATATTTCACATGCATCTAAAAATGATCTTGATGAAACCTGAAAGTTTTATCTTCTCTAAATCAGTATTTTTCATGTCAGTCATTAACCAGCTTCATTCACTCAAATGCTAAAGCAGGATATGGGGATCATATTCCAAACTTTCCTCTCTCTTTTCCCCAGATCCAATCATTAACCAAGTCCTGTTGGTTGAACCTACCCCCCAAATCTCTGATCCCTTGGTCCCTCATCACTGCTTCTCATCTGAATGTTTGAAATAGTTTCCTGATCAGTCTCCTTATTTTCACTTTTGTCTCCTCCAACCATAGGGCATCCAAGCAGGATCTTAGAAAAAAAACACAAACAAATTAGGTCATACCATTCTGTAGCTTAAAATTCTCCATTTGCCTCTAGCTCTTTGAAACATCCAAACTTCTTTCTATGGTCATGGCAGACAGAATAACAAAATCCTTAAGAGATGTTCAAATTCCAATCCCTGGACCTGTGACTATGAAAGGCTACAAGACAAAAGGGAAGTGAAGTTGCAAATGGAATGAAGGTTGCAAATCTGCTGATCTTGAAACAGAGAGGTTAGCCTGGATTATTCAAGTGTGTTCAATATAACCACAGGCATCCTTATAAGTGGAAGAGGGGACCAAGAGAGAGTGAGTCCTGGTGATGAGAAGTGAGAAAGGCTCAACTAACCATTGTTGACTTTGAAGGTGAAAGAGGGTCATGAACCAAGGGATGCAGGCAGAACAGGAACTCTTCTCTCTTTAGGGAGGAATACAGGCCTGCCAGTATCTTGATTTTAGCTCATTCCGTGAGACCCATATTGGACCTTTGACCTCCAGAACTTAAGATAACAGCTTTGTTGTGTAGCTTAGGCCTTAAGTGTATGCTAATTTGTTTCCACAGCAATAGGAAATGAGTTAAGGGCTTTTAGGACTCTGCATGATTTATGGCTGCCTTCTCCTTCCTCTGGTTGGTCTCAGGCACCCCCCACCTCATTTGATGTGCTCTAGTCAATCCATCCTTCTTTACGGCCCGCCTCGGAGCCAACCCACCTCTCTTTCCCTCATCTTGGAGAGCACTTTACCTGATATTTTAGTTCAGATCTTGAGAGGTAAACCCTGAGATGAGTTCTTGAGCTCAAGACACTTATTTGGAGGTTGTCCTGAGAAACACAGGTAGGGAATTTGGAGATAAGGCAAAGAAGGACAAACAGCCAACAAGGGCACATGGATGAGCAGGCCACTGCTGTGGATGGCTGGAGCTCAATCCCAACAGAGAGTGCTGGGAAACAGCCTACACTGCGCATGTCAGAATTATCCCATCCAAGGGCGGGAAAGCTAGGGTATTTACGTATCAGCTCCTGTCAGATATTACTTGAGCTTACTCTGGGGGTAGGGAGGTAATTTCCCAGCATTTTTGCCTGCTGCACGGGGACACAGTGGGCTCTGGCTACCTGACAAAGCACTCAGGAAAAGAGATACAGGAGCTAGCGTTGGGAGTCAGTTCCCTGACAGTGGAATTAAGTGTGAAGGGACAGGAACAGGGCACTGGTGCACCTGCTACGTGTGGCTAAGTGTTGTTTATCCTTGAGGCTTTGACTGAAATGTACATTTCATGGAGAAATCGTTCCTCCTGATTCTCTTTTATAAATAGGACCCCATGTGCTCATCTAACCTATTTTTTTTTCTTACGTATTAATTCAGTTTTCTTTCATAACACAAACCAGAATTTTTAACTACATTTTCCCCCTGGTTGAATGAATATCTCTACCATCTACCATGGAAGCTCTATAAAGTTTAGGTACAAATCTGCTTGGGATATTATATATGCAGACATAGTAGGAACTTTATGAATATTTATTGAATTAATAGAGAGTAAACTAATGAATGAACTGGTGCATAAATAGTGCTTATTATGTACTACCTGCAACATAACAAATTCTGATAAATTTACCTGTTTTGTTACATTTGCAACTTTGTTGAATCTGAGGTTATCTTTTTCTTCTATAAGCCACTAGACTCAAAGTAGTCACTCTTTCTGCCTCTGCTGCCTTAAATACTTACTGCCATGTTTCCTATCAAATTTTTAATGCTCACTGCAATAGGTGTAGAAGTGGAGGAGCCATTCACAATAACTTGGAGGTTTTTCAGTTCATACATTGAGGTGGCAAAATGGGCATATACTCAATTAGAGGTGGGAGGTATATGTCTGATGGAAAATTTCCTTGACTGATTTTGATATGTGCCTTCTCTTTACTACATTGACCTGAAATGAGCCATATCAGTCTCACAATTTGTGATTCATTTCAGTAATTATTGACTTTATTTGTAAAATAATTACCTCTTTGAAGTATGAAGCACATGCCATCACCTTTCCACCTCTGATTTTTTTTTTTTAGCATCATTAAAGCTTCTTGCTTTACCAAAACACTGACCTTTCTTGTCCCTAAAAGTAGCTTGGTAAAAATTATAAACCAATGTGTATTGATGAAATTATCTCCAGCAATGGAGACACAGACATAGAGAACAGGCTTATGGACATGTGGTAGGGGGGATAGAGAGGGTGGGATATATGGAAAGAGTAACATGGAAACGTACATTACCAAATACAAAATAGATAGCCAATGGGGACTTGCTGTATGACTCAGGGAACTCAAACCAGGGCTTGGGAACAACCAAGAGGGGTGGGGTAGGGAGGGAAGTGGGAGAGAGTTTCAAGAGGGAGGGGATATATGTATACCTATGGCTGATTCATGTTGGTGTTTGGCAGAAACCAACACGATAATGTAAAGCAATTATTGTTCAATCAAAAATTAATATATTAAAAAAAATTGGAAACCAATGTGTTAAAATGTCTCTTCATTACAAGTCTGAGAGATACTGTGGGGCATGTGGCTTTTGCTTGCAGAATCGTTCAAATAACGGTAGTAGGAAGCATCACTATGAACAAAGCTAGTGAAGTTGATGGGATTCCATTTGAGCGATTTCAAATTCTAAAAGATGATACTGTGACAGTTCTTCACTCAATAGGCAGCAAATGTGGAAAACTCAGCAGTGGCCACAGGACTGAAAAAGGTCAGATTTCATTCTAATCCCAAAGAAGGGCAATGCCAAAGAATATTCAAACTACCGCACCATTGCACTCATTTCACATGCTAGCAAGGTCATGCTCAAAATCCTCCACGCTAGGCTTCAACAGTATGTGAACTGAGAACTTCCAGATGTTCAAACTGGATTTAGAAAAGGCAGAGGAACCAGAGATCAAATTGCCAATATCTTCTGGATCATCAAAAAAGGAAGAGAGTTCCAGAAAAACATCTATTTCTGCTTTATTGACTATGCCAAAGTCTTTGACTGTGTGGACCACAATAAACTGTGGAAAATTATGAAAGAGATAAGAATTTCATACCACCTGACCTGCCTCTTGAGAAACCTGTACGCAGGTCAGGAAGCAACAGTCAGAACTAGACATGGAACAACAGACTGGTTCCAAATAGGAAAAGGAGTACATCAAGGCTGTATATTGTCACCCTGCTTATTTAACTTATATGCAGAGTACATCATGCAAAACGCTGTGCTGGAAGAAATACAAGCTGGAATCAAGATTGCTGGAAGAAATATCAATAACCTCAGATATGCAGATGACACCACCCTTATGGCAGAAAGTAAAGAAGAACTAAAGAGCCTCTTGATGAAAGCGAAAGAGGAGAGTGAAAAAGTTGGCTTAAAGCTCAACGTTCAGAAAACTAAGATCATGGCATCCGGTCCCATCACTTCATGGCAAACAGATGGGGAAACAGTGGAAACAGTGGCTGACTTTATTTTTCTGGGCTCCAAAATCACTGCAGATGGTGATTGCAGCCATGAAATTAAAAGACGCTTACTCTTTGGAAGGAAAGTTATGACCAACCTAGACAGCATATTAAAAAGCAGAGACATTACTTTGCCAACAAAGGTCCGTCTAGTCAAGGCTATGGTTTTTCCAGTGGTCATGTATGGATGTGAGAGTTGGACTATAAAGAAAGCTGAGCACCGAGTAATTGATGGTTTTGAACTGTGGTGTTGGAGAAGACTCTTGAGAGTCCCTTGGCCTGTAAGGAGATCCAACCAGTCGATCCTAAATGAAATCAATCCTAAATATTCATTGGAAGGACTGATGCTGAAGCTGAAACTCTGATACTTTGGGTACCTGATGGGAAGAGCTGACTCATTGGAAAAGACCCTGATGCTGGGAAAGATTGAGGGCAGGAGGAGAAAGGGACAAAAGAGGATGAGGTGGTTGGATAGCATCACCAACTCAATGGACATGGGTTTGGGTGAACTCTGGGAGTTGGTGATGGACAGGGAGGCCTGGTGTGCTGCGATTCATGGGGTCGCAAAGAGTCGGACACAACTGATCGACTGAACTGAACGGAACTGAACTTTGGACTTCTGTTTTCTCTTTATCTTTAAAGATAAAGGAGGTTGGTCTCATCCAGTGAATCAATTTGTCACTATTGCGTTTTTAGCTTTACTAAACTTGTAAAATGCAATACTGATAGAATTCAACTACTGAGGTCTTGTTAAAGATTAAATGAGATGCCAAATAAAGTTCTTACACTTTGTACATAGAAATTTCTTGACAAGCTTTCAGGCCACTAGTTTCTTTTTTAAAAAACAATTTTTTTTTGAAGTATAGGTGATTAACAATGTTGTGTTAGTTTCAGGTGTACAGCAAAGTGTGTCAATTACACATTCACCTATATCCACTCATTTTTAGATTCTTTCCCCATATATGTCATTACAGAGTATTGAGCAGAGTTCCCTGTACTATACAGTAAGTCCATATTAGTTATCTATTTTATGTATGGTAGTGTGTATATTGGAGAAGGCAATGGCACCCCACTCCAGTACTCTTACCTGGAAAATCCCATGGATGGGGGAGCTGGTAGGGTGCAGTCAGTGGGGTCGCTAAAAGTCAGACACAACTGAGCGACTTCACTTTCACTTTTTACTTTCATGCATTGGAGAAGGAAATGGCAACCCACTCCAGTGTTCTTGCCTGGAGAATCTCAGGGATGGTGGAGCCTGGTGGGCTGCCGTCTATAGGATCTCACAGAGTCAGACACGACTGAAGTGACTTAGCAGCAGCAGCAGCAGCAGTGTGTATATGCCAATCCCAATCTTCCAAGTTATCCTTCCTCCCCCTTTATCCCCTAGTAACTGTAAGTTTGTTTTCTACATATGTTACTTTGTCTATTTTGTAGATAAGTTAATGTACCCTTTTTTGATTCCACACGTAAGCAATATCACATATTTGTCTTTGCTTACTTCACTCAATATGACAATTTCTAGCTCCATCTATGTTCTGCTTTCCTCTCCCCAGAGCCCTCAGCATTATCATCTCATGTTTCCTATCACATTTGAAATGAATGCTTTGAGCTCCTATTTGAAGTTCAGTGAGAAACCCAGTCCCCATCCACAAAATATCTTTGTGAGATTATGGCCAGGGGAGAGGCAGAAGTAGCACTTTGATACTCTGTGCATTTCTCATCAACTTGTCTGACTCTGTTGGATTCTCCATCTCTGTTCTGCATCCCTGCTTCTGCCACTGCTGCCCTTGGAATGATGAACTTCCCTCAGAGTTAATATTTTACCCAATACCCCTCTTTGCACAATCATATAACACATCCACTCCATTCCTTCATGTCCCCAAATTCTATTAATACAAAACAATTGGAGGAAATGGACTTTTACGAAAGATCTGGGCTAATGGAAGGAAATTCTTGCCTGTAATATTAATAGTATGGCTTGGGCAATAACTTAAAATGCTAAGTAGTACTGTCCTAAAATCCACAGCCTTTCTCTATCATTGGGAATTTCTCCCCTCTCTAGGTTATCTTTCTCAAACTTTCTTTCTTTCTCCATCACCACCTTAGTCTTCAATAGCCTTCAGATTTACAGTATTTCTCATGAAGATCAGTTTGACTTTCTATCCCATACCCAAATTGAGTTCCGAAGGTCTGTTAAACAAGGACAACTACTTGATGCATCCACAGGACAGAACACAGAGAGAAACTTTGAAATTAGTTTCTCCTCCAACCTCATCACATATTTTAGGCTGAACTCCCATCCCTGAAGACTTGTTAGGGGACAGAGAGAGGTATACAGGTATAAAAGCAACATAAATTATCTCTCTGTTTAGAGGGAGCTATTTTAGGCAACAGTTCAGTTCAGCTCGGTTGCTCTATCATGTCTGACTCTTTGTGACCCCATGGACTGCAGTACACCAGGCTTCCCTGTCCGTCACCAAATCCCAGAACTTGCTCAAACTCATGTCCTTTGAGTCGGTGATGCCCTCCAACCATCTCATCCTCTGTCATCCCCTTCTCCTCCTGCCTTCAATCTTTCCCAGCATCAGGGTCTTTTCCAATGAGTCAGTTCTTCGCATCAGGTGGCCAAAGTGTTAGAGCTTCAGCTTCAGCATTAGTCCTTCAGGTATATGACTTTCTTTTCTCCTTCTCAGCATAAATCTCATTGTAACTCTCATTGTAACAATCATCTATCCTGCAGACACACAATATTTAAACAGATTAGCAGTGTGTTGCTTTCCCAAAGCAAGGAAAGATGAACTTGCAACTGTGCATACTGACCCCCTCTTTCTACCTTCACATGCCCCAGGCTGCCCCTTGGGTCATCTCAGCATGAGCCCTACCCTAGGGAAGTTCTCAATCTATAGGTAGAAGGACCATTTAGAAAAAAGTTCCAATTTCCCAAGGACTGTTAACTTTAGAAAATAAAGTAAAAATTAAAGACCAGAAAATGAAATTTAAAATAGATTCCAATTTCCCAAGGATAACTTTGTAAAATATACTAAAAAATAATGACCAGAAAATTTAAATTTAAATTAAAGATACACTAAGTTAATCCTAGCTTTTTAAGAAATTGTGACATGCAAAAGATACAAAATAACTGTCAAATTGCTATAAGTAATTTTAAATACATACCCTTCATTTCTGTGTTTATCCTGATGTTATGACAAACATAGACAGTGTATTAAAAAGCAGAGACATCACTTTGCCAACAAAAGTCTGTCTAGTCAAAGCTATGAATTTTCCAGTGGTCATGTATGGATGTGAGAGTTGGACTGTAAAGAAGGCTGAGTGCAGAAGAATTGATGCTTTTGAACTGTGGTGTTGGAGAAGACTCTTGAGAGTCCCTTGGACAGCAAGGAGATCCGACCAGTCGATCTTAAAGGAAATCAACCCTGAATATGCATTGGAAGGACTGATGCTGAAGCTCCAATTCTTTGGCCACCTGATATGAAGAGCCAACTCATTGGAAAAGACCCTGATGCTGGGAAAGATTGAGGGCAAGAGAAGAGGGTGACAGAGAATGAGATGGTTGGATAAATTGAATTGAACCACTGACTGAATGAATTGAGTTTTAGCAAACTCTGGGAAATAGTGAAGGACAGGGCAGCCTGGTGTGCTGCAGTCCATGGGGTCGAAAAGAGTCGGACATGATTTAGCAACTGAACATGAACAACAACAAGAATCCCGATGCAGATCAGTTTAGCAAACATTCATGGCACCTGTTGATGCCCAGTTCTGAAGCTGTAACATTTTCCTGTAAGATCTTAATACCGCAGATCTGACAGGTATGACATGTATCCATATTATCTGGTGAACTATGAAAGCCCATCCTAAAAGAAATTTATACATGAAACCTCTTTCCACCCAGCAGAGTCTTCTCTGACATATTTCCCATTTAGCATGATATCCCCCACACTGAAATATGTGGTGGTTCTTCAGCTACATGAATGCTAGACAACGTCATTTAAATTCTTATTAAAATGGTTTATTTCCCCTAACATGTTGGGCTTGGTTCAAGTGATAATTTAATATAGCTAGATTCATTTTTAATCAAACTCAGTTGTTCTTTTTCTCAAAAAGTGGAGTGATTTTGAAAACAGTACATAGTATGAAAAACAGGCAGAAAAACACTACAACTACTTCTAGTGTGTATTCTCTTCCCCCCCAAAATGACCTTTTTTATAAAAACTTGCAACAAGAGCATGACCTTAATCTTTAGAATTCTGGCATTTAACCTACTGTCAAGAGCTTTCTTCTTAACATGTGTTCATGTCTGTTGGTGGTAAGTTTTGGGGTAGGAGGTATTGGGCAGTGTGCTCATATTTCTGTTCTTTAGTGGAGATTAAATTCTGCAGTCTTTTCCTATGATACCATCTCACCTTTCAAACCTGACCTCTTCCCTGTTTTTCCAGTTCCACTCCCAAATTTCCCAGTGGTAGAAGAGTTGGAGAGAAGGAAAGGAAGCATGTGATTCAACTGAGACTGAGTAGGAATGTTGGCATATTTCCACTGTTATTATTTTTTAAAGTTCACTTCAAATGGAATTCTACTGTCTAACTTAAGTTTTAATCCTTAAGCTAGACTTGGAAGCAGGCGATTCTTAACTTTTTAGAATTAGGGCAATCTTATCCTACCTTCTTTAACCAAGATGAGAAGCATAGATTGGTTGCTCCTCAAAACCCATGGTTTTTAACATTCTCCAAGAAAACTTTCGATGAAGTAGATCAGATTCAAAAACAAGTCCATTTTCACAGAAGCAGGTCTGTAGAAAAACTCAGAAATTTTAATTAGGGGTCAAGGTTTCATATATAGATTTCAATGATCTTTTTACTGTTCTTTTCATCTTCTCTAGTGATCATATCTTTCTTAAACATGGTGCTTCAATCAAACAAGACCATTACAACCCTCTGTCAGATTCAGTTCAGTAACCTTTTTTTAGAGGTCTATTGGGTTCTAGGTGTTGTACTAGGTACTGACGGTATAAATTTGTTTAAGATAGAGTCCTTTCTCTTGAAAAGCTCATGGAGTTCAATCTGTTGATTTCAATAATCCAAGGTTTTATCCATACCTGTAAAACATACAAAAGTAATCTTCTCCAAAAATCTAAGTGAATCTTTTATTCATTGCCTTTTTTGTCTGTTTTTACTGAGAACCTTAAAATACCAGACGTTGTGATCACTTTATCTTGTGTGAGACGCCTTTCTCATCCTCCAAATTGGAGGAGGCAATCCTTGTACATGTGCTCAGAGCATCCTGCTTTAGTAGAGCAGAACACTTACTGCACATCTTCTTAAACTACCAATTTTCCTGGCTTCCTCACTAGATATTGAGCTTTCTGAAGGCAGGATACGTTTCTCAGCCACCACCGGATCTTTAGAACTTAGAATATTTCCAGGTACACAGTAACTCTCTACCAATGTTTATCAAATTATTGCAGAAATAAAGGAAAGGAAAAGCTTCCGTTTACTCACCATCAAACTGCTCACGGCTACGCTGCTATTAAAAAGGGGACATGTAGGATGTTTGACTGTTTTTGCATCCATTCAGCTCCCAGGAGTTCCAGGTTGATTTGTTAATGACATCAACATTTCACATAACTTACTTTTTAGCTTGGGTGCGTTTCCTGGCTGTGGATACATGACTACAGCCCTGCAGCTGAGAGGAAATGGATACAGTATTACTATAAGCCCAACATGTCCCCCATCTCCACCCCAGCTCACAGAAGTAGTTCCCTGTTGGAATTGAGACAGAGAATATTTAGAGTCACACTTACTGGCTCTACTATATATTAGATGCATAACCTTGGGCAAATGCCAATCATTTGAGCCGCAGCTTCTGCATCTGCAAAATGAGATAACAATGGTTACCTCATAGAGATGTTGTAACAAGGAGTTAGTATTTATTAAGAGATGACAACACAATCTTGTGCATAATAAATATCTATTGATATTAGCCAGGCATGAAAAAAAAGGCTTGCATTTCTCTGAAAAGGTGTTCACTTTGCAATCACCAAATACCAAAGGGAATGCTTCTGGAATTTGTCCTTTATATATATATATATATATATATATATATATTTATATATTTATATATATATTATATAAATATATTATATATATTATATATTTATTAATATATAAATATATATATAAAATTGTTGCAAATCTCTGTAGCCCAGATGTAGATTCTTGAAAGGAAATATAGCTTCAGAATTCTTTACACTGCTAAAGGTGGTAAAGAAGGAATAATGTTTTCCTTAGGGATCATAATAACTTCATACAATATCTGATCACTCTATTTAAAACTTACTAATTGTTGTTTTTGTTGACATGCTTGTTCCTGCTACTGCCCCCTCCAGGTCAGATAATCTAATTTCTGACAGGTGTCATTCTCTGACCTGTATTTCCTTCTATTTTTTCAAGGTGTGTCCACATAATTCATTTCTGATTAAGCCAAGCAGCACAGTAAGAACTAAACATGGAGTATTAGGTTTACTGGATTCTATTTATTTGTAGCATGAATTCTCTAAAACATTTTATTTTTTGTTATCCAGTAAAAGTTTGAAATTACCCTAGATTCTCTGATTTCCTTTAGGACTGACTTCTTGAATATTCATTGGAAGGACTGATGCTGAAGCTGAAGCTCCAATACTTTGGCCACCTGATGCAAAGAACTGACTCACTGGAAAAGACCCTGATGCTGGAAAAGATTGAAGCCAGGAGGAGAAGGGGACAACAGAGGATGAGATGGTTGGATGGCATCACTGACTCCATGGACATGAGTTTGAGCAAGCTCTGGGAGTTGGTGATGGAGAGAGAAGCCTGGAATGTTGCAGTCCATGGGGTCCCAAACAGTCAGACATGACTGAGCAGCTGAACTGAACTGAGATTATCTGAATTCATTCTGTTTAACATACAATTATCTGACAGTACTCAGAAATATTACATGCATCTAGACTCAAAATCAGGCTAAAATCAGAGAAGAAAAGTTACACTTTCCCAAACTATGCAGTGCAAAATTGAGAATAAACTGCCAACGTGTCCCCAACAAAGACTTTTTTCACTTGCTGTAAAAACTTAAGCATTCATGTTTTCAGTTACCACGTTCTGGGGAAAATAATTGTTGATTATTTTGTCACATTTCCTGTGGAGTTCAAATGTACTTTTACCTAATTTTTTAAGCAAAAATCACTCTATTACGATAACTGTAGCAACAATTCTAAGGGGCCCACAATGCCAAACTGTCCTACAGAATATTTTTCATAGCAGATCTTAATTACCACAACTCTGGTGATAATTCTAGGGTCCTTCTATGACTAACTGTCTTAAATCTTTGGAAAGGAGAAATACATTCTTAAAAAATATCAGCTTCTTGGGGATTCACAACAAATGAAACTCTCACTCATTTGACATGTATGGGCACGTGAACTTATTTCTTATTTAAATTGGCTGAGTTTTCCCTGAAGCAGATGTTATTGATTCCCACAACAAACATACCAAGAGCTAAGAGAGGCTGTGTTTGGATGACTTGTACCCTCTACCTGTTCATTCCTTGAACTGCTAAATGGACAATTTTCTTTTATATGCTATAAAAACCTAGAATTTCATATTTGTTATTATTATGTGAGTTTTTTTAATTACACTGAAATATTATTCTTCTTCGACCTCTGCTATGATTAACAGGATCAGGGGCCCAATTGTTTGATGCTTGTCTTTAGCTTCAGAAAATACACTGCTGCCCCATGTTCTCTTTATACTTTGTTTTTCAATGGACCATGAGACCTATAAGATGTGGAAATGCAGTGACTCATATGAGAAGCCTATAGTAGCACATAAAAGATTTGCAGCTAGGGCAAAGTATTCTGTGTGTGTGTGTGTGTGTGCTTGGTTGCTCAGTCATGTCCAACTCTTTGCGACCCCGTGGACTGTAGCCCGCCAGGCTCCTCTGTCCATAGGATGTCCCAGGCAAGAATACTGGAGTGGGTTGTCATTTCCTCCTCCAGGCGGTTTTCCTGACCCAGAGATAGAACCTGGGTCTCCTGCATCTCCTACATTGATAGGTGGATTCTTTTACCACACTCGGCAAATTGGAAGTCTCAGTGATCTGTCTCGTCTCTTAAAAATTGGAAATTATTTTAGCTACTCTGTCTGTGCTCCTATATCTATGAAGAGAGAGGTTGTCAGGATTGTGTTTTTCAAATGGATTTTTAATAGTCAGAATTGAAATAGTGGTCAGAATTATTTCTAGGACATTAAAGCCTTGTGGATAATCTGTCAAATATAGTACTAGGATCTGGACAATTTACTGGGAGAACTACAAAAGCTTTCCATTTTGAATAGTGGTAGAACTATTGCAAACAATATAATTAGTTTATAAAATAGTGTTGTGTTAGTTTTCTTTATTGCTATAACAAACTGCCACAAACTTATTGACTTGAAACAGCATACATTTATTCTCCATTCTCTAGACTGGAAATCTGACACTCGTCTCTCTAGGCTAAAATCAAGGTGTCAACAAGGTGATTACTTTTTAGAGGCTCTGGAGGAAAATTCATTCCCGCACCTTTTCCAGCTTCTACCTCCATTTCTTGGCTCACAGCCTCCTTTCACCACCTTAAAAGCCAGAAATATTGGATCTCTCTGACCATCCCTCACTAACTATGTCTCCCTGTGACCACAAGCCAGGAAAGGTTCTTTGCTTTTACCAACCCAGGAGATTAGGTTTGACCCACCTGGAATCCTGGATAATCTCAATGTCCATCTCAATTTGCACCTCCATGGAACCATCTCAATCTCCTTAACTTATTCACATCTGCCAAGTCTTTTCAGCGGTGTAAAGTAACACTTTCAAAGGATCCAAGGATTAAGTCGTGGACATCATTGAGAAGCCATTATTCTGCCTTTCACAGGTACTATTTTCAATGCTAAGAAAAGCTGACACACAAGGTGTACTCATTGTATCTCTAATAGTAAATAACCAACAATTTCTATAGACTTTCCCCAAACAGGCAACTCCGCAGCTTTCCTTGCACTGAAATATAGAGGAGCAAAACTACATGTTAAAATTACTTCTATTCAATTAAAGAATTTGAGATTAAAATAATCGATTGGTGTATGTGTGTATGTGTGTGTGTTGTCATCTGTGTTTTCCGAGAGGCTCTTTTAACCTCTTCTTGTGCAAAATATCTTTTCCTGTGAGTGTATTTTTCATTAAATGGGCCTGACTTATTATAGACTGAATGGTGGTATATGATCAGCTTTCTCCCGACTCCAAATTTCCCACCATGACTATCATCCCATTCACCTTTAGTACAGAAAACTGCAGTGGTGTAGATTTAGATGCAATCTGACAACTCCAAGAAATGACCTGGTGCTTAGTGTGAGAAAACCGATTTCCACATTCAGGAATGATGGCTGGTGGAATGCTTCCTATGTAACCATTAGGCTTAGTTACTTTCCAACAGGTACACAGGATTTGATTCTCCATTCTCAGCACTCCCTCCATTTCTGTCATCCTCAGATAGAGGGAGTGCCATGAAAAGCCAAAGAAGAAAGAAAACTCGCTACTTCCTAAAATCAGCTAAACTGACCTCCAAGAAATGTCAAATCATGCACCTCACCTTAGCTGCCGTAATTCTCACCTTTACACAGACCTTGATTTTAAGCAATCTTCATGTCAGATTTATAAGTAGGGCATTATTTTAGAGATGAAGAACATAGAGTTACTTAGAGTGGCTAAGTAAGGTATCTAAGATCTTACAGCATTTGCTGGCATTCAAAAAAAAAAAAATTACCAGGCATGCTAAAAGACAAGGAAAAAAACAGTCTGAAGAGACAAAGCAATCATCAGAACCAACCTCAGCTGTGACACAGATTTTGGAATTATGAGATAGTAAATTTAGAATATATATGATGAATATGAAATGGGTTCCATTATAAAAAGTAGATGGCATGCAAGGACAACTGAGTAATGTAAGCAGAGAGAAATACACTCTAAGAAAGAATCAAAGAAAATGCTAGGAAGCAAAAATACAGTAACAGAAATGGAAAATGTCTTTGATGGGCTCATCAGTATACTTGCCAGTGGCCACTAAGGGGTATATCAATGAGTTTGAAGATAGGTCAGTAGAAATCTCCCAAACTGAAAAATGCAAAGAAAAATATTTTTAAAAAGCAAAGCGAAATAAGAACATATAAATAGAAGAGAACATCCAAGAACTGTAGGACAGCTTCTAAAGGTATAACATGCACATCATTGGAATAGCAGAATGAGGAGAAAGAAAAGTAGGAGAGAAAATATTTGAAATATTAATGGCCCAGAACTTTTCAAAATGAATAAACATACCTCAAATCAAAAATCTAGGAAGCTCAGATAGTACCAATCAAAATAAATACAACAGAGAGTAAGTAGAGAATGAAAGATTTCAAATGTTCAAAGGAACAACCCACCAAGTTGAAATTTATACCTAACAAAATTATCCTTCGAAAGTAAAGAAGAAATGAAGACTTTCCCAGACAAACAAAACAGGAGATTCATTACCAGAAGACCCGCCTGACAAGAAAGGTTAAAAGACATTCTTCAGGCAGAAGGAAAATGATATATATCAGAGACCTGAATCAAACTAAGCAAAGGAAGAGCATCAGTGAAGTAATAAATGAAGGTAAACTACGATCTTAATTTTAAAATGTTTAATGGATCAAAAAGATATGTTTGTTTAAATCAATAATAGTAACAATGTATTGGGAGATTAAAGCACATGGAGAAGTGACATGAATGATAACAATGTCACAATGGACAGGAGAGAGAAATTAAGAGTGATATATGCGTGTTGGAATCATCAAAATACAAAATGCCAACAATACCAATTGCTGGTGAAGACATGGAACAACAAGAATTTCATTCATTGCTCGTGGAAGTGCAAAAAAGTAAAGCCATTTTGGAAGACAGTTTGGCAGCTTCTTACAAAACTAAATAGTCTTACCACACAATCCAGCAATTCCTGCCTCAGATATTTACTCAACTGACTTGAAAATTTAAGTATACGCAAAAACCTGGGTGTGAATGTTTATAGTAGCTTTATTCATGAATTTTAAATTCATATTGATGCATTAAATAAGGCAGTCTGAAAAGATTACATGTAATATGATTGCATTCACATGACAACTTGGAAAGGTAAAACTATGAGACGGTAAACATCTCAGTGGTTGCCAGTGTTTAGGAATGAGAAGGTTAATAGCTCAAAAGATTTTTTAGGACAGTGAAACTAGTCTGTATGGTACTATAGTGAAGGATACAAGACACTATGATTTTGTCTAACCCATGGAGTAAACCTTAAATGATGCAAAGAAAAAAAAATTTAGGGGGTTCAAGGGTCCCAGGATGGACTATATAATATGACTAAATATTAATAAATCTAACTCTGTTACAAATGTATGGAAAAGTCTTACTGAAGAACGTGATGAGAAAAGGTGCTGACCTATGTGACTTTAGAAATGAGTGGAGCACATACAACAAAAGGCAAAAGAAGCTGTACGTAAGCACTATATTTCAGCTGATAATGTTGTATCCCGTGGGTGTATGGGTTTATAAATTCTGAAACTACTATCCATATAAACTCAAAACACACAATATAGATACCAGATGATGAGAGGCAGTTTTCTCACCATTAGAGAGAGAGAGGTTGCAGATAGGGAACAAGAAAAGAGAATGATCCATGTGACAATGGATTCGAGCAGGAGGCATCGGTATGAATTCATGCTTAACTTAATAAAGATATGAATGGTTACATATAGGATCACTTATAGATATGTGTGTATATATATTGGTTAGTGTACACACAAGTAATTCTGTTCTCTCAGCTGAGAAGTCCTAGAAACAGTGATGCCCTGGTCACAATGGGGGCACACCTAGCACCAAACATTTGGTTTCTGATACCATCGCCAGTAAAAGGAGCCAGGTCTCCTTGAACAAACTGCTGATTCTACAACTGGGGTAAGGCATATACAAAGTGATCCTCAAACATCTTTTTGTGCTAGAAAGTAAGGAAGTGCTAGGCAAACAAAACAAACAAAAGCAAAAATGACCCAGAATGAACCAACTGAAAGAGCTCCCCATGGCCAAAGCTGGAAACAATTGAGAGGGAAAAAAAAAAAAAAGTAGTTCTGAATTATATAACCCAAAGTACAAGAATAAATATCCATAAATCCATACTTATACAAATATTGAATAAACAAATAAATAAATAATGAACAGCAAACAAATCTCCCATGCAGAAGAATTCCAAATAATCTGCTTATGCAGTTACTCAGCCCACAAGGAGATAAAGCCCTGGAGGATAACTCCTCACTCCTAAGTATGGGGTAGACAAAGGAACTTCCTTTGAAAAAGCACAATATAGAAAAGGAACAAAAGGGTGACTCTGTATTGGAAAAATCTAACAGATACCACCTGAGCCAGGTGATCAAAGTCACATCACAGCAGATATTAATATTAACAGTATTAACAAATATTAATATTAACAGATATTAATATTAGCACATTAACTCGATGTGATGAGAATGGTACTTAACCTCTGTGGTCTTTCTCCCCAAACTTCACAATCCCAATCTGAAAATGAGACAATATCAGACAAATCTCAAAAAAGGGATATTCTACAAAATATTTGACAAGTACTACTTAAGACTTTCAAGGTTATCAAAGTCAAAAACAGATTAAACAATTATTAATTTGACTGCCAAAAGGAGGTGTGTAGTCGTGATGACTAAGTGAAACGTGGTATCTTGGGGGGGGTCCTGGAACAAACAAGGACATTAGCTAAACACTGAGGAAAATTGAATAAAATGTGAACTTTAGTTAATAATAATAATGTATTAATATTGGTTCATTAATTGTGAAAAATATTCCATATTAATATAAGATGTTAATAAATGGGCAAATTGGGTGAGGGTACATGGGTACTCTTGGGCCTATTTTCATAAGTCTCTGTAAATCTAAGACTATTCTGAAATGAAGCTATGTTTTTTAAAAAAATTAATAAAACCTACAATGAAATAGCACTACATACCTACTAGAATGGCTAAAATTAATTTAAAAATTCTGACAATACCAAAGTGCTAGTGAAGACAGAGATCAACAGGAAGACTCATCTAATGACCAATGGAAATGCAAAGTGTTACAGCCACTCGATCCGTTTGGCAGTTTCTTAAAAAGGAAAGCTTGCATTTACCATATGACCTAGCAATCTCACTCCCAGGTATTTACTTTAGAGAAATAAAAACTTATATTCTTATAAAAACCTGTGCACTAAAATTTATAGCAGCTCTATTGTAGCCCCCAAATTGGAAACTAAATATCCTTCAAGAGATAAATAAATAAACTATGGTATAGCCATACAATGGAATGAGATTCAGCAATAAAAAATTAATGAACTATTGATATCCTCAGTAACTAAAACAAATTTCAAAAGCCTCATAGAACTGAGAGCAGTCCGCAGAGGTGATGTGTTCTGTATCTCACTTTAGATGATATTCTTGCAAAGACAAAACAATAGTGATGAGGAAGAAAGTTGTAGTTACTGGGAAGTTAAGGGTTAGTGAACAATAGAAGGATGTTAAGTGAGAATCTTAGGGTGATGCAACTGTTGTGTTCTGATTGTGATAGTATTTACACAAATCCATACCTCTATATATTAAAATGCATACAATACAGGCATTAAAATACATCAAAATAGCCTATTACTGTGTATTAATTTAAAAAAAAAATTCAAAAAACGAAAGCAGCAGAGTTTAGAGCCCCAGGACTACTAAAACAATAACAACACAGCAGACTCGACACCACATCTCTTATACCCTTTTGGCTCACTCAAACCTCACTAAAAACTTCTTTTCCTTAATCCTCCTGTTTATAATCTTTCTAGGTCAAGGTTGAAAAGTATTAGAACTTTTATTCCTACTCTAAGATATTTTGTAAATATTTCATTCATAATCAAGTTATAAAATTTTTCTTTAGATTTTAATGTATTTACCAATGTTATTTTCCCTTTTGTCATTCCCATGTTCCCAAATTGCTTTCATATCTAATTGGAAAATGCAAATTTCTCTCTGTATTGGTTTTTAAACCAATATAGTCTATAGGGACTATTAAAAACATTAAACATTTAAAAAATAAAAATAATAGATAAGAGAGGCAGGGCTCTTACATTTTAAAGTTAAACAGCATGCTTTAAGCTTTGTGAAATGGGAACCTCTCTACTGATTTATGGTTTCGATTTATCTTTATAAATACAAAAGGGCAGGAAAAGTCAAAGAAAACACTAGCTGATAAAGGAGATAATGTAGCCTGGAGGAGAGATCGGGGTTTCTCAGCCTCAGCAGTGTTGGTATTTGGGGAGGGAAATGGTTTGTTGTAAGGGGCTGTCCTGTACATTGTGGGATGTTAAGCAGCATCCCTGGTCTCTACCCAGGGGATCCCAGCAGCATCTCCCCCACACCTGTGACAACAAGTGTCCAGACAAGGCCCTGTGAGTGCCTGGGGCAAAAACACCCCAGGCTGAGAACCAGCTGGATGGAGCAAGGGACTTGCAGGCTGAGGGTGAGGGTTAAATCTAAAGTCCCCCATTAGCTCCTGAAGAAACCACAAAATCTTTTTTGACCTTTGGTTTCCCATAGCACTGAAACAGGTTGAGCCTACGCCTATGAAATTCAAACAAGTTAACATGTGAAAGATGAACTGTAAATGGAATTGTGATTATTAATGAGTGACACAAATATCAACTGTGGATTGGAACTGAGACATAAAGAGACAAAGCTCCATAAAGTGTATGACTAATATAAAGCAGTAATTCTTTTTAAAAATAAACATTTAAAAACTGGAATATAGTTAATTTGCAATGTTGCGTTAGTTTCTGCTGTACAGCAAAGTGATTAGGTTATACATATATATATGTATATGTATATTCTTATTAAGATTTTTTCTATTATAATTTATTGAGTGCTCAGTCACTCAGTTGTGTCCGACTCTTTTATGACCCTGCGGACTGTAGTCCATGAGGCTCCTGTATCCATGGAATTATCCAGGCAAGGATATTGGAGTGGGTTGCCATTTCCCCCTCCAGAGGATCTTCCTGACCCAGGGATCGAACCCATATCCCCTGAATTGCAGGCAGATTCTTTAGCACCGAGCCACAGAGGAATTATTTTTTATCATTCAGTCACTCATGTCCAACTCTTTGTGACCCTATGGACTGTAGCCAGCCAGGCTCCTCTGTCCACGGGATTCTCCTGGCAAGAATACTGGAGTGGGGTGTTATTTCCTACTTCAGGGGATCTTCCCAACCCAGGGATCAAACCCACGTCTCTTGCATCTCCTGCATTGGCAGTCGGGTTCTTTACCTCTAGCACCACCTGCGAAGCCCCTGGGATTGAACCCTTTTCTCTTAAGTCTCCTGCATTTGCCTACAGGTTCTTTCCTCGAGCACCACTGGGAGACCCTTACTGTTTACTCAGTTCAGTTCAGTCACTCAGTCGTGTCTGACTCTTTGTGACCCCATGGACTGCAGCACACCAGGCTTCCCTGTCCATCACCAACTCCCAGAGTTTACCCAAACTCATGTCCATTGAGTCAGTGATGCCATCCAACCATCTCATCCTCTGTCGTCCCCTTCTCCTCCCTCCTTCAATCTTTCCCAACATCAGGGTCTTTTCAAATGAGTCAGCTCTTCCCATCAAGTGGCCAAAGTATTAGAGTTTCAGCTTCAACATCAGTCCTTCTAATGAGTAGTCAGGACTGATCTCCTTTAGGATGGACTGGTTGGATCTCCTTGCAGTCCAAGGGACTCTCAAGAGTCTTCTCCAACACCACAGTTCAAAAGCATCAATTCTTCGACACTCAGCTTTCTTCACAGTCCAACTCTCACATCCATACATGACTACTGGAAAAACCATAGCCTTGACTAGACGGTCCTTTGTTGACAAAGTAACGCCTCTGCTTTTTAATATGCTGTCTAGGTTGGTCTAGATTGGTCACTTTTATTTCAAGGAGCAAGTGCCTTTTAATTTCATGGCTGCAATCACCATCTGCAGTGATTTTGGAGCCCAGAAAAAGAAAGTCAGCCACTGTTTGCCATGAAGTGATGGGACTGGATGCCATGATCTTTGTTTTCTGAATGTTGAGCTTTCAGCCAGCTTTTTCACTCTCCTCTTTCAGCTTCATCGAGAGGTTCTTTAGTTCTTCTTCACTTTCTGTCATAAGGGTGGTGTCATCTGCATGTCTGAGGTTATTGATATTTCTCCCAGCAATCTTGATTCCATCCTGTGCTTCCTCCAGCCCAGTGTTTCTCATGATGTACTCTGCATATAAGTTAAATAAACACGGTGATAATATGCAGCCTTGACGTACTCCTTTTCTTATTTGGAACCAGTCTGTTGTTCCATGTCCAGTTCTAACTGTTGCTTCCTGACCTGGATACAGGTTTCTCAAGAAGTAGGTCAGATGGTCTGGTATTCCCATCTTTTGAACAATTTTCCACAGTATATTGTGATCCACACAGCCAAAGGCTTTGGCATAGCCAATAAAGCAGAAGTAGATGTTTTTCTGGAACTCTCTTGCTTTTCTGATGATCCAAAGGATGTTGGCATTTTCATCTCTGGTTCCTCTGCCTTTTCTGAATCCAGCTTGAACATTTGGAAGTTCGTGGTTCACATATTGTTGAAGCCTGGCTTGGAGAATTTTAAGCATTACTTTACTAGCATGTGAGGTGAGTGCAATTGTGTGGTAGTTTGAGCATTCTTTGGCATTGCCTTTCTTAGGAATTGAAATGAAAACTGGCTTTTCCAGTCCTGTGGCCACTTCTGAGTTTTCCAAATTTGCTGTCATATTGAGTGCAGCACTTTCACAGCATCATCTGTCAGGATTTGAAATAGCTCAACTGGAATTCCATTACCTCCACAAGCTTTGTTTTTAGTGATGCTTCCTAAGGCCCACTTGACTTCACATTCCAGAATGTCTGGCCATAGGTGAGTGATAACACCATTGTGATTATCTGGGTTGTGAAGATATTTTATATACAGTTCTTCTGTGTATTCTTGCCACCTCTTCTTAATATCTTCTGCTTCTGTTAGGTCCATACCATTTCTGTCCTTTATTGAGCCTATTTCTGCATGAAATATTCCCTTGGTATCTCTAGTCTTTCCCATTCTATTGTTTTCCTCTATTTATTTGCACTGATCACTGAGGAATGCTTTCTTATCACTCTTTGCTATTCTTTGGAACTCTGCATTCAAATGGGTATATCTTTCCTTTTTTCCTTTGCTTTTTGCTTCTCTTCTTTTCATAGCTATTTGTAAGGCCTCCTCAGACAGCCATTTCACTTTTTTGCATTTCTTTTTCTTGGGAATAATATTGATCCCTGTTTCCTGTACAATTTCATGAACCTCCATCCATAGTTCATCAGGTACTCTGTCTATCAGATCTAGTCCCTAAATCTATTTCTCACTTCCACTATATAATCATTAGGGATTTGATTCAGGTCATATCTGAATGGTCTAGTGGTTTTCCTTACTTTTTTCAATTTAAGTCTGAATTTGGCAATTAGGACTTCATGATCTGAGCCATAGTCAGCTTGAACAGAGAGGCCAGGGATGCTGCTACATATCCACCAAAGCATAGGGAAGCTCCTTCAACAGCAAAGAATTATCCAGCCTAAAATATCAACAGACTTACCTGGTGGCTCAGACGTTAAAGAATCTGCCTGCAATGAAGGAGACTGGGGTTCAATCCCTGGGTCAGGAAAATCTCCTGGATAAGGAAATGGCTACCCACTCCAGTATTCTTGTCTGGAGAATTCCATAGACAATACTACTGAGGTTGAGAAATCCTGATTAAAAATCTTGATTATAAAAGTGTTTCTCTTAGAGTGTTTCCATCAGGCAGGGTCCTGGCAGGAAGCAAAAGCCTCATCCAACTGGGATCTTAGAAACAAATGAATAAAGAGATGACTTGGAGAGCTATGGGCAATTTGAGGAGATGGGCAAGTGATATGAAGGCTCCTAAGATTTATCAACAAAAGAAAGCTGTGACCTCCTCAGGCAAGAGGAATCCAGGGTGTAGAGATAGTGTTTCTAGAGCCTCGTGAGACCTGGAGCTTTGGAAAGAAGGTGATGATAGGAGTTGTGGTCACAGATTCTGCCAGAACTTAGTGCTGAACCCAGGAGGGAACAAGAAGGGAAGCACCCCAATCTCCCTCTTTCTTCCCTCAAATCTCTCACCAAACCCAGTGGGAAGCCAGGGCACAGAGATGTCCAGGAACTGCAGGCTTCATGGTTGATTCCTCCCAGGGCACACACAGAGCAAGAGAGAGAAGCTCTAAGACTCTACTTACAGAGGATCTTCGGGGGTGGGGTGGGGGCTTGGGTGGAGGAACGGCAAACACAGGATAGACTGCAGAGTTAGCTTCCTTTAAAATCAGGTAGAGCTGGTTTGTAGTATTGTATTAATTACTGCTGTACAGCAAAGTGATTCAGTTATATATATATACATTCTTTTTTAGAATATTCTTTTCCATTATGGTTTATTATAGGATATTGAATATGGTTCTCTGTTTTATACAGTAGGACCTCGTTGTTTATCCATTCTGAATATAAAATCTTGTATCTGCTAGCCCCAACCTCCAGCTCTATTCCTCCTCCAATCCCCTTTCTGCTGGCAACTGCCAGTCTGTTCTCGATGTCAGTGATTCTCTTTCTGTTTCATGGATAGGTTTATTTGTGTAATATTTTACATTTTTTGGTATCATATGATATTTATCTTTCTCTTTCTGAGAGTCATCTTATTTTTCCCTTTGCATGCTTCTCTCAGATATCTATAGCTGGTGAAAATCATAGCATGGAAGACTAGAATCCACAGTGCCAATATTTGGGTGAAAAGAAAATTACTATTTTCCAGGGTAGTCAACCCATTTTCCAAGTTATTGTCATACTTAACAATTATAAGTGGAATCCAAACTGATGTTCTATGTTCTATATTTCACAAAGAACTCACGGCTCAGGGTCAGCTATTGCTGGTTTTGAGGGAGGAATCAGAAGCGTGGCTGATATGGATCTATTGATAAGGCCTTCAGATGGAAGAGGATTAGGGTGTAGCTAAGATTCCATTTGCTGAATGGATCTGGTTTAGGGTCTCTCCTACACCTAACAGGAACTAAGGTGTAGCTAAGATGGAAGAAGACTGGGATGTAGCTAACAGTGTTCCAACCCAGTTTCACTCTTCTCCAGCTGTATGCCCTGGAAATATTCTCAGATTTTCTGTTTGCAAAATAGAGGAACCACATAGAACTAGTAAGCGAGCTGCCTGGTACAGGAGAGATTCTCCAGGACCACATGAACAATATGAGGCCCTGAGCTGGGGGAAGAGAAACCATTGTTTATTCCAACTGGATATTCCAGCAGCTGTGGCAAGAACAAATCAAATCAACCCCAAACCCAAAGCAAAAACCTTATTAGCTGCTGGAACTCTTTAGGAGGTCAAAAAGATGAATTGCACAACTTCGCTAACAAAATTAGGTAAAATTGGGTTTTGTGTTTGAATAAATATTTCTGAATACCACCCATATGCCAGGGAGTATGCCAAGCAACTGACATCCAAGGATGTTACAGACAGATTCTCTTTCTTAATAAGTTCTCAGCAACATGAAAGTTATTCATCATCTTCATACATGCTATCAAAAGTGTTTCTGTTTTATTTGAATGTTTAATCATTTTAACACATTCAACTATTATTGTAAAGTTGCCATTCAACAAATCACCTGTCCAGGACCCCTCCAAACTAACATTCTTACCCTAGAAGACTAACCTTTCCCTTAGGGATTATAAGGTCTAAGTAAGCCTGTGTTGTTGGGATGTTCTCTTCTATCTTTTCTGGCTACCCTCCATCTACTCTCTTCTCAAGAGACATTTAGAAAGTTCTCCAAATGTGCATAACATCCCTCCGGTGTCACCTCTATTCACATGATCCTGATGGTTTTCTGGTTCCTTCCATGGACTCTGAAAGTCTTTCTTCCCAGTAAATGTCCCTATTATCAACTTCCCGTATTCTAAGTAATGGCTACATACTTCTGCAATCTCTTGAAGGTCTTCTCCAAGTTTATGCCTCTTTTGCCAAGGGATGATTTAAATTCCAAAAGAAGTGTTTCTCAGATTTCACGTTTTCTTTTGAAGTGTCTTCTCCATGATTTTTCACTGCACATCCCCCGTGCCTCCCACATGGCCCATCGTACCGGCAACCCTGGCCTGGTCCAGCTTCTGTTCCATGCATTGCAACTTTGCCAGTGGGCTACCTAGCACATGAGGTAAAAGGCAAGGGATTTGAAAAGAAATGGGTCCGCCTTCTTTAATCTTGGAACCTGACAGAACCCTTCTCCAGGTGCTCTTCTCAGTCCTTTTCAGTGCAACACTCTTAAATATTTACCACCCCACTTGTCCTTTCAATTCTGAATTACCTAGTAGTGTAGCTAGAAATTTAAGGCACTCAGGCAAAAATGTTTGGAATCCATTATGTTTATTTCTAGAGTTCTTCCAATTCAGGTGCCATTTAAGTGGCATTCAAACCAGAGAGTGAAGAAAACAGAGTGAGCAGCAGGATGTTTCTGATTCCTCTGATCACCAGGGCCAAGTTACTAAAGCAGACCTGAAACAGTGCTTCATTATCCCCCCCCCTTTTTTTTTTGCCATTGGTTATCCTCCATGACCTAGACTCTAGCATTTTGAAAAAGGTCTGGGAGAGTCTCAGCCAGAAGCACATTTTCGATGAACTAGATTTTGGAGAACAATACCTTACACATTTGTATTAGTTTTCTGTGGCTGCATAAACTATTACCCCTAAAGTTAGTATCTTAGAACAATAAACATGTAGTATCTCACGATTTCTGACTCAGGAGTTAGGCAGCAGTTTGCTGAATGGATCTGGTTTAGAATCTCTCTTGAGTTTGTGGTCAAGAGGTCAGCCAACACCTCCATCCCCCGCAGGTGATTGGAAGGATCAGCATCCAAGGTAGCTCACTTCCAACGCTGTCAAGTTAATGCTGGCAGGAGACCTCAATTTCTCCCTACATGGACCTCACCATAAGTGTTCTTGAATGTTTTCATACCTCAGCACTTGGCTTTCCCCAGAGTGATCCAAGAGAGAGCAAAGCAGGTGCTGCAATGTCTTTAATGATCTAACATTGGAATACACACACTGTCATTTCCACACTATCCATGAATACCAGGGAGCAAAGTTCATTGGAGGCCACCTTGGATGGCATCTGGGAGCTCACTAGACATTTGCCATGTCGAATGGCATTCAAGGTTTTCAATAAAATATACACATGATTTGGTAGTTAATACACAAGTTGGTAATGAACATCATCCTGGAATACCTAAGTGTGTTAAAGAGTTAAATTTTCATTGCCGACTTCCAAGGCTTGTGAGGCTACACCAAAGTCTAACCAAAGTCCACATGGTCCTGCAATTCCTTTTTCTCATGTAGGTAACAGAATTTCTAGAAGTGTTCCTCAGTCATGTAACCTTGAAATTGTGACATGCACTTGTGGGTCAGTTGTAAGTTTTTGTTTCTAACGTTTTTGAAGACTAAGAACGTTTTCCTCTTTCAGAAAGCATTATAAATATTGATACAGATTGGCTATTCTTAGGAAGCAGTTTAAACAGCAGCTGTGATTCTGTTCTTATTTTTTTAATTTGTTAACATTAGCTTGTTTACATGACCCAGAACCTACAATCTGTTTTTCCAACTGTTTATTTGTACCTGCGTTACACATTTCAGTCGGTAGGTGGTCTTCCCAACAATTAGATGGCTTATATTTTATCAAAATCCTGTATTCATTTTCCTTTTAAAATCGTGTTCTAGGTAAACAGGAATTTCTAAGGCTATGACATTTCAGGTACAATTGGTTCTCAAAGGACCTTTTTCATGTTTTGTTAGAATGTCATACCTGGTGTGGCAGGCTTTCGGCATATTGTGGCTCAGGTGCAAACTTTGGAAGGAATGAGCCAAATGGGAAAGACTATTCCTTGGAGTTACAGATTTAGATGCTGATTGAGATTTAGCTTCAGTGTCATCCTGACACCTCTTCCAGGTGTGAAGAAGGTGGCAGGTCTGCTACTACATTTCCCAGATACCAGGACTTCTTCATATCACTAGAACCTAAGTTTTCAATCTAACTATGACATAGTCTCTCAAAAAGCATTTATCTTTAATTCAGCCACCACAAAACACTCAGAATGTTCCGAAATGGAGTCACACTCTCCATTTACCGTCTAGATGAACACGACACTACTTTCTCAAAACAGCTCTTTGAACTCGGTCTCTAAGAGTTTCGGCTTCAAAGTATAGTGAATACCACTTCCTAGGAAACTCAATGGAAAGCTACAATCTTGAAATCTAGATGAAGTAGCACTTACAATCTAAAGGGCTTTCTTTCCCCGTTACAAAGTAGCATACTGACAACGCTGACATGGAAGAAACAAGCCCTAATGGACATCATAGGAAGAAGCTAAGTCAAAGGTTTGAAAGTACAGAGCAAGTCTCTTAACCATCAGGATGAGGTCATGGATCCTGGTGCAAGTCTAAAAGGTTAGCACAGTCCTCTCAAACAAAGAGGATCATGCTAAAAAAAATCCCAACACTCACATGAAAGGGAATCAACCATAGCATCCTCTTCAACACAATAGAAATAAACTGAACATCATCTTCCAGAGGAAATCACCTAATGAATTCCATTTGCATGTATTTAATTGAGGGTGTTTAATGAGTCTAAAAAAAATTCTAAATACTGATGAGTTTTCCTTGGAGAAATAGAATTAAAGTTATTGCTCAGTGGAAATTATAACTATTATTACTTGCTAACAAGCAGTTATTTTGGAAACAAAGCTGAGAACAATATATTATGAAGAAAAAATAAAGGGCAGCAGTAACCCAGAGCCAAACAAGTCAATTACTGGAAAATACATCAATGAGAAACGCTTAAAGTCTGTGAACTTTTGGTCAAATACTGTTACATTTTATTTTACATATAAACTAGTATATGGTATGTCATATTTCATACATCATTTAACATGCACTGATGCATTCTGCAAAGAAGCAGTGTCAGGATTTTTTAAAAATTAAAGCCATTTAGCTGGTTTTCAGAGTTTTTAATAGAGAATTAATAGGAAGATTAAATGTTTTATAAACTGCATACACTAGGTAAATGCAATATGGTAGTTTACTAAAGTAATAGAAAACCATACAGAAACAAACAAAAAAAGATTGGCCTAATCACATGAGAGTTTTCTCTGGGGATTTTGCAATCAGTTGAAATCTGCTCTGCTTTAAGTTTAATCAAATGAAAACTTGAAGTGTAGCAAAAATTCACATTATGATTAAAGACAGGAGGGTAGAGGAAGCTACTCATCTGATTTACTAAACTGCATAGATTACAAAACAGTTTTTAAGATAATCTGCGTGGTAAGAGATAACCTATTGTCTCATAAAAAGTAGATCAGGAGGAAGATTTGAAATTTAGTCATGGTTTCAGTGTGTAATAGCCTGTGACCCTGGTGAAGTCACATCCTTTCAACTTGAAGTTTTGTTCTGTAGAGCTAATAAAAAAACTATTCTTTTGTCCATCTTATAAGTCTGATGTGATGATTCATATACATAGAAATAGTCTGTAAGCTCCTAAATGCTGAATAAATTATTTTTATTGTATTCAAGTATACGCAGTATTAACTTAAGCTAATTACTGGTCTTCAGGGAATTTACTTTAATGAATACTTGACTATTATTTAAATTAAAACAACTTTGTAGATAAATTACTTCTTCTCGAGTACTCAAAAGCTGTTTCTTTTGAGGAAGCCATTTCCTCCATGGTCATTAATCCATTATAATGAATATGATCATCTCTTTTTTTTTTCAGACAGGGCTTTATTGGAGCCCTGCTGCAGCAGTGGGGAGTGAGAAGAAACAACAGGTTCCTTTGTTTGCTTGGTCCCTGAGGGGGGTGAGCTTGTTCCTCATAAGAGGTGAGGGTAGGGGTGTGTCCAGGGATAAGGTCAGAGGGCTGCCTTAGGCGGTTTGCCCACCCCTTAGGTGATGTTGTGTATAGAGAGCATGCAGAGTACCCTGTTTTGCTCCCAACCATCTCTTTTTGCATTAGAAGTACAAAGGAAAATTTCAATCCAGCACCTTCCCCTGCAACTGTTTCAATCCATTTAGGAAGTAGAAGATTACTTTATACTAACTTCTGTGAAAGACAGTCTGGTTTACCTTTCATTCAGAGAGCTTTCACCAATAGGAACATATGTGACAACTGCACACAACTGTAATACAAAGCAAATAAAAAATATTTCTAAGAATGGCCCAAAGTACTGATGATGCTCTTAGGAGAGACTTTGCTTCTACAGAGAGATTTAGAAAAGTGTTGTTGTTGTTGCTATTTAATCGTTAAGTCCTGTCCAGTTCTTGCGACCCCACGGACTTTAGCCTGCCAGACTCATCTGTCCATGGAATTTCCTAGGCGAGAATACTGGCATGGGTTGCCATTTCTTTCTCTAAGGGATCTTTCTGACTCAGGGATAGAACCCACATCTCCTGCATTGGCAGGTGATTCTTTACCACTGAGCCTTCAGGGGAAGCCCCTTAGAAAAGCTTTATAGAGGTAAAATTTCACCTGATTTGATTAATAGCATATTTTAGGCAATCAGACCAAGCGTGTGGAGGTGAAGAGTAGTCTAATTTGGCAAGAAGATACATTGCTTGGGGAAGTAGAGGAGAGCTGTGTCTGGAGATTGGCTGAGGCTACATCAGGAGCATTTTGAAAGCAAAAGACAGGCAGGACAAAAAGCCATAAGTAAAGAAGAGACCCTTCCTTTCCTCTTAGGAAATTGTGTCTTATTGTTATTTTTCTTTTAACAAAAAGCAATACATGTCTGTACTGGGGAAATCATCAGAGAACAACACAAAGAAGCAGCAGAAGAAAATAATGATTTAAATCTCACAGTGGCTCTGTTCTGTTCTAACCCACATGTTACACATTTTACACATGGAGAAACTCAGCTTAGAGAGAAAAACTATTGTCCAAGTTCACTGATATGGACAGAATTGTGTCCCCCACCAAAACGTGTATGTTGAAGTTCTAACCCTCAGTGTGATGTTTGAAGGTGAAGCCTTTGGGAGGCTTAGAATTAGGTTCAGACGAGCTCATGGTTGAGGGGGAGTATGTCCTGGTCTGATGAGATTAGTACCTTTATAAGAAGAGACAACTGAGTGAGCACTCCTTCTCCCTTTCCCTCTCATAAAGAAGACACCACGTGGGCACACAGCAAAAGGTAGCTTCCACAAGCCAGGAAGAGAGTTCTCACCAGAAAGCAATCATGCTGGCACCGGGATCTTGGACTTTTAGCCACCAAAATTGTGAGAAAATAAATGTCTATTGTTTAAGATGCACAGTCTGTTTTGATTGTGGCAATCCAAGCTGTATAATACACTCACATAGCTGGTAGGCCTGGGTTAAAACTCAGGTTAACACCCAGGTTCACACTTTTAATCTTAAGATTAAACAAAAATAATGCAATCTACCCACTAAAGTTAAGACATATAAGAATAATAATGATAGCAACAGCAGCTAAACAACGTTTTAAATGCTTTACATGTATTAACTCATTAAACTCCTACTATAAAGTTTTGAAATTTGTTTTATTATTCCTTTTTTTTAAAATGAAGTTTAGTTGACATACAACACTATTAATTTCAGGTGTATAACATAATGACTCACTATTTGTGTATACTGTGAACTGATCATCAAAACATGTTTGCTTAGCATCTGCAAACATACATAGTTACAGAATTTTTTCTTATGATGAGAAGAAAAATGTCTTAAGATTTACTTTGCAACTTCCAAATATGCAATGCAGCTTTATCAGCTGTAGTCACCACGAAGTACAATACATCCTCAAGACTTACTTATTTTATAATTGGAAGTTTGTACCTTTGACTCCCTTCACCCATTTATCCCTTTCAACCTGGGGAACTCATCTTTTGGTATCATATCTTTTTGTCATTTTATACAATTCATGAGGTTCTCACGGCATGTATATTGGGATAGTTTGCCATTCCCTCTTCCAGTTCACATTTTTTCAGAACTCCCCACTATGAGGCAGAGGAACCAGATATCAAATTGCCAACATTCACTGGATTGTAGAGATAGCATGGGAATTCCAGAAAAATGTCTATCTCTGTTTCATTGACTATGCTAAAGCCTTTGTGTGGATCATAACAAACTGTGGAAAGCTCTTAAAGTGATGCGGATACCAGAGCATCTTACCTGTCTCCTGAGAAACCTGTATGTGGGTCATGGAGCAACAGTTAGAATCCTGTATGGAACAAATGATTGGTTCAAGATTGAGAAAGGAGTACAACAGGGCTGTCTGATGTCACCCTGTTGGTTTATCCTATACTCTGAACACATCATGAGAAATTCCAGGCTGGATGAGTTACAGGGCCTTCCCTGGTGGCTAATATGGTAAAGAGTCTGCCTGCAGTGCAGGAGACAGGGATTCGATTCCAGGGTCGGGAAGACCTCCTGGAGAAGGAAATGGCAACCCACTCCAGGATTCTTGCCTGGAAAATCCCATGGATGGAGGACCCTGGCAGGCCATAGTCCACGGGGTTGCAAAGAAGGATGGAATCAAGCTGGAATCAAGATAAGTGGGATAAACTTCAACAACTTCAGATATGTGAATGATACAATTGTAATGGCAGAAACAAACAGGAATAAAGAGCCTCTTGATGAGGTTGAAGGAGGAGAGTGAAAGAGCCTGCTTAAATCTAAATAATAATAAAAAAAAAACAACTAATATCATGGCATCCAGCCCCATTACTTCATGGCAAATAGAAGGGGAAATGGTGGAAGATGTGACAGATTTCCTCTTCTTCGGCTCTAAAATCACTGCAGATGGTGACTGCAGCCATGAAATCAGAAGACGATTGCTTCTAGGTAGGAAAGCAATGACAAACCTAGACAGTGTGTTGAAATGCAGAGATATTACTCTGCCAACAATGGTACATATAGTCAAGGCTGTGGTTTTCCCAGTGGTTACGTATGGTTGTGAGAGCTGGACTGTAAAGAAGGCAGAGAGCCAAAGAATTTATGCCTTCAAACTGTGATGCTAGAGAAGACTCCTGAGAGTCCCTTGGGACAGCAAGGAGATCAAACCAGTCAATCTTAAGGGAAATCAACCCTGAATGCTTGTTAGAAGGACTTGATGCTGAAGCTGAAGCTCCAGTATTTTGGTCATCTGACATGAACAGCCACCTCTTTGGGAAAGTCCCTGATGCTGGGAAAGACTGAGGGTAGGAGAAGAGGGCATCAGAGCATGAGATGTTTGGATGACAGCACCAACGCAATGGACATGAACTTGGACAAATTTCGGGAGATGGTGAGGGACAGGGAGGCCTGGCATGCTGCAGTTCATGGGGTCGCAAAGAGTCAGGCACAACAGCGACTGAACAACAACAACAACATCCATTTGTCCCACCCTCATACCAGCCTCAGGCAACAACTAATATGTTCCCTGTATCTGCTGTTGTTTTAGATTTCACATATAAGTGAGATCCTGTAGTATTCATGTTTCTTTGTCTGACATTTCACTTAGCATCATGCCCACAAAGTCCCTTCATGTTGTCACAAATGATGATACCATTTTTTTAATCAGAGAATATTCCATTGAATATAAATACACATCTTCTTTATCCATTTATCTTTTGATGGACATTAGACTGTATCCATATTTTGGCTACTGTAAATAATGCTGTAACAAATATGGGGGTGCATATATTTTTTGAGTTAGTATTTTTATTTTCCTTAAATGCATTTCATAGGTGGAATTGCTGGATCACATGGTAATTCTATTTTGATTTTTTGGAGAAATCTCCATGCTGTTTTCCACAGTGCCTGCAACAATTTACAATCCTAACAACAATGCATGAGGGTTCCTTTTTCTCCACATCTTTGCCAACACCTGCTATTTCTTATTTTTCCAATAATAGACATTCTAATAGATGTGAAGAGATATTTCATTGTGGTTTTGATTTGCATTTCCCTGAGGGTTAGTGATGTTGAACATCTTTTAATGTACCTATTGGCCATCTGTATGTCTTTGGGAAAATATATGTTCAGAACCTTTACCCATTTTTAAATTGATTTTTTTTTGTTTTTTTTACTATTAAATTGTATGTGCTTAGATGCTCAGTTGTGTCCGACTCTTTGTGACCCCATGGACTATATCTGCCAGGCTTCTCTGTCCATGGAATTTTCTAGGCGAAAATACTGGAGTGGGCTGCCATTTCCTACTCCAGGGATTAAGTTGTATGAAAGTGAAGTCGCTCAGTCATGTCCGACTCTTTGTGACCCCATGGACTGTAGCCTACCAGGCTCCTCTCTCCATGGGATTCTCCAGGCAAGAATACTGGAGTGGGTTGCCATTTCCTTCTCCAGGGGATCTTCTCTACCCAGGGATCGAACCCGGGTCTCCCGCATTGCAGGCAGATGCTTTAACCTCTGAGCCACCAGGGAAGCTGCCTAAGTTGTATGAATTCTTTATATATTTTTTATATTAGCTCTTTAACAGATATATAATTTGCAATTATTTTTCCCATTATGTAGGTTGCCTTTTTATTTCAATGATGGACTTTTACTGTACAATTTTTTTTTAGTTTGATGTAGTCCTATTATCATCCCTTAGTACACTAGTAAAATAATTTTTCAAACTATTATAAAAACAAAGCTCAAAATAAATAATGGGGAATGAATAATAACTCCAGTTGAAATACTCTTTTGACAATGATAGATTGGTCAATTCTAAGTGAAGATTTTTTGTTTTGGTTTTCATTTTGTCTATAATTAATTCCTATGTTGACAGTGTTCCTGGAACAAAATTTTTGTAATCTCATGCTTCAGATACTCATGGTGATAAATTATAATGGCCTTGAAATAGAAGAATCTGGAATGTGACAAGCATAGACACATGGGCCACAAATATTCAAACAGGCTCTAAGAAATGTTTATCTGTTTAGAGACTTAAATTTGAAATTTTGCATGAAAATTCACAGTAGGATACCTGATGATCTGGGTATTCAGGACACACACGGCCACACATATCATTAATGATCTGTCTAGAGGGTAAATTAGCTTAGTTAAATAAAGACCTTGTCATAATAAAAAAATTGCCGTAGAGAAAAGACACACACTTATTTTTCAACTTGAAGGGATCATAAAAGAACCAGAAAAGCATAGTTAGTGGTAATAGGAAAAAAAAAATAATATGAAGGAATGAGTGAAAGAAGAGGTCTTATAAAGTTACAATTGTTTTGAGAAATAACATTATGAGGGACCAGTTCAAACTGAATATATCAAAGATTTGTTTAATCAAATCCACCTCTCCTTTCAAGATTTTCTCCACTGCCTACAAATTTTGTGAATACTATCATTTTTAAATGTTCTGTATATTATTTACCTTATTTCACAAAAGTAGCATTTTAAAGGAGAGAAGTCTTATACTAGGCCATTTTTTCCATCTTACAAAAATAATTTTTAAAAATTAAACAATAAGAATGATAGTAGTCACACCAGGTTCAAAACTGATTCATCTTTTGATAATGTGATACTAAGTGCATTAACCAGCAGCTTAAGCACCTACGAATCAATTCTCCATTCAATATTAATCTACCAATAAGGTAGATTTCTCATATACATAAAACATATTCAACAAATTCATATATTCTTACATTATAGCAAGATAATTTAATCATAGAATAAAAGTTCTGAAATACTAAATATTCAGAGCTCTTTCGTAACATTGTAAATTTAAAAGTATGTATTGCATCATACATTTATTTTACATAAATGGAAGATTTTAATTTCACCAAACGCCTGCTACACAGTTTATAAACTATTACCAAGAAATTTTTGGTTCACAGAGGTATTATTTTGACTAATAGTAAGCATTTCTAAGATTTTCATTGCCTAATAATTCTTCTTTTCTGTCAGGAATTAACATTAGGGGTTTTGAACCAGCCCTACTCTGACACTTACCTTCTATATAATCTCACATAAACAGTTTTGCATCTTTGATCCCAAATCAGTATGACAGGATCACCAGTAATCTCTAAGGGAGTGTTCCGTATGTGATCATCCATTTTGCTTTGGTAGCTCCACACAATAAACTGACTCTAAGTAAAGTTGATTTCTTTATTCTTTCGGCACAAATAACCGAATTTTGCATACTTACGTAACAAGAGGGCCTAAGAGGCTGCTAAAACTTATAGCTCTGGAAAAGGTACTAAAAGCCTTTATCCTCAGGACAAATTCTTTTTCTCTTAATTTTTAAACACATACATGATCAACAAGATTGTTAATCTTTCTGTTTTTCATTCATTTGCCCTTTAGTTCATATTATTAAGTAATTGAAGAAGATATTAAGAAGAGGTGGCAAGAATACACAGAAGAACTGTGCATAAAAGATCTTCATGACCCAGATAATCACGATGGTGTGATCACTCACCTAGAGCCAGACATAGGTCAGTTTTCTGGAATGTGAAGGTCAAAGTCCTCAAACTACCACACAATTGCATCATCTCACACGCTAGTAAAGTAATGCTCAAAAACCCTGCTTATTTAACTTATATGCAGAGTACATCATGAGAAATGCTGGGGTAGAGAAAGCACAGGATGGAATCAAGATTGCTGGGAGAAATATCATTAACCTCAGATATGCAGATGACACCACCGTTATGGCAGAAAGTGAAGAAGAACTAAGGACCCTCTTGATGAAGCTGAAAGATGAGAGTGAAAAAGTTGGCTGAAAGCTCAACATTCAGAAAACTAAGATCATGGCATCTAGGTCCACCACTTCATGGCAAATAGATGGGGAAACAGTGGAAATAGTGGCTGACTTTATTTTGGGGGGCTCCAAAATCACTGCTGATGGTGATTGCAACCATGAAATTAAAAGACACTTACTCCTTGGACAGAAAGTTATGACCAACCTAGACAGCATATTATAAAGCAGAGACATGACTTTGTCAACAAAGGTCTAGGCAAGGCTATGGTTTTTCCAGTGGTCATGTATGGATGTGAGAGTTGGACTATCAAGAAAGCTGAGCACCGAAGAATTGATGCTTCTGAACTGTGGTGTTGGAGAAGACTCTTGAGAGTCCCTTGGACTGCAAGGAGATCCAACCAGTCCATCCCAGAGGAGATCAGTCCTGGGTGTTCATTGGAAAGACTGATGTTGAAGCTGAAACTCCAATAATTTGGGTACCTGATGCGAAGAGCTGACTCATTTGAAAAGACCCTGATGTTGGGAATGATTGAGGGCAGGAGGAGAAGGGGACAACAGAGGATGAGATGGTTGGATGGCATCACCGACTCAATGGACATGGGTTTGGGTGGATTCAGAGAGTTGGTGATGGACATGGAGGCCTGGCATGCCGTGGTTCACGGGGTCGCAAACAGTCAGACACGACTGAATGACTGAACTGAACTGAACTGAACAATGTTAAAAACTCTTTCAAGGTGTAAAAGCTGCTTTCATCAACTGCTCTTTTAGAAACAGAAGTAAGGATTTTTCAATAACTAAACTTGAATCTTTCCAATTTCTGCACTCCCAAAAATGTATCAAAAGGATCATTTACAAGGGAGATAACACTTGTCAAAATCTGTTTTCTATTTTCCTTAAAACATGTCATTGTCAGAGGTCAAAAAGGCTGCTCTTTTGTGTACAATTTTACCCATTGAATATGTCATCCTGCCTGACACCAGGGGTGTCATAACCAATGGAAGAAATTCTTTTGTATCTTAATATTGCAGTGGAACTGATAAAAAGAAAAAGTCTATTTTAAAGAAACATTTTTAAGCCATAGCGATTTTGAAATAAACTCAAAAGCAACCCTAAAGATAAAATAAATCTAAAGAGAGAAGTTTATTTAAAGTGTTATTAATTTGTAAAACAGAGTTCGGTATTATTGTATTACTAGATTAGTTGAAGGTTGGGAAATTCTGGGTGGACATGACCAAGGACATAGGGAGAGACTGTGATGATCTTTTGTACACAAAAATTGCATGCAACACTGTCAAGACAGAGTGGGAAAATATGTTGACAGACATTTTTAACAAAATGTCAAGGATTCATTGGATTAACAACTTGTGTGCCTTTTGTAAATTCAAGCTCATATCTCAGCAAACTCGGCTGGGTTTTCTCCTTTACAGTGGGTTCTTCCCAACAAAATCATCATTCCCCCAGTTCATTTCAGCCAATACTTTCTGAGCAGCCAATATGTGCTCACTATTTGCTGAGACCTACTATTATCTATTAATAGGTCTTCTGTTAGTTCCAGAGACACATAAAATATAAGAGACCCAGTTTCTGTCTTTGAGGACTTATAATCTAATGGGAAAATGTACAGGATAATGTCAAGTCTGCTGTATCCTCAAAATATCAAATATTGAGCCTCCTTGGGGTCAGTTTCCAAAAGCATCTCCAAGGAACGTCCTCTGAAGAATGTGATCCTCAAAAACTCATATGGTTCAGCCCTCAAATTGATCATAACATGTTATGGACTTGTCTTCCAATAATTGATTCATTTTGTGCATCCTTTATGTGGGGTTATAATTTCTTTAAGTTTGATACTTATGTATACACCAATATCTTATAATAGAGGTTTCCTTTTACAAAGGTTACCTTAATTTTTGAAAATTTGGCCCTCATTCAGGACTTTGCTCAGACTTCCCAGTTGGTGCTAGTAGTGAAGAACCCACCTGCCAATGCAGGAGATGTAAGATAGGCGAGTTCGATTCCTGGTGGGCAAGATCCCCTGAAGGAGGTCACGGTGACCCACTCCAGTATTCTTGCAGAAAATCCCATGGACAGAGGAGCCCGGCAGGCCATGGTTCATAGTGTCGCAAAGCACTGGACACAACTGAAGTGACATAGCAGCAGCAGAACTTTCCTCAGTTTAAATATCAGAACCATTAAGGTAACATGTTCTGTGGACTTCATTAGTGTGTTCAAAAACTTTAGTGTTTTGCCTATGTTTTCCTCTAGGAGTTTTATAGTTTCTGGTCTTACGTTTAGATCTTTAATCCATTTTGAGTTTATTTTTGTGTATGGTGTTAGGAAGTGTTCTAGTTTCATTCTTTTACAAGTGGTTGACCAGTTTTCCCAGCACCACTTGTTAAAGAGATTGTCTTTTCTCCATTGTATACTCTTGCCTCCTTTGTCGAAGATAAGGTGTCCATAGGTGTGTGGGTTTATCTCTGGGCTTTCTATTTTGTTCCATTGATCTATATTTCTATCTTTGTGCCAGTACCACACTGTCTTGATGACTGTGGCTTTGTAGTAGAGCTTGAAGTCAGGCAGGTTGATTCCTCTAGTTCCATTCTTCTTTCTCAGGATTGCTTTGGCTATTCGAGGTTTCTTATATTTCCATACAAATTGTGAAATGATTTGTTCTAGTTCTGTGAAAAATACCATTGGTAGCTTGATAGGGATTGCATTGAATCTATAAATTGCTTTGGGTAGTATACTCATTTTCACTATATTAATTCTTCCCATCCATGAACACGGTATATTTCTCCATCTGTTTGTGTCCTCTTTGATTTCTTTCATCAGTGTTTTGTAGTTTTCTATATATAAGTCTTTTGTTTCTTTAGGTAGATATATTCCTAAGTATTTTATTCTTTTTGTTGCAATGGTGAATGGTATTGTTTCTTTAATTTCTCTTTCTGTTTTCTCATTATTGGTGTATAGGAATGCATATAAATGCTGGAGAGGGTGTGGAGAAAAGGGAACCCTCTTACACTGTTGGTGGGAATGCAAACTAGTACAGCCACTATGGAGAACAGTGTGGAGATTCCTTAAAAAACTGGGAATAGAACTGCCATATGACCCAGCAATCCCACTGCTGGGCATACACACCGAGGAAACCAGAATTGAAAGAGATGCGTGTACCCCAATGTTCATCGCAGCACTGTTTACAATAGCCAGGACATGGAAGCAACCTAGATGTCCATCAGCAGACGAATGGATAAGGAAGCTGTGGTACATATACACAATGGAATATTACTCAGCCATTAAAAAAAATACATTTGAATCGGTTCTATCGAGATGGATGAAACTGGAGCCCATTATACAGAGTGAAGTAAGCCAGAAAGAAAAACACCAATATAGTATACTAATGCATATATATGGAATTTGAAAGATGGTAACATAACCCTATATGCGAGACAGAATAAGAGACACAGATGCATAGAACAGTCTTATGGACTCTGAGGGAGAAGGTGAGAGTGGGACGTTCTGGGACAATAGCATTGAAACATGTATATTATCATATGTGAAACAGAACACCATTCCATGTTCTATGCATGAGACAAATGCTCAGGGCTGGGGCATTGGGATGACCCAGAGGGATGGGATGGGGAGGGAGGTGGGAGGAGGGTTCAGGATGGGGAACACATGTAAACCCATGGCTGATTCATGTCAATGTATGGCAAAAACTACTACGATATTGTAAAGTAATTAGCCCCCAACTAAAATAAATAAATTTATTAAAAAAAAAAAACTTCACTGTGAGGAAAAGCCAAAATTAGCAGATGTTTCTGGAAATCAGGGTCTTTGTGTCTATCCCAGAAAACTACCCTCATAGGCCTGTGCCAGACCCTTGGAAATTTTAATAATTTTTTTAGGAGTTTCTGATGTTCATGGTCCAAAGACCACACTTTGAGGAACCATACATTACAGAATGCTCCCTCCCAGTGTGACAAATAGCTTACAGCCTGAAAAGGAGTTAGTTGTTTTGTTGCTGTTTCCTTCTTGTCATAAAATACATTCACAAGTCAAGAGTAACTTTGTCAGACAGGATCCTAATATCTAACTCTCATTCAAAAAATGTGGAAATGAACTCTGATCCAGCCCACAGTTCTTTGAAATAGAATTAAGAATTAAAATTTTAAATTAAGATTCTCTTCCTGTCTACCAAGCAGCTTTTTCTTCTGACAGTATTGCTGAGCCTCACATACATAATCAAAACTCTATTAACCTCTGAGTAGAACCATAAGCAGAAATAATAACTTTCTGTAGAAATATTATTGTGTGAGAGAGAACGAAAAAGCTCATTTTGGAGGTTGCAGCAACAAGTGTATTAACCAATATGTTTTTCCTGTATGTTTTGACATTAAATCAGTTTTTTTAAAAAAGCTGGAAACCACAGGTTAAAATAGAAAAGGCTAGAAACCCACAGGGAAGTAAAACTGTCAGAAGTTTTCAACAATATTAAGCAAACAATAGTGATACAAGAGCCTTTGTAAGAGACAGCAAAGTGGCCCTGTGAATGTGAGCATGGGTTTCTCTATAGCTATGGGCACAACTATTTGTGTGGGTCTGGAACCCATGAGCCACTGCATCAGTCCCAGCAGGGAGGTGAAAGCTCAAATGTAGAGACCAGGGCTCAACACAGGCCCTGGCCAGTCTTTGCGGATGTGCTGGGCACACTTTATTCAAATTTGAATTTAATTTAGCTTAAATGTGACTTATTAAATATATTCTCTCTAAATTAAATTTAAATAAGCATTTCCAAGGGCTGGCTAAGTGTCGCATGGCTGCTACACAAAGTACTTACATTTATCTAAGAGCTTTCACATGTGCACTCCTTTATAGAAACCTTCTGAGGTAGTGTAATCATTATCCCCATCACTTCATGGCCAATAGAAGGAAAAAGTGAAAACAGTGGTAGACTTTATTTTCTTGGGCTCCAAAATCACTGTGGAAGGTGACTACAGCCATGAAATTAAAATAGCTTGTTCCTTGGAAGGAAAGTTATGACAAACATAGACAGCATATTAAAAAACAGAGACATCACTTTGCTGACAAAGGTCCATATAGTCAAAGCTATGGTTTTTCCAGTAGTCATGTATGGACGTGGTGCTTCCCAGGTGGTGCTAGTGGTAAAGAATCTGCCTGGCAATGCAGGAGACAGATGCGGTTTCCATCCCTGGGTCAGGAAAATTCCCTGGAGAAGGAAATGGCAACCCACTCCAGTATTCTTGCCTGGAGAATTCCATGGACAGAGGAGACTCACAGGCTACAGATGTAAGAGATGGACCATAAAGAAGGCTGAGCACTGAAGAACTGATGCTTTCAAGTTGTGGTGCTGGAGAAGACTCTAGAGAGTCTTAAGGACTGTAAGGGGATCAAACTAGACAATCCTAAAGGAAATTAATCCTGAGTATTCACTGGAAGGACTGATGCTGAAGCTGAAGCTGAAGCTCCAATGCTTTGGCCATGGGTTGTGAAGAGCCAACTCATTGGAAAAGACTCTGATGCTGGAAAGATTGAAGGCAAAAGGTGAAGGAAGTGGCAGAGAATGAGGTGGTTAGACAGCATCACCAACTCAATGGACATGAATTTGATCAAACTCCGGGAGACAGTGTAGGACAGGGGAGCCTGGCGTGCTGCAGTCCATAGGGTCACAAAGGGTCAGACACGACTTAGCAACTGAACAACAACAGATGAAGAAAATGAGGAATAGAAAGATTAGATGTCACCTACGGTCATACAGTTAGCATGTGGCAGATGGTGTTAGAGTTGTATTTAAACACTTGGTTTAGGATCACTGAAGGAGAGCTTGTTTATCTCTTCAACTGGGTGACTAGATTCCTGGGGGGAGGGAAATGGTATGATGAAAACTACTGGTTTCACTACTCTTCCTATCTCCCCATTCTTTTTCTTTCTAAGACTTACTTATGTAGTTCATACTATTGCATTGGGCAGTTGAAAGTGTACTTTGCAAAATATTTGGAGTCATGTATGTGATTTGTCTGTTTGTGGGTCCTCAGGAGGCTTACATACCCGGAACCACATTGCTTGAGGACTCCTTCAGCCTCAACTCCTGGAACCAGCATCTTCTCAGAAGGAACCATGAAGTTGTTTGTTGCAACAATTTCAAGAGATGTCACACAGGCTTCTGTCACCACCTGCCACTCACAGGGAGTTTCCTATATAAGGTTCTCTATCCAGAAAATGAGTGAAGGTCCTGATGCTCACTTGGCATGGAGGCCATTGGACCCAGCTAAGAAACCACATAAATTTTTGGTCTCCCCTCCGTCCCTACCATCATTGTATGTCTTCTCATGATTCATGTGAATGACTGCATGTCCTCCTGACTGCCTCCACTCTCCCAGCTCCCAGCCCCCTTGTCAAACAGCAGCCAGAATGTTTTTTGAAACAAATTTGTGTCATTCCATTGACCAGCCTCTGACAGTGACACCACATTGTCTTCACTACTTTTCCCCCCAATTCTGGAAAGGAGAGAAATCAGTTGGAGATGTGGTTAAAGATGCAAGTCCCTGGTCCCACTCTTAACTTATGAAATCCATATGTGGGAGCTGAGCCTGTAAGTGTGCATTTGGAAACTGTTCACCAGCTGCTGCTAATGTACATAGTTTCAGAGAAATACTAACCTATGGGATAAAGTTCCATTTCCTTAAATTGCTGTATAACATGACTCTATAAGAAGAATGCATGTTTCTGAGAGCCCCTCCAACCTAATCTGTCTGCTGTTGCAGCAAGAATGACAGTTTGAGGTTCTGTGAATTCCTACACCATTTTTCATTTCCTTTGTCTTTCTTGAGGTTTGCTGTCTACAGTAGGGCAGGTTGCGCACTGCACAAATCTAAGGGTTACCATTCACATTACAGTCTGAGGGATGGAAGCCCTGCCTTCGTTCATAATGTTTCCAATGCCTGGACTGCCTCTTTGTTTCCTCTCTCCCTGACTTAGGTTCAGTTGTAAGACACAGCTCTGGCCTCATCGCTTTTCTGGAACCTTGGAATATTTGCATAGCTCTATTATCCAATTTTGGAGAAGGCAATGGCACCCCACTCCAGTACTCTTGCCTGGAAAATCCCATGGACGGAGGAGCCTGGTAGGCTACAGTCCATGGGGTCGCTAAGAGGCGGACACAACTGAGCGACTTCACTTTCACTTTTCCCTTTCATGCACTGGAGAAGGAAATGGCAACCCACTCCAGTATTCTTGCCTGGAGAATCCCAGGGATGGCGGAGCCTGGTGGGCTGCTGTCTATGGGGTTGCACAGAGTCGGACATGACTGAAGCGACTTAGCAGCAGCAGCAGCATTATCCAATTTATCACATTGTATTTCAACATTCATTTCCCTGCTTCTGTATCTTCCAGTAGATATGAGCAATTTGAGAGCAGGGTCTTATTGATCCACATACCCTCACTGACAAGTATAGTACTAGACTCAAAGTGGACACTCAGTTAAGGCTTATAGAATTAATGAATAAATTGTGATGACTAGACCAGCATTCATCCACTCAAAAAACTCTTGTGTTCCTTAGAAAGCTGATCCTATAGGTTTCCATAAAGATGTAGCAGTTTAAAAGACATGTATATTTTAAGTAGATTTCTGTATTTTTTAGATGTTTTAGCAGCAAGTAAGAAAACTAAGGACAGTTGGGAAAACAATGATATTTCATAGTCTCATAGGATTATATCCCAAGCAGGACCTACTTCCAGTTTAGTCCAGCAGTTTACCAAGGCCATTCTGGATTCTCATTCCCCTCTGCCATCCGTCCATCCACAGCATCAACTGATTCCCTGAGGAGTGAGTGGATGGCTGACTGGTTCATGTCTGGTGAAGCCACAGCCTCCTGCGAATGCTTCCCGAGTCAGACTGGGTCGCATGTTCATTGCAACATGAATTGCTGGTAAACGGGGATGAGAAAACCTTCTAACTGAACAGGCCCCTTAAAAAACTAAGGTCAGTTCCTTAATTCTCAATGCATTTTACTCGGAAGGGGACGAGGATGGATCCGGTATTTGGAAAACCACCAGAGCTTGTACAAGAAATGCCCAGATGGACCTACTACCGTGCTTCGGCCATCAGTCCGCACTGCGCGCGGTGGCGTCCCTTCCGGGAGACGCCAGAGCACCGACCGGAGCTAGGCTTCCTTGCAAACCCAGGCCACATCAGGTATCACAGCTCTTCCACTTTTCTCATCTTGTTCTCAAGTCAGGAGAAATTAGTTCAGCAAATCCACTTGCCAAACAATTCCAAGAAGCAGAGATTTGCCAGCAAGGCTGGCCGTCACCATCTTCTCACTTGAGGCCTCTCGACACAGGCAAGGTCCGTGGGGATGTGTGATGAGAGCGGAGTGCGGGGTGCGCGTGTCACTGAGAAGGCATCGCCACCTGCTGCAGATAATTTGCTCCCTGGCTAGTGACGGTGAGAAGTTCCTGGAAGCAGTGTGATGTGAGGACGGTGCAGGCTGAGCAAGCCCGGCAGGGATTCAGCCGCCCGAAGCACAGCACAGAGCCGAGCCAGCTCAGGCTGCAGCTCAGGCTGCTGGGCGCTGGTTTCCCCCCACCCCCACCCGTCTTTTCGAGGATTCGAGTAGGGAGAAGATTCATTGTTAGGTGGGAAGGCATTTTTCTCACCTGGGCTTGCTTGAAAAATCTGCCACCTCTTATTTTCCTTCCATTTTTCTGTCTGTGTGAATTCAACTTGATGTCAACCCAGCTAACCAAAGCTGCAAGGCTCGGTCAGCTGTATTAAGTTAACCATGCCACCCTTTTTGGATTTTTGTAGACTTATTTGACTCCTATAATAACAATCCTTTTCCATAGTTCCCATTCCATTTTTTTAAAAAAAACAAAAACAAACAATGAAACATTGTGTACCATTTCCATCTTGTCTCTTCTTTCTTCTTGTTATTAGTGTTCAAGAGTTTAAGTACCAAAGAGGAAAGACACTTTAAAATAAATGGATAAATGGCATTTTAATGATCTCTGTATGCCAAGTTCTGTTAGAATGGAGAACTCTCAGGAGTTGATTTTATACATTTACATGTAATACATATGAATTATAATCACATATATGTTAAGTGATATATATCACTTAATCCTCAAAGCAACCGTATGATATAAACATAATTTTTATATTGTTAATATCCCTCACTTACTGATGAGGAAACCTAGGACAAAACAGTGATATTTCTTGCTCATCCCAGGCTAGAAAGCAACAGAGACAGGGAGGAAGCAGCCCCATGGGATCTGGTTTCAGTCTGTGCTCTCAGCACTACACTCCTCTGTGCCACCGTTTTGACCTTCAGCAGAAAACTTCCATCACTTCTCCCAAGAGTGCCAGCTTCATTCAGTTGGCAGCATCACTTCAGATGTCTGCACCCATCCTTCCTCCATCCATCCAGCCTGCCAGCCAGCCACCCATCAGTTCTTGCCGAATGCCTCCTCTTGCGAGGCCATCTGCTAGGCACTGTGGATACAGGTAAACAAGGCAGGGTCTTTGTGAACCTCGTATTCCCCTGGCCACCCAAATGTCCCCTTGGTTACAAGCCCTTCTTTAAATGTGCATTAATACTCCTCTTCCCCAAGTGAAAAATTTCCGATTCTCATAATATTTCCATTCTAACTAAGAGCATGCTGGGGTTAAAGTACAATTTTCTGTACCCCGAAGGCACTCAAAGAATATTCACAGTCTGTGGGAAAATTAAACCTCTGATTAGATGAATAGAAATATCTTCATTCTGAGAACGTCTAGTGGGTATGTCTACAAATGTTCTATGGAACAATTCAGCTGATTTAGAAATTCCTTCCACATAATCTTTTATCAGTTTCCTAAGGCAGAGGTTTTGCACATTTATCACATTGTTTTTTATTTCTTTTAAAATATATTTCTTATGATGAAATTGAGATATACAGTGTAATAAAAAAAGACAGTGACACATCAGTTTGCAGCCTCAATACATTGGTTTGACCTTATCTTCATCTGTGTGTGTGTGTGTGGTAGGGTTATTCTACAGGTTATTACAAGCACTTGCAGATACCTGGAAATGGGATACAAGAGACTGAGGAACCTGCTTGCAATATTGCAGAAAAAGTTTATGTCCTGAGATTGTTCCCCAAGCCCTTATTAGTCTGCCCATCCTTTACCATCTTGGCCTCATTTCCTGCCATCCTCCCTCCTATGACTTCCCTCCAGTGTTGTTTCATGTTTCCTGCCTCTGTGACCTTGCTCAGCTGCCCCCTCTTGCCTCCAGGCCCAGCCTTCTGCTATATGTATACATATATCTCCTTCCTCTTGGACCTCCCTCCCATTTCCCCTCCCATTCCACCCATGTAGGTCACCACAGAGCATGGAGCTGAGCTTCTTGCACCATATAGCAGGTTCCCACTAGCTATCTGTTTTACACATGGCAGCACACATACATCAACCCCCAAATCTCAATTCATCCTCCCTACCCCCACGTCAACACACTTGTTCCCTACATCTGCCTCTCTCTTCCTGCCCTGCAAATAGGTTCTTGTGTAGTATTTTTCTAGATTCCACATATATGTGTTAATATACCATATCTGTTTTTCTCTTTCGGACTTACTTCACTCTGTATGACAGATTGTAGGTCCATTCACATCTCTTTTTAAGTTATCCTTCCACACTAAGCTCAAGTTTTCACCGTGCATGCTAAGTCACTTCAGTCATGTCCAACTCTTTGCGACCCTATGGACGGTTGCCTGCCAGGCTCCTCTGTCCATGGAATTCTCCAGGCAAGAATCCTGGAGTAGGTTACATTTCCTTCTCCAGGGGATCTTCCCGACCCAGGAATTGGACTCAGGTCTCTTGCATTGCAGGCAGATTCTTTACCATTTGAGCTACCAGGGAAGCCCAATACGTCACTGACCCCAAAGCTAATGTAGATGCTTCTTTTCCATGGCCTCTTAGCACCCATGTTCTATTTTAGCAATTCTCATACTGCCCTGTGAAGCCACCTCCACTATTCAATGAGATTCCTGACACCAAGGGCCTCGCACCTCATCCTCTTCATCTCTGCATCTCTGATTTTTGACAGATGCTCGGCAGATGCTGCTTGATTATGAAAAGGCCTGCTGAGAAGCTCTCTCCCAGAATCATATCACAGCCCTAGAATAGGACAAGCCTTCAGAAATGAGAAACAAAGAGATTTAAATTCTCCGTAGTTGGGTTCAAGAGAAACCATCTTCCCGTCAGTAAACAGAACTCTTCTCTTAGATCTCCTGGGCAGAGTTTCTATTTCTGGCATCTTTTTCTTCTTCTTCATTGCCTTCTAACAGGCAAACACACGTCATCACTCATGGAGTGTCTGTACATGGACCTTCAGTGTCTCACCCAGGACAGGCCCTGTCCCTAGAAATACTCTCCAAGTTCCTAGAACCTCACAACAAGCACAATCGCATTACCTGAGTATGTTCTTTTAATTAATTCTTTTTCTTACCCACTGCACAACCATCTTATCCCTCTGGACAAGAAAGGAAGGAATAGGCACAGCCTACATTTTAAAGTCTCTAACCATTGTTTATTGCAACACACTGTTTTAGAGACCACCGTTGGTTTAAAGGAGGTTTGAATAATCATTTGGAACATATTTTTTCCTGTCAGTTTACACACATAGCAATATGTCATGAAAAGGCTTTTCTCAAAGTGATTGAAAGCATGACTTACATCACACCTCTAAGTTGCTTTGTCAGAGAGATGTTCCTGGGTTATCAGGGAGGTATTCCTGAGTTCTGAGCATGGGCTGTTTACCCAGTTTGTGTTGACACTGTCTCAGAGCATTGGTGAGCTCATACCTTCTGTCTAATTTAAATGGACTGAGTTGGGAGATCATGATCTAAATTCAGTCAACAAGCTGGTCCAGTGACTGTTTTGACACATGACATTTAGAGCCCAGAGAAAATACACAGATTCTCGGTCTGGTTTCTGTTATTCCCTAGGCTTGTAAGCACTGGGAAAAGACAGCATACCAGACTTGAAGTAAAACAGGTCAAGTAAATTTTATACAGCTATTACATTGGAAAGCGACTCTGTAGGTGACCTGTCTAAACATGCTGAAGGAAGTAAATAACATTCATGCACCATCCTGACCTCTCCTTTGATTTTTGGTGGTGCATTCCTTAAGTCTGAAACCAAGTTTAATTGATGACCGCATTGTTTAGTAGAATATAAGCATTTTGTCAAAGTTAGAGAGTTATTTTCAAAGTAAAGAAGATCAAATTTTCAAGCTGAGTGAGTTTGTTTCTCTTTCTCTATCTGGATTTTAGTATGTTTAGGCAGTGGCACTTTGGGATGACAAAAAAAAGGGGAAGAAATCCATGTCAGGCTTAAGAGGTGTATCATCATGCATCAACACAAATTGGTTTTGGAAGATGTAAGTCTTTGGGGAAAATTATCCTAAATGACACTTCTATAATTATGGAGTCATTTTATCCATGGAAGGATTTTCTTCCTGACAAAGGTGTACTGTCATTACTAAAAACCCAGTGGTCTCCTAAGTTGATGAAAACAAAGTCGTTATGACAAGCACCTTTCGCGAGAGACACAGTAATGCTACAGAAGCAGTGTTGCCCTTAGATTCAAAAGTTTTGTGTCCCTATTCATTAATGTCCTTGCCCTCTGTCCTTGACTTGTCGCTTTACCTCTTTGAATCTGTCCAGCTGCTCAATTAAGCTCAGTCTCAGAGAGTCTTCATGGTCAAGTTTGCAGTCAAGAAAATATTTTGACATTACAGTTAGAAGGGCTGTTGGGGCCAGGGGGCTCAGCTAATACTCTCCAGACTCAGTGGAGAAAATGTTATAAACCACCTGTCAACATATGAATTTACAATGAGAGAAATAAATACTAAGGGCACTGGGATACACAGGTTTTCTGGCCAGTGCATGCTCTCTGTACTGACATCTCCAGGGATGCCAATTTACAGTTAGAAAACTGAGCAGTGACTGTGGACCCAGAGGCAAGAGTCTTGAGATAGGCTTGAGAATACTTTCTCCCATTCACAGTGAAACCTAGCAACTCATCTGTACTCAGAGAACAAAAGGTTTCTGAGTGTGCAGATGTTTATTCTCTCCTAACGCAATCTCTCTCTCTGTCTCTCTCTTTCTCTCTCCCTCTCCCCTTCTCTCCCTCCCTCCCAAGACAGCTCTGAGTAACACTATCAGGCTTTTTATTTTAGGCACCAGTAAATCTGAAAAGAGAAAGAGGAAACAGAGACAGATGATAAACTACAAAGCACTGTTGATTGTGTGTCAGTTACTCTGGTATCAGTCTATCTTGGGTTAACTGCATACTGCTGCATTATTCACCAGGTTAATTAGAACAGTGTTTGTTAACCTTGCTGACATGTTAAAATCACATGAAAAAGTTTTAGAAATCCTAATGCGCAAGCTATGCCTAAGACCAATTAAAGTCCAATATTTAAGGTGTGGGGCACATGCATAAATACGAATTAAAGCTTCCAGATAATTCTATCATGCAGCCTACAGTGAGAATCCTTTCTTCATAGTCAAAGACCTAATTCAAATATCTTTCTAGCTTAAAAGGCTGTATGTCCATAAACTTCTAATAATGCAGACCAATTATTCATTGCAATTAATGAATCCTGTAAGGTTTAAATTAGCCTCCATTTTAGCTGTTTCAAATTTTTCTACCTTATCAACAGTGTCTGTTTTCCTTTAGAGTTTTTGTCTTTTCATGTTTCAAAGCAAGTTCAAATACTTCCTTATACTCCTGACAAGACTGTTTCCTCAAAATATATCTTTTCTCTTGAATTACTTAAATGGTTCCTTTAATTAACCTTCTTTAAAGAATCTTCTGGGAAATTTGAAAAAAAGGAAATGATTATCTTTCATACATGATAGATACTTAACTCATCTTCCTTCTTGTTTCAGTACTGTGAACATTCACATATTGATCTTGTAAGAGCTTTCTGTGTTACTCATTGAAATGTTCTGCAAAGCATGAGACAAAGTCTGTTTTCATAGAAATCCTGTAAGGTGCAGATTCTTGGATCCCACCTCAAACTCACCGAATCCGGATCTCTGGGAGTGGGGTCTAGGAATCACGATTCTTATAAGCATCCCAGTGGTGTTTTCTAGAGCACACCAAACTTGGAGAACTACTCTCTGTAGGTGTCCTCTCAATGTGCTGCCATCTTTGCTGTAACTTCCCAGAATGCAGGATTGAGGTCTGTTTCTATGGGTTTGTCCTGATAACATTCCTTATTAGAGGATTACCCTTTTTTTTGGCTCTTTATTATTTTAAAAAAAACATTAATTTATCAAGCCCCAGAGTGTATTCCACCCCAGAAGTTTTCACAGAGGAAGATCGATTTGCACTGAGTGTTATAGATGGGCCAATATTGAAATGATGAATATTGACAAATAAAATAAAATTGGAACATCTGGAAAATCATTCATAGTAGACTGTCAAGGGTTGGCTTCACGAGCAGGGAACAGAAGCAGAAAATAGCCAGTTGCTTTTGGATGGAAGAAATTAGGAGAGCCCAGGAGTAAATGTTTATTCTTATGCCACCACAAAGGAAATGAGGGCAAGCTGAGGAAAATTTCTCTGAATTGTATCATATTGCATATTCTGCAAAGCTGTGTTAAAATTAACTAAAGCATGGGAAAAAACTCCAGAAAGTCATAGCTGAGGGCAAAAATGAACCTTCTAAAAATAAAAATAATAACAAATACCCTCTGTTGACCAAATACAATTGCATGACTGCTGTGGTTTTTATGGCTTTTAGAATATGTTACTTACTGTGTATGTAAATGTGTGTTTTTAGTTATGCAAATACATTTTGTGGTCTGTGGTTATAAATCAAATGTGTAGCCAACTTTAAAATGAAGTGAAGCCCATGCTAAGAAGTAAACTGAGGTTACAAAGAAGACATAAATCATAATCATGGGAAGAGTGATAAAAAAAAAACATGGAAATGTCACTTTGAAAGAAAAAAATTGTTAGCAAATAAAAATAAAGACTTTTAAAGTGAAGAGAAACTAAAGAGCTTCTTGACTAGGGTAAAAAAAGGAAAGTGAAAAAGCTGGCTTAAAACTCAATATTCAAAAGACTAAGAACGTGGTATCTGGGCCCATCACTTCAAATAGACAGGGAAAAAGTGGAAATAGTGACAGATTTTATTTTCTTGGGCTCTGAAATCATTATGGATAGTAAATACAGCCATGAAATGAAAAGATGTTGGCTCCTTGGAAGGAGAGCTATGACAAACCTAGTTAGTGTATTAAAAACCAGAGACATCACTTTACCAACAAAGGTTCATATAGTCAAAGCTATGATTTTTCCAGTAGTCATGTATGGATGTGAGAGTTGGACCATAAAGAAGGCTGAGAGCTGAAGAATTGATAATTTTGAACTGTGGTGCCAGAGAAGACCCTTGAGAATCCCTTGGATTTGCAATGAGATCAAACCTATCAATCCTAAAGGAAATCAATCCTGAATATTCATTGGAAGGACTGATGTTGAACCTGAAGCTCCAATATTTGGCCACCTGACACAAAGAGCTGACTCATTGGAAAAGACACTGATGTTGGGAAAGATTGAAGTTAAAAGGAGAAGTGGGTGGCAGACAATGAGATGGTTAGATAGCATCACCGACTCAGTGGACAGTAATTTGAGCAAACTCTGGGAGACAGTGAAGGACAGAGCTTCCCAGGTGACACTAGTGGCAAAAAATCTGCCTGCAGTGCAGGAGATGTAAGAGACTCAGGTTCAATCCCTGGGTCAAGAAGATCCTCTGGAGAAGGGTGTGGCAACCTACTCCAGTATTCTTGCCTGGAGAATCCCATGGACAGAGGAGCCTGGTGGGCTATAGTCCATGGGGATCTCAAAGAGTCAGACATGACTTAGTGACTGAACAACAACAAAATGTGCCTGAAACTGAAACAAATTTTCACTGAATCTTCAAATGGTAATTCAGATAGTCTTTATATATAGTTGCTGCTAAGTCGCTTCAGTCGTGTCCGACTCTGTGCAACCCCATAGATGGCAGCCCACCGGGCTCCCCTGTCCCTGGGATTCTCTAGGCAAGAACACTGGAGTGGGTTGCCGTTTCCTTCTCCAATGCATGAAAATGAAAAGTGAAAGTGAAGTAGCTCAGTTGCGTCTGACTCTTAGCGACCCCATGGACTGCAGCCTACCAGGCTCCTCCATTCATGGGATTTTCCAGGCAAGAGTACTGGAGTGGGGTGCCATTGCCTTCTCCGTTATATCTATACATATATATATATATTTTAAGTTAAGCTTAAAAAAGCAGAATGTGGGCAACATGATTCCAAAAGCTGACATATAATACAAGTAAGGTCCCAAGGAGAAAAGTAACCCAATGGACAGCCTGTAGTCTCAGAAGCTTGTGAGGCTCATAAGCAAGAAGAAAATTCTAATAATTACTGCTTCAATTTCATAAGAACGAAATATGTTCACAATTCCAAGAGGCTGTGAATTCAATATTCAGGGACCCTCAGCAGAGCACACTGTTAAAATAAATAATAAATCATTAATGAAAACTAACAGCACCTTTATTAAAACAGACAATGAATTATTAATGGCAGCTAAATATCTCCAGAAAGAAAGGAAAGACTAACTAATGGGAAGTATTCTGTTGCATGAAGGAAAGTCATCATTTAGAAAAGTTTATTATTTGCATGATTTTGAAACAGTCTTGAGTCCAAATGCAAATCTGAATAGTTTCTGCTATGGATCTGAACAAAACAGAAAAGTAGAATTAAAAGAAGTATGTTCAGACAATAAATGTTAAAAATTAGGTTTGAAAAACAAACTCACTTTGCAAGTAGGTTTAAAACACAGCACAAAGTTGTCAGAAGTTTACATGATTTTCTCCTCTATGTATGTTAAGGAGAACTTCTTAGTATTACTGTAGATCAAAGATCTACAACATCAGAAATGCTTAGAATATATTTGTAAGACACTAGTTAACAATGATTATCCTGGAGAGAGAACTTAGGACTGGGGTGAGAGGCAGGAAGAAAATCTGCTCTCCATTTGAAATGCCTTCCCTGTTGCCACACTTTCTCCAAGCTGCCTATCCACATGAGCTGAGACCTTCCTGCCTTTCATCTTTCCCTGATTCTGAGAGCAGTTTTAGTCTGAAGAACAAGGATTTGTTGTGTATTGCTGCATAACTACTTACCTCAAATTTAGAGGCTTAAAATCGTAAACGTTTGTTAGCTCACAGTTTCTGAGGGCTGGGTGAATCTGGTTCAGAGAATCTCTGGAAGCTGCCGTCAAGATGCTGACCAGGCAGCAACATTCTTAAGGCTTGACTGGTCTGTGGGATTCTTCCTAGTTCACTCATGTAGCTGTTAGTTTTGGGCCCCAGTTCTTGGCCCGAGGCTTCAGTGTATCACCTGTAAACCCCTCTGTAAGGCAGCTCCCACATGGCATCTGACTTCTCTGCTAGGGAGTTGTCTAAGAGAGAGTGAGCCATGAAGACAGCTGCTTATCTTTTATAACCTAATCTCAGATGTAGTGCATCATCACCTGCACCCTATTGGTTACACAAATTGGCCCTGGTAAGATGTGGAGGGGGTGAATACTAAGAGGGGGTCACTGGGGCTATCTTGAATGTGCCTACCATTAACACCATTTGATCTGTAGTATTCTAGTCTAAACTTCTTCACCATTTGGATTGTTAGTTCCTTGAGAGCAGGGCTCAGGTCACGTGTGCATGTGCTTAGCTGTGTCTGACTCTTCGTGAAACCACGCACGGTAGCCCAAGAGGCTCTGCCGGCCATGACCCTTTCACTTATTTACTTTGCCTCCAGATGACTTAGAGAAGTTCTGGGATGCTTTCATTCACTCCCTCTTGGTTCCACCCAAACCTATATAATCTTAATTTAGGGAGCAAAGCAAAGTCTCTGATCCCATGTGTATTAGACTGAAATAAACAGTGCAGGAGATACAGGAGATGTGGATTCGATCACTCAGTCAGGAAGATCCCCTGGAGAAGGAAATGGCAATCCACTCAAGTATTCTCATCTGGTAAATCTCATGGACAGAGGAGCCTTGTGGGCTTTAGTCCATGGGATCACAGAGTCATAACTGACTGAGCGACTGAGCATGCCATACGTGATGGGACATGAAAGGGTAATTGAAAATGTAATTCAGATTTTAAAAATTTATCATAACTTTAATGGGCAGTTTAATGAAGTAAGATATTTGCTTTTTCTCTTGAGATGTCTTCTCACATCTTGGGGAAATCTCCCATCCAGATCTCCTATATCTGTGTATTTAGTCATTCATTTGTATTTGACTCTTTGCAACCCCATGGACTGTAGCCCACCAGGCTCCTCTGTCCATGGGGATTCTCCAGGCAAGAATACTGGGGTGGGTTGACATGCCCTCCTCCAGGGGATCTTTCCAACCCAGGGATCAAACCCAGGTCTCCTGAACTACAGGCAGATTCTTTACCTTCTGAGCCACCAGGGAAGAAAAGTTCGCTTTAGTCATACTGAAAAATTATCATTGTTTGCTGAAGATCCATGCATAGAGCTTCTGGGGGAAATACTGTGATAGGAACTGAGAACTTTCTCTTGCAAGAACAGTGTAATTAGATCATCTTTGGTATAACCACATCCTCACTGAACATCACTGCTGACCCTATTTGGAGCTATTTTAAAGGATGTAAAAGTGAGTGGACTTTATATCGACTAACAGGTGAATATACAACTGTTGAAATATTGCTCAAATTCTTTTTAGCTAATGAACTGTATTGAATTTCCTAGTATTCTAGGGCATATGTCTTCATCTCCCTCTGCAACTCCTTCCTTGTACCATTATGTGGATTTATTTCAAATATAATTCCAAGTTTTCCTAAACCTAGAGAATGACAGAATAAGGAGCAATCATACTCTAGGTGACATTGAAAAACATTTTAAAAATTCTGCAACAACAGCAAAGGTCAAAAATTCTGTTTAAAAAAAGAGGAGGAAGAATATTTGCCTACACAAAATAAGTTATGTCTTATACCAAATTGATGGCCAATAAGAAATGAATGACTATACACACCATACCTTAAATCTACCAAACCATCAGGGTGCTGACCTGCAAACAGCACAACACAAGATCCTATTTCTCGGTCTTAAATATCAGTTATTGAAGGAGCTTATCTGCTTATTATTGAAATGGCCTCTCTTTTGAAAAAATCACTTTTATCATTTTCAAAGCACTTTACATTAATTGTCATTTCACCCACTGAACAATTTAGGAAATTGACACTTAGACCTAATTGTTTTCTTCTTCTTGGGTTTCCTGAATGCATATGAGTTTTATAATGTATTCAAGCACACAATAAGAATGGGAACTTTTTTTGGACAACTTACATGTATAGTTTATGACATTAATGATATATCATTAAAAAGATACAAAACAAAAAAATACAAAGATACAAAACATAACTATAAACATACCTGCATATATATATTTTCTATTCTGTACAAGCAATTCTTCTTTCCTATATGTGTGGGTTCACTTACTCAGTCATGCCCAACCCTTGGTGGCCCCCATAGACTGTAGCCCGTGAGGCTCCTCTATCCATGGACTTTCTCAGGCAAGAATACTGGAGCTGGTTAACATTTCCTTCTCCGGGAATCTTCCTGACCCAGAGACAGAACTCGATTCTCTTGTGTCTTCTGCATTGGCAGGCATATTGTTTACCGCTAGCATTGGGAAGCCCGATAGAAATTCATGGAAGTAATGTAACATTAGCCAGTGTTTTTTCAATCTTCAAAATGTATCAGGCACAAAGTAAGTGCTCGATAATTGTTTTTTTAAGAATGATTGAATAATTGGGTTTTACCAAAGGGGCTGGTTATGATTCTGCCTACCTTGATGAAATATTTTGGGGTCAGCACACCTAAACCAGTAACCAGGGAAACTTCGCTAAAGGGACACCTGGCAATAATGTTTAGGTTGATAAAGTACTTTGCTCATTCTAGAAGACATTACCAGTCTTTTGTTTCAGTTGATTTGACAACAGTCCTACAAGAATAGTATTAATAACTTCATTGGATGTGTAAAGAAACTAAGAAGAGAGTTTGAGTGATTAGCTTAAATTCATAGAGCTGATAGATTTCCGAACCTGGATGAAAATTGGAGTTTCTAAGTCACATTCTTTTCACAGCATACTGTGGCATATAATGAAATAATGGAATATTGACCTTCACTGAAAAAGCATGAACAGAAATTCATGGGTCTTTATAGTTACGTTGTCAGTGGATTGGAACCAGAAGAATAAAGTACTATGATGAATTTGCTATTTAGAATTAAGCACAGAGACGAAGAAGAAGAAAAAAAAAAACAAGATTAAACAAAAGAATATATTTGTGAATTCCAATCCTGGCAATGAACAATGTCATAAACAAACTAGCAGAATATGGTGAGGACTCCCAGGATGTAGCACATAAAAAACATAAAAGTAACATGCTAATGAAAAAGGCATGAGCAGCTAGACCAGTTCCTCAGCAACAGATCCTTTTGTAAGTAATTAAAATGTCTCAAGTATGAGAATAACAGCGCAAGTGTGCAAGGAAGTGAGGGAAAACAAAGAGACAAAATAAGTAGACTCTTTGGGGAAGATAAACAGAAGATTTGAGTACCAGCTTCTAGAATTAAGAACCTCCAAAGAATCTCTCTATACTCCTCAAATGGAATCCCCTTACCCTCCAATTTTAAATGAACTCTTATCAGTGAGTACTTTTGGATATGAGTTCTTCTGACTGGAACTTCCTGAGAGAGGTGGAGCCATGCTGTCATCATTTACTACCGGATTTCCACTGAGACCCCAGTAATGTGATGGTGCAGGAAGCACAAATTTCATTTTTCTTTGGCTCTGCAAGATGGATGAGAAATACTTTCAATTTAAATTCATGAAGGAATATTTCGGGGGAAACCATTCATAATATGGGTACTTCTTATTCTATTACATTTGCCACACTCCATCTACCCTTGCATTTATTTGTTCGTATGAAACATACTTGTTGAGTGCCTAATATGTGGCAGGAATTCATGAACACAACAGACAAACACATGTTTTCAATTACGTGGGTGGAGATGGACAAAATCTATAGAGTATATTTTGGCAATATGCTCTATAGGCCACCTTTTCATACATATTTCATTGTTGCCATCTTTGCCACAACCATTGCCGTCTGTCTCCCTTTGAAAGTGAAAATAAAAGTGAAAGTGGTAGTTGCTCAGTCTTGTCCAACTGTCTGCAGTCCCATGAACTGTAGTCCACCAGGCTCCTCTGCCCACAGAATTCTCCAGGCAAGAATTCTGGAACGGGTAGCCATTTCCTTCTCCAGAGGATCTTACAACCCAGGCATGGAACCCAGGTCTCCCTCATTGCAGGTGGATTCTTTACCATCTGAGCCACCAGGGAAGCCCCCCATCTCCTTTATGTTGAATAATTACATTCAGCACATATTCAGTATAGGAGTCATTTGATATTAATTTACAATCCTCTCTCATATGAGAAATTGGTAGGCACTTAACCATTAAGAAAATTGTCTGTGATTTTTCTGGTGCAAGTTTTTTCCTCCAAATTTCATTGATTTTCTTTTGTCCAACTCTGTGTCATCCATGGACTGTAGCCCACCAGGTTCCTCTGTCCAGGAATTTTCCAGGCAAGAACGTTGGAGTGGGTTGCCATTTCCTCCTCCAGGGGATCTTCCCGACTCAGGGATTGAAGCCCATCTCTTTTGGATCTTCTTTCAGGTCCTACACTATTCTGCAACAGTAAGCTTTATCCTTACTCAGGGCCTTTGTCATTACCTGCAAAAATTCTTAGGTTTTGCTTATGCACTTGTTGAAAATTATTTTCTTTAGTATAAAATGAGTACAGTGGGGTCCATCTTGAGTGTTTTGGTAGAAACCAGAATGGAGCTCTTTCCAAGGAGAGCATAATTAGATATTCCCCTGGAGCAGAAGTTCAGGGCTGAAATAATCAGAATTTTTTTCTGAAGCTGCCATGGTATAGACTATACAAATGCTCAGATCTTTTGTCTTTTATGAGTTTTTTTTTTATTTACCATTATGGAGAAATAGATAAAAAAGCAAATTCTCTTAGAGTAAGAAGTTATAGAACTTCAAACAGGTTACAAAATTTTAAAGCTGTGGTTTATTATTTCTCCTTCTTGCATAAGGGTAGCTGGAAACTGCCCTTTAAGTTCTGCTGCCTATTTTATTCCTTTGGGCAAGTCTCACCACATGTTAATCTTTTGTTCTGAGCTCCCATTAAATGGAAGTACACATCTAATTAGAGGACAATGGGTAAAAAAACCAGTTTACGTGAAATGGTTTCAGAATTATTTGCACTTCTGAGGCTTTCCAGAAGGAGGAAAATCTATTTCAGTGGCTCCCTTCAAACTTTTGCTATACTTTCTTAGCACGTCTGGGTTTTATGTGGCAATGCAGGGAACAGTTTAGGGCAATGCTCTTCACAGGCTTTCATCTAAATGCCTTTAAAGTCAGAGGATAATTAACCAATACAGACTTTCATAGAGATAGCCCAAATGACAAATTTCACAATACACAGGAGTGTATATATTTATCAATTCAAAGAGCTCTCTTAACATGAAGGGAATTATGCTTTTGGGTTGAGTACCTCTGTAAGTGTCCCTCATTCTAGCTTGTGCCCTAATCTAAGAGAATGACAAGACATAATACCTAAAGAACACAGCTCTTATGTAAGATGATCTTGGATTTAACTCGATAACACTACCTGTGTGGTTTTGGACAGGCAGAGTGAAATCTTTATGCCAGTCTCCTCATGGAGTTTATAATAATGTCTTAAGTCATTTGGCTTTTGTGTGGATTAAATTAGCAAAAATGTATGGGATTGTGCTAAATAGAGATTGTGGCATATTTTTGGAACTCAGTAAATATTAGGTTATTTTTCTTACACTTTTTCTCAGAAATTTAGAAACCAGAGGTGAAAGCATCACAAAATAACAAATGACTCTATTTATCCTAAGAGGTGCCAATAAGCAAAAGCATGCAAATGAACCACTTTATTCAACAGATCCACTTACTGAAAAAAGATTCAGAATTCAATTTATGGAGAAAGGATTTGTGAATACCCAAATTTATACTCTTATCTGTACATTATCAAATGAGATTGATATCACGCTTCACACTGAACAACCAGGGGGAATTTGGTGCAGAGCTTTTAGACAAACCACTATTTGGTTCCCTGAGGCCATTTTCTGAAGGAAATATCCAAAAATAAATTATTACTTTACTTTCAAAAGCCAAGATTTATATAAGGTTCAGCATACTTCACAGACACTCCGGGAGATACTGACATGCTAAGTCTAGGGTTTGGTTTGAGAATCTACATTTTTGATTACCCAGGTGAGTCATATCCAGGTGATCCTTAGGTCACACTTTAATAAATTGCAATATATGGCTGCTGACCAGGGGAGTTAAGAGCAAAGTGACTGATAAACTCTTGGTCGTGAATTTTGTTGAAGGATTGTTACCTGATAGGATGCTCCACAAATATTTGCCATGAGTTAGGAAAGTCTATCTTTTAAAATTAAAACCATTCCTCAAATTGTCATCCGCCTATTTATATCTTCTATCCTAGACTGAGAGAAGCAGATTTCTGGTCCTAATGTGGGTGAGCCTTATTCAATCAGCTGAAGAGTTGAACATAACAAAAAGGTTGAGTAAGAGGGAACTCTTCCCTGCCTGACTTCTTGAGGTGGGATATTGGTCTTTTATGGCCTTTGGACTTCGGCTGAAGCATTTGGCTTTTCTTCAAACTTGCTAGCTTTCAAACTGAAATTCACACCATCAGCTCACAAGACTCCCAGACCTTCAGACTTTGACTGGAGTTATACATCAGCTCTCCTGGGTTTCCAGTTTACCAACTGCAGATCTTTGGACTTCTCAGCCTCCATAATCATATGAGGTAATTGCTTTTAAATCTCTCTACCCACCCCATCTCTCTTTCCCTGTCTCATATCTATATCTATGCCTATATCTATATCTCTCTATATATGCCAAAGTACTACATATTCAAAGTACTGAGAAAACTGCTAGCCAAGAATTACTATACCTGGCAAAACTTTTCTTCACAAATGATGGAGAAATAAAGACTTTCCCAGATAAAAATTGAAGGAGCTTATTACCACAAGACCTGTCTTATAAGAATTGCTAAATGGAGCCTTTTCAGTTGAAGGAGAGACTCAGTTCAGTTCAGTTCAGTTCAGTCGCTCAGTCGTGTCCGACTCTTTGCGACCCCATGAATTGCAGCACGCCAGGTCTCTCTGTTCCTCACCGACTCCCGGAGTCTACCCAAACCCATGTCCATCGAGTCAGTGATGCCATCCAACCATCTCATCCTCTGTCGTCCCCTTCTCCTCCTGCCCCCAATCCTACCCAGCATCAGGGTCTTTTCCAATGAGTCAACTCTTAGCATGAAATACCAAAGTATTGAAGTTTCAGCTTCAACATCAGTCCTTCCAATGAACACCCAGGACTGATCTCCTTTAGGATGGATTGATTGGATCTCCTTGCAGTCCAAGGGACTCTCAAGAGTCTTCTCCAACACCACAGTTCAAAACCATCAATTCTTTGGCGCTCAGCTTTCTTCACAGTCCAACTCTCACATCCATACATGACTACAGGAAAAACCATAGCCTTGACTAGACAGACTTTTGTTGGCAAAGTAATGTCTCTGCTTTTAAATATGCTATCTAGGTTGGCCATAACCTTCCTTCCAAGGAGTAAGCGTCTTTTAATTTCATGGCTGCAATCACCATCAGCAGTGATTTTGGAGCCCCCCAAAATAAAAGTCTGACACTGTTTCCACTGTTTCCCCATCTATTTCCCATGAAGTGATGGGACCAGATGTCATGATCTTAGTTTTCTGAACGTTGAGCTTTAAGCCAACTTTTTCACTCTCCTCTTTCACTTTCATCAAGAGGCGTTTTAGTTCTTCTCCACTTTCTGCCATAAGGGTGGTGTCATCTGCATACCGGAGGTTACTGATATTTCTCCCAGCAATCTTGATTCTAGCTTGTGCTTCTTCCAGCCCATAATTTCTCATGATGTACTCTGCATATAAGTTAAATAAGCAGGCTGACAATAAACAGCCTTGACGTACTCCTTTTCCTGTTTGGAACCAGTCTGTTGTTCCATGTCCAGTTCTAACTGTTGCTTCCTGACCTGCATACAGGTTTCTCAAGAGACAGGTCAGATGGTCTGGTATTCCCATCTCTTTCAGAATTTTCCACAGTTTATTGTGATCCACACAGTCAAAGAGTTTGGCATAGTCAATAGTCATGGGTTTCAGTTCAGTTCATTTCAGTTCAGCCACTAAGTTGTGTCCGACTCTTTGTGACCCCATGGATTGCAACATGCCAGGCTTCTCTGTCCATCACCAATTCCTGGAGCTTGCTCAAACTCGTATCTATTGAGTCAGCGATGCCATCCAATCATCTCATCTTCTGCTGTTCCCTTCTCCTCCTGTCTTCAATCTTTCCCAACATCAGGGTCTTTTCCAAAGAGTCAGTTCTTTTCAGCAGGTGACCAAAGTATTGAAGTTTCAGCTTCAGCGTCAATCCTTCACATGAATATTCAGGACTGATTTTCTTTAAGATTGACTGGTTTGATCTCCTTGAAGTCCAAGGGACTCTCAAGAGTATTCTCCAACACCACAGTTCAAAAGTGTCAATTCTTTGTGGATTGGAAGAATCAATATAGTGAAAATGATTATACTATGCAAAGCAATCTATAGATTCAACTCAATCCCTATCAAGCTACCAATGACATTTTTCAGAAAACTAGAACACATAATTTCACAATTTGTATGGAAACACAGAAAACCTTGAACAGCCAAACCAATCTTGAGAAAGAAGAATGGAACTGGAGGAATCAACCTGCCTGACTTCAGGCTCTACTACAAAGCTACAGTCATTAAGATAGTATGTACTGGCACAAAGACAGAAATACAGATCAACGGAACAAAATAGAAAGCCCAGAGATAAATCCACGCACCTATGGACACCTTATCTTTGACAAAGGAGGCAAAAATATACAATGGAGAAAAGACAATCTCTTTAACAAGTGGTGCTGGGAAAACTGGTCAACCACTTGTAAAAAATGAAACTAGAACACTTTCTAACACCATACACAAAAATAAACTGAAAATAGATTAAAAATCTAAATGTAAGACCAGAAACTATAAAACTCTTAGAGAAAAACATAGGCAGAACAATCTCTGACATAAATCAGTCTCTGACCTACCTCTGAGAGCAATGGAAATAAAAACAAAAATAAACAAATGGAATCTAATACAACTTAAAAGATTTTGCACAATGAGGGAAACTATAAGCAAGGTGAAAAGGCAGCCTTCACAGTGGGAGAAAATAATAGCGAACAAATCAACTGACAAAGAATTAATCTCTGAAATATACATGCAGTTTATGCAGCTCAACACCAGAAAAATAAATGACCCAATCAAAAAGTGGGCCAAAGAACTAGACAGACATTTCTCCAAAGAAGACATACAGATGGCCAACAAACACACGAAAAGGTGTTCAGTATCACTTATTATTTAAAAAAGTGCAAATCAAAACCACAATGAGGTACCATTTCATGCTGGTCAGAATGGCTGCCCTCAAAATGTCTACAAACAATAAATGGTGGAGAGGGTGTGGAGAAAAAGGAACACTCTTACACTGTTGGTGGGAATGCAAACTAGTACAGCCACTATGGAGAATAGTATGGAGATGCCTTAAAAAACTGGAAATAGAACTGCCATAGGACCCAGCAATCCCACTGCTGAGCACACACCAAGGAAACCAGAATTGAAAGAGACACACGTACCCTAATGTTCATTGGAGCACTGTTTACAATAGCTAGAACATGGAAGCATCCTAGATATCCATTGACAGATGAATGGATAAGGAAGTTGTGATACATATACATAATGGAATATTACTCAGCTATAAAAAAGAACACATTTGAGTCAGTTCTAATGAGTTGGATGAAACTGGAGCCTATTATACAGAGTGAAGTAAGTCAGAAAGAGAAACACAAATACAGTATTAACACATGTATATGGAATTTAGAAAAATGGTAATGACAACCTTATATGCAAGACAGCAAAAGTGACACAGATGTAAAGAACAGACTTTTGGACTCTGTGGGAGAAAACAAGGGTGAGGTGATTTGAGAGAATAGCATTGAAGCATGCATATTACGTGTAAAATAGATGACCAGTGCAAGTTTGATGCGTGAAACAGGGCACTCAAAACTGGTGCTCTGGGACAACCCAGAGGGATGGTGTGGGGAGGGAGGTGGGAGAGGTTTCAGGATGGGGGGACACATGTTCACCTGTGGCTAATTCATGTCAATATATGGCAAAAACCACCACAATATTGTAGTTAGCCTCCAATTAAAATAAAGTTTAAAAAAAAGCTGATTTCAGCTCCTCATCACTTTGGCCTTATCCTGAACAGCTGTTGTGCAGAAGTTTTGGTTAGGTTAAAACATATAAAACAAGTAATCAAAAAACCTGTTATTCAGTGGAATGAAACCTAGATTGAGAGTCTTAAGAAACGTGTAGAACTTGGCCCATGTAGAAGTCTCTCTAAATCCCATAGAAGGCTTCATGGGGACCAGCCTGGGACTTATTACTTAAATACTCTCTGTCTCTACTCCTTAAATACTTCCTCATACTAACATTCAAGAATGTTTTAAAACTAAAATGTTTATCCCAGTGCACCCGGGGGGAAATAAGTACTGGTGGATAGGTTTGTAGGCTCCTGACTGAATATTCACTTACTTCTCAACAAAGACTTCACAAAATGGAATTTGAATTCACTCAAGTAATTTACTTTGTTTTCAAAGACAGATGAGACTCCTTTGAAGGAGGCTGTCACACAGATTTTACATTTCAGATATGTCTCCTTTGTTCATGTGTTTGCAAACACAGGAGATAATGTAGCTCTCCATCTGGAACTTCAAGGATAACACAAGAGACAGCTGAATGTGCAAAGTGAAAATCAATTTTAAAAGCAAAATGTGTAGATGCTGCACATTGTTTTGTTTTGTTTTTTCTTAGTTTCTAGTCATTCTTTGGGGGGATTTTCAGTCTCTACCCATTATATACATGCATTGTAAAGCATTCAAACAGTACAAAATATTTGCATCCCCATCTCTCTTTCCCAAATGCCACACCTCTCCTCAGAGGGAACCATTGTTAATAATTGGTCATTTCTAGATTTTTCAAATTATGTACACACACATATCTGTACATACTTGTAGTTAGATATTATTTTAAACTATTTAAAGAATAATACATATATAAAGTATGCATACCATAATTTTGCAGCTTAATGAATTGTCACAAATGTAGTATGCCATTATAACAACTCTCCTAGTCAAGAAATAGAACGCTATCAGCTCCTCAGAGGCCCTCTACATACCAATCTACTTAAAATTTTTGTACATAAATGCAACATAAGATATATATTTTCTGCCATTTACTTTACCCATTTAAGAATGTTTTGATGCCAAGAACATATATACTTGTTACACTACTATATAATATCCTTTAGTACAGGCTTCACATAACTTATGTAACATACCCCATTAATAGACACTTAGCTTATTAAAATGACTTTGTATAACATTCCAAGTTCATCTTTCAATTCTTTGTTTTATCAAAATAAAATTCATAACTTTGGACCTTTATTTTACCCAAAATAACTGCCAACATAAGATTAGAAAAATCCATATGTTGTAAGGGCTTCCCAGGTGGTGCTAGTGGTAAAGAGCCTGCCTACCTGTTTCAGTATTCTCACCAAGGCTAATTTCAACTGACCAACTTGACCTCACTGAACACAGTGCTTAGAAAAGAGGCAGATAATTAACTCTTAGGAGCAGTTGCAAAATGGCTCCAGTACACTCTATGGGGTCTGCAATAAGATAGTAACTACATGACAGCATAGAAAGTTGTAAAAAGAACCATGAATAGGGGCTACTTTTTTTAACAAGGAGAATGGAAATTTGAAATAATACCCAAAGGTAAGGAGAAGTGAAGAAACGTCTTGGGTATGTTTTAAATAGGACTAAGTGTCCAAGCAGTGCCTTTCTGTTTCAATCAGCCACGTACATGAGGGGTTGAGCTGTCCACTCATCAGGGAAATGTTAATATTCTATCAATATAATTATCACAAGTTATGGTGGAAAGATGTATATGGTAGAATTACACTTCTTCTTGTCTGGAACAATCAGTGGGGAGAAGGAACAACCCTCAAAGAAATCAACAAAAATTGAAATAGGGCAGTTAGATAGAGCATCTCTCAAAAGGAACTTTAAGTCAAAACAGCTCACATGATAGGCTGTTCCTGGTATTCAGGGAAACTAAACAGGGAAGGGAAAGTTAAAGGAAGAGAGCTTTAAAAAGCAAACCATGATTAGAAAGGAGAAAAATGGTCATTACACATCCTAATGTTCAAAAGTGAAAGCTGAGCGCCGAAGAATTGATGCTTTTGAACTGTGGTGTTGGAGAGTCCCTTGAACTGCAAGGAGATCCAACCAGTCCATCCTAAAGGAGATCAGTCCTGGGTGTTCATTGGAGGGACTGATGTTGAAGCTGAAACTCCAATACTTTGGCCACCTGATGCGAAGAGCTGACTCATTAGAAAAGACCCTGATGCTGGGAAAGATTGGGGGTAGGAGGAGAAGGGGACGACAGAGGATGAGATGGCTGGATGGCATCACCGACTCGATGGACATGAGTTTGGGTAAACTCCTGGAGTTGGTGATGGACAGGGAGGCCTGGTGTGCTGCAGTTCATGGGGTCACAAAGAGTCGGACACGACTGAGCGACTGAACTGAACTGATGCATCCTAATGTTCAAAAGTTATTCTAGAGCGAGTCAGGAAGAGACTGGGGGTGGGTAGAGAGATTTAAAGTCTTTTCTAAGCAAGACACAAAATCCAAAAGTCATCGAAGAAACAACTGATAAACTTGATCATGTGAATAGAATATGAAAAGGCAAATATATACTGTCAACTAAGTGTAAATGAACAAACACACCAAAACCCTAGATATTTCATGTTGCCAAAATCAGTCCCTGTTGATGACTCTCACACCATGTTAGTTTTCTGTCATTGTCTATTTTAATTGGCTAGGGCTGCCATAACAGAATACCACACAGAAATTTATTTTCTCACAATTCTTGAGGCTAGCAGTCCAAGATCAAGGTGCCAGAAAAGTTGATTTCTGCTGAGGCTTTTTTCTTTGTTCTACAGATGACTGCCCTCTTGCTTGTCCACATGTGGCCTTTTCTCTGTGAATGCGTGGAAAGAGACAGAGATCTCTGGTGTTTCTTCCTCTTATTCTTCTTCCTCCTATAAGGTTAGAGTCTCACCCTTATGAGCTCAATTATCTCCTTAAAGGTTCTGTTTTCAGATACAGCTATCTTGAGAGTTAGAGCTTCAACATACAAACTTTGGAGACAATTCAGTCCATGACACTGGCACAACACTGTATACAAATTTATCACTTTAAACAAACAGAAATTTATTATCTCATAGTTCTGTTCAGTCAGATATCTAGGTTAGTTTTTCTGTTCCATGTTTCACAAAGATGAAATCATAATTTTGATGTCTGAGTTGTTGTTGAGAAGCTCTGCTTTCCAGTTTATTTGGGTTGTTGGCAGAATCCAGTTCCATGCAGTTGAAGTTCCCTGTTTCCTTGCTGGCTGTCATTTGTGGACTAGCTCAGATGGTAAAAAATCTGCCTGCAATGCAGAAGACCTGGGTTCAATCCCTGGGTAGGGAAGATCTCTTGGAGAAGGGAGTGGCAATTCACTCCAGTGTTCTTGCCTGGAGAATTTTTTCATGGACAGAGGAGCCAAGTGGGCTACAGTCTATGGGGTTGCAAAGAGTCAGACATGACTAAGTGACTAACTTCACTTCACATAGTATCTAGAGGCCTCTCTCAGCTCCTTACATGCAGGCCCTCTGTCTTAGAGACAGGAACAGTAGTGAGTCAAATTCTTCTCATACTTGAAATCTCTTTGACTTCTTGTTTTGTGTTTCAAGGTATCATGTGATTAGATTGGGCTTCCCTAGTGGCTCAGCCGGTAAAAACTCTGCCTGCAATGCAGGAAACCAGGGTTCGATCCCTGGGTTGGGAGGATCCCCTGGAAAAGGGAATGGCTACCAATTCCAGTATTCTTGCCTGGAGAATTCTTGCCTGGTGATTAGATTGAACTTACCTGTATGCTGCTGCTGCTGCTGCTGCTGCTACTGCTGCTGCTGCTGCTGCTGCTGCTAAGTCGCTTCAGTCGTGTCCAACTCTGTGCAACCCCACAGACGGCAGCCCACCAGGCTCCGCCGTCCCTGGGATTCTCCAGGCAAGAACACCGGAGTGGGATGCCATTTCCTTCTCCAATGCATGAAAGTGAAAAGTGAAAGTGAAGTTGCTCAGTCGTGTCCGACTCCTAGCGACCCCATGGACTGCGGCCCACCAGGCTCCTCCGTCCATGGGATTTTCCAGGCAAGAGTACTGGAGTGGGGTGCCATCGCCTTCTCCGCTTACCTGTATAGTTAAAGCTAATATCCTGATTTAAGGTCTGTAATCTTAATCACATCTTCAAATTCCTTTTCGCCATGTAATATAATATCTTCACAGCTTCTGTGGAGTAGAGCAAAGAAAATGTTGGGAGTCCATTATTCAGTTTACCACAGAGCTTCAAATATATCCAAGAGACATTTATGGAAACATTAAACAATAATGGTGACAGAAGATCTTAATTTATTTGTTCTAGGCTTATGAGGCTAGTTCTAGCATTTCATCATTCAGCATGATGGTGGATCTTAACTTGAGGGGTGTGTGTGTGTGTGTGTGTGTGTGTGTGTGTGTGTGTGTGTGTTGCGTGTCAAAATTCTTTATTAATATATGTATATTTAAAAATATCCACATATCCTTATTTTATACCTTTTAAAAATCAATAATGGGTGTTTGGATGTTCAACATTTTCTTATGTCTTTGTGGCATCTACTATAATGCCTATTTGTTTCCTTTGACCTATTAATATGGTCCATGAGTTATATTATTTATATTAATATTTTCTTATCCTTACATAAGGGAGTTGTTTCAATAATCCATACTATGTGATATTTTTCTTCATATTTTTTAGATACAATTTTCTATCTTGTCTTATTCATTCATTTCAGGGTTATGGTGATCTCATATGGTGATGATTTCCTTCTCCTGTACTCAGGAACTATTTAACTATTACAGCAGTTACATGAGATTTAAGAGGTTAAAATAATTCATCTGAAAATCACTTGAGCCTAGCATATTTTCAGAGAAAGCCTCTTCAATAATTTTCTTAATTTTTTCCTCTTTTGTGGAATTATTGGATCAATGCCTCATTAAAATAGAACAAAAATCTAGTCTTTCATGCATCTATACACAAACGTTGAATGAACACGACATATCAATATTTAAAATTTTGAATTAATTAATTAGTAAACTTGCTTCTTCTTTGTATTTTCTCTGAGTTGGATTGACAATAATGCTACTCAAAAAGGGACAAATATGTCCAAACTTTTTAATATTCATAATAGAGAAACTTGTCTCAGAAATATGTTCATAGGAATGGAATTTCATTAATTTCTTAATATTAATTTATGAGTTTTTTCCTAAAATAGAGAAAATGAAGCTAACCTTTCAAAATCTAACATCTATTTTTCATCAGATCTCAGTTCCAATAACTTCTTCTTTAAGGTTATAAATTTATAATATCTTTTGATGAAAGAAATGAATTAAAATCTAATGAATTCCCTAGAATGATTCTTCTTTGAAGAAAAAAATAAAATTCAAAACATCCTATTAAATTCAAAAAGTTTTCAGTGATTATTTTTTGTAAGTGTTCTATATACAAATCATCACCTTTTTCAAGGTCAATTATTGTTAAATTATGGAAAAATGTCACAATGGTCTCTAGAAACTTTTCTTCCAAGCTTTTAGTTTTCATTTTTGTTCTGCTTGCCATTGAAAAACATGTTGTGTTCTTTTCTTGCATGAAAGTATTAAAGTTATTAAAAATACAGAGGAGACCTGGGAAAAATACACCTGGATGTCTCTTTTGCATCTTTAAAATGTCAGGACCAAAAACACTAGTATTTTTCCAAAACTCAAATATTATTAACAGTATTTTCCCCCTTGATAGCCCTTGTATGTCAGTGTGCAATATATAATATATAACAAGAACAATATAATCAACTCATATGGTAAATAAAGGGAATAATTTTAAGTTTAGATTAAGTATTGTTCTTGTTGTTATTGTTCAGTCACTAAGTTGTCTCCGACTCTTAGCCACCTCATGGACTGCTGCATGCCAGACTCCTCTGTCCCTTACTATCTTCCAGAGTTTGATTTGAATCTTCACAAATTCATGTCCACTGAGTCGATGATGCCATCTAACAATCTCATCCTCTCTCATCCCCGTCTCCCTTTGCCTTCAGTCTTTCCCAGCATCAGGTCTTTTCCAGTGAGTCAGCTCTTTGCATCAGGTGACCAAAGTATTGGAGCTTCAGCTTCAGCATCAGTCCTTCCAATGAATATTCAGGACTGATTTCCTTTAGGATTGACTGGTTTGATCTTCCTGCTGTCCAAGGGACTCTCAAGAGTCTTCTCCAGCACTACAGTTTGAAAGCATCAATTCTTCAACGTTCAGCCTTCTTTATGGTCCTACTCTCACATCCATACACGACTATTAGAAAAACCATAGCTTTGACTATATGGACCTTTGTGGACAAAGTGATGTCTCTGCTTTTTAATATGCTCTCTAAATCTGTTACAGCTTGAAGAATGGTAAATAAATGAATGATATATCTTATGATCTATCCCAAATATGAGTGTGAGATTTAATTGCCTTTATACATCATATTCAGTTTGGCCTGTGACAACATGGTTGGTCACATTTCCCTAACTGCCCTAGAATTTTCTTAGATATGGTTTTGCAGCAGAAAATCTTGGCCCAATCTGATCAGACCAATCACTATGGTCTGATCCAAAGTAAGTACCTATATGTTTGCTTAATCCCAGACCTTGTATTAACAAGATGCCTGCTCAAATTGAGGCCACTGGTATTTGAGACAAACCCTAAATGATATGCTAAGTATTCTCATTTCTAAATCTCCCATGTCAGTGCTTGTAAAAGTGTGATCACAGATCACCAGCAGCAGTAGCTGGGAACTGCTACAAATGTAAATTCTCAGGCCTTACCATAGACCTACTGAATTTGGAGGTTAAAACACAGCAACCTGTGTTTCAACAAGCCTTCCAAGTGATTCTGATGTGCAACTGCTGCCCCGAGCAATAACTTCTTATTAAGTTCGATAGTCTGAGAGAAACATACACGAATTGCTCTGATTTAATTTATACAAAGGCCTCTAGTGAACTGCAGTTCAAAATAGGGAATGAGAAATTATTTATTGAAATGTGTTTCTGCACCTTTAAAATTTCTATTACACTATTCAAACCCCATGGATAGGAAGGTGATTTTTTAAGTGAAAAAATGCGATATAAAAAGGATGCAATTTTTGTGGAAATAGTCAATGTCTTTAAGAAAAAAATCAAAAACACCCTGTGTGTATTTAGTGTGAAACACTAAATTCCTCCAATGTCAGAGATAACATAGGATTGTTTTTGCTTAGTTATTGTGCAGAGGCCTTTAATCTATACCATGCTGACTCCTTTAAGGATCGAGGACTTGTCTTTTGTCCTGGGCTGTTGTTCTCATAGGGCATGTCTCCAGAAGTACAGGCATGGTCATTTTGCTGGATGGGCTGTAGAAGACATGCAGGCAGCCATTGGGTTGGAAGGCCCTCACAAAAAGAGTTTTGAAAACAGTGGACATGACTTCTTTGCACAGGAACAGAGGGAACTGGCCAGGCTTCCACCAAGCTCCATCTCCCTTAGATCCCTGACCACTTCCAAATTCATGATGTGCATCCCCCCAACAAAGCCCCTCATGGAAACTCCCAAAGATGAGGCACGATTCTCTTCTCCTTCTAATCACTTCTGTGGCAAAAATTCTCCTCCAAGACTTCCCTTTTGATTCTTGGAAGCACAGTGTGGAATAAAAATGATTACTGTTTATAACTTTGCTTTCTCTGTATATTTATGCTGCAACAATATTTGTTCCCCTCAAAGCTATGGGTAGGGGTGTGTATCAGACTGACCAGGAAAAGATTGGAAAGGGCAGGAGAAAAGAAAAATCTCTAAGATTAGTATTTCAAGATCTCTTACCACTACACTCAGGAAAAACAAACCAAAAAAAAAAAAAACAAAGCAAATCTGCTGACTCATGCTCTTCATTTTTGTGCTTCAGTTGCAGGACTTTGTTTTGAATCAGTGGCTTCATTTCAGCTAGGCAACCTGATGGGAACTCTTCCTACTCCCTCCTATTGTTAAAAGTTCTAATTCTGAGGTTGTTTTGCTCCATTGTGCGTGTGTCTGCTCTTGTGAGCCAACTCAAATTCCTTTGGGAAGCAGACATAGTATAAATAATAGAAGAAGTAATGAAAATCTGGTCTCAGGGCGTTATGTCCTAAGGCAAAACTGCAAAGTTGCAAATAAACTTGTGCTCTAAAATGCCAATTCTTTAAATATGAATTATTTTACTTATTTAATGGAGTGTTAAGCTTTGGAATCAGATTTCTTGAGATCTTTCCAGTGCAACTACTTTTCATTTATACGACAACGTTTTCCTCATCAGTAAAACAGGAAGAGTAATAATTTCCCTCTGATATGGTAGTTGTTAACTTAGATAAGCTATATGTCAAGTGTTTTCCATCTTGCCTGGAACTTAATAAACGCCAAGTGAATGCTAACTGTGGCCAGTATTGCTGTCATTGTGAGTTACTGACAAATTTGTTCAAAATAATATTTAGAAGAGCTGCAGAGATACATGCAGATCATAACATGTCATAATTAGAAGACTGTGAAAAAGACTAAGAATATGGGTAGTTATGATTGTTTAGGCTGATTACTCCTGTGTTATTTTGATTGTATCTTTAATAACTATCTTTGTCATTGGAATTATAGTCAATTTTCAAATAATTTTTAACATTTTTGAGTTATTAAGAAGATGGCTTTTTGCTTTCTCATATCTGCTAATAGTCTAAATAAAGATTTCTCCAAATGTTCGGAAATAAATAGGCATTATTACATATATTCTAACACATGCATATGGTCTAAATATTACCATGTCCAGGGCACTAGTGGTCACAAGCAGCAAATTTATAGCATCTCTCTAAGAAACAGCCCATGTCATCTTCTAGAGAAAAGGTGCATGTACTAACCTGCACACTGGTTTACTTGAATGACCAGAAAGCATCATATAAATGAAGCTACTCAGAGACTTTTAAGAAATTCAGATTCCTGAGCCTAGGACAAAGCTATTGAGTCATACTCTTCCAACATGAGAGTAATCACAAGATTTTTCATAACCTGGCCTCTCCTATTAGAATAAATAATAATATTGACTATAATAAGAGGTGTATTGATGGTCACAACTAGAGGCACCTTATAATTTAATCATAGGGAAGCAATAAAAAGAATCCCATTAGAATTGGGTGCCAGAGAAATGGTTATGATAGGCTAGAAAAAGCAAAGAAATTGATAATAACTGCTGAAGTTAAGATTGGAAAAGAAATAGGATTGATGAAGTATTCCTTCTTGTATCAGCAAGGAGGAACTATACTTTACATATGATAGATCCTGTTCTCCAGTAAACTTTGCTCTTCACACATAATTTCAGGGGAAAAAAAAAAAAGGACTTCATTTTGAATGCTACCATTTTGTATGTAAAATTGACAAGGAGAGATGTTCAGCTGATTCAGTCATTCTGAATATCTATTTTGTGATCCTGGAGAATCCTTCCCCCAAAATTGACCTCACTTTTATTCATCTAAAACTTCACCCACACCCTCCTGCCCAAAGTCAGATGTACAGTTGACATAAAATAGATTTGGACCCTCATCTTTCTCTCAAATTCTTCTCTAACTCTAAATCAAAAATAAAGGAAAGGAAATAAATCATCTCACCAGAGTGAAAGCATCACACCCTTCTGCTGCTGACAAGAACAGTCTTTATCCCAAGTGTCTTCATAAATTGCTGGTTTAAAGAAGAAAGAGAATTATACAGGACCTTTCTCTTCAGTGACAGTATTTTTTAAATCATTTTTTTTTAAAAAACATAATGACTATGGGCACTGGAAATGGCTGCTTAGATTAATAATCTATCCACTTTATTCTGTTTATTTTAAAATTACAGCTTCTCCTTTAGTCATATTTTAAGCAACTAATGTCTACCAGTTGAGAAGAAATTCTACTATTTGCTTTGTGTCTTTTCTTGGAAACTGATTCTATATTTGTATCGCTATGAGGCAGTTGATACAGTCTGAAGTTCCCATTTGTTTGTATTCAGCATTGCACTTCAAGGCACCTCTTGCTACTAGTGGATTGATTCCATTATCTCATAAAGGTTATTTTGATGTCTTTTTCTCAACGTATTCAGCTGTTCTCTCCCTTTTTCTGAGATTCAAGAGGAAGTAATTTTAATTTTCAAGAGCATAATTGACAATAATACTGGGCATTTCACAGAGTTCTGCTTTTTCACCACTATTCTTACTAATTTTATCAATAAATATTGAATGCTTGCTCTGTTCAAATGTTCTAAGTGACTTAGCTCTCCTATTCCTCCTCATAACCCTCTTATGCAGGTGGGAGTATTGGCCCTATTTTACAGATGAGGGCAATGAGTTATGCAAGAATGTTAAACCATCCGCTCAGAGTCACACAGGTTAATAGATGCAGACAGGGGACTTGAACCCACATCTAGATGAATGTAGAGCTGACTTTATACTACCTTGCATGTGTACTATCATTGTGTAGTAGTTTTAGATTTGTAAATTCTGTATTTATAATAGCCTGAATTATGTTCCTCAGGGACATCAGGTTCTAATCCCTGGAACCTGTAAATGTGCCCTTACTTGGAAAAAGAGTCTTTGCAGATGTAATTAAGTGAAGAATTTTGAGAGAATGAGATTATCCCAGTTATCCAAAAGGGCCCTAAAAACAATCACAAGTACCCTTATGAGAGGGAAGCAGAGGGAATTAGACAAAAACAGAAGAGGAGAAGGAAATGTGGAAATGGAGGCATGCACTGGAGTCATAAGGTCAAAAGCCAAAGAATGCCAGAAGCCATAGGAAACTAACAAATATTTAAGGAATCATGTGTTACTTCTTTGCTAATTCTGTCAACAGAAGAGAGAAGGTACCTTGGTAATGATAACCTTACCTGTTAATTAGTCTGATATTTTTTCAAGTTGGCTCCATACTTCCATATTTCCCTTCATTATTTTAATTTTATGTATTTATGGCTGTGCTGGATCTTTGTTGCTATGCGTGGGCTTTCTCTAGTTGCAGTGCGCGAGGACTAACCCTAGTTGTGATGTAAGGGCTTTGCACTGCTTTGGCTTCTCTTGTTGCAGAGCACAGGCTCTAGAGTGAAGGCTCAGTAGCTGCAGCCACAGGTTTAGTTGCCTGTAGCATGTGGAATTTTTTCCAGACCAGGGATTGAACCCATGTCTCCCACACAAACTGGCAAGCGGATCCCCAACCACTGGACCACCATGGATGTCCCTCCCTTCATTAGTTTAAAACAAAAGTAAGGTATACACATGGAAAAGTGAAAATGTATAACTCTAGAGAGTAGGTACGAAAAAGAAAATTAAAACTGAAGTCATTAATTCTTAACTCCTCATTTCATTTTTAACTCCTATCTAAAGCACATTTGATCAGCATATACCCAGAACTTACTCTATTTTATGTCCTTGGAGCTGCTGTTTCTTTCTTGGCCATGCTTTGATGATGTAGGATGGTCTAGTGCCTGAGAAGCAGCCCAATTTGGCAGTTCCCTTGAAGTTCCCTGCAGTTGTGACTATGTGCAATTTACCCCCCACCCCGGGTGTCATACTGGCAGCCTCTTTAAGAGCTTCTTGATGAAAAAAATGCATTCCCTAAAAGTTTAGCTTCCTGCATTTCTGAATTCTTGTGGGAGAAACTGGAGGAGGAAAACCATCAGAATAGTTTCTCATTACTGATCATCTCTTCCCCTTTTCCTCCTCTTAACTTACCGGCATCAGGATAAAGTTTTTTACTTCCTTATGTGAAAAAAAAAAATTTCTGCATCCATCAGTTATTTCTTTTAGTTTGATTTCATATTCCAATTACCTTATGAAACAATTTGTACTTAAAAAATCTTGGGTGATATCATAAACCATTTTCTAAAAGTGTTTAAAAATTGTTTTAACATTTAAATAGAAAATTTAATATGTTTAAACATAAATATGATTATTTTGTTACTATTTGCATATCTTTTCCTGACTTTTGTCTTCTTGTTCTTACTCTTATTTAGTATCACTAAATTTCTACTCGAAATTTTCTGATCTGTCTAGGGAAAGACAAATAGCTTCTTAATATTCCAGCTCTTTCTAATCCATTCATAAGTATAAATGTACTGAAGCCATCAATTATTATGAGTTGAATTGTGTTCCCTCCCCAAAAGTATGTTTGAATCCTTATCCTTAGTTTCTCAAAAACGTGCCTGATTTAGAGACAGGGTCTTTACAGAAGTAATTAAGTTTTATTTATTTATTTATTTTGATTGCACCATGTGGCATATGGGACCTTAGTTCCCTGACCTAGGATCAAATCCAACTCCGAGTGGACCATCAGTATAGTCCTAGAAGTAATCAAGTTTCAATAAAAGTTCATTAAAGTGGGCTCTAATCCAACTTTATGACTGCTGTCCTTATTAAGAGAGAAATTTGGACACAGAGACAAACGCACACAGAGGAATGAAAATATGAAGATACACAGGAAGAAGTTGGTGATGAAACTGAAATTGTGGGTCGAGAAGCCCAGGAATGCTGCAGGTTACTCACAAGTACCGGTAGCTGGAGAAAGCAAGGAAGGATTGTTCCCTAGAGCCTACAGAGGGAGCACAGCCCTGCCAACACCTTGATTTTGGCTGTCTGTCCTTTAGAATTGTGAGACAACAAGTTACACTTGTTTTGAAACACTCAGTTTCATTGGTAGAAAACTAATACATTGATAAATTTTTAAAAATCAATAAGTGTAGAAGTGTAATAAATTCTACAAACTAACACAAAAAGTATAAAGCAATTACCTTCAATAGAAAAATAAGTATCAGTTCAGTTCAGTCGCTCAGTCGTGTCCGACTCTTTGCGACCCCATGAATTGCAGCACTCCAGGCCTCTCTGTCCATCACCAACTCCCGGAGTCTACCCAAGCCCATGTCCGTCGAGTTGGCGATGCCATCCAACCATCTCATCCTCTTTCGTCCCCTTCTCCTCCTGCCCCCAATCCTACCCAGCATCAGGGTCTTTTCCAATGAGTCAACTATTCGAATGCAGTGGCCAAAGTATTGAAGTTTCAGCTTCAACATCAGTCCTTCCAATGAACACCCAGGACTGATCTCTTTTAGGATGGATTGATTGGATCTCCTTGCAGTCCAAGGGACTCTCAAGAGTCTTATCCAACACCACAGTTCAAAAGCATCAATTCTTCAGCACTCAGCTTTCTTCACCGTCCAACTCTCACATCCATACATGACCACTGGAAAAACCATAGCCTTGACTAGATGGACTTTTGTTGGCAGAGTAATATCTCTGCTTTTAAATATGCTATCTAGGTTGGCCATAACTTTCCTTCCAAGGAGTAAGCGTCTTTTAATTTGATGGCTGCAATCATCATCTGCAGTGATTTGGGAGCCCAAAAAAATAAAGTCTGACACTGTTTCCACTGTTTCCCCATCTATTTGCCATGAAGTGATAGGACCAGATGCCATGATCTTAGTTTTCTGAACGTTGAGCTTTAAGCCAACTTTTTCACTCTCCTCTTTCACTTTCATCAAGAGGCTCTTTAGTTCTTCTTCGCTTTCTGCCATAAGGGTGGTGTCATCCACATATCTGAAGTTATTGATATTTCTCCCAGCAATCTTGATTCCAGCTTGTGTTTCTTCCAGCCCAGCATTTCTCATGATGTACTCTGCATATAAGTTAAATAAGCAGGGTGGCAATATACAGCCTTGACATACTCCTTTTCCTATTTGGAACCAGTCTGTTGTTCCATGTCCAGTTCTAACTGTTGCTTCCTGACCTGCATACAGGTTTCTCAAGAGACAGGTCAGATGGTCTGGTATTCCCATCTCTTTCAGAATTTTCCACAGTTTCTTGTGATCCACACAGTCAAAGGCTTTGGCATAGTCAATAAAGCAGAAATAGATGTTTTTCTGTTACTCTCTTGCTTTTTCAATGATCCAGCGGATATTGGCAATTTGATCTCTGGTTCCTCTGCCTTTTCTAAAACCAGCTTGAACATCTGGAAGTTCACGGTTCACGTATTGCTGAAGCCTGGCTTGGAGAATTTTGAGCATTACTTTACTAGCATGTGAGATGAGTGCAATTGTGCAGTAGTTTGAGCGTTCTTTGGCATTGCCTTTCTTTGAGATCGGAATGAAAACTGACCTTTTCCAGTCCTGTGGCCACTGCTGAGTTTTCCAAATTTGCTGGCATATTGAGTGTAGCACTTTCACAGCATCACCTTTGAGGATTTGAAATAGCTCAACTGGAATTCCATCACCTCCACTAGTTTTGTTCGTAGTGATGCTTCCTAAGGCCCGCATGACTTCACATTCCAGGATGCCTGGCTCTAGGTGAGTGATCACACCATCGTGATTATCTGGGTCATGAAGATCTTTTTTGTACAGTTCTTCTGTGTATTCTTGCCACCTCTTCTTAATATCTTCTGCTTCTGTTAGGTCCATACTACTTCTGTCCTTTATCAAGCCTATCTTTGCATGAACTGTTCCCTTGGTATCTCTAATTTTCTTGAAGAGATCTCTAGTCTTTCCCATTCTGTTGTTTTCCTCTATTTCTTTGCACTGATCACTGAGGAAGGCTTTCTCATCTCTCCTTGCTATTCTTTGGAACTCTGCATTCAGATGGGAATATCTTTCCTTTTCTCCTTTGCTTTTCACTTCTCTTCTCTTCCCAGCCATCTGTAAGGACTCCTCAGACAGCCATTCTGCTTTTTTGCATCTCTTTTCCATGGGAATTGTCTTGATCCTTGTCTCCTGTACAATGTCACGAACCTCTGTCCATAGTCCATCAGGCACTCTGTCTATCAGATCTAGTCCCTTAAATCTATTTGTCACTTCTACTGTATACTCATAAGGGATTTGATCTAGGTCATACCTGAATGGACTAGTGGTTTTCCCTACTTTCTTCAATTTAAGTCTGAATTTGGCAATAAGCAGTTGATGATCTGAGCCATTGTCCATGTTTTTAAAGAATGACAGTCTACATCAAATATCACCATCCCAAAGGACCATGTGGAGTCAGAGAAATTGAGAAGGAACAATTGAAGAAATCAATCATTTCAATCCAGCATAGTTGCCTATGTCCCAAGATGTCTTGCAATTAACCACTCTATTGAAAAACAGTTCCATGATCTCAGAATTTTGCCTTTTTGAGGAATCTCAGAGATTATCTTGTAATTTTTGCAGGGATCCCTTGTGACTCACTAAGCTATACCACCTTGATGGAACCTTCCTTAACCTTGAGAGAACTGACCCCACCACCTTTTCTGACATCATGATTCCCTTGTGAAGATACATTTATCTCAGTCCCTCTCACACTGTATTTACAAATATTTGTTTCTGTTTCTTTCTTGTCCACTCATTTATTGCTTTCTAAAGGCTACGGATTGGCACAGAGTCGCTATTCCATACATATTTTTGGAAGAACAGAATTAACTGTAATCTATAGATGTCAACTGACTCACAAAGCCACTGTAACCTGTAATAGTCTCCATTTTCTTCTCTGACAAACACAGTGGCTTAAATCAGCACAAAGCTATTATCTTACTGTTATTGGGTTCAGAAATCCAAAGTCAGTCCTAATGGTTTCAAATTGAAGCACAGACAGGGCTGCTTTCTCTGGTGGATCTGAAGGGAGAGTTTGGTTTCTTGCCTTACTCAGCTTCTAGTGACTGCCTGTCTTCCTTGGCTGGTTTCCCTATACTCCACCATCAAAGGCAGCAGTGTAGGATTTTCCAATCTCTCTCTCAGACCTCTCTCCTCCCTTGACTCTTATCTTCCATCATTCTTCTTATAAGAGTCTTTGTGTTTATGGTGGGCTTGCCTGGATGATCCAGATAATCCATCTCAAGATCCTTATCCTAATCATGTCCACAAAGTCTCATTTGCCATGAGAGGAAACATATTCACAGGTTACAGGGATTACAAGATGTACATTTTTAGGGGGACCATTATTTGCCCTCAATAGTCAAACCACTTCTTCTGGACTCTCCTTTGGTTTTGCCTAACCCTTACAGTAAATACTCTGATGGCAACTGCATAGCATATTCAGCCCAAGTTTATCCTCATGAATCAAGATGTCCATAGTAAAATGTTAAATGTCCTTACAGTTATCATAAATGCTGGGCTTCCCAAACTGAGTTCATCTCTGCTTGTCATTTTTATCTTTTATTGAATATTGGCTCATCAGGGGCCACAGAAGTCTCTAGCTAGGAAGCTTGGGATGTTACTTGTCTCCTCTTCTTCACTTAACCCCGCTCTAGTCAATTGTCGTGTTTTGCTGATTTCACTTCCAAGTTGTGCCTCAAATCTTTCTTTCTCTCATTACTCTTCATGCTATGTTATAAGTCAGTCTCTCATCAGTTAAAATCTGGGCAGTCAAATTTCTTATGTGTCTACCTAGCTCTGGTCATGTCCTCTTTAATCCATGCTCTTATCTGCAACAGAGGGCTTATTTCATAGCTGTATCTGACCCATTTAAAACTTTTTCTGGCTTCTCACCAGCTATAGAGTCACACACAAGCTCTTTCACTTGGCACTCAAAGCCTTCCATGATGTGACTCCTCTCTACCTCTCTGAACTCATTTCCCTTCACCCTTCACCTCAAGGTGGAATTAACTCCTTGGATCCAGTTTTGCTCCAGGTTTTACCATTGGATGAGACTGAAGCCCTTTGCTGACTGAGAACACTTTCTTGCTCAGCTGTTTTTTACCCCTCATTCTGCTTCCTTTGTTCTTGTTCTCCAGGTATGTATGGTTAGTACATACCTTTCATAAGAATCCACATCTCAGAGTCTTCCTTAGGGAACTCGGCCTAAAATGCAATCTCATTCATCCCAGAAAATCCCTTCCCTCACTTCCCCCGGACTTTCCTCCTGCCTCATCAGCTTCAGTGTCATCACATAACCATGTCTATACTGGTAAGGGAAATAGCAATACTGAAATTACCTTTTCCTGTTATCTGAGATGGAATTATTTGCAGGAATCAATCATTCAAACTACTGCAAATATCAATGGATGTGATCAGCTCTGTAGGAAGATTTTATTCTTCCCATAATTTACTCAGCATGGGGCACTAGTGAGTCACTTTCTGTGTTGGTTCCCCCACCTTGAATCTGAAATTGCAGGAAACTGTGATGGGGATACATTATTTTATTTAAGTGAGAAAGCTCTTGGTAATCTTAGAGAAACAGTACTTTTCCAGCTTGCCTAACTCTCAGGCAATTCCAATGCCCTAAGTCTCTAAAGTAATTTTTAAATTTTTAATGGGAGAACATTACTTCTTTGGGAGATGACTCTACTAAAGAATCATACCACAGTTCATGATTTCCACTGCACAATGGCACAGAGTTGACAAAGAAAGCTTCATTTCTTTGCAGAGCATAACTCTGCTAGGAAATGCTGTGAGAGTTAACAACCAGTCTTGTCCTGAAATCAAAAGGTCAGGACAAAACATAAAAATCAAAGTGGCTCAGTCTATTATGAACAAAAACTCATGTGAAATAAGTTTTTCCAGACATCCATGACATCACCAGGAACAATAAAAATTATCTGCTGTTTCAAGTGAAGATGTTAGGAAATTGGAGCAAATGGGGTGAAAATGGGGTGGTTTCTTCTCTAATGTTCTCTGAATTACCTCTTCCTATTTTTTATGCTCCCTCCTTGGGGTAAAACTCTATACTTTCTCTTTTCTCATTGTAAGAGAACAGTGAAATGAAAAAAGAATTGAGTTGACAGCCAGGAAGACAAAATACTTATTATCTGGAAAAAGCAAAATATACAGCCTTCACTCTTTTTTGCTTTCAATTTTCAAGCTCTTAAAATGGAGTTTTGGGAGTTTTATTTTGTGTTGCCCATTTTTTAGGAACAAACATGAAGATGAATGTGAGTATTAGAAAAGTAAAACAAATGCCTTACAAGGAGGAAGCAGCTAAATCATATACTGGCTGGTGTGTCATTATTTTAGAGAAAGGAAAAGAAACTGTAAGATTTAGGGTCCTTAGTCTATATGTATATGTAATGGCTTATTCATTTTGCTATACAGTAGAAGCTAACACAACATTGTAAAGCAACTATATTCCAATAAAAAGCAATTTAAAATTAAATATATAAAAATGAATTTATTTATACGGCTTGTTCATGTGTCACTCTGTTTTGAGGGAAATTCATTCTTATGTTTTCAATAAATATGTTTACCTCTGGGCTTGTTCCCTAAGATACAAGAAAATGATTCTTCTCATTCCTTTTGTATGAAACATTTATTGATGATGCCAAGTAAGCTTTAAATTGAGTAAAGATCATCTCTTTAAAAAAATGTAAGGTCTTTGATGGTGATAGTAATTTAATAGAGATACTTTTCTAACATAGGAGGCTTCACAATGACGGAAAAACATAAAGTCCCGTAGGAGGCTAGGAACTTGAGTCTGTTTCCTGCCTTATTTTTTGCTCATTAGGTGAACTTTGGCAAGTCATTTAGCCTCTCTGCTTTTAAATTTCTTACTTTATGCCACCCCCAAATATGCCATTTTGGTATAGTGAGTATTTTGAATTAGTTACTTAAGAAAGAGCTGGTTCAAGAAGAACATTCTGATGCTACTCTCTCCTCCTGAAAACAAGAAGTAACTCTCTCACGTGAAAGGTAGCCCCCCTGTACCAGAAGGGTTAAAGTCATCCTCATCACTAAAAACTGGGGATTTAAGGCCAAGGAGGCTATACAACAAAACCTGTTACCTCTTAACAAACCAACTACCCCAAGTCCAAACTTATTTGTCCTGCCAATTTTTCACAAATTTATTGTTTTAAAGGTATAAAACTTGCCTACTTTGGTTACTTCTTTGAGTCTCTATTTTTTTGTAAGGATCCCATACATACAGAATTAAATTTGTTTTTCTCCTGTTAATCTGTCTTATGGCAATTTAATCACAGGCATACCTCATTCTGTGGTTCTTTGCTTTATTGCATTTTGCAAATATTGGCTTGTCTTTACAGACTGAATATTTATGGCAGCCCTATATCCAGCAAGTCTATGACACTATTATTCCAACAGCATTTACTCACTTTTTACCATTGTGTTATAGTTTGGTAATTCTCACACTATTTCAAACTTTTTCATAATTATTATAATTTTTGAGGTGATCTGTGATCAATCAATCTCAGGAACCAACCCGGGCTTGTTTATTATTTGAAGTTGCAGTTGTAATTGTTTTGGGGTGCCATGAAATGTATACATATAAGATGGCAAATAATAAGCATTTTGTATATTCTTACCGTTTCACTGACCAGCCAGTTCCCCATCTCTCTACCTCCCTTCAAGTCTCCCTATTCCTTGAGACAGAGTTAATATTGAAATCAGTCCAGTTAATAACCCCATAATGACCTCTAGGTATTTAAGTAAAAGGACAATTTGCATGTCTCTCACTTTAAATCAAAAGCTAGAAATGATTAAGTGCAAAGAGCAAGGCATGCTGAAAATTGAGATAGGTCGAGTGCCAAGCTTCTTGTACCATACGCTTAGCCAAGTTGTGGATGGAAAGGAAACCTTCCTGAGGAAAATTATAGGTGCTACTCCAGTGAACATGTGAATGACAAGAAAGGAAACTGTCTTATTGCTGATACACTGATATTATCTGAAGAGAAGTTCAAATCAGCCACAATATCTCTTAAACCGAAGCCTAGTCCAGAGCAAGGTCCTCTCTTCAATTCTATGAAGACTGATGAAGACGAGGCAGCTGCAGAAGAAAAGTTTAATGCCAGCAGAGATTGGTTCCTAGGATTGAAGGAAAGAAGCCATCTCCATAATATAAAAATCCGAGGTGAAGCTACAAGTGCTGATGTAGAAGCTACAGCAAGTTATCCAGCAGATCTAGCCAAGATCACTAATGAAGGACGCTACTCTAACAACAGATTTTCTATGCAGGTGAAACAGCATTATCCTGGAAGAAGATGCCATCTGGAACTTTCACAGCAAGAGAAAAAATCAAGCTTCAAAGGACAGGCTGACTGTCCGGTTAGGGACCAATGCAGCTGGTGACTTTAAGCTGAAGCCATTGCTTATTTTTAGCGTTCTAAAAGTCGTAGGGCCTTTAAGAATTATGCTAAATCTTGTCTGTATTCTATAAATGGAATGACAAAGCCTGGAAGACAGCTCATCTGTTTACAACGTAATTTGCTGAATGTTTTAAGCCCATTGTTGAGAGCTATTGCTCAGAAAAAAAGGCTTCCTTTCAAAATATTACTGCTCATTGACAGTGCATCTGGTCACTCAAGAGCTCTGATAGAGATGTACAAGAAGATTCATGTTGTTTTCATGCCTGCTAACACAATACCCATTCTGAAGCCCATGGATCAAGGAGTGATTTAGACTTCCAAGCTTTATTTTTCAAAAAATAAAGGCCTTATCTGCCATAGTGACTTCTCTGATGGATCTGGGCAAAGGCAATTGAAAACTTTTTGAAAAGGATTCATCATTCTGACTTTGAGGAGTTCAAGACTTCAGTAGAGGAAATAAATATAGAATGGTAAAAGCAGCAGGAGAACTAGAAGTTCTGAAGATGTGACTGAATGGCTGTAATCTCGTGATAAATCTTCAATGGATGAGGAGTTACTTCTTATGGATGAGCGAAGAAAGTGATTTCATGAAATGGAATCTACCTCTAGTGAAGGTGTTGTGATAATTGTTGAAATGACAAAAAATGGATTTAGAATATTGCACACACTTAGTTCATGAAGCAGCAGCAGAGTTTGAGATGACTGACTCCAATTCTGACAGAAGTTCTAATGTGGGTAAAATGCTATCAAACTGTATTGCATCCTACAGAGATATCACTCATGAAAAGGAAGAATCAATCAATGAAGCAAATTCATTGTTGTCTTATGTTAAAAAATTGCCACAACCATCTCAGTCTTTAGCAGCCACCTCCCTCATTAGTCAGTAGCCATCAACATTGAGGCAAGACCCTCCACCAACAGAAAGATTATGACTTGCCCAAGGTTCAGATGATGGTTGGCATTTTTGGGGAATAAAGTATACTTAATTAAGGTATATACACTGTTTTTTTCAGACATATTATTACACACTTAATAGATTACAGTATAGGGTAAATATAACTTTTATATGCATTGGGAAACCAAACAACTTGTGTGACTCACTTTATTGCAATATTTGCTTTATTGGGGGTAGTCTGGAACAGAACCTGCATATCACCAAGGTATGCCTGTAATTGGTCAGTCAAAGAACCTAGAAGAAAGGAAGGAAAACATTTTCTATGCCTAGAAAATATTGAGAAAATAATAATACTGATGTTAATTATAACAATGGTGACATTTACTGAGCACATGACACCCGCTATGTGAAATGTTACACATATATCTCATATTCTTTTCTCAAAACCTTTGATATAGATATTTCAATTCCCATTTCATAGAACTAGTATATCTATCAAGAGGAATTTGTCCCACAGGAGACCTAATCCAACTGACTTTTACAATAAGGAGAATTGATTATTTTCCATAATAGGAAGACTCAAACTCTGTTAATTCAGGAACTCAAGAAATCAGCAGGGGCCATGGTATTGACACCACTTCCTTCTTCCATCCTTGGCATGTGAATTTTGACTGTTCTCACTTGACCTTCTTCTCACGAGATAGTTCCCAGTCTTCTAGAAATCATACCCTCTTACAGTGGTGAACAACAACAAGAGGGGTTATTTATGGCCAGGAAAATGTCCTCATAATTCTCCCAGACTTTCTTTATATCTTGTTGCCAGAAATGGGTAAAATCTACATCTTCAAAACAATCTCCAGCAAGAGGCATGAAATTATTTTGATCTCTTCAGAAAAACTTAATTGATCTTTGGAACAAAGGAAAGGCTCAGCCATTCCTAAAGAATATAATTTGAAAACAGCTGAGCAGAAATAGGGGCAGGGCCCTGGTTGAGGGCCGAGCATCCTGACACGTGAACAAACAGAAATCCAAAAACAAATCAGTCCAGTTCAATCACTCAGTCGTGTCCAACTCTTTGAAACCCCATGGATTGCAGCACACCAGGCTTTCCTATCCAACACCAACTCTGGGAGGTTGCTCAAACTCATGTCCATCAAGTCGGTGATGCCATCCAACCATCTCATCCTCTGTCATCCCCTTCTCCTCCTGCCTTCAGTCTTTTCCAGCATCAGCTTCTTTTCCAATCAGTCAGTTCTTCACAACAGGTGGCCAAAGTATTGGAGTTTCAGCTTCAGCATCAGTTCTTCCAATGAATAGTCAGGACTGATTTCCTTTAGGATGGACTGGTTTAATCTCCTTGCAATTCAAGGGACACTCAAGAGTCTTCTCCAGCACCACAGTTCAAAAGCATCAATTCTTTGGCACTCAGCTTTCTTCAGCGTCCAACTCTCACATCCATACATGACTACTGGAAAAAAAAATAGCTTTACCTAGATGGATATTTGTTGGCAAAGTTATGTCTCTGCTTTTTAATATGCTATCTAGGTTCTTCATAACTTTTCTTACAAGGAGCAAACATCTTTTAATTTCATGGTGGCAGTCACCATCTGCAGTGATTTTGGAGCCCAAGAAAATAAAGTCTCCCTGTTTCCATTGCTTCCCCATCTATTTGCCACAAAGTAATGGGACCAACTCTCGGAGTTTACTCAAACTCATGTCCATTGAATCAGTGATGCCATCCAACCATCTCATCCTCTATTATCTCCTTCTCCTCCTGCCTTCAATCTTTCCCAGCATCAGGGTCTCTTCAAAGAATCAGCTCTTCGCATCAGGTGGAGAAAGTATTGGAGTTTCAGCTTCAGCATCAGTTCTTCTGAATGCTTAATGGCAACCAATGTCAAAATGACTCAACCACAGGACTTCCACCTGGGACTGTCACTTCCCCCAGAAAGAAGTCCTAGAAGCAGAAAATGTCATCCATAAATTGTGATGTAGTCATTGCTTATGTACAGGAATCCATGTTTTGGTCTGATAAAGACAGAAGAAATCTTATCACTTGAAAAATATATCTAGTTTTGACTTAAGCAATTGTCTGTGATTTTTTCCCCACCTTTTTATTTTCCAGGAAAACTTCAGCTTTGTCTTGATTTGTTTGGTGTGAAATTATGTAGCCACACTTTACCCCAGTCAGTCAAAAAAAAAATTGTTTCAAGCTGGGCAGAAAAGTACTATAATAGTTGTTTTTACCACCAAGGTTAGGTTTAAATAGCATTCAACAAATCAAAACCAACAAAAATAGCAAGAATTTGATTTGACTGGGACAGAAATATTGGGAAATAGAGTTGGCAGAGACTCATTCCCTAATTAGATGGACTGCCAAGAGCAACACAGTTTAATGTATTTAAAAATCTTAAAGTTTTTGATTTTAAAAAGTCATAATGTTTATTAATGGTAAAACATATAGAAATACTCACATATGGAAATATTGTCTGGTTTTATGAGTTTTCATGAAACTAGTTAGGTGAAATATAAAGTATTACATTCACTCATAATTGCAGTTAAAGGCATGGTACAAAATAATTCAACACATTAGTAGAATTAAGAAAGAAAATCCATTTTCCTGAGAATAAAATCAAAGCTGATAACAATGGCTTTGTTTGACATTGAAAATAAGGGCATTTAAATGCTAACATTAATTATAATAAATTTTGGCAAGTTTTTGAACCAATGATTATAATTTTATAGACTTAGAAATAAGAATTTTATCTTTATATGTCCTTTCTTTAAAATATATATTCTACAAAGAGGTTGTTGTTGTTTTTCAGTTGTTAAGTCGTGTCCAACTCTTTGTGAACCCAAGGACTGCAATACACTAGGCTCACCTGTCCTCCGCTATCTCTGGGAATTTGTTCAATTTCATGTCCATTGAGTTGGTGATGCTATCTAACCATCTCATCCCCTGCCACCCCTTCTCCTTCTACCTTCAGTCCTTCCCAGCACTGGGGAAAGCATCATTCTAGAAAGACATAAAAAAGGCCAAAATGAGAGAAACAAAACAAACAAAAAACACCTGAAACACATCATTAACATTTTGGTATCTCCTTCCGTACTTAAAAATAAAATCAACATATGGTTCTAAAAAATTCAAAAATTGTATTTTACTGATAGTTGATTATTTTGCTTAGTACCTCATCACCGTTAATGTTTTTCTACATCTTTAGTAGTTTTATAAGCAGTTTTATCTTTATCAGTTATTTCACAATTTCTTCAATAATTCCTATGTAAGTTGCTTTTTACCCCACTATTTTGCAACACCACAATTAACATTTTAAATGCTCATTTTACACATGCTATCCATTTTTTCTTAGGAAAAACTTTGGTGATTGGTGTAACTAGTTAAAATGTTGTGAATTTTTCTAGTGGCCTTGCGTGCATCATTTCAGAAAGACAATGACAAATTGTTCTCCTGAAATGTACAAAATTTTACTCCCTCCAGTTCACTCCCCTGGAGAAGGAAATGGCAATACACTCCAGTATTCTTGTCTGGAGAATTCCATGGACAGAGAAGCCTGACAGGCTACAGTCCATGGGGTCACAAGAGTCGGACATGACTTAGCGTCTAAACCACCAGTTCACTATGCTAACCTCTGCCACTTTGCCATTTGATAAATGAGACATCTCATGCTGGCAAAGTTACTGTGAAAAAGCCATTCTCATACACAGTTAATGGAAGGGTAAATCAGAACAATATTCCTGGAAAACAATTTTTAGCTGAGTGTTAAGGGCCTTGAAAATGCCCATATCCTTTGACCTATTTCTGAGAATTTATCCTAAAGCAACAACTCAAGTATGAAGAAATAATTGTACATGAGAATGTTTACCCATCTATGTTTTTAATAACAATATCATGTAAACATAATACTTCTCTTAAAGATAAAGAAATTATGTAAATTATGGCATTGTAGTTGTTGTTGTTCAGTTGTTAAGTCATGTCTGACTCTCTGCGAACCCCATGGACTGAAGAATGTGAGACTCCTCTGTCCTCCAATATCCCCTGGAATTTGTTCAATTCATGTCCATTGAATCCGTGATGCTTTCTAAACATTTCACTCTCTACTGCCCCCCTTCTTTGCCTTCAATCTTTTCCACCATCAGTGGCTTTTCCAGTGAGTCAGCTCTTTGCATCAGGTTGCCAAAATACTGGAGCTTCAGGTTCAGCATCAGTTGTTCTAATGAGTATTCAGGACTGATTCCTTTAGGATTGACTGGCTTGATCTTCTTTCAGTCCAAGGGATTCTCAAGAGTCTTCTCCAGCACCACAGTTTGAAAGTATCAGTTCTTTGGCACTCAGCCTTTTTTATGGAACAACTCTCACATCCATATATGACTATTGGAAAAAAATCATAGTGTTGATTATGTGGACCTTTGTTGGCAAAAGCGATGTCTCTGCTTTTTAATATACTGTCTAGGTTTTTCATAGCTTTCCCTCAAAGGAGCAAGTGTCTTTTAATTTCAAAACTGCAGTCACCATCTGCAGTGATTTTGGAGCCCAAGAAAATAAAATCTGTCACTGCTTCTAATTTTTCCCCTTCTATTTGCCATGTAGTGATGGGACCAGATGCCATGATCTTCACTTTTTGAATGTTAAGTTTTAAGCCAGCTTTTTCACTCTCCTGTTTCACCTTCATCAAAACGCTCTTTAGTTCCTCTTCACTTTTTGCCATTAGAGTGATATCATCTTCATATCTGAGATTGTTGATATTTCTCAGGGCAATCTTGATTCCAGATTGTGGTTCAACCAGCTCAGCATTTCACATGATCTACTCTGCATAGAAGTTAAATTAGTAGGTGACAATATACTGCCCTGTCATACTCCTTTGCCATGGAATCAGTCTGTTGTTCCATGTCCGGTTCTAACTGTTGCTTCTTGAACCTCGTACAGGTTTCTCAGGAGATAAGTAAGGTGGTTTAGCATTTAGTATTCCCATCTCTGTAAGAATTTTCCACAGTTTGCTGTGATTCACACAGTCAAAAGCTTTGGCATAGTCAATGAAACAGAAGAGATGTTTTTCTGGAAGTCCTTTGCTTTATCCATGATCCAATGAATGTTGGCAATTTGATCTCTGGTTCCTCTGCCTTTGCTAAATCCAGCTTGTACAGCTGGAACTTCTCAGTTCATGTACTGTTAAAACCTTGCTTGAAGGATTTTGAGCATAACTTTACTATTAATAGTATGAGAAATGGGCACAATTTTATGGTAGTTTGAACATTCTTTGGCATTTCCCTTCTTTGGGATTGGAATGAAAACTGACATTTTCCAGTCATGGGGCCACTGCTGAGTTTTCCAAATTTGCTGACATATTGAGTGCAGCACTTTATCATCATCTTTTAGAATTTTAAATACCACAGCTGGAATTCCATTACCCCCACTATTTTTGTATATGGTAATGTTTTCTATGGCCCATTTTACTTCACACTCTAGGATGTCTGGCTCTAGGTGAGTGACCACACCAACATAATTATTGGTCATTAAGTTCTTTTTTGTATAGTTGTTCTGTGTGCTCTTGCCACCTCTTATGCTTCTTTTAGGTCCTTAACAGTTCTGTGCTTTATCATGCCCATCCTTACATGTAATATTCTCTTGGTATCTCCAATTTTCTTGAAGGGATCTCTAGTTTTTCCCATTCTATTATTTCCTCTATTTCTTTGCATAGTTCATTAAAGACCTTCCTTATCTCTCTTTGCTATTCTCTGGAGGTATTCAGTGAGGTATCTTTCCCTTTCTCCCTTGCCTTTCAACTTCTCTTCTTTCTTCAGCTATTTGTAAAGCCTACTCAGACAACAACTTTGCCTTTTTGAATTTATTTTTATTGGGATGGTTTTGGTCAATGACTCCTGTATAATGTTATGAACTTCCATCCATAGTTCTTCAGGCACTCTATCAGATCTAATCCCTTGAATCTATCCACCACTTCCACTGTATAATCATAAGGGATTTGATTTAGGTCATACCTGAATTGCCTACTTTCTTCAATTTAAGCCCAAATTTTGCAATAAAAAGCTCATGATCTGAGCCACAGTCAGCTCCAGATGTTGTTTTTGTCAACTGTTTAGAGCTTCTCATCTTTGGTTTCAAAGAATAGAATCAATCTGATTTCAGTATTGATCATCTGGTGATGTCCATGTATAGAGTTGTCTCTTGAGTAGTTGAAAGAGAGTGTTTGCTATGATTAGTGTGTTCTCTTGGCAAAACTCTGTTAGCCTTTGTCCTGCTTCATTTTGTACTCCAAGGCCAAACTTGCCTGTTACTCCAGGTATCTCTTGATTTCCTACTTTTGCATTCCAGTTCCCTGTAATGAAAAGGACATCTTATTTTGGTGTTGGTTCTAGGTCTTGTAAGCCTTCATGGAATCATTCAACTTTTGCTTTTTTGGCATCTGTGGTTGGGGCATAATCTTGGATTGCTTGATATTGAATGGTTTTGTCTTGGAAATTAACAAAGATCATTCTGTCATTTTTGAGATTGCACCCAAGTACTGCATTTCATGCTCTTTTGTTAACAATGAGGGCTACTCCATTTCTTCTAAGGGATTTTTGCCCAGAGTAGTGGATATAATGGTCATCTGAATTAAATTTGCCCATTCCAGTCCATTTTAGTTCACTGATTCCTAAAATGTTGATGTTCACTCTTGCCATCTCCTATTTGACAACTTCCAATTTCCCTTGATTCATAGACCTAACATTTTAGGTTCCTATTCAATATTGTTGTTTACAGCATCAAACTTTACTTTCACCACCAACACCTCCACAACTGAGGATTATTTCTGCTTCAGGCCAGCTGCTTCATTGTTTCTGGAGCTATTATGGCATATGTACTACAATTATTAAGCGAGGATTTAAAATGTGTTTACAAGAAGTTTGAAGTATGCATAGAAACATATTTGTTAGAAGGGAATATAACCAGATCATTAAAGAGTGGCCACCTATGAATGGTGAAATTCACATTGCACAACACAAGAAAGTGCCTTTTACATAAAATCAATGTAAGTTTCTCCCCTTGGAGCTGTACAGTGAAATACTGGTGCAATGATTGAATATTTTATTCTCTATTACTAGTGAGCACAGGTCAACTTCTGGCTGATATGAAAGGATACTCAAAGGGAATGTTGATGATAAAGACTCAAAAAGACTAACAGCCAGAGAAGATGTTTACTGAATGCCCCAAATTAAAGAGATGAACATCAGTACCAGTGGTGTTCTGCCAGATTCTAGGAAACGAAATACAGAGTCAGAGAAATAGTGTTCTGCTGCTGAGTGGTTTCAGTTCAGTTCAGTTCAGTTCAGTCACTCAGTCGTGTCCGACTCTTTGTGACCCCATGAATCACAGCACGCCAGGCCTCCCTATCCATCACCGACTCCCGGAGTCTACCCAAACCCATGTCCATCGAGTCGGTGATGCCACCCAGCCATCTCATCCTCTGTCGTCCCCTTCTCCTCCTGCCCCCAATCCTTCCCAGCATTAGGGTATTTTCCAATGAGTCAGCTCTTCGCGTGAGGTGGCCAAAGTATTGGAGTTTCAGCTTCAACATCAGTCCCTCCAATGAACACCCAGGACTGATCTCCTTTAGGATGGACTGGCTGGATCTTCTTGCAGTCCAAGGGACTCTCCAACACCACAGTTCAAAAGCATCGATTCTTTGGCACTCAGCTTTCTTCACCGTCCAACTCTCACATCCATACATGACTACTGGAAAAACCATAGTCTTGACTAGACAGACCTTTGTTGGCAAAGTAATGTCTCTGCTTTTCAATATGCTATCTAGGTTGGTCATAACTTTCCTTC